>OY728160.1:985578388-988078388 GCA_963277665.1 Viscum album
GACTCAATATTTGTGCACACATCCCTCAAGATCAATTTGAATAGGACTAATCAATATCCGAGTAGGGATAATTGTGTCACACTTGGTTTTGGTTACAGTTTACATTGAATATCAATTGCCAGGGGGTAAGATTATAGTTGGAATATCCCAAATAACCTACTAACTACCCAGTATCACATGTTCCCAATCAATAAATTCGTCACGGTAAAGTATTTTCATTTCAATTAAAATCATCATTTACATTTAAATTAACCAGTTTCAATTTCAATAATCCATTTTTAATATCAAAATCAAATCATGAGTTTTTAATATTTTTAAGCTTTTAAATTAAAAAAATATCATAGGTTTTCATCATTTCAATTTAGTATATTTTTCTCACAAAAAATCTCAAATAATTTCATCAAATCCACCACGAAATCAGTTTTCCAAAACCAATCCATAATTCTAACAATCCATCCCACAATTTCAATTACATGGATACTGGGGATTTTTGATAAATCTCATGGCTTTTAAAATTCTACATCAATTAATTTCAAATCACGGTTTTATAAGTCATTTGAATGATACATAAAAAAAATAAAAAAAATAAAGGTTTAAATTGTATGAAGAAGGAATATGAAACCACCTACCATTAATAAAATAATTTAATATCTCACCCGCAACGGGAACACCTGCGACGAAAAAAGGTGAGGTGATCAAGAGGATCAAACCTAGAATCATGTCACATAAAAATGAATATTAGATCTAGAAAAATATTATGATCTGCCAATTTCTAAGGAATAGAAAATAGAATACTATAAGAAACCACACGAGGTGAGATCCAATTATCAGAGAGTGATCATATATTCTACCAACACTTTATTTTTCAAGAGAATTGTATTAAAGGAGACGAAATCACTTCTTAATGTCCTTCAAGACTGAAGAAATATATTAGGGTCAAGTGAGGGATGATTATGGGTTCATACAAGTTCCAGGGATTTTAAAAATAAATTATTTGGATATTAAAACACATGTTCATAGTTTGTTGGAGAGGCAGAACGATTAGTAGTAACAGTGCTCCCTAACCATGCACCCTCCATGGTCTTTTGATTGGGGTGCATAGTTTTGTCACATGGTTACCTTAATCATGAAACAACCATGAGAAAACCCATTTTACAAAGTTTCATGGTTTGAGGGAGAGGTCATGCAGTTTTAAAAAACCATGAACCCCATTCATGTGGCTCCAACATGGCTTCACGATTTCCTGGTTCAAACCACACAGTTTTCCCTAATAGTGTGGCAAGTGATCATTTCCACTTAAAGCTCATACATTTTCCAAATTACACATTAAAAAACATTAAATGAACCAAAACTATATTTAAACCCCAAAGAGTCAATAAATAAAAAAAATAAGGTAACAAGATGTTACAACTTGCATCAAATGGTAAACAAAACCATTGTTCCCATGTACGGAGGACTACGACCTCGTTAACTGATGTAACTCATTTTCCAACATTAACTATCATGTATATTCATTACTATGGATATAGTTTTTATGTAAAATATTTATTACATATTAATTATTCTGAAAAATTAACATATCATATACCTTCTTACCTTACCATCCCTTGAAATATGATAACATTGTTTGTGTGTATGACGGACTACCACATCGCGAAGGGATGTGATTATTTTTTTAATACCAAATATTACTAATGTTATGTGTTAGTTTTTTTAAAGAAATAAAATTATATTTAAGATATAATTATTATTTTGTAATGGTAAAATACCACTTACTGTCTTTCAATCACGATTTTTGAAAAATGGAAATGTTACTCATGCATACGTATAACCTACAGTCTCAATGATTGTAATATAGTTAATTTTTCATAACCATATTTCACGGTTTGTGTTAAAAGTATAACTTACATATAAATAGGATAATTAAGTTGGATATAGTGGAATAATGATACCATTGACCATGGTCAACACACTGATACCGTTTTAAAATTATGGACAGAGTGTCCTCAGAAACACTTGATGTTGAAATAGATGATGAAGTAATTAAATATTTCATTAAAACAAATAAATTAAATGGGTAATGTATAAGTGATTAAAAATACAAAAGGTTCTTAAGAAAAAAAAATATTGATATAAGTTAAACCTATAAGAGACTAAATTCATACATGAAAAAGTCTGGACTCGAGGTAAGGTATTCATCTCAAAACTTCCTTTTTTGAGATAGTTGATATTTTATTCACCTAAATTATATTAAATGGATTATATACTTCCCCTTTATAAATTTAATAATTATTTATTAATAATTAATTATATTTTATGTTTTAATTCATTTACTATATTCATATTATTATTTGTTCAAAAGTTACCAAAGTGGTAAGAGTTTATGTTTTAATATTATTTTAATAAAGATTATTTGTGCTTGAAATTCCATTATAGGAAATTATTTATTAATTGTATAATAAAATTATCTCAATTTTTCTCCTTTATTTATTCCAGAAATGTTTATGTAATAGTTTCATTTTCCTTTTTTGGGTACTTAAAATTTTTGGTAAAATTTATTTAAGAAAAGAAAACATTATTTCTCTCTTTAATGGAATTTTTTTTCTTCCATATCCATGTTTTCTAAAAATATTCTCAAAAATATTTCTAAACTTCTCCAAATTATTTATTAAATAAATTTTTATACTTATTTTATTTTTTAAATTTTTTTAAAATGAATCTTCCTATAATTTTCTGAATGAGGTACTTTTTAACCTTTTTACAGTAGTGTGAAAGGATATTTTTTTAACATGTACATCTTGTATGGAATTACCCACTATCATGAAAAATAAACTATTTGAAGACTATGTAATAATACTTTATGTTAATTTTTAATGAAAATGTTTTCTATAATATTTTTGAATATTTTTAAAATTTCCATGAAGTGGTTTCAAAGTGATTCATGAATTTTTCTCAAAAAAATATTCCATGTAATCTAATAAAGACATTTTCATCAATGAAGAAACAAATTTATGTTATGGATTTATTATAAATTATGTCTATATTTATATAACTTATATACAAATATTATTGTCTCTTACTTAGATGGGTTAATAGATTCCTTATGTTCATCCCTCAAACATCTTCAATATGCAATCTATTTTGACTATGATACGAGATAAGATTATGAAACCCATTTATTTCCATGGGAAATTATTATTCTTATTTTTTCTGATTGATTTCCTTTTGGTGGCACAAATATTATTGAACATGTTATGGTGGGTGTTCCTAGATTGTTGTCTAATGCATTGGGTAATGTTTTTAGTCTCATGAGATTCCATGTATGGGATTGGTGAGTAAACCTAATTAATTATGGGACTTTGTTCACCATGTGATGTTGTCTAGGAATTTTTCATTGAATCATGTTTATGTCATGTTATATGTTCCATCCACATATCCTATGATTTTGTGATCTTATTATATAATGTTATTTATGTTATACTTCGGTGTGATTACCATTGAGTCTTCCCTTTTATAATATCATGTTATACCTTTGAATCTCACATTCTGTTTCCTTTCCATGTTTATTCCCTTACTAGGCTTCTTATCTCACCTCATTTTTCTATGTATTCCTCAGGTTATCTAATGTATTTTTAAGATATCATATCTCATTATGGAAAATAAAATAAAGATGTTTTTTAGCCTCACTTTGATGTTTTATGAACCTAGTCTTCCAAAGACCTTAGGCCTCACAATCATTGGGTTTTAATTAATAGATGTTTATATTAAAAATCATGTAATAATATGTGTTAAATTATTGAGTCACTATAAGGAAGCCTTTTAAATGACATATTTTTTTCTATAAGAAATGTGTATCCAAAATATAAAGCATTTTATTATGAAAGTAAACTTTTTAATAATTTTAATTTACCATTTTTAAAACCAACATTGTAAAAAGAGTAATAAAACATTCATTGAATTAATACTAAATTTTATCAAATAGTATTATAAAATACCATATAATTATATATTATGGTGGGAGAACATAATAATGAAAGAAAAATTTCCAAGATTAAACTTTATAACTTAATGAAATGATATTTTATCTCTCAATATTCTTTATTGGTGACATACACGATAAGGTAACAAATATTCAACGATGATTTATATGGAAGGAATATAAATCCATAGAAAAGATGATAGAATATAACAAAATACAATAAAAGGAATAATTCACTAAAATTATATGGAATAAGTTCAAGATAACTATCATAACTCGATGAACAAAAGTTAAGTTATCAAAAACCCTTACTATAGGCGTAACAATTGAATCAATAGTAATTTGAAGAAGAGGATAAAATTTAGCTTAGTATATCCCATGAATTACTAATTTCCATTGATAAATATATATCCATGGGAAGTAAGTACACCATATAAAAAAACATGTTTCCTTAAATGCATTATGTCTCAAAGAATCAGGATTGAGACCAAGAAAACCCTTATGCCATTATAGACTTCTGAATCAAAACCCAATTTAAGGATAAAATTTAAAATGAGACATTAAATATCATAAATAATTATAAAATCATGATAAAAATCTTAAAGGAGTAGTACATACATAATTTAAAAGAAAAAATATTGTATAATAAGAACGATATCTCAATGGGTAAAAATTGACATAAGAAACCCATACTTTTAATCTAGGATTCCATGGGCACACATTAGCCTCCTATATAAATTCATAGCTATTTTAATAACTTATTTCAGAACATTACTTGTATATTTTCCATTTATATTATTCATTTATAATAATTATCTTTATAAATTCTAGTTATTTATTACATATTTTCTATTTCTAGTGAATGTAATATTGATCATTTTGAACTAGTTTTGTAAATAAAATATGATCAAACAAAGAATACCCCTCACAAGTGTTAGAATAGATATGTTTTTAGGCATAATTTTCATAGACCAGGTGAAGATTCAGTTAATACCCAACATTCCCATTTCAGGGTTATTAGCCCTAGGTATATCTTTTCTAGACCCTCCACCCACTTATAGTATCCAGAAAAGGATGTTATTTCTTGGAGAACCACATAATCTCTACTTTACCAAAACTTTAAGATGTTATCCTATACTTTTATTTATTTTGAGATTTTTCACAAAAGTTCTATTATCCCGATCCCTAAATAAAATGTGCATTATTACCTTAATGATAAAACATATTCTATCCCAAAGGGTTATAGATACCTTTGAAATTATGATTAACCATGACTTATAGACACTTAAAATTTTATCCATAACCATTCTAATCTTCAAAGTTATATAAACTCTTCTTTGTTACAAATAGTAAAGCCTAATACCTATACTCATGGGTCATATTCCTAAGACAAATACTTTACATACTCACTTCTATACCAACTCTAGATTCTAGTACATGACCATCCCATATATATGACTTAAAAATATATTTCATTACATACAATCTCAATACCCTTTAGGTTGAGAGATTTAGAGTGTTAGGAAACATCATTAACTTATAAATATAATCAATTAGTCATTGTTCCTCCATAATACTAAGAACTAATTAATCCATAACAAGTCTTCAATATCTCCAATAAATCCCCCACACATTTTATTCATCGAGTCAAATATTGTGTAATACTTTTCTTTTTAACCTAGGTAAATGGAAACATAAAAACGAGTGAGCTCAAACTCTCAGTAAAGAAAAACATAAAAATGAGGTAATCATGGAATAAACATAGAATAAATATTATGTAGGGAAGAAGTAATCATTATAATTCCATAATAAATTGAAATTAAGAGTACAATATATTCATGGATAACAATAACTTAATTCATGGTGTAGGAATGCATAATTTTTTATATCTTGATCTAATTGTCAATGTTTTTACCAATACAACATTCTTATCATCAAGATAGTAGTAAAGAACTCTTGCTTAATTGGTAATGTATACAAAAAATACCTAAACATGTTTGTCACATAAACCCCACGGATGCATCAAGGGTCCATATAATGTTTGTCTCTACCTTTCACTTGTTTAGGTCCAATCCATTAATCAAATGATATAATGAGTACAACATATATAATAAACTTTTCCAATAATAATCTATATTAGAACTAAGACATAAAAATATCAATAATTTTTGACATTTTAATAAAAGGGATAAAATTTTCATAATACATCCATAGAAATATAGTGTATGTTTAAATAATACAAAATTAACTTGTTTGGGTAATCAATAAGTATCCATACTGGAATAACAAATATACGTGCCTTCAATAGTTCACTAATCAATAAATGGAATATTTTTATATAAAATATTCCTTCAAACTAACACTGTATAGAGTAAGGGGCATAAATTTAATTCAATAACTTATCCAATAAATAAACTCATGGAATCAAGGGGAATGGTTTTCAATAAAAATAAGTAAATATAGAGTGTTCACAGAAGAAATGTATTAGAAGAAAAATCATGCCTGTAACAGAGGTTGATTTGGAAAAGAAAAGACAATGGTGGATCATATATTTGTTTGAAAATGAAATTTTATAGGTCATATAGATAACTAATTTTAATGGTTTCAAAATATTATATCCTCATTTTAATAGAGGAAAATCATATGGATGTTGACATAAAACAAAAAAACATCCTTCCGAAATAATGCTTTGAATGGTATCACTTAAGTATGTATCAGGAATAGAATAGTTTGATATGATGAGTTCAATATCACAAAACATAAATATACGTATTTATTTATTATAGGATATTCTTTTACTAAAACTATTATTAGTTTAAATTCTTTTTAAAATGAAATGGAAAATGGAGGTGAACACTTAAAATGGATTTAAAAAATATTTATAACATTGATCAAAAATATAAACATACATGTCACTTTAAAATTAAATTTTAAAAAGGTAAAGTGAAATAATTCTAAATCATTTAGTTTTAAAAATAATATCAAATAAGTAAGGCTTGAAAATTTCATAGGGTTTATTATATGAAATGGAGAGACAAAAAGTAAAACATTTTATTATGAAAGGAACCTTTTTAATAAATTGAAATTTCCTTTATTTAAAAGACACATTGTAAAAAGAGTAAAAAATCATATTTATATTAAAACATCATTTCCCCAAAGTGGATTATAAAATACTATATAATTAAAAAATAGGGTGGGAAATAACATGAGTGGAAGAACAAATTTCAAGATAAAACATTACAACTCAATGAAGGGAGATTTGAGATGCCAGTATATCTTATGGGAAACATAATACATAAGGTAAGATATATTGAACTAGAATTTATGTGGTAGGAATATAAATCCATAGAAAATAATTAGAGAATAATGCATAATGAAATAAAAAATAGAATGTACCCAAGAGAAATAAAATAATCTTAAGAGAATGATCATAACTTAATGAATAAAAGTTGAGTTTAAAAAATACTTACTACAAGGGTAAAAATTGGATCAATATCCATTTGAATAAGGTAATATGATTTTCATAGTATATATCATGAATTAAAAAAATTTATGATAAAAATACAACTACAGTAATTATATATTTCATATAAGGAAAACATAGTGCATAAAATTTATTATGTCTCATGGAATTAGAATTGAGACCGAGAAAACCCTTATGAAAAAAAGAGATGTTCAAATAAAAACCACCTAGAAAGATAAAATTTCAAATAAAACCTTAATAAAAAATTATAGTAGTTTGATCCAAATTAAAAAATGTATAATAGATACATCATTCCAAAAAAAAAGTTTTATAATAAGAAATATGTCTAAAGGGGTGAAAATTGATAAAAAACCCTTACATTTTCCCAAGGCTTCCACAAATTCAATCGAACCACATATATAAAAAAATATATATCTTAATAAACTATTTAAGAACCTTACTCACATATTTTCCATTTATAATCTTCATTTATTATCGTTTTCTATATGATTTCCAGTTAGTTATTACCAATTTCCAATATCGGGTGAAAGTAATCTTGATTATTTTGAACTAGTTTTATAAATAAAGTGTTTGTATTCATTATTGTTAAAAATTTAATAATCCTAAGGACAATAAATTTACTGGAATATATGTTTTTTTATATTTATAAATGTATGATTTAATTCCATATAATTTTTTGTTACAGTCCATGAAGATAAGATCGATGATGATCATGTTTCGGTGGTTCTTAATGAAAGAAATGGATTTTTCTTAATTCATATGTTTAATAATAATGTTACCTTTACAGAACAAAAAACATTATTTATATATTTTTAAAAGTAATAATGTTCTCATAGTAATCCATGATATGAATTTATAGCATTGTTCAAATAGGTGACTAAACCGACCCAGACGTGAACATATCACGATTAATAGATGATTATTTGGTGGTTTAGTTGTAATATCATTATATCATAAGCATAAAAATATTATTTAGTGTTTAATAGTGAGATATTTTATAATTTTAATAAGCTATAAAAAGTAATGAATATCCAAATATTACATAATATGAATAAAAATATTTTTATCTTAGTAAACTTTTTGAAGCAATTGCATAGACGATGATTGGTTATTGATCATATCATTAGTAAGTTCTCAATTTTATCATAAAAAAACCATAATTAAATCATTATAATAATATTTATTTATTAAATTCATTATTTTAACCATCAAAGAATGGAAATAATGAAAAGTGGAATGCATATTTCCATGGAGGCAGTAGTTCGTGTGTATGCATGGATGCTAATTTCGTTTCTATAGAACCAAATAAAGGAGTAAAATGATTTATCATTTTAGAATGTTAATAAAGTTATAAGTATCATAATAATATATTGAATTATCTTCTTTTACCATTTAATATAGGTGGTTAATGAAAACAAACAAATTTTTGTGGACGTGGTAGTCTACACATACACACGATTTTTTAGGTGTTTCTTATGGGAAGAAGTGAAAGGTGATTAATGGTTATTAACATAGAATAATAAAATTAATTATATAACCATTAATGATGTTATTAAAAAGGTATTTTAAAATTATTTTTGTAATGGTAAGATAGAATAGAATGACGGTTAAGGAAAAATAATTACTCACATTAGGAACTTTGATTTTTCCTTAGAGAATTATTTAGAGGGGGGTATTATAATATCTTGTAACCAAAATCATAGTTAACAGGAATAAGATTAGATGGGATTGAAAAATTATTGGTTTTAAAGAGGAAGTGAAATATTATATGTGGTATTGAAGAGGTGTTGAGAGACCCCTTTTATAATTGAAAACGACTGAATTTTTTGTAAATACACGTAACTTTTTAATAATGGGAGGAATGTCTCAAGAAATGTGGCTCAAAAATTGCGAAATAATTTATAGATAAATATTTAAGTTCTGTAAAGCCTCCAAAATCTAATCTCAAACCTGTTTTAAATGATTTTTTATCTTTTTACCATTAGATTTTTAACTTTTACCTTTTTTACTTTTACCGTGTTAACTAGTTTTTACCTTAGTAATTCATCATTTCTGTTTTTACATAATTTGAAACTATATATTCCAAAATTTACATCCATTTAATATGATTAAATTTTTTAAATTGGTTAAAATTAAATTTAATAAAATAATTCATAATGTATAAAAAATAATTTAGTGAGAAAAATATTACTTAAGGTCAAAAATATTTTTTATAGGTTTTAAAACTATAATAAATATTATTATATTTATAATTTCACTTATAAAATATATATTTTATATAGAAAAAGTTTTTAGAAATTTCAATGTCATACAAACATACTAATTAGGCCATTAAATCACAGTATTTGTAAAATTATATATTTTACTATTCACCTTGAAATCTATCTTTTAAAAAAATCTCAAAAATTAAAATTTAGAAAATAATTTTATTATGGATCCAAAAATAAGGGTCTTTTTATCAAATTTAAATTAAAATATTTAGAAAATTTCCTTTCAAATAAAATTATAAAATCTAATGAAAAACTTTTGTTATAGGAAGAATGACTCTTTAGAACATAATTTTTTCTTCTTATTATTTTGTATCATTTTAAAATTTTAAATGAACAATTATTTATATTAGTAAATAAAACCATCAACTAATCATTTTTCTCTTATGATAAAAAATAATGGCACCGAAAATAAATTTTATTTTTTTAAAATGAAATTCTAGGCTTAAAATGATCAAATTAGACATTTTAGTAGTACTAATTGAATTTCATTCATATTAAAAGAAATATTTATTTTCATTATATAAATATTACATAAATTGTTTACTCATATTAATTCACTAAAATTAAAAATATAGATTTTAATTTTCATACTTAAATATTTATATTTTTCAAAATATATCATTGTTTCGTTTAAGTTTAGTGGTGTGCATAAAACAAGATTTCAAACACATTAAATTATTTAATGGTAATAATATATTAAAATATCAGGGTGGTACACTTAACTTTGTTTATTTGGGTTTATTTTGGTGATATTTTCATCACTAAAAATGATATTTAGGAAATTGTTAATCTCATTGGACAACTTAATTATCATTTTCCATTACAGTATCATGGAACTCCTCGCTATTTTTAGGTATTTTAGTTTCAAATCTATGGTATTTGTTGTCTTATTTCTCAGATAATATATATTCATGATCTTGTTTTTCAAATATATATTTTTCACTCGAAGCCATGTCTTTTGCCTATAGTTATTCGGGCTTAGATGTCCACCTTGGAATCTCCTTCACTCTCTAATCCTATAGTCAATCGTTCTACTGTTGGAGCTCTATAATATATTATTATCACCCATCCTAACTTGTTATTATTTTTTGAGATATTTAAAATAAATTAAAATATATATTTATTATAAGAATAAATAAAAGAATAAAATGAAATCATGATAAAAAAAATATAGTGACTACAAGTGTAAGAAAGAACTCAACTAGACATTTGGATATTCACTAAAGAGTGGTTATTGTTGTCTACTAATGGACTAACTATATTCTTAAAAACCAAACACACCCAAATTAATAATGTTTTGTCTCGATTTTGCATCATCAAATAGTAAAATAATGGTATGTCCTCTTTAAAATGTATTGAAAATAGATGAAATTTGATCTAAATAGCAGTTAGGGACAATTAAATAACTTTTATAAGTAACGAAACCACTCTTCATTTTCACATTCCACACTATCGATGTGTACAATTATATATATAGAAGAAAAGTGTTTTAGATGACGAAAAAAATAAAATGGTAGGGGATATAGTGGATTGTCTCCACACCCATATTACCTTTCACTATAAGGCTAGATAAAGAATAAAATGAAAAAATAAAGATGCAATCAAACAAAAAAACCCATGTCAAAGCTCACTCACTTGGACTAGAAGATAGAATTAGTTCTATATTGTTGTGGATAATAGGTCATGAAACATGAGAAATAAGAACAACATAGAACAGAAAACATAAGTAAAATTGGTAGAATACATGAAGAGGACAATCCCAAAAAATGGGTATTATTCATAGATGTGAAAAACACAATGGAGCACAATCCCATGATGGGGGGTTACAATTCATTGTGGTTTGAAAAATATTTAAAATAGTGGAGAGGGAATAATTTTCATACCTTCAATCTAGGTGGAAACATATAGTCCTCCCCCACCCCTCTTGAAACTGTGTGACCATTCTCAGACTAATTCCTTGTGATTCAATCTCATTGTGTGAGCATGCCATTTATCCTACCTTGGATTTGCTTGGATTTTATGTTGGGTCTACCTTAGTTCATAACGGGCCCTCCAAATATTTATAGACCAGCCCAATAAAACACTACCCAAGTCTCTTGTAGGAGGAAGTACCATGAATGCACAACAATCAAATATCGTAGTATGGATCTTCAGACCTCAACTGCATCTTAGTTCGGTAGTGTAACAACCCCTTATAAATAATTCCATTGAATAGGTAGTGTGGGTCATCAAGCCTTAAACTAACGGTATCAATCTGAACATAGGACCCTACATCCATGATCAAAATGTTCTTCTCGGACTGACTCCTCCATCTCAACATAAACCCATATTTGAAATGTAGTGAAAATTAGGTAGTCCATGATCAACATTTACAGCATTGAACATGAACATGAGACTCGAGACATGAACCTACTTCTCCACAAGCCCCCAATTGAGCCTTGAACTATCCATCTATAGTCACACGAGAAGCACTGGACCTTCTAAGTCTCATTAACTTGATCTGTGGTATGAGAGCCTTCATATCATGATCATGATAATCATAGGCCACCATCCCTACCTTGATCAACATGAGGAGCACCCGAACCAGTACTGGTGAATTGGACTGAACCAAGAAATCACATGATCCATCTTGTCTTTCAAATGGAAACAGTGGAGCTGCTTCGATCAAGAAGTTCACTCAAGGAATGATCATGTGATACTACTAGGCCAACCCATATATCTTCTATCAGGCCTCATCTAGTGGTATTTATGTGTCTCTATCAAATATTTCCAGAAATAACATATTTAAGGGGGAAAAACAATGCACCAATTCTAGGGTTTAATCTCAATGGAGGACTCAAATAGATATAACTTATCCTGTAAATATAACTGTAGGGATTAAATCCACGGATTGGTCCTTTATTATCATTCTCCCTTTCTTTAATCCATTTTTATTTTGTGAACAAAAAGTCAAAACATGAAATATAAATTGGATGAAGGGAAATTCATTAAGAATTTAAAATTTTTGTTATTAACATGTCAATTTCAAAAATGATTTGTCCATTGAAGTAAAAAATCCAAGGATTATGATTACACGTGCATTTTAAAAAAATATTTACCTTCAAATATATATTTCCATTTTGAATTTTATTATAAAATAGTAAATCTCATTTATCGTTTTTATATTCTATGTACATTTTTGTAATTAAATTGAAAAGAAATTCAATACAATATTTCATTCAATTTAAGTAGGGAATTATATATATATATATATATATTAAATTCCACACAATAAAATTTCAAGTGTATTTTACATTAAAATACTTAAAAATAAATCAAACATCAATCATTCAATATAAATCGTAAAAACATGAAAAATGTATTTTCCCCAAAATTTTAACATGAAAATGGGGGATATATTTACTCAAATCCAAAATAAATATTCAAAAAATCTGATATTATCACTCTCCCACACATAGATTTTATACGGGAAAAAATTACTTCAAAAACATTTTTAAAAGTATGCATCAATGGTGGTAGTGGGCAGTTCATTCAAAAATTCAATCCATAATGTCTCTTATTTGTTTATTCTTATTCCTTATTTTTCATAAGAACTTTATTTCAATATTATGATCAACTAATGAATAATTATCACTTACCTTAGAGAATGTTTTCCTCTCACCCACAAAGAGATAAATGTTTAAGAAACAATTTCTTAGATTAAAATCATGTGAAAAATTTAATATTATTGTTTCATTTCACAATTCTCCACTCACTTTAGAATTTTAACGAAAAGTAACTCTGAATGGAAACATTGTGGAGTTGTGGGTTAGCGGTCTAATGATAAATTCAATGTCATGAAAGAGGAGTTTTTTCTATTTTGTAAACTGAAAATATAATCAACCATGATCCCATAATTAATTCATCTCAAACAACCCACTTATTCACCAATTACACCACTCCATGTCTTCTTTATGGTAGTCGACACACTAGTAATTTGATATAAAAATAAACTCATCCTCAAATATATCTTTTTTTATGTATTATTTTAAAACTATTTTTTTGGATAGTGAGAGTATTTAAACTATAATTAGTGGTGTGAAACTACTATTTCCGTTTCTTAGTTAATCCATCAAGTAATTCCCCTAAAAATATTTTACTTCCTCTAAATAAACTATGATAAGTTTATTTCATTCTCCACACTTATCTACACATATATAAAATAAATGTAAGTTGATTTGATATTTTTACATGAACTTTGGATCTTGTAAACTTATTCTTTGTCTCTATGGTTTTAAGAGAGGTTGAATGTAAAGGTAGGCTGAAAATATACTAAACATGGATTATTTGTTATCATTAAATTTTATATGTTTGATATTTTAACAACATGAATCATGTTCCCTCAAGAATAAATAGAATCATTTAGTAGATGATAAATAGGTTTAGAAACCTATCGAGTGTGTGATTTTGATCTTAGAAAGAAATATTAAACATGGGATTCATATATAATTAAAAAACACTTGAAAGGTCAAATCAATAATATAATAATGATTTCATATAAGAAATCATGTGTATTCTCATTGAAATAATAGGGGAACCATAGATTATTTTTTTGGAATTCATGTTAATTGTAATGTGTTTTACATTTAAAAGACCAAAAGTTATTATCAAGGATGTTAAAGTCCCCATTTTCATGGATTCCCAAGGCCTTTCCCTTGGGCACAGGTTGATGGTTGGTTTCCTTGTATACTTCTAAAGAAAAGTTTGGAGAATGATGTATCTGATTAATCTCCTGCTCAGGTATGTTGGATTTTTCCAAGAATCATCAATGTCTTCACCCTTATCCACACTAGTTTTAGTATATTTCATATCTATAATTGTCTTGGTGAGGTTTTAATAGTCCTTACTATGTAAAAATTTATTTATTGGGGACAAGGAGAAACCCTCAAAAGTGATAACTAGATTTTCCCCTTTCCTTACACCAGAGCAGAATAACACAACACAATTGAGATTTCCTTAGGTTCAAATGAAGCCTAAAATTACTCCTCCTAGGTGGATTCAAAAAGTCCATCAAATCCACCATTTGGAGTATTTCTTAATCCTACTTCATGTACTTGGGTCATGGGACACTCCAAGTCATTTAGGGAGATTTCATTTGTGAGTTTCTTCTTGTTCATTGTCTGTACTATCTTCCAATATTCATCCTTTATATTGTTTTAGATTTTATTTATTAGGCAATAAAACTGATTTCATAGATAAATTATAGAAACAATAATCCCTTTGAGGGTTCTGAGACACAATATTTACATAATTTTGATTTGTTTTTCATGGATAATTAAATCCTAATAGAGATAAAAACCAAGTAATGTTTTGATCTTTGTTACTTCAGTGAATTGGGAACTAACTATATAATGAATTTAATAATGGTATTTATTATTTTATTCATATTCATATATTATTAGACAAGTCATACATTGATTTTAAGAAATAGGATTTCATTTTCAAGGGATTTTAAATATGATTTGAATTGTTTTATTTCATTTCATAATTAATCAAAACATGGTTGATATTGATAATTGTTTTATTTCATGATTACAGGTCCTAGTATGAGAGTTTAGAAAAGAATAATCTGATAATAATCCATTATCTATAATTTTAAGCCTATTCAAGGACCATGTTCCTTTAACTCAAATCAAAATCATTTTACTGAGATTTTAAGCATTCTTATGATCATAAAACTTCTAGACATATTTTTATATGGATAATCCCCATTGTAAGCATTTGTGTCTCCCTCATCGTAAGACTTTCCATTCTCACAACACTTCTATATGATCATAAGAATTTTTAACTACATTATAATACTTTTCTGTTATATTAATTTCAAATTCATATAATGTGATATTCATATTCATTGTGTCAGCTGACTATGCATTGTATGATTTTGGGAATTTTCAAAATTTATGGCCATAAAGATCTAAACTGAAATTTCCTAAAATAGAAATGGTTTACCAAATGTAAAAATTAGTTTATCATGTTTTTTCAAAATTCGAAAATATATAGTAGATGATCCACATGGTGTCCACCAAGTTAAAGATGAATATGGAAATCATGGGAAGTATACAAGCTAATAGGAATATTACAGGGAAATCTTGTCGTATCCATCATGACCCCAAAGATGTGAACATGGTATCAATTGATTAAAGGGGAGTTGAGCACTAAATTTGAGGAATATTTTGAAGTTATATAAATCATTGTATGGGGGAAGGAGAATCCTATTCCTCTCACATGGGGCATGGAATTTTGGGGAATCTAAACGAGAATCCTAATGCATCTTGATAAAAGAGGGAATAATTATTCATTAAAGGAGAGGAACACTGCTAGACGATAGAGAGTATATATGTCATTTCTTTTTTCTATTCATTTTATGTAATGACTTTGAAAATGGAACATAAGGCCACTAGAGTTTGATCCCATGAGAATATCTTCATTACCTATTCATGGATTCTGTTATTTAATTTTTAATATCTCCCACATTTTTCCTATGGATGTCTTTGATTTCTTTTGAAAGTGTTGGTTTTCATTATTTATAGTATTTTAATTCTTCTTATCTCGTTCTTATATTTTCACACATATGCCACTTGTATTTACATCAATACCAACAGTAGTGAGAAATTAGTAGATCATAGAGTGATTATAGATTATTATCATTATTCTACTAAATATTTCGGTATATAATGATTATTGTAATTCCTTACTCATGTACAAATAACTCAATGAGGGTAACCAGTTTGATTTCACTCTATTAGAAAGATATAAGGGGGTATAACTTGAATAATGATTAAATAGGATAGTGAGAGGATAATCCAAGGTTAGATCCCTATTTTTAAAACTAAATTTGAGACCAATTTAATCAAACCTTCAATGAAATCTACTTACCATTTTTAGTACACACCAAACACACCCAACAATGAAAAAACATACTAGAGTTAGCCACCTATTTAGAGAAAACTCGAGTCCCAGTACCACTACATTTTTAGTTGGGTTTAATTTTTTTATGAAGGCCCTTTTATAAGACATTAATCAATATAGCTTCATTTATGGGGATTCATGAAAATTTTATGTTTTTATATTATTTTGATTCATTATAAATGTTTCTCGAACTTGACCATATCTTGTTCAGATCGCCTCATTGGTTTTTATATAGAGTTTGAAAATACCGCGATGTAAATAATTAACTATATAAATATATATGAAAAATAGGAAAAATATTTTTTCATAGTCCCACTAATAAATTCCTCATGCTTCTCAAATTCTTTCATAAGAGATACTATTTTTAGTGAAAATATAAAGGATAATGTATCTTAATTAAATAGAACCCTTAGAGAAATTTATGAATCTAATTTCAATAATAACAAATGACTATTAAAAATGGGTAACCAATAGGTCTATGATATTGGAACTGTAATGATGCAATTATTACCAAAATTTCACATTTATTTAGTAGAAGATCCTTGTAAGCAACTAGAATCATTTGGAGAAGCCTGCAATATCATCAGATATAGAGGAGTCTCTGAGGCTCATATCAACTTGAAGGCCTTTCAATTATATTTTTAATGATAAACCAAAGATTTTATGTATATTTTATTACAAAAATAATACATCGCATGAAATTATCTTCAAAAGTATTTCCTTTAAACATTTCTCCCTTCCTCAAATAGTATGAAATAAAGAAAGAACATTATGAAAATAAAAAAGTGGGTGTAGAAACTCTCGATGATTATTAGGCGATATTTAAGTGGTTAAAAACATCATTAAAACATCATCTTCTAAAAGATAATAATTTTTTGGTATTCTTTTTCTGAGGATTTATGTAAAATGATTGAATCCTTCTCGATGCTTCTTATTAAGGCTCCCAGATTGAAAATTCATTAATTAAATCTATAGAATTAATAGTTAGGATCTGAAAAAACATCCAAATATTTTTTATATGGTTGGTATTTAGAGTATTATATGATTAAAATAGCTCTAAATATCTTTTTCTTGAAAATAAAATTTAAGAACTAACTTATATTGTTATACATTTAACACTGAATAAAGTTGAGAAAACCCCACCATTAACACACCCTTAACTATGAAAAAATTTCTATTATTTATAGTATTCCACTAATTATTTTCCTTAAGTGAAATAGGGTTTTGATTCCATATTCCTAACAAAACACCATAAATAACTAATTAGCAATCAATGATTTGGGGGATAATAAAAAAATAAGTTTAGAAAAGGAAACAAATAGTATCAAAGAAAACATTTACCAAAGGATTTTCAACCATATTTCTATTCCCCGTAATTTCAATGGAAGAACTATTATCCTTCTATAAGTTATCAATATGGAAATAATCAATAAACATTAATAAATGATATTTTAAAATAGATTTTAGAGTCTCAAAACATCCACCACACTACCCTCATCACTCATGGTTCAGATTTGAATGATTTGAAAGGATATTTAAGCTAGATCATATATACCCTCAATGAAATGAAAAATAATGGCTTAGGTAAGCCCCATGTCCATAATATTCCTAGCCTTAATGGAAATTTTAGTTCTATTTCATTAATGAGTAGAAAGGAACTGAAGAGTAATGAATAGTCACCATATCAATATGGAAGTAAACAACCTAAGGAACATGATGAATCCATTTCAAAGAAGAAAAAAATACGAAGTCCATGTGGATATACAATGTAATGACCCGCGTTTTGAACCAGACTAAAACCCGAAGGAATTTGAACTTTTTTGATTACTGAACGGGTTGTTTTTAATACCGATCTTCGGAATGGAATTCCGAGAGTTGAAACACTTTTTTGTTTTGGTTTTGTGCTTGGGAGAATGCCCGAGGAGTTTCTCAAGTGACTAGGCATGTTTTAGAAGAACTAGACCAGAGTTTTTAAGGGACTGCAAAGGGCGCACGGGTTGACCAAACCATGCGTCCCAAACCGTGCGGCCTAAATCAGGTGGCCAGTGGCTTGTGCACGGTTTTCCAAACCATGCACCTAGACCATGCAATGGGTGTCTTGGAGGCAGTAGACTCCCCATAGTTTTCACACAGTTTGGCAAACCATTCGGGTCAAATCGTGTGTTTGGGTGAGTTTAGGTTTTTAATTAAAACAAAAATAAAACAAAACTAAATAAATTAAACACTTAAAACTAAACTCTCCCTCTCCCTCCTCTCATACGATGCACACACTAGCTAAGGGTATCTCCCCTATGAGCCACACGACACCCCCCCCCCCCATATGGCCTCCTCCTTTTCACCTTCTTACCTTGGTTTTCTACCAGTTTTGCGCTCAATCCTCCATGGTAAGCTACTATCTACCTTCTCCTCCCTGTTTCCGGATTTATTTTGACCTAATCGGTTCCTGGTGAGGTGCAGCAGAACCCTAGGGCATGGGGTTGATCCGATTTTCATCTTGCGCTTGTTCTAGGTTGGTGCGGAAGTTCTCTTGGGGTCCCTGGATGCGCGTTCCAGCAACCGCCGCCGAAGGCAAAGCGGTTCGGGTGGTTTTGGATCGTCGGATTGGTCTTGGGGTGAGGTTTTCACCTTTCTATTTGTTTTTCACTTATTGAATTTGGGGCCTTTGAGGTTTATGAGTCCCCGGCTTCTTATTGGCAGTTCTTTGAGCTTCGTGGTGTGGTTTCGTCTTCGTTTTGGTTTGTCGCCATCACCTGAGGTAAGGCTTTAATGTCGCTGGTTAGTTTTTCCTTACCTAAATTGATTTCTTTACGTGTATTATGGTTTGTAGTATTTATCTATTAGTGTGTTGGAGGTTTTGGCATGGTCTCGAGTTTCCAGAGTCTAGGAGACTCGCCTGCGTGGGCATAGGTATGTATTTATATATACTTGGGTTCCCCCGTTACATGTTTAATCACACGTGGCAGTGATTGGATATGTATGGGGCAAGGTGAACCCATGAATATATATAAAATTGCATGTGCAGGTGAGTGGAGATGGGCATATGCATATAAGAACGCATGTAAGGATCCTCTTACGCATGCCAATGGCCATGCGGGTGTGTGCATATAGGATAGGTGTCCTTCCATGTGTGTGAAGGTGCATTTGCTCAGTGGTTGAGTAGCAACAGCTCTTAGTTAGAAAGCACCAAGAGACGGAGTGGACAGATGGATCCACCTTGAGGTAGGGTCCCTCTCTTTTCCCATTAAATTTATGTAAAGTAATAGTGAGTTTAATATTGCAATGCCTAAGCATTTTAATTATGCAAGTTTAGTTCCGATTAAATGCTTCTGTGATAATCGTGTGAACTGCATGAAGAAGATAAAATAGGTTGTTTGGTCATTAAAATAACGATTCAATAATAAAACCCATCAATCAGAGGTGCACTTCCTTCAAGACAAAAGTAGGAAGTATACTTACATGCTTGCCAGCTCTATTTGTCTTGGTTCCATGCTCATACATTGACATCATGTTTGGTGCGTAGTTTTTCTTGACACGGCCTTTAGAAATTTTCTTAAATGGCTTTCCCCTTAGTGATCTAACACTTTTTCCCCTAATAACCTAACTAGTTATGACATAACGTGTAATTGTAATTTCCCTTGAGATAAGTGGGTTAAATGATGTTGATTTTAATGGATCAAATGAGATGGTGGTAACTAAGTGAAATGACTATGACACTTGTATTTTTAATCGTCCCGCCAGGTTTCAGAAACTAGATGAAATGACCCTCATGTGGAACCTTTGACCAATTTTCCATGCTTAGGCAATTTGGATCAAGTGACTTTGAATAGGGAATGTTCACTAAATTACATAGTTTAATTGGTTGGGATGTGATTTTGGTATGGTTAATTAGAGCGCATAAGATGTAATGCCTTATGAGTTGTTTGATAAGTATAAATGATGCTTTAACGGAATGAATCACTAGAAAGGGTCAGAGCATGACCCTAGTGTTTATTATTATGAATGTAAGTGAGTACTATAATTGATTATGGATGATTGTGAATTTGATATGTTTACTTGAAATGCATAAGAGGTACTGCCTTATGCATTGTGATATAAAACTAACGGTGAATGTGTATGATTATGAATTGGAGGCATTCATACCCCATGACATGTTCTGTGTATGTTTAAGAATGGGAGGCATTCATACCCCATGCCATATTCTATGTAAGTTTATGAATGGGAGGCATTCATACCCCATGCCATATTCTGTGTATGTTTGTGGATGGGAGGCATGCATACCCCATGCCAGCTTATTCTGAGTATGGGTGGGAGGCATGTTACCCCACACCAGATGCGATCTCTATACGTGTATGGAAGGGAGGTATTCTTACCCCTTACTAGTTGACTTATAGGGACGAGAGGCATTCTTACCTTGTGTCCGATATATCATTATTGATGGAAGGGAGGCATTATCACCCCTTGCCAGTTGATTTAGGGACGAGAGGCGTTCTTACCTTGTGCTCGATATTTCCTTATTAATGGGTGGAAAGAATTATTACCCAATGCCATCTATGATCTAAATTCATTTATATATATATATATGGTGACATGATCAGGTTACTTAACTAGTAATGAGCCGAAGCTAGTATAACTGTCAGGTGTACTTTGGGAACCTGGATGTATGTTATTTACTTATGTAATTCTGCTTACTTATTTATCCATACCTACTCACTGATAAATTATTATACACTGTCTGGATTGGGTTTGACACCGGTGGTACCGGCCTACTGAGATTTATATCTCACACACTACTCAGGCCACCATTACACTGGGGTACCTGAGTAGACCTTCTTGCTTGTAGGACCTAGGTTGTGGGGTGTGATGTTTGTACCTGAGGAGTTAGGAGAAAAGGACCAAGCATGAGCATGGGATGCTCAGGGGATCATCGTTGGGATTTTCTGTCCTTTATTTTTTTATTTTTTGTAAAGCATGCTGTATTGAAACCTGTTTTCATAACTGTATCGTCATCTGTACAAGCATGCATTGTAAACTGGCATTTTCCGCCTTTTATAAAATGGTTTTTACCTGTCTTTGTCTTTTGCCTTTCTATCTTTTACTGCTTCCGCTATTGAATATTATTTACTCTGATAATACCATTGTATTACTCTGATATGAGGGTATAGTCTCCCCACTATCACCTCCCGAGACCCTTGCTGCTAGTCGGCAACCTCTGGCGTACGGGGAGACACGCTTGAGGCCATGTGACCTACCGGTCCGGCCACCGGTTCGATGGTGAGCCTGGTCGGGACATTACAAAGTGGTATCATAGGTGTCTCTTTTCTTCTTCCTTACTACTCTTGGTTGGTAGACAGGAGATTAGGAAAGTGTCGGTGCTTGGCTAATAGTCGTGCTTGGGACTGATCACCCCATGTAAGGGAAATGACTAATTGTCCAAGGCTATGAATTGTTGTTCATGTTTTTTGTTGTTACATTAGAAATGGTTTCACCTTGAGTTATTATTGTATTTCTGCTACTTAGGGTTTATGAAATCCCTACAATTTTACCCTTGGCCTAATATGGAAAGAAAGCAGCATTGCATGCATCATATTAGGCACATAGGAAATTAACATGCCATGAATAGTGCCATGCCATGTAGTTGCATTAGTAATTTCTTGCTAATCTGATTCTCTGTCTTGATTGATATTCCATGCTTCTGTGATATAACATGTTCTGTGTTTACTGCTTGTGAGAACATGCTAATAAAATTTTAACATGTGAATGTTTGCATGGGCTAAAATAGATTGGTCGCGATTATGATGGGAGCCAGTTTTCAGTTGTAAGGTGTATAGGTACCTTACAACCAGGAAGGGGAGCCAAATGAAAATTTATAAAGTGTTTGGGCGCTTTATAGGTAGATGGCCACCCATATACTTGGGTCGTTGTTTGTGAGCATGTTAAAATCAGGGTTGGAATATGGTTTTGATAAAAAGGGGAGTCAGTTTTCAATACATGAAGTGTGTAGGCGCTTCATAAATTGGGAAATGGCAACCCGTATTAAATGTAAAGGCTTTCTATTTTGTGAAATGATTAAATGGAAAAGGTGGTCTGATTTTTTCGAAATTGGAAAGGTTTTGGATAACTGTTAAATTTGCAACTAGACCCGAGTAGGTCAGTTGAAAAGTGTTGTATGAGATAACCCGATTTGGGGGGTTTGAGAAAAATTGACGAATTTCTTTGGGGTTGCTTCTTGAAGAATCCGGGATGGATAGAATGAGACCCTAGTAGGTCACCCTTTTGTTTAGATGGTTTTTTTTCACTTTTTATTGATAAAGACAAGATGTCTATGAATGTTTAATGTTTTAAAAGGAAATTTTTGTGAAACTTGCCATTTTCTTATGGTGTGGAGATGAAACTTTGAAATGGTTAAATTTTAAACGATATAAAATGTTAAGGGCTTGGTAATGGAACCTGTGGTGGTGCATAGAAACCCTAGTGTAAGGGGTAGTTTTGATATTCTCATCGAGTTGCCTTAGAATGGGACTGTAGGTGTTTCTGTAGGAGTTATTTTCTATAGCGGTGTCTTGATGATTGGATTTTGAGCCTAGCAATTTTGTTTCACGTGACCCGACATTAGGGTCGATGTTTGATCTTCGTAAGGGGATACCCGTGGTTGGTATCACCCCTAGCGTTTTAATGCCTTGATTGTACCTTGGGTTTTCTGACGCAAGGTGTTGTTTGAGTTCCATTGTCCTTTGTTGGACACTTGTTTTTCTAATGACACCCTCGTTCAGACGGTTGGTTGTTGGGTTTTGATTTTCATTGCGGATTTCGTGTTTAAGCGCGCTTGTGCTCGGCTAGGTTATCAGCTTTCTCTTCGACAACTTGGACACTCCTAAGGTTGGGAGTGTGTCGTGTCGAATCTGGTAAATGTCTCTTTCATGTGGAATGGATGCTTCTTGGAATGCCTTTGGAAATGGTTTAGTCGTGTCTAAATTCATGTGAGACAAGTGACTTTAAAACGTGTGGATGTTTCGGCAGGTGAAGTTGAGTTCCTTCCATGAAGTCGACCAGTTGAGGTTTGACTGTTCTTATTTCCAATAGTACAGTATGATAAACTAGAACCAGTTCAAACCTCTATGTGTATTCTATTTAGCGAAGAGCATGTCCCCTATCTTATCCTCATTCTAGATGCACTAAGAGAGCGTCAGTCTTATCTGTGCTAATTATTTTAAGCCGTTGGGCTTGATCAGATGGTTCTCTTTTGGCTTTGTATGTGGGAAGTGTGGATTCTTGTATGGTTTGATCTTGGAAATGTCATCGGATGTTGGGTGTAGGCTTCGGTGAAAGTATTTGTGATAAACTTATGGTTCCTTGGAGAAAGGCATTGTAGTTCTATTTGAAATATGTCATCCGTTTAGGCCGAGCGTTCTTATAAATAGTCATCCGGAGATGGATTGACTCGGAGTTCTTGTTTAGTGTCTATGGTCGGTGACATACCGTTCTCTATCACGTCGTCAAGTAAAGGTGAGTGTGGTTTGTGTTGGTCAGTGCCTAATATGGACAACCAGCTCGACTTGGGCCTTGAGGTCGATAGGGAATCGACTATTTGATTTGTTCCAAATCACGCTAGGAGCGTCGAGGGAACGCTTGGGGAGTGCTTTGAAAGTTAATTCCAATGGTGGTTCGAACCTTAGTTTTGAGTTGGTTGCTTAACGTTAAAAATCGAAGGTGGGAAGTACCTATGGATGGATTCTTTGTGAGACGACGACAGGTTAATGTTTATGGGTAGATGGGCTCGGGAAGAGCCATCTTGGTGTTTCGATTGGGAAACCAGCATTGGCTCGAGTATTGGTGGCTTAAGCGCCTTAGTTTTTAATGGATGATTAAGGGTGTGTTTGACTTTTCTGAATGAAACATGATCATTTGAATGAAGCTTCACGACCCTTGTAGTTTGGGTGATGTGTACGTTGTTCCTGAAGGCTTCTTGGGGACGAGAAGTTCTATGCTGGGAAGGTTGTAATGACCCATGTTTTGTACCGGACTAAAACCCGAAGGAATTTGAAATTTTTCAATTACTGAACGGGATGTTTTTAATACCGAGATTTGGAACGGAATTTCAAGAGTTGAAATGCTTTGTTGATTTGGTTTTGTGCTTGGGAGAAGGACCGAGGAGTTTCCCAAGTTACTCGGCATGTTTCGGAAGTGTCGGACTAGAGTTTTTAAGGGACTGCAGAGGGTGCACGGTTGGCGCACGAGTTGACCAAATCGTGCAGCCCAAACCATGTGGCCTAAATCAGGTGGGCAGTGGCATGCGCATGGGCTACGCACGGTTTCCCATATCGTGCGCCTAGCCTGTGCAATGGGTGTCTTTGAGGCAGTAGACTCCGCACTGTTTGCGCACATTTTGGAAAACTATGCGGGTCAAATCGTGCATTTTGGGGAGTTTAGGTTTTTAATTAAAATAAAATTAAAATAAATTAAATTAAATTAAACACATAAAACTAAACTCACCCTCTCCCTCCTCTCATATGTGACACGCACCAGCCAAGGGGCTCTCCCGTATGAGTCACTTGACATCCCCCATACGACATCCTCCTATTCAGGTTCTTCCCTCAGTTTTCTGCCGGTTTTGCACTTGATCCTCCTTGGTAAGCTACTCTCTCCCTTCTCCTCTCTGTTTCTGGCTTTATTTCGACCTAATCGGCACCCGGGGAGGTGTGGTCGAACCCTAGGGCTTGGAGGTGATCTTATTTTCATCTTGCGCTTGTTCTAGTTTGGTGTGGAAGTTCTCTTGGGGTCCCTGGATGCGCTTTCCAGTAACCACCGCCGAAGGCGAAGCGGGTCGGGTGGTTTCGGATCATCCGATTGGTTTCAGGGTGTGGTTTTCACCTTTCTCTTTTTTTCATGTATTGAATTTGGGGATTTTGATGTTTATGAGTCCTCAGCTTGTTGTTGGTAGTGCATTGAGCTTCTCGGTGTGGTTTCATCTTCTTTTTGGTTTGTCTCCAACACCCGAGGTAAGGCTTTAATTCCACTGGTTAGTTTCACCTTACCTAAATTGATATCATTATGTGTATTAAGGTTTGTAGTATTTATCTGTTAGTGCGTTGGAGGTTTTGGCGTGGTCTCGAGTCGCCAGAGTCTTGGAGACTCACCTGTGTGGGCATAGGTATGTAATTATATATACTTGGGTTCCCTTGTTACATGTTTAATCACACATGGTAGTGATTGGATATGTATGGGTCTAGGTGTGCCCATGTATATATATAAAAGTGTGTGAACAGGTGAGTGGATATGGGCATATGCATATAAGAACTCATGTAAGGATCCTTTTGTGCATAGCCATGGCCATGCAGGTGTGTGCATAGAGGCTAGGTGTCCTTGCATGTGTGTGAAGGTGCATATTCTCAGTGGGGGAGTAGCAGCGGCTCTTAGTTAGAAAGCGCCAAGAGACGGAGTGCACGAATGGATCCACCTTAAGGTAGGTTCCCTTTCCTTTCCCTTTAAATTTAAGTAATGAAATAGCGAGTTTAATATTGCACTACCTTAGCATTTTAATTATTCAAGTATAGTTCCGATTAAACGCTTTTGTGAAAATAGTGTGAACTGCAGGAATAAGATAAAAGAGGTTGTTTGGTCATTCAACTAAGGATTTAATAATAAAACCCCTTGATCATAGGTGCGCAGTCTTCAAGACAAAAGTATTAAGTAGACTTACATGCTTGCCTACTCTATTTTTCTTGGTTTCATGCTCATTCTTTGACATCATGTTTGGTACGTAGTTTTTCTTGATACGGCCTTCAAAAATGATCCGAAATGGATTTCCCCTTTGTGATCTGAAACTTGTTTCCCTAAGAACCTAACTAGTTCTGTCATAATGTGTAATTGTAATTTCCCTTGAGATAATGGGGTTAAATTATTTTGATTAGAATGGAATGGTGGAAACTAAGTGAAATGACTATGACGCTTGTATTTTTAATCGTCCTGCCCAGTTTGGGAAACTAGATGCAATGAACCTCATGTGGAACCTTTTCCCAATTTTCCATGCTTAGGCAATTTGTATCAAGTGACTTTGAATAGGGAATGTTCACTAAATGACATAGTTTAATGGGTTGGGTTTTGATTTTGGTATTGTTAATTGGAGTGCATAAGATGTAATGCCTTATGTGTTTTTTGATAAGTGTAAATGATGGTTTAACTGAATGACTCACTAGAGAGGGTTAGAGCATGACCTTGGTGTTTATTGTTATGAATGAAAGTGAGTACTATAATTGATTATGGATGATTGTGAATTTGATATGATTACTTGAAATTCATAAGAGGTATTGGATTATGAATTGTGATATAAAAATGATGGCGAATGTGTATGATTATGAATGGGAGGCATTCATACCCCATGCCATCTTTTGTCTATGTTTATGAATGGGAGGCATTCATACCACATGCCATCTTCTGTGTATGTTTATGAATGGGAGGCATTCATTTCCCATTCCATATTCTGTGTATGTTTGTGGATGGGAGGCATTCATACCCCATGCCATATTCTGTGTATGTTTATGAATGGGAGGCATTCATACCCCATACCATCGTCTGTGTATGTCTGTGGATCAGAAGGATGCATACCCCATGCTAGCGTATTCTGAGTATGGGTGGGAGGCATGTTACCCCACACCAGATGTGATCTCTATACATGTATGGAAGGGAGGCATTGTTACCCCTTTCCTGTTGACTTATATGGACGAGAGGCATTCTTACCTCATGCTCGCTATATCTTTATTGATGGAATGGACGCATTCTTACCCCTTTCCAGTTGATTTAGGGAAGAGATGCATTCCTACCTCGTGCCTGCTATTTCATTATTAATGTGTGGGAGGCATTCTTACCCCACACCATATATGATCTAAATGAATATATATATACATATATATATATATATGGTGACATTATCAGGTTACTTCACTGGAAATGAGCCGAAGCTGGTATAACCATCAGGTGTATATTGGGAACCTGGACGAGTGTTATTTACTTATGTAATTCTGCTTACTTATTTATCCATACCTGCTCATTGTTAAATTATTATACATTGTCTTGATTGTGTTTGACACCGTTGGTGCCAGACTAGTAAGATTTATATCTCACACCCTAATCGATCTGCCATTGCACTGGGGCACCCGAGTAGAACTTCTTGCTTGCAGGACCTCGGTTGTGTGTTGTGTTGTTTGTACCTGAGGAGTTAGGAGAAAAGGACCAAGCGGGAGCTTGGGATGCTCAGTAGATCTCCATCGGGCATTGGTGCCCTTTATTTTTGTATTTTTTGTAAAGCATTCTATATTGATTCCTATTTTTATAACTGTATCGTTATCTGTAAATGCATGCATTGTAAACTAGCATTTTCCGCCTTTTATAAAATGGTTATTACCTCTCTTTTGCTTTTTCCTTTAAGTTTTTTACTACTTACGCTATTGAATATTATATACCCTGATAATACCGTTGTGTTAATTTCATATGAGGGTATAGTCTCCCCACTATCACCTCCTGAGACCCCAACTTCAAGTCAGCAGCCTCTGGTGTATGGGGAGACGCACTTGAGGCCATGTGACCTATTGGTCAGGCCACTGGTTCAATGGTGAGCTGGGCCGGGATGTTACGTACAATAAGTGAAGAATGATAAGGTAAAATCCAAAATGAAATACATAAATCAACCCCAAACTCCCTTCCCTACTATAATTAAACCATCCAAGAAAATTAATGGATAATAATTAATAATGGAGGACTTAGAAAAAATAAAACATGTGGAGATCAATATCCCTTTTTGGAGGCAATTCACTAAATACTATATTATGAAATATTCATCAAGGATATGTGAACTAATATGAGGAAAATAAGAGGAATGGAAAAATTAATTTTAGGTTGAAATGACTCTCCCTAGTAACCACAAAACCTCTTAGGAAATGTAAAGATCTTGGTGAATTCACTTTCGATTTCAACATAGGATAATTATCTTTTAAAAATGAATTTCTTGATTTAAAGAATAAATAAATGTTATGTATAACTTAATTTATTCTACCTTATAGATAAGAGAGATCAAAACCCTCAGAGTTGTTGTATGACTTTCTAGCTGAACAACTACTAGCCCTGTTGTAGTTATAGAATATTACATGGTAAGGTGAAATGATTGTTGTTACCTATTTTTTTAAATATTAAACATGGATTAAGAAATTGATAAATATCATACCCTAATAATCTTAGGTATTCCCATTCGTAAGACCTCTAAAACAATGAAAAAATTTAATGAAGGAATGCATTCAATGGTCTTTGGAGAATAGATCATGAACATTAATATTTTAGATTCAATGAAATACCCCCATGATTAGAAATATTATTTTACACCAAACCATTCCAAAATTCCTTATTGTTCTAAGTAATAGATTGAAATTTTTGATGAAATAATTTTATTATGAGAATCCTTGGAATCACCTGATTTATCTAATGATTCTGGTTTCTAAAATGTACTTAATATGGAATCAGTTTTATGTGATGAAAAAAAGGGGAAATAAGTGAGTAATATTATAATTATTCACTAAAATATACCTTTGATACTTCTTCCTTACACGTGAAGGTTTAAATAATAAAAAAAGAGTCAAAAATGTCTTTAGAAAAACCCTATAAACTAGAATTGAAACTATTCCTATATACATTGGAATATTTTTTTTAAATGATAAATTTTCTATCATAATTTAATCTAGCTTGACACAAAAATCAAGAGTAAAAACTATATAACATCTTGAAATAAAATGTTATAGACATATATTTTTCATTAGGATACATTATAATAATTAGTACCATAACATATGAGAATATAATTTTGTTAGAAATTCAGACAAAACCAGTGAGATTACCCCAAATAAGGCTCAACCTAAACCTCATAAGATTTATGAAAATATAATTTGAGATAAATTTTGTACATAGAAACAAATATCACATCATGAATCCTAATGGGTATGTGAAATTCAAATTGTACCCATGAAAATTGGATTCAACATTTTTCAAAATAATAATAACTAGTCAGTTCCCAGTAGGATATAAAATAGTTGGAGAGTTTTTATTGACTATATAAGGTTGATTCATGTGACTAAAAATGATTATTTTACTATCCCATTTTTAGAACATATTTTAGAACGGTTATTTAGGAAAGAAAATACTATTTTATTAATATATTATAAGCATATTTTTAGGATCCAGTAACTCTGGAACTGTAGAAAAAAATAACATCCACCTATCCCTTTGGTTTGTTTTATTAGTAAAGGATTCCCTTTAGATTATGTAATTCCCTAAGTAATTGTCAACATAGTTTGGTATGTTTATTTTAAATAGTTTTATAGAGATTCTTGGAGGTGTTTCTTAATGAATTTATTATTTATAAAACAATTAAAACTTCTATTGAAATTTCGGAATTTTTAAAAAAAATGAACTGAAAATAAATCAGTTGTGAACATTGAAAAATTCCATTTTATGGTGGAAAGAGGAAATATTTTAGGCTAAATAATTTATAAATATGGAATTTAAGTAAATAATACCAATATAGAAATAATTTCAAGGCTAACTTATCACACTAATTTAATACACATTAAGATCATTTTTGGTCCATGCTTGATTTTATAGGAGGATTACTAAAGAGTTTTGGAATATCACTTTCCCCTTGATTAAACTACGGAAAAAGGTGGATTATTTTTTATTTTTTGATTCAAAAAAGATAAATTTTGAAAAAATAAAATGGAGTCCAACCACGGCCCCTAACATCTATCCATTAACATGGGAACTACACATTGAGATACTATGTGATGCCTTAAACAAAGCTGCAACAGCTATATTGTCTCAAAAAATTTATAGATACCCATATGTGATAGAATACACTTCTAGGATCACGGGTATAGCCTCAATAAACTATTAAAAAACATAAAATGATTTTTTTTTTAATTTGTGTTCCTTTATAGAGGTATTAATAATACTTGTTAGGGAGTCAATTGACTGTCTTTTTTTATCATATAGTAGTTAGATATTTGTTTTAGAATACTGATGTAAATACAAGTTTAGTGAGATAGATATTACTATTATAAGAATTTAACTTGGATATTAATGATATGAATGGATTTAAAAACCTGGTTACATACTACATGAGTATATTACCTTACACTACTGTGGTAAAAACCCCAATAGAGACAAACTTAGATGATACCTTACTTAGTGAGAAACTATATAATGTCACCCAAGTTCCCTAGTATATTCAATTTTTAAATTATCTAGTTCAACAATAGTACCACCATTATTTAATAATAATTAAACTCATAAAATAAAACCCAATTCAAAGTTTTATTTTTGGGAATATCCTTATAGAAAAAAATTTTCGATCAAGTTATTAGAAGGTGTATCTAGAGAAATAGATTAATTTTATAATTTAATTTTGTCACACACTTTCATGTGTAGGCTATTTTGGACATAAAAGAATAGTTAGGAAGGTTTTATATTATGGATTGTTTTGGGCCTCACTTTTTAATGACTTATATGATTTTTTTCTAAAATATGTCCAAATTTTAAATTTACTAGAGGAGTTTGTAGAAGATAAAAAATTCACCAAAAACATTTAATTTTATATTATGAATTTGATGTATAGTGATTAGATTTTATGGGATTATATAACACTTATTTTGGTTTCTCCTATATCATGTTAGTAGTGTACTGTGTTTCTAAATTTATTGAATAAAAACAACACGAATTGATGATTATAATGTTGTGATTTTGTTTTTAAGATCAAATAATTTTTTAGGTTTGGAGTTCCTTAGGTAATAATTAGTTATTAAGGAAAAAATTTCTATAATGAGATAATATAATCCCTATATTAATAGACATAGAGAACACCCAAATACTTATACTACCTACCACCCATATAAAGATAGGCAGACCAAGATTTCTAATAGATAATTTAAAAGGATTTTAGAGAAAACCTTGAAACCCAACTGGAAGGACTAGAGAAAGAAGGTTAAGGGTGGACTATGGGTATACAAGAGTACTTAAAAATATCACTTAGGAATATCATTGATGTGTGTTGAAATTTTTTACATTTTTTGTCAGTTATTAATTGAAAATACCCGAACATTAATTAAATGATTGCATAAATAGTTTTTTTTACTATTTCAAATTTCAAATTAGTTGGAAATGGAACTTATATATGGTTTTTATTAATAAATTCAACTTTTGATAAAAAATTTGATTATATAATTTTAAATGTAATTCAATCTAACTATTATTTTGAATTTTAATTTCAGAAATATTATGCACTGAGAAAAAATAGGAATCTTTTTGTTCTCTGGGTAGAAAAGAAGCTACATAGAAAGTGATTGTTCCATCCATGCTCAATACACTGACCATGGTAACTGACCATGTGATTCCCCCATTATTGATAACCTACCATGACATGGTAGGTAAGGATACCACCCATATGAACTTACACTACCTACCATGAAGAAGAACTGGTTGTGACTTCATCAGTCTCTGTGCACTACTGATGATCACTTTATCTACTTACCATGCCACCACTCTCATTGTATCCATAACTACTACGAGCCCCCTTTAAATTAATCACATGGTTGGAGAACTAACTATATCATTCATGGTAGATATAATTACCTAAGAATTCCCACACCCCTCTTCCTACCATACCTCTGCCTCTGGAGTTGTCATGAAATCAATAATCAATTCCAAGCATCGAATTCCCCAGAAGAACTGGATCCCTATTGACTGAATCATGAATATTGATATAAGGGCTAGGAACCACTATTATTTTTACAACCACCACTTATTTTCCACCACCTTTTGAAAAATAATGATTCTACCCACTCTCATTGTATCTATAACTACAGCGAGCCCCCTTTAAATTAATCACATGGTTAGAGAACTAATTATATTGTTCATGGTATACATGATTACCGAAGAATTTCCCCCTTCTTCCTACCATACCTTTGCCTCTGAAGTTTTCATGAAATCACCAATCAATTCCAAGAATCCAATTCCCCAGAAGAACTGGATCCCTATTGACTAAATCATGAATATTGATATAAGGTCTAAGAACCACTAAGATTTTTACAAACACCACTTATTTTCCACCACCTTTAGAAAAATAATGATTCTACCTACTCAGGTTAGGCAAAATTCAGCTACCACCCATGAATCTAGGCTGATAATGGAGTGGAACCTTCTTTCCAATAGAGTCATGGTTGTACACCAATCTAATTTATGGTCTATATTGACTGAGGATGAGATCCATCTTAATTCAAAACGGGTGATGCTTCTATTCATACACCACCCCTGAGGAAATTTTTATATTCTACTCAGTTGGGAAGTACATCATTGCCTACCAACAATAGAGCTACGTGATGAAGGACCATGCTCCCACGAGAGGTTGAAGATAATAGTGGAGTGACATCAGACATGAAGTCCCCACAATCTGAATATTTTTTTAATTTACCTACAATATTATATAAGACCACCCATGGGATAAATATTTTAGGCTGAGGTAAGAAAGATACGTAGGAATCCATCCTGCTGAGTAATGTGGAACCACTGACAACAGATGGTTGGCATTTGACAACAAATGATAGAACATTTGGGTTATAAGAATTGTTTGGATGTTATGTTTCATGGTTAAAAACTATAATTATTAGGAACAAGTAAATAAAGTGGTGCATTAACTAAATACCAATCCCATTTTTTCTTTTGAAGAAAAAAAAATGATACTTGTTGTGCTGCAAAGCACTGGAACACACCATCATAAAAATGACACTAAACCTGATTATGATAGGAACACTACGGTCATCCAAAACCTTAACCCTATAAATGTGAAGATCATCCACCCTAAATTAAACCTTCTTCTTTCTTAATACAGAGAAAATTTATAAATTTCATGAATAATTTCATATATTTCACATGATGGGAAGCATACTCATATGGCTGGGTATTTTTTATAATAAGAGGAAAACTAAATCACTCTGAAAGGGGAATAATCAAACACTACGAGAGGAAAATCTCTTTTTATTTTCATTCTCCATTTTTAACACTATAATAATGGAACACTAGTCCTTTTTTGGTTTCTCTAGGGAGAATCCCCTTATCCCCTACTAATTAATTATGATCAATCAATGTTATTAATAAATTGTTCATGGATGTTACTAGTTTTAATCATTGGAGGTTTCTTTTGGTTTTAGATTTTAATTTCTTCTTCTTCTTATAGTTTTTTCATACACAAGGCACATGGATTTCCTTCAATGCATGCAATAGAATGCAGTGTGCAATTCAAGAGTGAATGGTGGTATCGAATCACCAGGCCAGGAAAGGTTAGGGACTACAGTGATAATTATATTTCTCTATGTGAATCAAAATATCCTAATAATAATAATCAATGATATTAAATTGATAATAGGAGGAATGTAGTCTAATTTAATAATGATTTAATATAGGAATATAGGAATGATACAAGGTGATACCATTGCTCTTAAAATTGATATTAAAACAGGCCAATTTCACCCACTATTTTCAATATAATCAATTCTTCTAAAACAAATTTCAACACACCAATAGTACTATCTTATCTAGATAAAATCGGATTCCCACTATAATTCATTTTTATTGGGTTCAAAATTTATTTTTCGAGTTCCCTATGATACGATCTCATCAAACGTAGAATCATTTCTAGGGAAGCAAGTATTTTGTTTTAATTTTGATTTTTTTCAAATGACCCAATCAAGTTCTTCTAAACTCAATGATTTTGATCTATAGTTTGAGAGAACTACGATGAAAAGACTTAGAACTCAAAAAAAATACTCAACAAGAGGAAATAAAAATTTTCACCATTATATTGGCTGAGACTCCCTCCTACGTATCTTCCTCCCCAAAAGATACAATAGGATGTGAAAAATTAATTTATAATATTTATCATGTTAATGAGAATTTTATAGAATTATACGCACCCAATTTCAATATTAATAACTTATAATTAAAATTAATTGATCAAAATGACTGTGATTTCAAAACAATAATGATTGTAATACTTTTTATGTTTCATTGAATATATTTATGACGACCCCAAAATGAACTTGATAGTGTTTAAATGTGTTTAAAATGGATTTAGAACTAGAGGAGTCATTGAGGATTAAATTAGCTGGAAGGATTTCCACTTCTCATTTGAAGGGGCACCCAAGGAGTGACTCTACAAAGTATAGCCTAGAGAAGTAAACTCATTGGATGAGCTATAGAAGTAATTCCCCTATAAATTCTTCCATTATATAGGGAGTGATCAACATCAAAAATAAATATATGGAATCAACCAAGAAACTAGAGAAATTCTATATGTGTTTTTGGATTGATTCAAGAAATTAACCACATCCTTCCCAAACCAACTACATTAAGAACATAACTTATTGGTATTCTTCTAACCTGGAGTGATAGATAATTACCAAATCACACTTTATGATTTTTTAGGAGGATCAGTGATTGATAATTCACTAGTGAAATTATTGATAGGATCTTACAAACCTCCCAACAATTTGTTATGATAACTCCTACTAGAGGTATAAATAAGGTAAAGATTTCCAACTCAACTTTATTAGAAAATAAAATTGTATAACTAACTTCTCTTATGAGGATGATTTCTATGAAAAAGTACAAGAATCATCACCGAACACACACCCAAGGTTCTGCTAGCTATGCTATTCCCAAGAGCATTTCACATATGGATCCCTTCAAGTTCAAGGGAATGAATGTTGTGATTCAATATTCGAGTGAAAATTATAGAACCTACCTAGTGGAATACAATGATTAAAATATTTTTTCACTAACTAATTTGGAGCCGGGATACAACAACAAAATATTACACCATTCAAGTAGGCATGCCAATAGACTTCTTAATATCCCTCCCAATCACCTCCTTTAAAAAGATAGAATATCCAACCCTCGACAATATACTAAAAATAAAAACCACATGAGACTTACATTAATGATAGTCTAAGATATGTAAAAGAATCTCACAATAGGAAACATACCACTCTCACCACTCATGGATTAGAATTGATGGAGTTGAAAGGAAAAGTCAAACCGGCTCATGACCACCCTCAATAATATGGTAAATAAAGGATGAGGTAATCTTCCTTCTCAAAAAAATACCAACCATAAAGGAAATGTTAATGATATTATATTATATAGTGGAAATGATCTAGAAAACAATGAAGGAACACCCCTGGAAATCAAATTAGGAGGTGAAAAATGAAATGAACCTGATAAATTTACCTAAGAAAAACACACGAGGAGTGGGAAGTGAAGGAACCATCAAAGAGAGACAAAGGGAAATACAAAATAGAATACACACAAAAACCACAAAACCCTTATCTATAAGGATGAAATAACCCAATAAAACCCTAAAAGAGTCACTACAACATAAGATTCTATAAGTCTTCAAGAAAGTGGAGATCAATATCCCCCTTCTCAAAATCAATTCACCAAATTTCAAGGTATGAAAAATTTATTAAATACATATGTACTGATAGAAGTATATTGTAAGGAAAAGAAGAGGAAAGGATTGTTAAGAATTTTTCTACCCTTGTTACCCCTTAAATACCTCATAAATTCCATGACATGGTTACTTTTTCTATTCCATAAAAAATTGGTAAGATGAATTTTTACAATACACTGTGTGATTTTGGATATTTAATCAATGTGATTCCTTTTTCTATTTATTATTCTATGCATATGGGAAAACAAAAACCCACCCTTGTGGTTATAAAACATTCCAATTGCACCACTCCCTACCCAGTAGGTGTCCTTGAAGATGTCTCAGTATGTGTACAAGGTTACCCATTACCTGCTGAATTATACATTCTCAACGAACTAGATTCATCCCTTTGATATTCTCTGTGATTATTCCAACAATGTTTCAGGGTATTTTTTTTCTAAAAATATTGATAGGCTTCCCTTAGTGATATTATACACTTGAAATACCTTATAAGATACCAGAATTAATTGTATAACAATAGAAAATGAGTTTTTATCTATATTCATAGCTTTAGAAAAATTTAATTCTTATATTCTAGGAAGTAAAGTGACTATTTACTATAATCATGAAGCATTCAGAAATTTGATCAAGAAATCTGATGCAAAGCCCAAAATTGGGACATGGATGTTTCTACTATAGGAGTGTGATGTGGATGTTATGGATAATATAAACTACGAAAATATAGCGGTTGACCATATGAGAATAAAACCACACACTAACAAGGTATAACCAATCCCCAAGACCAATTTGGATAATTCATTCCCTAGTGAGAAAAAATATAACCTCATCAAAATTCCCTGGTAAGTTGAAAAGGTAAATTTTATAGTCACAAAAAGTACCCTTTTATTTTCTAAACATCAAACTACTAAACTAAAATTTGAATAAAACTATTTTTTCATTGAGGAACATTATTTATGGAAAATTTTCATTGACCAATTCATTAGAAGTTGCATACCTGAAGAGGAAATGAAATCTATATTTTATTTTTTTTATAAACATTCATGTGGAGGTAATTTTGGGCCACAAATAACTACTAGAAAAATTTTATAAGTTGGTTTATTTTCTCCCTAAATTAATAAAAATTCATAATTTTTTTTAGCAAAAATGTCATAAATGCGGGTTTACTAGTGGACTTTCCAAAAATCATGAGATTCCCTGAATAAATTTGATTTTCTGTGAGATATTTGTTGTCTATGGAATTGAATTCATGGTCTCATTCCCTATTTAATTTAGATTTTCCTTTTTTTTGTATTTTTATATGTTTCTAAGTGGATTGAATTAAAACCCACTCAAACTAACAATTCAAAAACCATGATTGAATTTCTAAAATCAAAAATTTTTTATAGGTTTGGAATAACTCAGGATATAATTAGTAACCAAGGAACCCACTTTTTCAAAAATAACATGAAGTCCCTAACGGGGAAATATGGTGTGCACCATAAAACCTATATAGGTTACCACCCACAAACAAATGTATTGGTTGAGGTTTCCAATTGAGAATTCAAAATAATTTTAGAGAAGACAACACAGCCCAACTGTAAGGACTGAAGTAAGAAATTAGAAGATGCACTATGGGAATATATGATTTCTTATAAAACCCTATTTGGTATGTCACTATATAGGATTGTTTATGTCAAACACTACCACTTTCTAGTTGAACTACAACCCAAATCCAGTTAGGCCATCAAAATGGTGAACATGGTGTTTAGAAAGGCTAGATAATAATGATATCTACACATTATAGAGCTTGAATAGCTGAGGAGGTAAGAATATGAGAACTAACTACTATACAAGGATAAAACAAAATTTATTCATGACAAATTGATACAGAAAAAAGGATTTACAAGTTAGAGATAATCTACTATAGTTTTCTTCAATGATGAATCTATTACCTATTGAGATTTATTCTAAATGGATTGGACCATACATAGTAACTAATACATTTCTTTTTGGTATAGTTAAATTGAATGATAAGGTTAAAAACCTAAATTTAAGGTGAAAAAACATAAATTAAAGAATTTCCATGAATAATTTTGGAAAGAACATATATAGGATTCTAGACTCCTCCCAACTTATGATAAATAAATAACTACTTGGTTGTTTCTTTCCATTATATTGTTCTATCTGATTAATGTTTTTTTCACAATTTTTATTGGAAAAATTCCTACTATAATTCAAATGGAAGAGTTTTTTTATGTAAATGTGGGGGAGGATATAAACCTACTAGAGTATCTTTTAAATTATTATTAGTAATTTTGAGAATAATTAAATAAATAAAAACATTTTTTCTGTAAATATAGTTATGTACATTACCCATTTTTACAATTTTCTTTTTTTATTTTTGAAAAATTTCTTGAAATTAATTGATGTCCTACATAATTAAAGAATAATAATTATAGAGTTGATAAATTAATTTGTTTTGAAACTATATGAAATTAAGTTATTACTTAGTGTGTAAGTAATCGCATTCCTAGAAGATTGGTATTAGAACTAGGGAAGAGAGTGTGAGAGAAATTAATTTTTTGGAATCAATTTTATAACTTCAGGTCACTTGGAATTTAGAAATCTATCCGAGGTAACTTGACTTATATGAAAAATCCCATAGGGATCCAAATAAAATAATAATTATATAATTATTTTTAACTTAGAATGAAAATTTGTAGTTAGGATCCTTAAACAAGTCTTTGATACATGGGAACTGGGTGATTTTTTGTAATTAAATAAAGCCATTTTTTAATCTCAACAAGCTTCATGAACAGTGATTTGCACAAAATTAGTGCTAGGAAAAATTGGAATAAATGGAAATGTATAAAATGAGTTCATTTAGGTGAGGGGAATATTGAACTCATGAAGGAGGAAAATTATATATAACACATTCATCTTCATTGTATAAATAAAGTAGAAAATCAGACCTTTGTTTGAAGAAACTTAGGAAAAAGGAAAAAATGGAAGTCCTTCTGATTAAAATTTTGATTCTATATAAATCTCAATTGATCCACTTCTAGACATTGAATTTTGAATGAATTTATGTTAGATAGTGGTTTGATTAACATATGAAGCATGCTATTTTTCATAGTGGATAAGTCTTTGTTTAATTATTATCTAGATGGTAAATTTAGATATTGGTTGGATAAATTTATTTTTGAATAAGTTTAAATTAAATTCTTATATTACCTAGAATTCTAATATTTTATGTGTGGGTGAGTGATGTGTGATTGAATTTTCAACATTTATTGTCTATTATTCATTGAAAATACCTGAACTTTAATCCAATTCTCAGGTAAATAATGATCTTTTTTTATTATCTGAAACTAGATTTAAATATGTTGTTTATTGATACATTTATATTTCAATATAAATTATGAAACCATACATTGGAAGTGGATTGAATCTTATTATCAGAGATAATTTTAATTATAGAAAAATATTAAACTAAGAAAAAATATGTATCTTTTGACACTGTAGGTTAAAAAAATATAAAGGCTAAAAGGGAAAATTGAATCCATAGTCACTACATGTAATATGGTAACTATCCAAGCAATTCCCTCAAAATTGAGAACCTATCAGGACATGATATGTATGGATACCATCCAAAGGCACTTCAACTACCTACTATGAAGAGAAACTAAACATGAATTCACCTAACCATATCGTAAAACTAATATAATGGTAGGAATAACTACCATGACACCCAACCAATATCATAGTTATCACATTGAACTTATCCTTCATGGTGTTCATTATTACCATAGTCTTTTTACACCTCTTCCTACAATGCATCTACCTCTCAAGCTGCCATGAGACCATCAACTGATTCCAAGCCTCAACTTCTCATGAATAACCTAATGTTGACTAAAACGTGAATATAATTCAGAGGCTAGGATCCACTCCAAAGTTTTCCACCACTACCTATTTTCCACCACCATGAGAAAAATTAGGATACGACGTGCTCGATATGCACCACCTTTTGGTGCCACCCACAACTCTACGATGATGATGGAGTATAACCACATTTCCTAGAGATTTGTGGATGTACAATGATCCAATCTAAGATCCACATTGGATAAGGAGAATATCTAGCTTAATGATCCATGAGTGAATCCAACATACCTGTTCCACCACTGAGTATGTTTCAAAATTCTACTCAGTTATGAAAAAGATCACTACCTTCCTACACCAGAGCCGTGCAATGAAGGACCAAGATCCCTTGAGAAGTTGAAGAAAATAGGGAATTTTAATTTAACTAGAAGTATAAACTACCTGAATATTTCTATAATCTATCTTCAACATTAAATAAGACCACATATAGGTGAATGATTCAATATTGAGGTAATAATGATACGTGAGAATCCATCCTATTGAAAAATACAACATAACTAACAAGAGACAGTTAGAATTAGCCAGCCGATTATAGAATATATGAGTTATATAGATTGTTAGGGTTTGATGTTTCATAGTTTAAAATTATAATTCTAATGTGGAAGTAAATAATGAGGCCCATCACCTAAATCCCATGACCATTTTTCCTGTCGAAGTAATACAAAGATATTTTCTATGTTGTGAAGAACTGAAACACTCCACGACAAAAAAGTGATAATGGACTTGATCATGGGAGGATCACGGAATTCATACATACCCTTAATCCTGGACACATTCCAAACATCCACTATAGATTAAACCTACTCCATGTTCAATACATAGGATATTCTTGAATTTCATGAAGAAGTTTGTAACGCTCATGGGATAGGAAATTTTCTCTGATGTCAGATAATTCTTTTATTAGTGGATTAGTACTAGATCACTCAGAAAGGGTAACACTCATGCACTAATGGCCATAAATCTCATTTTATTTTCATTCTCCATTATTAAAACATTGATTATGCCACACTAGGCCATTTATGGTTACAAAATAGAGAATCCCCCCATTCTACCTTATTGATGAATTTTGATCATTAAATGTTATTACTAAGTCATATATAGATCTTAATGGTTTTAATTATTATTGGTTTCATATGGTTTTATATTTTAATTTATTCATCTTATTTTTGAAGTTTCACACACTATGCACTTAGATTTAATTCACTACATCTGATAGCAAGTAGTGGGAGAATTCAAGGGTGAATGGATGTATCCAATTACCAAGATAGGAAAGGGTATGGAATACAATGATCATTATATATCCCTATTTTAACATAAATTTACTGGTGAAATTAATCAATGAGATTCAATTAATAATAGGAATAATGGATTCTAATTGAATAATGATTCAATAGTGGAATGAATGAATTATCCATGGTGAGACCAGTGATCTTTAAATTGATATTAAAAGAAACCCATAGCATCAACTATTTTTAATAGATTCCAAACTACTAAAAAATATTTTAACTTACCCATAGCACTGTATTTTTCAAAGACAATTTGAGTCCCACTATACTGCATTTTTTTCAAGATCACAATTTTTTTTCTAAGTTCCTGATGACAGGAGCTCATCAAACCCATTATATAATTGATTATGAAAATAATTGTCACTAACCCAGTGAGATATAGTAAAAATCCTAGTGATATGTGAAAACATTATACCTACTTTTGAAAAATATGAATAGTAGTGTAAACTCCAAATGATGGAACTAGAGGAGATGGGGACAAAATCTTATAAGAACTCACTGTTGTATAAGGAAAAATTCTGATTGGCCTATGATAGACCCATTCAAAAAATAGACATTCAAGTTGTAGATAAAGTAGTAATATGAAATAGATAGGGAGTTCCAAGCCTGCATAGGTTTCAGATAATACAATATTATCAAAAAAAATATTTAAATCTTGTCACACCATGAAAAATCCCATGGGTTTCCTATGCGATTTTCCTTATTTAAAAATTATTTATTTATAATCATTTAAATATTGTATTTTTTCATTCCCACAGGTTGTTGTGGGGTGAAGTATGGATCGGCCATAACTTTAATTTATCGTCCATGCTGGATCATACATATGTCTATATAAAGTGTCATACAATTATGATGGCATGAGGAAAAAAATATTGTGATGAAAATTATATAAGATATTAGTGAGGGTCTATGAATGATGATGTTAGTCGTGTGGTGATGAGAATGGACTGAACTGTAAATTAATGAACACTCTCTAGGAAGTGACCAATTTTATAGGAGGTGATTATAATTCCCATGATGTACTTACCAATTTTTTTAATAAAAAAATAAAATAAAATAATTAAAAAAAATAGACCCAAAAAATATTATGATTGCAATAACTCTTTTAGAATTGAAACCATGTGCAAGGGAGATGAGCTCCATTTTTAAATAGGTGGGATGAAACTCAATGTGAATATGGTTAATAATTACTATATTATTATTATTATTCATTATTAAAATAATAAATATAGACTTATTTAAATTTCACATGTGATGAAATGGTGAATTTGTATGACCATTTTCATGGTTTAATAATTATTTTTTAAAAAAAATATGTTAAAGAAGAATTTATTATAAATAAATTTATTTTTTAAATCAAACTCATGGTTAATCCCAATCCCACATAGGTTCAATCCACCTTGTCCCATACCCATGCAGGCTCAACCCCCATTAGCCCACACTCTTATTGGTCAATTTTTTTGGTCCACCCCGACCTGTATCTTCCCAATATCTATGAAGCCCAAAGGCCCATTTTGTATTACTAAGACAATGTGTTGTTATTATATTCTAGGATGATTCTCATACAAGGTAAATTTTTTTCATAGTGTTTTTGGCCCTATTCAACAACTAATACATTCATATTTAGTGTAGTTTAAATCAATAGAGCTGAATTGCATTACCCCTTTAAGGTGAATAAAGAAAAACGGATACAATAACATAAATTTTTTTAGAAGGAACTAATGGAGGAGTCTAAACACTTACCATATACTGTAGAATAAATATTCTTAGGTTGTCTCTTTCCTTAACACAAGCCTATATATCCCTTTATAAGACCAATATTCCATATGAAATGTATCTTGGAATTAATTAGAGTAGTGTCTAATATAATTGTGGGGGAGAGGAAATATAATTTAGGATGAAAATACTTATTTATGATTTTATATTTATATTTATAAGTGATTTTTAAAGGAATAAAATAATTAAGAATGTTTATAAATCTATTTTGGGAATATGTAAATAAAATATTTCATGTTTTTTACTTCTATTTTTATATTTTTAACTTCATTTTTAGATAGGAAAACATGAGTTTCACTATAATATTACCTAAAAAAGCCATTATAGTGTGGAAGTATTTGATTAGTTTTAAAATTATTGATATTTAATCATTTCTAGTTAAATTTTAATATTGTTTCCAAAAAAAAAATTTCTTTAAAAATAGAAAAAAGAGTGGGATAGAAATTTTTTGTGGAATTATAATTATGACATGAGGAATATAGTTAATTAAAATTGAAAAAAGGTAACCTAATCCTTTGTGAAAAAATATTCTAGGAATATAAATTAAAATACATTCATATAAGTCATTTTAAACTAGTGTCAAATGGGAAATTGAGATCCCACAATGAAGTTGTGAGATGATTAGGCACCGATTATGCCAGTAATAAAATAGATATATAAATTCAACAAGTGTTTTTCATATACATGGAGTTGAAAATTTTAAATACCTTCATAATTGAAAAATGAATATATTTTAGCTGAGATATATATTTAATATAGATGAAGAAGGGAGAAATTTATTTATAATCATTTCACATAATTTGTATCAGGGAAGTGGGAAATGGATCATGGTACAAGGAATTTATGGGAAATATAAAATTGAATGTTCCCCTTTTTAGAGTTCTAATTCCACTAAAATTTGATTTTTTTCACTATTGGAAATAGAAAGATTTCTTAAATTAAATTTAGGGTAGTATGATTAAATTCATAGAGAAGATATGGTAATTGTAGTAATGAATAAATATATGATTTTTAATCTTCTATTTATTTTTAATTTAGATCTTGGTGGGGAATAAATTTTTGAATAACTAGAATTGATTATATTACCTATAAGTGAAATAGTATAAGTATGGAGGAGTGATGAGAGAAAATATTTCCTTAATTTTGATATACTTTTATGGATAGTAAACACTAAATCGAGGTTAAAACAAGTAATTTATTGATTTTTATTACTTTAGTGATTTTGGAACTACTTTTTTAAGGGATTAAACCTTGGGTTTTAATATTTTATTCATATTCATATATTAATGGACAAGCTATAATTTAATTTAGAGAATTGTGATTATTTGTTCAAAGGATTTTTAATCTAATTTTAACTGTTTTGTTTGATTCTGTAATTAATATGAACATGAAATTCATTGAAAATTGCGTGTTTTCATCATATTAGGTATAAGGATGAATATTGATAATGTAATGATATGATTATAATAATTTATCTCTCATAATAAGACTTTTCTTGAGATTGTACACCTTTATCACAGATCCAAATCCCTTTTCATGTATTTTAAGTCTTTCACTACTTCCAAGACTTCTTATTTTTCAGTATATAGACACGCCCCATCAAAATCATTTGTGTTGAACTCATCACAATACTTCTCATTAATCTTAAGACTTATAGATTATCGTAAGACTTTTTCACTACATATTCAAACTTTTTCATCATATGAATTTCAATGTTATATGATGTGAGCTTCATGTGTATCATGTGATCCACCCGTGCATTGTATAACTATGGGAACATACCAATGTTTTTTCTACATGGATCTAAATTTAAAATTCCCAAATTGGAAATGGTTGGACAAAAATAAAAATTAATTTATCTGGGTTGGATACTTTTGGAATATTTTTAGCAGATGATCCATGATGTGATCATTTGTATAGAAATATGATAAATATTATTGGAAGTATGAAATATAAGAGGAATATTTTTAGAGAAAACTACTAGGAGCCATCACGGTTCTCAAGCTATGAATGTGGTGACAATCGATGAATAAGGACATGAGCAATAAATTTGGGAAATTTTCTTAAGGAATAGAAATCATTGGATGTGTAACAAGAAGCCTCTTCCTATCACATGTGGATTTGAATTATAGATACAGTTAAAATGAACCCAATAGAATATAGATAAGAATGGGGAAAATTTTCCCTTAAGGAGAGGTTTATTTATAACTGATTGACCGGAGATCAATTTTTTTCTTTTTTTCTTTTAATTTTGTTGTTATGTCTCTAATGGATACACAATAGGACAATAATGTTCAAGATAAAAAGAATCCCCTCATTCCTTATTGATGATTTTTTTAATTTTTATTTTATCCTGATCACTTTTTAAGAGGTCTTCAATTTATTTTTGACCATATATTTTTATTTGTTTATAATATTTCAATTCTTCTGATCTCATTCTTAGATTTACACACATATGTCTCTTGGATTTACTTCTATTCCTATGATTGTGAGTAGTGGGTAAACATAATATTGACTAAATATTTTTTATCATTATACTTGGAAATATTAGGGTGTATAATTCTTATTACATTTCCTTATTCAATTCAAAATAACTAGGTTAGGGGTATTAGTGAGATTTCACTTGATTAGAGAGAGTAGGGGGACAATGTGAATATGATTCAATAGGAGAGTGGGGGGATAACACAATGTCAGACCCTTATTTTCGAAACTAAATTTGAAACCCACTAAATTACATCCTCAACCAAATTTGTTCACAATTTTCTAAAATAAACTAAACCAAATTAATATAAAAAACACACTAGGAACACAATCTAATCCAGAGACAGCCCATGTCCCACTTGTACTACATTTTTTCATGGGTTCTAAATTTTTTGTTCTGGGAATCGTGGTAATCCATTAATTAGAGAGAAGATACTTCAAAGTTGGTGTATCCCTATACTATCCTAGACTAATTCTGATGTGTTATAAATTTCTTCAAATACTAATTGATAGATGTATCTCCAGTCCCTGTAGATAGTTTCTTCACTAAATCCTTATCCACAGAAGATCGATAAACATTATCAAAATATAGATTGAATATTTCCATAATCATAGTATCAATATATTGTTCTTTTGAGGTGTTTAGTTCTTCATCGATGATGTCAATTCTTCTAGGAATGGATTCCTATCAAAGAATGACCCCAAACGACACTTCTTTCGAGGATCTATAGAAACCTACAATAGTCTAAAATTCTTCAAGATAAACCTCCTCTAAATTAATAGAATTCTCTTCTTTCCCCCTCCCACCAAACTAGACACATTCTAACCATCTTCCACAAAAACCTGGGAGACTTTGTGATTAGAATATTCTTGTTGGAATCCTTCCATGTTAACCTAGGTCCAAACAATCAAATATCATCTACATGCCTTTCTAAGATACACTCCAAAATGTGGCCTCCTATGGAATTGTTTTTGAGACATTCCTTTTAAAAAACTAGAACCCACGATAGCTAATACTAGGATTGTATATAATGGTTTTTCTAAACTAAATATCCCATGAGATAAAAATCCTAATTAACTTAGGTATAGGATTGGATATATAATCCTCTACAAAAATATATGAAACAATTAAATGTTTCGGGGTTAAAGTATGAGAATCAGAACATTAGAAACACCCCAATGAATGGATTAGTTGATTAAAAATTTAGGGGTTATGGAATGGTAAAGGTATATGAGGAAATTAAAACCAAATTATAGACATAAGGGGATTCTTGTGTAAGGAAAGATAAAATGACCAACTAAACAAAATGAATCAGATCAAGAGAAATACATAGAAAAATCGAGACCAAGTTAAAGATAAATAAACCTTTTCGGAAAGATGGTTGATAATACGAAGATAATCCAAGAGACACACCACCACATAGAACTAAATACCCGATTTAGATTTAACATGATGATCAAGATATATTAATGAAGGTTGATGATGTTTGAACCTATACACCATAGAAATATAAAAAGCATCACAGATTTAGTGAACGCTCCACCATAGGTTATCCCATTATGGAAGTACATACCCATGAACCAATTTTAATTCAAATGAAATTGAGTTGGGGGGAGTGCATCAAAGTGTAGAATCCTCTCCCCCAACACTATAAAATGGTACTAACCATTCATCATAAAGAAATTTGAGAATATCCATCACCAATTCATCTATGTTGATCCTTTCTACGACATATGGGTTTCCTTTATTATGGATTATTATAAAGGCTGGAAGAGTCATGAGTTTGTTTTGGAGTATTTCTGATTGAATCTGGTTTTGTACATCATTTAGTGAATTTAAAAAATTATGATTTCTTAAGGGCCATCTTAGATTTCCGAACAGTCATCTTGAAGATATTAAGAATTATCTAGGACTTCATAATGTAAATAGAGACTTTCTAAGTTCCATCATTTGGAAAATGAAATGTTTGTAAGGGTTATAGAGACTTTATAATATTTATCTTTTAACCAAGAAAAGGTTCCAAAGTGTCATAAGGACATCATAAGATTCATATTGAAATAAAATGAAACCTTTTAAGGATTCTTTGAGACTTCATATAGAAAATATAAAATTTTATATGTATCATTTGGAATTAATAAGGATAAAAAAAGTTCATAGGGATTATTTTGAGACATTTTATGGGTCATCTAGAAGTTCTTAAAGAAAATTATGGACTTCATAAGGGATATTTGGTTGTTTATAAGGATCATTTTGGGAGTCTTTAATGGAAATCTATATTGATCCCAATGACCTAATTATATATTTTTTCAATAATAAAGGTTGTTAATATGTGTTGAGAAGCTATTGATACTAAAATTATTGTTATGGATTCATGAGTTTACATTGTATTTCATGATTCATAATTCAACCCTCCCTTATTATCTAGATGATTTTTACCTATTCATAAAGTTCAAGACATGTACTTATGATATTTAGAGAAGGAAAATTATTTATAACAATTGAAAAATATTGAATATTGAGAAGGCCATGAAAATATATATTATTTTTTAATAAATAATATTTTATGAGAAATGTGTTGAAAGAGTTGAATATAAAAAATTAGGGGGAGAATTATTAAGTTGGCTATCCATTTTTATGAGTTTACACTTACTATTTTACTTTGTGGTTGAATATATAGTTATAAAAATATGGGATGAGCCAACTAAAACTAGCTACCCATGTAGTATGGGACATGCTCAGGCCAAGAATGAGGGTATACTATCTCTATCCAGCTTATACAGTTTGAGTATGTTCATAGAATATGCAAAAAAAAGTATGAGAACATTCATGGAATGCATACAGATGAACCAGAACGTGGAAGTGAAAGTGGGAGGTTCAAAAATGGACATGGTTACACTTATTTGTACAATAGGGAGTGTATTATTTCTTATTATGTAGTGACAAGCCTCATGAGGAATCAATGTGGGACTTGACATTTTTATAATTATTTGTTCTCTTTAATGAGATAAAAATAATAATACGGGAAGAAATGAAAGGTCATCGCATGTCTCTCTTTCATCCTTAGGCTCATGATATATATTCTTTCCATCACTGAAATATACGGTGAGTTTGACTACTAATCGTGAATAGATTTTCGATCAATAAGGATATTCCATGCGAATGTGGACATTATGTGAAGAATAGAGGGAAAGGAAATTTGGTTCATATGATCCTCCATTAGTTTTAGGATCAACTATGAGTGAAGATGAATCTTCTATGAGTATTTAGAAAAATAGATCTTACCTTCAATTTTTTTATTAAATGTGACCTCTCCAGGAATATTCCATTAAATTGAGGACCTTCCGTGAATATATTCCATGAAGCATGGATCTTCCTTAGGATAAAGTAAATCAGTAGGTGTCTACCAGATCAAGTCTAGCCGCATCCATCCTATGTTCATATATATCGAAATAGAACATGTTTTTAACTTTTCATTTCATGCCTGTAAATTGAAGGAAAAAAGATAAATAAATGAAGGTTGTGACGTCAATGGTTCATCCAGATCCATTCACTACCCAAGATGCATGAAATTAAATAAATGATATGATAAATAAAAATGAATAAGTCTCCATGCAATACTAAAATTTGGGCTTTAAAATCACTATTTATAGGGTTATCAGCACTTCAAATACATTGTTATTGAGAGCGATGTTAATAGGGGTAACAGTGCTAAAAAAGCACTGTTAAAGGAACCCATTAAAAGTGATATAAAAGAACTATTAAAGGAACCCTATTTCAGTGTTTCTTAGCACTGTTAAAGTTTGGATTTTAATAGTGCTAAAAAATTACTATTAAAAATATGATTTTTTTTTCATGCACCCCAGACACCCCCTTTCTGAGATCTTAAAGTCCCTTTCTTAGTGCATTCCACTACCCCATTCTCCATAACGCACCCTACCCCTTTCTCAGTGATAGAAGGCCACTACAAATACTCATGTGTTCCTAGATTTGATCCATGGACCTACCTTATGCAACTGAATGTTGTCTACAACTATGTTATGAATATTTTGATGTATATTTAATGAATTTTCTATTTAATTGAATATATTGTTAAATTTATGATATATCTATATTCAATTATATTTTTTAAAATATATTATATTTTAATATTCATTTATATATATTAGAATATTTGTGTGTGCATGTGTGTGTCTGTGTCTGTGTCTGTGTCTGTGTGTGTGTTTAATAGTACACACACATATGTATATACATGAATCATATATTCAGATTATTTAATTTTTATAGGGTAAATCAAATGTAACATTTTTCAAGTTCAATAAAATGAATGGTAAATATTTATTTTTTAAATTTAAAAATACATTTTAACATAAATATATTCATATTTGTATTTATACATGTGATTTATTAAAAGTAAACATAAGAAAATATGCATAGATTTAATAATAAATAAAAAAAGTATGAAAAATGATAAAATTATAAACCATAATATCAATATGAATGTAATACCGGGAAAAAATCTAGTCTTCACTAAAAAAATACAATAAGACCCTCTTAAAGAAGGATACAAATCCATTAAATGTTAAAAAATCGGAGTTCCCCAACCAAAATCTCAATTTTAGAGGCCGTTGGGGAATCTTTTGACTTTGAAAAATTAGGGACCAAGGTCTCCCCATTCAACTCTATTTAGATCTCATCCCAGGCTTTGATTTGGTATGTGTTTGAGCTCAAACAGACACTCTGATCAAAAGTTAACGGCGTTTTAATGTTGACATCTATTTGTAACTTATTTTATATCTTTTATTATTTTTTTATTCTTATTATATTAAAATTGTTATTAAATGACTATTACTTGATAATAATTATCAAATTATTAATTGAAAATTAATTATTAAATATTTTATAAGTCGTTTTCAATAAATATATTATATATTAAGTGTAAATTCTTATTTATCCTTATCTAAAACATATTTGAAAAACATATATTAAATTTATATAAATATATTTATATTTATATTTATATATTAATATATTATTTTTAATGAAATATAAGTTTTTTTTGAAATATACCCTTTATCAGCACTAATAAATAAGTTGTGATAAAGGGGGGTCTTTATTAGTGCTTCAAAAAAATCACTGATATAGACCCCCCCCCCTTATTAGTTCTTTTTTCAAGCATGGATAAAAGGACCACTTTAACCATTAATATCATTTTTCTATCATTGAAAAAGGGGGTCTTTAACTGTTCTTTTAGCTAGCGTTGTTGAAGTCCCAACAATGAATAAACCTAGTTTTGTAGTAGTGATGCATGGTTTAACAAGGGTTTTGTGATTCAACTTGCAAGAATAAATGATATAAAAATGAAACTAGAATTGATTCCAGGAATAAATATTTCTTTCTATGATTCCTGAAAGTAAGGAAATATTTCATGGGGTTGATGTTGTGAGCATAAATATAATTTAAAACATAGGAGTACGTGTGTGTACCATGTGAGAAGAACCTATGAATAGATGGAATCCTAAAATAATAAGAACTAAACACTACCACACATGATATAAAGATATTTAATGAATAAATAAAATGACTTGAGGATTTCAATCATTTAATATGAGATTAATTAAGTTATTATTATAGTATATTAAAAACATAATATCCACAATAAATGAAGAGATAATATGGGATCCATTGTATGATTTAATTATTTGTGGTTATTTTCAGTTAAAAAGAAAAAATAATGGGAGAAATAATCTGAATCTTATGGTATTTAAATTAAAATATTTATAACTATGAAAATATGGTTTTAGATTATTTGCAATAACTTCATACATAGAATAAATTTATATTCGTGTATAATGAGATGAATCTTTTGTTTGGACCTTGAGAATATTTTTGAGAGTACTCATCAATAAATTTGATATAATTTTATGATTTGATACAAAAATTGTATCAAGGATAGAGAAAATGAAGAGGATAACCCATATAACTCAAGATATGATATAGATTTTTCAGACTGTCATTTCTATTGATGTTCTTGAATACTATACATAAGCATAATTGTTGATCCAACCTACTTGTGGAGGAAGATCAAATCAAAATTGGCATAGAAGAAACCTAGATCTTATTAAGGTATTTATATCACAATATAAAAACAATAAAAGAGAATAAATGTAACTCCCAGACCCCAGTTACCCAGAGTCTATCCATTATTACATAACATTGGCATGATCAAAAAAGATCAAGTCTCGAAAGACCGATTAGTTTAGTAGCCTTGGAATCACTAGATACATTCATAAAGTTTACATTACATCATAAAGTGAAAAACTACAACAACATATTGTCTCCATAAACCACACTCATATCCCTTCATACTATCCCTAGAGTTTATTCATAAAATACTTCTTCACATCTTGGGAAAAATAAAACATAGAAAGGGGTGAGCTCAGATTCCTAGTAAGGATAACAATATAGCGGAAACTTTCATAAATAAGAATAAACATTTAAGGAAATGTATAACTAAAACAAAAGCCTTTTAAACATGAACTTCAGCATAATATGGAAGAAATAAAATGAAATAATGCCATTCACTTAATCACATGGATATTTTACTAATCGAATAATCACATGCAATATCAATAACCACTTTCATAATGATGGAATGCATAATGACAGACTATCATAACCACATAGTCAAGGCCTTGTGCCAAGACTACAAATAATATTTTGTCAAGGCCTTGTTCCAAGACACTAGTTTGTCTCATGAGACCTACCGATGCATCGAGGAGCTATAGCAGGCTCCACCCGTCACTTATTAAGTCCAATGCATTCCTCATATGAACAAGTATAAACATAACATAAACATTCGTATTAAACTGGCATATGAAATGTCAATACTTTCTCTATAAACCATGAATGGTATAAAAATAACACATCCAAAGTAAATAATATCACAAAACCTTCAATACTATATGGAATTTTTGTATCATAATAAATCAACTTAAAAAATTATTAAAATCCATAAAAGGATGTTGACATAGATGAAATCAAAAATATTCGGGAGAAATATCTCTTTTTTTAAATCATTTAAAAGTTTCATAATTATAAAAGGAAACATTTACATTTAAAATATTATTATAAGCTTGTAATGGAAGATTCGACGATTTTATAACGGTATAAAATAGCCACACCAGCCATATAATTTAAAAAAGACATTCTTACCTTAATTCTGTCGAAAAGGTTAAAATGACCTTGTTTGGAAAACGATGGAAAGATTCCTTTATAAATATCTTATCAAAGGAAAACAAGGGTATAAATGAATTTAACCCATGGTCTATAAAATAGTAAGAATGTTTTGAAATACATTTTTTAGAAACATGGATGTGGATGATAAAGGGGTCCAAATAGATAATTACATAGAAACAACCTCACATAATGAAGAGATTGTGAAATAAACCCTTACCTTGTACTTTTCCTTGGTCGAGGGTAGGTTAACCTCCTGTATAATAGTTAAATAAATTTTATTAAATTATAAAAGAATCATATACATAAATATGATATCATATAGGATCTTTTAATATTGATTTATTAATAATATTTTAGATTATCATCATTTCAGGTGTTCACATACTCGTTTTATTTTATATGTTTTGCTACATAAGCTGTGTTTGTTATCCATATGTTGTATCTTATTCATATCAAAAATGATATCAAGTCCTTAAACATTATTTTTAATCATTAAATCAAAATTAGTCTTGAATGGATATGATGGGGAATGAATCTCATCACGTTAGTGGAGACGGTTAGCCGTACGTACGCACGAGCGACAATATCATTCTTTTGATATTAAAATAATATATAATTTGATGTTATATCATATATACATAATCATTATAATTTTATATTTATTATTTTCTTCAATTACCCATCATTATCATACCCATCCAAATAATAAAGTTTTGAATGAAAATTACACCACGACGTGGAGACGGTAAGTCGTACGTATGCACGTATGGTGACATTTCATCCAAGGGATGGATAGAATACTGAATATGGTAGTACCATATTTATAATAACATCACAATATATGGAAGGTACTGTAGTTATTATTTTAGAATGGTAATAACAAAGAAATAATAAGTGGAAGAAGAAAGAAACTTGAAAGAGGGTGGTGAAAACATTACCTCTTCTTCGAGTTCTTCCTTTTGATTTGATCAAAAGGGATCCTTAGTTTGGCATTCTGATTAAACTAATGCCTATAGGTTAAATTGAGGGAATCCTAGAGGATATTTTGGCAGGGTTTGGCTGAGCCAAAAGGCTTTGAAGGTGTGAATTAGAGAGAAGGGGGAGTGTCCTTTTATTAGAGGGGTGTGGGGCACCATAGGAAAAGCTAGAAATATTATTTTATAATAAATTCATATTTGGATTCTAATGGATCCAAATTGGATTATTTAAATTTTAAGGTGGGGATAGGTCGAAAACCACTTAACCAAAAGGTTTTAGACAGGTTTGGGTTACTATATTAACTTTATCGTTTTGATTTATCTCTTAGTTAAATAGATTGACATTTACCATGTCTCTTTGTATTTTTAAATTATATAGTCAATAAACATACTATATACTTCCAAGAGACCCCCAAGTGGTACATTAATAATGCACCTATCATTATATAAGTCATTTGGCCGAACCTTTGATTTTTATGAATAGAATATCAATTAATAATATAATATTTGTTTTAAAAACTCTTTTTTCTCAATTTTGACACTATTTAATAATTGATTTTTTTTAAGTCTTAAAAACTTTATTAATACTAAAAAATTAATTTAAGTAATCCTAACATGTCAGGTTAACCAATAAAATTTTTGGATGTCATCAAAACTTTCAAATTATATTTATTTTAACATTTATAATACAATTTATTAGATTTTTTCATTAATAAGGAAAATAATGCATCATTATTGTGTCATAAATAAGTTTAATTATTCAATGTCTGAAAATTATAAATAAAATCCCATTATTTATGAAATATTTTTCTATTTATAATTAATATTTATAGTCGAAAATATAACATATATAACCCTATTTAATAAATTTTTTTCTAAAAGATATATGCTTTTGTCATTTTTTATTTACTTTAACATAATTAATATAAAGTGTCATCATCACTTACAAGTGGCTCCATGGGGTCCCACAATCGACCCAAAGATTCCCATGGTCGTAAATGTATCATCCAATAGGGTTAGGATACGTTTTAGGGTAATTTAATATTATTATAATATTATTTTTTTACCCTTATTTACCGGATTTTCCCTTTAACCGGGGTAAAAAATATATTTACCGAAGTAATTATTCAAAATGTCTAAAAATAAAAGTTACATATTTAAAAAATTTTGACCTCCTGATTAAAAATATAGAATCCCTTTTTCTAAATTCAAAACACAGAAGAGGCAGAAATTAATTTAAAAATAATTTTCGCCGTCAATACAAAAAGCGTGTTTTTATGAAATAATAACTATCAAAAGATTGACACTTGTTTATGTCAAATTTAAATGTAAAATTACATATAATTACCAAAATTGTATTAAATGATAAAAATATAATATAATTATACTTCCAAACCATTAAAATTCATAATTTATCGCTATTAATTATTTTGATTAAAAAAAGTTATTTTTAATTAAAATTTAGTAATTTTCACTATTCATAAAAAGTTGAAATTTTTCAAAAAAATACCAAAAATTCACCATAAGCTAATTTTGATACTCAAAATCAAAAAATGAATTCCATTTTGAAAGATAAAATTTATAAAATTTTAAAAATTGGGTATTACTATTCATAACAGCTACTTTGATTGGTCGCGGTGTGTTAGAATCTCGAAGTTGCGTACAATGCAAGCTATTGTATTATTCAAAGAGAAGCGTACCATGGAATAATGAGGTGTTACATTCTACCCACCTTCAAATAATTTTGTCCTCAAAATTTCTAGAATATTACTGCGTAAAAAAACTCAGGTGGTTCTTCATCATAAGTTCCTCAGGTTCCCACGTTGCCTCTTCCATTTTTGGTTTCTCCATAAAAATTTTACCAGGCGAGTCATCCAGTTTCTCAACACTAGTTCTCTTGTATCAAGAATCCTGATGGTCTCCTCACAATAAGACAGATCGGGTTCCAGTTCTAATTCCTCATAGGTGAGTGCATGTGTTGGGTCAGGCATGTATTTTCTCAACAGTGATACGTGGAAAACATCGTGAACATTGGAGAGATTTGGAGGCATTACCAAACGATAAGCTACAACCCCAATTAATTCAAGAATTTCAAAAGTTCCTATGTACCTGGGACTCAATTTACCTTTCTTACCGAAACCTATAACACCCTTTCATGGAGATACCTTCAAGAAAACATGATCTCCATCCCGAAATTCCAAATCCTTCCTTTGGTTATTTTCATAGATCTTCTACCTACTTTGAGCTGCTTTGATGTGGTTTTGGATTACCTTCACCTTTTCCATCGTTTCCTCCACCAGTTCTGGGCCTACGAGTTTTATTTCACCAACATCATCCCAACAGGTTGGTGTGCGACATCTCTTTCCATATAACGCTTCATATGGTGTCATCTGAATACTTGAATGGAAGCAATTGTTATAGGAAAATTCCACCAGTAGAAAATATTGATCCTACATACCCTGAAAGTCATGTGAGCAAGATCTCAACATGTCTTATAAGGTTTGAATAGTCCGTTATGATTTTCCTTCAATTTGAGGGTGGTATCCAGTGCTCAAACGAAGTTCTGTATCCAAGGGCTTCTGAATACTCTTCCAGAATCTTGATGTAAAACATGGATCACAATAAGAAACAATTGATAGGGGTACTCCATGAAGTCTCACAACTTCATTAATATATATCCTTGCTAGATGTTTAAGTGGTGGATCTTCTCTTATATCAAGAAAATGTGCTGCCTTGGTAATATGGTCAACAATGACCCATATTGCATCGTTCCTTCTATGAGTATTTGGTAGCCCCATGATAAATTTCGTCGTGATATTATCCCATTTCCACTCAGGTATAAGAAGTGGTTTCATGACTCTTCCAGGCTGTTGCCTTCCATCTTTCACTTGTTGACAAATCATAAATCTTGACACAGAATCAGCAATCTCCCTCTTCATGTTGTCCCACAAAAAATGTTCCTTCAAATCTCTTTACATTTTGGTGCTCCCAGGGTGTATAGAGAAATTGGAACTATGAGAATCTTCCAAAAATTCCATTTTTAGATCAGGTATATCGGGAACACAAAGTCTCTTCCCAAATTTCAAAATTCCATCTTCATACACAAAGTCACTCAATCTCCCACCATTCACAACTTTAATCTTCTTTTGAAATTCTTCATCATCAGTCTGAGAACTCTTTATCCTTTCTAGTAAAGATGGTTTGGAAACAATTTGAAACAGTATCGATGTTTCACCTTCCATGGTAATTCCCATATCCAACTTCACTAGATCCATGAAAATAGTATCTCTTTCAACTCTAATCTTGTTCAAAACTCCATGATCCTTTCTGCTCAAAGAATCTGCCAACTTATTTTCCTTCCCCGGGTGGTAGTGTATCGTGCAATTATAATCCCTGAGTAGTTCAAGCCATATCTTTTGCCTCATGTTGAGTTCTTTCTGTGAGAAAATATACCTCAAACTCTTGTGATCAGTATAAATCTCACATTTTTCACCATAGAGATAGTGTCTCCAAATTTTCAAAGCAAATATTATAGTTGCTAACTCAAGATCATGAGTAGGATAATTTTTCTCATGAATTTTTAGCTGTCATGATGCATAGGCAATTACCCTATCATTCTGCATAAAGACACAACCAAGTCATTTCTTCGATGCATCACTATAAATAACAATCCCATCATTCCCCGATGGTAGAGTCAATATAAGAGCATTGAATAATCTTTTCTTCAGTTCTTCGAAACATTCCTCACACTATTTTGTCCAAACAAATTTAACCCCTTTACGTGTGAGCTTTGTTAATGGGTTAGAAAACCAGGAAAAATTCTGGATGAAACGTCGATAATAACCTGCTAAACCAATAAAACTACGTACCTCAGTTATACTCATCGGTGCTGGCCATTCTTGGATTTCTCTTGTCTTAGAAGGATCAACAGAGATTCCATCCTTAGAGACAATATGGACAAGAAAAGAAATCTCCTGAAACTAGAATTCACACTTGCTAAAATTCCCATATAATTCATGTCTTCTAAGAGTATTCAAGATAATGTGCAAGTGATTTTCATGATCTTCGTAGCTTTTGGAGTATACCAAGATATCATCAATAAATACCACTAAAAATCATAGAGATATTCCTTGAAAACTATGTTCATTATATCCATGAATACAGAGGGTGCATTAGTCAATCCAAAAGGCATTACTGTAAACTCATAATTCCTGTACCTGGTTCAAAATACTATCTTCGGAATGTCTTCCTTCTTCACACACAACTGATGGTATCCAGATCGAAGGTCAATCTATGAAAAGTATTGAGCTCTATGCAGTTGATCAAATAAATCATCAATGCAAGGTAGGGGATACTTGTTCTTTATTGTTATAACATTGATTTCCCTGTAGTCGATACATAACCTCATAGATCCATCTTTCTTCTTAACAAAAAGGACTGGGGCTCCCCATGGAGAAACACTAGGGAGAATAAATCCCTTATTACTCAATTCCTCTAGTTGTTTCTTTAGTTCAACTAATTCCATAGTGGCCATTCTATAAGGGGTCTTCGATATAGGCCTTGAACCAGGAATTAAATCAATGGAAAACTCAATTTCTCGTTCTGGAGGATGTCCAGGTAAGTCATCCGGAAACACATCAACATATTCTTTCACAATAGGTATATCCTCTATTTGAACATTCCTTTCCTCATCCATAGTTGTTTCATTCTCTTCCACCCCAATAAATGAATTTAGTTGAGCTACTGGGGGTGGATCTAGATAAGAATCAATTGGTGACGATTCTGCTCTAAAGATACAGTGTTCTTTATCATCATCATCAAAAATCGTAACCTCCTTCTTCTTAAAATAAATATTTTCATCATGGTCCGATAGCCAAACCATAATGAGGATTATATCAAACTCAATCACAGTTATAACGATGAGATCAGCAGATAAAGAACATTTATATTCTCTAATTGGAATAGATTCATAAAACTTTTTTTCGATGATACTTCCCTTAATAGTTTTAACTGACAACTCCCTTGGTAAATAAAATTGTAAATATCTAATTTTCTTAGAAAATTAGGAAGATATAAAATAATGCGATGATCCAGAATCAAATAAATCATTGGATAAACTTGAGGAAACCATTAAATTACCTGCTACCACGTCTTTTGGAGCTTCTACCTCAGTAGTATTGATAGCATATGCTTGGCCTTGATCCCTTGTCATTTTCTGAGATAAGATTCCCTGATGCTTAGGAAATTCGTTTTCATAATGTCCCATCTCCCTGCAATTGTAGAATTGAACATCAGTAGCTTATTTCTTCCCCTTGTAATCATGATCTTGGTGGCCCTTTTCACCACACTTGTAATAGACTCCCATTCCCTTCAAACAAGTACCAGGGTGTTTCTACCCACATTTACTGAAGGATGGATATTCAAATTTTCTCTTCTTCCCCTTATTTTCCATTCCCAACGTGATCAGCAGATCTCTTCTTCTCTTTCCTTGCTTTAAAGTCTTAAAACATAGAGAATTCCGTTTTTGTCTTTATAGAACATGAGACAATATCTTCGTATGATGAGAAGGATTGTGAGACTAATGCTTGATGTAAAAACGGTTTTAACCTATCAAATAAACGATCAATCTTACTTATTGTGTTACATATATAATTTGCAGCATGCCTTTCTAACCTTGTAAAGTTAGACTCATACTTTGCAACATTCTCATCCTCCTTTTGCCTTAGACTCAGAAATTTTCTTTCCATATCTGGTTGATGGTCATGAGGAAAGTATTTTTCTATGAAAATACCTTTAAACTCCCTCCATTACATATTTTATACTTCATCATCTTCTTTCATGTTTTGAATCAATGACCACCAATGATCAGCATCTCTAGTGAGGCGGTAAACTGCCATGACAACATTTTCCCTTTCGCTACTCCCCAAGGCATGGAATATTTTCTCTAAGGAATTATTCCATTGCTCAGATACTAGTGGATTTGTACCCTCATTGAATGTTGGTGTTTTTTGCCTCAAGAATCGATCTAACATTTATCCTCCACGCTGCAGATCAGGGTTCTCCATACGGCTAAGGTTATTATTCATAACCTGAGTGAGTTTTCTCAGTATGGTGATTAGATGATCAGCACCAGTTGCATCACCAGCTCCACTATAATTATCTTGAGTAGTAGGTCAATCCCTACATGGAGTGAATGCGTTGAAATGGTTTCCATTCCTTCCACTAGCCTCCATTTCTAAACAATGGAATAATCTAGATTAGTTTATGAATCGAAATACATAATTCCAAACTTGTAAAATACTTAACATGAATTGAATAGTTTATGGATATAATCCATAATCATAAAAAAATTCTTTGAGGAAGTATATACTCATAAACCCTTTATAATGGTTTATAAATAAAATGATAATTATCCTAAGCATTTTCCTCAGGAGTGTCGTAACCAAGAGTGAAGCAAGGACAAATTGTTGTGCACCAGTTCTCATTCGAGTCTAGCTCAAAGCGGTGTTTTCTTGTTTTACCCCTAGGTACATCTGTGCCAGAGCTGCCTCTACCTACTCGTATCTAGACAGGGATGTATTTCTTGGAAAACTCATAAAATCTCAATAGTACCAAAATTCTAGGAAGTTCTTCTATACTAATCCTCAAAGTCTATCTTAGGGCTATGTGCTCTAATTAGAGTTTATCTAAATCTAGATTCCAAGGTTTTTATTAAACTTCCTCTGATACCAACTGTAACAACCCGACCCCAGTTACCCAGAGTCGGTAGATTATTACATAACATTGTCATGATCACAAAAAATCATGTCTCGAAATACCGATTAGTTTAGTAGCCTTGGAATCAATAGATACATTCATAAAGTTTACATTACATCATAAAGTGAAAAACTACAACAACATCTTGTCTCCATAGACCACACTCATATCCCCTCATACTATCCCTGGAGGTCATTCATAAAATACTTCTTCACATCCTGGGAAAAATAAAACATATAAAGGGGTGAGCTTAGATTCCCAATAAGGATAACAATATAGCGGAAACTTTTATAAATAATCATAAACATTTAAGTCAATGTATAACTAAAACAAAAGCCTTTTAAACATGAAATTCAGCATAATATGGTATAAATAAAATGAAATAATTCCATTTACTTATTCACATGGATATTATACTAATCTAATAATCACATTCAATGCCAATAACCACTTTCATAATGATGGAATTCATAATTCCAAACTATCATAACCACATAGTCAAGGCCTTTTGCCAAGACTACAAATAAGATTTTGTCAAGGCCTTGTGCCAAGACACTACTTTGTCTCTTGAGACCTACCGATGCATCAAAGAGCTATAGCGGGCTCCACCCATTACTTATTAAGTCCAATGCATTCTTCATATGAACAGGTTTAAACATAACATAAACATTCGTATTAAAACTATCATACTAAATGTCAATAATTTCTCCATAAACCATGAATGGTATAAAAATAACACACCCACAGTCAAACATATCACAAAACATTCAATACTATATGGACTTTTTGTGTCATAATAAATCAACTTTAAATAATCATAAAATCCAACAAAGGATGTTGATATAGATGAAATCAAAACTATTTGAGAGAAATACCTCTTTTTTTGAAATCATTTAAAAGTGAAATAATTATAAAAGGAAACATTTACTTTGAAAATATTCTTATAATCTTTTAATGGGAGATTCGACAATTTTATCATGGCATTAAATACTAGCACTCTCCGTATAAGTTAAAAAAATACATTCTTGCCTTAATTTTGCCGAAAAGGTTAAAAGGACCTTATTTGGAAAATGACGGAAAGATTCCTTTATAAATATCTTATAAAAGTAAAACAAGGGTATTAATGACTTTAACCCATAGTCAATAAAATAGTAAGAATGTTTTGAAATACATTTTTAAGAAAAATGGATGTGGATGATAAAGGGGTCCTAGTAGATAATTACATATAAACAACCTTAGATAATGAAGAGATTGTGAAATAAACTCTTGCCTTGTAATTTTACTTGGTAGAAGGTAGGTTAACCTCATGCATAATATTTAAATCATTTTTATTAAATTATACAAGAATAATATATATAAATATGATATCATATATGATCTTTTAATATTTATTTGTTAATAATATTTTAGATTATCGTCATTTCTGGTGTCCACTTACTCGTTTTCATTTATATGTTTTGTTACGTAAGACATGTTTTTTATCCATAGGTTGTATCTTATTAATATCCAGAATGAAATAAAGTCCTTGAACAATATTTTTAATCATCAAATAAAATTTAGTCTTGAATTGATAAGATAGGGAATGAATCTCATCGCGTTCGTGGAGACGGTAAGCCGTACGTACGCACGAGTGACAATATCTTTCTTTTGATATTAAAATCATATATAATTGGATGGTATATCATATATAAAGACTCATTATAATGTTATATATATTATTTACCTCAATTACACATCATTATCATACCCATCCAAATAATAATGTTTTGAATAACAATTACACCACGACATGGAGACGGTAAGTCGTACGTACGCATGTATGGTGACATGTCATCTAAGAGATGGATAGAATACTGAATATGGTTGTATAATATTTATAATAACATCACCGTATATGGAAGATACTAGGGTTATTATTTGAGAATGGAAATAACACAGAAAGAATAAGTGGAAGAAGAAAGGAACTTGAAAGAGGGTGGTGAAAACATTACCTCTTCATCGGGTTCTTCATTTTGATTTGATCAAAAGGGCTCCTTAGGTTGGCTTTATGATCAAACTAATGCCTCTTGGTTGAAGTGAGGGAAGATGAGAGGATATTTGGGCAGGGTTTGGCCGATCCAAAAGGCTTTGCAGGTGTTAATTAGAGAGAAGGGGGAGTGCCCTTTTATAAGAGGGGTGAGGGGCACCTTAGGAAAAGCTAGAAATATTATTTCATAATAAATTCATATTCTATTTATAATGGCTCCAAAGTGTTTTATTTAATGGTTAAGGTGGGTGTAGGTCTAAAACCACTTAAAAATAGGTTTTAGATAAGTTTGGGTCACTATATTAACTTTATCTTTTTGATTTAACTCTTAGTTAAATAGTTTGACATTTAACATGTCTTTTTTTATTTTTAAATTATATAGTCAATAAACTTACTATATACTTCCAAGTTACCCCCAAGTGGTCCATTAATGAATCAAAAATAATTATATAAGCCCTTCATCTGAGCCAAATATTTTTAGGAATAGAATATCAATTAATAATATAATATTTGTTTTATAAACTCCTTTTTGTCAATTTTGACACTATTTAATAATTGATTTTTGTTGGTATTAAAGACTTTAATAATTTGAAAAAAATTATTTAAGTAATACTAACATGTCATGTTAACCAATAAAAGTTATGGATGTTATCAAAACTTTCAAATTATATTTATTTTAACATTTATAATACAAATTATTTGATTCTTTCATTAATAAGAAAAATACTACATCATTATTGTGTCATAAATAAATTTAATTATTCTATGTTTAAAAGCTATAAATAATATTCCATTGTGTAGGAAATATTTTTTTATTTATAATTAATTTTTATAGTCAAAAATATAACATATATAACCTTATGTAAAAATTGTTTTTCTAAAATATATATGCTTATGTCATTTTTGTATTTACTTTAACATAATTAATATAAAGTGTCATTATCACTTACAAGTGACTCCATGGGGTCCCAAAATCGAACCAAAGATTCCCATGGTCAGAAATTTATCAACCAATAGGGTTATAACACGTTTTAAGATAATTTAATATTATTAAAATATTATTTTGTTTACCCTTATTTACCAGATTTACCATTTAACCATGGTAAAAAAACATTTCACAAAAGTAATTATTCAAAATGTCTAAAAATAAAAGTTACATATTTACACAATTTGGACCTCCTGATTCCAAATATTAAATCCATTTTTATGAATTTAAAACACATAAGTGGCAGAAATTAATTTAAAATTAATTCCTATTGTCAAAACAAAAAAGCGTGTTTTTATGAAATAATAACTATCAAAAGATTGACACTTGTTTATGTCAAATTTAAATGTGAAATTACATATAATAACCTACATTGTATTAAATGATACAAATATAATATAATTATACTTCCAACCCATTTGAATTCATAATTTATCACTATTAATTATTTCGATTAAAAATGTTTTTTTAAATTAAAATTTAGTAATTTTTACTATTCATCAAAAATTGAAATTTTTCAGAAAAATACCAAAAATTTACCATAATCTAATTTCGATACTCCTAATCCAAAAATTAAGTCTATTTTTAAAGATAAAATTCATAAAAAATTAAAAATTGCGTATTACTATTCATAACGGCTACTTTGATTGGTCGTAGTGTGTTAAAATCTCAAAGTTGCATACATTGCAAGTTATTGCATTATTCAAAGAGAAGCGTGTCGTGGAAGCTTGGGGTGTTACAATAACTGGGGGTATATAAATAGATTCTGTATAATTTTAGTTTGGGTGAATAATCAACAAATATTATTGTGGGATTGTGGTGTATAACTAGTTCCTATTATACAAACATGGATATTTTGTGGAGAATCCATGTTGAGGTGAATGACCAACATAGAGAGGAGTGTGATTTTTTATAAAACCTTTTAAATATCATGTGATATGTTTCATTTTAATATTAAATCATACAGAGTGATATTTAAATCTAATATAGAGTGGATAAAAAATACAAACAAGTTCAATATACTGAATTAAAAATTAATGGAATTCAAAAAAGAAAACCACTAATCCACCCCACATTGGTCAATTAAGATTAGTGAAATTTAATATGGATGTTCATAAGGATAATTTTCAGAATTTATAAGGGAAATTTTTAGTAAATTTAAAGGATTAATACAAATTTAATATGGATCATTGTAATTATATCATAAGAATAATCCCTTTGATTCTTTGGGATAAGTTCAATTAAAAGATAGTAAGGTAGATTTATTCCTTGTGATATTTATGTAATATACAAAACATGATTCCAGTAATCATTACATGATATAGAATATTGAATCAAGGTCAATGGAGGATTGTACTATAGTATTATTGATGATTTCTAATGTAGGTGTTATGTATATTCAGTTCTTAACTAAAATCACATCAGGGGTGAGTTCTTTCACAACGTGTGTCAGAATAAATGGGAATTATGTTAATCATTATACACAATTTATATTTTGATCATGTTGAGTAACAAAACTCATATATTTTTTGGGTAAGAGAATAATATTATTTATAAGTAAGATCTATAAGATTATTTAACTTTAAATGAAATTATTTCCTATATAACATCCTTCCCCACACCAATTGACTTGGAAAGTGGTGGTGGGTATTACTAGCCTTAGGTGACATCCCCCAGACACCAAAGGATGGAATTAAATGAAAAGGGATTCATATAAAATTGGGATAATAATTTAAATTTTAATATAAAACAACAAAATCATAAGAAAATAATCAAACAGAATATTATATTATTCTTGAGTGAAAGGAAAGACAACTCAAATTATAAACAAACCAACAACTAAATCAGAGTATAATTAGAAACTAAAACTAAAGAAACTCGAAGACACCAATGAATTAAATCCGTAAATCTCATCATGACTCAAGATCCAAATCCACATTCTTAACTCAAGTTATCAAGAAGAATCACTAAATTACTGGGATACCATGCTTTTATTTGTGTATTGATATATGGCATCTATAAATGAACTATAGTTCCCATGCAGGGGGGTGAGTTTAAACTTAGAAGGAATTACCCAATGACTTTCCAACTCATGCCACTATGATAAAACTTGTTAGCACATTTATTTATATTTTTTAAAACTATTTGTATAGTTTTATATCAAATCCAAAAATATTTTTCAAAACAAAAATAGTTTTCCATGGAAAGAAATCTAATAAAATACTTTACAAATTTTCACGTTTCCATTTGGAATACAATTCCATGACTCCACACACACCCACATGTCCAAACATGAATTATTGAGTGATATTTCCATACTTAGGAGCATTCTATCATCAATCCACTAAGTCATCACAAGGTATCCAATACTAAGTTCCCTAATTGCACATGCCCCTTCCACTGGGTCATTTCTAATTCAATTGAACTCACACCAACCATGTATGCCATGTACTATGAGAAACCATTCATTAAAAACCATTTCAATAAAAAAAATTATTTTATTGAAAATATTTCTAAAAAAATTCCATGGGGAAAAATAAAACCATAATTCTAGATTTAATAATTAGAAATTAAAATCAAATTGGTTTTTTCACAAAACCATCCAATTCTATAATTTCACAAAACCATCAAAGAAGAGTCTTTACATCAATAATCACATATCAATTTAAAATTTTAATTTAATAAAAAAAATTATTTCTTATAATATCTTATGTTCTAATCACATGGAATTAAGAGAGAATCCACCTACCTCTCAAAAATTGGAAAAAATGAACAATGGTACAACAACTTCAACAACATATCTTAGATATTCTTGACAAAAACATAGATCCTATTCCCTTAAATTAATTAAACTAGATATTTTCAGGTAATCAAATAAATAAATTGTAACTACCCTGATAGTATTATATCTATGGTTCTAGGAGAGTCAAATATAAGATATCTAGGAAAAATAATAAACAATGAGAACATACCATAGAATCTAGATATCTAATGGCTTCGAAACATCCAAATATTGATCCTAGATCGATGTGAGTTTCCTCTTAGGCCTTGGAAGAAATAAGAACTTCTATTATGAGTGGGTTAGGGGGGAAATGTGTGATAAAATATATAAACCAAATAAGATCCACAAATGTTGTATCAAAAATTTCATGGCGTGCGGTTAAACCAACCATGTGCTAACTGTGCATGAGATAACTCCCCAAACCACACCTATCATGTTTAGATGAGGGAGTTAGACAATCTAAGCACCAAACATTCATTTCCCCATTATATAAATGTGCACAGTTCCTCCTAGGAATGCGCATTGTTTGGAAAAACCATGAGCTGATCATGAAACTACCGAGTGCTCACTATTTTCTCTTTCACGGTTTCCTAGAAGTGTTACACAGTTTCTACAAACTATTCTCGAATCTTAAACCTCCATGAAATCCTAAAAGGCATGAATTAAATTCAATGAAACTCCTAAAAATTAACTTAAACATTATAATAATTTAAATACCTAATTAAAGGGCCATGTTCCTAAAACTGGGGGTTCTGCATTCTCCCCACCATTTCCCCTTTCATTCCTGGAATGTAAAAAAATATCATTGACTTGTAAGAGTTCAACCAATTTCTCAAACATTTACATTTAATTCTCCCACAATTATTCCTAAATTCAACCAATTTTCCACAAAATTCACACTATACTGATTCTTTTCACATAAATGTATTTCCCTTTCCAATCCACAATTCATACCAGCACATAAACCAACGTAGAATCTGACACTAGGTCGAAATTATCCTATCGAATCACATGGTCAATATTGGGTTTATACTTCTTTAATTGAGATAATTGAAACACATTATACACTAAATTGAAACTAGGTGGAAAATACAATAGAGATTCCACCTCACCAACATGTTTGAGTATCTCAAAAGGGCCTATCTATCAAGGAGATGAATTTTCATGATTACCAAAATAATGATGAAAAAATCTTGTGTAGATTCTAATGAAAACATGATCACTCACCTTAAATAAAAATACCAATAAATATGATATTCATATGATTTTTGAAAACTCTAATCCATCTCCATTATATTTCTAATCAACATAATTTTCTTCATTGTCTCTTTCAAAATGATATGTCCAACTAGTGGATGCTCACTTGTTTCCACCCAAAAAAGTGGATAATGAACAGAACACCCATACAATGATTCAAAAGGATCTGTATGTATCGAGGCATGATAACTATTGTAATACAATAACTTCAATGATGGTGTAACCTCCTCCCATGAGCCAACAAACTCAATAACATAAGCCCTAAGAATGTCCTCCAACGCTTGGATATTCTTCTCGGATTTTCCATCCATTTGGGGATGATACACCATGATGATAGTAAAATGTATACCAAGGTCTTACTATAATGATTTCAAAAAAAATTATGTACACCTGGGGTATCGATTAGATAAAATCGAGGCTAGTACACCATACCACTTTAAAGCATTTCAAATATATATTTTTGACATGTACTCCATCATATGGCATTCAAGAATTGGGATAAAATAATTTACAATCTTGAGGTGATCCAGAATTATCCATATGAAATCATGTTTTCTAACCATACTTAGTATGTTTTCAAAAAACCTATGGTTATCTATTCCCATTTCCAAATGGGAATTGGTAATGACTGCAACAAACATGCTGGTCAAAGGTGTTTCACCTTAACCTGATCACAAGTGAGTCATCTCAAAGAAAACTCCACCACTACACTTTTCATGCCAACCCACTAATTTTTTTTTCATTACTCATTAATTATTTGTAATTCTTGGTTGAACAACCCATTTTGAATTGTGGTAAGAATTAAGATGTTTTTCTTGAAAAACCAAAGGTACCATGATCCAATATCAAAACTATAAAACTGAACTCTGATCCAACTTCAATACCTCAATGTTATCCCCACCATATTGTTTTGATCTCATAAAAACACATTTAGAATAAAATATATGAGCATATTTCACTTGTTCACCCAAATCAAGAACAAAAAACTGGGAATAAAAATGAAACATCACCCTGGTTGGTCCAATTCAAGTGAATTTATGTTATGAATGATTTCAACTACCATTAATCAGAATATTCTTTAACTAAATTATTATATGAATTATTTATTAATGCATCCACCAAATAATTATCATTACCCAGTGTATACATCAAGTCAAAGTCAAACCTTTAAAAGTATTATAACTTTACTCTTTGCCTTATATTCAAATATATTTGTGATAAAATGTGTTTAAAACTCTTATGATCTTTAAACAACATATGTTTACCACAAGAAAAAAGATAGTGAAGCCATGTATTTAAAGCATGGTCTATGGTAGATAAATCAAAATTTTCATTAGGTAGTTTCTTCTTATACCACCATAACTTCTATGAACCATAAAAAAAATCTCCATGCATGAGAACACACACCAACCTTGATCGTGATGTATAAAAATAGAATTCATGCACCTATCTAGATTCTAGAAATGTGATGATAAGTGCTGATGTAATTAAACCATTAGTCTCTTGAAAGGATTTATGAAATTCATTTTTCTACTATAAATGATCATTTTTCCTCCTTAAATATATTTTTAGTGACTCCAAACATGAAAATATATGTAAAAAACATCTATAGAATCCTTCCAAGGAAAAGAAATTACATATCTCAAAGGCATTATGTGGAAGTTTCCAAGAGGTAACTACTTCTATATTTTTCTGATACATAGGATTTCATTTTTCAGAAATGACATGACCATGGAAACGTACCTACTATTTCTAGAAATCACACTTTCATAAAATGGAATACAGAAGATGATCTCACAAAATATACAACACTATATCTAAGTGTTTCTCATACTCAAACTTTGTCCTATAACATACCAGTATATCATCCAAAAACACTAAACAAAATCCACATAACTTTGAAATATCTAATTCATCAATTCCATAAAGATAAATGGTTCATTCATAAGACCAAAATACATAACAACTAACTTCATAATGGCCATATCTACTTCTAAAAGATGTTTATGGAGTATCCTCCTCATAAACCTATAGTTGGTGATATCCCAAACACAAGTCAATTTTAGTGAAATACTGTGATCCTTTTAATTAATAAAATAGATAATCAATGCATGGAATTGGATACTAATTATTTATCAAAACTTGGTTAAGCTTACAATAATCTACTCATAGCCTAAGAATTCCATCAACCATCTCAAAAAAAAGAACTTGTGTTGCCCAAAGAGACTTAATAGATCAAATGAACCCTTTAATTTCCAACCATTCAATTTATCCTTCAATTACCTCAATTCTATTAGTGAAATATGATAAGATAGATAGAGAATAAGACTGTTCCCTGGTAGGATATCAATCTTAAACTATATTTATCTTTTGGTTGAAAATGATGATAAATTTTTAGGAAAAACTTCAAGTAACTACTCAAATATGGATGGAAAATATTTATTTCTAATAGCATATATAGATACTAAAGAAAATATTATCAATTTATTATAGATATTTCCAACCACATGTACCAAGGGTAGTGTTCTGCATGAATCTCCAACCTAATCACCTTTAGAGAGACTTTTGACACCATTAGAAGATTGAAAACGCACATATTGTGTATAAAAATTAATTTAGACCTAAAATTTTTTCATCCAATCCATTCATAGAATCCATTAATATACATCAATCGCTATCATAGAAAAATCCCACTCTAAATTATTCCCATCGATTGTTATCAAACACACTGCACATTTCAATGATCGACATTCTCCCTTTCCCAATGGATTTTTAATTTTAAAAACAAGATGTAACCATCACTAAATGTAAAACCATAAGATCAACAATAAGAGAAGAGATAAATTAATGAGACACACCCATATCAAAAAATATTACATAAATTAAGAATTAAAAAAAATACATATCATCATCGAAGGTCCAGATTGATCATCCACAATCACTTGCTATGTTCCATAAAATTTATTACATGATAAAATTTTCTCTTTATTACCCTCTTGATATTACACTGGTTGAGGAGATATTCTGTTCCTCATACCACCATGTTCGTTGATGATAACTATTCTAATTCACTATTCCCATAGAAACATACGATGCTTGAGAAACATGGGTTGTGAACTTAGCACCAGACCTTGGAGCACTGTGACAATAACACCGAAGATTTCTGTTATGGTTGAAATTGTTACATTCTCTAGGTGGTGTTGTAAAATCTCTATTAATTTTCTCAAAAGAACAATAGTAAAAACATCCCAACTTACTCTTTAGTTGAGGAGGTAAGTTGAATTATTCCATTTTCTGATTCTGAGATATCACACCTGCTTGAGAATAGTTTTCCCTCCTCTCCTTATTCCAATCGTTGGAGTTCCCACCTATTCCCATAGGAATATACATGAATCCTCCAAACATGTTTCTTGAGATGTCTATTTCTATCCCCATCACTCTATTGAACATCTATTTTTAATCATTTATTCAAATGACAATAATCTTTGAGTTAATTTATGGTTTCAACCATAACTCATAAATGCATGCCTTGAAGGATGCAGATTCAAAAAATTCTTGTTAAAATTGAACTAAATTCATTAATTTATCTGAATACTATATTAACTTGATATTATCCAACTTCAAACTGAATAATTATAGAATTATATAAATTTTGAACATGTGAGGATATATTTTTTATTGAAAATTTTAAGAAATATTCCAAAGAAATGCCTTGGTCTAATTTAGCATAAACTGATAAATACCACCATTAGGATGAAATATACTCTAGTGTATATCACTATAAAAAATTGATGGATAGTGATGGTTATTTATTGTTATAGTTGATGTTTAAATCTCAATCTAATTTTTTAGTGGTGGTTCTTAAAACTGTCACGTATTGTATGGCCATTGGTCAATCAGTGACAGTTTATTTTATTTCATAGTAGTTTTTTTGTGTCGTTTTCGGAATATTTAGAAATGGTTTGATATTTAATTAGTGTTGGTTTACTAATAAATTTTTTTTAGGAATATAAATAAAAAAAATTAACAATCGTAAATCATTTATCGGTGGTTATTTTTAACAGTGGTTGATCTGAATTCTAACTAAATACATAAAATAATATATATTTAGTGGTGGTTACAACAAATTGATGCTAAATCAGATTTTATTTTTAAAAAAATTATTTTTAAAAAATATAAATATACAAAAACTGACATGTTATAACCTCAAACATAAATATATGATAAACATATCTTCCATACATAAAAAATCGATAGTTATACAAACAAAAATGGTTATAATAACCCAAGACTCAGTCACCCCATAAATAAACCAGTACCTCATTCATCAATATAAACATATAAAATATGTTTGATAACAACCCATGCCCAATATAAATCAATATCATGGCCTCCACTGCATTTGTCTTCCTCCACATCAACTCATCAGCTGAAACCGACCACATCATCTCATCATCTGTAATAAAAAATGAAATAAAAATTAAAAATAAAAATAATAAATAAGAATTACAGTTGAATAATTGATAAAGTTTTAACATTCCAGGAAAACCTAGAACCATCACGATTGAATTCTGAATAATTTCACGGATCAGAATAGTAAACCTCATCCATATTGCTAGTATCCGCCACCTATAATGAAAACCAGAACATTTAAGAAAAGAAATGGGAAAGAGAAAAGACCCAAAATATATTCAGAATAATGCACATAAAATTTGATATTTTTTTAGTCAAATATAATAGATGTTTACATAAATCAAACAAAATATAATGAGAAAAAAAATGAAAATAGAAAAAATTCTATTTAAGATATGATTCAACAATTACAACTAAATGGGGGTATATAAATATTATAATTTTTTTTAAAGCGATGTGTGGTGTACTTGAAATTTATTTAATATTTTTTAAAGATTTTGATATCATATAATGTCCTATAATTAAAAGACAAATAATTGGTTTTTGTCCCATGATTTAACATCAATCTGAGGTTGTTTTCTATGTTTTTTACCGTTCCACACGCGTTTTTGTGTTTTATAAACTAAAAACGTGTTTATCATCGAAACGAAAAAATCGTCATTCAAAGTGACATTTATTAAGTTCTTACATTTCACAATTAAATATAAGTGATTTTTAAGATGATTTCTTGAAACTTTGACATCATTTTCCTAGTTTTGATTGTTTCATGCACGTTTTAGTGTTTTAAAACACTAAAAACACTTTTACAGACATAATGGGAAAACCGTTACTTGGATTGAAAATTCATCAGTTCGTAAATTTTAAAATTAAATCTTCATTTTTTTCCCCTAATTTCAGTGAAATATAACATCATTTTCCTAGTTTTGACTATTCAATGCATGTTTTAGTGTTTTAAAAAACTAAAAATGTGTTTATGGCCATAAAGAGCAAACCATCACTCAGAATGATGTGTCCTCAGTTCCTAAATTTCAAAATTAAATCTATAGTCATTTTCTTCTAATTTTAGGACAATTTTATTTTAGTTTCTTGGGTTTGACTATTCCATGCATGTTTTAGTGTTTTAAAACACTGAAAACACGTTTACGGCCACAATGGGAAAACCATCACTTAGAATTCCATTCTGTTTTTTATATATTTAAAAATAAAATATTTTATCGTTTTCCCATGATTTCATTCCAATCAAATGTTTTTTTGTCTCTTTTTGACCGTTCCATGGAAATTTTAGTGTTTTAAAACACTAAAAATGCATTTACATCCATTATGGGAAAACCATCACTCTGAATGACATGTCATCACTTCCAACGATTCAAATTTTATCTAAGGTCATTTACCAAGATTTCAAGAAAATATGATTTCATTTTACTAGTTTGGATCTTTCCACACACGTTTTAGTGTTTTAAAACACTAAAAATATGTTTATAACTATAACAGAAAATTCTTCACTCAAAATGAAATTCTATAAGTTCCAACATTTAAAAATTAAATATACCATTATTTTACCCTTATTTAATGATAATACAACATAATTTTCAGGGTTTGGACTATTCCATGAATGTTTTAGTGTTTTAAAACACTTTAAACAAGTTTAAGACCATAATAGAAAAATTGTCATTTGGAATGATGTTCTGTCATTTCCTAGCCCGAATGGCCCAAAGGCCTTTATTTTTTTATTGATTTTTAATAACCCCCCTATCAAGGGATGAGGTAGAACCCTTAAAAGGCCTGTAGGATTAGAGATTACATAGTCCATAGACTTAAGAGATTAAATTACCCAAACGTCTTAGGGAATTCAACCAGACTATCACTACAAGGAACTACCCCTCCCCAGCATCTGCATCGTGATGATAGCTCTCCACCTTCACATGGTCGTCTGGCTAGGCTTACTGTGCAAGCACAGGATGGTCCCGATGTCATAGTATTACCCTCTCATTATTCTAAATCCATTTGGTTCAACTCTAGAGAGTTCCCTTTCTCTGAATTCTCCTCTAGGGATGCTACTTTTTGTAGAGCCTCTCTGGGGAGACTGCACTGATTATGTGGCCCAAAGGCCTTCAGGTGGCCTGATGTCATTACAGGTGGCCCAAAACCCTTACAATCCTAAAGGCCTAGGTGGCCCAAAGGCCATAAGGACTCCAAGCCCAAACTGATGGCCCAAGGTGAATAGTTCTAGCTGCTACAATACTGAATAGTACCAACTAGTGTACCGGTACAGTACTGCTACAATACCTAGAATTGTGCCTTCAAGTGGTTCTGAACTTGGGTCTTATGGATACACTTAATGAGTCCTCACTAACTAGGATAAGGATCATGTGCTTCTATCAGTTCCTAAATTTCACAGTTAAATAAAAAGTCATTATCCCCTGATTTCTAGACAATATAATATCATTTCTCTAGTTTTGACCCCCAAAACATGTTTTTAAATTCTTTTATACCTTTCATAAGTTTTTATAGAGTAATTATGATCACACTGCACATTGGATTTAGGTTTTTTCTGTGCATACACACCAGAAAAATAACTGGTGGTTTTACCTTGATTTCAGGATAAACCAACATCATTTTCTTGGTTTTTTCTATTTCAAACATGTTTTAGTGTTTTAAAAAAGAAAAACAATTGTTTTCATCCCTAATGGGCATACCATCAGTTGAAATGATGTTCCATAAGTTCCTACATTAGAAAATTAACTATACAGTTTTTATACCATGATTTGAGGATAATGTTATTTTGTTTGTCTGGTTTTGACCATTCCACACCAATTTTAGTGTTTTAAACTACTAAAGACATGTTTACAGTCATAACGAGAAAACTATCTTTCTGATTGACGTGCTGCTAGTTCCTATATTTCAAAATTAAATATGCGGAAATTTTCCTCTAATTTCAATAAAATTAGATGTTGTTTTCATGGTTATGACCCCTGTCGATTTTTTTAAATGTTTTTGTAACTTATATTTTTTCTTATTGAGTAAAAACTGAACAAACAATCTCAAATTGTTTTCCAAATTGCGGATAATGATATTTAATTTATTTTTGATGTGTAAGAATCAACCATAAATCAATATGGAATAATATGTGGTTGTTTTAACTCAAAATTTATGTTTTCTATATAAAAGTATCATTTTAGTGTTTTTTATGTTTTATGTGTTCTTTTTAAAGTCCATGGGAGTGAAATGGATTCAGGGACATCAAAATTGAAAAAACATAGAAATAAAAAACATAACACTTTATCAGTTTATTACAAAATTTACCCTTTTATTTTAAATTATTTATCAATGAATATAAAAAATAATATTACCTTTAATTCAATATTAAAGACTTCATTTTTCAATCTATAAAAATATGCTTTCAATTGTTATATTTAATGGTAAATCTCACTATCTCAGAAGAAAGCTACCCAATAATCTAAGCATGTATTCTGATAGTGTCATCAATAGGCACCACGAACTCATTAAATTTAATGATAATTTTGAAGTATTTCAGGTCCCATACATCTGTTGAGTTCATATTTTTATTCATTCCATGATTGTCTTTATCTATTGGACAAATCAATTAAACAATTAAAAAAATATAATATTTTATTTGGAAAATTAAATACATACCAGTAACGGTAACCCACAAGTGTCCCCAAGATAGAGGGGTGACCAACTTCTCTATCATTGGAGGTGAATTTATTGGTTGTGTACAAAAGACAGTTGGGGAAATCGTTGGCTTGCTAATAGTCTCAGGTACAATGTAATCACTAGGTTCAACAAAATATGATAATATTGGTGGAATGCTTTGAGATATTAATTAGATAGAGTCATGAATTTTTTTTGTTCTTGGAATTTGTAAATTTAAAATGGTTAAGGAATATTAAATATATAAATAATTAAAAACTAAATGATTTTTAAAAACAGAAAAAGAAAAACTAGAACAATGTATATATGTAAGAAAAACATATGAATGAGAAATTGAAATTTAATTTCCTTACCAATTTTTTACATTCAATTATTTTCTTCATCATTATCTTAGTTGTTATCGACCTCCATTATGACAAGTCCTTCATTTTCACCCTCCCCTGCAAGTTCTATCATTTTGATATTTTCTGGAAATAAATGTTCAGTATGATTTGGTTGATGAGGTTCACTATCAAAAATACGAAATTGATCTTTATCGCCCATATCAAGTCTCTCTTCTTTAAGTGTACAACAACACTCCAACCTTCATGTATTTTATGATCCACATTATAATCCATATTCACATGTGAATCCAAGAAAAATGGATCATAATCTTCATGATCACCGTTATCCAACAAGATAGAGAATATAACAGATATAAAATGTAACTAATATTTTATTATAGAACTATATATGTTGAGCCACATGCAATTGAATAAGAGAACTAGAAACTAGACATGATAGTTTATATGAATTATATCAACCATCTTCCCATAGTATCCCACCTTTTTAAATGTAAATAGACAAATATTCTGATCATTTAAGTCTTCTTCATGATAGAATATATAAAACACGAATCCATGAATATTTTAGGCATAAAATATCTTAGTTTTCCTTAGAGGACCTCAATCCAAAAACATCAAATCATTCGATATTTTAGCATGACTGTCAACATTAATTATCTAGAAAAAAGTTATAATCTTCTAATTTTAACATAGAAAAAATAACTATAATTCAATAATATGAATATGATTATATACTTACATGACATGAGAACAATTCGACAAGCTTCTTATTAACAACTTTTATTAATTCCAACTCATTTTGAGCTCCACCCCTTAGTCACCTCTTCATTTCAAGTCATAATTATTCAATAAATGGACCTGTAATAAAAATCTTGAGTAGAACATATCTATGTGCTTGTATGAAATCCAATTTATTCAGTGTAAAATTTAACCCCCTTCCAATTGGTCATCCAATAGTTAGAAATACTGATGACTGATTTTCAGAACTATAATTAGAAGAGATGTTGTCAGCACGTCCAACATGATTGAATCTAGTCTCAATTCCATCCAAATACCTAGAAGATAAGTTTACGTAATATTCATATATGTGACATTCAAAAATAGAGCCTCCTGGTTGAGTTTTATTCCTCACATATTATTTCAAATTACCTATGTACCTGATGAAAAAAATAAGAAATATATTAAAAATTATATTCAATGGTTTGATAAAATCAAATTCCCCAATGAAAATGAAAAATATAAATATACCTCTTAATGAGATACATAAATAAATAGTGTACCAGTCCAATAAGTTTAGCTTTTTCAACCATAAAAACATTAAAATGTATCATGATTGTAAAGAATGAAGTGGGAAATCACATCTCAAAATGACATAGTGTAAAAAAATTCTTTCTGGATGTTTATAAATCTCGATTGGATTTATTTTTTCTCAAAAAGATCTCTAAAAAAGGTCTAAAACTCAACTATAAATACCGTTAATTTTTTAGGTAATGTATTATGAAAATCCAATGGAAACAACTACTCTATCAAAATATGTGAGTAATTACATTTCAATCGTAGTAAATTTTGATGTTTCATGTCAAGGAACCTTTATATGTTACATTAATATCTATATGGAACTTTTAATTAGTTAATTTTTTAAGGAATTCATATTTCTCATGATTTTTCACTATAAAAATAGCTGAAGAATACCTTCCATTATCATTTTCACACAAACCATGAATTATATTAATTGAATGAAAATCCTTTTGAGTGTTAAGGTGATCCTTTGATTGACCCTTCTCAGTATGCACAGTAAAAATTGCATTTTCATAGATGTTATTCTCAATATGAATTATGTCAAGATTATATTGTATTAAATTAAAATCCCAATAAATAATTTTTAAAAATATACTCTTTTTCTCCCATTTTTGTGTTCCAAAATCTTCAGATACTATACCTCGTACCCTTTTCCCCCTTCTTTAAACTGGTGACATTTTCCGAATTCTTCAAAGAAATTCAATAATTTACACAAGATTTTTGAACCAGATAAAACCTTCTATGACTTTATAATTTCAATATTTCCATTGAATCATGCCTTGGTAAACTGTAATTTATGAGAATCGTCAAGAAATTGATGACGATACATAAAAAACCATTTTATTCTATGAGGTAGTCGTTGAGGTTTAAAATCAAAATAAAAAACTGGATAAGAAAAATCAGTATGATTGTTCCAACTAGATAAATTCACTAGTCCATAAAGTCTCTAATTTTCTACATTAAAGCAACATGTATTTTGAATAGTTGACTCATTGAGTAGTTATATGTTTCCACATCATCATCCCATAATTCTCACAATTATATGATTATAGGTTAAAGGTAAATGTCAATGTCATTTCCAAGAATTTCATTTATAGGAATAATTATAAAAATAATTAATGAAGTTTTCTTCATACACATCCCTAGATTTATATTATAGGTGATCAAAAAAATTGGAAAAATTTTATAATTAGTACTAAGATTACCAAAAGGGTTAAATCAATCAGAAGACAATCCCAAAAGTACATTCCAAATATCTGAAGAAAAATATTGATATAGTGAAAAAAAAACATATTCCATGATATTGAATCTTTTGTATGTCACATCAAAAAATCATTACTATCTTGATCTTTCCACATGATATCATATTCAGTATTCGATGACATGAATAATCGTTGCAAGTGTGGTTTTAGAGGAAAGTAACGCAATACATTGGTATGAGTTTTCTTCTTCTATTTCTTTTTGAGGATTTATTTATTTATACTCTCACTATTTTTCATTGAAATGCATATTTTGTATGACATATTTTAAATTATTCTCGATCATACTCTTCTCCCCATTAGGGCATGTAATCAATATGTCATTCATGTTTTTTTGTATAATGAAGTATAATTTTGTTGGTAACTTTGTTCATCACATAGAATGATGTAGGGATCTTAGATTCACTAAATTAATCATGAAGAAACTCTAAAATCATGCACACTACTCTTTTAGTAATTACATAGATACACTTGATATGATACAACTTAATTAGAAAAGGCAACTTTGAATACTTGGCACACCCTTCATACAGTTCTTGTTGTTCATCTTCTACTAATTCATAAAAATATTTTTTTGGTCCATAATGTTTTGATCATGATTAACCTGGTTAAGATCAACTAAAGGTTCTATTTATCTATTAAAATATTAGAAATTGAATTTTGTAAAACCAAATTATTCATTTAACAAATTTCAAACTAAATTCTCTTATTTCGGGTCACTTTGTATTTTATTGATAGTATTTTCATTATTTTTACTTTCTATAAAATTCTATTCAACATGGATAATCAAACACACATATCGACTAAGTAACTATTTCAATATTAAATCCTCATATACTTCGTTTCTATTCAACCATCGTTGAATTTACAATTAGGACACGTGGATTTTATTCTACCACCCACTGATCGGTTTTCCATTACATAATCTAAAAATTCTTCCAAAACCTTAGCATACTGCGGTGTGTTTCGATGAAAATTTATCCATATTTTATCCATAGGTATTGTATTGTATTCTCCCAGTACATTAAAATATAAAGATATAAATGTTTAATCAAACATGTACAATCAAAATTAATTAAGAATCTATATGGGTTAGAATAAAATTCAAGAGCATGGTATTTGAAGATAGATACATGATTTAAATAATAAATATTTAATAATGGATGTGTGGAAAACAACCTATATATTTAAGATGGAAAAGATGTATCAATTTTTGATATTTTTTATATAGATGATATTGTTTTTATGAATGAAAAGGATAATTGTGTATTATACGTTAGTGTAGTAACTAAGAAGGGTTCATTCCTTTGAAAAAATAGCTACATTGATCAATGTCTGAACCATTTCCCATGGTCTAACTATGAAACGAAGCACCCATTTAAAATTTTGAATCTAATGTATACTTTATTTAGATATCACACACTATTGTAGGGCTAAAAACAATAAAAACAGAAGTTTTAGGTTGGTATATGTTCTTATACTTCATAATACCATTTACGGTCATTTTATTAGTGAACCTAAATTTCCTAAAAAACTAGTCTTGGAGGGGAACCTTTTACTAGAAGTGTACTACACCTCTCTAGTTCATGATTTCAAATGAAATATTTAAAAATCTAGAATTTTTCCAATGTTATGTGCAATGATTCTTGAAGCTTAGTCATGTTTTTTGAACTGTTACTAGGTATATAGTGAACTTAGTGGATGATTATTTTTGATATATCAATACATATCTTTTCTCACGCCATTTATTTTTTTCGTTTTTAATCTTTAGTATTAGTGTTTTTATAATGAGAGTTTCTTATTATATAATATTGATCCATTAATATTCTACTCAGGAGAATCTTATGAAATTCGGGAATAAAATTTCAACTATAATCTGAAGATTAAGAATTTATTGTGGAAGAAAAATCACAGAAGACTAAAAGAACGGTTTTAATAAATCTCATGGAGTATAATAAGTAGTTAATAGAGGAAACCCAAGGAAAAAACACTAAGGGTGTACAATTTACATTAAAGAATAAAAGGTATAACCTAGTATCATCGTGCAACCAATTATTTTTAGAAAATTCAAGGTAAATAACTATATTCTAATTATGTTTATTATAACCAATAAAATATTTTTTAGGGATGGTGGCCAGAATAGAATACACTTTGAGAAACCTATTTATAATTTTTTTTTGAAAACTTATATACTCAATCATCTTGAAGTCACTATATTCAAGGAAACTCAACATTGGTTCTTAAAAATCCATGCACACCATTAGAAGTCATGAGTTTCCATTACGAATTATTTTAATAAACAAAACTACTTTTAAATTCATTAAATCACATAATAAAATACATTTTACTATTTTATCAAATGTTAGGAGTGCTTGGTAATTGAAAAATAAATTTAAAATAAATTTTTCATATTAAAAATCATCACATTCATTGGGGAATGAGAGAAACATGGTTTCCATTTAAAATAGATTTATATATACATATTATAATTTAATTAGTAATCTAAAACCAATCTTATATAGGAATGAAATAGGTATTTATTAATTTGATGAATTATACAATAGAGAAAATCATCCTCTGATCATCCACTTCCACAATGTGGGACACTAAATCACGACAAAAAGTCCAATGAAGCCTTAAAAGGTTATAAGGATGGTAACCAAGAATATGAGAGGGAGGTAGAAGGGGGGGGGGGGGTCCATGACACTATCCAAGAGAGGGAGGGTGTTGGGGTTGGGGTCACCATCAAGGAAGGAGGAGGGAGGTCGTATGTGGGGTTTCGCATTGTCTCTTGGGAGAGGGAGGTTGGAGGGTGGGGGATCCTGGGGTCGGGGGGTTGGGTTTACACGAGGAGTGGGGGAGGATAGGGGTCAGTGTTGGGTCATGCAGAGGGAGAGAGGAGGGGGATAAATAGTGTTTTTTTAAAAGCATTATGTAGTCTTTTAATGGATAACACCACAATTATTACAAAAAAATAGAGTGGAGGTTTGATGAAACCGTCACTATATTAATTTTTTAAAACTGAATTTATTTAATGATAGGTAATATAACCACAGCTAAGAACATTACACTGGAAAGATCTTTTTTTGTAGTGTATGTCTCTAAATTTAATTTTAAATATGCTTGTTTTTTAAGGTAATCAAATATTACATTCTTCTTATTTATCCAAACCTATGCTTTTTCTTTCTATGAATCCCTCCAAAAAAAATAGGTGGATTCTACTTTTGAAACTGAATTGGATAGTCCACTTTCCTTGGTTAATCCCTTTTTCTCCCACTATCCTTGGCATAAAAATCCTAGAAAATACTTTGGACAAATTGTTGGTTCACCTAAGGATTAGGTTCAACCACATTCCCAGTATCCTATTCTGGTCAGTTTCTTCGATGCTTACCCAGTGCCATTCTCTATAAAAAAACAACTCCACTTAATCTAACTTACTATAAATCTATCGAATAAAAATTTAAAATTTTTCTAAATCACACATATCACAATAAGACTTTCCAAAATTCAATAATTTCTTCTTTCAAACCACTTTTGAAAATTCAACCATGCTTTTTGAAATAAAATATTTTCAAATATTTTCAAAAATCAACACTTCTTAAACAAATCGTAAATCATTACTCTAAATGAATTATGAACTAATAGTGGTAATTCATTACTATGATTTCATGTTATTCTCCTCTAAGTGGCCAAACCCATAATAATGATTTGATAACTACTAGAATTATCTCAAAACACTAATGTACCCAAAATCCCTTGTAACTTTTTGTTTAATATAAATAGGTTAGATACACCATTTTATGCTATACGTTTCACGTTTCCAAAATTTTACTCCTTTATACCATCCCATGGACATTTGAAATTATCAATACTGATACTCATAGATCAAATAAACTGATGCCATTTATAACATCCCACCCTCACCCATTGACCCGCAAAGAGGTGGTGGGTGTTGTTGGCCTTAAGTGACATCCCCAAGACACTAAAGGTTGGAAATAAATTCCAAGGGACTCATAAATAATTAGGGGATAATTTTACATTTTGAAAAAAGACAACCAAACCACAATAAAATAACCAAAAAATCCTATGATGCATGAGTGTGAGGAAAAAAATAAAATTATAACCAAACCAACAACCATATTAGAGTAAAAACAAAAACCAAAACCAAATAAAACTCAATGAAACCATGGAAATTAACTAATAAAATCATAACCTACTCCATGATCGAAGTCCACAAGCCTAACCCAAGGTATAAAGAAACATCATTAAATAATTGGGATACCTTGCCTTTTCCTATGTCTTAATTGATGATACATGCAAATGAACAATAGTACCCAAGGATGGGGTGAGTCTAAACTATGTAGGATTCCATCAATGAATTCCCAACTAAAAATTGTTATCATATTTATATAAAATAGTTTAAAATAATTTAAATAATATTATGTAAAATGTGAAATATTTTTCCAAACCAAAACTATTTTCCATGGAAATAAATCAAATAAAATCATTTAAATCGTTTCAAATATCCATTTATCATACTGCTTCCATGATTCCACACACAGACACATGTCCATGTATTCATGCCTAGGTGATAGTTCCTTATTATTGAGTGGTTTATCATTGATCTACCAAGTCTTTACATGGTAACCAATACCAGGTTCCCCAATGTAACACACCCATCCCATTGGTTCACATCTAATGATAATGAACTCATGCCAACCATGTACTCCAAATACCATGAAAAATCATTTCTATAAAAACATTTCATTAATTAAAAACTTTTCTACCAAACTTTTCCATGAGAATAACCAAAACCATAACTTTAAAATAATAATTTTAAAATTATCATCAATGAGGGTTTTCCAAAAAATCATCAAATTCAACCATTTAACAAAACCATCACGATTACAATAATGAAAATCATTTATTTCAACAAATACATCATGTTCTAATCAAGTTAAATTTAGGGATAACCCACCTACATTTCAAACATTATAAAAAATAAAGAACGACACAAAAACTACAACATCCTGGATTAGATCTTATATATCCAAACATTAATCTTGTTCCCTCCAATTAATTAAAAATATCTAATCAATAATTCCAAAAAAAAATTGTATCTATCACCAATGGACTATATCTAAGGTTCTAAAAGAGCATAGGAGAAGATATATAAGGAAAATGATGAAAATTTTTCACATACCAGTGAATCTAGATATCCAACGGCATTGAAGTGCCTAAATCTTGATCCTAGATCATTGGGAATCACCTCTGAATATTTGGGAGGAAGAGGAATTCATTTTATGGGAAGATTAAGTGAAAAAATAGATTAAGAAGGTATATTAAATTAGATCCCCAATTTTCATATAAGAAATTTCATGGTACATAGTTAGGGAGCATGGTTAGGCAAACCGTGCGTTAAATAGGCATAAGCTAGTGCCTCAAACCACACATTGAAGAATTGGATTTCACGGTTAGAAAAACCATTCACCTACCATGTGTTCTCCACTATCTCTAATAGCATGGTTTCTCTTGGGCATTTGTCTGGTTTGGCCAAATCATGCACCTTCCTAGTGCTAACAATTTTCCTTTACATGATTTCTTGGATATATTGCATGATTTCTACTATCATTTCTCAAACCATGAAAATCTATAAAATGCTCCAAAGGATTCCAAAACTCCTTCTAACCTCCCAAAAATTAACTAAAACATTATATAATCATAAAATACATAAATAAAGGGTGATGTTCCTAAAACTTGGGGTGGTACAACCTAGCATTAGTCTCACAAAAGTTCCATATTCAAATATTGAAATCAACATGCATGAAATATGAAGGAATCTATTAATATGTTATTCATGTGTATTTTCATACATTAAGTATATAAAATATTTAGAGATTCAAAATAATAATAATAATAATAAGGGATATTATTCACAACTATAATAATAAATGTCTATGCGAATAGAGGAAGTGTAGATCATGGGAAACCAAAGACATTGTTGAAAAACTAGAATTGAATTATATGGAATGAGAAAAATGATAACACCACTTTTATATTGTTATTCATTATTATTTATTAAACATATTATAAGAAACCTACATGTTGCATATTTTTTATGTAATACTTGATCTAAATTGAGAATAAGAGTTCAATAAGAGGAAGTTCTCCTCAGATCAGTAGTACGAATTTCCCAAAAATTAATGGTACCTATAGATTATAGTACTTCATCCTGGAACGTAGATACACTATAAAGTGTTATCATTATATTAACCCTTAGTGGAAAATCATGTAAAATACTATGTCTTTACATGTATTTTTTGTATTCGAACATTGTGTTCATGTGTGATAATTGAGTTTTTTGGATTTTTATTGCTAAAATGATGAAAATATATTATAAATAAAAATATAAATCAAACACTCTAATTTAACACCCCATAGGGTGTATTAGGATTCTGATTGCAACAAGTGGTTTAGAGGAATAATTTTTGTGTGAAAAAACTATTTTCTTTTTCTTGGATCTATTTATTATATACTAAATAGAAATTTTGTTCCTTTATTCAATTGATGAAACTACTAAATATTAAAGAATAAAAGGTTATCTCACTTAAGGTCACTTGTAATAAATGTTTTATCATCTTATGTTCATGGAATACATGTTAGGTATTATTCTATGTTATTCATGACCAACAGAGATATAAAGATGATTGATGTAGATGTCATGGACTAGAATGGTTTTATATTTCTCTATAAAACATGATCTACATGAAATTAATGAGTTTTATTACTGTAAATTAAATATGAAATAATTTAGATAATACTTATAAAGTGGGGAAAGTTGGAAGAAACAAAGTATCATGTTTTTTAAAACAATTTTTAGGATTAAAAGATGCATCTAAATGAAAATATTAATGAGGTTTCAATCACATTATTAAGGTGTATAGAGAACTATGGAGACATGCTTAATAAATAAAGGATGTGAATATTTTTTTTAAAAATATTAATGATATTTTAACCCCTTGAAAAACTAAATTATTTTCTCTTAAAGAAATAAATAGTTCTAAGCTATCTATGGATATCCTATACAACAGTTTTGTGGAATATGAGATGAGATTCCAACTAAAAGGAACATAAAATCATGAAAAAACGAATATATAATTCAATGCCATTGAAAATATTTACACCACTAATTATTATGGTGAAAAGAAAGACTCAAATGATATTTTTATGTCCCTAGTGGTATGAAAGATCAAAATCAGTAATTACAAATTTGAAAGAAAGATACCCTTATCTTGTTAAAAATTTTGAAATATAGGAAATATTTCACAAGGTTTACTAAGAAATTTGTTGGTGATGAAATTAATGTGGAATCCATAAAAACCCATGACGGAAATTCACCCCTAAAATAGACCTCAAATTGGTAATTTAATTTCTGAAATTGTTCAAAAGAAATATCCTTATAACAAAGTAATAGGAAGCTAATGAGGACTATATAAATGAAAAAGAATCTGAATTTAAATTAGATATATAAGATTCCATTGTTTTTATATTGATAAAGATGAATCCAAAAGAGAAAATGAAACTCAAACTGAGGGCATTATGGATCTAAAGGTAGAACTTGAGGGAGCTCTTGAAAATTTCAATATTCAAAGGATGAAATACTAGAAAGTGCATTATTAAAAGATTCATCAAAATACATTGATTGGATTGAGATTGAGATAAATAAATTTAATGATATGGAATTTCACTTATCTAGTAAAGAGAGCACAATATAAGTGATGAATTTAAAATGGAATATTAAATAATGGGTGATGGTATTTGATGACCTTAATTATTTTTTGGAATAAAGATCCAAGAGTGTTGAATCTCTTTAAGTATAAGTGGAGAAAAAGATAATTATGTTAGTAGATAAATTAAAATAATGTGATCAAAATAAGAAAATGTAGTTTTCAAATTTATCAAATCCATAAATCTTAGAAACGTATAAATGAGGTACTGAATTAATTTAAAATATTATGGATGAAAAAAGGCATAGATTTATGGAATAATTTGGAATTGGTTGTGGTACTGAAATCTAGAAAAATTGGAGTAATAGAAGTCCATAAAAATTAAAATTATAGATTAAATAAAACCATCACCCTTATAAGGGTAATAAAAATCTAGGGAGCTATAAACTATTTAGATACATGTGGATTAATTTAAGGGGAAAGATATTTCCTAGAATTAAATATTAGTTTTTTTCATTTTTTCAACCACACAATGTCCTACTGTGAAATGACCAGGAGCTAATTAAATAGTGAATCAACTTAATCTAGTAAAATATTAATGAATCCATATCTTTTACAAAAAATAGTAAATTATTTTTATGGAAATTTATATCAATTGCCGAACTTTAATTTTAAGGCTATTAACTATAGGAAATGAAGAACTGGAATGAATTACCTCAGAATCAAAGATGTATGGATACCAGACTAACCAATGGAATTCAATTGGGAAGAATATTATCTCTTTTGGAATAAGAAGGTGGTGGTGATTATACTGCCTTTTATATAAATAGATAGGTGGTTTTGTCACAATATCAACACTCATGGGACTCTCTGGGAAAGAAAAGAAGATGAGAGAAAGGAAAACCAAGATGAAGTTTCACTCACAAAAACAAATAATAATAGTACGTTGATTATTGATAGTGGGTTCTCATCCCACATGATAAAAAATGAGAATCTTTTTAAAAACATGAATTAGAAAATCACTGGTAGTATTTGCTTTGAAAATGATGAGGATATTAATATCAAACGATGAAAAAAGGCCAGGCTGGAATGTAAGGAAGAATAGAGTACTGAATTTATCTATATAGATAGTTTTCAATATTCCACTTAGGAAAGAGTAAATTTTTTTACTTCAGTCTTGAATATTTCTTCAACTAGAAAAAATAATTTTTCAAAATTAAGGTTGGGAACCCACTAATGAAGGGATATAGGAAAAATAGAAACGTCACGACCTGACCTCGGGGCCTGTGTCGTGACTACCCCAAGTCTGCCTTCTATAGGCCAGGGGTTGGCGACTACCACCAAGGCGTAATTCCCGATAAAAGAAGGGAATACATTGCCTTTATAAAGTAAACAAACACCACAGAGTAAGCAAGAAGAAGTAAAAACTACGTAAAAATGGGTACAAAATTAAGTGCAGAAAAGTAAGTGGGCCAGAATACAAACCCAAACTGAAAGTAAAGTACAACTGGAAAGAAAGTACAGCAATTGAAAAGTAAAGTCGCAACGTTGTGTCGTCCATAGGAAGTCCCACCTGAAGGGTGGGTACAGATAGCCTCCTCCGCTCCACGGGTCCAGCCATTCTCTCTGTGTACGTCCCGCCCAGTGGTCCACCTCCAGGTACCGACTTGCTCCACAAGCCTCCACCACGATTCGCATTTTCCGTCGTCTGCATCCAACACATCATAGTGCGGGCATAGCCCATGCAGGGGTGAGTATAAGCTACTCAGTAGGGACCCTGAGACCCCCGAATGTCTCCCAGAATCCACAAAGGATAATCCACAAAGGAAAGATACAATCACGAAGTAACATCCAATACTACTTAGGTATATGGACATACATATACCTAAGTCATCAATTCTTGTTCGGTTCTAGCATCTGAGCCCATGTTCAAACACGTCCACACAGGATAGCACAACACAATCCACATAGGAAAGCAAGTAAATCATATCGAAGATAATGATTGAAATTCAAGACTCATCCCACACAGGTATACTTCTTCGTAAGACGATAAAGATAATCAGATATAGCCACTGATTCATCTAAGCCGTCATACCCCCGAAGGATCGATAGGTACTAACCTCCGCAATGACCCACACATGATCTGACCCACACATGATCGGTATACGCTGGCCCACACAGGACCGCTGAGCGCTGACCCACACAGGATCATTAGGCACTGACCCACAGAGGATCGTTGAGTGTTGTAGTCATCGTTGTCGAACCCACGGAGGATTCCCATACAGTCTTCATCGCCGTTGTAGTCGCATCCAGCTCTAGGGTTCCCACACACAGCAAGCTCGTTTCGGGAGGGTCCGATCCATGAGCCGAGGGGCTGATACATCAACTAACACAAGATCTGGGGTTGATGTATCCCAAAGTTCCATATCGTCAATAGGAACTCAACGTGAAAGACAGCGCGCCAATCGGACGCCCGGTCTGAGAGTTATTGGCTTGTTCGTCCCAGGGGCCCGATTGGTTTTTAAGTTAAAACCAACCCGACCATACTCCAACTACGTCCAAGCCTCGAGAGGAGTAAGCCAAAAGGTCCATCTCACTAAGAGGAAATCCATCAAAGTCGACGGTACGTCAATCGGACGTCCGAAGCTCAAGTTATAAGCATTTCTGCTCCGAGGGCCCGGTTGGTTTCGTGTACAAACCAACCCGGCTGAACCCAAAGTTCTCCGAAACCTTGAGTGTAATATACCAAAACGACCGTCTCGATCCAAGGATCACAGTGCTGCTAACTGTGGGTCAATCGTAGGAATGCAGCCCATGTTATGGGGAAAAGACCGACAGAGGTCCGGAAATAGGGGTTCGGGCCCGGTCCGACCCTGCCCGATACCCCTTAGGTCGGCCCGAACCGGGTCGACCCCACCCAGGTCCGGATCCGGCCCAATAGGGCGCGGCCCGGCCTGGCAGCTCGGCCTAGCGGCCCGTCCTGACGTGCTCGGTCGGGCCAGCGTGGCCAGGCAGCTCGGCCGTAACGGCCTAGTGGAAGGGCGGGGGCGCTACCCCCCTGTTTGGCAAACCGCAGCCCCCATGTGGGGGCCACTCCTTCATCCGGCTGGGGGTTATGACCCACGGTTCCTCGTTCGGCCGGCCCGGCCGGCCGACTGTGCTGCTGCCGCGGGACCCCGTGGTCACGCCCTCCTGCTCCGGCGCCGGCAGCCGGTAGCCGGCCGCCGCTCCCTACACCGCTGCGGCCTTGGTCCGACCGGCACGGTGCGATGGCATCGTGCCCCTCCGCCACGGGCCCGCTCTGGCTGCGGTGTCTTCATGGTTCCTCGGCGCGGCGTGACAACACCACGCTCCTTTGCTGCGGTTCTCTCGTTTCCGTGTGGTACGATGGCACCACGCCATCTCCGTTCCAATCCACAACGAAGGACATCAATAATAAGGGAGGGGGGTCGGCCGTGTTTCTGCGGTCTGGCCCCCTCCCGTTAATCAATAGCATGCGGCTAAAAGTTAATCGATAAACGCCCAAAATTATTCACGACATAATACCAAACCCCTAGCTCGAAGAAAAGGTTGAACGAAGGTTCTTCGTGGAAGAAGGCGGCGCGGAAGGAGGATCGTCGGCGTCGCAGGGAAATGATTCGTCGGCGTCGCGTCGTCGATCTCCGAGGATGGCGTCTCTCACCGGATGTGGAGAGGGAAGAAGACGGTACGACGAATTCCCCATTGTGGTGACGGATTTCTTCGTCGAAGGCTCGGCGTTCTTCGCGTTCTTCGTCATGGAAGAAGAACTTCAAGACTTAGAGAAAATCCTCTCCAAAATTCTCTCGCACAACCAAAACAACACTAATAAAATAAGCGTTGCCTTATTTTATTAATCACGCCAAACATTTTGAAATTAAAAATTTAATCATTCAATTAATTGAATTAATTGAAAAGTTTAAACCGCCCAGTTAAAGAGGCATTTAATATTTAGTTAAATGCAAGAGTTGACTTCATTTAATGGGGGTACAGGTGCGTTACCAATTAAAAGAGGGGGTTTGAGGAAGTTGAATAGGTGGGACTCGTGTGGGCCCCACCCCAAAAATATCCTACCTTGTAGAGTAGGATATAGTGGGTCCCACTCCAACCACATAGCTTAGGGTAAAATAAAATAAAATTGGTTGCACCATTTTATTGTATTCCTTTACTTAACCCAAAAATTTAAAACCACACCCGAGCAAACGCAACTCCGGAAAAGGTGTTCTTAAGAAATTACTGGTGCTGCGATTCCATCGGTGTCCTCAAATTTCAATTCTGAGCACCAGTTCAAAAGTTAGGAAAACCCGCTCGTTCGTTCACTGCACGTACCCAAGCTAAATTTCGGAAAATGATTCTGGGCACACCGGGCCTCGGAATCTGGTGCCGTCAGAAACTGTGTTCTTGTAAAATCCAAAAGAAAATTAAGAAAAAAATTCCCATGAATTTTTACGGGTCTTTACATTACTCCCACCTCAGGGATTTACGTCCCCGTAAAGATACGTCATAAACTAGGGAAAAAAATGTGGGTACTGAGCACGCATCTGAGCTTCCCACTCCCAAGTGCTATCCTAGAGGTTCTCAAGCTGCCATCTAATGCGCACTAGAGGAATCGACCATCCACATAGTACCTACTCCTGTCGATCCTCAATCTCCACCGGGACCACCACAAAATCCGCCCCATCATCAACGTCCAACTCACCATGGTCAATGATATGTGTTAGGTCATTCACGTATCTCCTCAGCTGAGATACGTGGAAGATGTCGTGCACCTGGTGCAATTGAGGTGGTAGAGACAGGCGATATGCCACCTCGCCTATCCTGACGAGGAACTAGAATGGTCCGATGAAGTGCGGAGATAACTTGCCGCCTCGGCTAAATCTCCATAATCCACGTCGAGGTGAGACCCGCAAGAAGACGTGGTCACCATCCTTGAACTCTAGTGGCCTCTGCCTCCTGTCAGCATAAGACTTCTACCGGCTCTAAGCTATCCTCATCCGCTCCTGGATAAGCTGGACCTTCTCTGTCGTGGCCTGGACCATCTCTGGTCCCACAAGTGCTGACTCCCCAGGGTATGTCCAGCACAGCGGGGATCTACAAGGTAGGCCGTATAACTCCTCGTATGGTGTCATCCCGATGGTGGAGTGGTATTTGTTGTTGTACGCGAACTCCACCAAGGGTAGGTGATTCTCCCAGCTGCGACCAAAGTCGAGGACACATGCACGGAGCATGTCCTCGAGGGTCTGAATGGTCCTCTCCGTCTGACCATCCGTCTGAGCGTGAAAGGCAGTACATAGATGTAGCTGCATCCCGAATGCCTCCTGCAACCCCTTCCAAAGCCAGGAAGTATTGAGATCATCTCGATTGGCGACAATAGATGATGGCACACCATGAAGCTGTACAATCTCCTGAACGTAGAGATGTCCCAAGCTCTCTACTGAGCCTTGCTCTCTGATGGGTAAGAAGTGAGTCGACTTGGTGAGTCGGTCGACAATCACCTAAATGGAGTCATGACCTATGGAAGTGCGTGGAAGTCCAGCCACGAAGTCCATAGATATCCCGTCCCACTTCCACTCCGGGACCTCCAAAGGCTGTACCAAGGCTACTGGTACCTGGTGTTTTTCCTTCACCTGCTGACAGGTGAGGCACCGAGAAACGAACTCTACCACAACCTTCTTCATACCATGCCACCAGTGCTGTCGTCTAAGGTCCTGGTACATCTTCTCCACTCCTGGATGTACCTCTAAAGGGGAAGTTTGAAACTCCCGCAGTACCTCCACCTGTAAAGCAACTGGTACCATGGTACGTCCTCTGAAAAGGATGACATGATCTCCTCCCATAGAGAATCCATCAGGTGTCTGTCCTGAGGATATCTGTGCACGTTGTGTCTCACAATCATCGTCCCCACGCTGTGCCTCTCTGACCCGCTGTAGAAGTGGAGGAGTGACTGTGAGTGATTGTAGAAAGGCTGCCCCATCACTATCCACAAAGGATATCTGCAAAGCGGCTAGGTGCTCTATCTCCTCCCCAAGTAGTTGAATGCCCGTCCTCCTGCTGAGAGCATCGGCTACTACGTTCCCCTTTCCAGGAGTATAGACAATCTCAAAGTCATAGTCTCGGAGGAACTCGAGCCATCACCGCTATCTCATGTTCATGTCCTTCTGCGAGAAGATGTACCTGAGACTCTAGTGGTCAGAGTAGACTATAAAGCGCTCGCCCATCAGATAGTGTCACCACATCTTCAGAGCGAATACCACTACTGCTAACTCCAGGTCATGGGTAGCGTAGTTCTGCTCATGCTACCTCAACTGACGTGATCCATAGGCGATCACGGCCCGTTCCTGCATCAGGACACATCCGAGTCCAGTTCCTGATGCATCGCAGTAGATTACGTACCCTACTCCTTCCTCCGGTAGCCTCAAGATAGGCATGCTGGTCAATCTCTGTCTCAGCTCCTGGAAGTTCTGCTGAAATCTGTCTGACCACACAAAGGGTTTCCCCTTCTTCGTCAAAGCTGAGAGTGGTTCCGTAACTCTGGAAAAGTCTGACACGAATCTCCGGTAGTACCCAGCTAGCCCCAAGAAACTCTGCACCTCCATCACGCTCATGGGTGGCTCCCAAGCTATCACTGCCTCGATCTTCACAGGAACCACTACAACTCCCACCTCAGATATGACGTGTCCCAAGAAGTTGACCTCACGTATCCAGAACTGACACTTTCAGAGCTTTCCATAAAGTTGGTGCAATCAGAGTGTGTCTAGTACAACCCGCAAGTGGTAGGAGTGCTCCTCCTCAGTGGTCGAGTATATCAAAATGTCGTCAATAAAGACCACAAAAAATCGATCGAGGTATGGATGAAAGATCCTGTTCATGAGGACCATGAACACTACTGGAGCATTGGTTACATTTAATGTCATAACCAAGAGCTCATAGTGGTCATACTGACATCTGAAGGCCGTCTTCTGCACGTCCTCATCCCGAACTCTGAGCTGATGATAGCCTGACCTGAGGTTTATCTTCGAGAACCACCATGCTGCCTTGAGCTGATCGAAGAGTTCGTCAATCCTCGGTAGAAGATACTTGTTCCTCACAGTCACCTGGTTTAGGTGACTCTAGTTGACACACAGTCGCAAGCTCATGTCCGCCTTCTTGGCGAACAATATCGGGGAAGCCTAGGGTGAAACACTGGGTCGGATGAATCTCTTGCCCTGTAAGTCCTCCAGCTGTACCCGTAGCTCTCAAAGCTCAGTGAGAGCCATCCGATATGCTGGGGTGGATATCGGGGTTGTCCTAGGGTACAGTTCAATATAAAAGTCTACCAATCTGCAAGGAGGTAGTCCTGGAACGTCGTCAGGAAAAACGTATACATACTGAACCACCACTACAGGTAAGCTCGGACTCCGCACGTCAACTGCTCCTAGGATGAGGCTAGCCAATTGATGAGTGATGGGCTATCCTCTCCAATGCGTGAGTCCATCCTGCGCTGTAAAGTCTCCCTTCTCGCCGGTGAAGGTATGCTCCAATCTGTGCGAACACATCGCACCTTGCGCCTAATGTAACGCCCCGACCCTAGCTACCCAGAGTCGGTGCATTACTTCGTAACATTGGCATGATCACAAAAGATCAAGTCTCGAAAGACCGATTAGTTTAGTAGCCTTGGAAACACTAGATACATTCATAAGTCTTACATTACATCATAAAGTGAAAAACTAATAACAAAGTCTTCATAGTCCACACTCATATCCTCTTCTGACTATCCCTGCAGGTCATTCCTAAAATACTTCTTCACATCCTGGAAAATATTAAAACATTGAAAGGGGTGAGCTCAGATGCTCAGTAAGGATAACAATATTTCGGAAGCTTTCATAAATAAAAATTAACATTTAAGGCAATGTATAACTAAAAAAAATCCTTTTAAACATGAACTTCAACATAATATGGAAAAAGTAAAATGAGATAATGCCATTTACTTATTCACATGGATATTCTACTGGTCGAATAATCACATGCAATATCAATAACCACTTTCATAATGAGGGAATGTATAATGCCAGACATTCTGAAACATTTTGTCAAGGCCTCGTCCAAAACCATAAATCAAATTGGGAAAGGGCCTCGGCCAATTCCACGTCTAGTTGTCTCATGATACCTACCGATGCATCAAGGAGCTATAGCGGGCTCCACCCGTCACATATTAAGTCCAATACATTCCTCATATGAATAGGTTTAAACATAACATATATATTCGTATTAAAACTAGCATACTAAATGTCAAAAATTTCTCCATAAACTATGGATGGTATAAAAATAACACATCCACCGTCAAATATTTCACAAAATGTTCAATGGAAGTTTTGTATCATAAATCAATTTCAATTAAACTTAAAACCCATCAAAGGATGTTGACATAGATGAAATCAAAGCTATTTGAGAGAAATATCTCTCCTTTTTGAAATCATTTAAAAGTGCCATAATTATAAAATAATACATTTACTTTGAAAATATTCTTATAAGCTTGTTAGGGAAGCTTCGACGAAGTTATAATGGCAGAAAATAGTCACACCCGCCGTATAAGATAAAAAAACATTCTTACATTAAATTTGTCAAAAAGGTCAAAAAGTACATTGTTTGGAAAACGACGGTAAGATTCCTTTCAAAAACGTATAAGGGTATAAATGACTTTAACCCATTTTCCATTTAATAGTATAAATTTTTTGAAAGACATTTTTAAGAAACATGGATGTGGATGATAATGAGGTCCCAGTAGATAATTATGTATAAACAACCTTGGATAATGAAGAGGTTGTGAAGTAAACCCTTACCTTGTACTTTTCCTTGGTTGGGGTAGGTTAACCTCCTGTATAATGGTGAAATAATTGTTATTAAATTATACAAGAATCATATACATTCATATGATATCATATATGATCTTTTAACATTGCTTTGTTAACAATATCTTAGATTTATCGTTGTTTTGGGGTGTTAACTTACTCGTTTTCTTTTATATGTTTTGTTAAGTAAGTCATGTTTTTCATGGATAGGTTGTATCTTATTCATATCCAGAATTATATCATGTCCTTAAACATTATTTTTAAATCATAAAATGATAATTATACTTGAATGGATACGACGGATAATGAATCTCATCGCGTTCGTGGAGACGGTAGTCTGTACGTACGCACGAGCGACAATATCATTATTTTGATATTAAAATAATATATAATTGGATAGTATATCATATATACAGAATCATTATCATTTTATATTTATTATTTACATGAATTACATATCATTATTATACCCATCTAAATAATAACATATTGAATAACAATTACACCACGACGTGGAGACGGTAAGCCGTACGTACGCACGTATGGTGACATGTCATTCAAATGATGGGTAGAATACTGAATATGGTTGTTCCATATTTATAATAACATCACAATATATAGAAGATACTGGAGTTATAATTTTTGAATTGAAATAATTATCAAAGAGGGAGTGGAAGAAGAAAGAAACTTGAAAGAGGGTGATGAAAACGTTACCTCTTCTTCGGGTTCTTCCTTTTGATTTGATCAAAAGGACTCCTTAGGATAGCATTCTTACTAAAGTAAAGCTTCTAGGATTAAGGGAGAGAAGTTGGGAGAGTATTTTGGCATAGGTTGGCCGAACAAAAAGGCTTGAAAGTGTCAATAAGGTGGTAGAGGTGGGGGCCTTTTATAAGAGGAGAGGAGGGGCTCTTTTGGAATGATTGAAATGTTACATTATTATACAATGCTTTTCGGATTCTAAAGGTCCAACACTTATATAATTCGTGGTTAAGGTGATAAGGGTTCTAAATCTCTTCATACAATAGGCTTTGGACAAGTTTAAGCCTTGGATTTTGCATTATCTTCTTATTTTATTTAAATCGTTAAATAATGAGGTCATCGCTGCATCATCATGATGTCATAAATAATTTAATTTATTTAATGTCTAAAAATTATGAAAAAATACTATGATGTAGGAAATCGTTTTAGTTTTCTAATGAATATTTATAGTCAAAATTTGGACTTTTTTAACCCCACTTAAAAACAGTTCTAGTAGAACAACTCATGTTTGTGTCAATTTAATTTTAACATTAAATAAATATATATTAATGTCATTTTCCAACCAAAGTGGCTCCATGGGGTCCCCAAGTTGACCCATGGGTTTTCTTGGTCGGCCATGACTCATCCAATAGGAGTAGGACAAGTGTCAAGCTCATATCATATTATTAAAACATTATTTTTACCTTAAACTACACTAATTACCTCTAATCACGATTAAGAACTTAAAAGTTACTATTCAACAAAAATTATTTTAATCTCATTGGACCACATTTTACTTCTTAATGACAACCATGTATGTCAGATTTTTTAAAATCAAATCACAGAGGTGGTAATATTTCATTTAAACGAAAAATCAGTTATTTAACTACCACTTAGTGGTTTCACTATTCATCAAAAATTGAAGTTTTTCAGAACAATGCCAAAATTTCACCCTAAGCTATAATTGATATTCTGATTTCAAAAATGATGTCTATTTTACAAAATTCCAAAAATATAAGTTGCATTAATTTATTTTATAATTAATTCTTGTTGTCACAACAAATAGCGTGTTTTTAAGAAACAATTTATATCAAAAGATTGGCAATTATTTATGTCAAATTTCAATGTTAAATTAATTCTAATGACTACCATTGGATAAAATGGTAAAAATATATTCTAATTATACTTTAAAACCACTAAATAGTATAATTTATCACTATAAATTATTTTGATTAAAAAATTTGTTTTTAAGTATTTTTCACTATTCGTAAAAAATTAGAAGTTCTCAGAAAAATACCAAAAATTCAACATAGGCTAATTTCGATATTACGAATCCAAAAATGAAGTCCATTTTAAAATATAAAATTTCTATAATTTTAAAAAGTGGTTATTACTATTCATAATGGCTACTATGATTAGTCGCGGTGTTTTAGAACTCGAAGTTGCGTACAATGAAAGCTATTTCATTATTGAATGAGAAGCGTATCATGGAAGCTCGGGGTGTTACATTCTCACCTCCTTCAATAAATTGTGTCCTCGCAATTTGAAATTTTTCTTTGATAATTAAATCTTGAAAAGAGAAAATACCTTTGTGGAAAACCCACATTGGAAATAAGATTAATAAAATTTAGCCTTAATAAGAGGGAAAAGGAAATGAAAAAGTCACCACCCAATTATGATCTCGATTAGGTGAACATTGGTGGAAATTAGAGACATATAATTGGCGGAAAAACGTAAATATTTGTAGGGAGTGATTGAGGTCATCAATCACAATCAACTGTCAAATTGAGGGCCTCAAAGCCTTCAATCTATGTTGATTTAAAATATCATCAGTTCAACAAGACATAAGGTATTAGGATAACACATTTTTTTTTGTTTTAATATCCCGTTACTAAAGTTTAAGAATTAATTTATTCTTTGAATAAGAGATAGGTATATATATATTTATGCTTGACAATTAGAGTTTCAACCTTCAACTCATCTTTCACTCAAAAAGATAATAGAACTCAAAAATATTATACTTATCCTAATTGTATAAGGTTCCAAATGTTAAAACATACCATTTAGATTAGTAAAATTATTTTGTAATAACTGGGGACTTACTGTAGGCTAGTGGTAGGAAATAAAGGCTTGTCACACTATGATTGTGGGTTTGATTCCTGCAGCTTTCTCCGACGCGACGGGTTATGCCCCACCCTGCAGGTTGTCCTTTTCCTAAAACTATAGTATCATAATATTCCAAAAATAATCTTCATAAATGATTTAACCTTAAACAATACTATACATGGTTCAACTTAATCCATTCCAACCTTAATAGTTATCCAAATTACCTCCATCCAGACTTTCTCTAAAAGGTCTCTAAATTCCAAAATCAATTGTAACATCAGATTCCCCAAACAAAAAAAAGTTTCTCTTATTGTCACATACTAAAAATATGATTACCTTAATCATATTACCTTAATCAAAAAGTACTGCAGTACAATCCTTATATATCACATTATTCTAATAACCAGAATATAATCCATGAGTCCAAAAGCACCAATACATTAATTATTCCGCTTCAACTGTAGTCACAGCATAAGATTGGCCTTGATCCCTTGGCCTTTTCTGAGGTAAGTTTCCCGGACGCTTAGGACATTCATTTTCATAATGACCCATTTCTCTACAATTGTAGCATTCAACTTTGATCGCCTCTTTTTTCCCTTGCAATCACGAGCCTGGTGACCCTTTTCTCCACATTTATAACAAACTCCCATTCCTTTTAGGCAAGTATCAGGGTGATTCTTCCCACAATTATAACATAATGGAAAATCCTTCTTTCCCTTTTTCCCTTTATCTGTCTCTTGTTCCACTGTTCTCTTCTTCTCTTGCTTTACTTTGTTGTCATAAGACTTAGAGAATTCCTTTTCTGTCTTGATAGCACATGAGACAATATCTTCGTATGTTGAGAAAGATTGTGATACTAAAGCTCGACGGAGAAATGGTTTTAACCCATCAAAGAAATGATCAGTCTTACTTCTTGGGTTATGTATGTAATCTACAACATACATCGCTAACCTTTTAAAGTTAGCCTCATACTTTGCGACATTCTCATCCTCCTTCTGCCTCAGACTCAGAAATTGCCTTTCCATGTCTGCTCTATGGTCTCGAGGAAAGTATTTTTCTAAGAACAGCTCTTTGAACTCCTTCCATTCCATGTTTGTTAATTCATCATCTTCCTTTGTGTTTTGAATTAGTGACCACCATTGATCAGCATCTCCAGTGAGGCGGTAAACTGCCATGACAACTTTCTCCCTTTCACTACCCCCAAGGCATGGAATATTTTCTCTAAGGAATTTATCCATTGCTCAGCTACTATAGGATTTGTACTCCCATTGAAGGTTTCTGGTTGTTGCCTCATGAAACGGTCGAGCATTGATCCTCCACGTTGCGGATCAGGGTGCTCCATACGAGTAAGGTTATTATTCATAACCTGCGTGAGTTGTCCCAGTATGGTGAGAAGCTGATCAGCACCAGTTGTATCACTAGCTCCACCATAATTATCTTGATTAGGAGGGAAATCCCTACACGGAGTGCGTGTATTGATACGGTTTCCATTCCTTCCACTAGGCGCCATTTCTAAACAATGGCATAAACTAGATTAGTTTATGAATTAAAATACATAATTCCATATTTGTAAAACACTTTACATAAATTGAACTATTTATGGATATAATCCATAATCATAAAAAGAAATGTTTTCTTTGATAAAGTATATACTCATAACCCTTCATAGTGGTTTGTAAAGAAAATGAGAATTATCCTAAGCATATACCCCGGGAGTGTCGTAACCAAGAGTGCAACAAGGCCCGTTGTCCTGCACCAGTTCCCGTTCGAGTCTAGCTCAAAGCGGTGTTTTCGGGTTTTACCCCTAGGTACATCTGTGCCAGAGCCGCCTCTACCTGCTCGTATCCAGACAGGGATGTATTGCTCGGAAAACACACAACATCTCTACAATACCAAAATTATAGGATGTTCTTCTATACTAATCCTTAAATTCTATCTTTAGGCTATGTGCACTAATCAGAGTTTATCTAAATCTAGCTTCCAAGGTTAGTACTAAACTGCCTTTGATACCAACTGTAACGCCCCGACCCCAGCTACCCAGAGTCGGTGCCTTACTTCGTAACATTGGCATGATCACAAAAGATCAAGTCTCGAAAGACCGATTAGTTTAGTAGCCTTGGAAACACTAGATACATTCATAAGTCTTACATTACATCATAAAGTGAAAAACTAATAAAAAAGTCTTCATAGTCCACACTCATATCCTCTTCTGACTATCCCTGCAGGTCATTCCTAAAATACTTCTTCACATCCTGGAAAATATTAAAACATTGAACGGGGTGAGCTCAGATGCTCAGTAAGGATAACAATATTTCGGAAGCTTTCATAAATAAACATTAACATTTAAGGCAATGTATAACTAAAACAAAATCCTTTTAAACATGAACTTCAACATAATATGGCAAAAGTAAAATGAGATAATTCCATTTTCTTATTCACATGGATATTCTAATGGTCGAATAATCACAAGCAATATCAATAACCACTTTCATAATGAGGGAATGTATAATTCCAGACATTCTGAAACATTTTGTCAAGGCCTCGACCAAAACCATAAATCAAATTGGGAAAGGGCCTCGGCCAATTCCACGTCTAGTTGTCTCATGAGACCTACCGATGCATCGAGGAGCTATAGCGGGCTCCACCCGTCACATATTAAGTCCAATACATTCCTCATATGAATAGGTTTAAACATAACATAAATATTCGTATTAAAACTAGCATACGAAATGTCAACAATTTCTCCATAAACTATGGATGGTATAAAAATAACACATCCACAGTCAAATATTTCACAAAATGTTCAATGGAAGTTTTGTATCATAAATCAATTTCAATTAAACTTAAAACCCATCAAAGGATGTTGACATAGATGAAATCAAAGCTATTTGAGAGAAATATCTCTCCTTTTTGAAATCATTTAAATGTCCCATAATTATAAAATAATACATTTACTTTGAAAATATTCTTATAAGCTTATTAGGGAAGCTTTGATGAAGTTATAATGGCAGAAAATAGTCGCACCCGCCGTATAAGTTAAAAAAACATTCTTACATTAAATTTGTCAAAAAGGTCAAAAAGTACATTGTTTGGAAAACGACGGTAAGATTCCTTTCAAAAAAGTATAAGGGTATAAATTACTTTAACCCATTTTCCATTTAATAGTATAAATTTTTTGAAAGACATTTTTAAGAAACATGGATGTGGATGATAATGAGGTCCCAGTAGATAATTATGTATAAACAACCTTGGATAATGAAGAGGTTGTGAAGTAAACCCTTACCTTGTACTTTTCTTTGGTTGGGGTAGGTTAACCTCCTGTATAATGGTGAAATAATTGTTATTAAATTATACAAGAATCATATACATTCATATGATATCATATATGATCTTTTAACATTGCTTTGTTAACAATATCTTAGATTTATCGTTGTTTTGGGGTGTTAACTTACTCGTTTTCTTTTATATGTTTTGTTACGTAAGTCATGTTTTTCATGGATAGGTTGTATCTTATTCATATCCAGAATTATATCATGTCCTTAAACATTATTTTTAAATCATCAAATGATAATTATACTTGAATGGATACGACGGAGAATGAATCTCATCGCGTTCGTGGAGACGGTAGTCCGTACGTACGCACGAGCGACAATATCATTATTTTGATATTAAAATAATATATAATTGGATATTATATCATATATACAGAATCATTATCATGTTATATTTATTATTTACATGAATTACATATCATTATTATACCCATCTAAATAATAATATATTGAATAACAATTACACCACGACGTGGAGACGGTAAGCCATACGTACGCACGTATGGTGACATGTCATTCAAATGATGGGTAGAATACTGAATATGGTTGTTCCATATTTATAATAACATCACAGTATATAGAAGATACTGGAGTTATAATTTTAGAATTGAAATAATAAACAAAGAGGGAGTGGAAGAAGAAAGAAACTTGAAAGAGGGTGATGAAAACGTTACCTCTTCTTCGGGTTCTTCCTTTTGATTTGATCAAAAGGACTCCTTAGGATAGCATTCTGACTAAAGTAAAGCTTCTAGGATGAAGGGAGTGATGTTGGGAGAGTATTTGGGCAGAGTTTGGCCGAACCAAAAGGCTTGAAAGTGTGAATAAGGTGGTAGAGGTGGGGGCCTTTTATAAGAGGAGAGGAGGGGCTCTTTTGGAATGATTGAAATGTTACATTATTATACAATGATTTTCGGATTCTAAAGGTCCCACACTTATATAATTCGTGGGTATGGTGATAAGGGTTCTAAATCTCTTCATCCAATAGGCTTTGGACAAGTGTAAGCCTTGGATTTTGCATTATCTTCTTATTTTATTTAAATCGTTAAATAATGAGGTCATCGCTGCATCATCATGATGTCATAAATAATTTAATTTATTTAATTTCTAAAAATTATAAAAAAATACTATGATGTAGGAAATCGTTTTAGATTTCTAATAAATATTTATAGTAAAAATTTGGACTTGTTTAACCCCACTTAAAAACAGTTTTAGTAGAACAACTCATGTTTGTGTCAATTTAATTTTAACATTAAATAAATATATATTAATGTCATTTTCCAACCAAAGTGGCTCCATGGGGTCCCCAAGTTGACCCATGGGTTGTCTTGGTCGGCCATGACTCATCGAATAGGAGTAGGACAAGTGTCAAGATCATCTCATATTATTAAAACTTTATTTTTACCTTAAACTACACTAATTACCTCTAATCGCGATTAAGAACTTAAAAGTTACTATTCACCAAAAATTATTTTAATCTCATTGGACCACATTTTACTTCTTAATGACAACCATGTATGTCGGATTTTTGAAAATCAAATCACAGAGGTGGTAATATTTCATTTAAATGAAAAATCAGTTATTTAACTACCACTTAGTGGTTTCACTATTCATCAAAAATTGAAGTTTTTCAGAACAATGCCAAAATTTCACCCTAAGCTATAATTGATATTCCGATTTCAAAAATGATGTATATTTTACAAAATTCCAAAAATATAAGTTGCATTAATTTATTTTATAATTAATTCCCGCTGTCACAACAAATAGCGTGTTTTTAAGAAACAATTTATATCAAAAGATTGGCAATTGTTTATGTCAAATTTCAATGTTAAATTAATTCTAATGACTACAATTGGATAAAATGGTAAAAATATATTCTAATTATACTTTAAAACCACTAAATAGTATAATTTATCACTATAAATTATTTTGATTAAAAAAGTTGTTTTTAAGTATTTTTCACTATTCATAAAAAATTAGAAGTTCTCAGAAAAATACCAAAAATTCAACATAGGCTAATTTCGATATTCCGAATCCAAAAATGAAGTCCATTTTAAAATATAAAATTTCTCTAATTTTAAAAAGTGGTTATTACTATTCATAATGGCTACTATGATTAGTCGCGGTGTTTTAGAACTCGAAGTTGCGTACAATGAAAGCTATTGCATTATTGAATGAGAAGCATATCATGGAAGCTCGGGGTGTTACACCTAATGCAGTCAATCAGAGCATGGACTGTAGATAACCAATCCATGCCCAAGATGACATCGTAAAGCCTCGAAGACGCTACAAGAAGATCCCAGCTGAAGCTCTCGCCTCCAAGAGTAAGCTCACACTATCGGCACCCGTGCGTAATCGTCGAGTATGCTCCCATAGGAGTCTCTTGCCATAAGGATCGAGCCAACGACTTCGTAAGAATATCCGAGCTCCGAACAAGGGCAACAGCAATGAAAGAATGACTCGATACTGTGTCTATACGAACTACAGCATGGTTGGAATAGACAAAGATAGTACCTCGAATCATCTGGGGCGCGCCGTGGTCGTAGGCCTCCGCTGCCTGAAGTTTTACCTGTCTCTGCCCGCCAGCTCCCTGTGGTCAGGGTGGACCTCTTGGTGGTGGTGGTGGTAGAGCCTCAAAGCGTCGCCCACCACCTGCTACTCGGCCAGCTCCTCTTCCTCGTCCGCCTGCTCCCTGCAAACCACCATGGTTGAACCTCTTCCTCTTCCTGGGTGGTCCATCAACTGTCTGCTGATCCTCCGCACGGCGGGTCGGGCAGTCACGAGCCATGTGGCCCTGCCCGCCGCATGTGTAGCATTGTATGCCTCTCGAAAGACTGGCTCTGCGCTGTGTGCCCCGCATCTCTGAGCCAGTTTCCTGAGGTCGTCCGCCTGAGGGTCTGGTCCACCTAAACCCAAGTGTCATCCGTCGACTACCAGTTGCAGAAGACTCTGCTACGTGCCGCCCTGCGGTAGGTCTTGTTGCTGATATAGGCTCAGTAAGAAAGCTCTCGATGAGAAGGGCTCGCTCCAGTACTGCTGCCTGTGTCATAATGCTGAGGGAGATTAGCGATGCCCTAATCTCATGCCTCAATCTCTGCTCGAAGGTCCAGGCCCAGAAGAATGGTTCCCGTACCATGTTCGTCGAATAGCGCGAGAGATCGGTAAATCTCGCCGAGTATTGGGCAACCGAAAAGATGCCCTGTCGTAGCAGTAGTAGCTCCTGGATGCGCATCGCATGGAGGGTGGCTGGGACGAACTCCGAGTGGAAGAGTCTCTCAAAGTCCGTCCAGAAGAGAGATGCCTCGTTGTGCACCTGGAGCATCAAGATTCACCATCTTCCTGCTGCTGCGTGCAGGAGACTCGCTACAAGGATCACCATGAGGTCTGCTGGTGTCCCTACCAATCAGAAAACTCGTACAACTACTTCCAGCCAATCCTTGGCTGCCTGGGGGTCCATCTCCCCATGGAACCTGGGCGGTCTCTGATACTGAATCTCGTGCAGTGCACTAAGGCGACATGCACTATCATTGGTTGGCGCTGGTAGAATCGGTGGCTCGGCGGGTAGAGGTACCGCCGGTGCCTCTACTGTCAAAGGGCCCTGCACCGAGGCCTCGTCGTTCGGTGGGCTGTCCTCACATACAAAACTCAGAACACTATCTGGCTGCCATCGTGGGGGCATCCTAAAAAGAGACAGGTGAACCACGGTCAAACAGTATACCTGGTGAGCTGACACAAAGTAATCACAAAGAAATCTTAAAACACTCATGCAATCAATGTTTTCGTGCACTAAGTTGGAAATCAGAAGTCAGGGTCCTGGTGTACACATACGTCGGCCACTGCACCAACATTGGACTCCATGGACTGATAACCACACTCAATACTCTTAGCACTATTGCTTCACATAGAAAAAGATCAGAGTCCTGAGTTCTGTGGTAGAACCGAACTCCTTTGATACCAATTTGTCACGACCCGACCTCGGGGATCATGTTGTGACTACCCCAAGCCCGCCTTCCATAGGCCAGGGGCTGGCGACTAGAACCAAGGCGTAATTTCCGATAAAAGAAGGGAAGGGATTGCCGTTGTAAAGTAAACAAACACCATAGAGTAAGCAAGAAGAAGTAAACACTAAGTAAAACTGGGTACAAATGTAAGTGTGGAAAAGTACGTGGGACAGAATACAAACCCAAACTGAAAGTAAAGTACAACTGGAAATAAAGTACAACAACTGAAAAGTAAAGCTGCAACGTCGTGCCATCCACAGGAAGTCCCACCTGAAGGGTGGGTACAGATAGCCTCCTCAGCTCCACTGGTCCAGCCGTCTGCTCTGTGTACGTCCCGCCCAGTGGTCCACCTCCAAGTACCGACTTTCTCCACAAGCCTCCACCACGATCAGCGCTGTCCATCGTCTGCATCCAACACAACGTAGTGCAGGCATAACCCGTGCAAGGGTGAGTATAAGCTACTTAGTAGGGACCCCGAGACCCCCAAAGGTCTCCCAGAATCCACAAAGGGTAATCCACAATGGAAAGATACAATCACGAAATAACATCCAACACTACTTAGGTATATTCCCATACATATACCGAAGTCATCAATTCCAGTTCGGCTCCAGCATTCGAGCCCAAGTTCAAACACGTCCACATAGGATAGCACAACACAATCCACATAGGAAAGTAAGTCAATCATATCAAAGATAATGATTGAAATTCAAGACTCAGCTCACACAGGTATACTTCTTCGTAAGACGATAAAGATGGTCAGATATAGCCACTGATTCATCTAAGCCGTCGGACCCACAAAGGATCGATAGGTACTAACCCCCGCAATCACGCACACAGGATCTAACCCACACAGGATCGGTATGTGCTGGCCCACACAGGACCGCTGAGCGCTGACCCACACAGGATCGGTAGTAAATGACCCACAGAGGATCGCTGAGTGTTGTAGTCGTTGCTGTCGAACCCACAGAGGATTCCCGTACTGTCTTCATCGTCGTCGTAGTCGCAACCAGCTCTAGGGTTCTCACACAAAGCAAGCTCGTTTCGGGAGGGTCTGCTCCACGAGTTGAGCGTCTGATACATCAACTGACACAAGGTCCAGAGTTTATGTATCCCAATGTTCCGTATCGTCAACAGGAACTCAACGTGACAGACGACGCGTCAATCGGACGCCCGTTCTGAGAGTTATTGTCTTGTTCGTCCCAGGGGTCCGGTTGGTTTTTAAGTCAAAACCAACCTGATCATACTACAACTCTGTCCAAACCTCGAGCGGAGTAAGCCAAAAGGTCCGTCTAACTAGGAGTAAATCTATCAAAGTCGACGGCACGTCAATCGGACGTCCGGAGCTCAAGTTATAAGCGTTTCCGCTCCGAGGGCCCGGTTGGTTTCCTGTACGAACCAACTCGGCCGAACCCAAAGTTCTCCAAAACCTTGAGTGTAATATAACGAAATGACCGCCTCGATCCAAGGATCAAATCGTTGCTAATGGTGCATCGATCGGAGGTCCGCAGCCCACGTTATTGGCAAAAGACAGAAAGTGGTCCAGAAATAGGGGGTTCGGGCCCGGTCCGACCCGGCCCGATACACCCTCGGTCGGCCCGAACCGGGTCGACCCGACCCTAGTCCGGGTCCGGCCGAAAAGGGCGCGGCCCGGCCCAGCTGGCGCGGCTCGGCCTGGCGTGCTCGGCCTGCTCAGCGTGGCCAGGCATCTCGGCTGTAACGGTCGAGCGTAAGGGGTGGGGGGCGTTCCCCCCCTGTTTGGAAAACCGCGACCCCCATGTGGGGGGCCGCTCCTTCGGCCGGCCGGGGGTTACGGACCCCAGTTCCTCATTCGGCCGGCCCGACTGGCGGGCCGTGCTGCTTCCGCGGGACCCCGCGGTCCCGCCCTCCTGCTCCGGCGTCGGCGGCCGGTAGCCGGCCGCCGCTCCCTGCACCGTCGCGGCCTTGGTCCGACCGGCACGGCGCGACGGCACCGCGCCCCTCTGTCGTGGTCCCGCTCTGACCGTGGTGTCTTCGTGGTTCCCCGGCGCGGCGCGACGGCGCCGTGCTCCTTTGTCGTGGTTCTCTCGTTTCCGCGCGGTGCGACGGCACCACGCCATCTTCGTTCCAATCCACAACGAAGGACATCAATAATAAGGGAGGGGGGAGGCCGTGTTTGTGCGGTCCGGCCCCCTCCCGTTAATCAATAGCATGCGGCTAAAATTTAATCAATGAACGCCCAAAATTATTCGCGACATAAAACCAAACCCCTACCTCAAATAAAATGTTGAATGAAGGTTCATCGCGGAATTGAACGTCGCGAAAGAAGGCGTCGTGGAAGGAGGATCGTTGGCATCGTGGAGAAAAGATTCATTAGTGTCGCATCGTCGATCTCCGAGTATGGCGTCTCTCACCGGCTGCGGAGAGGGAAGAAGACGGTACGACGAACTCCCCTTTGCGGTGACGGAGTTCTTCGTCGAAGGCTCGACGTTCTTTGTGTTCTTCTTCATGGAAGAATAACTTCAAGACTTAGAGAAAATCCTCTCCAAAATCCTCTCGCACAACCAAAACAACACTAATAAAATAAGAGTTTCCTTATTTTATTACTCACGCCAAACATTTTGAAATTCAAAATTGAATCATTCAATTAATTGAATTAACTGAAAATTTTAAACTACCCAATTAAAGAGGCGTTTAATATTTAGTTAAACGCAAGAGTTGACTTCATTTAATGGGGGTGCGGGTGTGTTACCAATTAAAAGAGGGGGTTTGAGGAAGTTGAATAGGTGGGGCTTGTGTAGGCCCCACCCCACAAATATCCTACCTAGTGGAGTAGGATATAGTGGGTCCTACTCCAACCACATAGCTTTGGTTAAAATAAAATAAAATTGGTTGCACCATTTTATTTTATTCCTTTACTTAACCTAAAAATTTAAAACCACACCCGAGCAAATGCAACACCGAAAAAGGTGTTCCTAAGCAATTACCGGCGCTGCGATGCCATCGATGTCCTCAGATTTCGATTCCGAGCACCGGTTCAAAAGTTAAGAAAACCCTCTCGTTCGTTCACTGAACATACCCGAGCTAAACTTTGGAAAATGATTCCGGGCACACCGGACCTCAGAATCAGGTGTCGCTAGAAACTGCTTTCGTGTAAAATCCAAAGAAAATTAAGAAAAAATTTCCCTTGAATTTTTGCGGGCCTTTACAAGAAATCATTATCAGGAAGATAGCAAAGAGAAATCATTATTTCTTATGGTGGAAGAAGATAATTATTTTTGGAATCAGAGGATGGGACATATTCACCATCAGAGTATAGATATTTTTTCCTAAATGAAGGAATTAGTGTACATTAATTATTTGAAACATTACTGAGAAAATACATGTGATTCATGAATGAGAGGTAAGATGGTATGTAATACCCATTGATAAAATAATAAGTGAACATCCAATTTACATGATTAGGTGCACATTGATTTTTGTAACCCAATGAATCTTTTTTTACATGTATAGAATGGTAATTCATGTTATTCATTGATTATTATAAGATAATGTTCTAAATAATGTTCATACATAGAAAGAGAGATGCAGTGGATTTCATGAAGAGGTACTGGAGGATAGTGGAAAACGAAACTAGCTGCACTATAAAGATGCAATAATTAGAAAATAAAATGTAATATATTTATATAAGTTTATAATTACATAGAAAACCATGGGATAACACATAATATATCTTCAATAAACACTATATAGTAGAATGTGTCCATATAATGGTGAAATTAAATTGTGAAAAAATAGGGATACAACATTTCTTATTGAAAGTAGTGTCTCAAACCATTATTAGAAGGAATAAATCTAGGTTTTTTATACATATAATATGTATTTTATAATACATGGAGAATAATGATCCCCCTATGAGATGTGGAATTGAATAAATCCATTATTGAATCACTTCGTTGTTTTTAAAATATGGTGTTATAATCAAAATAAATAATAAAATCAAGGAATATATGATTATATACTAGATGAAGGAGTATTATTTGGATACTCAACAAAAAATAAATCTTATAAATGATTTAATAAAGTACTTAGAAGGATTTTAGAAATACGTGATTTTAAGGTTATCATTGAGTGTTAAGTTATGAATCATAGAAGTTCTAACTTGTTAGAAGTCTGTGAAGAATTTGATAAACCTGGTAAAAATCCTAAAAAGGCAAAAACAAATTCAAGAGAAAATGATTTTGAGGATGAGTGGGAGGAGTAAATTGATCCTGGAGATAATCATCATATATCCCAAAGAATAAATATAAGTATACATGTTTATCAGTCCAATATAATTAGTGATATGTCCCAAACAACTCAAACTCAACGGAAAAGGATAGTAGAACATGCTGCATTATTTCCAATTCTAGAACTAATTTTATTTGACGAGTCTATTAAGAAATAATCATGGGTATGATCGATGAATGAAGATATGGATAAAATTTACAAAAAATAGACATGGAACTTGTTGAGATACCAAACACCACAACATGATTCGAATAATGTGGGTCATCAGAAACTATTTTGATCATCATCATAATTTGTTTTGAAATAAATCTTGTTTTGTGTGTAAAGTTTGTACAAAAATCGGAAGAATAGATGATGAATAAACATTCACACCCGTGGATCATCTTAATTAAATCTAAATCTTTATATCTATGTTGATTTAAAGAGGTTTTAATATTTTTCCTATAGATATGAAAATAGTATTATTGAATGGTGTTCTAGAGGAATTATATATAAAGCTGCTAGTGGGATTTCTAATTATCAGTGATTAACAACATGTTTGTAAATTAAAAATGGGCTTCTATAGTTTAATTGGGTAACACATACATGGTATTATCATCTAGATTCATACTTAAGGAAACTAAAGTTAAAAATAGGTGGTGTTGATCACAATAATTATATGAAAATATCTAATAAAGAGAAGTATGTGGTGCTATTGTATGTGGATGAAATTTTCATTAGTGAGAGAAAATAAAAAAAATTAGAGGATTTCATGATTTTCATGAATTTAGAATTTTGTGATATATATTATTGGTGAGATAACATATTTTTTGGGGCTGTAAGTGATTCTGTATAAGGGATATTTTTTTATTTCATTGGAAACATATATAAAGAAACTATTAATGAATTTTGGAATTCATGACTAAAAATACATGTCAACCCCAATTGTAGTTATATCCAATATTGGAAAACATGATGATGAAAATCTGATAGATCCCACCCTATATAGAAGGATTATAGGAAGTATGTTATACCAAACAATAACTTATCTTGACAAAGCCTATGTAACCATCTTAGCCACCAGAATTCAAAGAAAATACGAAGAATATTAACTTAAAATAGTGAAGAGAATAATGAGGTATATTTTAGTCCCTCGATCTTTTGGTTTTCTCTTTAATGTAGAGAAGGAACATGCACTATTATCTTCTCTGATGCTAATTATGATTGTGATATTGTGGATAGAAATTCCAAGAGTGGATACACCTTTTATATTGGGACTAAGTATGTAGGGTGGTTGAGTATGAAGAATGAGATAACCTATATTAGAATGATAGAGGTATAATATTTTGTAGAAACTAATAAATTCACAATAGTTTATAGTATGAAATGCTAGATGAAATATCTTGGTGAAATGGTGAAACTACCAATGGTAATCATTTTTTATAATTGATGTCCTATCGATCTAATAAGGAATCTAGTTCAGAACTCTAAAAAAAATTGATTTCAATTATCATTTTTTTAAAAAATAGTATAAAAATGAGTTATCAGGATGGAAATTGTTGGGTCTGGTTAATAAATATAATATATAATGACTGAAACCTTTGCTACACTAACATTTGAAACATAGGTTAAACATTGGTTTCTAACCACCTCCTTCAACATGAAGATGTTTGAAAAGTATAGCCTTTATCCATTATATATCATGATTTACATGGTATTTTTATATTTATTAGAGGTGATTATATTCTATTTAAGTTAAGTAGATTATAGGAGATACAATAATTTATAAATTCTATAAGGATATAGTTGGAATGATCTAATTTTTATGGACAACACTAAATTCACTGACTTATGTTTCTTATTTATTACAATTAGCATTTATTCAAATAGGAATAAAATATTGGTTAATGATTCATTGATAATTTTTTGGTACCTTGTTTGTTCTTTCAGACTTTAATGTGATCAGAAATATAATAACAAAACATTCTTTGATGTTTTTATCATAAGAGGAGAATAACATCAGGATAGAAAGGGGATATTGTATGTAGGGTAACAATGGAGGACCTGCTCAATAAGGGACCAATAATCCATATCCAGTGTATGGAAGCTTACAAATAGCAATTTAAATATTGGAATTAAGGAGAGTATATATTTAGGGGGATAATGTGGAAATTTATGCTCGGTCATGTGGATGAATTGGAATTAAAATCCCAAGGGGGGTAATTAATGAACCAAGGGTTTTTTAATCTAATTTGTTTTCAATTGGAATGTGTTGTTAATTTTTAATCCTAGAAGTTATGATGGTTTATTATGAATTTTGGAGAAATTATATGTTTTTTCAAGAGTATTTTTGATGGAATATTTTTTGGACATCGTTTAAAGAACTTGGCTAAGTCATATTTCAAAAGGGTTATCTAGGATTTTGGAAGAGTCTTGTTAAAGTTTGTAGGATCCATCTAGGAATTAATTAGGGTCATTGGGTCTTTGTAAGAGTAATCTCAAGGAAAATGAAAAGTTCATAAGGTTCATTGGTACATGATATGATTCATCTTGTGGGAAATACAATGTTTATAAGGGTCACCAGTACTTTATAAGAGTAATTTTATGATAAAGAATAACTTCATAAGGATCTTTGGATACATCATAAGTATAAATATGAATGTTTATAAGTATAATTTGGACTTATTAGGGATAAATATTAATTTTCATAAGGATAATTTTGGAACTACATAATGGTTATTTGAAAGTTCATATAGATCATTTTGGGACTTTTTATGGGACATCTATATGTTTATAAGGATAATTATGGTAATTTGTAAAGGTCACATGGAAGTTTGTAAGGATCATTTTGGGACTTCATAAGGGTAATTTTATTAACTTTTAATAGAGTACTTGATACTTTTTAAGGATAGCTGAAACTAGTTCGTATATATAATCCTTTTTTTGGTGTAAACTCAATTCAAAGATAGTAAGGAATAATTATTCTTTGTGAGATTTCTGATAGTTAAAATAAATGATTCCAGAGAAAATACTTGGATAAAAAATATTTAATCAAGTTTAAAGAAGTATTGTGATTTTGTATTAGTGATCATTCAAAATATCGAGATTATATAGATTTGGTTCTTAATTATAATTTATGTTGGGAATCCGTGCCTTTGGACCACATGTCTTTATGCATGGGAATAATATTAAATGTTAAATATGATTAATATTTTAGTAAAGTATAGTTAGTAAAATTGATGATTTTTTTGGTAATATAAGACCATGATTTATGTGGAAAATATTGAATATTATAGAAGTTTATTATAAAGAATTACTTGGTGTTGGTCTCATATAATTTCTATATTCAAAATTTGGAAATCAACACGAGTTGAGTATTAAAGGGAATATTATTGTGGTTTTTATGGGGATTTACATATTCAAAATATGGAAAAATCATAGGCTTAAAATGGATAGGAACAAGAAGATAAAGGTATCTTCTTCAAAACTACCTTAAAAACATAAATTTGAAGAGAGTTAGTGTAGATCATGGGAAACCAAGAAAACATTTAAAGATGTTGAATAGAATAAGAAGGAAGAGAAAAAATGATAAAACCTTTATAGGATCAATGTTTAATTATTCATTCTTAAAGATATTTTAAGAAATCAATTTACTGTATTTTTTCTATGTAATCCTTGACCTGGAGGAATGTTCAAGAGGTACGAAAGTTGAAACTCTTATGGGATTTGTAGTCCACCAATCCCAAGATTTTTCAATACCTATATTGGTTAGTATTACACTATGGTACACTAAAAAATTATCAATGTATGCTCCTTGGAATATACTTTATTGGTGAACTGAGTAAAATTCACTATCCCTATAATTATTTTTTGTATTTTAAAATTTTTTTCATGAATTATAATGTATAGATTTGGTTTTCTCTTGCTAACAAAGGGACATTATCTTGTAAAGATGAAGAAATATCAAATACCCTAATTCATACCTTTATAGGTTGTATTAGGATATTGGTTTTAATAAATCACAAAAAAATATTTACAAAAAACATAATCAATAAAAACATGAAAATGATATATAATCATCTCAAGAAACAAAGAACCCAAGAAAAGATAAAAAACTAAAAGATAAAAAAATAACCCACCCACACATAACCCATTAATTATCTTCCATATATATTTCATAGTATCTTTTTGGTTTAGTTCAAAGAAGAATCAAGAAAATTAAAAAGTTTCGTATAGAATAATAACACCTTTTTATTTAAAAATTATAGGCACTAACCTCTTATATTATTCATTTGGTTCACAATTAATGCCCTATGAAGAACCAATATATACATCATTATAATTTAAAATAAACAAATAAAACAACACTGAGATGTTTATTATAGTATTGGATAACAAAAACATCATTATCCAATGCATGATCCTATTTTTTATTTATTCAATAATATATATAAAATAAAAAAATAGTTATAATACTATTCTAAGAAAATGGAATTAAAAATTAAAGATAAAGGAGGAAATTTTTCAGATTGAACCACTTAAATAGTTGTTATAATTAAACATCCCATAGATGGATAGTTCCAATGATCTTACCCAATTTGATGGTGGTTTTTGTTTCTTTACAAAAATCTGTGAAAATATCTTCTTACTAGTGATTAGTAAAATTTGATTTTATAGTGACACTGATAACAATTTCTTTATATCAATTGGAAACTCATAAAGGATATAATCAGTGGTTGTAATATTCAGTATTTCATCAACTTTAAAAATGTTTCACATTTAGGGTTAGAACATGTATTAATGTCCATTGAACATTAATTAAAAATTTCTCCTAGAGAAGGTTTTTTGTCTAAATTCTAGGAGCTCAAAATGTCCCTTAATAGGTGGTTTATCTTCTTACAGGACAACCAAATCTTCCTTGTTGGTTTTATCCATATCCAAAAAAGTAGGGATTTCCATGATTAACATGAGTAATAAAAATTGGAACCCAAAGAATTAATTTTAAGCTTATATTTAATAAATTTAAAAATTAATTAAATCTAAAAATGAATTATCTCCCTAAATAAGTCCAGTGTGCATTTTTTATTACATGTAAAATGCTCCTGGATGTATAGACTGGTCAAATTTAATATATTAACCCCCCCACCCATTATATTCAATTAAAAATAATAATATTCAGGTTTGTATGATATAATGTAAAAGGATAGAAAGTCTAGTTGTAATCCATATTGTACATGTTTTGGGAAATCAATTTTCATTTTATCTTCAGTTAGGTTATTCCCACACTTCACCACTATTTTTTATCTCCAAATGTATCTTTAGTAATAAAATCTTCTTTAACCACCTACCCATTAAAAAATATAGTTAAATAAATGCTATAATATTCAAATAACTATATTTTAAACTCTATATAATCATTATAATGAAATATGTACATAAAAAAATTATCCTTTATTGAAACCAGAGGTTGTGTATTAGACTTGTCAATTAATGGTGAATTTATTGGAGATAATGAATCCGTATAAATGATGAAGAAGCTTAAAATCATAATCAACCAAGATTTTTTGTGTCTTTATGTGAATTTTATCTTGGTAATAATGAAACAAATTCCAAGGGGGAGACAAGAATCTACCATAATATGATATTGAGAGTGTTTAATTTTTTGATAATGTTGCAAGACAATGTGTGATACAGTGAGACTCATTATGGATCCTTTGTGTGGAAATATATTGTTTTTAAACCATGGAGATTTTTTATAGTAATGATGGATATAGAAAATTAGTAAAGTGGTCACTAAAGTCACTAAAGTGATTATATAGAGTCATTCAGGAAGGAATGAATACCTTATAAAGTATACAGAATGATGCACATAAAGATTTATGAAGATATATCTTTATTGAAGTTTCTTGATCAATATAGATTGGAGAGATTATTAATGAGTTATAAATTACTAATTTTTTCTTAATATTTATTTAGACTAATTAATAGATTTCATTGATTCATTTATGGAAGTATAGATAATGTTTGGTAAAGGGAGACACCACCATTCCTATTTGAGAAGGAAATACTCTCGGTATAATTCAAAATAGAAAATTCAATAATTTTATGGATGTTTTGGATATTTTTTGCATCTGAAGACTTGACTTTTGGAAACATTTATGTTGTATTAGTAGTTATATTAGAGAAAAAAACAAGGAACATGACATATTGATGAGGTACTCTATCACTGTATGTTTCATTAAACTAAAGAAAAAATGGAATGTTGAATCCCAAAATTCCATAGTGAAATAAACAGTGAAATTACTAAGATATTGAGTAGTGTAAATTCTATACTAATAATAATGAATGGAATTTTAGATTTCATGGTGCTTTTAGGACAAACCTAAATTGTGATATGATTATGGATTTATATGATTTCATTTTGTGTTTAAAAAATATTTATGAGAAATATGGAGGCCCATAATAGGAATTTTGATATACATGAATATCTCTATGTATGATTAAGTGACATAGGAAAGAGGTGACATAGGCTTGAGGTAGGCATGATGTTGTACGAGGCCTTATGTTTAGTTTGTGGGCCTTTGGTCCATGTATTGGGCTTCATGCCCACTGGACCTTCAGGCTATGTACAGAATAAATACAGCTTGATGGCCGATTTTCCATTAGAGGGGGATATATCCTACCTTTATTGAATTTGGTTTTGGTGTGTATGTGCTTTATGTAATTATACCCACATGATACCAATATATATATGATTATGTAAAATAGAGAGTTGGTTTCATCCACACTGTGGCATACAGAGTTTTGAACATCAAAGTTTTTTAGTGAATTTAAAATTTTTAACACATCATTTCAAATATATTTTTTGAGGAATTTTAAATTTTAGTTATTTGTGGTTAAACATGAAATGATAAAGGAAATCATGGATAAATCCATTATACAAGGTTTATTTATTAGATAAGGCATATTGCATTGTCAATAGTGTTTCATGATATTGTCGGTAAAGGTCAGGTCATGTTTGAAATTCAAAATATGTTATTTATTTGGAATTTTATATTTGGATACCATGGATCTTGGATTCAAATTATGAGTTGGAATTCACCCTAGTATTTTCTAGAGAAATTCATGTGAGGGAGAGGAATTTTTTTTAAAAATAATTGATTCAATGTAGATTTAAAATTAAGAAGATATAAATCCCTCTCTTTTATTTAATTTTTATTATAAAAGGACCATAAATAGGGTATATAAGATTATTATAACTATCAAATTCAAAGAAATAAAATTAGGAAGTAATATAGTCTTTCATAATAATGTCACCTTTTCCCTTAACCACATTGAAATCTAGGTTCTCCCTTAGCTTGTGGGTGATCAAATTGGTATAAATAGATTTACGAGTGATGACATAATGATATTTCTAAACTATTTTCTATTTTTTCTTGAATATAAATGTCTACCATTCTATAATCTCTTTCTCATTATTATCATACTCTTTAACTATATAATAATTACTCTAAGATTCAATGTTAGCATAAAAATACACATGCAATGAGTGAGGGGTCGATTCAAATATCCCTTAAATCACATTCTTATCATGTAAGTAAAAATCAGCACATATATTCTTTGCTAAAGAGTGAACCTTGTTATTTGATGGTGTGATATCCTTTCTATCGTGAGATCCTTAATCAGTTAACATTTCATGTGAAACACAACAACCTAAACCCATCATTCCTTGAACACCACCAGAAGAAGTTTATTTTAGAAATTTTTTACTGATATTAGATTTACCTTGACTAAAATAATTTTATTGAGTAGAGAAAAGACTTTAGAATGTGTTTTCCTCCTTAACCAAGGCCTCAGAATGGTTTCTATCGATATATTTCTTAACCCTTTTTTTATTAACCCTTGATTTTAACCTCATAAGAACATTTGACATTGGGGGGAGGAAATTCCTCATTGGATACCCCCACCACTTTGTTTTGATTGATACTTCTAACCAACAGGATATTATATGCTTCCTATTTCAAAACAATTTTACATCTTGAATTATCCTATACCTACCTAGAATGGAGTTCCTACTATAGTTCATCCTCTAAATTAGGCCCATTTAATAACTCTTAATCTATATGATCAACAACAATCTCTTCTCATAGTAAATATCATTCAATATCTATCATAATCCCTTGAAGGATTTAGATACAATAGGATCAAGGGAAGTGCATGAAATCCTATTTCAAAAAATATAAATGAATACCTCCATGGGATACATCCCTCAAATCCATTTGTTGGGTAACATCTTCACATAGTTTTTTTATAAGGATTTGAAAACCATATATATTCAACCCTTCCCTTTGTTAAGGATGAGAACTATCATGAGTACCAGAGACCATGAAGCATTCCATTATTCACCCATTTAAATCAATTTAGTGAAAAGATTTGTAATCCCTAAATGTGATTTCAGCCATCACCAGAGAAGGGACTCAAAAATAAGGCTCAATCTCTTTTGGGGATTTAGACCATCGAAAACCATCGATTGTATTCCCTCGACGATTATAGAAAAAATAAAAACCATCACTATATTCAAAAACTTGTGGTTTCTTGAATCAACACCCACATTTAATCATGATCTAAATAAACTCTTGGGTAGGTTTTTATATATCAATATCAATGAAAATATTCATGATGATATGATAAATCATTAATTTGTGTGATAATTTGAGAAGCGTAATCAACCAAAGACATTACGTAAAAGCTTCAAAATCAATGGATTGATGAAGGGAAAGGATATACTGGGTAGATGAATGAATAGAAGAAAAATTAAATGGTCATGTATTATATGAAATTTAAACATCCATAAAAATATGATAAATATAAAGAAACTAAATATCTAATAAGAAAAATACCATGATTCTTAAAGGTCCACCAAACTAGTAAACCAAACTATGAAATTTTTTGAGTTGAAGATATTCACCACTAATTGATTTTATAAACCCCAAACACTAATAAAATATTTGGAGAATTAAAAAAAATAAATCAAACCAATAACAAAAACATTTAGCTAAAGATGAGTTCACAAAAAGAAGCCTTTGAAAATTATAATGAAGATATTTCAATAATTTGTAAATATTCATCAAACCCTAGAACCTTCACTCCCAAATGAATAAACAGAACCATTTATGGTGAAAATGATACCTTTATATAAGGAATAGGGTGTGGATAGGAAAGGAGAGGGGTATTCCCCTCCCTTGAGGGTTGAGAAGGGGATAGTTCAACCTGCATCTCTGACTAACCCATAGAAGAAGAAATTACTCAGTGAGGGAAGTCTATCTAGGATTTTTTATTTCATATAGAAGATATAGATACGTTTTTAAATGATTTAATTCAATAAAATATGCATGTTTGACCATATTTAAATATGTTTTATACTATAAATGAGATTTTACCCTTTCCATTCAATTATATTTTTCATAACTAGAGAAAAGATTACAGATATTTCTAGATCTAGAAAGTAGTTTTCCTAAATGAAATATCTAAATGTGATTAGAAATGGATATCTAATTAATGAGTTTTATTGATATATCTATTCATTAAAGGAGAAGATATAGTGCACTAAATATAAATCTAGTTTGAAATTAATCTTCATCTATATGAATTTTTTAATATTGTAATTATGTGGAATACAAAGTCATGACTCACACTTTGAGGATTAATTTTCATCTATCCTTGTAGAAGAAGATATAACTAGTGGATATTATCATACCATCTAAAATACAGTTGAATGCACACAGTTATCATGATTTTTATGTGGATTTAGAAGAGACTATCAGGTTTATGAACTGTTTAATACTTCCTTAAAGTAGTTCACATAGTAGGAATCCAAGGAAGTGATATTTGGGAGATTAGTGAGTGAGCCCTAAACAATGTAAAGGTATTTAACCTTGGTGTAAAATGAACAAAACAAAATTTTATCCATCAAAATAATTAGATATAAAGGATTTTATTACATTAAAGAATCACTATATGCATTTTTCGTAGATGTATCCTAGTGTAGATGAACCAATTTTTTTGTGTTCATGTGATTTATATTTTTTTATCAATTTAGTTTTCTGGTGTGAAAGATATTAAGTAAAATATAGACACCACATTGTTCCTCCAAATGATGGAACAAGATTTAGAAAATGGTGAGGGTTTCTGAAATGAATGTTAAAATTCCATAACACCCGGATTCACCCCCTATCAGGGTGCCTTGGGGTTTTCATCATAAAACTACCATTCTAAAATATTATATTAGATCCTAAAGATTTTTATTTGTATTTTAATTATGGAATCCTTACATTTTATTATAGAACTTTTCATTACGTTATATAAATAGTGGATCTTTTAAAGTTTAGTTTCTTATAAAAAAGGAACATAATACATGAAATACATAAAAATTATTCTAATCCACTTTAAATAATTAATAAAAGGTAAAAATAACTAACTTTGATGCATCTCATAACCTAGGGACATATATCAAATGAAAGGGTGAGAAAGCGACCCAGTAAGGGAAAGAAAGGGAAACATTTTACATGTTATCTTGAGGAAATTCAATAATAACATGAATAATGTCATTATGGATTGAAAAATAGAAAATTAGAAATATATTAAATAAAATAACATGAATAATAACATGAAAATGTGTCTAAAACCTTTATTTTAGACATTATAAATCATATCACCAGGGTTTTTCACTGAGGTGTCATAAAAATTATAAAGGTTATTCACCAAGTTATCGTAAAACATGTCATCTCTAGAGATTAAATTATTTACCCAATGCATTGAACCGTTATTAGGGAGAAAAAATAATATTTATTAATTTTCATTTAATCCACATGGACTATAAACATACACCTCAAAATTAACCGGTAGGAATAAAATAAATGTGTTTTATATCAAAATCATGGCGTTTAAAAAGTTCTTAAAACATGATTATTATGTCATTTATAACACATTTAAATGAAATGGGTGGGGTATGCATGTAAATTAAATAATAAAATAAATAATTTTTTGGTCCTAATAAATACCCATAGAAAAATAAAATGATTTTTGTATTCACATAAATAAAATAAAATAATTTCTTGAGAAAAAGATAGACATTTTGAGAAGAATATCTGGCAGCATAACAGGTATAAAACATGGTTTTAGAAAACATGAAAAAGAGGGGGAGAAAGGGTCCCCATTCATAAAATAATATTAATATAGTAAAGTTATATAAAAAAATGGATATAATAACATATTTTTTAATCTTGAGAGACAGACCACGTAAAAATGGAACATGAAAGGAAAAGGGATGCTGAGATTTCTCTTACCTTGAAGTGGAACTCCTAAAACTTGAAGATTTGGGCATTATAGGCTTGAGAACACATTTTGAGGACTACTTGTAAGGTAAAAATATTAAATAATTATTTTGGATGAATTTTTAACGAAATATAATTAATAAATTCGTGGGTATTTATAGAAAAAGTGAGGGATTATTTATTGATTTCTGTGGACACCTCCGTAGTGGTATTTTCAAAATAATGGGATTCCCAATGGTATTTACCAAAGGTATTGGCCACTTGGAAAACTAATACGTTAATCTAATACAAAATATTCAAATAGAATTTTATAGTACTTATTATATCATAATTATGTCATTAAATATACCGAAAACTCAAAACTGTATTTTTACTATTCACTGGAAAACAAAATATTTCAAAAAAATATCTAAAATTAATGCTAACATAATTTATACATGTATATTTCAAAAATGACATTTATTTTATCTTAACAATTTTCTATTTATGATAAATTTTAAATTTGTAATGTAAAACCTGTTAGTTATTAAAAATAGTAGCGGACAGGAAATGCATCATAAAATGTATAGTAAAATTTATGACACTTGAAAAAAATAATATTATTTTATCATTTTAATTTAAATAAGTCCTTTAATAAAATTATTTCATTCAAATAAACATTATTAAAAATATATTATTTTATTATAATAATTATATATTCTATAAAAAGTATAATTTCTATCTAAAAATCAATTTATCAAAGTCGTCATATTTTTATGAAAAAATAAACTCAGAATTGAATTGATGGAACAATAATTTTATTTATAAAAATATATTATTCAATAATTATCTAAGGCCTTAACACAAAACACCTTATAACACCCACATATGACCAAAGGGTTAGGTGTGTGAAAGTGATAGACTCATGGGGTGGCTCGGCTAACATCACCCCTATGGTAATATCTAATAACTTGAACTTCTCCTGTAAGTGATTTCATTCAAGATTAACATATTGAAACTCGGATTGGGTTTAGTCAAGATAGAATCCCAAAGTTTCTGCCTACCTCCCACGTTCTAAAAAATGGGCTTTGTATGGCATGGCTTTACTGAATTATTCCATCTAATCTTTTTTTTTGTATTAATTTTCCGTTTTCATTACTACTTATAAACAATAATTGTATCCTTAAAATCATTATTATGTGTATAATTTTAAATGGTTATATTGACTAATCATCATATAAAGGTTGAAACCTGATGCTAACATTTCAATTTTATCCTCACTTCATTATCATAGAGATATATTTATGTCGATACAAAATAATATAACACACGTTTTCAACAAAAAAAGTATTATTAAAAATGTTTGGGTTGTTATATTCATCCCCCATTAAGATATTTCATCCCCAAAATTTCAACTCATTTCATCAGTTGAGAAAAGGCATGGGTACTTTTTCTTCATTATCTCATTTATTTCCCATGTGAATTAGTCATATTTTTGGTTTATCCAAAACACAATAACGATTAAGGTAGTCTTGTTGCATAGAACCCTGTCTCCACGGTCCAATATATTCACTAGATGATCCTCATTAGAGAGTTTATGTTCCAGTTGTATGAACTTTGATTTCAGTACATGTGAAGGGTAAGGTATGTACTTCCTCCAGATAGATACATGGAAAACATCATGAACTTGATCTTGGTTTGGTAGAAGTTCAAGCCGATAGGCCACTGATCCTATGCGATCTAGTATTTCATAAGGGACAATGTACTTAGGGCTGAGCTTCCCTTTATTCCCAAACAACCTGACTCTCTTCCAAGATGAAATTCGAAGGAAGGCTTTATATATAAAATAAAACTCCATATACCTTCTATGGTTTTCATCATAGATCTTTTACCGAATTTGGGAAGCCTTTATGTGTTATTGCATGGCATAAAAATTTTCTATCATCTCTTACACACGCTCTTGCCCAAGACTATTTCTCTCACAATCTTCATCCCAAAAAGTAAGAGTTCAACATCACTTCCCATATAGAGCTTCATAAGGTGCCATTTGAATACTCGAATGGATTCTATTATTGTATGAGATCTCAACTAATGAGATATGTTTATCCCATCCAGATTTAAATTCCATTGAGCATGCTCTCATCATGTCCTCGAGTGTTCGAATGGTCCTTTAAGATTGGCTATCAGTTTGGGGGTGATATGTCATACTAAAATTCAATTAAGTACCTAGATAATTCTGAATACTTCTCTATAATTTTGATGTGAACCTGGGACCACGATTAGATATGATGGGGAGTAGTACCCCATGCATCCTTACCAATTCCTTCACATATATCATGGAAAGTTGGTTTTGAGATAAATCTTACTGAATAGAGATAAAATGGGAAATCTTGGTGAGATGGTCCACTATAACCCATATCACATTGTTTCCTTTGGATATTTTTGTTAGACCAGTTACAAAGTCCATAGTGATATTGTCCCACTTCCATGCTGGAATGGTTAGTGTTTTTAATACCACTTTAGGAAGTTGTCACTCTACCATCACTTGTTGACATACCAGGCACCTTGTAGTGTAGCCGGAAATCTCCCTTTTCATGTTATCCCACAAATAATGATCATGAAATTAACTACAAATTTTCATGATTCTAGGATGTGTAGAGAAATTAGATCTTTGAGCTTCATCAATCATCTCCTTCTTTATTTACAAAAGAGATAGAACACATATCCAGGTATGAAATTTCAATACACATTATTGTTCAATATTAAACTCATGAAACGTCCCATTCTTAACATACTCTATATTCTTCTATAATAAAGGATCTTCTATTTTATATTTCATGGTATTCTATAATAATTATGGTTGAGAAATAATTTGGGATAGGTTTGATGATGTCCATTCCATTACAATTCCCACGTCTAGTTTTACTAGGTATTTAGTCAACGGATCTCCTTGAAACATCATCATAGCCAAAATAATAGGGTCCTTTCTACTTTATGAATCAATGATTTTCATTGATATTTTATGATGATAATTAATTGAATAATCATGGTAATTAAAAAGTTCCAACCATATCCTCTGTATCATGTTAAATTCATTTTTCTTGAAAATTTACTTCAAACATCGATGGTTTTTATACACATCACATTTCTCCCTATAAAGTTAGTGCCTCCATATCTTCATAGAAAAAACAATTTCATCTAGATCTAGGTCATGTATAGTGTAGTTCTGATAATGAGGCATAAATAACCAGGATTCATAATCAATCACCTTTTCATTTTTCATGAGGATGAAGCCAAGACCTTTTAGAGATGCATCACTAAAAATAAATAATCATTATTTGATAGTGGGTAGAGTTAAAATAGGGGCACTAACCAATATATTATTTAGATCTTGGAAACATTCTTCATAATACTTGTTCAAGATGAACTTTTCACCTTTTTGAGTTAACTTGGTTAGTGGATTATAAATTCATGAAAAGTTTTCCAAAAACCTCTTATAATATCCTAGTAATCCATGGAAACTATGAATCTCAGTTCCTATTTTAGGATGATTCCACTCCTCCACAACATTTTTCTTGGAAGGATCAACTAAGATTCCATAATTTGATATAATTTGACTCATGAAAGCAACTTGGTGTAATATAAAATTTTCATTTTCCAAACTTTCCAAATAGCATTGTCTTTGTCAGAGTTTTCTATATCACCCATAGATGTTCCTCTTCCTCCCCATGACTTTTGGAATATATTGGGATGTCATCAATAAAAACTACCTCAAAGTTATCCAGTTATCCCATAAATAATATATTCATAAAACCCATAAAAATATTATGAGAATTAGTCAATCCTAAGGGAATAATGAAAAATTCCTAATGCCCATACTAGGATAAGAATTTAGTATTTGGAATATCTTTTTTCTTCACTCTAAATTGATGATAACTAGATCAAATATCAGCCATTGAGAATAATTGATCCTCACGAAGCGGGTCAAATAAATCATAAATTCATAGAATATGGTACTTTTTCTTCACTTTGATACCGTTAAGTTATCTATAATTAATTCATGGGCATTGATATATCCTTTTTCTTCACAAAGAGAACAAGTTCTCTCCATGGAGACACACATGGTTGGATAAACCCTTTCTCCAAAAGATCTTAGAGTTGTTTCTTTAATTCCTCTATCTCCACATTTTTCATTCTATGTAGGGTATTTGATATCGACTTGGAATTAGGTATGAGATCAATGCATAAATATATATCTCTTTATGGGTGAGGTCTTGGAAAATCCTCAAAAAATACATCAAAGAATTTCTAAACGATGGGGGGATTATCTATTCATATTCATTTACGTCCTTCTTAATATTCACCAATCAGCTTCATAAATAATTCTATGGGTGGTGATTCTAGACAAATAATAGTTTGAGATATCTCTCCTTAAAAAACTATAGGTTGTCCATTCATGACTACGAAGAATTACTTAATTTTTTAGTTGATCTAAGAATTACACATTGAGAGCTAGTCCATCCCGTATATAATTCGAAATTCTAACATGGGAATGAATACAAGATTTATGATGAGTTTGTGCTCACCAAATTTAATACTAGAGTTTTTATACACTGTTGATGCTTGGATAAACCCTCTAGGAGTAATAGATGATAACTCTACTTCTAGTAGTTCAGGTATTGATTCTATATTCTTTGAAAATAGAGGAAATAAAGGGATACATATAACCAGAATCAAATAAAGTACATTCTATATATGAGAGAATAATGAGGGTACCATCCACCACATCATTTAGAGCTTCAACTTCAGTTTTCGTGATAGAAACATCACAATTTTTCTCCCATGGACTATGATGAGGTTGATAGGGATTCCCCTCCATTAACATTAGATTTGGATAGTGATTGGACAAGATCCCAAGATGTCCACACTTGAATAATTATACATCAGGTATTTTATACACCATATTCTATTTTTTGTTAGTGTTTAGAAGTGGAGGGTTTACCTCACTCTAAAAGTTTTGAGTAATATGGCCATCTCTTCAACAATTGTAACATTTCTCACTCCATAGAAAGCAGTTCCCTAAATTTGTTTTCTATCATTTGTCACATATGGAATGCTGCACATTCATTCCTCATATTCCTTGATCAAATTTTTCCCCATGTTTGGCTCCAAATATCTCTTATTTTCATTTGATCTGGTAGACCACTACATCTCTATAAACACCATTTTAACTTTCATATCACTCCTCACGATCTCCTCATAGTTTTCACAGTCTTAGATGGATATATTATAATGTATATGGGGTCTAAGTCCACCAAAGAATGTATCAACTATTCCTTTAGGATCCATTATTGAACTATAGGTATAATAATAAAGTATTTTAAAGTTCATCTTATATCTTCCCACATATTTATTTTCCCAATGCTTTAGCTCTAGGAATTTTTTTCTCATTTTTGTTTGCATCAAATAGGAGAAATATTTTTTAAGAATGTTCCCTGAACCGTTCCCATTATATAGATTCAATTTCCCCTATTGGATTCATGTTTTTAACTAGTTTCCACCACTGATCTGCTCCTTACTCTAAGCAGTACATAACCAGGGTGGCTTTCTCCTTTTCATAACAATGAAGTACAAAAGAGATCTTTTCTGTAGATCTTATCCATTTTTCAACAATAAATGGGTTGGTAGATACACTAAATAAAGGTGGTAATTTATGCAAAAAGTACTAAATGTAATATTGTTCCCATAGAGGTGGATCTGGTCAGTCATCTCGACTCAAGTTATTTCCCATAACTCGAGTCAGTTGATTCATCATTCTTTTTCAGTTTTACATTATGTCTTCCATCATAATCCCATTAGTGCCTGGTCCATTACACTCACCATTTAAACAGTTTCTACTATTTCTCACTATTTTCAAAATGAAGAATACATCAATGAGAAACATGTTTCATTAAATAAAATTATAATTAAAAAGTAAATTCATGTATTAAAACATCATACTTAAATTTTTTATTATTTAACAATAATTAAATTTTATATAAATCATTCATAATGGTTCATACAAAGCATGTGATTATACAAACATATCCCCTATGAGTGTTAAAATAGGAGTGAATGAAGGACTATCTTCATCTACTAGGTTACATTGAGTTTGGACCGATGCACTTTTTCATAGTTTTTACCACTATGTATATTTGTGCCAAAGACACATCCACTTGTTCATATCCCGACATTGATTTCTTTTCTAAGAAACCAATTACATAATGTTTCACCAAAATACCAGGATTATTTTCATATATTTAAATGTTTCTATAGGGTTATTCCTAAATTTTTCAAATCATACTTTCCAAAAATAACTAAACCACACTTTGATACCAACCATGGAATCCCACCTCTTTATTACATAACTTTTCATTACATTATACAAATAGAGAATATTTTAAAGTTTAGTTTCTTGGAAAAAGAGGTACATAATACATGAAAAACATAAAAAAGATGTAATACACTCTAAATGATTAATCATAGGTTCAACCTAAGCACAATTATTGAATCTTATAACCTGGGGACATACATCAATAGAAAGGGTGAGCATGAGGCCCAGTAAGGAAAAGAAAGGGAAACAATTTACATGTGATCTTTAGGGAATTCAAGAAGAACATGAATAATATCATAGTCGCATGAATAGGATAATATGAGTAATATAATTAAAAAATAACATGAAAAATAAATTTAAAATGTGGATAAAACATTTATTTTAGACATTTATGAGAATATCACTTAGGTTTGTCACTGATGTGGAATAAAAATTACCAAGGTTATTCACCAAGGTATCGTAAAAAATGTCATCAATAGAGATTAAATTATTTTCCCAATTCATTGAAGAACTATCAAAGAGATCCATTAATATGTTTTAATTTTCATGTTATCAACAAAGATCAAAAACATAAATCTCATAATTAAACTCTCACAAACCGTCCTCAGGGATCGTGCCGTGACTACCCCAAGCCCACCTTCCAAAGGCCAGGGGCTGGCGACTAGCACCAAAGGAGTAAATCCCATTAAAAGAGAAGGCATTGCCTTTATATAAGAAAACTAACACCACAAAGTACACAAGCTTAAGTAAACACTAAGTAAACTGAGTACAAAAGTAAGTTCTGGAAATCAAATGGTCCAGTATACAAACCCAACTGGAAGTACAGTACAACAGAGAAAATGAAGTAAAACAGCTGAAAAGTAGAGCAGCAACCACCAAGACGTCCTCCGAAACTCCCACCTGAAGGGTGAGTACAGATAGTCTCGTCGGCTACTCGATTCCATCCATCCACTCTGTGTACATACCACTTGATAGTCCACCTCTGGGTACTGTCCCGCTCCACAAGCCTCAACCATGATTTGCATTGTCCTTCATCTGCAACCAACACAACGTAGTGCGGGCATATCCTGTGCAGGGGTGAGTATTCGATACTCAGTAGGGACCTTGAGACTCGTGAAGGTCTCCCAGAATCCATGAAGGATAAACCACAAAGGAAAGATACAATAACAAAGTATCAACCAACACTACTTAGGTATATGCCTATACATGTACCTAAATCATCAATTCCAGTTCTGCTCCAACTCACGAACCCAAGTTCAACCCAGTTACACAAGAAAGTACAACCCAATCCACTCAGGAAAGTAAGTCAATCATATCAAAGATAATGATTTAAAGTCAATACTCAACTCACACAAGTATACTACTCATAAAGAGGGGTGGAGATGATAGATGTAGCCTCGGAATCATCTCCCCTGCCGAACCCACGTAGGATCCAAGTACAGAAGTTATCGCTGCCGAACCCACGTAGGATCCAAGTACAGTAACCATCACTACCGAACCCACATAGGATCAAAGTTCAGTCGTCATCACTGCCGAACCCAAGGAGGATTCAAGTACAGTCCTCCTCGCTGCCGAACCCACGTAGGATCCAAGTACAGTCGCCATCGTCGTCGCAGTCACAGCCAGCTCTAGGGTTCCCACACACAGCATGATCGATTCCGGGAGGGTCTGATCCATGATCCAAGGGGTTAAATACATCAACTTTCACTAATTCCAAAGTTTATGTATCAAAAAGTTCTGTCTCGTCAATAGGAACTCAACGCGACAGACAGCGCGTCAATCAGACGCCCGATCTAAGAGTTATTGGCTTTTTCGTCCTAGGGGCCAGGTTGGTTTTTAAGTTAAAACCAACCCGACTGTACTCTAGCTGTGTCCAAACCTTGAGAGGATTAATCCAAAAGAACCGTTTAAATAATATGAATTCAACGTGATTAACGGCACGTCATTCCGACGTACAGTCGTTAAGTTATAGGCGTTTCCGCTCCAAGGGCCCGGTTGGTTTCGGGTTCGAACCAACCCAGCCTAACCCAAAATTTACCGAAAGCTTGACTGTAATATACTGAAACGACTGTCTTGATCCAAGGATCCCAAATCAACTAACGGTGCGTTGATCGTAGGTCCGTAGCCCAAGATATGGGCGTTTCAAAGAATCTGACCAAAAATAGGGGGTTCGGGCCCTGCCCGACTCGGCCCGATACCCCCTGGGTCGGCCCGAACCGGGTCGACCTAACCCGGGTCCGAGTCTGGCCCATTTGGGCATGTCCTGGCCCACGGCTGGGCGCGGCTCTGCCCCGTTGAGTGCGGCCCGGCCCGCCTGGGTGCGGCATGTGGCCCGGCTTGGAGACAGGCCATGGCTCAGCTCGCGGCCGAGCGGGGTGCGAAGGGGGGGCGTCGCCCACCTGTGTTCTGAAACAGCGGACCCAGGTGGGGTCCACCCTATGTGCTGGCTGGGGGTTTCAACCCCCATTTTATTCTAGAAGCTGCCGGCCATTAAGGCTGGCCGGTTGAGCTGCCGCGGGACCCTTCGGGGTCCCGCCTCCTGGAGCACCGGCAGCCGGCCGAGCCCAGCCGCCCCCTGCTGAAGACCGTCGTGGCCTTCCGCTGCGGCTCTCGTCCGACCATCTTGGTGTGATGGAGCTGCGCCCCTCTATCGTGGTCCGCCACGGCCGCGACCTCCCTCGGGTTCTCCAGCGCGGCGCGATGGAGCCGCGCACCACTACCACCACTGCGGCCCGCTCCGGCCGCGGTTCTCTTCGATCTCGCGGGGTGCTACGGCACTGCGCCGCCTTCTCCCAAATCGTCAAAAAATATCAACAATAAAGAGGGGAGGAGGATTGGTCATGTTTGTGTGGTCCAATCTTCTCCCGTTATGACGATAACAAGCTGTCATATTTTAATCCATGAAAATCGTTAAATAAACTCATTCGAAGATAACCTCTACCTCAACAAAAGTTGTCAAATGACAGGCGTTGTGGAAAACAGCGTAGCGGGATGAGGTTCTGTAGACGTCGACAGAGAGTGTCTGAGGAGGATGTGGCGTCTTCCCATTTTGTCACGAAGATAAGGAAAGGGGGCGCGTCGTCGTCCTTCAGGGATTTGGCGTTCTTCAACGAAAGGTGTCGTTCTTCGCGGGAGGATTGAAGTTTCTTCCCAAGAGAAAAGAGCTCTCTCTTCCCCAATTCCCAACACAACAAAACTAACCCCAAAATAAAATAAGCTCCTCTTATTTTATTACTTCAAGCCATGCATTTCAATTTAAAAATTCAAAAACATATCTCACTTAATTGATTATGTGTATTGGCATGATTAAGGAGGAGAGAGGGGAGAGTTACACAATTAAAGGATACCGATATTTAATGGGAAGTTTCCATAATTATTATGGGACTTCAAAGAGGTTAAGGGTTATGGAATGTGAAAATATGGGTGCTTGTGTGGGCCCCACCTCCCTCATAACCACACATGGGTAGTTGGGTGGTTGTGGTCCCCACCAAAAACTTCCCATGAGAGAGTTTAACTTCCAAGTTTAATAATATACAATTGTACACAATTTTATTTACTTCTCACTTAAACCCCAAAATTTAACTTCTTCCCCCAAGAAAATGCATCAATGGTAAAAGTCATCTTAAGAAAATACCGGTGCTGCGAGTTCATCGGTTCCCTTAGATTTTAATTCCGAGCACCGGTCCAAAAGATATAAAAACCTGCTCGTTCGTTCATTGAACGCACCCGAGCTAAACTTCGGAAATTGATTCCGAGCACACCGGTCATCGGAATCAGGTTCCGTCTGAAACTGAATACTCATAAAATCCCAAAGAATTTAAGAAAAATTTTCCCTTTAAATTTTCAGGTCTTTAAATTACTCCCACCTCAGGGCTTTACGTCCTCGTAAAGATACATTGTAAACTAGGGAAACAAATGAGGGTATTGTGCATGCATCTGAGCCTCCCGCTCCCATGTTCTCTCCTGGAGGTTCTCGTGCTGCCACCTTATGCGCACTAGAGGAATCGACAATCTGCGTAGGACCCACTCCTGTCGATCCTTGATCTCCACCGGGACCTCCTCAAAATTCACCCCGTCATCGATGTTCAGCTCCCTGTGATCAATGATATGCATCAGGTCATGCAGGTATCTCCTCAACTGAGATACGTGGAAGACGTCGTGCACCCAGTGCAACTGAGGTAGAAGAGCCAGGTGATAAGCTTCCTCGCCTATCCTGTTGAGAACCTGGAATGGTCCGATGAAGCGCAGAGATAACTTGCCACCCCGTCCAAATCTCCGTAATCCACGCCGTGGTGAGACCTGTAAGAAAACGCAGTCGCCATGCTCATACTCTAGTGGTCTTCACCTCCTATCAGCATAGGACTTCTGTCGGCTCTAATCATTCATCATCTGCTCCTGGATGATCTATACCTTCTCCATCGTGGCCTGGACCATCTCTAGTCCTACAAGTGCTTACTTTCCAGGGTCTATCCATCACAGAGGTGATCTGCAAGTTCAGTCGTACAATGCCTCGTATTGTGCCATCCCGATGGTGGAGTGGTATATGTTGTTGTATGTAAACTCCACCCAGGGTAGGTGATCTTCCCAACTACGACCAAAGTCGAGGACACATGCACGGAGCATGTCCTCGAGTGTCTGAACAGTCCTCTCCATTTGGCCATCCGTCTGAGGGTCAAAGGCGGTGCTCAGGCGTAACTGTATCCCAAATGCGTCCTGCAACCTCTTCCAAAGTTGGGAAGTAATTCGAGCATCTCTATCAGAGATGATAGTCGATGGCACACCAAGAAGTCGTATGATCTCATGAACATAGAGGCATCCCAAGCTCTCAATTAAGACCTGCTCTCTAATGGGTAAGAAGTGGGACAACTTGGTGAGTCGGTCTATGATCACCCAGATGGAGTCGTGTCCTCTAGAAGTACGTGGAAGTCCCATCACGAAATCCATAGATATCCCATCCCACTTCCACTATGGGACCTCTAAGGGTTTTACCAAGCCTGCTGGTACCTGGTGCTCCGCCTTCACCTACTGGCAGGTGAGGCATCGTGAAATGAACTCTGCCACAACCTTCTTCATACCTGGCCACCAGTGCTGTCGTCTGAGGTCCTGGTACATCTTCGCTACTCCAGGATGTACCGCTAGAGGGGAAGTGTGAAACTTTCTCAGAACCTCCTCTTGTAATACTACTGGTACCATGGTACTTTCTCTGAAAAGGATGATGTGCTCTAATCCTATAGAGAATCCATCAGGTTCCTGTCCTGAGAATATCTGTGCACGTCACATCTCACAGTCAACGTCCCCACGCTGTGCCTCTCTGACCCACTGAAGTAGTGGAGGAGTGACTGTAGAAAGGTTTCTCTATCTCTATCCACATAGGATATCTGCAAAGTGGATAACTACTCTGTCGTCTCTCCAAGAAGCTGAATGCCTGTCCTCATACTGAGAGCATCAGCTACTATGTACCCCTTTCCAGGAGTATAGACTATCTCAAAGTCATAGTCCTGGAGGAACTCGATTCATCGCCGCTGTCTCAGGTTCAGGTCCTTCTGCGAGAAGATGTACCTGAGAATCTATTGTTCAGAATAGACTGTAAAGCACTCACCCATCAGATAGTGCCGCCACATCTTCATGGCGAAGACCACTGCTGTTAAATCCTGGTCATGGGTAGCGTAGTTCTGCTCGTGCTACCTCAACTGTCATGATCCATAAGCGATCATTGTCTGCTCCTGCATCAGGAGACACCCGGGTCCGGTCCCTGATGCATCGTAGTAAACTACGTACCCTACGCCCTCCTCCAGAAGCCTAATGACTGGTGCACTGATCAATCTCTATCTCAGCTCCTCGAAGCTCTCCAGACATCTATCCGACCACACGAAGGGTTTCCCCTTATTTTTCAAAGATGAGAGTGGTGTTGCAACTCTGGAGAAGTCTGGAACAAATCTTTGATAGTACCCAGCCAACCCTAGGAAACTCTACACCTCCGTCATGCACCTGGGTGGCTACCAAGCTAGCACCGCCCCGATCTTCACAGGGTCCACCACAACTCCCGCCTCAGAGATGACATGTACCAAGATGTAGAACTCTCGAATCCAGAACTGACACTTCGAGAGCATACCATAAAGCTGGTGCTCTCAGAGTGTGTCCAGTACAACCCGCAAGTGGTAGGTGTGCTCCTCCTCAGTAGTTGAGTAAATCAATATGTCGTCGATGAAGAGTACGACAAATCGATCAAGGTAAGGCTGGAAGATCCTGTTCATGAGACTCATGAACACTGCTGGAGCATTGGTTACGCCGAAAGGCATAACCAAGAACTCATAGTGGATATTCCGACACCTGAAGTCCGTCTTCTGCACATCCTCGTCTTGAACTCTGAGCTGGTGATTGCCTGAAATGAGGTCTAACTTCGAGAACCATCATGATCCCTTGAGCTGATCAAAGAGGTCTTCAATCCTTGGAAGTGGATACTTGTTCTTCACAATCACCTGGTTTAGGTGACGATAGTCGAAACACAGTCGCAAGCTCTTGTCCGCCTTCTTGGCGAACAAAACCAGGGAATCCTAGGGTGAAACACTGGTTCAGATGAATCCCTTTCCCTACAAGTCCTCCAGCTGTACCCATAGCTCTCGAAGCTCAGTGGGAGCCATCCGATATGCTGGATTATATATCAGGGTTGTCTCGGGGTACATGTCAATATAGAAGTCTACCTCTCTGTGAGAAGGTAGTCCTAGAACGTCGTTAGGAAAAACGTCTGCATACTGATCAACCACAACAGGAAAACTCGGACTCCGCACATCAACTGCTCCTAGGATGAGACTAGCCAACTGATGGGTGATCGACTGTACTCTCCTTTTCATGAGTCCATCATGCACTTCAAAGGTTCTCTTCTCACCGATAAAGGTGAACCTACTCCCATCGGTGCGGACACATCGCACCTTGCGCCTAATATAGTCGATCTGAACATGGACCGTAGATATCCAATTTATGCCCAAGATGACGTCGTAAGGCCTCGACGCCGCTACAAGAAGATCCTAGCCAAATATCTCGCCTCCTAGAGTAATCTCACACTACAGGCACCAGTGCGTAATCGTCAAGTCTTCTCCCGTAGGAGTCTCTAGCCGTAAGGATCGAGCCAACGGCTCTGTCGGAATCTCCGAGCTCCGAACAAGGGTAGTGGCAATGAAAGAATGACTCAATCCTATGTCTATAAGAACTGCAGCAAGGGTGGAGTAGGTAGAGATAGTACCTAGAATCATCTCAGGTGCGTCGTGGCCACAGGCCTCCACTGCCTGAAGCTAAGCCTTCCTCTGTCCGCCAGCTCCCTGTGGTCGGGGTGGACCTCCTGGTAGTGGTGGTGGTAGAGCCTCAAAGTGTCGCCCACCACCCGCTGCTCGGCCAGCTCCTCTGCCTCGTCCGCCTGCTCCCTACGGACCGCCACGGTCGAACCTCTGCCTCTGCCTGAGTGGTCCCTCTACTGTCTGCTACTCCTCTACACGGCGGGTCAGACAGTCCCGATCCATGTGGCCCAGTCCGCCGTATTCATAACACTGTCTGCCTCTCATATGACTGGCTCTACTACGTGTACCATGCACATCTGAACTAGTGTCCTGAGGTCGTCCACCTGATGGTATGGTCCGCTTGGACCTCTCTGACATCTGTTTACTGCCGGCTGCAGAAGACTCCACTACGTGCCGCCCTGTGGTAGGCCTCGCTGCTGGTGTAGGCTCAGCAAGGAAGCTCTCCACAAGAAGGGATCCCTCCAGTAGTCCTGCCTGCGTCGGAATGCTGAGGGAGATCATCGATGCCCCGATCTCATGCCTCAGTCCCTGCTCAAAGGTCCGGGCCCAGAAGAATGGGTCTTGTACCATGCCCTTGGATTAGCGCGAGAGATTAGTAAATCTCTCCGAGTACTGGGCTACTGTCATGCTGCCCTGTCGTAGCTGTAGCAACTCCTGAATGCGCACCGCACAGAGGGTGGCTAGTACAAACTCCAAGCGGAAGAGGTTCTTGAAGTCCGACCAAAGAAGAGATGCCTCGTCGTGAACCTAGAGAATCAGGCTCCACCATATACCTGTTGTCACATGTAGGAGACTCTCCGCAAGGATCACCATAAGATCTGTTGGTGTCCCTACCAATCTGAAGACTCAAACTACAGCCTCCAGCCAATCCTCGGCTGCCTGAGGGTCCATCTCCCTGCGGAACCTGGGCGGTCTCTGATGCTGAAACTCATGCAGTGTACTCAGGTGACATGCACTCTTAGCTCCTAGAGCTGATGGTATCAGTGACTCGGCGGGTAGAGGTACCACCGGTGCCTCCGCTATAATAGGACCCTGCACCGAGGCCTCGTAACTCGGTGGGCTGCCGTCTCGCACAAAGCTCGGAACCATAGCTGGCTGTTGTCGTGGGGCCATCCTCAAAAGAAACAGGTGTGCCACAGTTAATACAATATACCTGGTGAGCTGACACAATGTATTCACAAAGAAATCTTTTGAAACACACATGCAATCAATGTTTTTGTGCACTGAGTCGGAAATCAGAAGTCAGGGTCCTGGTGTATGGATAAGTCGGTCGCCACACCAACACTGGACTTCCTGGACTGATAACCACACTCAATACCCTAAACACTTTTGCTTCACACAGAAGAAATTATCAGAGTCCAGAGTTCTACGGTAGAACCGACTCCTTTGATACCAATTTGTCACGACCCGTCCTCAGGGCCCGTGCCGTGACTACCCCAAGCCCGCCTTCCATAGGCCAGGGGCTGGAGACTAGCACCAAAGGCGTAAATCCCATTAAAATGGTAGGCATTGCCTTTATATAAGAAAACTAACACAACAGAGTACACAAGCTGAAGTAAACACTAAGTAAACTGAGTACAAAAGTTAGTGCTGGAAAGAAAATGGGCCATTATAGAAACCCAACTGAAAGTACAGTACAACTGAGAAAAGAAAGTACAACAGCTAAAAAGTAGAGCAGCAACCACCAAGACGTCCTCCGAAACTCCTATCTAAAGGGTGAGTATGGATAGTCTCGTCGGCTCCTCGAGTCCGGCCATCCACTCCGTGTACGTCCCACCTGATAGTCCACCTTCGGGTACCGTCCCGCTCCACAAGCCTCAACCACGATCAGCGTTGTCCGTCGTCTGCAACCAACACAACGTAGTGCGGGCATATCCCATGCAGGGGTGAGTATTCGATACTCAGTAGGGACCCCGAGACTCCCGAAGGTCTCCCAGAATCCAGGAATGATAAACAACAAAGGAAAGATACAATCACGAAGTATCAACCAACACTACTTAGGTATATGCCCATACATATACCTAAGTCATCAATTCCAGTTCTGCTCCTACTCACGAACCCAAGTTCAACCCAGTCCACACCGGAAAGTATAACTCAATCCACACAGGATAGTAAGTCAATCATATCGAAGATAATGATTGAAAGTAAAGACTCATCTCACACAGGTATACTACTCATGAAGAGGGGTGGAGATGATAGATGTATCCTCTGAATCATCTCCCCTGCCGAACCCACATAGGATCCAAGTACAGAATTCGTCGCTACCAAACCCACGTAGGATCCAAGTACAGTAACCATCGCTGTCGAACCCACGTAGGATCCAAGTACAGTCTTCATCAATGCCGAATCGACTGAGGATCCAAGTACAGTTGTCCTCGCTACCGAACACACGTAGGATCCAAGTACAGTCGTCATCGTCGTCACAGTCGCAACCAGCTCTAGGGTTCCCGCACGCAGCATGCTCAATTCTGGGAGGGTCCGTTCCACGAGCCAAGAGGGTCGATACATCAACTGTCACAAATTACATAGTTGATGTATCACAAAGTTCTGTCTCATCAATAGGAACTCAACGCGACAGACGGAGCGTCAATCGGACGCCCGGTCTGAGAGTTATTGGATTTTTCGTCCCAGGGGCCCGGTTGGTTTTTAAGTTAAAACCAACCCGACCGTACTCCATCTGTGTCCAAACCTCAAGCAGAGTAAGCCAAAAGAACCGTCTCACTAATAGGAATTCAAAAAGAGAGTGGAAAGGGGTATAAAATTTATGAAACATGGTTTTAGAAAAATTTAAAAAGAGATGGGAAAGGGGTATAAAATTCATAAAATAATATTAATATAGTAAATTTATAGAATATAATGTATAGAATAACATATTTTGGAAACATGAGATACATTCCACATAAAAATGGAACCTGAAAGGAAAAGAGATGTCTAGATCTCCCTTACCTTGAAGAGTAACTCCTAAAACTCAAATATTGGGACCTTGGGGGAGTTTTGATAGCTTGGGAATTGTCCTAGGAGGATTAAAATATCAAATATTTGTGGTGTATGAATTTTTAATGAATGATAATGGATAAATGGGTGGGTATTTATAGAAAATTTAATGAATTTTTTATTGATTTCCTTGGGCACCTTAGTAGTGATATTTGAAAAACAGTGGGTTGCCCGTGGTATTGGACACTTGGGACACATAATTTTTTATTTTAATCCAAAAGAGTGTAGTTTTATTTTATATTACTTATTACATCATTAATATTCCATTTAACATACCGAAAACTCCAAATTGTATTTATACTATTCACTAAAAAACAAAATATTTTAGAAAATTATAAAAAATTCACCCGAACCTAATTTTGAAATGCCAATTTCAAATATGATTTTATATTATCATAATAATTCTAAAAGTATAATAAAATTTACTTTTAAATATAAAATCCTTTAGTTATTAAAAATAATAGTGCATATAACATGCATAATAAAATGCATAGTAACATTTATAACACATGAAAAAATAAAATTATTTTATCAAATAAATTTAAATAAGAGTGGTTTAATAATACTATTTCATTAAAATAAACAATATTAATAATATATTAGTTTATTTAATATTATTTATTTTATAAAAAGTAAAATTTATTTCCAAAAAATCAATTTATCAAATTCCTCATATTTTTATGAAAAACTCAACTCAAAACAGAAATTATGGAACAAAAAAATTATTTATACAATGGGATTATACAATAAATAACTACGTCCTTGAATCATAAACCCTCATAACAGCCACATACAATGTAAGGGTGATGTGTGCAATAGTGATATACTCATGGGGAATCTCAACTAACATCACTCGTGTGGTAATATCTACTAATATGAATTTCTCCCACATGCAATTTCATTCAAGATTAACATATTAATGCTCGGCTTGGGCTTGATCAAGACCAAAGACAAAAGATGCCACCTCACTCCCATGTTTTGACAAATTGTCTTCGCATTACATGACTCTACTGGATTAGGACATCAACTCTTCTTTCTGCATTACTTTCTATTATCATTACTATTTATAAACAATAATTATAACTTCAAAATTGTTATTAAGAGTATAGTTTTCAACGACTATATTGAACAAAAGTTATATAACGGTTGAAAACTGATGGCCAAATTTCAAATTATTCTCACTTTATTATTAAAGTAATATATTTATGTTGAGTAAAATATAATATAACACAGGTTTTCATGAAACAAATTTTATTCAAAAATATTATGTCGTTACATTAATCTTGATTTTTTTTATTTTTTGAATATATGTGTTTGTTGATAAGTCCTCTCATTTTTAATGAGAATAAGTATGACTGTTTTTAGAATAAAATTCTTAGTTTAATATAGTATTTTATTGATGACGTTATAGACTATATACATTAAGAAAATATTTTGAAAATACAACAAGAAAGAGATCATGATTTAGGGAAAAAGAATGTATTGACAATATATTTTAACAACGATGTATACAATAAAACCTTTTATTGCACTTCTATATTTAAAATTTTTAAAACATTGGATTTTATTTATAAGAAATAAGTGGATTCCAATTATATTTAAGGTCCTACCAAAATATTAGATTTTAAATATGATAATGATGATCTTTTGAAGAAAAATGATGATGAATATTTTCTTATGTCAGTGGTAAATAAGAGGAACCAATAAAATAAGTCCCCTAAGAAGAAAAATACACCTACTATAGTTTGTGCAATTGAATTTTGTGATAAATATTCTACTAATGTTGTTTTGGATTGTTTATGAAAATTTGGATATTTATATTTTCTCATAGTGATTATAATATTGTAGATTCAATATAATAGGTTGTAATTCTATCTAATAACCAATTAAGATAATTTTCATGCAAAAATAAAGTAGAGATCTCTTCCTTGTATAAAAATATTGATCAACTAGAGATCATTTATACAGTGGACTATGCATTCATGGAGGATTTTTTTCAATTAATGTAATGTAAAATAATGAAATTATAATCATGAATAAATACATTATTGAAATGGTTGAAAATAGAATGGGTTAAAGAAACTTATTTGAATAACTTTCATCTGAATTGGACGAACAAATGGTCACCGATAAGGATATTAGAGAGGGATTTATCCCATTCAAATTAGATCTTGAAGACAATAAAAAATATTCAAATTAATCTTGTTAAATGATGGATAATTTTATTTCTAGTTAAATAAGAAGGATATGAAAACCATGGATCTTGAAATTCGAAAAATGAAATATGGAAATCCCTACTATGGAAACATTAACAAGTAGAGTCTGAAAAGGTGGAAATGTGGAATCAGTGAGGAATCAAACTTTTCATGAAAATATATATGTAATGGATATTAATGAATAGTAGAATCAAAGTTCAATAACTATGTAGTTATTGTAAAAACCATGGATTTTTATTCGGATGAAAAATCTCTTAATGGTGAAATGAGACTTGCAAATTCTTCTAAATTAAGGCATGAATACAAGATGTATGAAATTAAGGAGAAATATTATATATATACTTAATATCGACAACTGGGTAGGAATTGTATCATTAGAAGAGATGAAGGATTTATGAATAAAACACTTGTTAGTATGTCAATGGGAATGAAATTAAAAAAAAAGCATAAGAATCTATTACATTGAAAAATATATTCTCCATACCGAAGTAAAGTGATACTAAAGATCAATGAGTTATGAATCATAAACCATTGGATAGTTTTTTGCATCAATATTCATATGAAAATAATAAATAATTTTTTAAAAAGAAACGGAATCTTCTCGAATTGAACAGAAGAATGATACATTCATGAAGATAGACTTACTATGGATAAATAAATCCAAGGTAGTACTGTTACTTATTGAGTAAAATAAGAAAGAATCATGCCAAAGTGGTTTAAAAAATTATACCATAAGGAAAGAGTAGATGTTTGGTGGAATATTAATATAGAAGAGGAAGAATGGAGGAAAATACATTGATGATGCATCAAGGGAAGAAATTATTACAAGTAGGACTTGTCTCACAGTGGAGTTAGAGACCACGTTGAAGAATTTGGAGAACTCGAAATAAAATATCCAAGATGAAGCATGTATAATAATTTTCATTATAAGAACCACTAAGAAGGATTTTAATAATTCTATTAGTATATGGTTGGATCACAATGACAAATCTCATTCCAACACTTGTGGATGATTGGGAAGTCTCCTCATGCACTTCATTATTATAACAGATGATTGGAGTGATGCATGTTTAATGGGGATATACAATCCATGGGGTGAATATATTGAATGAATATGATTTCATTTAAAGAGAATGAGTTCATTGATAAGATTTTAGTGAATATCATTTATTAAAAAAAAAAGTGGTGTTAGATAAACCGCAATGGGTACCAATGATTAATCTAGAGTTGTATGTGGAGATCAATATGTTCATGTTGTACTGATTATAATCTTAAATTAACATGGAGTTAAAGACTAATATGAAGCATAAAGCGATATAAAAAAAATATAATTATCAAAATGAGATTTAAAGATATATTACAAGTGGTTTTATACTATGACTAAAGATAAGAAGTAGTTACACTCATGAAGGTGTTCATGTTTTGTTTGTATTTTATTTAATAATGTGCTATTTTATAATGTTTTTTAGGATACTAAAAGATCCTAAAAGAATACTTACATAATGTATATCAATTATTAGTATTTATTCTTAATCTAATGAAATTAAATGGTAATTAGTATTAAATATCTAAAGGATTATTGCATTACTTGGAATAGAATAAAGAACTTGTGAAGGAAGGAAGATCATGGAAATAAAGTGGTATCATAATTTTTTTCATAACAAGTGGTATTTATTGTTTCAAAATATTTTTGAATAAATTTTTTTAATTTATTATTAATTCTTTGGTGATCCCGAGTATGTGTGATTGAGATCATAGGGAGAAATGTGAGAGGAAGTTAATGGTCATGTTTCATTTTCATATAGAAGTAAGTGAGTGAAATTGATATCATTAAAGTTATTAGAATAAACTCTTTTTTACTCTACCTATTTTTGAATCCATAATCTTTGAGGATTAATTTATTACTTCTTGATATCTAGTTAATTTACTCATTTAAAACCATTGAGAAACTAAAGATACAAGTGATAGTGGTTTTTAGCTTGAAATAATATCTTTAATTGTTTGTGAACAAGCGATACCATAAAAATATAGAGTACTAGTTCTAAGTACACTAATAAAACAAATTATGATATCAATTATAGATAATCTAAAGAATAAAATATAAAGTTACCCTAGTGGTAAACATGGATCAAGGTTTATGAAAACGTGGAAATAAAAGATAAAGATGATTTGAAAATGGTTAAAATATCCTGATGATTTTTGAATATGAAAAGGAATAATAGTGTATGAAAGATCCTATAATTTTGGAATATTTATAATGAGCATGAAAAATATGTTATTGAATCACTAATGTCATTAAAGTAATTATATGAAGTAATTTATGATTACAGGAATACCTTGTCAAGGCTATGTAATGAACAGAATGAATATTTTTATAGATATAACTTACTTTGTGTGTGTTGATTAATCTAGATTAGAATAACTATTGATGATGTATGAATTTATTAATCTAGGATAACATAAATTTGGATAAATTAAAAGCATTCAGGGATTAATTTGGAGAAGTCTAGATGAAGTTTAGTGAAGTTAGACATCAACATTCCCACTATGGCATGGACTATGTCATAATAGAGAAAAAAAGTGGAACATCATTTTGTTTGGGGGTGTTTTGAGACTTTTTTTAACTAGAGATTTTCCTATTGGAAAAGACATGGAATTTATGCCATTTTGGTAGCTATTTTGAAGAGTAAAATGTGGAGATAATAATTTTAAAGAGTTATTGTGTCCTGGTATATTTAGATGAGTTAATGGAAAATGGTATTATGAATACCACCATGATACATTGTAAGCTCAATAAAATATTAAAGATATAGAGAACTAGAAATCATATGTTAGTGTGATATGAGGTTTTTTAGATTTTTTGATTCTTTAAGTATTAACTGAAGTATGGAGTTAGTAATAGAAATTTCCATATTGGATTTCACTATGTTTTGATGAAATCTGTTTGATAAACAGATATATCTATAAAGGGAGTTCTAGCATTCATGATGATATCTTTATATTATTAAGTGAAATAAAGATATGAATTTTACCCTATTATAACAAAAAGAATTTGGAGCATCGATTTTTCTGAGATGAAATAAAAAATGAGAAACACCCCATTTTGGATTTTATTTTTTTTGGAATTTTAGTTGTCATGTTTTCTATTTTAAACTATAAATGTGAAAGGTAGTCATGGACTAACCCGTTATGTAAGGTTTTTTTTCTGGATAAGGCTTATGAAATGGTAAGAAATGAACCATTCCATGGTTGGTTAACGTACGGTCAAGTTTGAAATTAAAAATAAGGGATTTATCTAGAGTTTTAGATTTAGATTCCATGGAACTCAGATTCAATTGGCGATATAATGACCCATATCTCATAAACATATTATTACATCATTTTTAATATTATTATCCATAAATAAACCCAAAAATATAGATGTCCAATGCATTTGAGAGATTATCTATATAATAAATGGTCTTAAATGACATCATTATTTATTTCTATTTTTATATTGTGATCCTAGATATCCTCATTTTTTTATAAAAAAATTATATCCTAGGGACATATATAAAATAAAATGTTGATAAATAAATCTCTTTAATGAAATAATACAAAATATGGTGAAATATAAGATCCAATGTAACATCCTTCCCCTCCACATTGTCTTGAAAATGAGGGATGATGTTACTTGGACTTAAGTGACATCCCAAAGATTCCAAAGGCAATAAATAAATTCAAAGGGATTCATTTACAATTAGGGTATGATTTACCTTTTGAAAAAAACAGCAACAAAATATGACATAACCAAATAAAACACTACATGATGCATGACAAAAACTAATGAAAACTGAAGCTTACCATTTATATCCAAACAAACTGCATAGAGTACAATAGTGGAAGAATACAAAAAAATTGGTTCACAGAGGAAAACTACAAAAACAAAAAACCCAAAAACAACCATAACTCCAAAGCTCTAAACTGCTCCATGATCCACTCAACAAAAATAACCCATTTATCACTAAGAACCACTAGATAAGTGTAATAATTTACCTTTTCCCATGTCATAATAAAAAACTTCTACAAAGTCACCAAAGTTCCTATGTAGGGGTTAGTAAATAAACTCGGTAGATTTTCCCCAAATGACTTCTCTACTCACACCACTAGGAGATAACATGTTAGCACATCCATATAAAATAATTTAGAACAGCTTATCACAAAACTGAAATTATTTATAAGAAGAATAGTTTCCAAAATCAATATCATTTTTCCTTGGAAAAAACAAGGATATTTCGTCTACACCATTTCATATTCTCTTTTTGGTATAACCAATTCAAATACACACATCCACACATGCATGCTTCATTATGATCGATCCTTAATCATTAGTGATTTATCATTGATCTACCAAGTCATAACAAGGTAATTAAGTACCAATATCCATTACACCTTTGGAATTGAGTACTATGTCAAATTTAAACCAGACATCATGAAATGAAAAATGAACACACACCACCATGTATGCCCAAAAACCATGTGAATACAATCATGCCAAAATAATTTCATTGACAAACCATTTCATTACCAAACAAATTTCAATGACAAAACCATTTCAATAAAACATCATTTTTTATTGAATTTTTTCCCATAAATCAAACAAAGAAAATATTTTAAAATAAATATTTTAAAATTATTTATCAATGCACATTTATAACAATTCCTTAATTCTATAAAATCCATAAACAATCAATAAATAGGGTTTCTAACATGATTTCTCAACAATTTAACTATCAATTTGAATCAATTTATACTATTTGAAACCAACTCTTCATGTTATAAATAGATTATTTGAGACTGAATCCACCTACCTCAGAAATTTGGAAAAACCGATAAATGACATGAAAAACGCCCACGAAACTGGGTTGAATATCCTAAAACCCACTTTAGATCTCTTCCCCTAACATAAAAAATACAAATATAGTCATATTTGTAATAAAATGCCTTATATTTATCCATAATGTAAGTATATATAATAAATTTAAAGATATAGAGAACTATATCTAGAAAAACCAAGAAAAACTACCACAAATTATGACTTACCACAAGAATTTGGCTTCAACGCACCCGGAGGAGCCGTCAGATCACCCCCAAATTGATGGTAGAATCATATAATACGTTTTTAAGGATCAAATATATAGTTAGGGACATTTTTGGTGAAAATTAGGAGTTAATTATTAATCAAGACCTAGATCCACAATTTGGGGATCTTGTTTTTTAAACCGTATATTTTTAGTTGTACTGTTAGAAAAACTGTGCGCTAACTGTGTTCTAGATTCTATGTAAAAGGTCACATCACTAATATGAATTAAAAATTTAGAAAAACCATGTTCCAGACATGAAAAATAAAATTGTCCCGCTTTTCTCAGTTTCTCCTAGGTGGCTGCATGGTTTGGAAAACCTGTGTGCCTACCCATGCACCTTCCCCTTAGCCCTTGGCTCATTGAACACACTTTCCTAAAAAAATTCATGGATTCAGAAAACCATTAATCGACTATGAACTTTTATAAAATCCCACAAAAACATTCTAAAGGTCTCCCAAACCCTCCCAAACATCGCCCTAACACTTCACATACTTAAAATACATAAAAAAGGGTTACTTGAAATTGGGGGTGCAACATCCAATTAGTATAACATGAGATCATAAAAGTAAAGGATAATAAATTTAAACATAAAAACAAATAATGAGATGAATAAAATCATATTAACATAAAAATAATGTGAATCATTATAATTTGGGAAAAAATAAGATATTTTAACATAACACAATCAAATAATCACTTTCAAGAAAACATAACATAGTATATTGGGATCACTATCACGACACCATATAAATTATATCATGAAATGTAAGAATTAAAAAAATTAGAGGATATATAAATCTAACCACACTAAACAAATTATTATATTTCATTCATATGTGTTCCACATAGGAATAAATCATATATAAATCATAAGCATGAAAAAAACCCATGAGAAAAAAGTCACCTTCTCAATCATGTCTCAAAGAATAACCAATTGAAATATCATAAAAATTCCATAGTAAATGAAGTATTAATGAATTTTTACATTAATAATTGAAAAATTAATGAATATATAGTTCAACTGAAGAAAAAAGCATAACAAAAGTGGTGAAGGAGTAGGCATGAAATTGAAACCCTTAAACAATGTTTTAAGAAATAGGAAAAGAACATTTAAAGGAGATAATAGAATATGGTTTTATAAAAAATAAATTATCCAAAACGATTTATGTTTAAATAAATCTTTTTTATAAATAATATCCTTTGAAAGTTTAATACCTAAAAATTAAGAAGAATATAGAAATTCTCTCTTTACTGGGTTTTCATTAAAGAATAATCTGGAAAGAAAACTTGAAAACATAATATATATTGAAAATAAAGGGAAAATATACTAGGTATATATATATGAATCATATAAAAATAATATAGAATAATAATATTTAAATATGAGATATAGATAGAGAAACAAACGAGAGATAAATAGAGTGCATGACCCAAAACAGGAAATGTGTTTTTTGAGTTCCCCTATTAGGAGTCTCATCTCACATGGATGATCCTATGACCTCTTAAATAGTTTATATATATATATATAAACTTATTAATGTTAATTTAATATATTAAATTCCATATATTATCATATATTATGAAAATATTATGTTAATATTGCTCATGTCAATCACTTGGGGTTGTTCAATCAACAAATACAAAAGTGCTTTGATATGTTTCTATTGGTCAATAGTGTTTTCAAATAGTTCCATGATATAAAAAAGTGTAAATTTATACCATCTTTATCATTATATTAGAACAAAAAATAAATATTTAAATAGATTTTCCATAATGGTTTTGATTTTGGAAAATTTTCTCGGTATGCTCATGTTATTAAAATGATTATGAATGGTTATTACTGATTTCCTTAATATAATTCCCAATTTATATTTATATATTTATAATTTCTCATAAATATTATTTTATTCAATAAATTTATTATTAAAACTGTTAAATTATGGCAATAATAATTTATTTATAACATCATCTAAATTGGTTGTTAAAACTATAAATGAATATAATAATTTCATAAAAAACTATGAAATAGATATTATGAATTATATTCTTATATAATTCATATTAAAATAGAATTATATATTTTTAAATATGATTAAATATTAGTTTATGAAAATTAAATGGAGTAATAAGGTGTAATGAAGAAAATATATCAAAGGGTGTAAGAAATTTAATCTTACATCCTCTCTTTGATGTTGCTCCTTTAGACTACACATTAATCTTTATTATATTAGTATTTTATGACACAAAAAGACCCATCGAGCCCTTTCATGAACCAAGGTGATCCAAGTGTGTTGTACCAAGCTCACCTCTAATATGATAGGGGAAATGACTAGCACCAAGAAGGCATATCACACAGTGAGAGGCCTTATCCTATACAACCTCCAATAGAGACACACCACCATCCAATAAAAATATGTACAAATATAAAGAATTACATATCTAAAATAAAATAAAAAATTCATCTATACATATAATAAACATCATTGTGAATATAATATAAATTAAAGTATAAAAAGGGAAAAGATATAAGGCTCTATTCTCCTAAAATAAACTGACATCAAGTGTATGGAAATGGGTATCATAACACCACACAATCTCCTACTCCACACAATGAAAACCACAAATCCCACATAATATAGTAAGATTCAGCTCCACCAATGCCACTATTTCTATTCCCACTAATATAATCTCCAATTTTTAGTTGTTATCATAGAAAAAACAAGGGTGGTCCATGCCATGGGTAAGGGTGAGAATAAATATACCCAGTAAGATGCCCAAAAAATATAAATGGGACTAGGGATATATGTTGTAATATTTAAACCTTATGTGGAGATGTATCAAGATTTTTTATAGGTACCTTTTACATTTTTTATTATATTTCATTTGGGTTTTATCTAGGATGCATCTGGGTGAAATTTCAGATGTTTTAAAGATGTTTTGGAGAAGTTTTGGTCAGTGCATGGTTGGTTCATGGTTTTCCCAAACCGTGCACCCTACCCTATAAAACCATGAAAAAATGGATATAGAGGAATTGTATGGATGATGCATGTTTTCTCAAACCATGTTCCCTCTTGTTAATAACTGTTCACCCCCCCTAGAATAGAAGCACTGTTTAGGCACACGAGTTTGAAAACCTTGCACCCCATCCAAGGAAACTGTGTGTGTGGGTTTTAATATTCTGAAAATTGGTTTTAAAATTCCCAAACCTCTCATACTTCACACTAATTCAATAAAAAATGACCCCAAATGTTTTATTTCTATTTTGGAGGCTTCAAAATGAGTTCTTGGGGCTCTCAAACACTGTTCTTGATGAATTGAATGGTGGACTGTCAGATATTCACCTCTCTAGGTATGTGGTTTCTTGCTGATTATTTTCTCATATATATCCTATCGTTATCTCGTCCTTTAAAGGTATTTCTTCCTTAATAGTAAGTGTATCTAGATCTAGGTTTTGATAGATCTAATCTTTTTTATCTTGGATCTTGGTTTTGGGTCTACATCTCGTTTTTCTTCATGTTCATGATCATTCCTCTTCAATTGGGGATTTCTGTCAGTGAGAGTTCATCATCAATTTTGGGGTAGTTAGTCTAAATAAAATTCCCATAGTATTAAATTAAAATTGCATTTATGTGTTCGAAATTTCATTTGTCATGTTTAAAAATTGAATCTTGAATTTAATAAATTAATTGACTTATTAATTTTTAGATTCATGGAATTGATTAGTTTAGTTTCTATATGAATATGAGAGTATTTGAACTTGGAAATTTTGATTTCAGTAATTGTAAGTATGAAATTAGTGTAATTATATTAAAAAAATTGGTTAATTAATTAACGGAATTTTTTAATGTGGAATTTATTAGAAATTGGGATTGTGTAATTGGTCAATTAATGTGATATGAATTAATGGACAATGGGTATTATGATATTGTTGACTTGAACTTAATGAGATAATGGTTCATATGAATTAAATATTTCAAAATGGTTTAATGGTGAATTCATAATATTATTTCATGTGATTAATGTATTGAATCAATATTTTGTGTTACTAATTGTCATGGAATATCATGATGTGAAATGTTGGACAGTAGTTTAATGATGAATAACCTTCATATATGTTATATATGTGTTTTATTTATAAATTTTTGTGTGACATGGAATTATTCTTTAAAATCCCATAGTGATAATGGGTGTGGAAAACAGATGGCTACTTCAAAATCCAAATTGTGTGATTTTTTTATAGACGTTTGTGGGACATGGACTGCTACTTAAAAATTCCATAGTGATAAACTGATATTCATGTGTGGTATAAGGATTTATTCTTAAAATCCTATAGTGATAAATGAGTGAGATACATGGACTGCTACTTCAAAATCCCAAAGGGTCCTAACCATGACATTCTTGGCCCAAAATGTTGGTATTGGACTGTGGTTCCAATTTTTCATAATATGAATTAAATTTATATGATAAATGAAAAACATGGTATTATATTATGTGATATCCCTTGGGGTAGTTCAGAAAATGATATAGGATGAATTATGTATTGAGGGTTTGGGTGTCCTTAAGAACCCTGGGGTTTAATGTGGTTAAATAAAGAATAATGAAATGTGATAACTGATTACATTCTAAATTGTGCTATATTCATTATAAAACTGCATACACTATTAATGACTGGATATTGTATTAGACAACATGTTTGGTATCTTATGGAGTCATAATCACACCCTACTTGGGATACCTAATTAGTACCCAAATAGACTTTATGTTTCTAGGATTGGATAAGAGAAAGATCCTTATGTTAGATGGATGAATTGCGATGGGGCATGGATGGGGGAACTAGATATGATTCAAGACCCTCTTGGGATTTTTAGTATCATAATTTATTTTTGGTTTTTCATTTTGACACTTTACATGTATTTGGATGGAAATATCTACTATTTTGTTCTAGTTCTTTTTATTTCTTATTTTGGTCATCATGTGATACAGGTTTTGTTTGGTTATTGGTTATATAATTTGGGTTTTTTATTTATTTTCCATTGTTTTTCTCCTTTGATAAAGAGGGTATATTCTCCCCATGATCATTAATAGACAATCAATGCTAGTTGAAAACCTCTGGTGTATGGGGAGGCATGCCTAAGGTTTTGTGACTAACAGATTTGGGGCACTGGTATGTGGCACCTGGGTCAGGATGTTACAAAGTGGTAATATTGGAGTTGTCCTTTCTTTTCATTTATCTTAATATTTGGGAAAGATATATAATATAATAATATGAGTTTATCCCGGGTTAATAGATCATTTATGGGAGTATCTAACCCATGTATGTGGTTAAAATCCAAGTACCCAGGGTGTCATTGTTTCCGTTGATGTGTGTTGTTATTGTTGGATGCGATTTCACCTCGAGTGGTGAACTTATTTTGTGATGTGATTATTAATTTTTAGTTTTTATGATATTTGAATCATGTACTATAATTTCATGATAGTTGAGTATGAATTAATCATTATAGGAACATAGGATCTTTTTTGACATGCAGAATTTATGGCACACATGGGGAAAACATGTTTTTGGGTAAGTTGCTGAAATTGAAATGTTTTTCCTTTATTTCCAAATTGAAATGAAAATTGTGCTTAATATGTAATTTAAAGTTGTAAAATGAGAAAAAATGTTAATATGGGGGTTTCTAATGAGAAACATGAAATTTTGGAATGAGTTTACCCTTTTTTTACTATGACCTATGATGGTTAAGTGTAGTAATAACACATCGATTTTGACCACGTGGTGGAGGACGGGGGAATGCCATGTTATGGATTATTTTTTATTCCTTTTAATTATTTGTATTAATGTTGTGTAAATTTTCTTGAATATGTGTGTTTGGAATTTTAGAGACATAACTCCATGAAGAATGTTTCTGATATGAAGACTGGTGGACATGGATAGAAATGATCATCCAATAGTGCAACATAAGGCACCAGTTGTACCGAGTGATGGAGTCAGATATAATTTTTGAGGTAAATTTTCTTGGTTTATGTAGTTTATGGAACGGTACCTAAGGAGGGTTGTGAAAAGCATGTAATCTAACACTAGAGTTACAGTTTCACACCCTCCGACTCTCACTGGAGATGGTAGACCGGAGGTAGCTGAGTCCTAGATTGATTTTATCTAGAGAACACTTGACCATATAGAGACTCCTATTGAGAAAAGTGTCAATATTCTAGATTATATGTTACATGGTTAGGCAAAGAATTTATGGGAAATAGAAACTCAGGATTGAGAGCTAGAGAATATGGAGTAGAAGTACTTTTAGGAGAATTGCTTATAGCCCTTTTACCTTGATATGCTTAGGCAGGAGAGAGTGGCTGATTTTATGAGGTTGACTCAAGGGATTATGTCTGTTATGGAAAATGATATTCATTTTACATATTTACATCTATTTTTTCTAGAATTCATAATAGATGATTTGAACACAATAAAGTGGTTTCAGGATGTGATAAAATGTGAAATTATGTCCCATGTGAATGTCGTCAGGCTAAATATGTTTTCAAAAGTTGTGAATCATGTTCTCATTTATAAGGCTGATCTGATGGAGGCATCTAGTAGAGGATAGATGGTTTCTACTAGACAGTTAGTAGGCACGACATCTGAGACTAGGAATAATCATTATAAGAACATTTACAAGGGATTTGGGAATCATATTGGTCAAGGGGAAGGATCAGTTATACAGGACCTTACCCGGGTGACCGATCCCCAGTGCGGTTAGTTGGGACAATTTCATTGACACTTCCCCTGACCATTTGTAGAGTGTTGATCTTGTGGTAGGATGGTACATATATAGAAGTTATACATAAACCTATGATAAATGGTTAATCATAGAGTATCTAGGAATAATCAGAGTGTGGTAAGGGGTTCTTCTACACTGTATCATTCTGGTAGATGGAGTTCTGCTGGTTATGATAGCAGATGTAGTGGATGTGGTGCTTCTGGGAATGAGAGCCAATATCAGAAGAGTGGTGCAACTTAAGGGGCTCAAACTGCATCATAGGGAAGAGGTGCAAGACATTTTCATGGAGTTTAGCATACACTTAAGGATTTCAAAGGTAGACGGTCGATAGTTTGATGGATTATTATTGTATCTTATATTCTAGCTAGTTCCTTATTTCATATTGGTTCCTCTCAATATTTTATATATACACAAATTGTGAATGTTTTGAGTTTGGTATTTGAGTTTATGGCTAGGGTAATTATGATTGATACACCATTGATAGTATGATTGATAAAAAATTGTTTGGGAAGGGTTATTCTCTCATGTTTGGGGAGTATTGTTTCCTTTAGGATCTCTATATTCTGGATATGTCATGATTCAAAAAAAAATTGAGTATAGAATGGTTAGTGGCATAATAATACCACATTGATTTTTTAACAAATGAGAGTAACTTTTACCTCCCATGAGGATAAAAATTATATTCACCGTGGAGAGTGGGATATCAAGGTGGTTTGTACAGCTCCACTTCATCATCAACTAGGGGAGATCACCGCGTAGGTTGCTAATCTATTGCAGGATGATAAAGGTGTGAAGCCTTATTTCATTCGACCTATTGTGGAGGGGTTCTATTATGTGTTTCTTAGGGACTTATCAAGGATAAAACATGATAGAGATGTGGAATTTACGATTGATATCATATTTGGGGTTGATCCAGTTTCTATTCCACCATATCCAATGGATCCAATAGAACTTCAAGAGCTTAAGACTCAACTAGAAGATTTGATAGATAAGGGGTTTGTCTATTCGAGTAAGTTTCCTTGGGGTTCACCAGTTTTATTATCTAAGAAGGCTGACAAGAATATGCGATTTTGTGTTGATTAACTAAATTTTAACCAGAAGATTGCAAAGACTGGTATCCCCTTCCACATATCGATGATCTATTTGACCAGTTGAGAGGAGCCTATGTTTTCTCTAAGATCATCTTAAGATCAGGGAATCATCAGTTGAGGGTTAAACCTTTTAATATAATAAGGAATGATTTCAGAAGAAGGTATAATCTTTATGAGTTCATTGTGAAGTCATTTGGGTTGACGAATGAACCAGTAGTGTTTATGGAATTGATGAATATAATCTTACACTCGTGTGTGGATCAGTCATTTGTTTTGTTTGTGGATGAAATATTAGTGTACGCCAAGACTCTTGACAATCATGCCCAACATATTTACATCATTCTGAGTACACTAAGAGGGAATAAACTATATACCAAGATATATTAGTGTCATTGTTGGATTGATGAGGTAAAATTATTTTGTCACGTCATCATAGAGTAAGGTGTGTTAGTGGACCTATAGAATGTTTCTACAATGGTTTCTTGGGCTCATCCCGAGATATTTTTTAAGATCTGAAGCTTTTTGGGATTAGTGTGATATTATCAAAGATTCATCTAGGACTTATCCTATTTGTAATCACCTCTTATAGTATTGAGGAAGAATGGGGTAAAGTTTGATGGGTTTGGATCATGTGAGAATGCCATCCATTAGTTGAAGAATAATTTGACTATGATACCAATCTTGATCCTAACCAAGCTAGGTGAGAAGTACAAGCTGTTTTTTTATTCTTCTGGGATAGTTCATGGAGTAGGGTTGATGCATATAGATAGATTTGTGGTATATGGGTCACAAAAATTGATTCCACATGAACAGAACTGACCTATGAACAGCTTCGAGTTAGGATAAGGGTTTTATGCTTTAAAGTGTTGGTGAAATTATCTAATTGGTGAAAAGTTTACATTGTATATTGATCACAAAAGTGTAAAGAATATCTTTTCACAATGACATTTGACTCTCCCACAGACTAGATTGGTTGAGTATATACAGTCAACTGACATTGATATAGCATATACACCTGAGAAAGTGAATAGTGTTGCTAACAGTTTAAGTAGAAAAACTCAAACTCAAGAATTTTAGGAGTCTAGTGCTGAGTGTAAGATGATGAATTTACTACCTCAGATGCATTTTTTGGTTTAATAGATTGAGGAGAATATGTATCTTATGTCATTTTTAGTAGATTCCACACTATTGGTTTGGATTAGGGAAAGTTAGTTTGAGGATCTGAAGTGTTTTTTACTTGAGGGAAATCCTTGAAAATGGGGAGTTAATTTCCAATTAGACCATAGATGGTGGTGATATTATCTATGTTAGGAATTGGGTGGTTATGCCTATGAGTTCATAGGAGGATATAATGTGTGAATTTAATTCCTTGAAGTGGGTGGTGTATCCAGGTGTGACCGAAATGTAATATGAACAATGATAATAGTTTTGGTGGGAGGGCATGAAAAATGATATAGTAGGGTTCATGACATGATGCCACACCTGTAAATAGGTGATGGACAAGCATTAATGAATGGAAAGATTAAAAAAGTTGTATTCCAATCTGGAATGGAAGTGGAATGATGTTACCATGGATTTTTGTGGGGGATATCCTGAGGATGACTCATAAGAATGATTCTATTTGGGTGATTATGGATCAATTGACTAAATTGGTGAATTTTTTTCCTATTAAAGAGACTTTCTTACTGAAGCAGCTAAGATAATTGTTTGTTCAGGAAATATTCCATCGGCATGGGGTGAAAAAAATTATATTTTTAGACCATGACTCATTTTTCACTTATTTATTATGTAAAGGCATGCATAAGGTGCTTGGAACACATGTTTTACTAAGTACTACTTTCCACCCACATAGAGATGGACAGTCATAACATACAATATATGTTCTAGAGGATATGTTGTGAATATGTGTTATTGAATTACATGGTTCTTGGGAGAATCACTTAGTCCTCATGGATTTATCCTATAAAAACAATTATCAAGAAAATATACATATGGAACTATATGAGACACTTTTTTAGTAATCCATGAAGATCACCTCTATGTTGGATGGAGGTAGGTGAGTCAGAGCTATTTGGAATGTGTTTCATGAATGAGACTTCAAAGAAGGTTCATCTAATTTAAAAACATGTGGTTATGGATCATATTAGATAGGATTTGTATGAAGATAAACCTCGCTGAACCATTGAGTTTATAGTGGGTGATCGTGTGTTCCTTTGGGTGTTGCCTAGAACTGGTCACCATAGGATATGAAGATATGGAAAGTTTGCGTCCACGTTTGTTTGAAACTTTGAGGTTATGGAGAGGATCAGGTCGGTGACATTCCAATTGTCTCTTACATAGAGGTATATTTCTATGCATGATTTTTTCATGTTTCACAACTTCATCAGTATCACCCTGACCCTTATCGTGTGATCTATGTGGAGGAGTTTCATCTTGAGACTGATGCTTCCTTTTAGGAGCATCTGATAAGTGTGTTGGATCATAGTGAGAAATTTTTTTAAGGAAAGATCATGCCAATAGATTTTTCATTGTGGATACATGGTTAGGTCCAATAGGAAAAATGGGATAGAGAAGAGGATATTTTGGATTGATGGCCTGATCTTTTTACCTCATAATCTTAGAGATTATTGGGAGCACAACCCAAGGATGAGCTATTATAAGGTGAGGATATTATAAAATCTAGAAATTTTCTGGAGATTTCTTGGTATTGTTTACAGGTACACTTTTTCTTGGTTTTTAGTATATATTGTTTGGGATTAATCTTGGTTGCATTTGGGTGAAATTTGGATGTTTTTTGTGGAGATTTGGGAAGTGCGCAGTTGGTTCATGGATTGCCTAAACTATGTGCCATTCCCTAACAAACTATGAAACCCTTGGCAGAGAGAAATTGCATGGTGGTTCATAGTTTTTCAAACTATGTTCCCTCTTAGAAGTAACCATGCACCACCTTAGAGAGATTCATGATTTGGGTGCACGATTTGGAAAAATATTCTCCCCTACATAAGAAACCATGTGAGTGGGTTTCAATATTCTGAAAATTGGTTTTAAAATTCCTGAACCCCCCATACTTCATTGTAATTCAACCAAACTAAACCCTAAATGATCTCTATCAATTTTTGAGGCTTCTAAACAAGTTCATAAGGATCTTGAACACCTTTCTTGATGAATCTATGAATGGATTGTTAGATCTTCACCTCTATGGGTATGTGGTTTCTTCCTGATTAGTTTCTACTCTCTCTCTAATATTTCACTTTTCCTTTAAATGGATTTTTTCCTCTATTGGAAGTGTATCTAGATCTATGTTTTGATGGATCTAATCTGTTTGATCTTGGATCTAGGTTTTTTATCTATATCTCATTCTTTGTTTTGTTTTTTATCATTATACTTCAATTGAGGATTTTCATGGTGTGAGTTTGTCATGAATTTTGGGGTACGTTGTCTAAATCCAACTATAACTGTATCAAATTCCAATTGCATGTATGTGTTATGGAATTACAATTGGCATGTTTTAAAATTGAATCTTGAATTGATTAAATTAATTGATTTAATAATTTATGTATTCATGGAATTGATTAATTGAGTTGCTATGTGAATATGAGATGAGTTGACCATGGGAAATTTTATTTGGGTAATTGGGATTATGGAATTGGTGGAATTAGATTAATTAATTAGTTAATTAATTAATTTAAAGTTGTGAATGTGGAATTTAGGGGAAATTGGGATTGTTTAATTGGTCAATTGACGTGATATGAATTAATTGACAATGGGGATTATGAGATTTTGGACTTGGCCTTAATGGGTTAATGGGTCATATGAATTGAAATTTTCAAAATGGTTTATTGGTGAATTTATAATATTATTTCATTTGATTAATTTATTGAATGATGATTTTTTGTAATTAATTGTAATGGTATATCATGATGCGAAATTTTGGTGAGTGGGTTAATGATGATTAACCAGGATATATGTGATATACGTGTTTGATTGATAAATGTGTGCAGGTCATGGATCGTTGATTTTAAAAACCATAGTGATAAGGAGTGTAGGAGAAATATAACTTCTTGAAAAGAACAGTTGGGTGATTTTTTGATATACGTATGTGGTACATAGACTACCACTTCAAAACCCTATAGAGATAAGCTGATATACCTATGCAGGACATGGACTTCTACTTCAAGAGAACGTAGTGATAAATGAGTGTGGGACATAGATTGCTTCTTCAAAAGCCCACAAGGTCCAAACCATGACATTCTAGGATGAAAATGATGGCATTGGAATATAGTTCCTATTTTCTATAATTTGAATTGAATTGATATGATAAATGAAAATCATGGTATTGTGTTATGTGATATCCATTAGGGATCGTTCAGACTTTTCCATGAGATGAATTAGTTATTGAGGGTTCATGTGTCCTTGGGAACCTATGGGTTAAATGTGGTTAAATAAAGAACAATGGAATGTGATAAATATTTTCTTTCTACATTTTAATATATTTTTTATACAACTTCATACATTGTTATTGACTGGATATTTTTTTAGACACTGTAGGTGGTGTCCTACCGACTTATACTCACACCCTACCCGAGATGCCTAGTCGGTGCACAAATAGACTTTATGCTTGTAGGATAGTATAAAGGAAAGAGTATTATGTTATATGGTTGAATTGGGGTGGAGCATGGATGAGGGAACCATTCGTGATTTGGGACCCTCTTGGGAGTTTTTAGTGTATTTATTCTGGGTTTTCCATATTGAGACGTGACATGTATTTATAATGGCATATCAACTGTTTAGTTTAAGTTATTTTACATCCTAATTTTTTCATCATGTGATACCTATTTATTTTTTTTATTGGTTATATCACATGGATGATTTTATTTATCTTAAAATTTTGTGCTTATTTCACAAAGAGGATATAGTATCCCTTTGATTGATATTAGACCCTCACTACTAGTTTGTAGCCTCTAAAAAATGGGGAGGCACACCTGAGGTCATGTGACTGATAGATTTCGGGCACTGATCTGTGGAACCTGAGTCAAGTTGTTACATTGTTCAGTACAAAATTGATGGTTGAACCATACTATAAAACTCATTGAGCGTTTGGTATACATTTATTTTAGATTTTATTTTCATATTAATTTTTTTTATTTCCAAGAGATGGATGCTGAAATTATGAAAAAATATAAACCACCTTGGGCAGTCGATTAGTACCAACTATGTATCAAACCTTGTGAAAGAGGGGAAGTGGATTTTACTGGAAATTTTCATGGTTAGTGCATGGTTTTTTAAATAAAATGACATCTCTAGAAAACTGTACATCCTAGTTTTTTTCTTGGGTCTGACCCATATGGTTGGAGCATAATTTTCAAAACCATGAGGCCATCCTAATTTTCTAAAAAAGTTAAAAATAATAGTACACCCTTGATTAATTTAAGTCTAACTTCCCCCTTTCTCACCATTCACATGTCCAAATATATTTGAGTTCTTATTCTTTCATCCCCATTTGTTCTTAGTTATTTTCCTTTATGTTTTGGTGAATTTAGTTGAGGTTGGAAATTTTTTCCTTTGGATTTCTCCTCCTCTCACCTAGTTCCACCATGTGATTATTTTTTTATTAAGTATTGTAATCCTATTTAGGTAAAATAGGTAAACTTAGGATTGGGTATGGGTGTTTATTGAAATTAATTGGTAGATTAGGATTTTGGGAACCCCTTCTTCGCATATCATGTGATTTTGAATGAAAGAAAAATGTTTTTATTGGTCTTAATATAAGTGGAACTACCTATAAGATCTTTTAATTGGCATACCTAATGTTATTGGTTATACTTTGGTTTTGATTTACCTATTATAATTGATTTATAATGTTAAAGACTGTTGGATAATTTTTTATATTTTTTATTGTGGGTATTGGTTTAAATGAAAATTTCATATATTCTTTCTAATGAAAGTCATTATGAGCACACCAAGTGTTCGATGAAATTCTTAAAAGAATGATTTAGTTCTATATGAGTTTTCAAATAGTGTTTTAAAAAGTAATCTACCACAGAACTGATATTTTATTTCTTAATTGATTATAGACATTGATTATATATGTGTTTGATAATTTCTTACACATGGAATACCTTGTGTGAGTTGGTAGTCAAAATAAATGTAGTCCTAGAATAGATTGCACATTGGTTATGCAATGTTTCATAATTAGGCTGAGCCAGCTAATGGGACGGAATAATATTCTGTTGAGACCATATCATCTCCCAAAATCATTAAGTTCATGTAGGCCGACTTGTGTACGTCGAGTGAGTCCTAGTTACCTTAGACCCATAGACTGAATCCCATTAATACAAAAACAATACTTTTAGATGAGTTTTCTAAAAATTGGGAAAAATTTTAATAGAACTAATTTATTTATGTTTCTAAACATCACTAATATTTAATTTTTCTATATATAAAAATGTGGTTAATTTAGTCGAGTTTTAAAACGTCGCTAAATTATCCACATTTTAAAAGGTCTCTAAATTTTCCTCATTTTAAAACATTGATAAATTTGCTGCATTTTAAAAAGACACGAAATTGGCCACATTTTAAAACATCACTAAATAAGCAATGTTTTTTAATATGGAAAAATTATATATATATATATATATATATATTAATAAATATATTTATAAAAATTTATACACAAACATATACTTATAAATATATTGATATATATATATATCTGTGTGTGTGGTAGAGTATATATATTAATATATATAATCATATATGCAAAATTAATATTTTTAAATGAAAATTAATATATAAAATTATAAGTATTTATACACACACTCAGATATATTAACATATATATATTAATTTGAAAATATAATTGTATTAATTTATACATATGTATGAAAACGATTATATATATATATATAAATATTTTTTTAAATTACATATTAATATATATATATATATATATATCTGTGTGTAAATTAATATTTTCAAATATAAATAAATATTTTAACTTATATGTCTTCACACACACACACATATATTAACATATAACGTATATATATATATGAATATATGAATATATAAATTTATAAATACAATATTATTAATTTATACATATATATTTAAATAATATATATATATATACATGTATATATACATTTGTGTGTGTCTCCACACATGCGTGTGGGCACAAACACACACACACACATATAACGACATTATATAATATTAAAAATAGAATATATAAATAACACACACACATATATGTATGTATTATTTATATATGATATTCTTTATATTACATAATACTATTATTATATTACACACTTGCATACATATGTAGAGGGTGAGACATGCAGATAATATACAGATGATAATATAACAAAATATTAAAAATAATATATGTGTATATATATATATTTAAATTAAATATTATTAATTATGATTTAAAACAAAATTATAATTAACTTGGAAATAAGTAATAAATAAATGGTCGTTAATAATAAATAATTAATAATATTTTTAAAATTTCATATATATTAATTATTAATTCATTAGAAATAAAACAATAGTACTATTTTATGTGTATTAGATTCACTGCTACAAAACAGGCCTTTAACAATTCTAGCTTTTACCAGCGCTAGAAAAAAGCGGTGATAAATGTTCCCATTATCAATGCCAAAATAAAAGTTGATAAAGGGTACCTTTTATTATCGCTTTTTTCTAGAATTGATAAAAGGATCTCGTTATTAACGCATTTTTTTAACGATGTTAAAAGGAAACACTTATCAATACATTTTTTAGCACTGATAAAGGGTATCATTTATCATCACTTTATGTTTACCGCTGATAATGGAAACCCTTTATAAGCGCTTTTTTTTGCGCCCATAAAAAACCTTTATCAACTCCTTTTTAGCACTGATAAAAGTATGAATAAAATAAAATAATGAAATAAATAAAAAATGAAAATGAATGTATTAAAATAATATTAAAAAATATATTAATTAGATATTCATCGACAAAAATGAATAAATTGATATACAATATACAAATTATAAATAGTATATATTAAATATATAGATATATGTAATATAAAAAATAAACAAATAAAAATTAAAAATACGTAAATTGTGAAAAATATTAAAAAATTTATTTATTAAATCTTTATTAATATTGTTAATAATGAGTATAAATTAAATATATAGATATTTATAAATGTATATAAATATGATTTATGTAATAAAAAATATTATTTATGATTTACATTAAATACTAATATATTAAGTGAATTAAGGTTTATAATTCAAAATTAATATAAATTAAAAATACTGACTAATTGCATCGAATAATGGACATAATTGAATTTCATTGGATTTTTCAATTTAACATAGATCAAACGTATTAATTATATTGATTTCACATATACGTAATTGTTGAATTTTTATATATATACGCACACAAACAAAAAAATTAGGAATTTAATCATTTTATTTTATTTGTTATATATATATAAATTTATTTATTTACTATGTTTTAATATTTTCAATATGTAATTATCTTTATTTCAATATATATACCTTTTCTTAAAGATTCATATTAATCAATCTTATCAAAATTTTCAGTATTATACTCGTTTTTAATTAATCAATTTTACTCATTTTTAGCATGCATGCACTTAAGATTAAATATTTATTTATAATGTTTAAAATACATTTGTAAAAAGAATATTTATAAATATATATATTTATATAAGTATATTTATTATTTTTATATGTTTATAATTATAAATAAAAAAATAGTCTTTGTTTAAAAGTATTTATATAATTATAAATAAATCATTATAAAATTATAATAAATTTATTTAAATAATTTATATATTCACTATATTAATATATATTATTATATATTATTATATTAATATATATAATGATATAAATATTATTTTAAAAAAAGTATTTCTATAATTATAAATAAATACTTATATATTCAAAGAATTATAAAATTATTATTTTATAAAAATATTATTATAAGAATTATAATTATATAGATTAATTCTACATGTTTAAAATGTATTTTAAAAAAATAGTATTATGATTATTTATCAGTGCTAAAAAAGTGCTGATAAAATTTATTCTATCGACACTTATTAACTTAGTAATGATAAAAGGCATCTTTATTGTCACCTTTTTGGAAGCACTGATAAAAGTGTCCCGATCTATTTTAAGAACCCTAACCATTATGAACCAATTCACAATATTTGAAGCTATCTGTGGAAGCGACCTACTGCAGACACTCCTCATTGTCGAATCAAAGTTCGAATCTAGGCTAGAATCAATGCTCCAAATATTCCAAGGATTCAATCCAAGATCGATCGATTCAAGGGTGAATTGAAACCAAGTCCCGAACGAAGTCCATTTTTTCGAAATATCTAATTTCCCTCAACTATCCACTGATCCTTCTCATCCCACATCCATGTATCCCAACAAGTCCATTTTCACCACCCTATAATAAAACAACCCAAAATTCATTGTTTTTTATTTTGAATGGGGTTCAAGCTTCTTAAATAGGCCTCTTCTATTTAGATTAAAACAAGGTAGAAAATATTTAAACATCTGATCGATATCTATATCCAGTTTGATCGTTATGCCATTTTATTCTTTGTTTTAATTCTTTAAACATCAATGAAAAATAAAAATGCATATAAGTGGACCCAATAACACATTTCTTGACAAGTTGCACACTAAATGAATGAATAAAATATAATACATTATTTTTTATCACTAGGCTATAAATTGGAGTCTTTCTCTACAGTTTGGCATGGCCTTCCTCATTATTTTATGTGTTGCATGATCTATTTTCATCTAACTAGTATATTGAACACAAATATCAGTGAGTGCGAGTGAGTTTTTCTGCTTTGAATAAGAAGAAATATTTTGTTATGAAGAATGGGGGACTATCCATTTTATTTTTATGTTCATATTTTAATAATATGGAAATTTATTTTTACTCTCTGGATTTATTTTGAAGATGATATTTTTTTAGAATTATAATCTTCGAAAGAGATTAATTTATTATTTATTTATCCTGATTTATTTTTCAAAAGGGAATTTATTTTCATATGTTAAATTTTTATTGTAATAATTTTTTTATTAAATCTATATTTCATTAGAGTTAAAATAATTATCTTTGATTAGTTATTTATCTATATTATGTTATTTCATGTGATTAATTTTTCATAATGCAAAAAATGTATATTTGTTATCAAGGAGTTCCCCTTGCACACTATCCATTATTTTTTTGAGACACTTTTTCATCGTCAATGAGTTTATTTCTGAACACCAACTTGGTTGTGATAAAATTTTAGTTTTCCAGCCTTGGAACTATTTCCCATGTCACATTGTTCATATTCAAATAAATCTCCTTGTGCATAGATTTGATCCAATTATCATTATTATCAGCATCAACAAATTATTTTGGATCTACTTGAAAAAAATGCGTTTTATTAGATTCTTACTCCTTCAAGTTTTCAGCGAAACATTCTGCTCACTAATGAAAATTTATTCATTGACTTTATCCATTATTTTACTTTTTTAGATGATAAAAATATAGTCATCTTTCAAATGATAACCCGCTCATTAATACGTCTAAAAAATCACTCTATTTCTTTGATCACACATCTAATAAACACTATGTATGTTTTACTTTAATCCATCTAAAAACTTAACATTATTTAACATTTACTTTTGGTTTCTTACTTGAGAATATTTGATTACCATCTATGTAAAACTCAAAAATGGTTTTAATTACCCCTTTTAGAGAACACAATGGATTACAACTATCATCCTTGTCAATTTCATCTCCCAAAAAATTATTATTCCAATTTTTTTCTTGGGAGTCATCCCCCATCTATTTTATTTTTCTTTAACTACTCTTAGAAGTGGTCATCATATAGATGAATACTACTTTCTGTATTTCAAGAAACATAGGTTCATGTCCACAAAAGATGGAGGATGATTTCTAAAAAAAATTGAAACTATAACTATACAGAAGATGAGCTGATAAGGATGAAAATTTTCCATAACTTTCACATTTGGATGAATTCATAGGATAACACCTATTTTAGCGGCGTAACTATTTTCTTAATTTAAATTACCCATTTTCTTCAATTCATACTGAAATTATTTGAAACAATAAAATTTTGAGTTTCCTGTATTAGAATTATCTATAACTTTACCCTTTGATAATGAATATATTATGTGTATTTATTTATTTATTGTATAAAATGAATATTTTTTGAACCCAATAGGATATCTTTACTTTCTATTGGATGATGCAAATCTTGAATCCAATTTATGTTATTTTATCTACATATTATTCACTTGTTGATTGACTATTTGGTGATATATAAATGTTTTTTATTGTCATCATTTTTACTTTACCATCTACATATCCATACGGTCAACAATGTGAGCACAGTAAAATCATTATCCATAAAATTAATGTATTGTTTCATATTTATGTTTAATTTATTTCATTTTAGTACTACTCTTATATAAATTTTTTTCTTGTAAAAGTCGATTATTTTATTCGAGTTTTGGTGGTTTGTTCAAATATTCTCATGCTTGTGAGGTATGGGACATAGATCCTGCAACTGATATAATGACAATAAGGAAATGCGTTAAGAATTCATACAACCATCAGAAAAATTTCAATTTCTACTACTTATTTAAATAAATTTATAATTATTTTATCTACTATTTGTAAGATAATTTACATATCATTTGTATCTAATACTTATTTAGTTTTTTATGTATCTTTTGTGAAGTCATATTTTTCTTTCGACTATCTACAACTGTCCACAAAAGAGATAAAATGATTATTGCATCCAATGTAACCATGTTTTCCATTTCCATTGTCTTTTGTTTATCGAATTTCTAACACTTCATATTGATTTTATGTTGTTAACTGATAAAAATTTATAATTTTAAAATTTTAGATGAGTATATGAAGATCATGTTCCCATTGTGGTGACTTTTTGTGATATAATGGGCACATAAGCTTCCTTTACTCTTCGGACTTTCAACAATGAGAATGGTTTTTCAGCTTAGAACATCGAGACAACATGCAGTGTTGTCAGTACAACATATAAATATAATGAAAACATAGTTACATTGGGGTTTGGGATATTTGATACATTTGAATGCATATGAATCAACCAAACCTAAATCCAACACACAGTGTGACTAGTATGACTTCATGTGATTCTTTTTATTTAAAGTTGACATTAATTTTAGTAAAAAGGACAACTGACATACTGAAAAATGTGAAAAAATATTCCAATTATTTTTATACTTTAGGGAAACAATCCATAAGTCATTTGGGAAAATGAAATTTTATTTTATTGTTAATTTAGTAAATCGATTAATAATTAATTTTTGATGTGTTAGAATTAGTCTCACTTAAATTCGATACATGATGTGATCGGTATGGGTCAATGTATGTGTTTCCAGTTGAAAATGACATTTTAGTAAAAAAACAACTGATGTACTTAAAAATGGAAACAAAATTCATATTTATTTGTTAATTTATGAAAAAAAAATCCATAAGTCATTTATGATGTGTAGGAATCATCCACACCTCAATCAGATGCACAGTGTGACGGGTATGATTCCAAGAGGGCATTTTTATATAAAATTGATATCAATTTTAGTAAGAGGGGAAACTGGACTACTCAAAACTGAGAAAACACATTCATATTATTTTGATACTTTAAGGAAATGATCCATAAGTGATTTTTTTATGGATAGGAATCAGTTGAACATCAATCCAGTACATTATGTGCCTAGTATGAAAAAATATGTTTTTTTTCATTTTAAAAATGATAGTTTAATTCAAAAATATTTCACTCACTAAAAACCAAGAAAACACACTTGGATTTTATTTATAATTTATCAAATTAATTCATAAAATATTTTTGATTTTTAGGAATTAGTATCATGTCAATCTGATACATTATGTGATTGATATGATTCAAAGTTCATGATTCCATTTTAAAATGACATTTTAGTAAAAAAGACAAGCGATGCACACAAAATCGAGGAAGAAAATTCATATAGTTTTGATACTTTAGTAAAATGATCCATAAGGAATTTGGGACTTGTATAAATTATCCAAACCTCAATGTGACACAAGGTTTGACTAGTATAACTCCATGTGAGTCTTTTTATTTAAAATTAACATCAATTTTAGTAAAAAATTATACTAACCTACTTAAATATGAAAAAAAACATTTGAATTGTTTCTATATATTATTGAAATGGTCCATAATTTATTTTGGGCATGTAGGAATCATTCAAAAATCAATAAAACACAAGTAGTGACTAGTATGAATCCCATTGAATGTTCTTATTTAAAATTGGAATCAATTTAAGTAAAAAGGACAAATAACCTAAAAAAACTAAGAAAACACATTATTTTTCATGAACCAAATATGGTCAACATAAAAACTAGAACCTGAACCAGTATTTGGCATGACCCGAAGGGAATTAATGATCCCCATGGGCTGGAAAAAGATCCCAGGTATCGTAAACAAGAGTTTGGGAATGATTTACCTGAGTTTCGAAACATAAAACAACCTACAAGATTGAATAAACCGAATCTGAAAATTTAACCCAAAAAACCATTTAATAAAAATTCAGAATTTAAATACATGGTTTTAGAAAAATACAAAGAGGTCCAAAAATCAATATTATCATCAAATACAATACAAGAATAGCTACAAGTCAAGGGGCCATCATTCCCAAGCCTTCTCCATAACATTGCACCAAGGAAGGAAGTCGGTGCCCCGAACCGCCATCACCAAAGACCTTTCCCTTATGTGCAACAAACATAACCAGGTCTACATTCACCCAAATTTGTAAGTAGGGTGTGATAATAAGCCCAGTAGAATTCCACCCAAAAATATATTCCATGTGATAAACATTTTAAGATTAAAATCTTGCAAGTTTTATAGATAAGAAAATTCTCGCAATAATTTGAAAGACAAAGAACTTTGAAGGGAAATGGTTTTCAAGATGGATATTATAAGGAATTAAAATTTTTAAATAAAATTCACATGCTATAGAATTTTAAATCCAAGAACACCGTATGCCAATGGTAAGTATAAAATATTCAAAGATCACTATTCACGGGAAATAACCCTAGGAATTACCTAGGAGTGGACCCCAAGTACCTCGTATCTCATTGAAAGGTAACCATAACAAATATCCTTCTCATAAATTAGTTGCAAGTTGGGGAGTCACCCATAACCTAGTGGTCCTAAAAATCATCATTGTCGTATTTTTTTAGATTTTTCATCATCAAACATTCTATGGGAAACAAAGGTGCACCCACTCCAGATCACTAGTATACTAGTACACATCCTACCACCGAGATACTCGGGTTTCCCTTTTGTGCTCAAAAAAGTTCCACATATTATAAAATACAATTTTCACATGAAAATTCCATTTAAAAAATCATACACACATCAAACATAACACACACACCCCACAAAATACCCCTTTTTCATTCAAATTTATTTTTACATCATACTCACACCAAAATAACCCATAAACATATCCCACACCTTTTTATACATTTAAAAAATCATTATAACAATTTATAAAATAATATTAATACATTTTAAATCACAAATCATTGAATTATATTTCAAAAGCCCATTTTATGTACATATACACACCAAAAATGTACCTCAATATCTTTTTCACACTTTATGCAACTCAAAAACCCAATTGAGATTTTTATAAAAAAAACTTCAAGGAGTACAACAAGATTTTGCATATAAAACCCAATAAAACCCCTCTTTCAAGGCCAAAATAACACCCAAACCCTACTAAATCAGATTTGGCAGCCCAATCCCCATTTAATAAACCATTTCCATATGTTATAAAATGACCCCAAGTGATACCACAAGATTTACATAATAAAAAACCACCATTTCAAGAAACAATGGATCTTTGAAATTAAATGATTAACCAATTACATAAAAAATAATTTTGAACCACACACAATATATAAAGAACATGATAAATAAGTAAATCAATAAATCAAACTCTTCATGAAATTCTTACACATGGAATCACCTACGTTTGAGTCAAAAACCCCAAATCTTTGTGTAAAATTTCAATCGCACCACCGCTACACCACGAGGAGAAGAAAATGAACCCTAATGGATAATATTAAACTAAGAAACACAAAATAAAACCCTAAGTATCAAACCCTAGTATCCGGACAGTTGAAACTTCCAGAAGGAGGGGAGAAACCCTTAGAAAATGGATGTAACAAGAGAGGAATTCACTTACTTGAGAATCTTGGATGAAATATCCCAAAATAGACAAATAGTTGAATCTAAAAGATGTAAAAATTTAAAGGGGGTTTGAATAAGGTTGAGGAAGTCGAGTGGGGACAGAAATGGGGGGGAAATAGTAAAAAATGAATGATTTATGAGTGAAACAAATACCCGTTGAAAATATGAGCAATTTGAGAAAACTTGTAGAAGTTATCCCTAATCCACGATGTAGATTCCCTAAAAGGAGGGAAAATGGAACATGGGGGTCAGCCTAGGGTTTTTGGGCTTGATTGGGATGTATAATGATAGAAAAATGTTAAAAAAAGAATGATATATAAAAGAAATAAATTTTTTTTAACTGGAAATTAGCTCACGGGTTGGCCCAATGCTTAAATAAACACTCAAATCCACCATGATTATGAGTTCCTAAGGGGTAGAAATGGACATGGTGGTTTTTATAGGTTATGGAAACCCATTTGGGATGTTTAATGGGTGAAAATGGATTAAAAAAATAATGATTTATAAAAGATAAAAATTTTGTTTTTAAATATTGAAATGAGCTCCCAGGTTGGCCCAAATCTAGAAGAAACCACCTTTTTCTCTAAAATGCCTAGAAAACCCCTATAAACAAAGCCAGAATATAAAGTACATGAAAAATAACTTTTACATAATTCATGGATGTGACATTAATATTTTTTTGATACTTTATTAAAACAATCTATAAGTCATTTTATACATGTATGAATCATTCTCACCTAAATCTGAAACACAGTGTGACCAGTATGACTCCAGGTGCATCTTGTTATTTAAAATTGACATAAAAATTAGTAAAAATGACAACTAACCTACTCAAAACAGATAAAACACATTAGTATTGTTTTTATACTTTAGTAAAATTATACATAATTCATTTTTTAGGTGTAGGAATAATTTGCACCCTAATCTGATACATGATGTACCCAGAGTATGACTCAATGTGTCCGTTATCAGTTTAAAATTGACAGTATAGTTAAAAAAATCACTCAATGAAAACTCAGAAAACGTTCTTAGATTTTCTAGATAATTATTGAAATTGATCCATAAGTCATTTTTCACATTTATAAATTTTTCTCACGTCAAACTTATATACGATGTGTTCGGTATGAGTCAAAGTGTGTGTTTCATGTTTAAAATGAAATTTTTGTAAAAAAGAGATGTTATATACTCAAAACTAAGTAAATTAATTTTTTTTTGTTTTGATACTTTATGAAAATTATTCATAATCCATTTGTGATCTGTAGGAATTAGCAACATCTCAATCAAATGCATAGTGTTATAGGTATGACTCCAAATGCATCTTTTTATTTAAAATCGACTCCAATTTTAGTAAAAAGGATAGGTGACCAACTCAAAACTAAGACAATACATTCATATTCTTTTAATACATTAGTAAAACGATTTATGTGTTATATGTGATGTGTGGAAATCAGATTTACCTTAATCTGACACACGGTGTGACCTATAAGACTCTAAGTGTGTCTTTTTATTAAAAATTGACATAATTTTTTATAAAAAGAAAACTAGAAAACTCAAAACTGAGAAAACACATTCAGATCATTTTAATACATTTTAAACAGGTTTATATGTCATTTTTGATGTCTATGAATCATCCACACATCAATCTGAATCACGGTGTGACCAGTATGACTCAAAGTCTGTCTTTTTATTTAAAACTAACATCAATTTTAGTAAAAAGGACAACTAACCTACTCAAAACTGAGAAAATGTATTAGGATTATTTTGATTCATTATTGAAATTATCTATAAGACATTTGTGACATGTATAAATCATAATTACCGAAATCCGACACTACTGGAAAATGGGTCTATACCCACGGTTTTGCACAAAACCGTGGGTATAGGACACCCATATACCCACGGTTTCCCAAAACCGTGGGTATAGGTTTAGTATAGGAACCTATACCCACGGTTTTGGAAAACCGTGGGTATAGGGGTTGTTATAGAGACCAATGCCCACGGTTCCGAAAAACCATAGGGATAGGGGTTTTATTTACAAGACCTATACCCACGGTTTTCCAAAACCGTGGGTATAGCTTTTCCTTGTTATGGCGGGGGGGAAAAATTCCCGCGGGAGTGGATTTTGTTTTGGCGGGAACATGATTTCAAATTAATATAATTACATGGAGTGAAGAGTTTAATACAATAATTTCGCTGGGTTAGTTGGTTAAGTTCTCTGTCTCATACATGACCGACCGGAGTTCGAATCCCGGTATTTTTTTATTTTATAGATATTCGATTATTTTTAATATAAGTAGATAACCAGATTGAAACATTAACAAAATTCAATTATCAGTGTTGGTCACGAGTTCCGTATTTCGCTGAAATTGCCGCGTGAGATACGGGTTCAAATCCCTTCAGGTGCGTTTTTTTGAATTTATTTCTGTTCGTTTGAAATCCGTGGATTATATTAATATATATTTCTAGATATATGCATATATAACAAATAGGAATTGTAGGTGTGTTGGTATTGTGCTGAGGCGCGGCGGTGAGGCTGGCTGAGTTGCAGGTTCGAATTCCAGCGGTCCCGTATTTCCAATTCACGAGTTCCGTATTTCGCTGAAATTGCCGCGTGAGACGCGGGTTCAAATCCCTCCAGGTGCGTTTTTTTGAATTTATTTCTGTTCGTTTGAAATCCGTGGATTATATTAATATATATTTCTAGATATATGCATATATAACAAATAGTAATTGTAGGTGAGTTGGTATTGTGCTGAGGCGCGGCGTTGAGGCTGGCTGAGTTGCAGGTTCGAATTCCAGCGGCCCCGTATTTCCGATTTTTAATACCCCACGGTTTGGAATCCGTGGGGATTGGTGTGTGCCACGCTGGAGCAGCGTGGTCCTCCATTTGAAAAAGCCTATACCCACGGTTCTGCTAAACCGTGGGTATAGGGTTAGACCCCTATACCGACGCCACTCAGCCCCACGGTTCCCCAAACCGTGGGTATAGCCTATACCCACGGTTTTGGGGGCTATACCCACGGTTTTGAACCGTGGGTATAGGTCGTTTTTCCAGTAGTGCGATAAATGATGTTCCTTGTATGACTTAATGAGTACATTATCTGTTTAAAATTGGTTGTTTAGTTTAAAAAAAATCACTCACTAAAAATGGATAAAATGCACAATGATTTTCTTGATAATTTAGTAAATCGATTGAAAAGTCATTTTTTCCATGTAGGAGTTGGTATCACTTCAAACTGATATATGATGTGATCGTTATGAGTCAAAATGTGTGTTTCCTCTTTAAAATGGAATTTTAGTAAAAAAATAATTGATGTACTCAAAACAGAGTAAACACATTCAAATTGATTTGATACATTATTACATTGATCCATAATCCATTTGTGACATTCTTGAATTTTACATTCCTCAATCTGAAGCACGGTGTGGTCAGTATGAATCCACATTTTTCTTTTTATTTAAAATTGATATCAATTTTAGTAAAAAGTACAACTAACCAACTAAAAACTAAGAAAACACATTAGGATTGTTTTTATACTTTAGGGAAACATTAAATATGTTATTTATAACATGTATTAATCATCAAAACCTCAATTCAATACATAGTGTGACCGGTATGACTCAAAGTGAATCTTTTTATTTAAAATTGACATCAATTTTAGTAAAAGGAAAACTGACCTACTCAAAATAGAGAAAACACATTCAGATTATTTTTATACTTTTTTAAAATTATCCATAAATCATTTTTTGAGGGTTAGGAGTCAGAAAAACCTTAATCCAATGCACGTCATGATCGGTATGACTCTAAGTCCATCTTTTTATATAAAATTGACATCAATTTTAGTAAAAAGGAAAACTATCTAGTCAAAACCAAGAAAACCCATTAATATTTTTTTGATACTTTAGTGAAATGATCCTTAAGTCATTTCTGACATGTAGTAATCATTCACACCTCAATCAGATTCACGATGTTCCTGGTATGACTCACTGTATTCGTTATTAATTTAAAATTGATAGTTTTATTTAAATAATTTCATTCATTGAAAACTAATAAAAAAAATCTATTAATAACTTCCTACATTGATTTATAAGTCATTTATGATGTTTAGGAATTGGTCTCACATCAAACAGTAACACGATGTGATCGGTATGAGTCAAAGTGGAAGTTTCAAGTTTAAAATGACATTTATGTAAAAAAGAAAAGTGATTTACTAAAGCTGAGTAAACACATTCAAATTATGTTGATACATTATGAAAATGATCCGTAGGATATTTTGGATGTGTAGGAATTATCCAAAACTCAATTCAATGCACGGTGAGATCGGTATGACTCCAAATACATCTTTTTATTTAAAATGAAGATCAATTTTAGTAAAAAGGTCAACGGACCTACTCAAAACTAAAAAAACACATTCATATTTTTTTGATACTATAGTAAAATGAAACACAAGTCATTTGTGACATTTAGGAATCAGACTCAGCTCAATCTAATACATGATATGTCTGGTATGACTCAATGTATTATTTATCAGTTTAATGTAGACATTTAAGTTCAAAACGTTTCACTCACTGAAAACTAATAAAACGTGCTCAGATTGTCTTTATAATTTAAGACAATTATTTATAATTCATTTCTGGCATATAGGAATTAGTATCGCATCAAACTAAAACATTTTGTGATCGGTGTGTTTCAAAGTGCGTGTTTCTAGTTTAAAATTACATTTTAGTAAAAATGACAAGCGATATACTCAAAACTGAGCAAACACATTTGGATGGTTTTGATACTTTAAGAAAATGATACATAACTAATTTGAGATTTGTAAGAATCATCCACACCTTAATCTGATGCATGGTGTGAGCAGTATGACTCTAAGTGCATCTTTTATATATATAAGTGAATTTTTGTTTAAAACATGCATCACATCACCAAAACCTAGAAAATGATCCAAGATTGTTTTCTCATCCTTATATATGCTATTTATTAATTAATTTCCTTATAATTTTTATCTTATACTTATTTAGTAAATTTTCATAGAGATAATTCTTAAAGACAAACACAAAATGGCATGAGGTGCAAGAATCAACCACAACTCATTCTGATACTTAGTGTCTCTTATATGAATCAATGTTTAGTTTAAAATTAACACTTTAGGCTAATCAATTTATTTATATTATGAATAAAAAAAGGATTTTCTTCTTATATAGGTTATTTTTTCCTCGAGTAGGGGTTAGGATCAAAATATAAAGGAAGAATATTTTTTGAATGTATGTAATAATTTTTACTTGTATAATTTTATAAACTAGTGTTTGAAATTTCTATAATGGAGTTTTTTTTATATTTTTCTATATATTTTATTTAATTTAAATTCTATTTTCATACATTATTTTGCTAATTTTGTAGAATTTTTGTGTTGTGGTGTAATGTTACAACACATTTCACTAGTTTTGTAGTGTTTTATAACATTACACTATAGTATTCTCCTTTATCATCACTTATATAAGTGATGATAAAATGGTCCTTTATTAGTTCTTAATAATTCACTAATAATGGTTTCATTTATCAGTACTTAAAAAGCACTGATAAAGGTTTCATTTATCAGTGCTTCTATAAGCGTTGATAATGGATTCCTTTATCGGTGCTTCTATAAGAGAAGATAAAGTAACCCTTTATCAATTATTTTAGAAGCACATATAAAAGAACCCTTTATTAGTGCCTTTTTTGCACTGATAAAAGACTGGGGAGTTTAATCTCAATGTATTAGTCATCCCTTCTATAGGACTAATAAAGGTCATTTTTAGCTATGTTAAAGGCCAAATTTGTAGTAGTGATTATATATTAATGTATTAATGTGAATTAATACATTAATATATTTTAGTCATATATAAATCTATCAATATATGTATGTGAATATGTAAATATATATTGAGTAATATATTAATTATAAAATATTTATTGTAGATCCCCCAACCCTCGTAGCCTAGAGCTGGGGCCTTAATTTTTTAAATTGGCATTATTATAAAGAGTCAAATCCTAAAGGACTGAATAATTTAGTTGTCTTGAAGAACTATTCAAATAATTGAAATTAAAATTATATTTTAGAAATAAAATAAAAAAATTATTTTATTTGAGAACACCATTATTCCATTAGTGTAACCCTATATTTCATTCATAATAAACTTCTTAGAGACCTGGGGAAAAAGTAAATATAAGAAATGGTGGAGCTCAAATTCTCAGTAAGGTTTAGGTAAAATATAATATTAATTTATTTAATTAGTATAATCAATATATAAAGTTAATTAACTGAATAACACATTTCAATCAATAAACTGAGAATGAAAATGCATCCATATATTTTTTCATAGTGAAAATCTTCTAGATAATAATAACTGAATTCTAAATGCAAGAAATTCATAATTATTGGATAGTATTTCTCTAGAACATGAACTATTTTACCATACAGACCTTTCAAAAGAAGGTTTTAGTCTATGTGTAGAAACCTATCTGATTCCTCTAAGAAATAAACATGAAGGGTTTATCGCCAACTAATTTCATCTCCTAAGACTACTGATGAATCGAGGGGATTGCATTAACTAGTCCCCAACCTGTAGGGATTTCATTATCTAGTCTATAACACATGTCATACCTATCAAAATTATTCAAATATATCAAATACACGATTTAATAGACAAAAAAATATACATTTTCATCAAATATACATATTAAATAAAAGATATAGATTTATCATTAATTCCCCAGTCAATCACATAACAATCAAGGTAAACACCACATGTACAAATGGTATATGGATTAGACAATAATAATAACCATGATACCTGAAATATAGATATTTAATTAAATATTAAATGATTTATTATCATAAATGAAATGGGGAATTATATAAATCATAGAAAATAAAACAAGCACATGACATAAAAAATATCCCCAATAAAATAAAATTGAGACGAAGTCGCTTACAAGGATCATATCCTTAATAAAATGATGAGATTATGTGTATTTAGTGTAAATACACATAAAAAGTGGAAATAAAACATAATATAATAAAAATTACTTTTATACATAACCTTAGTATGACATAACCAAAGAAATAGAAGTTTGACCCAATGAATGAAAATTGAGTTATGAAATACCTTACCAATTTGTAATCAATCAAATCGTATGCCGCGTGAAAGTAATAATTATAAAATAAAAAATTTAATAACATGAAGATAATGAAATTCATGATATTATATATTAAATTTCACTATACATACACCACACACAAGGAATAGGTGGTGAATAAGGCGTATCTCATCGAAATAAAAGTGAGATGAAAAAAACCTTACTGTATATCTGAAAACCTTCTGCACATGTACTTAATGTACTGAATAATCTAATTTGATTAATTAATTACATAAGTTGAACCTATTAAACAAATATTTTATTTATATAAGTTTATTAATTTCATTTATTTCCATTGCGATGAGTTATAATGTTTAATTTCATTGTTTCAGGAGTTCTCGTTTCAGGATTTTATGTTCGATTCCCTTTTGTATAATTATGGGAGTTCTTATCAAATGGAAGAAAAATACAGAAGTTTAAGAAAATTATATTAACTTAATTACAATATTTTAAATGTCCTCATATATCATTAAATTTTCTACTATGAGGACGATTCATTTGATAAAATGTTAATGATAAATGTTAAGTTTATTTTGGCGGGTTTTCAATCATCATGAACTAGTTTTGTTTTATTATTTAATATTAAACATATAATAGTTCCAGAACATAAAAAAATTATAATTTATATATTATAATCTAATTTATCTATTATAATGGATTTGTGGCTAACCATTATGGTGTTAATGGAAAATGAAAACTCATCACCCACAAAGACAGTGAAATAACACAATAGAGACGATGTTTTCATTTTTAGAATAAAAGTAGAGGAGAAGAGCTTTGATTATTGATATTCCATTAACACAATAAAATTATAGTATTTATAGGATAATGTTGTTATAATTCAACTTTGTATAAGGACTGGCAAGTAGAAAATAAGAAAATAAAAGCAAATAAAAGAGAAAGAAGGAGGATTTTACCTCTTGAATATCGTCTCCTTGAGGACCTCCTTAAGACACATGTATTTCCCCTTTGGGTAAGACTATAAGATCTTGGTTGTGGAGAAGAGTCTTGGGAAGAGAATTGGGTATATTTTAGACAATATATAGGTATTTTGAGGTGTTAGGAGAAGGTGTGATGAGGGATGGTATAATGGGAGGAGAGGTGTGTTTTTTTTGTTTTTTTGTTTATTATTTTGGATCAAGACTATCCATAGTGATGATTATTGTGACTAAGTATAGTAACTAGTGCATGTGAATTATAAATAATTGTTCTTAAATAATCCATACACTATCCATGATTCTAATATTCTTGTATTTATCATATAACATTAATTACCGTAAATTACGGTATTTCACTATTAACTAAAAATTCAACTAAGAAAAATACCAAAATTTCACCCAAATCATTTTTCAAAATCTATATTTCAAAAAATGACTCCATTTTATGAAAATAATTTTCTAAATGTAATACATTTTAATTTTAATTTTAATCATTATTTATTTGATTGTTTTGATAATAAAATAGTTACTATATCATCATTGTATAATTATTTAATATAACTATTTATTCATTAATAATTTAAAAAATAAAATACCATGACATAGATAAATATTGTATCTTTAGAAATAATATCAATAGTCTAATATATCTTATGGACAACACAATATTAAAAGTAATATAGTTATTAAAAATATGAATGTGACATTTTGTGATTTTCATTAATTTAAATAACATCAAAGATATTTTCATAGAAATTTATCCACTAGATAACTCAAATTAAAAAATTATGTATTAAGGGTAGAATATAAATCATCCAATAATATTTTGGAATTATTTAGGATACTTTTCTTAGTTCTTTTCATTTTATTTTCAACCTAAATTACCCAATTTACCCTTTATCGTGGTAACAAAAATTAACAAGGTAACTATTTATATTTTTCAAAAATTAAAAGGGAAATATTTAATAAATTTAGACCCTATAGATTAAAATATGGAATTAATTTTTGAATATTAAAAAAAATCTGTTTCGGAATTTCATTTAAAATTAATACCATAAAATGTACCGAAAAACAATTTTATTAAAAAATATATTTTTAAGCAAAGAAATGTACTTTTAAAAAATTAAGATATAAAGATTATTAAAATGAAATATATTATATTATTTATAAATAAAGAGTTCATATTTTCCAATTATATCAAATTAAAATCATAAATATTCTTTAAAATAATGAAATTTGAAATTTTAAAAAAATCGGTATTTTTACTATTCACTGGAAAATAAATATTTTCTGAAAAATACCAAAAATTCACCATAATATATTTTTTACATTATGATTTTAAAAATAAATTTTATTTTCAGAAAAATATTTTATAATAGTGTCAAAATTTCGATTTAAAACAAGTGATACATTAAAATGTGGTAAAATTGCTTTTTAGAAAATATATCTTTTTATGCTTAAAATTGGATTTATTGTTATATTAAGCCTATCAAACATATTAGTTGAATTTAAAGACATTTTATTGAATATTTAACATATAAATTTCATTAATATCAATCAATAATAGTTATTAATTTATTTTATTATGATAAAATTCCATTGTGGTCATAAAAATTGTTTTCTATAAAAACACATCCTTTTGGTGAATTGGTTTTTATGTTAATATCTAATTAATTGGTAAAAAATGAATTCATTTTATAAACATGTGTAAAATATATTTTTAGAATTTACTTAATATAATTTATTCCCACCATTCCTACAGTTAGGTGATAACTGTCAACATTAAATAATAATAATTGATCTTTTTTGAAGCTCAGTGTTATGCATAAAATAGGCTATCAAAGAAGTCAGATTTAAAAAGAGACATAACATAAAATAATGTGTGTCACATTAAAACCTAATTTAATAAATTTAATCCTACAAATTTTTAAATTTCACTATGAAAATAAAATGTTGATACTTGAAAATTACTTTGTGGGAAACCCACATCGTTAATTGGATTAAAATAACTTACATTTAAATGGAGGGAAAGGAATATGTGACGGTCACTAGAAACCTATGATTCCATATAATATAAATTTAGTAGGAAGTGAAAAAATGGGAATTTAAAATAAATATCACTGTCATGTTATGATGGAGATTGATATAGAACATGGTCATTAGATAGAATACCATTACAAAACTTTAAATTTGTGATATGTTAAAAGACCATTTATTTCTTACTAAGAAAAGTATAAATATAATGTTTCTATTCCAAAATAATTTTCATAGAGTCTAGGTATTATTTTATTATGAATATATGAAAATTGAAAAAATAATATTACTTGATTTACTTACATTTCATATGTATAATCTAATCATTTTGTTTTTTATCCATCCATCTCTACTTAATTTCTGAAATATTGAGATAAATATTTATGAAATAAAATTGTATATAAAGAAATTTTATGAATAATAAGATCCAAAAGTCATTCCTTTATACTTTTAATGTTTAATGAAACCAAAATTATGATAAATAATACATTAATCTTAATCAATAATATCCTTAATCCATTCAATAAGTACTTAACATTGAGACTCATCCAAAATATGTGTGTCCCAATTCCAAGACCGATAATTTAGATATAAGGTCACTAAATTTACAAAATAAACATAACATAATATTTCCCCAAATAATGTATCCCTTATTATCACATAAAAATATATGAATACCTTTACCTACTTTAAACAATTATAAAACATTTATGCTTCCAAGAGTAAAATCATAGGTTATTGAATATATTCCTTAAATCCAAACATCTAATAATTCAAGCATAACGTAAACCATAATATAACTAACCACCATAATAGTTATCAATACTATTACTTAACCATATATTCATTATTTTATTATAATCATGCACATATTTAGTATTATCATTCCTAAGTCATGTGTTTTCAAGGAGATAAACATACAATAAAATCATTTATTTTGATTACTAGTGATATTCATCACATGATTCAAATTCCAAAAATAATTACTAAAGTACAATCCTTATACATATCCGGATTATTATACCTATGTCATAATTAATAAAATAATCAAATAACATAATTCTTGAATCCAATCGTAGACATATTAATCATTCCAATTCATCTGTGGTAGTAGCATAATCTTGAATTTGATTCATTATCCTCTTTTAGGGTATATTCCTTTTATGATTGAGAAATTGATTTGTGTAGTATCCCATATAATTATTGTTGAATAATTGTACATTATAAACTTTTTTCTTAACCTTACAATCACAAGAATAGTGTCATTTCTCTCCACACTTCTAGAAAACACCCATTTCTTTTAACAAAGTCCAGGGGTGTTTCTTTCCACAATTATCACATGTGGGAAAATACTTCTATATATTCATTTCTTTATCCAAAAAATTATAGCTGTAATCTTTCTATTTTTCCTCCTTCAAAATCCATAATACTTATATAATTATTTCTTTGTCTCATTCTAACATGATCATATGTCCTCATATGATGAGAATGTTTAGGATACTTGTTCCCTTTAAAATATTGGCATCAGACCATAAAGTATTTTATCCTTCTTACTATTTGGATAATTTTTATTGGTGAGGTTATCATTTATTTGATAAGGTACCATTTTTAAACAATTACATACAATATATTATATCATATTATTATAAAATATAATGTATAATCTCGAAACTAGTAAAATAAAAAATTTGAATTGAAATATTTATGTGTATCGAATCTCATAAACATGGTTTTTTGGGATGTTATTTTATAGTTATCCTGAAAGTATATCTTAGGGTTATGTTCCCTAATATAGTATTTCTTAAATCTAGTTCCCATGGTTACTACTAAACTTCCTCTGATACCAACTATAAATTCTCCGACCCTAGTATCCCAGAATCAGTGCCTTAATTTATTACATTAACATAATTTTATGGAATCACATCTCGAATGAATGAATAGTTTAGTAGTCTTAAAGAACAAGATACATATTTTAAATTAAAATTAAATTTTAGATATAAAATATAAAAAAGAATTTTTTTTGATAACATCATTATTCCCCTTAGTGTAACCCTACATATCAATTATAGTAAACTTCTTGGAATCATAGGGAAAAACTAAACATATGAAAGGGGTGAGATCAAATTCGCATTAAGGGTTAGTTAAAAGGGAATATATCTTTAATAAAAAACTATAATAAATATAGAAATGAAAATAATTTAAAAACACATAAAAATAAATCAACTAAGAATGAAAATTCATCCATATATTTTTTTATAGTGAAAATCCTCTTGATAATAATAACTGAATTATTAATGAAGGAAATGATTAATTATTGGACTTCATGTATCTGAAACATGAACCATTACTCTGTGAAGAACATTCAAAAGACATTATAATTCTATGGGTAGAAACCCATCTTATTCTATTTGGAATCAAACATTAAGGGTTTGTTTCTAATTATTTTCATCTCATGAGACTAATGATGCATCGAGGGGATTGCATTTAATAATCCCCAACCCATATGGCCTTCATTAACTGGTCCCCAACCCATGTCATAATATTACAAATAATTCCTCATATGTAAAATAATCAATTTAATTATAAATAATTTTAGTTTTCATCAAATATCTTTATTAAATAAAATATACCGATTTATTAGTAATTCCCCAGTTAATCAAATAAATATCAAGGTAAAAATAATATGTAAAAATTGTATATATATTAGATAATAATAATATACATGATAATAGAAATATGGATATTTAATTAAATATTCTATGATTTATGATTTTAAATAAAAGGTGGAAGTATATACATCATATAAAATAAATTATGTTCATGACATCAAAAATATGCTTCAACGAATGAAAATTGAGATTAAGTCCCTTACAAGGATAATATAAATATTCAAATGAGTATATTACGTGTATTAACCATATATACACATAAAAAAGTTGAAATAAAACATAATATGATAAAACTTAATTTTACACATAAAATTATTTTGACATAATTAATGAAATAGAAGTTTAACCCAATGAATGATAATTCAGTTTATAAATCCCTTCCCACATTGTAATAAGTCAAATCGTATACCCCAAAAATGTAATAATTATCAAATGAAAAATTAAATACCCTGAAAATAAGGAAATTCAGGATATTATACATCAAATTTAAGCATAAATACACCAAACATAAGTAATAAGTGGTGAATAAGTCATATCTGACATAAAAAAAAGGAGATGAGAAACCCCCTACCTTATATTAGAAATTGTTATGAACTTATAGTTAATGACCCGAATATTAAAGTTATATTTATTAATTACTTAATTAAGAACCTATTAAAAACATATTTTATATATTATAATTTTATTTTTTTCATTTATAGCCATTATTTTCAATTATAATTTTTTATTTCATTATTCTTGGAGGGTTTTTTCACAGTTTTATAGTTGGTTACCTTGTGTATAATTATGGGAGTTATTTTCAAATAGAAGAAAAACTTAAGAAGTGGAATGAAATAATATCGATATAATTCTAGGATTTTAAATGGTATCATCTATTATTTTGTTCTCATATGAGGATGAATCATTTAATAAAATATTAATGATAAATGTTTAGTTTATTTTGGCAGTTTTTTGATCATCATGAACTAGTTTTGTTTTATTGTTTAATATTATTAATATATATTAGTTACAGATCAAAAAAAAGTTATGAATTCATATTATAATCTAATTTATTCATAATAACAATTTTATGACCATCACAGAATGTGTTAAAGAAAAATTAAAACACATTTTCCATGAAGGTGGTGAATCAACACATCACAAACAATGTTTTCATTTTTAAAATAAAAGAAGAATTGAAGAGATATGATGGTTTATATACCATTAAAAACAATTAAAGTATATATATGATACTATAGTTATCATGTCACTTTGGATAAGGGTACGTGAGGAGAGAATAATAAATGAAAATACATTAAAAGAGAAAGAAGGAGGATTTTACCTCTTAAATATCACCTCCTTTAGGACCTCCTTAAGACAGTTTGATTTGGTCTTTTGGTAAGACTAGTAGTTCGTGGGAATGAGGAAGAGGATTATAAAGGTAATTTTTCAGAATATAGGAATGTTAAAATACTTTTTAGTTGTGAGGAGAAGGTGTTGTATTTATAGTGTGAGGAGAGGTTTTTTTTTATTATTTTATGCATTTCTTGATTATTTTGGATTGAGATTACCAATAATGATGATTCTTGTGACTATGTACAATAAATAGTAAATTTTAATTATAACTTATGGTTCTTACATAATCCATACATAATAAATGACAAAAAAATCATGTATTTAGATTATAATGTTAAATACTATAAATTATTTTATTTCACTATTCACCAAAAATTAACTATTTTACAAAAATCCCAAAATCTAACAATAAATATTTTTCAAATTTTAGTTTTAAAAAATATACTACATTTTATGAAAATAACTTTCTAAATATTATAAATTTAATTTTTAATTTAAATCATCATTTATTTGATTGTTTCATTTAAAAAATAATTAATGCATCATCGTTGTATAATTATTTAAGATAATTGTTTCCCCATTAATAATTAAACATAAAATATTTTTATGTATATAAATATTTTTTCATTCAAAATAATATCTCTATTCAAAAATATCTTATGGATAAAACCATATTAAAAACAATATAGTTGTTTAAAATATTAATGTGAAATTTTGTGATTTTATTTAATTTAAATAATCTCAAAGTAATTTTCATGGGAAAGTGTCCATTAAATAAAAAAAATTCAATTTTTTTTAAAGGTAGAATATGAATCATCGAATAATATTTCTTAATTTTTTAGCCTAATCTTTCTATTATTATCATTTTATTTTAACATAAATTACCCAAATTACCCTTTACCATGGTAATAAAAATTTTTAAGGTTACTATTCATATTGTTCACAATTAAATGGAAATTATTTACAAAATTTAAAAATTATGAATAAAAATAATTCATCCAATTTTAATTATTAAAAACATATATTTTTATGAATTCTATTTAAAATTAATCCCACAAAGTGCATCAAATATTTTTATTAAAAAATGTATTTTTATGCCCAAAAATGTAATAATACCCAAATAAGATAAAGGATGATTAAAATTAAATATATTATATTATTCCTAACTAAATATTTATTATTTTGAATTTAGATAAAATTAAAATCTTAAACAGTCTTTAATATAATGATATTGACAATTTTATAAATATCGGTATTTTTCACTATTCAATGGAAAATAATTTTTTTCTGAAAAACACCAAAAACTAACCGTAAACTAATTTTGATATTATGATTTCAAAAATTTATTTTATTTTGTAAAATATAATTTATAAATGTTTCAAAATTTAAATTTAAAAAAGTGTGCCCTTAAATGGCAGTAAAATTGCCTTTTAGAAAATAAATATTTTTATTCATAAAATTAGAGTTATTCTAATCTCAATCCTATGAAACTTATGGTTTTAATTTAAAAACCTTTTATTGAATATTTAAAATATAAATTTCATTAATATATTTCACTAATAGTGATTAATTTAATTTATTAAGATAAAATTCGACTGTGTTCATAAAAATAGTTCTTTATAAAAAAACGTCCTTTATGTTAAATTGATTTTTATTTTCATTTATAATTAATTGTAAACCAATGAATTCATTTTATAAACATGTGTAAAATATATTTTCATAATTTACTTAATCTCATTCATTCTCTCTATTCCAACGGATATGTGATAACTATCACAATTAAATAATAATATTTTATCATTTCCTTATGCTTGGTGTTCTGTGTAACGTAAGCTATCAACGAAATAAAATGTAAAAAGAGACATACCTTAAAATATTAGTTTTTTATATTTATAATTATATATAAATATATATAATTTAATATACATAAATAAATAAATATGTATATATATATATAATTTTATAAGTACATGCCCATATATATATATACACAAACATATACATATATACATACATGTAGACACACACACACACACACATGTAAATATATATATTAATTTACATATTAATATATATATTGACATATAAATTTAAAAGTATATTTATATTAATATATGATAATATATGATAATATATAAACTAACAATTATATTAATTTACATATTAATAATATATATTTATAAAAACATATGATAATAGAGACACACCCATTGAACATATATATTAATTTATATATAAATATGTTATAAAATATAAATATGAATTTATATCAACATATATAAATAAATACATATAAGATAATATATTTTAATTTATTTATAAATATGTAATAGCATATATTAACAAACTCATATATGTATATTAATATATATAATTATATAATTATATATAAATATACATTAATTTATGTTTATATATAAATATATTAACATATGCATACATACTGTGTAATATATTATCCAAGAAGATAAATATTTCAGTTTGGTTGGCCCATGTGTTTCATCTAGACATTGCATTCATGAGAATGAATCTCACTCAACATGTATTTTATCCAGGTCGGAGGTCTGCATGTGGTGAGGCGAGCTGACCTCATCTTCATGAGGTGTGGATGATGTTACATATGGTGTGGTGAGGGGTTGGATGACATTGCATGGGGGAAGGCATGGGGTGGTTTAGATGTCATATTCATGTGGTGTCTTTGAGCACGGTAGGGGTGGGGGTAACAATTATCTAAATAAATATCAAAAAGTAAAGAAATTTAATTATCCATGTTTATAGAAAATGTGACTAATTTTAGAAACATTCATAAATGAAACTAATTTTAACAACGTTAAAAAACATAATTAATTTAGAGATACTTATAAACATGGATAAATCAGTGATGTTTACGAATGAGGATAAATTATCGACATAAAAAATATAGCTATATTTATAAATGCGATTAAAAGAAAAACCATAACATGGATAATTATAAGTTATCTTGTAGTTCATGACACATGTATTGTAATTGATTTAGATGTATCAATGCTTCTTTTATATCTTATTATTTGGAAAAAAACTTCCTACTCATTCCTTGTTTCCCTTAGTTTGAACTTATGGTTTTCTTATTCATGTGGTTTATTAAACATGTATTAGTTTACTAAAACTAATGTTTTTATAAAAATTTCACTATAAAAGTCGTTTCAAACATTATTTTCAAACTAGAACTAATAATTTTCATTGTGAATGAAAATCTAAATATTCATGGTGGTATTCAATTGGGATTTTCACCACACCCGACATATACCCATGGGGAAAATATAGACTTGGGTTTGTGGTATAGAGATAAAGTAAATAGTTCCATGTAGTTTGACAACGCTTCTTAATACTCATCATCCTTCCTTGGTGGTGGTGATAGTGGGTCATGGGGAGTTTGGAGCTTGTGTGGAGCATTTTGGGATCCCTGTTGATGTATTGGGATATTTTTTACCAGCCTCCTTTGACATTAAAATATTTTTGTTTCATTTTGTATATAGATACTGATTACTTTATTTTTATTCATGGTACGATATCTATGAGTTTTTTGCTACCATTACCATGTTGTGATCATCCTGTTGATTATATATACTTGAAAAAATTTATTTATTTCATGGGTGTCCAACTTATGGATTCTTCACATTGTAATTTTTAGTGTAATCTATTTGGTGTTTATTTGTATTTTTAGGGTGATACTATTCCAATTTTTTATCTTTTGATATCATGATTCTTATTGACAGTTAGTGGTGATTAGGAATGCACTTCAGGCCTTGTGGTGAGTTAGATCGAGTGATTTGTTGGGTCAAACCAAGAATAAACATTACATGTACAACCTCCTAGCTCCAATAAAGAGGGAAGAATAAAAAAATTGAAAATATATGATTTCTCTTCCTAAAAACCTCTACAACCCTCACAAGGGAGAGTGAATATGCCCTAATGGCCTAATCGATCCAAAGATGGGGACACCATAAATATACCTCACACAAATAGGAAAATAAGAAATGAAAAGAATTCAATCATTCTATAAATTTGGATCCCAAAAACAATCCCCATACTATAATGAAACATAAAATCGGAATAATTTAAAAGGGAATTATATTAAATAGAGTATACAAGAGGAAACACCAAGATTAAATGAACAATGAAATATTATTATTTAAAAATGATAGTTATAAAATTGTCGATGAATTGGAATTTATGAATAGGAATATCCACATTTTAAAATATATGTTCAAGTCATATTCAATAAAAATCTATTGACTAATTTTTTATAGATAAACACTCAATTATTTGTAATGTCATTTTATTCTTTAAAAACACATTTTCTTCAAAAATGTTTTTATTTATTTTTGTTGGAAAATAATATAATTAATTTTTTCCACTTTTAGAAAACTTATTTGATAAAATAAAAATAATTTTTCGAATCAAAATATCAAAATTATCTTTTGGTTTTTATGGTATTTTTCTAAAAGGTTTTATTTTTCAATGAATATTGAAAAATGCTGATTCTTATTGAAAATAGTATTTTTGTTTTAAGAATATACAAAGATATTTTTTTAAAAAATTTTTTAAATAAAAAATCATTGAATTATATTATTATATATTTTAATTAATATTATTCATTAATTTAGTATAAAAACGTTTTTATACTTAAAAAATATATTTTTCTAAAAAACATGTTTTCATTGAGTTTTAAAGGTTAAACTTTAAATTAAAATGCACCACTTATGTGGTTGGAATTTGAAAAAATGGATTAATTATTTGTAATAATAATACCCAAATTTATCAATGATTTCTCTTTCATTTTTTCTATATTGAATAGTAAAAACTCAAAAAAAAAATTACCTCCATGGTTAAGGTAAGAAATTGTTTTATCAGGGGTTAAATTAAATATATAAGGGTTAAAATAACCTAAAAAATTGTCTTATATTTTTAATTTATCAATATTTAGACCATATCTCATATAATATTCATAAAAGTTCTATTTTTGATCAATTTGTATTGAGTAATACATTAATATATTTTATTATTTTTAAAAATTCTAAGTGTGACCTCTCACCCACTTATTAAAGGATACCCCTTACCTCTCTTCTTAATACAACTTTGATCAATCTATATCAACAAAAAACTACAAAACCTACCTCAAAAAAATCCTTAAACATGTTCTAGATCTTATTTTATTCCCAAAATACTAATTTTAAAGTCCTTAATAATAGATACAAAGGAGGTATATTTAAGAGAAGGTAACCATATTAATGATGCTTTTTCATTTTACTTATTCTTCTACCACATTAAATTATTTCATAAAAATTAAAATATAATAAAAATATTCTATAACATATAATTATTTTTTATTATGTTAATTTAATAATGTTTATCCATCTCCTTCTCTATCAAATGTATAATAAAACTATCTCACGTATGTGCGGTGGACTACCACATCGTGGTATGATGTCGTTTAGTTTTCACCACTAAATCACAGTTATAGAAATAATGATGGAAAAAATGGATATTTATATTAGTTATTAAATTTTATTTATTATATAAAATAAATATATCATCCACTTCTGTAACCTTTCACCATAATATAAATGATATCATTGCTCATGTGTACGTACGACATATCGTCTCCATGAAGCGATGTGATTCATTTTCCATGTAAACCCTTCAAAAATAATTCTGAAAAGTGTTTGTAATGAATAAAAATAATATTAAAAATATTACTATCATCATGGATATTATTAAGCTTTATATTATGAATAATAATTAAAATTTCCATGTCAAAACATGCATAAAAAATGAAATAGACAACCCCTGAAATGATGGTATTAATGAAATATTATTAACAAAAGGGTAATAAGATGTTATAAGAGGATAATATATGATATTATAAATTTTAATATGGTTCTAGTGTAAATATATAACATGTTTTAAACCATTATATATGATTTTAAATAACTTTCAACTAAAGTAAAGCATGAGGTAAGGGATTTTGTCTCAATTTCCACTCCCTTGAGACGTGTTTTGTATTATGCACCTTTTTATTTTTATATGGATTATATAATTCCAATTAAGGTATTAAAAATGAATATATATTTATTCATGGTAATTAAATTTTCATCAAAATTTTACTCTTTAAATATATTCAATATTTTTTTCTCAATTTTCACCCTTTGGAACATGAATCGAGGAAATAAATATTTGAAAGAAAAAAATATTATTTATTTTTTATCGCATATATTATTTATTCTGTTCTCATATTTTATTTAATTTTTTTTACTATTATAAAATTATTTATCAAATTAAAATTTACCTTATTTTACTTTTTTAATAAATGGTTTAAGGATAATATTCCTTTCATTTTTCAAATGAGATACTTTTATTAAAAACCTTTGAAAGGAATGTTTTTTAACATATACGACATGAATGGATTTTCCCACCAAAATGAAAAATATTTTCATTGTATCTTACTATAAAAGTTTATAAGTTTATTTTAAATGAAATTTTTTCCCTTTATATTAGAACTATTTTTTATTATAAGAGATTTAAAAATGGAAAAGTTATCTTCCTTAAGAATTTAATAAATATTTTTATGCTATTTATTTATATTAATAATGATCCTCTAAGGATATGTTGAAATGATTACATCCTTTAAATCATCACATTTTTTTATAATTTTTCATTTTACATTACATTTATCATGATTATACATATTTTTTACATCATGGATATGTTAATTTCCTAAACCGTATACCATTTCTACATACAGTGATTTAGTCGACTGGGGAAATATTGATAAATACATATTATTTAATCCCTAAAAATATTTGTTGATAAATAAAAATATTTATGAATATAATTGATTATTCAATGTATGAGGAATTAATTGAGAATATAGTGATATGTGGGGCCTAATTACAGATCACCCCCTGAGACATCAGCATGTCACATGATATAGATCTGTTGGCCAAATTAAATGGGTTTCTATCGATATTTTTATAAATTCTTATGAAAGGTATTGATAGTGGTGGTATCATGATTCCTAAGATCATAATTTCCCATAATTATGAATTTCCTTCGTTGTGAATTCATTTATTATTATCCATGAGATTACTATATTGATATTTTTCCAAAATGTGTTTCATGATCAATTTATTGTTTAAATGGAATGTGATTTTAGATATTTACCTTTCTATATTAGTTATAAATACTTTACTATCTTTCATTGTTTGTAACCCTTACTGATAATTTGAAATCACCCTTATTTTATTTCCTTTCACCATGATATAAAGATAAACTATTGAAATTAGTTTTAAGGATGTCGGGTATTTACATTTGTTATGTTTTGTATTGTATCCCTATTGTAAAATGGGTTTCATGTATGTGTATAGTTATACAAGGATACTAAACTTATCAGTCCTTTGAGATTAGTTTGTTTTTATCTAAGAAAATGTGATAAAATAGACAATGACTCTGGTTTACTAGATTTTGGGTTATTATAGTTGGTATGAGAGGATCTTTATTTGAAACTAGCGAACTAGATTAAGGAAAAATATATTAGATAACCCTATGAATGAATTTTATGATAAGTATATAATAAAATACAGAATTTTTGGTAAGTTATAGATTAGGTTGTTTACTTGGAAATAAATCTCTATCTGGATACTACAAGTGAACACGGTTCTTGAATAGATGTAACTAGGGATAATAAATCTAAAAATGCATTGTGGGCTTGACTTAATAATTACTTGGTATATGAAACTGGCATTTCTATGAACCTAGTTTTACAATCATGGGGGATATCCTTTGGTTAATTCACATTTTATTTTCAAACTATTTTGGAGGGTCGGAAAATGTTCACAAAGAAACAAAGTTTGTAATTATGAGATTAATAATTCATACATTTTTTATTTATGATAAGTGTTACATTAGATTTATAATTCTATATTGTAGTTCATAATTAAATTATTTAATCTAGTATATTCCATAGTTTAGAAATGGATCCTCAAAGTAATAATGGAATCAATACTCATGGATAGTGTAGAAATCCCCCTTCTAATATAACTAATACAAAGATTATTGGTGTTGAGAAGATCATGACCACATTATGGAAGCTTATTCATGTTATGAAAAATGAACTTCCCTTAATGGAGAAACCTTTCCACAGTGTTATTTACCTATGTTGGGTTGTTTTATGTGACATAAGCCTCCTTCTTTTAGTGTAACAAAAAATCCCATGGTATTTGAGTAATGGACTAAGTCACTTGAGAAGATATTTATACCTTTAGATGTAATTAAAGAGAAAAAGTTATACTTGTGGTATATTTTCTTAAGGGAGATGTTGACCAATGGTGGTTGTTGACCTAAAATACTAATGTGGAAGAATAAATCGAAGGTCTATAATGTAGGGATTTTAATGTAATAGTTTTTTGATAAATATTTATATCATGAGAAATTAATTGAAATAAATAGAAAATTTATTTTCTTAAATAAAAATAACGAATAAATTATTATGGAGTATTAGGAAACCTTTATGATACTAGAAAAGTGTGCTACAAATTACATACATAATACAGAAAAAAATGTTGACTATTTCTTTGAAGGGCTTAAGACTAGTCTTTGAAGGGAAATGGCTTCCATTTTTTCATCATATGATGAAATTTTATTATCTTCCATAGAAATAGGAAATGAATTATCTAGATCTTATATATTTAAGTAAAATCAAGAAAATAATAGGAATTTGAACACCATGTAAAAGGGAATACATCAAAGAATAATAAGGTGAATTAATTTCCATATTTTGAAAATTATGGAAAGAAATAACCTAGAAAATGATTGAAGGGAATGACAGTGTGTTATAAGCATGAAGACAAGGGTTATATAGATAGTGAATTTAAGTAGAAGAAATAGATCACTACTATCTAGTTCTTAAAGATTAATGAATTGAGGATTTATTCAAACCAATGTACCAAGAATCATTGGATCCTATCGAAGAATAGGTAAAGAAGAGAATTAAATGCTTAGGCAATCACTACAGTTGAATTGGACATTCTTTAAAATGTGGTGGAAGAAACTTTAACCATATGTTAAAATTTAGTTAATTATTTATTGGATTTAAGATACCCATTAACCTTTTTATCTACTTTATTTACCAATAAAAGTAGACATTTCCCATTAACCTTATCAAAGGAGTTTTCAAACAAAAATCCTACTGGATACCTCATTGAAACAAATATGTCTCTAGAAGTTCCAATTTCGAAATATAAATGTGCCCAATTCGATGAATTTATTACCATACCTATAGTTGAATTTGAAATAATTATTTGTATGATATGACATTCAAAATAATATAAAAAACGTATTGAAAGGAAAATAAAATTATTATTTGTGATGAAGATATGGAATTACTTATCTTTATAGGGGAAATTCATCATTTGATTCATGTCTGTACCCACCTTCGGTGGCTCTTAAGAATGATATTCTTAAATAATAATAGAATAAAAAACCTATGGATGAAAAATGTAATCTTAAAATTGAGGATGAACCCATTTTTCAAAAATAAAATGATGTATTTTCTAAGGAATTACCTAAACATCCACCCAAGAAGGAAGTTTAGTTTTTCATTTATTTGATCTGTGATGAAAGAACTATATCAAATAATCCCTTTAAAATGGGCACTATAGAGTTAGTGGAGATAAAGAAACCACTAGGGTAGTTGAGTGTTAAGGGATTTATACTCCCTATTACTTCACCTTGGGAGCACCTTTTATTTTCATAAAGAATAAAGATAGATTTATGAGGCTTTGAATTGATTGTAAAGAAATCAACGACATTATGATAATGAACAAGTATCCCCTTCCTCGCATTAATGAATTATTCAATCAACTTCATGGAGCACAATATTTTTCAAAGATTGACCTCCATTCGAGGTATCATCAATTTCAATTAAAGAAGGAATATATTTTGATGAAAGCATTTCAAATGTGGTATGGTCATTATGAGTTTACTATAATTCCATTTTTATTGACTAATGAACCCTCTGTTTTTATAGTTCCGATGAATATATTATTTTTTGAATATCTTGATAATATTTTGTGGAATTTATTAATGATATATTGGTGTATTCTAAAATCAATTTGGACTATGAGAATCAATTGTGGATCAATATTTATACTCTTATAAGAAAATTGATATTTTTTAAATTTATAAAGTGTTAATTTTGGGATGAAAAAGTTACATTTCTTGTCCAAATTGTCTCCAAGGATGGAATATTTGTTGTTCCTATGATGAAAAAGTTAGTCCAATAATGGTATGTTATAATGAATATAATTGAGGTACATGGTTTCATTAGTTTGGTAGGTTACTATCGATGATTCTTTCAAAAAAAATCCCAATTGGATAACTCATTAATCAAGCTTACACGAAAAGGATTTATGTAATGTCTCGGACCTCTTCAGTCCATTACTTTGGGAAAATGTGGTGTTGCAGGTGTTCCGGGAGGTCAAGGTGACTTATCCCCAACACTTTGCCAAATATCTCGTTCTTTGAATATTGTTTCCAGTTTTATGAACAACATCAGTAGGTGTACAATGTTTCACATATCAGTAGCAGAGATCGATAGCACAGATTGGTAGCACAGATCGGTAGCACAGATCAGCAGCACAGATCGGTAGCACAAATCGGTAGCACAGATCGGTAGCACATATTGGTAGCACAGATCGGTAGCACTGATCGGTAGCACTTATCGGTAGCACATATTAGTAGCACAGATCGGCAGCACAGATTGGTAGCACAGATCGGTTTCACAGATCGGTAGGTGTACAGTAACGGTAGGTCAATAGTGTTTCCAGATTCCTTCAGTTTTGCCCCTTTTGACGTTTCCTTTGATATAAAATACATTTAAAGCCGTATTTTAAGGACTCTTAAGGCCGATTAAAAGGCCATAAATCCTATATTAATTATTCCTAAGGATTGGAATTTTTTACTTGGTCAAACCGCGTGGGTTAATGTGATCCATTTTTAATGGAGAATTAAGCGGATCTTAAACCGTCGCCCCATTAAATCTTCAAAATGGAACAAGATTCATCCTTTTTTGTTCTGCCTCTTTGTTTACTGCTATGAGATGCTCGAACCTTTCAATCCTTCTCGTAGGAGTTTCACAATCAAACCATACTCTTCTGATTGGTTCCGCTCAGTTTTGATGCAACCAAGCTATATCGATCAATCTTCGATATATGGTTTGTTGTATCATCATTCCTTCGGGGATCATCTTCTCTTGTTCTCCTTTTTGTATTAGCATGTAATCTCTAGGCTTCTAATGGGATTTCCTTGGGGTTTTGTTGGTGCAGTCGTACCATCGCATCCTCGGGTGGATGCAGTTGTTGCGAGAGGAGGATCGTAACCCGTTTTGTGGATAAAGAACGTGAGGAACTGTTTAAGGTAGGGGATTCATTGCTTCTCTAATTGGTTATGTGAAATCATTGAGTTAGCATTATTTATCCCTTTGGATCACAATGAAATTGATCTAATTAAATATTTGAACCAGATAAAGAAATTGTTATCGCTCGTATGTTATTGCCTCATGTTTTTCTAGATAGTGTGATATTTGTGCTTGCTTTGCTTAGCTGCTGTTCTTGATGGAAATTGATAAAGAACGTAAAGCCAGAATTAATTTATAATTAATTGGCTACATATAAAGAGGCATGTAAATGAATCCGGATGTTTTTGTTGCTGTAGTTTTTCTCTTTTTATGTTAATCAAATTGGCATAGTAAGAATGTTAAATCTTTTGTGATAGATTACTAAATAGGTTTCCTAGAATTGGAACCAAAAAATTGAATTTTTTAATTCAAGAGGGATTAAAGAACTGGTTGGTTGATAAAAGGTAACGCCTGTTAGGGTTCTTAGTTAACCTCTTGTTCAAAAGGTCTAGTTCCTTGTGCTTTAGAGCCATGATTGCTCATTTTGTATGAAGGTTGGATTCCTTGTTAAAGGGCCAAGAGCCCATTTGATGTGATGTTTAATTTCTTGCTTCTTGTGTTGTGATGTGACCCTGGAGGGGTGTTGTGATATGTGGAGGCAGGGAGGCCTTGTGGTTGTGGTAGTAGATGGTGCCTAGAGTGGCGAGATGCATCCGTTTATGCATGTGGGTATCGGGGAGGACACTGGGGATGATGGTATGGGATTGATGTGATGGCTGGATGTTGGTGGTTTTGATTGGTCGTTTATCTGCTTTACTTTTTCCCACTTCTCAAGGAAGCTGGTCTTACTTACCCTCCTTCCAAAAGAGGCGAAGACGCGTGGGGTATGTCTCATTTTTTCTGTGTTTAGCCTCTCGAGGGAGAATGGGTCAACAATATTTCTATAGGCGGCAAAGACTCGACGAGTAGTATATCTACTCACCGTGTTTATCCCCCTTGTGTTTAGTAGCATAGGATGCTTTTCTATAATGCCTGGGAATATGGGAAAGTAATTCGGTAATGAAAGATTGATTAAATGGTGATAATCCACGGGGATGGAGATGCTGGAATTTAAAAGTGATGTTGAATCTTAAAAGGAGTAGTTGATTTTGAATTTGATGCAAATTTAGTTTAATGAGGTTTTGTTCATGGTTAATTAATGTTTGAAGAATTAATTAACATATAGAGGAATTGATAAAATGGGAATTAAGTAATCTAAAAAATCCCTTAAATGGTTGTGTGATTATAGGATACCTTGTCTTAGAAGTGGCAGCCCGGAGTCCGAGAGACAATAGCTATAGTTGTGTCTAAGACTAGGTTATGCCCATAGTGTAATTGTGAGTTATATATATTCTGTACTTTTTGTGTTTCTATACGCTACTCCACCCTGTCGGTAAGGGCAACTGACACCCCAGGGATGCTGATCCCTAGGGGGTGTTTTCCCCAACATTCTTATGGGATGTTTAATGGCTGACTACCCCTTTAGCCCCGCTCTCTTCTCTTGGTAGATACTAGTGCCTTTGGAACAACCGTTAGTTTCCCCCATATATTTGTGTAGAGGGTTGTAATGGCTTGTGGTTATCTCACACACATATATTCTGGATATAGTATCCTATGTACTACTATAGGTGTAACATGTATAGGTTGTAATGGCTTGAGGATCCTTACTCGGCGTATGGGCTGTGATGGCTTGAGGTATAATACCCGACGTATGATACACGTTATGTGAGCTATGGTGGCTCCTAGAAACTACCTGGTTACTTTCGTTTGTGAGGATGGTGTGGTGCTTAGCCCAAGTGTCTGAAGGCAAGCCTTTGTGGTGCACGTAGTGCAGATTGTGGAGCTTGGCCGAGGTGTATACGGGCAAGCCTTTAGAGAGAGATTCACAGGATGTATGTTGTTGGGGAAAATATGCAAACCAGTGGGGAAGTAGTAATGGGGTACCCTTGATATTCTTTACTATATTCTATATTCTTGTATGTTTTACTTGGTGAGAGTATCCATGGTGAGGTTGGGAACTTTGTATATGTGTTTAGGTGATGAGTTAATTTCACTTTTTGTTCACTAGGCTTTATCATGCTTTCTCTACTTTTTCACGAGAGGCTTTGGGGAGGATCCTACTGAGTATACTGTTATACTCACCCTTCATATATATAAACTGTTTTTCAGGTCACTTAGAGCAGGTTGGAGATAAGGATGGTTACTACTAGCTTGTGGTTGTAGGAGTTCTTCAGGCTTGTGGTTGTTGCTGTTTTATTTTCCTTTGGGTACTTGCGGTTTTCCCCTTTCAGTTTTAGTACTTTTGCATGGAATTTCATATATTTACTTGGGTTTCTTTTATATTTTAGTTCTGAGTTGGAGTTGGTTGGTGTCTATCTTATCTCTCTCTTCCGCATGTGTTCTCTTAGAGGGTAATTCCTCCCATTTGTGTGTTACTATACCCTCGGTGCTAGTCACCAACCCGGGGCCTACTGGAGGCAGGACTCAGGGGTCATTATCTCCCTTATCACATTTCCGGCCTAGGAGGGGTACACCTTGTGGGGAGGGGGTCATGATAGAGTTGTATCAGAGCTCTGGTTGAGGGATAGGATGGAGTTTAGAGTTAGGCACATGTGAGGTTGTAGGGGTTGGTAGGGAAAAAGTGTCATTCATGTTTAGCAAGTGTGGTAAACACTGGAAACCGGCTGAGACATGGGCGTTTAGGCCCCACTATGATCTGATGTACAGACCTTTAAGTTTACAATGGCTACTAAACAAGGTGATACTAGTTGCAGGGTAGAGACCTAGAAAAGGATCATGCATCATTCTTCTTTGTGCATGTGTTTTAATGGGTAGACCTTGGGATAGGTTAACCTAAAACGAATGAAAGAAAACAATAAATTAATTAATCTTGAGTCTTCCATATTCTAGGGTTAGGAGCTCTAATAGTTTCTTATTTTACAGGTATAGCTCCAGGCTGATGTCCTCATCAGGTTTGCGCAGAAAATTTCCAGCAGGTTGTTCTAGCAGATCGCCGCAGGGTAGAGGTTGATGATGACGACACTTGGAGGAAGACACTTCGTGATTTTAAGAACCTGAGTCTGAAGAAGTATGAGGGCTTTGTTTCAGATGCAGTCACGGAAGACTGGTTAGAGGAGGTCGATATAGGCTTCAGTTCGATTCGTGATCGTAAGGAAAACTGGGTGTCCTTGGTTGTGACGATGTTGTGTGGAGTATGAAGGCAGTGGTGGCTCTTGTTCCTTGGGGATCATGAGGAGTCAACGATCTCATAGGAGGTGTTTCGTGACAAGTTTAGAGATGAGTTCCTTTCCTCAACTACGAAGGCGTCCAGTTTCCAGGAGCTTCTTACCCTTCGACAGGGGAGCTCTAGTGTTTGAGAGTTTGGAATCTGTTTCAGGAACCTTTTACGATATGCTTCAGACCTGTTACCAGATGAGGAGGACAGGGAGAGGCATTTCGAGGAGGCTTTGCGTCTAGATTTCCAGCACCAGGTCACCCCATTTATGCTGAAGACATATCTTGAGGTGCTGGTGAGGGAAGAGGTTTTTGAGAGGAATTTGGCCAGGACCGGATCGTCATGAGATGGGAATCGTCATGAGATGGGAATCGTCATGATTCCTCACGAAGCAGAGCTGTGGTATGGGGTTCCCGGTTTTCAGGGCAGAAGAGTTTCCATTCACCTGGGGGTAGGTCCCAACCCTTCCCATCTTGTTTCTCCGGAGACAGCAACTCTCAGGCCTATGCGAAGGGATCAGGCGCTTGTTTTTCTTATGGTGGTCATGGTCATCAGCAGCGGGAGTGCCCGACTTTTCAGAGAATTCGTCATGCACCGGGAACTCCGCTCCAGGTTCCTCCATTGAGGTAGTTACAGCTGATGCAGCAGCAGCAGGTTGAACCAACTTTAGATCACCAGAGGGTAGATGGGGCAGGTAGAGGACATACCCATGATGCTTCCCGTCCTCAGAGTGCAGAGTGCGGCCATGGTGGTGGTCATCATCAGGGTCAGAGAGGTCGTGGAGGAGGTCGTGGTTAGCTTCATGCTCTAGCATTGTCAGCACTGGCTAGATGTCGTTCGAGGTACCCTTTTCTTGTTTTCTACCATGGTGTATTCCTTTTTTGACTCAAGAGAGACACACTCCTTCATATCACCTACCCTTTTCCATGCTTTGGGACTTGAGGTAGAGAGGCTTCCAATGCCCTTGGCATTGACTACAGCAGTTGGAGGTCGATTTGACTTGTTTGAAGTATGTAGAGACTATGATCTAGTGTTGGGGAAGCACCGCTCTTGGGGAGATTTCCTATGTTTAAAAATACAACCATATGATGTCATCCTTGGCATGTATTGGTTGTATTCGGTGTAGGCTTTTGTGGATTGCTATAGGAAGAAGTTCATTTTCTTTTATGAAGATGGAGAGAAATTGGTGTTTGTTGGTGAGCGAGGTCCTCGGATGGGTCATAGACAAGTTCCATCCTTATCATCCTTGATGGCTGAGTTGATGCTGAGTTCTTTAGAGGTTCAGCAGTTTGCGTTTTCCTAGGGTCGTGGAGGAGTACCCTGATGTCTTTCCAGAAGAGGTTGTAGCATTACCCCCTCGACGAGAGATCGAGTTTGGGATCAAGCTACATCCAGGAGTGTCTCCTATCTCCATGTCTCTATATAGGATGACCCCTTCTGAGTTATGAGAGCTATGTATACAGCTTTATGGTCTATTGTAGTGCGGTTTTGTTAGGCCAAGTGTGTCACCATGGGGTGCACTAGTCTTGTTCATGAAGAAGGACAACTACAGTTTGCGGTTGTGTGTCGATTATCGTTGCTTAAACAAAGTGACAATAAAGAACCGGTATCCTCTTCCATGGACTGATGAATTATTCAATCAACTAAAGGGTGAAAGTTGGTTCTCAAAGATTGACTTTCATTCAGGATATCATCAAATGTGTGTGAAAGATGAGGATATCCCGAAGACTTCTTTCCATTGTCGACATGGGCATTATGAGTTTGTTGTAATGTCGTTTGGTGTGACGAATGGTCTAGATGTGTTCATGGGAATGATAAATGCTATGTTTTGTGAATTCCTAGACAAGTTTTTGGGGGTTTTCATTGACGACATCCTTGTGTACTCTACATCTGAAGAGGAGCATGCAGAGCATCTACATGCTATTTTGGGAGTTCTTCGTAAACATCAGTTGTTTGGGAAGTTGTCGAAGTGTGAGTTTTGGGCTCAAGAAGTCTGTTTCTTGGGGCATGTTGTGTCCCAACAAGAAGTATCTGTGGATCCATCATAGATAGAAGCAGTCGTGTCTTGGGAAGCCCCCAAGATAGTGTCAGAGGTGCGAAGTTTCCATGTTCTCGTAGGCTACTACAAGAGGTTCGTAGCCAATTTCTCTCGAGTTGCGACTCCTCTGACAGCTTTGACCAGGAAGGATCAAGCATTCATATGGACTGATCAGTGTCATACAGCTTTCGATTATCTGAAGGAGAAGTTGGTAAGTGCTCCAGTCCTTTGTCTTCTAGCTGTGGGAGTCTAGTTTGATGTTTTCTGTGATGCTTCACATCTGGGGTTAGATTGTGTCCTCATGCCACAGAGGTCATTTTTTTCTTATGGGTCTCGATAGTTGCGTCCCTATGAATGCAACTATGGCACCAATGATCTTGATTTGGCAGTCGTGGTGTTTGCGCTGATGTTGTGGAGACATTACCTCATTGGTTAGCGCTTTGTGGGTTTCACTGATCATAAGAGATTGAGGTATGTTTTCTCCCAGTGTGACTTGAACTTAAGACAGCATCGGTGGATGGAGTTATTGCAGGAATACGACTTCAAAATATCATATACACCTGGAAAAGGGAATGTTGTAGCTGATGCGCTGAGCTAAAAGTCACGTAGTGATTATGTGCATGAATCTGGTGATTTCTGGAGAGTAATGGAGGAACTGTCAGCTTTGTATCTTGATATAGAAGAGGTTGGAGGCAGAGGTTGTCTTTTCCAGATGACGGTACAGTCATCCCTGATGCAGAAGGTGGAAGAGTCCAGGTTGGGTGATCTAGAGGTGGAGGTTTGGAGAGACCGAGTTGTTTGTGGTGAGGCCCCTGATGGTTGTTCAGAGGATGAAAAACACTGAGTGTTGTACCAAGGAAGTCTTTTCATTCCCTTGATGATGCATGAGACAGTTCTCCGAGATTTCCATAGTTCACCCTTACCAGTACATCCTGGTGTGACAAAGATTTACCGATCCTTGAGGAGTCAGTTTTGGTGGCCTGGGCTGAAGCATGCGGTTGAGGAGTTTGTGTCTCGATGTTTAGTCTTCCAGAAGGTGAAGGTCGAACACTGTGCTCCTAGTGGTATTCTCCAACCATTAGAGATTCCTCAGTGGAAGTGGGAGGACATATCAATGGACTTTGTTACAGGTTTACCTCGAGCTCTGGGAGGACATGATTCTATTTGGGTGGTAGTGGATCATTTAACAAAATTGGCCCACTTCATAGTGATCAAGGAGTCGATCTCAGTGGAAGTTTTGTCAAGGCAGTATCTAGAGGAGGTGGTGAGACTTCAAGGAGTACCTAGGATGATCATTTATGATCGAGAACCTCATTTTAACTCTAGGGTGTGGAGAGGTCTCCAACATGCTTTTGGTTCTCAACTATGCCTTATCACTGCTTTGCATCCTCAAACGGATGGTTAGACTGAGCGAACCATCCAAACCCTCGAAGACATGTTACGATATTGTGTTCTTGATTTTGGAGGTTCATGGATGAGGCACTTACCCTTGGTGGAATTTTCTTACAATAATAGTTTTCACTCCCCCATCGGTATGGCAACGTTTGAAGCCTTGTATGGTCAGCCTTGTCGTTCTCCGTTGTGCTGGACTGGGGTCAGAGAGTCAGCAATTCTCGTACCGGAACTAGTGGAGAATACAACAGAGATGGTTCAGATGATTCGTGAGAGGATGAAGACAGTGCAAGATCGTCAGAAATCATATGCTGATCAAAGGAGGGGACCCTTAGAGTTTAATGTTGGGGATCATGTGTTTCTGAAGGTGACTCCTCGTCGTGGGAAGCGAAGGTTTGGTCGTGGAAGTAAGCTTTCTCCCCGGTTTTTCGGGCCTTTTGAGGTGTTAGCTCAGGTTGGATTTGTGGTGTATCTAGTATCACTTCCCCCATAGATGAGTCGGATGCATGATGTTTTCCATGTATCACAGATCCGTCATTATCTTCATGATGACTCTCACATCATCGATCGGGGAGAGATCGATGTTGATGATGATGCAACCTTCGAGGAGCGACATGTGGAGATCCAATACCGCAAGGAGAAGGTGTTGTGTGGGTGTTATATTCCCTTGGTTCGTGTCTTGTGGAAACACGGTGTCATAGAGGAGAGTACCTGGGAACATGAGTCACAGATGCGTGTCCAGTCCCCGGAGCTGTTTTAAGATGTTGTGTTGTGTTTTCTGTGATCTTTTTTTATGTAAATTTGATGTGATGTTATTATTGAATTGTTTGGATATGGATTGATTGTTCCCTTTCTCTCAGATGTCGCGGTTTTTTTCCAACTTTAGAACAACTTAGGGTGGTTTTCCCCTGAGAGGTATCTTATAGGGTGGTTGTTCGAACCCCTCTTTTCTTTAGGTTGGATTTAAATTCTCGAGGATGAGAATGTTTTGAGAGGTATCTGATGTAATGGACTGGACCTCTCCGGTCCATTAATATGTGAAAATGTGGTGTTGGAGGTGTTCTGGGAGGTCAAGGTGACTTATCCCCAACACTTTTCCTAATATCCAGTTCTGTGAACAGTGTTTCTAGTTTTATGAACTGTATCGATAGGTGTACAGTGTTTCACAGATCGGTAGCACAGATCAGTAGAACTTATCGGTAGCACAGATCGGTAACACTGATCCCTAGCACAGATTGGTAGCACAGATCTATAGCACAGATCGGTAGCACAGATCAGTTTCACAGATCGGTAGGTGTACAGTAACGGTAGGTGAACAGTCTTCCCAGATTCCTTCAGTTTTTCCCCTTTTGACATTTCCTTTGATGTAAAATACTTTTAAATAATTATTTTAAGGACTCATAAGGCTGATTAAAATACCATAAATCCTATATTAATTATTCCTAAGGCTTGTAATGTTTTACTTGGTCAAACCGTGTGGGTTAATGCGATCTGTTTTTAATGGAGAATTAAGCAGATCTTAAACTGTCGCCCCATTAAATATTCAAAAAGGAACAAGATTCATCCTCTTTTGTTCTTCCTCTTTGTTCTCTGCTATGAGATGCTAGAAACATTCAATACTTCCCGTAATAGTTTCACAATCAAATCCTACTCCTCTAATTGGTTCTGCTCTGTTTTGATGCAACCAAGTTGTATCGATCAATCTTCGATATAAGGAATTTTGTATCGTCGTTCCTTCAGGGACCATCTTCTATTGTTCTCTTTTCCATATTAGCATGTAATCTCTAGGCTTCTAATGTATTTTTCTTGGGGTTTGGTTGGTGCGGTCATACCATGGCATCCTCAGGAGGATGCAGTTGTTACGAGAGGAAGATCGTAACCCGTTTTGTGGATAAAGAACGTGAGGAACTGTTTGAGGTAGGGGATTCATTGCTTCTCTAATTGTTTATGTGCAATCGTAGATTTATCATGATTAGCCCTTTGGATCCTAATGAAATTGACCTAATTATATATTTGAACTGGATAAAGAAATTGTTATCGCTCGTATGTTATTGCCTCATGTTTTTCTAGACAGTGTGATATCTATGCTTGCTTTTCTTAGCTGTTGTTCTTGATGAAAATTGATAAAGAATGTAAATCCATAATTAATTGATAATTAATTTTCTACAGATAAAGAGGCATGTAAATGAATCTGGTTGTTTCCATTACTGTAGTTGTTCTATTTTTATGTTAATAAAATTGGCATAGTAAGCATGTTAAATCTTGTGTGATAGCTTACTAAATAGGTTTCCTGGAATTAGAACCTATGAATTGAATCTATTAATTCAATAGGGATTGATGAACTGGTTGGTTGATAAAAGGTAACACCTGGTAGGGTTCTTAGTTACCCTCTTGTTCGAAATCCCGAGTGCCTTGTGCTTTAGGGCCATGAGTGCTCATTTTGTATGAAGGTTGGATGCCTTGTTAAAGGGCCAAGAGCCTATTTGATGTGATGTTTGATTTCCTGTTGTTTATGTTGTGATGTGACCCTGGAGGGGTGTTGTGATATGTGGAGGCAGGGAGGCCTTGTGGTTGTGGCAGCAGATGGCTCCTAGAGTGGCGAGATGCATCGGTTTATGCATGTGCGTGTCGGGGAGGACACCAGGGATGATGGTATGGGATGGATGTGATGGCTGGATGTTGGTGGTTTTGATTGGTTTTTTATCTGCTTTACTTATCCCTACTGCTCAAGGCATCTGTTCTTGATTACCGTACTTCTGAAAGAGGTGAAGACATTCGTGGTAGGCCACGTGCTTTCCGTGTTTAGCCTATCGAGGGAGAATGGGTCTACGCTCTTGCTATAGGCGGCAAAGACTTGACGGGTAGTATATCTACTCACCGTGTTGAGCCCCCTTGTTTTTAGTAGCATGTGATGCTTTTCTAGAATTCCTGGGAATATGGGAATGTAATTCTGTAATGAAAGATTGATTAAATGGTGATAATCCACGGGGATGGAGATGCTGGAATTTAAAGGTGAAGTTGAATCTTAAAAGGATCATTGATTGTGAATGTGATTCCAATTCAGTTTAATGAGGTTGTGTCCATGGTTAATTAATGTTTGAAGAATTAATTAATATACAAAGGAATTGATAAAATGGTAATGAAGTAATCTAATAAATCCCTTAAATGGTTGTGTGCTTATAGGATACCTAGTCTTAGAAGTGATAGCCCATAGTCCGAGAGACGTTAGCTGCAGTTGTTTCTAAGACTAGGTTATGCCCATAGTGTGGTTGCGAGTTATATATATTCTGTACATTTTGTGTTTCTATATGCTACTCCACCCAGTCAGTAAGGGCAACTGAAACCCTAGGGATTCTGATCTCTGGGGGGTGTTTTCCCCAACATTCTGATGGGAGGTTGAATGGATGACTACCCCCTTTAGCCCCACTCTCTTCTCTTGGTAGATACTAGTGTCTTTGTCACAGTGGTTAGTTTTCACCATATATGTGTGTAGATGGATGTAATGGCTTGTGGTTATTTCACACACATATATTTTGGATATAGTATCCTATGGACTACTATAGGTGTAACGTGTATAGGCTATGATGGCTTGAGGATCCTTACTCGGCGTATGGGCTGTGATGGATTGAGGTATAATACCCGACGTATGATACATGTTATGCGAGCTGTGGTGGCTCACAAAAACTACCTGGTTACTTTGGGTTGTGAGAATGGTGTGGTTCTTAGCCCAGTTTTCTGCCGGAAAGCATTTGTGGTGCACATGGTGCAGATTGTGGAGCTTGGCCCAAGTGTGTACCAGCAAGCCTTTGGAGAGAGATGCACAGGATGTATGTCGTTGGGGCAAAGCGGGAAACCAGTAGGGAAGTAGTAGTGGGGTACCCTTGATATTATTTACTATATTATATATTCTTGTATGCGTTACTTGGTGAGAGTATCCATGGTGAGGTTGGGAACTTAGTATACCTGTTTAGGTGATGATTTAGTTTCACTTGTTGTTCACTAGGCTTTAGCATGCTTTCTTTACTTTATCACGAGAGGCTTTGGGGAGGATCCTACTGAGTATACAATTATACTCACCCTACGTATATATAAACTATATTTCAGGTCACTTGGAGCAGGTTGGAGATCAGGCTGGTTACTACTAGCTTGTGGTTGCAGGAGCTGTTCGGGCTTGTGGTTGCTGGTGTTTTATTTTCTTTTGGGTACTTGTAGTTTTCCCTTTTCAGTTGTAGTACTTTTTCATGGCATTTCAAATATGTACTTGGGTTTCTTTTATATTTCAGTTCTGAGTTGGACTTGGTTGGAGTCTATCTTATCTATCTCTTTCACATGTGTTCTCTTAGAGGGTAATGCCTCCCATTTGTGTGTTACTATACCCTCAGTGCTAGTCGCCAACCCGGGGCCTACTGGAGGCCAGACTCGGGGGTCATTATCTCCCTTTTCAAATGTGGTATGGTCATTATGAGTTTACAATAATTCCATTTTTATTGACTAATGAACCCTCTGTTTTTATAGTTCCGATGAATATATTATTTATTGAATATCTTGATAATTTTCTGTGGAATTTATTAATGATATATTGGTGTATTCTAAAATCAATTTGGACTGTGAGAATCAATTGAGGATCATTATTTATAATCTTATAAGAAAATTGGTAGTTTTTTAAATTTATAAAGTGTTAATTATGGGTTAAAAAATTTCATTTCTTGTCCAAATTGTCTCCAAGGATGGAATCTTTGTTGTTCTTATGAAGAAAAAGGTTGTCCAATAATGGTATGTGATAATGAATATAATTGAGGTACATGGTTTCATTAGTTTGGTAGGTTACTATCAGTGATTCTTTCAAAAAAAATCCCAATTGGATAACCCATTAATCAAGCATACATGAAAAGGATTTATGTAATGTCTCGGACCTCTCCAGTCCATTACTTTGTGAAAATGTGGTGTTGGAGGTGTTCCGGGAGGTCAAGGTGACTTATCCCCAACACTTTTCCAAATATCTCGTTCTATGAATAGTGTTTCCAGTTTTATGAACAACATCGGTAGGTGTACAATGTTTCATAGATCAGTAGCAGAGATCGATAGCACAGAACGATAGCACAGATCAGTAGCACAGATCAGCAGCACAGATTGGTAGCACAAATCGGTAGCACAGATCGGTAGCACAGATCGGTAGCACAGATCGGTAGCACTGATCGGTAGCACAGATCGGTAGCACTGATCGGTAGCACGTATTGGTAGCACAGATCTGTAGCACAGATTGGTAGCACATATCGGTTTCACAGATCGGTAGGTGTACAGTAATAGTTGGTGAACAGTGTTTCTAGATTCCTTCAGTTTTTCCCCTTTTGACGTTTCCTTTGACGTAAAATATAGTTAAAGTCGTATTTTAAGGACTCTTAAGGCCGATTAAAAGGCCATAAATCCTATATTAATTATTCCTAAGGATTGGAATGTTTTACTTGGTCAAACCGCATGGGTTAATGTGATCCGTTTTTAATGGAGAATTAACCGGATCTTAAACCATCGCCCCATTAAATTTTCAAAATGGAACAAGATTCATCCTCCTTTGTTCTTCCTCTTTGTTATCTGCTATGAGATGATAGAACCTTTCAATCCTTCCCGTAGGATTTTCACAATCAAACCCTACTCTTCTGATTGGTTCCGCTCAGTTTTGATGCAACCAAGCTATATCGATCAATCTTCGATATATGGTTTGTTGTATCATCGTTCCTTTGGGGATCATCTTCTCTTGTTCTCCTTTCTGTATTAGCATGTAATCTCCAGGCTTCTAATGGTTTTTCCTTGGGGTTTGGTTGGTGTGGTCATACCATCGCATCCTCGGGTGGATGCAGTTGTTGCGAGAGGAGGATCGTAACCCGTTTTGTGGATAAAGAATGTGAGGAACTGTTTGAGGTAGGAGATTCATTACTTCTCTAATTGTTTATGTGCAATCGTAGAGTTAGCATGATTTAGCCCTTTTGATCACAATGAAATTGACCTCATTATATATTTGAACCAGATAAGGAAATTGTTATCGGTCGTATGTTATTGCCTCATGTTTTGATAGATAGTGTGATATCTATGCTTGCTTTGCTTAGCTGTTGTTCTTGATTGAAATTGATAAAGAACGTAAAGCCAGAATTAATTGATAATTAATTGGCTACATATAAAGAGGCATGTAAATGAATCCGGATGTTGACGTTGTTGTAGTTGTTCTATTTTTATGTTAATCAAATTGGCATACTAAGCATGTTAAATCTTTCATGATAGCTTACTGAATAGGTTTCCTAGAATTGGAACCTAAAAATTGAATTTTCTAATTCAAGAGGGATTAAATAACTGGTTGGTTGATAAAAGGTAACACCTGTTAGGGTTCTTATTTAACCTCTTGTTCGAAAGGTCGAGTGCCTTGTGCTTTAGAGCCATGAGTGCTCATTTTGTATAAAGGCTGGATGCCTTGTTAAAGGGACAATAGACCATTTGATGTGATGTTTAATTTCTTACTTCTTGTGTTGTGATGTGACACTGGAGGGGTGTTGTGATATGTGGAGGTAGGGAGGCCTTGTGGTTATGGCAGCGGATGGCGCCTAGAGTGGCGAGATGCATTAGTTTATGCATGTGGGTATCGGGGAGGACACCAGGGATGATTGTATGGGATAGATGTGATGGCTGGATGTTGGTGGTTTTGATTGGTTGTTTATCTACTTTACTTTTTCCCACTACTCAAGGAAGCTGGTCTCGCTTACCCTCGTTCTGAAAGAGGCGAAGACGTGCGGGGTATGTCGCGTGCTTTTCGTGTTTAGCCTCTCGAGGGGAATGGGTCTACAATCTTGCTATAGGCAGAAAAGACTCGACAGGTAGTATATCTACTCACCGTGTTGAGCCCCCTTGTGTTTAGTAGCACATGATGCTTTTATAGAGTGCCTGGGATTATGGGAAAGTAATTCTGTAATGAATGATTGATTAAATGGTGATAATCCATGGGGATGGAGATGCTGGAATTTAAAGGTGATGTTGAATCTTAAAAGGAATAGTTGATTTTGAATTTGATGCCAATTCAGTGTAATGAGGTTGTGTTCATGGTTAATTAATTTTTGAAGAATCAATTAGCATATAGAGGAATTGATAAAATGGGTATTAAGTAATCTAAAAAATCTCTTAAATGGTTGTGATATTATAGGATACCTAGTCTTGGAAGTGGCGGACCAGATTCCGAGGGAAATTAGCTACAGTTGTGTCTAAGACTAGGTTATGCCCATAGTGTAATTGTTAGTTATATATATTCTGTAATTTTTGTGTTTCTATACGCTACTCTACCCTGTTGGTAAGGGAAACTGACACCCTAGGGATTCTGTGACCTAGGGGGTGTTTTCCCCAACATTCTGATGGGAGGTTGAATGGATGACTACCCCCTTTAGCCCCTCTCTCTTCTCTTGGTAGATACTAGTGCCTTTGGAACAGCGGTTAGTTTTCCCCATATATTTGTGTAGAGGGTTGTAATGGCCTGTGGTTATTTCACACACATATATTTTGGATATAGTATCCTATGGACTACTATAGGTGTAACGTGTATAGGCTGTGATGGCTTGAGGATCCTTACTCGGTGTATGGGTTGTGATGGCTTGAGGTATAATACCCGACGTATGATACACATTATGCAAGCTATGGTGGCTCCTAGAAACTACCTGGTTACTTTAATTTGTGAGGATGGCGTGGTGCTTAGCCCAGGTGTCTGAAGGAAAGCCTTTGTGGTGTACATAGTGCAGATTGTGGAGCTTGGCCCAGGTGTATACGGGCAAGCCTTTAGAGAAAGATTCAAAGGACGTATGTTGTTGGGGAAAAACGGAAAAATAGTGGGAAAGTAGTAATGGGGTACCCTTGATATTCTTTACTATATGCAATATTATTGTTTGTTTTACTTGGTGAGAGTATCCATGGTGAGGTTGGGAACTTTGTATACGTGTTTAGGTGATGATTTAATTTCACTTGTTGTTCACTAGGCTTTAGCACGCTTTCTTTACTTTTGCACGACAGGCTTTGGGGAGGATCCTACTGAGTATACTATTATACTCACCCGACGTATATATAAACTGCTTTTCAGGTCACTTATAGAAGGTTGGAGATCAGGATAGTTACTACTAGCTTGTGGTTGCAGGAGTTGTTCGGGCTTGTGGTTGCTGCTGTTTTATTTTTCTTTTGGGTACTTGTAGTTTTCCCATTTCAGTTGTAGTACTTTTGCATGGAATTTCATATATGTACTTGGGTTTCTTTTATATTTTAGTTCTGAGTTTGAGTTGGTTGGTGTCTATCTTATCTCTTTCATCCACATGTGTTCTGTTAGAGGGTAGTTCCTCCCATTTGTGTGTTACTGTACCCTCGGTGCTAGTCGCCAACCCAGGGCCTACTGGAGGCGGGACTCAGGGGTCATTATCTCCCTTCTCACATTGCCGGCCCAGGAGGGGTACACATTTTGGGGAGGTGTTCGTGACAATTTAAGTTCATATGGATAATGGATTGTGAAAAATGTTTTGAAGAATTGAAGCGAATATTGGTTAATTATTTGATTTTGAATCTAGAATTAGAAAATGATGAATTTTTTTCAATACATTTATTTAGCAGTGTAGGGACTTGGTTGTGTCCTTAAAAAAAAGATAAATTCTTTGAATATGAATCCTGACAGTTAAATAATCAGGACCAAAACTATTCTACTCATGATATCAAGTTAGCAGCTATAATATTTTATTTGAAGATAATGTATATATCTCTTTGGTGAAATATGTGAGATATACATAGATTATAAGATAGTAACATATATAATTTGACATAAATATTCTATCATGTGAAAAATAAAATGGATCAAGCTACTAAATGATTATGATTGCTCAATACATTGTCAAACAGGAAGGAAAATAAGGCAGCATATGTACTGAGCTTGAAGAATCGTGGATTTTTGAAAAAATTAGGATTGAAAGGGATCCTATGTTCATAGATATATTAAACATGGAGATATAAATTATTATTGAATGCGAGACAACATTCCTTTTCCAAATGACTGCTAAACCAAATTTATTATGATAGATAAAAATTTATTATCATAATAATGATAATTTTAAAAAGAATATTAGTTTTGTGAATGATGTAAAATTTATAGGCTTTTTATATGAAGATGATGTTCTAAAATTTGGATTGTGTCTTTGTGTTCCCTATATACCTAACCAAAAAATGGAATTATTAGATTATGGTCATAGCTAAAATTTCTAAATACACCTTGGTAGCACTAATATGTATAGTGATTTAACGGAACACTTTTTGTCGGATAATATGAAGTGGGAAATTGAAGACTATGTATCAATTTTCTTGGTGTTTCGATAGGTCAATGTTGTGAGAAAAAAATCATATAGGAGATATGAAACCTCTACGGATTACTGTGTGGAAATGGTATGATCTTACTATGGAATTTTTCACTAGAATAACAAATAATACTAGGATGAATGATACAATATGATTTATTATTGAATGCATTACCAAAACTACACATTTTCTGTAATATAAGAGAGGATTTACCTCTTTAGTGCCTGACATGGATCTATATTAATTTATTTTTAAGATAGTACACAACTTTCAATTGTGTTTGATCATGATCCTTGTTTTACATAAAACATATTGGAATGTCTTTTGAAGGATATGGATAGTGAAATTTATTTTAGCACTACCGAACATACTCAAAATAATAGATGATTTGAATTTAATATCCCTTATTATAAGACATTCTAAGATCATGCTCACTTGAATTTCAAGGTGTGTGGGATAAGTATTTTCCTTTGGTAAAGTTTTCCTATAATAATAGCTTCCATTTATATATTCAAATGTAATTGTATAAATAATTATATAGAAAGAGATGTTAAACTCTAATGTTTTTTGATGAAGTTAATTAAAGTAAGATTGTAGGCCCATAACTTTTTGATGAGTCAATAAAAAGGGAAATATTATTCATACTAATATTTAATTAGCTTAGAGGAGGTAGAATAGTTATGCTGCGAACCAGAGGAAGGATTTGGAATTTCAAGTGGGGGATCATATTTTATTAAACTTATCTCTATGGAAGGGTGTCACAAGGATTATTAACAAAGAAAAAATGATCCCCAGGTACATCATACCTTTTGAAATTATAAAAATAAGTTTGGTTGCTATCTACCATTGGTAGTTCCATTGAGCCTCTCTAAAGTACATGATGTGTTCTATATCAATATGTTAAGGATGCACATGCCAGAATAAACGCATGTTCTCACATATGAAAAAATAGAACTGTAAGATGATTTAACTTACTGTGAAGATACTATTAATATTATTGACACTATATAACATGTGTTAAGGAATCAGATGACTCGACTGGTACATATACTTAAGATAAATAATAAAATATAAGAATCAATGTGGGAACTAGAGGATGTTATGAAGAAGAACCAACCTAATTTTTTTAGAAGGTAATACAAAATAAAATTTTCAAGATGAAATTTTTATAAGAGGAAATATTGTAGTATCCCATTAATTTATAAGAACATTACACTACTGAAAAAATACCCTATACCAATGGTTTGGAGAACTGTGGGCAAGTAAGCTGTGGGGATAAGTCTATACCAACAGTTTTAAAAACTGTTGGTATAAGTAATATGAAAATCTATACCAACAGTTCCATAAAACTGTTGGTATATGTAATTAAAAAAATAATCATTTGGTGGGTTTGGATCCCAGCACCTCCCGTTTGTGATTGAACGACCTAACTACTGACCTAACTTACTTTTGTGAACATAAATTCCTAAATATATATATATGTATTGTCATAAGTATTTTAAATTTTAATTTATTTAATGTCCTCTATAAGAAGATTCCATTAAAAATACATGTACCTATACAAACGGTTCTCAAAACCATTGGTATAGACCTATACCAACGGTTTTGCGAACCCTTGGTACAGGTTCATTGATTTTGGGACCTATACCAATGGTTTTGGACAAACCATTGGTATAAGTCCAAATTAGTGAACTATACCAACAGTTTTCCCAAAACCGTTGGTATAACTCTAAATTAGTAACTTATACCAACGATTTTGGGAAAAATGTTGGTATAGGTCCATATATGTGACCTATACCAATGATTTTCCCAAAACCGTTAGTACAGATCATATTTCCAGTAGTGTTATATTTGATAGCATATACAATACGCAACACCGAGATTAAACGAAGAATGAAATATTCTTATTTAAATATGACTGTTACAACCTAACCGATGAATTGGTGGGTATGATTAGAAATAACAAAATATAGAAATATATATTAATCTCATATTTAGAGAAAATTTATTGACCAATGTTTAAGAGATAAACACTCAATTATTTATAATGTCATGTTATTCTTCTTGAACATGTTTTCTTCATAAATGTTTTTTATTTATTTTCATGAGAAAATAATATAATTAAATTAATCCAAATTTATAAGTTTTTTTGATAAAATGAAATAAATTTTTGAAATAATCATATCAAAATTATCTGAGACTTAATTATTTTGTCTTTTCTAGAATTTTTTATTTTTTAATGAAAAGTTAAAAATACTAATTATTAGTAAAAACTATATATTAATTTCAAGAATTTACAAAGTTACATTTTATTTTAAAATGGTTTCAAACAAAAATTATTAAATTTTATTATTAATAATACAATTATGGGTTTTTAATAAAAAAATATTCTTTTTTTAGTATAAAAACATTTTTATACTTAAAATACTTTTTTTAAAACAAATTTTTGTCTTATTTTATGGGTTTTACATTAAATTACATTCTACCATTAAGAGTGTTTTAATTTGATAAAATGTATTAAATATTTGTAATAATCATATCAAAATTTATTAATGAGGCCATTTTCATTTTTGAATATAATGAATAGAAAAAATATTAAAAACATTCCACCATAGTTAAGGATAAAAATGGGTTTGCTGGGGGTTAAACTAAATAGATAAGGGTTAAAATAAAATTAAATCCTCTTTAATTTATGTTGGTTTGAAATATTTATACCCTATATCATTTAATATTCATAAATTGTTTATTTTGGAGTCATTTGGAAGGATTAATACATTAATATATTTTATTTCATTCGAAAATTCCAAGTTTGTCCTCTCCCCCACTTATAAAAAAGGCACCCTTACCTCTCATATTTACACCACTTTGAGCCATATAGAATAACTAATACCTACCAAAATCCCTCCCCATCATCCTTATCGATGTTATATAGCTTTTTTTATTCAAAAAAGACCAATTATACGTACCTTATGAAGAGATACAATGGAGGTATATTTAATATATGGTAATCATATTGACGAAACTTTTTTATTTTAATTCTTCTTTTACCACCTTCAATAATGTGATAAAATTTCCAATATAGTAACAATAGGATATATTAGATACTAAGATGTTATATTCATGATGCCCTAATATTTATACATCTCATTCTCCTTAAAATGGATTACAAAACCATCGCTTATTTTTATAATGGACTACCAGCTTATGATCTGTACTCATTTGTTATCCACCACTGAATCACATGTATATTAATTAAAATGGATCTAATTGTAATGCACTAATTTGGGTGCCACACACCAATCCCCCAATCAGGTTGGTTACATGACCTCAGGCATGTCTCCCCATACACTATAGGCTGCCGACAAGTAGTGACGGTATATTATATAACATTGGGGAGACTATACCAACTTTATCAAAGAGACACAAAAAAAAATTAATAAAAAATATCCTAAAGAAAATAAATTATAACCAGAATGATACCATAATAATAAAGAAGAACATCATAAGATAAACCCAAACATGGATAAATAACTAAAAACTAAAACAATAGATATTTCATTCTACATAAGTATCATGTGTAAAATGGGAACCAAATGTAAAGACACACAGAAAACTCCCCAAGAAGATCCCAATATCATGTTCGGTTCTCTCATCCATTATATAACACAACTCATCCATCCAATATAGGAATATTTCCCTTATCTTGTCTTTTATATATGAAATCTATTCAGGTACCGATCAAGAAGCCCGAGTAGGGTGTGTGTACACCTTGTTAGGCCACCACCAACGGCATCTAAAATGGTATCTTGTCTATAAAAGTGTATGAAGTTATATAAATAATAAACAAAAATAGATAAAGTAAACAATTTTCACCTTAAATAATTCTTTATTAACCACATAAAACCTTGGGTTGATGCTGACACATCAACCATCAATACATATATCGTCTTGTGCTAGAGTTGGAACCATCCCTAATGATATATCACATTTCATTCTATATTTGGTTTCCATTATTCAAATCATACTGATTTCACATTCATACAATGGGGTATTATATCAACATTATGGAACCTCCTGTGTATTTGGAGAAGTATCCTCTATCCTAGAACTTAGTGATCACATATAATGCATAAATATATTCAAGGCCTAAAGTGGTAGTCTGTTACCCAATGGGGTTTTGGACCAGCAGTACCTATTCCACAACGTAGTCACAAATATCACATATCATGGTTACATGTTTTCATACATTTATAAACCATTAGAATAATTCATTATATATCCCATTAAATTATTTCATTTGTCCACAAATAATAAAATTAAAAATCATCATTTCAATCATATTGACACACCGCATGGTTGCTATCAATTTCATAAACTAATAATCAATCAATTTCGTAATATCATTTTCAATCAATTTCATAATCACGTTATTCCTCAATTTCATAATCACATGCTGGAACAATTTCATAACCACTTGGGGAATCAATTGATTAATTTAATATAGAATTCAATTTCCAAACATGGAAGTTGTAAATTTGACAACTACACACACATAATTATAATCTAGAAACTAGGAATTGATAATTATACCTCCAACCTAAAGGTCATTAATAGATGTTTTCCAAACCAAAAATTCTATGTTTGACATAGAATGATCAAGATCACAATGACATGGAAGATCTTGGACCCATACCTAAGTTCAAGATCTAAAGGAATATAATCTAGTAAAACCTAGATCAAAACCATCACCAATAGATGAAAAAACCATTCATCTTCATTCGTAAATGTATTCATAAGAAAGAGGAAACCAAACAAGGAAGAAATAACATACTATAGAGGAGTAAATCCATGAAGCGTACCTTTTATTCTTTAATAAATGGGTTTAAGTGTCCATTTAATCCACCTAGGATCTTCTAAAATCGAATGAAATAAGTTTAGGATGAGTAGGGGTGAAAGGAAATAAAAACTGGGGGTAACATAAATTTTTTATAATTTTAGGATGAATTGAATCATATGTGTATGGTTTTCTAGGAAAGTTCATATGGTTTTCCAAACCATTTTTCTTAATCGTTAACTGGTTCTTAGGGGTTCATGGTTTCTCCTAAGAGGTGAACGGTTTGAAAAAACATGCATCAAACATAAAAAGACCCATTGTTTTGGGGTGTATGGTTTGGGAGGGTGTCCATGTGATTTATCCAAACCATGAACCGACAAAACTCCACCTACTGTCTCACCAAAACATGGTGCATGGTTTCTTAGAGAAAGCTATCTAGTTTTCCATTATGGTGCGCCAACCATGCAGAACACCATGGACTTTCAAAATTTCTCAAATTCACCAGAAAAAAACCCAAACAAAAACCTAACCAAGGTAAAACCAAACTGAGGGTAAAATAGTACCTAAAATGAGAATGAGACACCTCCAAAATTTGTTGATCTTACAATCTCCCTACCTTATAACAGAACATCCTCGAGCTATACTCCAAAGGATCTCTAAAATCTGAATTAAAAATATTGGGTCACTGATCTCACGTATCTTCTTCTCAGTCATGTTTCCTTGAGAACTCTTTCATACTACCACAACACTTAGTCTATTTATATGGTATTTCACCGCAACACTTTCTCACTATGATCTATAACATGAATCAAATGTTCCTCAAATAATGCATCGACCTCAAGCTCAAGATTATAAACATCGATCACATGAGAAGGGTCGGGGTGATACTTCCAAATTTGTGACATAAGAAAAAAAATCTTTCATATTCATATACCTATATGTAAGATCAAATTGTTATATATAATGGCCTGGACCTCTATGGTTGATTACGTTTCTGAAATCTGGTGTTTGAGGTGTTCGGGGAGGTCAAGGTGACTTATTCCCAACACTGCCCAATTTCGAGTTCATGAACAGTGTTTCCAGATCAGTAAGGTTCCAACAGCAGCCTCTATTTCCTTTTCTAAATTTCGAGTTCATGAACCGTGTTTCCAGATTAGTGATGATCCAATAGCAGCCTCTATTTCCTTTTCCAAATCTTGAGATCATGAATAGTGTTTCCAGATCAGTGGGGTTCCAACAATAGCCTCTATTTCCTTTGCCAAAATTTGAGTTCATGAACAGTGTTTCTAGATCAGCGAGGTTCCAACAACAGCCTCTATTTCCTTTTCCAAATTTTGAGTTCATGAAAAGTGTTTCCATATTAGTGAGGTTCCAACATCAGCCTCTATTTCCTTTTCCAAATTTTGAGTTAATAAACAGTGTTTTCAGACCAGTGAGGTTCTAACAGAAGCCTCTATTTCCTTTTCCAAATTTCGAGTTCATGAAAAGTGTTTCCAGATCAGTGAGGTTCTAACAGCAGCCTCTATTTCCTTTTCCAAATTTCGAGTTCATGAATAGTGTTTCTAGATCAGTGATGTTATAACAGCAGCCTCTATTTGCTTTTCTAAATTTTGAATTCATTAATAGTGTATCTATACCAGTGAGGTTCTAACAGCAGCCTCTATTTCCTTTACCAAATTTTGAGTTCATGAACAATGTTTTTAGACCAATGAGGTTCTAACAGCATCCTCTATTTTCTTTTTCAAATTTTGAGTTCATGAATAGTGTTTCTAGACCAGTGAGGTTCTAAGAGTGTCCTTTTTTTCCTTTTCCAAATTTCTATTTTTTTTTGTACAGTGTTTCCAGCTTCCTATAGTTTCACCCCTTTGACATTTCCTTTGACTTAAAATGCATTTAAAGCCTTATTTTAAGGATTTTAAGGCTGATATATGGGCCATAACTTTTACATTAATTTTCCTATGGCTCAGGATGCTTTTACTTCATCAAACCAAAAGGTTTAATTCAATCTAATTTTAAGGGAAAATCCATTGTATCTTAAAACGATGCTCCATTAAATCTTCTCAAGGGATGAGATATATTCCTAACTTGTTCTACCTTCTTGGTCTATGGTGTGAGATTCTCTAACCTTTCCTTCCTTCTCGTAGGAGTTGTGTGATCAAACCTAAATCCTTGGATCATTTCCCCTTGATGTTTCTTCCTGCTGCATGCGCACCCCATGTTTTGGTGTAAGCAACAATTGTCGATCCTTCATCGATATAGTGTATGATCTACCACTTCTCTTATGTTTTATTTGATCCTTATCCCCCATTTTTTCCTTTCTGTGATATGGAATGTGATCTCCATGCTTCTAATGGAGTTTTCTTGGTTGTCAGATGGTGTGGTCTTGTTGCGGCGTCCCTAGGTGGGTGCAGTTTTCACGAGGGAGGAGATCGTAATATGTTAGGTGGATCGTCCTTGTATAAAGAACATCAAGAACCATTTGAGGTAGGGGATTCATTTTTTCTCCATTATTTTACATGAAAATTGAGAGTTATCATGTTTTAGCTCAATGGATCACAATGGAATTGACATATTAAATATTTAAACGAGATAAATAAATTGATATCGGTCGTATGTTATTGCCTCTTGTTTTGCTAGATAGTGTGATTTCTATGCTTGCTTTATTTAGATTTTTGTTCATGGAATTAATTCTATATTTCCTCAATTGAGAACCATATTTTTCATGATTCCTACTCTCTCTAGGCCCCTCAATATTAGGAATTAATAGGAATCAAAGGAAAAAAATGGTTTCTCACCATACATATAAGGAAACAAGGTATATTTCTTATTTATTTAGTAGTTGATATGATAAGGGAAACTTTTACATAAACTATTTCATATGTCCTCCTACTCCTTCTGGTTATGGAGAGAACATTCTCTAAGGTCTTTTCACGTCTGATGGAAGATTTGGTTCCTATTTACATGTGTCTACCAATAGAAAATTGAATTTATCTAGCTCAACCAACTTCCAATCAAGTTATGTATGAATCCATGTTTTTCATAATCTATTACAAACAATATGATTCCATCAGTTAGGGTAAAGGTAATTTATATACCCATATCCTCCTATGTAAATATTAACTAGATCAAATATGATACCATTAATTATTTCTTGATTATCTTTCTAGAATGAGGGGCATTAAATTTCATCATAACATAATTGAATTTCCTCCCAAAACTATAGTAAATTTACACCACATAGATAATTTTCCCATCCATCATGGTTTCTAAGATCCCCTCATATAAAGATGTCATATAAACTAATATTTGTATTGTCTATGTTTTATTGTCACTGATGGAACCGATGGGTGATGTACTAGGTGAAAAAAAAATGGTTGTGTCGATTTATCTATTTATTTACATATTGAACATCCAAAAATTTAGGTCTAACCCCACATATAATCTGGATGTAAGGTATGAATGGAGAACAATGGATTTTCAAAGCATTGATAAATTAATACAAATCAACATAAACTATTTTCCATCATGATAATGTTTTCATGGGGCCAATAATTTTGAATGGTGTGTTACCATTATATCCATCCCCAATATATCGATATAATTTGGTTAGCATTAGAATAACCAAAGTTATCTGGTTGTCTCTATCTAGTTGGGAATCCATCATGTATGCCCCAAACCTTACTCCAAACATTGACTCTTGTGATAGAAAACTATAGACATAGATATATAACACTAGTAAATATATTATTTGGACTAATATATAGGCCTTGAAGGCAACTTCCCAACCCAAAATGTCAAATTGGCCATCTTATATAGTTTTCTTAACAAGCTTTTGGAGTTGGGTGTTTCTAAAAAATTGAGAATGTTTACGGTCTCTTGGGTAAAATTTATTCACTAGTTAGATCAATGAATAGTTATATCCACTCTCTAAAGTGGAAATCATATATGGGATAAAATATTTCCCCCAATATGACCTTTATCAAAATTAAGTTTCTCCTTGGAAGGTAGTTGGGCCCTCTTAGTATCATCCCATACTGAGGCATGTGAATGAAATTTATCATACATGTCTCCAAAGGATATGGACCTAATGATCATCTATATATACCAGTGTATGATTCCTTCATCTTATGGTATAGATGAAAATTATTAGTGACTGAGATTTGACTTATGAGTATTTCTAGAATGATACTTGTTGTTTGAGGAAAATCTCTATGAAACCAAGATGGCTTCATAGAAACCAACTAAATTTATCTCCTGAATGAACTGTTTGATGTAACACCATACTATGAAGGGCCATACCTAATAATTTCTAAACTCTCCTATTGATACATGGTATGATCATAATGGTCTATTGAGCATCTGGATGGATGCTGACTTCCCCTTGATTGATTCATAGTAATACACATCTAGCTCAATGGAATGCAATTTCTTATATAAGGGAAAAGGGTTATACCCTAAGACATAGATCTTAGTAAAGTTAATTTGCCTTATAATATACTTGGATGGGGATTTATTATCTCTTACTACTATTGGTTTCTTCTTTATCTAATGGTGTGATATGTTTTCCATCCATGTAATATTAATCGATAGGTCTCTAAATAATCTCAATACATATATGTGGTACCCTCTCATATAATGGATTCTATTGGAGTCCTAATCCCATAATCTATGATAGGAAATCATGTTTCACGTGAACATATTGATGATGATGGGGCACAATGATTTCAATCATCATGTACTATAATGAAAATATGTCTTGAGAGTTATAACATTTCTCCTGGATCTTTTCTTACAAAAGAAAAAGTGATTAATGAGGTATCAAAATCCTAAAAATAGAAAAATATTATTTCTTACATGGAAACCACTTTTTTATAAAATAGTTAAAATGAGTAACTGTGTGCTGGATGTAATTTAAACACAATATTGTAGACCACATGTAGCATCCGTATAGAATTAAAGATCTCCCACAATGGTAATAAAGTTATAAAAATATTCCACTATGTAACCATGATAGTGATGTAATAACTACATGAAGGTAATAATTCACTTACCAAGATCCTGGAGGTTGAACATTCTTCATTTGTTTAGGCATATTTAGGAATATAGATATTCATTTTTATCAAATAAATATGTTCAATAAGGAAGAATAAAAAATTAAGTGGGAGGGGTATCTCCCTATTTATAATGAAAATAATGACCCTTAATATTCTTGTGTGGTGTATACTATCAAAATTCACTTACATACATGGAACAAGAGCCTCCATATATCACCATGTGGAAATAATGTAGGCCTCAATTAATTCCTTAGAATTGACTCCTTGTGTTTCTCATTCTCTATTTCAAGGGGGGAATTTTCTGAACACCCAAAAAATCAAAATAAAAGGATATAAAACCCTATGAAACCACCTACCTTATCCATAACATGAATAAAGGAACAAAACATAGTAACCTATGCACTTCTTGGTCTGATGGATCAACTAATGACATTCACTACCCATCTGCTTACGCACTTCATAGCTCGGAGGTGGACCAAGTATTCCATCACTTACCCATCACATATCTTCAATATAAACCATCAATTTGTGGAAGAATACATACCATAGAAATATAATTTGAACATATACATTGATTATTATTTTCACGACCCATCCCCCGGGGCCCGTATCATGACTACCCCAAACCCGCAATCCATAGTCCAGGGGCTGGCAACTAGCACCAAATACGTAATTACCTAAAACTGGGAGGGAATTTCCTTTATAACCTCTAAACACATACAGCAGATATGAACATGAGTAAACTTTATAAACTACAATTGAGTAGAGAAATTAAAAAGGGGCCAGAATACTAGCCCAACTAGAATGTACAATAAACTGAAAGTACAAGTGAAACTGAGGAAATAGGAAAAACAGCAACTGGGTCATCCTCTGAGGTTGTTACCTGAAGGGTAGGTATAGATCGCCTCCTCGGCACTCCATGTCCGGTTTTTTCCTCTTTGTACCGACACTCCGTAAGGCCCACCTCTAGGTACTGTCCAGTCCTGGTACTCTCAGCCTCGGTCAGCACTGTCTGTCGTCTGCATCCAACAAAACGAGGGTCCGGTATAGCTCGTGTAGGGGTGAGTATAACGATACTTAGTAGGTACCCTGAGACCCTCAAGGTCTCACAAAAATCCAACAAGGATAAACCACAAAGTATGAAATCAACAGATAACCCCACTTAGGTATATGCCCATACATATACCTAAGTTATCAAGTTATCCATCTCAATCATGAGGAAAACACAAAAGTTACTGACTCAGCTCAACTAGGATTTTTATTCACATTGTCGAAACCATGGCTGCTAGAGAACTCCTCCTATGTCAAGTACAGTGGGCCTACCACGACACCAAGGCGCTTCCCACTAACCTTGGACTGCTGAGGTACTCCTCTAGTCAAGTACTGTGGGTCTTCCGTGTCACCAAGGCGCTCCCCACCGTGGGTTTTCCGCATCACCAAGGTGCTCCCCTTAATAGCATGCAGAGGTACTTATCCTGACGAGTACCGCGAGTCTGCCACCACAACCAGATGCTCCTCCGCTGTGGGTCTTCCACCACAACCAGGTGCTCCCCACTGGGCTAGTCGAGTCACTCTGAGTCAATCAGTCAGTAGTCGTCAGGTCTCAGCCAGCTACTAGGTCTCCCCACTCTATCCGATCGTCTATGGAAGGATCCGCTCGACGAGCAACTAGTCCATACTCCAACTGTCACAAAGTCTCATGAAGTACTATCTCAAAGGTCTGTCACATCATAGGGGGAGAAACCAAACAATATGTGTCCATGAAATAGAGGACGCGATGACCATTCCATTTTCCAAAAAGTACACGGCGTGTTGGAATAAGGCACATGTTGTGTCTTCAGACCTCGGGTACTGCCCGTGTACAACGGAATGTGTTGTAAGGCTGGTCATGTAGAAAAGTAAGTACATGACATGTGGTATGGTTGCACGCCATGTCTATAGACCCTGGGTATAGCTCGTGTGCAATGACCTATGTTGTATGACTGGTCGTGTAGAAAATTAAGTACACGACATGTGGTATGGTTACCCACCGTGTCAACAGACCTCTAGTATAGCCCATGTGCAACAGTCTGTGTCATAAGACTGGTCATGTAGAAAAGTAAGTACACGGCGTGTGGTATGGTTACATGTCGTGTCTACAGCCCTTGGGTACTACCCGTGTGCAATGGCCCGTGTCATAAGACTGGTCGTATGGAAAATTAAGTACTCGGCGTGTGGTTTGGTTACACGCCATGTCCAAGAAATTGGGGTCGACTCCATGTACGCTGGCCATGTTCCCATACATGGCCTCAACCCATGTTCTCTAACCCATGAAACTGGTACACGGGGTATCCCATGACACTGGCCTTGCCTGGCCGTGTGGTGGAGTACATGCCCGTGTACTCCACCCCGTGTCTGTGTATCCCCAGGATGCACGCCGAGTCTCATGAAACCGCCACTTACATGCTGTGTAGAGAGTACACATAATTTGACCGGGGTCACACGCCGTGTGATACACTTCTGACACTCGATAACCTAGAAGCAGTACGCCCGTACTACACGGCGTGTTCTCTGGAAGTACACGCCGTGTATTCTAAAATTTTATAAAAATGACGGTTCTCACTAGTGCGCCTCCTGTGATGATCGTTATTCGTTCTGATGGTCCGATTTCCATGAAACTGTAGACCCTAGGTCGCCCCGATGTTCCGAAGTCATCACCGGTGTTTTCAGGCCTCTGATCGGCTCTGAAAACACATTTTGATCCACCCACCTGAAGAACGGTCGAAGAATGGTCTTCCCATCCGATATGATCTGTCGCCCTCTATCGTCATTGCACCTCCACTCGGTCATCGTGTTGTTGGGTCTTAAATTTTGGATCGTTTAATCGCACAACGAACCTGCAAAGATCCATTTTTCATCACCCATGAAGAATGCGAAGAACACACCACAAGAAGTACAGCAGAGAAATCAGGTCATGTTAGTTTGGCCTGGTCCCTCCGCATTAGTTTGATAGCAAATGGTTCAAGAATAATAAATCAACATGTGAAGAAAAATAATAACATTGATCAAATCAAACACACCCCTACCTTGATCATTGTTCGTTGACATTGGTGTGAGAGGGCTTAAGTCGATTCATTGTAGAGGAACACGTCCTACATCGATGGAGGTTCCAATGAAGGAAGTCAAATTCAAGGTCATGGTTGACGTTTATTGTCGGTTGGAGCATTCTTTGTCAGTGGAATACGTTCTTCGTTGGGATATTTCTCCCAATTTATCTCCTCTCCCAAGTTCCACCAAACTGAGAATGCCAAGACAAAATAATAGATTATGAAATCTATTATTTTGTTGGAAAGAATTAGAAAAGACAATTGATTAAGTTGGGTGGCACAATTAAATGTTATAGCAGTTGGCACATTCAATTGGCATGTGCATTGGCATGATTAATTGGGTAGAGGAGGCCAAGATCCTCCCCCTCATTAATGAGGGTAGTTGGGAGATTTTCCACAAATCAAATGGGGGTTTAGTTTCAGGTGGTCTCCACCACTGTAACCTCTCATGGGAGGTTAGGTTTGGGTGGTCCCCACACTTCAACTCCCAAAAAGAGGTTTAGTTCTGGTGGACCCCACCTCTAACTTCCACATGGTGGCTCAAAAATAAAATAAAGTGTAGTTCATTTTATTTTATTATTTTCTAGAAAACCCCAAAAACTAACTTTTATTGTCGACACACTGTTGTAGAGGTGAAAGTCTTATTAAGAAAATACTAGCGCTGCGAGTTCAACGGTGCCCTCAGATTTCAATTCTATGCACCGGTTCAAATGTTATAAAAACTCGATTGTATGTTTACTGAACATACCCGAAAAAAACATCAGAAATTGATTCTGGGGACTCCGGTCCTCGAAATCACACACCGTCAATTTTTGCGGACTCGTAAAATTCCCATATATTTAAAAAAGATACATGGAAATTATGGGTCTTTACATTCTCCCCACCTCAGATCTCTACCTCCCTGTAAGATACAAATCGAACTAAGGGAACAAGTGGGGGTATTGAGCATGCATCTGAGCATCTCACTCCCATGTTCTCTCCTGGAGGTTCATGTGCTGCCAGCGAACGCACACTAGAGGTATCGACTGTCCACAAAGGACTCACTCCTGTCAATCCTCAATCTCTACTGGAACCTCTATAAAAGTCTCCCCATCGTCGACGTCCATCTCGCCATGGTCTATGATGTGGGAAGGGTCGTGCACATATCTCCTCAACTGGGATACGTGAAAGACATCGTGCACCCGGTGCAACTGAGGTCGAAGAGATAAGCGGTAAGACACCTCGCCAACTCTTCTGAGGACCTGAAAATGTCTAATGAACCTTGGAGATAATTTGCCACCTCATCCAAATCTCCGCAGACCCCATTGGGATGATACCCATAGAAAGATGTGGTCACCATACTCGAAATCTATAGGTCTCTACCTCTTATCAGCATATGACTTCTGCCTGCTCTATGCAGTCTTCATCCAATCCTGGATGATCTACACCTTCTCTGTGGTAGCCCGTACCATCTCTGGTCCCACTAGTGCTGACTCCCTTGGGTCAATCCAGCACAAAGATGATCTGCAAGGTCTCTTGTACAACGCCTCAAAAGGTTACATCCCTATGGTGGAGTGATAGCTGTTGTTGTATGAAAAATCCACCAAATATAACTAATTATCCCAGCTATGACCTAAGTCGAGGACACAATCACATAACATGTCCTCGAGGAACTAAATGGTCTGCTCGGTCTAGCCATCCGTCTGAGGATGGATGACGATGCTTAAACGAAGCTTCATGACGAAAGCTTCCTGCAAACCCTTCCATATCCAGGAAGTAAATCGTACATCATGATCGAAGACAATCGTCAAAGGTACTCTATGTAACTGCACGATCTTCAACACATAGAGGCATCCCATGCCCTTTATTTAACCCTTCTCTCTGATCGGTAGGAAGTGGGTCGACATAGTGAGTCGGTCGATGATCACCCAGATCGAGTCATTACCTCTAGATATACGTGGAATTCCTTTCATGAAATCCTTGGATATCTCATCTCACTCCACTATGGGACCTATAAAGGCAGAACCAAGCCTGCTAGTACCTGATGCTCCGCCTTCACTTGCTGATAAGTGAGGCACCGAGAAACAAACTCTGCAACTGCCTTCTGCATTCCCGGCCACCAGTGCTATCGTTGAAGGTCTTGGCACATCATCGCCACTCCTAGATGTGCTGCTAGAGGGGATGTGTGGAACTACCTCAACACTTCCTCTTAAAATGAAACTAGTACTAGGGTATGTCCTTTGAAGAGGATGACGTGCTCCCCACCTTCAGAAAATCCATCAGCTGCCTACCATGTGGATATCTAAGAACGTCGAGTCTCGCAGTCAGCTTCCCCACAATGTGCCTCTCTAACTCACTGAAGAAGTGGGGGAGTGATAGTAAGATAATAAAGGAAGGCTACTCTATCAATATCCACAAATGATATCTGTAAAGTAGCAAGCTGCTTTGTTGCCTCGCCTAGCAGTTGTATACCAGATCTCTTGCGGAGTGCATCTGCAACCACTTTCTCCTTCCTAGGAGTATAGAATATCTCGAAGTCATAGTCCTAGAAGAACTCAATCCAACATCATTGTCTCAGGTTCAGTTCCTTCAAGGAGATATATACATGAGACTCTTGTGATCAGAGTACTCTATAAAACGTTCTCCCATCAAATAGTGTTGCCACATCTTCAAGGTGAAGACCACTCCTACTAACTCCAGGTCATGTGTGGAATTGTTCTGCTCATGTTGTCTCAGCTGTTGAGATCCATAAGCGATCACTGCTTGCTCCTACACCTAGACACATCTGAGTCTGGTCACTGATGCATCACAGTAGACTACGTACCCTACGCATTCCTCTGAAAGCCTCAGGATGGGGGAACAAGTCAGCCTTTGCCTTAGCACCTAAAAGCTCTGCTGGCATCTCCCTAACCACACAAAGGGTTTACCCTTCTTCGTCAAGGTTGATAGAAGTGTTGAAACTCTTGATAAGTCTGGAACAAACCTCTGGTAATAACCAACCAAACCCAGGAAACTCTATACCTCCATCACACTCCTGGGTGGCTCCCAAGAAAGTACCGCCTCAATCTTCGCTGGATCCACTGCAACTCCAACCTCGGATAAGACATGCCCTAGAAAGTGAACCTATCATATACAGAACTGGCACTTCGAGAGCTTACCATAAAGTTGGTTCTCTCGGAGTGTGTCCAGTACTACTCGTAAGTGTTGGGCATGCTCCTCCTCAGTAGTCGAGTAGATCAGAATGTTGTCGATGAAAACTATGACAAAGTGATCGAGATATGGCTGAATGATCCTATCCATGAGTCTCATGAACACTACTGGAGTGTTGGTTATTCCAAATGGCATAACCAAGAACTCTTAGTGTCCATACCGACATCTGAATGGAATCTTCTGTATATCCTCATCTCAAACTCTAAGCTGGTGATAGCCACATCTGAGGTCTATCTTTGAGAACCACTGTGCTCCCTTCAACTGATCAGAGAGGTCGCCAATCCTCGGGAGTGGGTACTTGTTCTTCAAGGTCACCTTGTTTAGGCGACGGTAGTCAACACAAAGCCTCAAGCTCCCATACGCCTTCTTGGAGAACAGAATTGGGGCTGCCCAAGGTGAAAAAATGGGCCGGATGAATCCGTTCCCCTACAAGTCCTCCAACTATACCCGCAGCTCACAAAGCTCTACAGAAGCCATCCAATATGCTGGTGTAGATATCGGTGTCATCCCAGGGTACAAGTCAATGTAAAAGTCCACCTCTCTACGAGGAGGTAGACCTGAGACATCATCAGGGAAAACATCCGTGTATTGGTGCACCAATATAGGATAGCTTAGACTCTCTACATCAACTGCTCTGAGGGTAAGTCAAGCCAACTGATGAGTGATCAGTTGCACCCTCCTCCGGGTAAGTTTTTCCTATACTACAAAGGCTCCTTTCTCACTAGTGAAGGAAAACCCAGTCCCATCCATGTGGACACACCGCAATTTTTGCCTAATATAGTCTATCTGAACATGGACTATAGAGAACCAGTCCATACCCAAGATGACGTCGTAACACCTCGATGCCACTACTAGGAGATCCCAGTCAAAGATCTCACCTCCTAGAGTAAGCTCACACTCCTGGAACCAGTGTGTAATCATTGAATATGCTCCCGTAAGAGTTTCTAGTCGTAAGGATCGAGCCAACGGCTCTGTCGGGATCTCCGAGCTCCGAACGAGGGCAGTGGAAATAAAAGAATGATTGGCACCTATGTCTGTAAGAACTGTAGATAAGGTGGAATTGACACAGATGGTACCTCATATAATCTCTGGAGCACCATGATAGGAGGCCTCAGCTGCCTAGAGCTGAGCTCTCCCCTGTCCGCCTGCTCCCTATGGTTGGGGTGGACCTCCTAGTGGTGGTGGCGGTAACACCTCAAAATGTCATATTCCACCAGCTGCATGGTCAGCTCCTCTTCCACGTCCACCTTCTCCCTGCAGATCGCCTCGATCGAATCTATGTCTCTTCCAGGGCAGCCCTTTAACCATCTCCTGATCATACGAATGGCAGGTCGGACAGTCACGCGCCATGTCACCCTACCCATCGCATGTGAAACACTACCCACTCCTGGCATGTATGTCTCTGCTCCAAGTGCCATGCACAACGGATCCTGATTCATGTGGTCGTCCACCTATAAGTCTGGTCCTCTTAGACCCCTACGATATTTGTCTGCTGCCAGCTATAGAAGACTTCACTACATGTCGACTGGTGGTGGATCTCGCTACTGGAGACTGCTCTGTAAGGAAACTCTCCACTTGGAGGGCTCTCTCTAACACCCCTGCCTGCATCGGGATGCTGAGTGAGATCCCCAAAGCTCTGATATCCCGCTTGAGTTCCTGTTCGAAGGTCCGAGACCTGAAGAAAGGGTCTCGTACCATATCGGTGGAGTAGCGTGAGAGGTCTGTGAACCTCACTGAGTACTGATCTACAGTCATGCTTCCCTATTACAGATGAAGTAGCTTATCTATGCTCACTTCATGGAGAGTCACTGGGACAAACTCTGCCCGAAACAACCTCTCGAAGTCTTCCAAGAGAAGCTTCATATCATCTTGAACTTGTAGAATCAAGCTCTACCATCTACCCGCTGCTGCCTGCAGAAGGTTGGTAGAAAGAATCACTATGAGGTCGGTTGGTGTCCCTACCAGTCGGAAAACTCTCACCACAACCTCCAGCCAATCATCAGCCACCTTTGGGTCCGTCTCTCCCCTGAACCTGGGTGGCCTCTGGAACTGGAACTCATGCAATGCGCTTAAGCGGCATGCATCGTTTACTGCTAGGGCTGGTGGCATCAGTGGACCAATGGGTAAAGCTACCGCTGGTGCCTCTGCTGGAAAAGGGTCCTACACTGAGGCCTCATCGCTCGATGGTCTATCGGTGCATACAACTCTTGAGACTCTAGCAGTTCATCGATGGGGAGGCATCCTGGAAGAATTAGATGCAACACAGTCAAAATATTATACCTGGTGAGCTGACCTGGTTGAGCTGACTTAAAGAAAACATTTCAAAACACGCACGCAATTAGTGTTTTCATGCACTGAGTTGGAAATTAGAAGTCAAGATCCTGGTGTATGGATACGTTGGTTGCCGCACCAACACTGGACTCCATGAACTAAGAATCACACTCACTACTCTTAACATTATTGCTTCATAGAAAAGAAAGATCAGAGTCCTCAGTTCTGTGGTAGAACCGACTCCTCTAATACCAATTTTTCATGACCCATCCCCTGGGGCCTGTGCTGTGACTACCCCAAGACCGCCTTCCATAGGCCAGGGGCTAGCGACTAGCACCAAATGCGTATTTCCCTAAAACTAGGAAGGAATTGCCTTTATAACCTGTAAACACTTACAGCAGATATGAACACGAGTAAACTGTATAACCAAAAAGTGAGTGTAGAAAGTAAAAAGGGGCCAGAATACAAGCCCAACTAGAAAGTACAAGAAACTAAAAGTACAAGTGCAACTAAAGAAATAGGAAAAACAGCCACTAGGTTATCCTCCGAGGTTCCTACCTGAAGGTTAGTTACAGATCGCCTCCTCAGCACTCCATGTTCGACCATCTCCTCCATGTACTGACACTCCGTAAGGTCCACCTCTGGGTACTGTCCAGTCTTGGTACTCTCAGCCTCGGTCAGCAATGTCCATCGTCTGCATCCAACACAATGAGGTGCGAGAATAGCCTGTGAAGGGGTGAGTATAACGATACTCAGTATGTACCTCGTGACCCTCAAGGTCTCAAAAAAATCCAACAAGGATAAACCACAAAGTATGAAATCATGAGATAACCTCACTTATGTATGTGTCCATACATATACCTAATATATCAAGTAATTTATATCAATCATGAGGAAAACACAAAAGTTACTGACTCAGATCAACCAGGATTTTTATTCACATTGTCGAAACCACGGCTGCTGGAGAACTCCTCCTTTGTTGAGTACAATGGGCCTGCCACAACACCAAGGCACTTCCCACTAACCTTGGACTGCTGAGGTACTCCTCCTGTTGAGTACCATGGGTCTGCCGCGTCACCAAGGCACTCCTCACTGTGGGTCTTCCGCGTCACCAAGGAACTCCCCCTAATAGCCTGCAGAGGTGCTCCTCCTATCGAGTACTGCGGGTCTACTGCCTCAACCAGGCGATTCTCAGCTATGGGTCTGCTACCACAACAAGGCACTCCCCTCTGGGCTAGTCGAGTCACTCCGAGTCAATCGGTCAGCAGTCGTCAGGTCTCAGCCAGCTACTAGGTCTCTGCACTCTGTCTTCTTGTCTCTGGAAGGATCCGTTCCACGATCTACTGGTCGATACTCCAACGGTCACGAAGTCTCATGAAGGAGTATATCAAATTACCACCATGTCATAGGGGGAAAAACCAAACAATATGTTTCGAAGACACAAAGGACGATATGACAAATACATTTTCCAAAAAGTACATGACATGTTGGAATAAGGCACATGCCATGTCTTCAGACCTCGGGCACTGCCCATGTACAATGGAATGTGTCGTAAGGTTGTTCATGTAGAAAAGTAAGTACATAGCGTGTTGTATGGTTACAAGCTGTATCTACAGACCTCGGGTACAACTCGTGTGCAACGGCCTATGTCGTAAGACTGGTCATGTAGAAAAGTAAGTACACGACGTGTGGTATAGTTACACGTCGTTCCTACAGACCTTAGGTACATCCCGTGTGCAACAACCCGTGTCGTAAGACTGGTCATGTAGAAAAGTAAATAAACGGTGTGTGGTATGGTTACACGCCATGTCTACAGACCTCGGGTACTGCCCGTGTGCAACGGCCCGTGTCATAAGACTTGTCGTATGGAAAAGTAAGTACACGGCATGTGTTATGGTTACACTCCGTGTCCAAGAAACTAGGGTTGGCTATGTGTATGTTGTCCATGTTCCCATACATGGCCTCAAACCATGTTCTCCAACCCATGTAACTGTTACACGGGGTAGCCTGTGACACTACCCTTGCCTGGCTGTGTGGTGTAGTACATGCCCGTATACTCCACAATGTGTGTGTGTATCCCCGGGATACACGATGAGTCTCACAAAGTCGCCTCTACCATGATGTGTAGAGAGTACACACCATGTGACTGGGGTCACACATCGTGTGATATGCGTCTGACACCCGAAACCCTATTCTTAGTACGCCTGTATTACACGGCGTGTTCTTCAGAAGTACACGCCGTGTATTCTGGAATTTTCCAGAAACAACGCTTCTAGCCAGCACGCCTCCCATGATTCTCGTTCTTCATCGTGATGGTCCAATTTCCACGAAATTGCAGACTCTAAGTCTCCCCAATGTTCCAAAGTCATCACTGGTGTTTTCAGGCCTCCGATCGGCCCCAAAAACACATTTTGATCCAGCCACTCGAAGAACGGTCTTCACGATCTGGTCTGATCCGTCTCCCTCTATCATCGTCGCACCTCCACTAGGTCATCGTGTTTTTGGGTCTTAAATTTTGGATCGGTGTGTTGCACAACGAACATGCAATGATCAATTATTCATTACCCTTGAAGAATGAGAAGAACACACCACAAGAAGTATAGTAGAGAAATCGGGTCATATTAGTTTGGCTGAGTCCCTCCGAATTAGTTTGATAGAAAGTGGTTCAAGAGGAATAAATCAACATGTGGGGAAAAATAATAACGTTGATCAAATAAAACACACCCCTACCTTGATCGTTTTTCATCAATGTTGGCGCGAGAAGGCGGACATCGATTCATTGTAGACGAACACATCCTATGTCAAAGGAGATTTTGAGGAAGGAAGTCGAAGTCGAGGATGATGTTCTTCATCGGTTGGAGCATTCTTCGGTCGTGGAATATGTTCTTCGATGGGAGATTTCTCCCAAGTTATCTCCTCTCCCAAGTTCCACCAAAAATAAAATGCCAAGCCAAAATAATAGATTAATTTATCTGTTATTTTGTTGGAATGAATTCGAAAAGCCAATTGATTATGGTGGGTGGCATAATTAAATGTTAGAGGGGTTGGCACATTTAATTGGCATGTGCGTTGGCACAATTAATTGCATAGAGGAGGCCAAGAGGCCCACCTCATTAATGAGGGGAGTTGAGAGATTTTCCATAAATAAAATGGGGGTTTAGTCCCAGGTGGTCCCCACCACCGTAACCTTTCACGAGAGGTTAGGTTCGGATGGCCCCCACACTTCAAATCCCACAAGGAAGATTAGTTCTAGTGGACCCCACCTCCAACTTCAACATGATTTCTCAAAAATAAAATAAAGTGTAGTTCATTTTATTTTATTATTTTCCACGAAAACCCAAAAATTAACTTTTATTCTCGATGCACTGTCGTCGAGGTGAAAGTCTTCATAAGAAAATATTGGTGCTACGAGTTCAACAGTGCCCTAAGATTTCAATTCTAAGAACCAGTTCAAAAGTTATAAAAATCTTCTCGTATATTTACTGAATGTACCTGATCAAAACTTCAGAAATTGATTTCAGGCACTCTGGGCCTCAGAATCACGCACCGTCAATTTTCCCGGACTTGTAAAATTCCTATATATTTAAAAAAATTACATGGAAATTTAGGGTCTTTACAATTATTATATACCACAGGGCCCTAAGATGCTCTATAACTATAAGTTAAACTATATACCATACAACTTCAAGATGAACCATAATCACCAGACTGCCACCATGCCACATGACTCCAAAATGAAGCATTTGTAGGATCGAAATGATACTGATTGTAGTATCATAATAATGATGTAGTTGATCAATATACAAGAGGGGGGTGAATTGTATACTTTAAAAAAATTCCTTTGGAACATTAAAGATAGTAATGTTTAAAAAAGTTAAACAAGGTAAATTCACAAGACCTCTTCGTTCTACAAACTTTCTTGATTCCGGAAAAGTGGTTATGGAAATGAAACTTAACAAAAGTTTACAAGGACAAAGATTCTACCTTAAAGAATATAGAATATTACTAATCAGAATACAAGTATAAGAGAGTATAAGATATTTATACTTTCCTCAGTAATAAAAATGCAGCAGAAAACTTGAAACTGTACAAATAACAAGTAGTAAATATTTTAACCAAAAGAGAAGGGTATCCAACAACCTTGGATAAAGGTCCCTTGATTTATACATTCATGAAAGTATGTCTTACACACAACATGATAATCCCTCGATACAAAGATCAAAGTCTGTCTTTCTATCCCCACAAGCCCTCAAACTTCAAGGTAGTCGGCACCTCTGTCTTCCTCAGCAAGGAAGTCCTCAAACTTTAAGGTATTAGGTACCTCTGTCTTCATATCCCCAAAAACCCTTGAATGTACTTAGCAACATTCAAAGTCACATGAAGAAATATGAACTAGATTTTTAGTATGCACAAATCATGAGATTCTCTCTCTAGAAATCACTTTAATTCATGTAATCTCTAGAGTTCTAGAATAGTAGTGAGCTCTTTCAAATGAGCTCCTATTTATAGGCACATCTCTAGCAGTCAGCTCCCACCTCCAATGGTCATATTCTTCCTTGAATTTCGGAGGGACCTATACTCATGTCACCCAAACAATAGTTGGTTAGAAATTGAATGTACGACATCATTTCATAACTATATATAGGATAATAAAAATAGGTTGCTTGAACAAATTCACTTTTTTCAGAGTCTAATAAAAAAAATTAAAGTTCGGAGTCTGATCAAAAACTATTCAGAGTCTATAATACATGGATATTCAGATTCTGTTTATCAAGGAATTCGGAGTTAGAATTCTATAAACTTCAGAATCTGAATTCATAAGAATTTGGCGTCTGAGTTTATAGTAATTCGGAATCTGAACTCATAAGAGTTCAGAGTCTGAATTCAGAGAACTCAGAGTCTAAACTCATAAGATCTCGGAGTATGAATTCAGAGAACTCAGAGTCTGAAATCATAAGAGTTCGGAGTCTGATTTCAGAGAACTTGAAACCTGAACTTATAAAAGTTCGGAGTTTGAATTCATAGAACTCGGAGTCTAAACTTATAAAAGTTCAGAATCTGAATTCGGAGAACTCAGAGTCTTAACTCATAGGAGTTCGGAATCTAAATTCAGAAGAATTAGGTGTCTAAATTTGGAGAACTTAGAGTCTGAACTCATAAGAGTTCGGAGTCTAAATTCAGAAGAATTCGACGTCTGAATTCGGATCCTGAAACATAATGCTCTATATCCAAGTATTTATATGATTCTGGGGTTTGATATATAAAACAAAATTTTACATTTAGAAATAAAATGAGTCAGACTTAATGAAATTAAAGCATGAGCAATGAAAACATGGTATGGATAAATTTTCCTCGAGGAAGGAAAATTTCCCTTATGAAAAAGAATCTCAAAGAAAATAAAATTTTCCTTCAGATAGAGTGTTTGTGATTTCCAAAACAAGAAGGAATGGAAAATTCATAAGGAAACATTATTGACTCAACAATCTCCCCCTTTTTGGAAAGCACAAACATCCTTACAAAAAAGAATATAAGGAATTTTAAATTAAAACTTATCTCCCTTTACTTACGCATCATAGTGAATATGACTAACTCCCCCTTAGTCTTTGGAACCAAAAAGGATCATATTCTGATTTCCTGATTGAGATTTTTCATTATCTTGCATACAAAAAACATCATGATGAAAACTCCCCCTTAGATAAACTCCACATTAGATAAAATCTCCCTTACTTAGGCTTAGTATTCTTTTTGACATTCCTTTCTCCCCCATTGTGATTTTCAAAAAAGATTGAAGGGAATGGAAAAGAAATTTTGGTAACAGAAAAATTAGTACTAAACATCCAAAAGACAAGCAACCAAAAATTTCATTATGATTGAAAAAATTTTAAAAGGAAGGAATACAACAAAAGGTTGGAATTGAACAAGGTTATCCTTCCTTTTCCTTGGTAATCAACTTCTTCACTATTGTTTTTAACTTTTTGAGCTCCTTGTGGTCTTCCTATGCATGCTTAAGAAGCTGATCCTGATCTTCTGCTTTCTTCTCTTAGGATTTGATTTTTTTTCTTCATGAGCCATGAGAGATTCTGCCTGACCCTTCAAGACTTATTATTGCTTGACTAGTTTCTCTTCTATCTCAATCCTAAGATCGATTTATCTCTTCCAAATCTGGGCAACTGAATACAATTTTACATTCAGATTTTTCACTTCTTGCATCTGATAATTCTGTTCTAGAGTTATATTTTCCTCAAAACTATTTGTGAGATCCTTGATCTTCACATCTTCAGTGTCAAATGAATATTTTACACTTTCATGGAATTCATCAAGGATTATCATGTCCTCTATACTTTTCCTTGAACAGTTGGTCATCTTATTGCAAGATATTTTGTGGAATTCATAGTTTATGAAAAAGTCCTTGAAATCATCCCCAAGCTTGACACACTTATCCATCACCATGGATACTAAATCTGATTTCTGATTTAAGGTGTGATAAAGCATCTAGTATCTTGAATCTATGCTTAGAAATATAGGGATATTCCCAACAAGCTTCTTCAAAGACTGGACTATGAAATCATGTCCAAGGGATGATTATTCCGAATCATATATTTTGCTTGGTGAGGTTTCTTTTTCTAACTCAGCAGCTTTCCTCTTTGAATAACCGCCAACATATTTCTTCATTACCACAGCCTTGGTAGGTGTATCAAAAAACACATGTTTTCCCTTATCATCTTTCAGAATGGTTTCCCCATCCGGAGATTCATGTTCACTATCAGATAGCTGAACAATTTTAACTTCATCTATCTCTTCCTTCTCAGCTCCTACTTCAGCATCATCTGGGTGAATGAAATCATGATTAGAAATTTCTTCTTCAGGAATCTTATTCACTTCTTATTAAACCTTGTCATCTTTACCTTTCTCATCTTTCCCAGGGGTAGCAAGTTTTGAATACTCAGCTTCAGAAGTTCATATTGAAATCTTTTCAGATGGACTTTCCTTCTCATGAAAATTTTCTACTTGCTTAATGAGATCATCAGTTTCATCACTGGCTTCTTCTTCTACTACTTCTTCTACTACTTTTACTTGGCCTTTTTCCAGAGCCACGTATTTCTTTCCCGGTGTCTCTGGGAAATCATATACTAAGAAGGATTATGGTACCGAAATATTTTCGGAGGCTTTATCAGCATCCTTCAGAAGAGATTGCACAATCTCTGCTTCAGTCATCTTCTTCTTTTGTTTCTTTTCGTTTGCTTGCTTTTCAAGCTCATTAGCAGTATTTTCTTTTAAAGATTTTACTTCAGTAGGATCCAAACCAAATCTAGGCTCCCCTTGTTTCTTGTTCTTCTGGTCTTCCCTCCATTTTGCTACTACCACATCTAGATATTCTTTTTTCTTCTTAGGCTTTGGTGGTGCGGATTGGGTTTCCTTAGCCTATATGGATTTTTCTTTATCTTCTACTTCCTTCAGCTTTCTCTACCTTCCACCCTTTTTAGAAGGTTCAGCCACCTCATATTTATTTGAAATAACTTCATATTATTCTTTAGAAAAGTCATAAAACTCTCCGGATTCCATGGAAAATCCTACTTTCATCCTCTTCCAAGTATCATCACCCACTAGCATGACTTTGAAATTTCTTGTCTTAGAACTATAAGGTATTTTGAAAGAAACTAAACATCGAACAATTAGATTTGAGAGAATGGCCGGAAACCTGATAATCTGAGCCTTCAGATTTCCATTCTTTATATTCTCAATTGTAATCAGAATATGCTAAACCAGGTTAATCTTCTTCAGATTCACCAAGAAATTCAGGATATACATGTCACTCTTCTTAAAAGTATCCTTGTCCCCTTTTCTCAGAATGATGAATCCTTCAACCCATAATTCAAGAATCCAAAAATTTGTAGATAGGTGAACAATCTTCGGAGTCTTTACATCAGAAAGACAGAGGCAATCCATATCCTTCACCTTATCAAGACTTCCTTTAACTTTAGGAAGCTTATGTGAGAAGAACTCTACCTCAACCTCATAAGGAATTCTAATCAAATTGGATTCCTTGGTGTAAGAAAGAGTGTAAGTCTTCTTATAGATCTTGAAAGAGAACTTGTCTTTTCCTTCTTCCTTGAAAAAACATGAAGACTCTTAGAACTCAACCAACAATTCTGGATACACCAGATCTTGTGCCTTTGGTTTGGATAATCAGACAATCTCCAATCCATTTAGCTTGATATTCTTTGAGATTATATAATCATAATTAGAAAATAAATTTGGTTTAACCAACCATTCTCTGTAAATATGCCATTCCGAAATTGGCTTTGTAGTTGACATATCTTTCTAAGAGGAGGCATCAGCAGATATTCGGAATTGAGGAATGTCTGAGAAGTTCAGAACAGGATTATGTAGGAGGGTAGAGCTTCAGTACGCGAAGGCTTGAGTTTCAATGTGGGAAAAACATCGGGGGATCCTTTATATAGGCATTTGATGTGACATTTCATCTTCCAAACTCAATAAAATGGTTGAAAATTCTTCTAATCAGATCTGATGGTTGAGATGATAGCTGGAAGGAGTATTTGATAGAATCCGATCTTTTTAGGTTTTAAAGAAAAACATTCAGATTTAAGGAAAAGAGAATCTGAAAAATTTTAAAAACAAATGAAAATACCAACAGGTAAAATATGATTATGAAAATTTGAGAAAGGAATCATAACTTTTGGATTTCTAGGAAGATTATTCGTAGTGAAGAAAATTCTTCTTGAAGAACTTTATATTTTGAAATTTTGATTACGAAAAAATTTAGAAAAACCGACTACGAAGATTTTAGAAAATCTTCATTAAGAAAAATTTGGAAAATATTCATTATGAAAATTTAGAAAATCTTCATTAAGAAAATTTATAAAATCTTCATTATGAAAATTTAACTAAAAAAAATTTGTTACGAAAACATTTTAGACTAAAAAAAAATTAGAATCTAACAAACAAATGTACTCCCCCTATGAAAAGGATTTACTTACTATAAGGAGATTGGTTTCAAAAAGAAGTTAAAAAGGAATATTACCTTACAGTTATCATTCCTAACTTCTATTTAATGTATTCAAATCTATCAGAAGTTAAATATTTTTTGAAAATATCAGCAAGTTGATCTTGGGTTCCGATAAATTGAATAATGATATCTCCTTTTTGTGTGTGATCCCTAAGAAAGTGATGCCTAATGTCTATGTGGATTGCACGAGAGTGATGTGCAGGGTTTTTTCTTAGGGAAATGGAACTAGTATTATCACACAAAATTTTTGTTTTGATAAAACTGATACCATAGTTTGTGAGTGTGTGTTGCATCCACAACACTTGAGCACAACAACTTCCAACTGCTACATATTTAGCTTCAGCAGTGGAAAGTGCTATTGGGTGTTGTTTTTTGCATGACCAAGAAACTAATGAATCTCCTAAGAAATGAAAAGTTCCTGATGTACTTCTTCTATCCATTCTACATCCAGCAAAGTCAGTATCCGAAAAACTTTTCAAAACAAAATCATTTCCAGATGTGTAAAAGAGTCCAAGATACATGGTTCCCTTTAAGTAGTGGAAAATTCTTTTCACTACCTTTAAATTAGATTCCTTAGGATTGGATTGATATCTTGCACATCAAAATACTGAAAATGTTATTTCTAGATGACTAGCTGTCATGTATAGTAAATATCTTATCATACCTCTAAAAGATGTTTGATCTACTAATTTTCTAGCTTCATCAAAATCAAGTGAATTTGAGGTACCAATGGGAGTAATAATACTATTAGGGTTGTATTATCCATACTTTTTAAGAATATCTTTAATATACTTATGCTGAGATATGTAGGTTCCTTCTGGTTTTTGAGAAATTTAAAAACCAAGGGAAAATGTTAACTCACCCATCATACTCATTTCAAACTCAGATTTCATTAGATCTACAAAGGAATCTGTTAAAGATTTCTAAGCTGAACCAAATATAATGTCATCAACATAAATTTTAACAATAAAAAAATTTTTCTTATCTTTCTTTATAAAAAGGGCTAGATCAACATTTCACTTAACATAATTATTTTGAATAAAAAATCTTGTAATTCTATCATACCAGGCCCGAGGGGCTTACTTAAGTCCATACAAATCATTGGTAAGTTTGTAAACATGTTCAGGATGTTTTGAATATTCAAAACAAGGAGGTTTTTCAACAAAAACTTCCTCTTTAACATAACCATTAAGGAAAGCACATTTAACATCTATCTAAAAAAGTTTGAAATTGAAGAATGCTACAAAGGCAAGTAAAATAAGAATAGATTCATGTCTAGCTACTAGAGCATAGGTTTCTTCATAGTCTATTCTTTCTTGTTGATTATAGCCTTTAGCAACCAATCTAGATTTAGTTCTTACAATGATTCCATTTTCATCATAGTTATTCCTGAAAACCCATTTTACCCTTATGATAGAAGTTTTCTTAGGTCATTCAACCAAGGTCCAGACATTATTCCTTTTGAATTCATTTAGCTCATCTTGCATGGATTTTATCCAATCATCGTCACCTAAAGCTTCATCAGTGATTTTTAGTTCTAATTGATAAAGGAACGCTAGATGATCTACTTCATTTCTTAAGGAACTTTTAGTCCTTATAGGTTGATTTACATCACCAATGATACTATCACTAGGATGATTCTTCAGAAACAACTGATTTGGGTTCTGTAAAACATGTTCATCAATGTAGGGTAGGAAATATTCTGAAGTAAATGTTTCAGAAATACCTTCTTGAACATTTTCCTTATCAGAAGGATCTTCTAACAAGGGTTGATAATCAATTTTTGAAAAAACATCTGAATATGTACGTTGAGATTGTTTAAAAACAAAGCGATCAGTTTCATCAAATTTAACATGTACTATTTCTTCAATAGTATAAGTGTTTTTATTGAAAACTCTATTTGCCTTAGAAGTTGTGGAGTAGCCTAAGAAAATTCCTTCCTTAGATTTTGGTGCGAATTTGTGTATATTATCTTCATTATTCGGAATGAATACCTTGTAACCAAAAACCTTGAAGTAGGAAAGTCTAGGTTTTCTACCATTCCATAACTCATAAGGAGTTTTATTAAGAAAAGGTCTAATCAAAACTCTATTTATAGTATAACAAGAAGTACTTACAGCTTCAGCCCAAAAATGTTTAGCTATTAAATATTCACTCAACATTATTATTGTTATCTCTTGAACAATTCTATTTCTTCTTTCAACAACACCATTTTTTTGGGGTTTTCTGGGTGTTGAAAAGTTATGAGTAATGCCTTTTCTACTACAAATACATAATATTTTTCCTAAATCTAGTGTAATCATCAACTAAGACAAATACATAATATTTTTCCTCCAATGCTTCGAGTTTGTGTTGGACCAAAAAGATCCATATGAACTAACTGTAATGCATCAGTGGTTGAGACTTCACCAACTAACTTAAAAATTGATTTATGTTGCTTTCCATATTGACAAGAATCACAAACTTTTTAATAATAAAATCTAAGCTCTGGTAGATCCTTAACTAGTCTTTTCTTAGAGAGTTTTCATAGGTTCCTAATGTTTCAGTGTCCTAACCTTCTATTCTATAACCAAGAATGATCTTCCATTGCACTAAGTCATGGTAAATATTGTCTCCAAAGGTCTTCTATGTTTAGTGTGTATACATTCTCATGACTATGGGCAGAAAGAATAAACTCTTCCTTGGAAATGTGTACTAAGAACTTTTCATTCCTAAAATTCACAAGGTAACCTTCATCACATAACTGACTTATGATAATGAGGTTGTTCTTAAGACCCTTAACAAATAAAACATTTGAAATAAATGTTTTTTCAAGAAGAATAATGTTACATATACCAATAATTTCTCCCCGAGCATTATCTTTGAAATTTACTTTTCCTCCTTTCGTCTTGATAATCTTTTCAAAGAAGTTTTTGTTACTAGCCATATGCCGGGAACATCCAATATCCATGTACCATGTGTTGTTTTTGGTACTTTCTCTATTTTCTTGAAAATAAGAGTGTTAGACTTTCAGAACCCAAACATTCTTGGATCTAGAAATTTAATAAAGCAAAATATTAGGAATCCACATTTTCTTTAAAAAATAAGCTTTATGAAATCCTAAAGACTGGGTTTTGTTTAATGAATAAATTTTTTCCCAGTTTCCACCACACTGACACTTATTGCAGAAAGGATCACTTTAAGGAACAAAATAATTGTTACTAAAAATCGGTTTTGAACTAGTATAACCAAAACCATAATTATTCCTTAGAGGTCAGATTTGTGAATACATCTTATCAAAATTTTCCTTACCTAAGGTAAAGTTTGACAAGCACTTCCTTAAGGGAAATATTTCTGACATCAGTCTAATAACAAGGTTATTATCTTCCAAAACATTATTTTTAGTACTAGAGTTAGGCTCTAAATCATTTTTCTTAGAAATTACTTTTTTAGATCCTTAGAAATTTTATCCTTCTTAGAATTTACTTCCTCAAGTATTTTTTAAATAATTTCAAAATCAAGACTTTTCATATCAAGATCTTTAGAAAGATCTGATATTTCCTTTGTAATAATAGTATTTCTATAATTTTCCTTATCAAGATTTTTCTTGAGTTTTGAATTCTCATTCTCAATGACTTTATCAAATCTAGAAACTTCTTCATACGTAGGAAAATTATTTTGTTCATCATAAGAAGATTCTTCATCAGAAGAGTTATAATATTTATCATTACTATAATTAGTATTCAAGGATAAATTGGTTATGGATTCATCATTGTGTACCTTAGCCATTAGAAAATGATTTTCAATAGGTAGTCTGGCTATTAAACCAAGATTCTTCTATCCAGAAGATTCGTAATCTGATGATTTATCTGAAGAGTCACCACCACTGGCACTCCAAGTGTCATTAGCTTTCAAAACTTTCTTAGCCTTAGCTTTGTATTACTTCTTTTTATTTCTCTCAGAATGCTTTTCCTTTCTTTCCTTTTTCTTAAGCATAGGACAATATGGTCTTATATGTCCATCTCTTTTTCATTCGTAACATGTGACTTCTGAGTCTTTCTTATCTTTCCTTTCATTCTTCTTGTATTTAGATTGAAAGTTCTTCTGTCCAAAAATCTTGTTCATTCTTCGAGCAATATTGGATAACTCGTTTTCTGAAGATTCACTTCCACTAGATTCATATTTAATAACATCCTTTTTGGATTTGGATCTTGTAAGTCTCTTAGGATTCTTGGCTTTCATATGATTTGAAGTTGTTGTAAAAGCAACACTTCCATTACCATTCTTCTTATTGATTTTATCAGCATCTCTCTTCATTCTAGTTTCATGTTGAAGAAGAGTTCCAAAGAGTTCATCAAGAGAAATTTGAGTAACCTTTCTATTCTCATCTATAGCTGTTCTCTTGGACTCTCACTCATTGGGCATGATGTCTATGATCTTGTCCACAAGAGCTTTATCATTTAATCCTTTCTCACCCATAGATTGTAGGCTATTAATAATAGTCATTAATATTTGTTGTACCTTACATAGGGGTTCTCCATAAGAAATGCAAAAACCATGATATTCAGCTCTGAGGATGGCTCTTCTAGTTTCAATAACTTTTGAAGTTCCAAAGTGTGTAACTTCAAGCTTCTTCCAAATACTATTTTCTACTTCACAAGATTAAATTTGGCTATATATATTTCTAGTCATGGAACAAAGAAATGTATTGTGTACCTTATAATTCAGTTGGTATTCATGCTTTTCTTGGTTGGTGAAAGTACTAACTTCCTTTTTAGAAATTTTATATCCTCTTGTAATCATAACAAAATTTTCTACTCTAGTATTGATAATAAATATCTTCATATGATCTCTCCAATATTCATAAACATTTCCATCAAAAATAGGTGGTCTAGTGGAATTTAGGTTGTCTATGGAACCAACATTCATTCCTGTCATCTTAAGAGAAAATATCTTTCCACAAAAACTTGTTAGTAGTAAAGATAAGTGAACAAGGAAAATATTCCTCGGCAAGGAAAATATATAACAATGAAAAACATGAGCAAGAAAACTTATATGGGAATATAAGTATTTCAGAGACCTCCTCTGATACCAATTGTCGGATCGAAATGATACTGATTGTAGTATCATAATAATGATGTAGATGCTCAATATACAAGAAGGGGTAAATTGTATACTTTAAAAAATTCCTTTGGAACTTTTAATGATGTTAATGTTTAACAAAGTTAAACAAGGTAAATTCACAAGACCTCTTAGTTCTACAAACATTCTTGATTCTAGAAAAGTGGTTCCAGAAATGAAACTTAACAAAAGATTACAAGGACAAAGATTCTTCCTTAAGGCATATAGAATCTTACTAATCAGATTACAAGTATAAGAAAGTATAAGATAGTTATACTTTCCTCAACAATCAAAATGTAGCCGAAAACTTGAAACAATAAAAGTAACAAGTAGTAAATCTTTTCACCCAAAGATAAGGGTATACAACAACCTTGGATAAATGTCCCTTGATTTATACTTTCAAGAAAGTCTGTCTTAACTACACTAGGGTAAGCCCTCAGTACAAAGATTGAAGTCTATCTCGCTATCCCTTCAATCCCTCAAACATCATTGTATTCGGCACCTCTTTCTTCCTCAGTAAGGAAGTCCTCTAACTCTAAGACAGTTAGTACCTCTGTCTTCCTATCCCCAGAATCCCTCGAATGTACTCAGCAACATTTGAAGTCGCATGATGAAATCTGAGCAAGATGTTCAGTACGCACAAAGCATAAGAGTCTCTCTCTATAAATCACTTCAATAACATGTAATCTCTAAATATGTAGAATAGTTGTGATCTCTTTCAAATGAGCTCCGATTTATAGGCACATCTCCAACGGTTAGCTACCTCCTCCAATGGTCATATTCTTCCTTGAATTTCAAAGGTACCTATACACATGTCACTCAAACAACAGTTGGTTAGAAATAGAATGTATGACATCGTTTCATAACTATATCAAGGATAAAAAGAATATGGTTCCTTGAAAAAATTCATTTTTCTTGGAGTCTACGCAAAAAATGAAAGTTTGGAGTCTAATAAAAAACTATTCAGAGTCTATAATACATGGATATTCAGATTCTATTTATCAATGAATTCAGAGTTAGAATTCAATAAACTTCAAAGTCTGAATTCATAAGAATTCAGAGTCTAAACTCATAAGAGTTCAGAGTTGAATTCAGAGATCTTAGAGTCTGAACTCATAAGAGTTTGGAGTCTGAAATCAGAGAACTCAGAGTCTGAACTTATAAGAGTTCGGAGTCTGAATTTAGAGAACTCGGAACCTGAACTTATAAAAGTTCAGAGTCTTAATTCAGAGAACTCGAAGTTTGAACTTATAAAAATTTTGATTCTGAATTCAGAAAACTCGGATTCTGAACTCATAAGTGTTCTTAGTCTGAATTCATAAGAATTGGGAGTCTGAATTTGGAGAACTCAGAGTCTGAACTCATAAGAGTTCAGAGTATGAATTCAGAAGAATTCAGAGTCTGAATTCGGATCCTGAAATTGAATGCTCTATATCCAAGTATTTTTATTATTTGGGGGTTTTAGATGTGAAACTGAATTTTACACTTATAAATAAAAGAGTTAGACTTAAATTAATTAAAGAATGGAAAATGAAAAAATGGTAAGGATAAATTTTCCTTGGGGAAGGAAAATTTCCCTTATGAAAAATAATCTTAAGGAAAATAAAATTTTCCTTGAGATAGAGTGTTTGTGACTTTCAAAACATGATGGAATGGAAAATTCATAAGGAAACCTTATCAACTTAATAACATTGTAATGCATCTACCTAAAAAGTGTGTGGTTTGTAGATGAACCATCACCATGTGGTTTCTTATGTACTAATAAATCCAAGTAAAATATTGATGACCAAAAAACAACCATCTTACTGCATTACATCAATATGGAGACCCATGTGGTCACCTACTATCCATGTTGTGCTTTCCCATAATGTGGTTCATAGTCAAAAATTGATTGTGTGTGGAGAATCCAAGAGGGAACCACATGGTCCAGTACTCCAAAATATACAAGAACAAAATTTGGAAAGTATTTCAACCAGTGATTTCATATAAATTTTATAGGATTTAATATCACATAAAAATAGAGATAGTGAGGAAAAATATGAGGACAAATGAATGAGAATAATAAGTGTTCTTAGAGAATATATAGGTAATTATAAATCCAAATTTAGATCACACCATTGGATTTTCCTTCTCTGGTTTATCCTATATGGGTTTTCGTTTTTTAACCTAGCATATAGTCACTCTTTTATTCATTTTTTTATCCTTGTTTCCATTAACCACATGGGCCCTCTCCCACTTGGTTACTGAGAGTATTACCTTCTCCTAAATGCATACCTTGGATTAATCATCCTCCTTGGTGGACTTACCTTTTAGGTCAATATCATCTATGAAGTACCCAAGTAGACTAACCTTTTTCACTAAAAACATTTCATGGATCTTATGAAGACTCTCCTCCCTAAGGAGGTCCCTAAGAAGACCAAACTCCCATACAATGTCCCCACTCATCTCATACATTGGAAAATTTACCTGCCATGCAGTTTATCCCTTTGCATTCCTATATACAATGTGGACTAATTCCCATGACATGGACACTAAGTAGACTAATCTTCTACTACAAGTTAAACATAAAGATCCACCCCCTCACATACCTACCACACTGACTTGGATCCTTTGGGATATTTGATACCCTCCATCCACCAATACCTTTATGTGTGGTATTTAAACACCATATGACCACTTTATTATATGGAAACCCCAAAAATACCAATATAATACCTCTAATAAATCCACTAAACATTCATGATTAGTTTTCTAGGAATTTTAAAGTCCCCTCTTTTAATAATTCATTCTCTTGATAAAAAATAACATCTTTTATGGCCTCCCTAATTGATGGGCCCCGGAATATTCTCAATAAAAATCCTATTGATAATCTACATCGTAATAATAAATAAGATAGTGATAACTCTCCTAGTTTAATATGACCCTCCTATATCCCAATTCGAATTGATGAACCATATGCTAAAGGGATTCCTTCCATGGTATAACATTAAATATAATTCCCATTGATGATTTCATCATTATAAATAATCAAGGGGCCCAGTAGAGAGAATGGTTATTGGGCATCATCTATTCCCATTATGCCTATGAACTTGGAGTGAAACATCCATACATACATAAGAATCACTCAATATCACCCAATTACATGTTAGGTTCTTAAGCCTCCACTTAGGTGCAAGACCCAGGTTACATTATGACTTAGAAGTAGTCACGAATTAGGTTATGAACATATTTCTCCTTCATAGGTGCAACCAAAAATCCATTATATTGTCTCGTCCTCGTTATTAATTAATAAGATGCATCAAGGGAATCCCTAATGCATAATTCTAACTCGATATTATATTGTTGCACCTTTGATGAAACTAATGATCCCAAAATGTGTAATTAAACTGTGTTTCCATCTTATTTACTATATGATATAAAACTACACAAAATGGTATTTCCACATGACCTTGAACTTTTCCACTTGAACTATGTTGGTTTTGATTCATGTAAAGAAAAATTTATAGGATGAATCTTAGATATTAAAACCAAATATAACAACCCTATCATATATTCTCTCATGTATCCATATTCCTCTTGAAATAATTTATGCTCTCCAATTATTCCCTAATCATTGGGTGATATTCCCTCTGATACACCATTTACTTCCACTAGGGGATTATTCCTTATGAACCATTCATTCATTGGGCCATACTATTGATGAAATAATCCCCCATATATAGGGCCATATTTCATCCATGTATCAAAATATTTCTTTTTGTATGCCATATAATGTACCAAACCATGTTCTTTTTACTTGTCCATATTCTGTCTAGCCAATCCAAACAAATAAATCACATGGAAATTTTCCATGGGAGTTCAACCTATCATCATTGGTCCATATTGCCTTCTATTTAAAAAAATATATTCTCATGTGTAAGATCAATACCAACCATTTATAAGAACATTTCACCTCATCTTTCACTATTAATGATGTTTTAATACTTGGATATGGTCATGATTTCGTGACCTTTAAAAAACCATAATAGTCCCTGTCACACAACCATGAATGGTATAGAATGTACCCTTAATTGGACCCAAACTATAATGGTTTTAATTAATTTCATATGGATATATTGGGACACCCTTTTAAGGGTATGACCCAGACTCTATAAACAATTATAATATCCCTGGATGGAACATAACTCAAGAGTGCCTAACTATGTGGCTTTAAACCATATGATCCTAAGACTAAGAATCCTTAATTAGTACAGATCAAATACGAAGAACCTTTGATACATAAAAATATTTTATATCAAAACATACTAATGAAAAACCACTGGAATACGGATAGGGAGTTATATGCTAGGATTTTGGAAGAGTTCATTAATATGAATAAGATAAAAAAATACACTCCCAGGGTAGGAAACAATTCCACTCAGAAAGGTGAAATTGAGAAAAATCTCTCATCCTTTGACCAACATGAATTCTAAAGTGTCGGTACTAAGAAACCCTAGTTACCAACTACCTTTTCAAATCATGTTTCCCTGATGTAAACACCAAACCTTTACAGATGTTGGAGTCATAAAAATTTACATTGGAAAAAAACATCAAATAGATCATTTAAATTATATACTATGTTTGAGAATTGCAAGCCTCCCTCTTCTATTATTTAACCATTTTATTTTTATGAATCTTGGTAAATCCTCTGATTGATTACCCTACTCATTCATCTAAATTGGATTTCATGATCTCATTGCTTAAAATTTCATTTTAATTATGATTTAGTTGGATTTTCATCATCTAGTGCATGTTTGGATCATAAAAGAAGAATAGTTTATGTTAAATAAATCTATACATTAAGACTCTAATATATATTTTTTATTTTTTGAATGTAATTGTGGAAATTCTTTTTTATTTGTTGGTACATCATGTCTTCTAAGGTGTTTCTTAAAACCTCTATGAGGGTTTTCCCATTCCTCATAGAATGTTATGATATTAATAAGGGAGTGTATATATTACCATGATGTTGATATTGATTATTTTATCATGAAGAGGATCATTGGGTGGTGTCCACTATTTGTATAGAAGAAAAACTTTTAAAACACGAGGAAGTTCATTCTTCTCATGAAGCTTATCTAATAAATACTATATAGGACTTCAATATCCAATCATATACCTTATAACCTATTATTGAGGATTTGATTCCTACCAAATTATTGATGGTGGAATGCATTTTTTTAGCCTATTGCTTCTGGAATCCTTGTTGAACATAGGAGGGATCTATATATAGTAAATCCTCTCGAAGTGTTTACTATTGGAATTTTTCTTACAGTTAATACTTCTTGGACTCCCATAAACAAAATTCAATAGTTATATTACATTATTAGAATATAATTCAATAGTTACATCATGATCTAAAAACACGTCATAGTCATTGATCACTAGATAAAAACATATATGACATTTGAAAATATAAGATACAACTTCAACCCATTACAATAAAATTATTATACCTGGTATAATATCCTTGAAAATTACACATATTCCTCCCTTAGGTTATTAAGGAAAGGAATAAAAATAAGGGTGACCTTAGATGCCTAGTATGGGGTAAAATATATCAAAATATTTTATAATATATAATGAATTGGGAGATACGGTATAACAAAATAAACTACATAAATCCATTGTCAACTGTGAATAAAAATAAAAATTGATCTCATACTGATAGAATGGATAATACTAGACATAAAAATTACTTTCAAGGCCTTATTCTGAGGAACTTATCCTATTATGAAAAGTCGTATACACAAAAACTCTAACTATTTTATCTCATGAGACCTATTGATAAATCTAGGGGTATATAATTCTAAGACTCACCCATCACATGGTTATGTATAATGAATTCCTCTTATAAATCATCAAGACCTTTCATATCATTCCATAAGGAACCTCTTATTAAGTAAAGCATAACTATCAATATAATCAAAAATATGGAAATCAAATAATTACACATTCAATCTAATAAAGTGGATGACTATGATAATATCCCTTAATCAGCTTAAAATTTGTGGGGTATCAATAATGTAACATAATGTACCCTAATAAATTAAATATTAGGGAAATCTAAATCCCAATGTGTTGGGTTATCCATGGAATATAGTAATCGTGTTTAATATTTTTCATTGGAAGGTGACCAGTTTAATGGTATGAAAAATCCTTTATCATGGTTCATTAAGTGGGTGTGAATATTACATATCATATCCCTTGAAAGTATCTTCATGTGTGTGGTATTAGGCCCCCTTTCCATGCATCAGGGTGATGGTTATTTAAATGATCAAACAACCATTTTTATGGTGATTAACTCTATCTTTATCTATGCTATAGCCGTATCCAATTTCCAATATCTTTATAAGGTGGTATTTTCTAGGAAATTACACAAACATTTACTTTACCAAAACATAGGATGACTTTACCCCCATGGAAAATATTGTGTTTTACAATTTATTTGATAAATAATTACTCAAATTAATATGATATAGAGATGAAAATATAGACTTATAAATCCCATAAATTTCTTGGGAAATATTGATAAAGTATTCCGGGGAAACAAATGAACCACAAAAAAAATGAAAAATGGTACTGATTATAATATGAGTCTCAAAGAATGAAAATTGAGTCGAAAAACCCCCATATATGGATTGGGAAGAAATTCAAACATAACCACATAAAAGAGAGGAATTAAAATTTATCTTCAAATAACCTAAATAAAGTAAATTCATGATATAAAAAAACAATTATGAATCATATATACACCACATAAAGATAAGTATGTTCTTAATAAAAAATATTTCTCTAATAATAGAGTTTGAGATGGAAAATACTTAACAATTGTCCCACCATCCATGAATCTATTTTAACATGTGATATCAAAAACATATCAATATTATTCACATTATTCAGAACCTTATTCATATATATTTTCATTTATACTCTTCATAAATATTTATCCTTTACATAAATCCATTCAATTTTCCATGTGGAGTTTTTATACTTTTTATTATATGTACCAGATTCATAATAGTGAAGTCCAAGTTTATTCCACTTTAAAATTACATCATTAATAGATCATTAATGTTACTATAAGGGATGTTTTATAATTAATCATTATTTATCAAATTCCTTTCTTGAGTTTTTTAGTCATTATCCTTCAAGATGAAATTGATATCAAGGATGTTTCAGTTATTATTAATGATCTAAGTTCCTTATACTAATCAAGGAATTAAATATTTGTATAAAACATTTGAAACCAAAAAAAGAATTTTGAACAAATTTATGACATATTATAATTATAATTAATTTCCAATATACATTCATGATGTGAATTCCTAGTATTAATCATGTATATAATTAAATAGAACCTAACATCAACCTAAAATGATTAATGGATGAAAATGAGATGGATGTAGTGATCCAAGATAAAACAACATAAATAATAGAATAATCTCATGGTTTAAATAATACATCTCAGAAATAGTCAAAAAAATGAAATACTGAAAGGTTTAGTGTCCGGTATATTAGCTATATATACATAATAATCTATAAAATTTTCACCATAAAAGAACTTCTCCAGACTCCCTTCTTGATTTCCCACAAATTACACTTATTTTCATAACATAGGGAATGGAAAGCATAAGAAATGTGTTATCTAAAATGATGAGTAATGGATAACTTTTATACATTCCAAAAAGTTATAGATCATAATAAGATGATAAAACAAGGGCAGTGGAGTGATTTAGTATTAAAAAATACACTGAAAAATATGTGTTTTCCATAAATAATGCTAGAAGGACATGCAATATAAAATGAACAAAATATATACCATGGAAAAAGTGTGAAAAATTATGAGACAACAATCATTATTCAAGGTTCATAATAGAGGCATATATATATAAATATGGCATGCCATATAACAATGAATTATGGAACAATAATAAACACATGGAAATCATTTCATTTTGAACAAAAAAAATTTCCATGCTTCATGTAGTGAGCAAAAAAATACGGATTCTTTATATTGTGGAAAAAAATCCCATACTTTATATTATGAAAAAAAATCCCAAAATTCATTTTGTGGACAAAAAAATTCCCACTCTTCATATTCTGAACAAACAAAATTCCCCATATTTATGTTGTGAAAATAAATTCCCACACTTAATATTTTGAAAAAAAATCCCATGCTTCATATAATGAAAAAAGAAAATTATCATTCTTAACCTATTTTTAACATGAGATATGAATTAATGACCAATGAATTATAGTGAGATATTTGACCCCACCAATCATTATACATAAAAAAATTTCAGATTTAAAAAAATAAATAATAATAATATCTTAATGAACACATGTAAATAGAATGGATTTCATAAAAATTTAAAAAACATATTATAACATGAACTTGAGAAACTACAAAATATAAAAAACCTCATTTTCGAAAATAAATAATATTATAAAAAACATAATGGGTTATTAAAACATCACTTCATAAAATATATTCCTTTTAGGATAATTATAATTTAAAATAAAAATTATTTCATAAAAAAATTAAAACATTGATGTATAAAAAACATTCAGAAAACATTTCTATAAAAAGAAAGAGAAGACTTATAAAAACCTAATTTAAAAACAATATCCTTAAAATTACATATGTTTTCAAAAAGGATACATTAAAATACTATAAAAACATTTACATTTATAAGAATATTTATTTATAGAGACTTTAAAAAGACATAAAGTTTTAAAAATTGTATGTAAAAATACATTAAAAAATTGTAATTATAAAAATAAGATTTAATAATCTAAACATAAAAAATACATATTTTTTTAAAAAATAAAAATTTATGTGGATGATATAAATTATTATTTTGAAAAGATGGAAAAAAACTGTTGAACATTTTTAAATAACCATATTGAAAACCCACATTATTTAAAATGTTGTGAAACAATTGTTTTAAAATGAATAATGGGGAATAAATTGATCATTAGATATAAAAAAATTGAGTTTTCACTAGGAAAAGGATAAAATTTGAGGGAAGTAAAAATTTAGACATGAAAAAAACATCTATTAAAATTAATGTGAATTATTTTTAACAAAAATGAATTTTAAAAAAAAAATTAAAATTATCATGGAAGATGATTTTCTTTGGAAAATTTTTTACCCAAAAAATAATTATTAATACATCATAAAATCATAAAATTTTACAATATATAAGCCTTTAAGTATAATAGTCTATGAAAAGTGATTATGTCTCAATGAAAATATTTGAGTCAAGAAAACCCCTTTACAACCTTTGTAACTTTTGAATCAAAACCCCATGAGAGGTATAACATTAAATAGATTATGGAATATCAAGAAATATAATTTTTTAATGAAACAAAATGAAAATAGCTTATTATTTATGAAATTTAAAATGAAACATGTTGTGCAACATAATCATTTCTCAAGTGATTGAAATTTAAGACAATGAAACCCTCATAACCATGGAATAATTAATCCAGAAACCAAATAAAATAAGAGATTATAATTAAACATAAAATTTAATGACTAAAATATAATTAATTAATATTTATAAAATATATTATTTACACACAACACATAAATAATAATTGGTAAATATATACAAACTAGGTATAAATGTAGAGAAATTGAGACGATATCCTTTAACTTGTTTCTTTCCATAGTTAATGACACTCTAGAATCATATAGTAAATAACTAGCATAATAACACATAAAAAAATTATCCATAAATAATAAACTTCTATAATGCCTATTATAATTTTATATCATTAATACATTAATAATTTATAGTGTATTATGACCATCAGGAGTTAAAAAAAATTAACTACTTCGCGCATGTATAATAATTTTGATATCATTGCCCATAATATGATACAAATATAATTATTTATATATCATTTAATTTTCATTAATATATAATTTTTATTTATTTAATTTTTCCTTTTTCATTATATATGTTTTTTTCTATGTTATGTGAAAACAAAATTGATAACAACTTATTTTGAAACTTTTATAGAATGGAAATGATACTTTAATAATAAGTTAAATAATTAATTTAGTATTTATAGAACCATGTAGTAATAATATTTCTACTATTATATTATAATAATTTTAGTTTACATGTTTCTATATTCATCCTTAATCAAATTTTGTTGCATCATCTATGTTGTTGGTTAAACTAACAAAATATTTAACACGCCTTAACTTTGTTGGAAAGTATGGTTATGAAGGTGTTTCTTTTGGTATATTATCATTATAAAAAGGGTAATAATGATATTTTTTTCTATGATATTGAAACATATTTTATTATTTTTATATAATATGTTAAAATCTAAAAATGAAATAGAAATTATTAATCGTTGTGTCGGGAAGCCACATGTATGCACGATTATTGTTATCATTTCTCAATGACCGAGTGGGGGATAAGGTGTATATTAAATTGAAATTTCATAATCATAATTATATGATACACACAAACACACACACACACACACACTTATTTACATACTTATATATATATATATATTCATCATTACCATTATTAATACCATCCATGAAAGATAGTAACATAAAAAAATGATGTATCTTCGTGGATGCAGTAGTTCGGAGAATAAACTAACGATGTTATTTAGTTTTTTTCCATATGGATGTAAATGAATAACAACATGATATTCCATTAATATAAAAAAAGGTAAAATAATGATACATAGTTCACCCTGATTTTATGGTGATATAATATTTGTATGTGTTAGATTGAGAAGAAAAGCATAAGAATGAGATTATGTTTTCATTAGAGACTTTATTTTTCAATCAATGTTCTCTTAAATTTGATGTTGTTATGCTAATAATGAGTGAACAGGGAAAAAAATTTGTAGGATTGTTGTATAGAAATATTAAAATTTCAGAGTTTCATGGAGTAATTCAAAGGTTATATTTATATTTTAATGGGTGGAAATGATTCCCTTTTATAAGAGGACATATAACTTTTCGAAACACTGATCATTTTTCAATAATTACAGGAAATTATTCATGGGTAAATGAATTAAAAGTGGAAAATTGTGGTTTATGGTATAATATAATGTCGAAAATAATTTCAACCAATTATTTTAAAACCTTATTTAACTTGTTTATCTCATTTAACCTAACTCTTTTATCCCATTTTATTTTTTATAAGTGTAACTATTTTTTAATCATAGAAATTGATTTTCAAAAGTAGAATTAAATTTGAAAAGAAAATATCTAAATTTTTTAATTCTTATATTAAATATGCAAATAATTTTATCATATAAAATATCTAAATGTGTGAAAATGGAATTTTAAAATAAACACATTTCATCAAATAAAAACAGCTTTTTTTAAATGATGTTTTTCATGAGGAAATTTATATATAGTATAAAATTATCATTATTAATGATATTAATGAAATAAATTGAGTTTTTATAATTTTAATGAAAGGTATTAGTATTTAATGTGAATCTACAACTAAATCTCATATATAAAATACATCATTCAAAAAGATGACAAAAATCAATTTTTTGTAAACTAATATTTTTATTTTGTTCTAAAAATGATAGAAATAATATTTATAAGATCAAATAATATATTAAAATGAATTATTTTATTCCATATATATATATTTTATTGTATAAAAATATTTTCAAAATTCGAATATATTCTTACATAGTGATAAAATCATAGAGAACGTATTTTTCACTAAAAACAATCTTTTCAGAAATAATTCAAAAATTTATACTAATTATATTTTCATTAGAGAATTTAAAATAAGAATTTTGTTCTATAAAATTTATATTTTAAGAATTAAAATATTATTTTATTAAAAAATAAACAATATAAATAAAATTTAGTTTATTATAACCATTTTCAATATTAATTCATATTAATTATATATCAAATAAATTTAATAGCAATTAATGGTCTAAAATCTTAGGGTTTATTATATAATTGTTAATAATTTCTTATTAATATTTTTTGGTTATTATACATTGAGTATAGTGTATGACACAAGTTATATATATCATAGTATATATTTTAAAGGATCCAAAATCTCATGTCTTTGTATTCTCCCCCTTAAATAAATTACATCCTCATAATTTTAATTACCACTTACTAAAGTAAGAAGCTAAGATATCAATTAAAAACTTGAAATATACATTTTAATGAGATATCCAACTCGTTTTCCTTGGAAATAAATGGAAAATACTTATCTGAAAATTATTCTCAACATTTCTTAGGGGCATGTCCTTCATTGCTTCATTTTTTTATCATGGTTCAACCAAATTCTAAATAAAAAAAAGTTTATTATAACATAAAAAAAGAATTAGTGTACATTAATATAAAATCTCAAACCAAATATTTATTATCCATTGAAACCTCTATTTTAAAATATGATTATTTTATTTAAACTATGTCATGCATGGTTAATATTATACCTCTCTTTATTTTACCTTTGTTACTTTATGTTCTGTTATCTTAAACTTCTCAACCAAATTATTAAAAGTAACTAGAAAATAAATACTACATAGTTTTTAATATATAGAATGTGATCAACCAAATCATATCTCTAAGGATTGTAAATCCTTGTGTGATTTTGGGCCTCTTTTTCATTCACATGGTGATAATTGGGTTAATATCCAATACACCCTCTTTGGAGTTATTACACCAAGGTATAACAATTTTAAATACTTCATCCACTTGTAGTATCCATATAGGGATATAGTTTCTTGGAGAACCACAAAATCTATAATTTACCAAAACATCTTCATATTATCTTATTCATAGAATCATCCCCTATAATTTTACAAAGGTTTTACACTAAATATATCTAAACTAAATTAAAATTATAGCTAATGTAATTTAAAAATTAACTAAACCCTCCTATAATTCCAACCATATAAAAACATGAAAAACATGACATAAATAACACAACAATGTTAATATTTAAATAAAATACCTCACAAAAAGTCACATAACTAAAATATTGTAAGGTATAGTTTATTAGAGATAATATATATAAACATATTAGTATTTAATATTTTTTCTATAATTGAACACCTATAGACTCATTTCTATGCTACCCAAAAATTACACATCTCTTCATAACCTAGGGAAAGGAAAATATTTGAATCGGGAGAGCTCAGACACCTGGTAAGGGGAAAATTATCAACATGTTATGAAGGATTATATTATAATAATATGAAAAAACATGTGAAATGGGGTAATTTTACATTAAAAATAACACGGAACAATATTATTTTTCCGTAAATCATGATATAATGAAATGTAATCACAAATAAAAACATATTTGAAAAAGTGTGTTAAATCATTGGATATTAAACATTGTTTAAGGAGAATAATCCTAGGTATATATAGGTATACCATTTCATATTAAAATTAATTATTTCACAAACATAATAATGTTTAAATCATTGTATTTTTGAACAAAAAAAATCCCCATGTTTCTTGTGGTAAACAAAGAAAATTCCCTTGATTCATATTTTAAACAACCAAAATGGCCACGCATCATGTTATGAAAAAATGACCTTATTACTTGTTTTGAAAAAAAAATCCCATGGATTATATTATAAAAATAAAAAATGAACATACCTCATATTACGAACAAATAATATTCCCATGATTCATATTATGAACAAAAAAATGTGCACGCTTCATATTGGGAACAAAGTAATGTTCATTCTTAATATCCATTTCCCATAATATATAAATCCATAAAAAAATATTTATAGGGACATATAGGACCCCACCCATCATCATCCACACAAATGTGTTCCATTCAAAATAATTAAATCAGAAACATATCTTAATGAAGCCAAGGAAAGAGAATGGGTTTCCTAAAACTTTCAAAAACATTACATAAAAATATCTTCAGAAATAATAAAATATAAAATAAATCATTATTAAAAGTAAATCATTTTTAAAAATAAATCATACCATAATATATTATAATGGGTTATAAAAACATCACATCATGAAATATAAACCATTGAGGGTAAATAATTTTGAAAATTAAAAAAAATTCACAAAAAATTCAAACATTTAAGTAGAAATTAATTTTAAAATACATTTGTGTAAAGGGGGGAAGACTTTTAATAATTGTATTTTAAATATATTATTCTAAAAAGGAAATTAGGTTTAAAAAGGATATTTAAAAAGACATTAAAATTTTTTAATTTTAAAAGAATCATTAATAAGAGAGACTTCAAAAAGATATAATGTATTCAAAAAAATTAAATTGAAAATACTTTGACATATTTTTTTGTTATTAAGAATCTTTAATAATGGAAACTTGAAAAAATATATAAGGGTTATCAAAATAAAATTTTTAGTGGATGATAAACATTATTATTTTAAATGATTGAAAAATACTCCTGACCATTTCTTAATTAAATTATTGAAAACCAACATCTTTAAAAATTTCATACAACATTTGTTCAAAAAATAATAAAGGGGAATAAAAATAACATTGGAGATAAAAAAAATTGATTTTACACTAAAAAAAGGAAAAAATTGATGGGAACTAAAAATATTGACATCTAAGAAACATGATATATGTAAAGATAATTATTATGAAAAAATATACATTTTAAGGAAATATTAAAATATTTATTGAAGAAGAGTTCTTTTTTAAATAATATTTCCACGAAATGAAGGTGGAATGCATCTTAAAATAATCATATGTTATAATAGATCACTATTGAAGTTGTATTGACCATGAAAATGTATTATGACCCATCGAAAATATTTGAGTCACAAAAACCACTTACAACCTTTGTAACATTTTAATCAAACCCCCTTGAGTGGTATAATATTAAATAAAATATTTAATATCTTAATATATAATGGGATATTGTTACAAAATGAAAATAGGGTAGTATTTACACAACTGAAAATTAAACATGGTTTAATAACTTAATCATATATTAGGGGATTCAAATTTGATACAATGAAACCCTTACACATAAGGTAAAAATTTAGTCAAAAACACCATGTAATATAGATAATTTAATTAAAAATTAAATACCCTAAATAAATGATAATTGATGATATTTTGAATCAAATGTGTAGTATATACATCACATAAATAAAAAATTGTGCAAAAATACAAAAAATGTCTCAGTGAATTTAAATTGATATTAAATACCATACATTGATTCCATTATTATTTGATGACACTCTAACATACTATAAAACGCATAACTTAATGTAATATTATTAAACCTTATTTTTAAGGGCCTATATCCCTCTATCCCACACTGTTGTCTATTTTCGTGGTCTGTGATTCTTGGAGGATTCCTAAAATAATGTTTGGTAGTGTTCAGGAGATAAGCATGATGAGTTCACTACGTAAAAATAAGGTCACATCCTCATTAGGGACTTTGAAGATAATGTAGTAGTTCATAGCATGAATAATATAGGTTCAAGAGGTGTATTTTATGATATGTATAGTATATTCCTGACATAAAGGTGTAGAGGATCATATTTTATAAATCTTTCAATAAAAAACCATGACATGATAATGAAATTCACAATGTGATTTGATCTAGGTTTATTGGATCGGAGAAATGTGAATTTAGGTGACCATTATAACTTGATCTATTTAGTATGTGAATGAACCATTAAAACAATTAAAGTGTTCATAGTAATGCACTGATAAATTGGATGACACACAGTGTTTTTCTAAAATTCCCTAATTCTATCCAAAATCCAAGAGTCCAAAGGAGGTGTCTCAAGGTATATCAAAACCCATTCGATAAGGGGTTGATCTTTAGTTTCACATTTTCGATCAGTGCTGATACAATGTGATTTTTACCTCTTCATCTTGTGGTTTTTTCTTTAATCAGTCTTTTTTCACCAAATTCCTTCTTTCCATGGTATAACTATTTATCTCCTTTATTCATGTAGATTTATTTTGATTATTTTCTATTTTTTTGGTGTGTAATTCTTATTTGGATATAGTTTCCTTATGGGAGATGATATGGGAGATATTATTATTATCCCATTCTCATTTCATGACGTTGAAATCCTTGATATATGGGATTTATTACTTCATATATTAATTTATATGAAAATGAAAATTAAACATGAATTATCTCATTATATGATGGCGAAATTAAACTTAACTAAGAAAAAATATGATTAATGTTAGGTAATGATTTGTGGTTATAGTGATAAATTGGGTTTCCAATGTGATAACAGTTTTCCTCCTAATTTACTTCATTGTTTTATATCAATTTTAAATAATTTTTTCAAATGTTTTTATGGTTTTGTTTAGAATATCAGTTTTATATAAATTTTTATTAACATAATTACAATAACATTGTGGGATAAATAATTAAAATTCATTTTTATTGAATCTGTTGATTCTTATAATTTGATGGAAATCATAGTGATGCTTAGTGAATGTTTAATTGAAATTATTATTCAATATGTTAATGGAATTTTCTAAAGAACGTGATTCTATAAATGTATGTTATTGATTACAATAAATAGGAATATTATTGGGATTGTTCTTACATAATGTTTTTTGAACTAGAATTTATGATTGAAATCATGTTTACAAAATTTAGAGCTCATAATAAATGATTTATTAGCGTTTATATCATTGAAAATTGTGATAAATGAATTTTTTTTAATTCAATATAGTAAGGAACTCATTGTTTATTAATGATAAATGTTTAGTGGTAAGTGAGCCTCTTTGCCTGTGATGGTTGGATTCTTTGTTTATAAGGTCCAGATTCCCTACTGAATCTATCTTTTGTTTTATGAATGTTGTTTTTTCTTAGTATATGATCATTGTTATTAGATGTGAAGTGAACCTAGTATGGATAACAATTTAGAGAACTATTTTAATGGCCTGAACATTTAAAATTGAAATTCCATTTTTGAAAGAATAAATTTTTTCTTAATTAATGAAGTTATAGAAAATACAAGCACTAAGTTTTTTTATTTTGGACCATTATATGGTCTATCAAATTTAAAAGACCATTAAGAATCATAACCATTGATAATATATCCATTTTTTGTGATCATTAATATTATTATATTAAGGGTTTTCAAAAAGATCATTTGACACAGAAAAAGGAAGTGATGGCCCCAAATAGTAGGATCGTACCTTATAAGGCTCATTTATCAGAAATTATGAGGTGCATAACATCACTAAAATTATCCCTTAACCACACCCAGACCATTATTGAAAACTAGGACATGATAAAAATATTTACTGATTGATATTAATCTCATCGAGATCACAACCCAAACCATGTTCACCGAAAAAACCCCATGAAAATATCACCATCTCACACCTTACCTTTTGGAAATTTGCTAATGTAATAAAGGGATATGTATCTTTACCAAAATAGTTTGAATTTGAATATTTTTAATAAAACAATGAATATATTTATATTTTATTCCTTTATAATAATTAAAAAATAATATTGATAAAAAAATAAATTTTGATACGATGAAATACAAATTGTATTTTTAGAAAATATATTATTTCAATAAAGATAATATATTTTAATAAATTAATGAATTTTTGAAATAAAGTATATTTTAATAAAATAATACTGTTAAAAAATATTAATTAAACATAAATGATAATATAATTTTAAAAATTCAACCATAAGTTTTATAACTGTCATAATACTATTATTGTCAGTAGACTATTAATTTCTAATAAATGTGACTTTTTGATTCAAATGTGTAAATTATCATATATATAGAATTATTTTGATATAATAAATATTATTTTTGAAATTATAATGTCAAAATTATCCAATGGTGAATTTTAAATAAATTTCTAAGACAGTTAATTTTTTGGGAAAAATTATATATGGTATAAATATACGGTGTTAATTATAACATCATAAAAGACCCAAAATGGTGTAATAGATACTATAAAGAGTATCTGAGACCATAATAATTATTTAACATTAAAATAATGTGTATTTTGGTTATTTTAAAAAATATATAAACCCTTAAAGATTCCTCCAAATCCTATATTATATCTTAAGGTTTTAAAAAAATTTCTTTATAAACATGACTCACATATACAACAATAAGGGTATTATTATGATGAGTTCAGGTATCACCATTATAAAATAATGAAAACCACTTCTATTTAGTAGAATCCATGGGAATAAATCTTGGGAAGGATTTTTTTTATTACATTATCATATAGAGCCCAAAATATATGTTTGGAAATTAAAAAATAATTCTCCTATATTTTCCTATATAAACTAACATAGACACCCCTTCTTCTTTAATTGAAACCATTGGAATATGAAATTAATATAAATTCCCATATCTATATTCTTATCATTTTTCCCCAATTCTCTTAATAATCTCCTCTCATTATTTTATAAGTTCTCTCTCAAAGTGAGGGATCATCTCTTTCTCTTATTTATTCAAGCACCCTATTTAGATTTTTCCTTTTTCAAATTTTTCATGATGGGATATGTTTTCACAATTACATATTACTTTCCTTATGATTTAAAAGTGATTATAGAACCCTTTTACTCTCATTTAACCCTTCCATTAATCTTTATAGTCACTTCTTATGCTGCTAAAATCATCCTACGATTTTCCTTGCCGAACATTTTTATAGTGAATGACCATTCTTATTTCCACTAAAAGGTAATCACATAGATAAAACTATCCTTAATTTTTAGGTTATTTATATTCATTTAGTTTATACACATTATTCATGGATCTAAAATTTATTAAATACATCCTTATGTTCTATGATCTATGTGGAACACTTACATATGTACAAGATATGAAACTAACGGGTGTGCCCAATTTTTTTTCCCTCCAATGCATTTGGTAATGATTTTATATCATGAGGTGAAATGTATGGTTCATGGAAGGTTATCTTAAAAACATTATGTTATGTTTTTATTGTGGTAATCCTTGACTTATTTTTATGATATCATATTTTTGTGTTTCCACATTCTTATGTTGGCTTTATGCTGTCATGTTATATCATACCATATTTTTTAGGATTATGATTCTCACCATTATTATGTTACCTTGATATACCTCATGGATTACAAGTACCTCATTACCTTATTATATTATTTTATTATTTCTATACTGGGCTTTATTTCTCACCACCTTCTTATATATGTCCCCAGGTTATCTACTGTAGTTTTAGAATAATAATGAATTTTCGGGATCATGTTAAAGAAGTTTTCAATAATGTCATTGTATTTATATTGAAATTGGTTATGAAATGTACTAATTTTCTAATTAAATCATTATTCATGATCTTATCGAATTGTATAATGTGTTCTTTTTAGTAATAAATAGAGATTTAAGGTTTATTAAAGATATAGGTTGTCATAGTCTGTATTATAGAAAAGTTTTGTTTTTTAATTAGAATTAAAAAATAATAGTGAAATGCATGGGGATAATAAAAAACATATGAAAATATATATATATATATTAATGTATATATTAAGTGGTTTATAAGAAAATAAATCCATGTTTGGATACTATAACTTGACGTGGATATGACATAGTTGTTACTAGGGGTAATAACCCGAAAACGATGCATTGAGCAAGACTTGATCATCATCTGGTGTAAAATAATGTGCCTTTATACACACATGGTTCTAAAATCCCAGGGTCTATGATTTTGTAAATATTATTGTTCTTTATGAACCATTATGAATGGTAATTTTTACCATAAAATTTTATATTAGGCAATATATTATAGATAACTTAGATTGAAACCTATAAATTCATATCTCAAGGAATGTATTTCAATTATGAATTATCCCTTAAATTCATATAGATCTATTTTTATGTGTATGTTATTTTGGAAATTATCATCCCAATGTATATTTTCAATAAATTAAATGATTATAACCAAAATCAAATAGTGAAAATTTGGTTTATCATTCATTAATGAAATTAAAATGTTCTATGTGAATATAGTTCTAATAATTCATTCATATCATGTAAGTTTAGTAGAATTATTCAAACACTAACTCAAAACATGGAAGTTGAGATATCGGTGAAGATGAAGAGTGGATCAAATGTTGAATCCCAAATATATAACTCATCCCCTATCAAAACTTGTGGGCTAAATTTCCCATAAAACCATATGATAATAAATTTTTTAGAATATTATACAATTATTTATATGTATTGAAATTACTTATATAGATCAAATATAAGTTTTTGAGAGAAGGAAATAACCCTCCATATCACAAATTGTCCACTGATTCTATATAAGTGAGAGGTGGGGGATGAAAGTTCTATAGTATCGTCATCTCAATAATGGATAATAATATTTCCTTATAAACTAAGCATGTCTTTCTCAAATGATTGAGTCTAAGGTAAAGACCGTCCTTGAAGTCAGGACTATTTTGTGGTAATTCATATATGTGTTTCCTAACGAATTGCATGGTATTCCTCTAAGATGATAGGTTGACTTGTCATAAACTAGCTTGTATACCCAGAAAATCAGATACCTAAGCCAGATCTGACCTGGCTAAAAGGGTGTTCCTAATCCCCACAAGTTGGTGACTAGAACCTAGAATCATACAAGATCAAAGAGGGAATGATTTTTTCCACAAAACTGTAGAAGATAAAAGATGCCAATCAATATTATCAACACTCTAAAGAGAGAAAGTACTAAAAACAAATATGTAAAATAGTACCCAGATAGAATGATAAACATTTCAAATCAAATGAAACATTTTACCATATGATTGTCTCAAAATACACTATGTAATAAGTAGATAATAGCTCCACTGGTCACCATCAATAGTCCATGGTCCAAAGGATCAAGAACATCAGTCACCTCCAATTGGTTCTTTCCCTTTTCTGAGATATAGCCTAATAAAATCTAAAAACATCGGAATGAAATGTTAGGGTGTGAGATATAAATCATAGTGAGGTATCACCAAGTGTTCCATAATCAATTCCATAAAAATTAATTCAATTATTCTTTCATTTAAATATTCATGGTATAACGTTCACATATTTTAAACCAAAACATTATTTGACATGAAAATATATGGAAGATATATCATAAATAACTTAAAATAACATTTTATATAAACCCATATATATATATTTTATAATGAATAAAAAACCCAATAATCAACAGCTTCTATATTCAAGTCAACAAATTATAGAACCATGTAAAAATCCTTTAGGAATGTTAGTTTATGTAATATAACCCCCAAACATCTCAATAATGATCTAAAATAAAGATAGGTGTGAACACACAAATCAATCTACACCCCAAATAGTGAACCCTCATGATCTATCTACACCCCCACAGGGGAACCCTATCAGGAGTTTGGGCAACAATTACTTAGTTATAGTGGTCATAATATATCCATTTCTTGGGATTCAAGTTCCTGTTGTGATTTTCCAAGTTACCACTAACATACCGGTATAACATGTGCTTAAAATAATAAATCAATCCTACATGGTAAAATCAGACATTCAAAATTAATTTAAATTACATTTTCCTTGATTTTAGATTTTAACATTCCTTTCTCATTTCAAAACCAAAATAGAGGTTTTCATCATTCCATGAAATTTCAAATATTCTTTCACAATAGTAAATATTTTCTCAAGTTTCAAAAATAAAAAAATTGATCGAAACAATTTAAAATTCAAGAATCCATTTTCACAAAATATTCCTCGTAGGTCCATTAATTTTATATTATGAGTTTTCAAAATTTTTATGAAATTTAAATTCACACACTGAATCCTTTAAAATTATGGTTCTTAAATTAATTTAAAAATATTCTCAATTGAATTAAGAAATTTAAGTTTTCAATCATTGGGAAAATACTCCTGGAACCACCTCCATTTAAACTAAGTGGTCACAACACACAATGATTTCAATGGGGAAAACCAGTAGAGAATGAAGGCATGAAATATCAAGAAACATAACCTAGAATCAGGATCCTTCAATATCATGATGATCAATCACTTTATAAGAAAGAGAGAAATAAATATTACAATAACCCATATGATATTATATCCAATTACCCATAGGATGTCAAATAAAATTCATGGAGATCCAATCCTTTATGAAAAGGTGTTAAATGAACCAAAATTTCCCCATGGGAGCCTTCAAATACCATGAATTCTTGTTAGGGTTTATGTAGATTGATTACGGGTTAAACCAGAGGGTTTTATGATTTTAATAAAATTTTAATGGTAATTAAAACCCTTTTTCATTTTTTCATTTATAGGGTCATATGGTTAGACAAACCATGCACCATAATTATTCACCCCTACTGAATGGGTTTAATGGTTTCACTTTGGTGGGTTCACAATTTTTCCAATCATGCATGAACCGTTCATACCCTCACAGACTAAGGGTAAATGAATTTTAGGGATGGATTCATGGTTTTGACAAACCATGACCCCCTTTAAGAGGTTCAACCTTGGGAACATGGGTTCCTGGGATAAACCATATGGTTTTCCCTAATCATGCGCAAACCATGCATAGCCCCTTGGGATTCCAAAATATTAAAAATTATCCCCAAATAATCCCAAAACAAAATATCCTTTAAAGGATATCAAAACAGGGGTCAATTTATTCCTAAAATAGGTTAAAATGATGTTACAACCTCCCCACCAAAAACAATTTCTATCCTTAAAAATCCTATCATGTAGATTCCAGGTCAAATAGATGAGGCTAAATCTCTAGAATAAAATCCACATGCTCCTGAGTCTCGTACAAATTAGATTCATGTTTGGAACACCTTGAGATATTGGGATTTTGTTATTCAAATTAATGTATACTATTCGATATGTTGGATTTTAATAAACATTGAAAATAACTTTTTGTATATAAAATCCCTAAGTTTGGCTTGTGTTATACGTAACACCAAGTTAATCTTTCACTACATGAAACACTTATATTATCTTTCAGTATACACAAAAAAAAATTTATCATATGTTATATAGAATTATGAGTCCCTTCTATGGATTTTTTACATGAATGATTGATTTTTACTGAACTACAATATAATATAAATATTATTATTTAAATTTTGTCATAATTATTACCTAGCTGTTAGAATTCAATATATGAATGAAATTAACTAAATTATGAAACTATAGTTTAAAAATTTATATAAAATTAGTCATTTTTTATCAATTAGTTATAAATGAATCTAAGAACTATTTAAGAATAAAAAATTCATTTTTTAAGAAAAACATTTTTCTACTTCAAGACATCACTTTATCTTAAGAAATTAAAAAAAACCAATTTTGATGATTTTTTTAATAAAAGTTATATATTATATATTCACTAAATTATTTTTAAACCCATTTAATGTATCTGATAGTCATAAGATAATAATCAGTCCAATTTTATGAATAAACGATGTATTTTTTAAAAAGGTAATATTACCGCCTTTTAATAGAAAACCCATTTTAAATCTAATTTTTTACATATTTAAAATTTTAATTTGAAAAAATAAACTCCATTTCTTAAATAGAAATATCAAAATTTATTTTGGTTAAATTAATATTGTTTTTTATGAAGTCTCATTTTTTATAAGTGGTGGAAAACACATAATTATAATTGAAAACTACTTTTCATCTAATTTTTTAATATATTAAAATTATATTTTAATTGGTTTTTAAAGTATAATTAGTTAAATTTTACATAAATTAATCCAATATCAGTTTTTTATACAATTTCACATTGAAATTTGATATAAAAATAGTTCAAACTTTTGAAATGTTTATTTTAAAATCCTATTGTCTCATCCCGTTAGTGGGATTAATTTTGAAATTAATTTCTATCAGTCGTGTGATTATGATTTAGAAAAATGGATTAAATATTTTGAATTATAATAATTTATAATGTTTAATAAGCTTAAAAAAATTGTTACCAAAAATATTAGTGAAATTAATTAAAATTAATTACAATGGTTAAGGTAAAAAACATGATTATTTAGTGGCTAAACGTTAATTTAAGGGGAAAAATAACCTATACACATGTAAAAAATAAATTGTATGGAAATATTTATAAATATTACCCTATTTAATCAAAAATTTAAAATTATTTGAGACACATGATGTAGGGATACCTCTCAATAGTATTTACCTTTTTATATTTAAAAGAATGTTGCTTCTCCACTATAAAAGGGAAGTCGCCCCACTCGCTTCCTCACACATCTAAAGCCACTATTTCTAAACCAAACACTACCTAAATAGACTCTCAATAGACCTTAATTAATCATATAATCCTCCATTTAGGTATAAATATAACCAAGAAATCACTTTGATGTAAACCAAAAAGAATTACCCATTGAAGAGGTAACATCCTTGAACAAGCACTTAATATTTATTTCATTCTCCAACCCCTAAAATATTATTATTCCATTATTAAATAATAACATAATTATAATAAATATAATTATATTTTGTTATATTAAGGGTTATATCCACAATTATAGACATTTCAATTAAATGGGATACAAAATCATCGTTTGTGTGTATGAAGGACTACTGCCCCATAAACTGATGTCATCCATTATTCCAATAAAACCTTTCAGGAATGGTAATAATGATAGAATATATATTTTTATATGGTATATATATATATATATAATTTTTATGATGAATTTTTTATTTTTTAATTATTATGAAACACATACCTTCATGCTTTCAGTTTTTTGTAAACATGATAACTTCATTTGTGGATGTGTAGACTACCGCCTCCTCGAAGCGATGTGATTTTTTCAAACTTTACAAAGTATTAAGGATGGTTTTGGTGAAATTATATGATATTTATTAAATAATAATTCTAATGTAATTATAATATATTTATATGTATATATATTTCTATTAATATCTTTTATTCACTACAATAAGAAAATGGGAACATCATTCATGCGTTTGTATGACCTACCGTCTCGAGGAACGGTCTATTCCATTTAATATTTCTATATTTTATGATTTATTATAAATAATTATATAATGAATATATATGATATTTATATCATTTTTTACATTCTTGAAACATGTAAATCTTTATCTAAGTAATAGTATCGACAATAAAAATTCAAAACATATATAAAAAACAAATTGGTTATTACCCAAAACCTAACATTAACCTGGAATTGTTAATAAATGAGTAATATAAAGTCATAATTAAATCATATATGGTATGATATAAAACAATATGGTTTTTTATAGATTTATAATGAACTTATATTTACTATACATGAGGTTTTAACACGTATGAAGAAAATTCAAGATATAAGGTAAGGGAATTTCATCTCACTTTTTATATTAGTGAGATACATGCAATATTCACCACTCTTTTATTTTGTGTGGTTTATATAATAACCTATGATATTTTATATAATTAATTTACTTTATTTCATGGTATTAAGAGTTTCATTTTATTACATTCTTTGATATATCTCATGATTTATATGTTACTCAGGTTTTAATAGTTTTCTGATATAACATTCATTTCAACGAGACTTATGCCTTAATAACCAATCATTTTTTTGTGTGGTGAATATACTTCCCATTAATTAATTATATGATTCATATACATAAATTTTTGGGTATTTACATATAAATTTTATGTTCTTTCTTTCATGAGTTATATGGTTATAAATTTTCCAAATCGATAAAGTAATCTTTTCTCAGCTTGCCTTATTTGAGATACATGTCATGTTATTCACCTAAATTTTCTATGAGTTATATATATTTTCCTTAGATACATTATGTCATGAATCTAATTCATTTCATGATATTTTATGATTCATTTTATGTTATTATTTAATAGGTATAATGATTCAGAGTTATAAAAGTGGTAATGGTTTATTGTTACAATCTCATCAATTATCAGGATTGTTTATGAATATGCATCCATTTTTGAAATATTATGATCCATATCTCAATAAATCTAATGAATTTTTTTCTCTTATGGTTATTCATGACGTATTAAAGTAATGGAAATATTTTTCACTCTTTGGTACTTGATATAATTAAGAAATTATTTTAAATAAAAAATGGCATTATCTCTATCTTCGGTTGGAAATCTATGTTCTTTCAAAACTATGTTTTATAAAAAAAATTATAAAAGATTAAACTAATTTTTAAAAGAAATTTCTACCCATGTTTTACATTTTTTATAAAAAATTATTTTAAAAGTAATCTTCTGGTCATTTTCCAATCAAGCTAGTTTTCTAAACTTTTTACTGTGAAAAAGGAATGTTCAACATGTAAAAATTTACTAGTCAATAGGAATATCATTTCCTGGAAGATTCCCTTGAAATTTTACACAGTTATTTTGAAATAAAATTTCTTTATTAATATTAGGGAAATTCATAATTTATAATGTGGTTTTAAAAATAAAAGTTTTAAAAAATTATTTTTTAAATGATTTTCAAGATTCCTTTATAAGTTTTCAAGGAAATTATTTTCAAAATGTTTTCAATATTTCAATATAAGTTATAAAATTATTTTCAAAGAAAAAGGTTTTTAATATTTTTTCAATATTTATTTATAAGTTTCAGTTATATTTTCAATGAAAAATATTTTCAAAATGATTTACTTTTTAAAAGAGTTTTTTAGAGAAGAAAATATATTTTCCTCAAGAAATTGTTTAAATAAAATTTCAAATCATTATATATAAGAAAATGATTTTTGATAAGGTTTTATAAAAGGGATTTTCAGACAAAATTTATTTTCCTTAAGATAAACTCCAAGTGATATTTCAAAATACTTCTCCATCTAAGATGGCATCCTATGATATTGTTTAATATTTACTGGGGATATGATCTAAGGAGATCATTCTTATTATTTCTATTAATGGTTATAATTTTTATGACATGTTGTTTATGAAACCTTTTTATATTCTACATGTTATACCACAATAAAACTATTATTAAACCCCTTTCATTTCAGGGGTTATTCCATGATGAAATGATTATGAAAACCCATCACTTTTCCACAGGTTATGATATGATGACATGTTTATGATACCCATTTCAATTCACGGTTTATGTTATGTTTTTTATGAAACCAATCTCTTTTATGGGTCATGATATGTTGAATATTTTATGATATTTTAGAACATGTATATATGGTTTTATAATTATATGGTTGGGACATATATCTCCCGACAATGCATTGGTTAAATATTTATATCTCAAGAGATAATGATGGGAAACAAGTTGGAGAGCATTAACCACAATGGTAATCAGGTGCATCCTGATCCACAATGGAAAATAGGTGTGTCGTGAACCACAATGGTAAGAAGGGGAAACCCAATCCACTATGAGAATAAGGGAAAACTCAGTCTACTATGGGAAGAAGGGGGAACCTGCTCCCTTATAAGGAAAGGACTACGAGTGGGGATGGTGGTGTGTCCCATCCAGTAGGTGCAGTCTCCCTGATTTTCCTTGATAAGTTATGGAAATTATCTTTGACTTATAGGTAATGGTATTACTTTTTTATGTGCCTTCCATAATTCCATGTTTTATTCCTTTATTATGCTTTCATATATTATAATCATTATTCCCCATGATTTTTGTCTTATGAACTACTAATATTTATTCCATGGATCATATATATGATATTTGATATCTAGGTTATTATCTTTTAATGTTATTCTCATGTTCTAATACCCTTAGTTTCATTATTATGATTACATAGCTCCCTTGTTTACCTATACTAATCATTTGAACTAACCTATTAGTTATGTTTCCTTTCCCCAGGTTATAAAGAATGGTTTTATGTACGATTACTAAATTGTAATATCTTTAAGTTAGATGTTAAATATCTTTCACCAAATAAGAATAATGTGTTCTAAGTTTACATAGACACTAAACTGTTATACTTCTCGATCATGTACTGTTTTAATTTAAGGGATATTCATCTAAAATGATGTAATATCCATTTATTTTAGTCCCAATTCACTATAGTTTATTTCAAAGGAAAGGTTTAGTCAAATTTGAAAACTAGGATGAGAAAAAATTATTTATATACCTAACGATATTTCCAAGGATTTTTCTAGGAATGTCTTTAAGGATAAGTTTAGGTGGGAGTTAAAGTATATAAAAATATCCTAGAATTTTGGTAAAGGATTAGAGAGTGGTTTCCTTGAAATTAAATCTCTATCTATATACAACAAGTGGATGTGTCTCTGGCACAAATTCACATAGGGGTAACAACCCCGAAAACACCATATTGATATAGACTCATTTGGGAATTGGTGAATGAAAACGGGCCTTGCTACACACCTAGTTTGACACTCCTGGTGGATATTCTTTGTAAATTCACAAACTCTTTATGAAACATCATGAAATATTTAAATAGAATATGACTATGAAAAACCTAATATAAATCTAAGGTGTGATAGATTAAAAATTAGGTGTCATGATTTAGACATCCTATAAGTAATTTTTATTGATTATGTGGTTTTCTATTATGATAATTGTTTCTCACACTATACTTCCTAGTTTTAGTCAATGGAAGGAACTATAAATAAATTGGTTGACATATAATTTTTTATATGTGGAAATCTTGGTCATTATAAAAGTTGATTTCCCATGTGGAAATCTAATGAAGAGAATCGGGAATATGTTATGAGTATTGGTTATATTGTTTATGGTAAAGAGGTCGTGAATGACATGTGAAAGGTAGGGGATGTTCTAATAGTATTGTTTTCATTAAATGTAAAAAGCATGATTAAATTGAGTTTGAGGAAAGTTAAGACATGATTCATATTTCATATTTTATAAAATGGGTATTAAGGAATAATATGATGAATATAGATAATTGTTTTAGAAGGTAGTGGGATGAATGAAGTATTTATGTTTTGGAATTCAAATATTATGTTACATGAATCATGAAAAAGATAAATATTTTCAGTATAAGTTTTTCATTAAGGACTAAAAAGGATATGATAAAAGGTGATGAAGAATTATAAAATATATTTAATAGAAATTTGATATTTTGATTAAGGTAAGGTAACCCTTAATGTGTTCATGATGTGGATAAAATTATGTTTAGCTTGGATAAAGAGATGATTAAATTAGGTAAAGTAAATTTTATAGTATCGATGCACTTATAATTTATAAAGTATTTGTTTAAAAATTGGTCTATGTAATAATGGACGAAGTTTACAACTTATTTTGGATTTATGGAATATAAAAAATAATATTTGGAATAATAAAGCATGATTTTTTTTCAATAACGTTTTATGGTAATTTGGTTTATTACCATGTTTCATGGGAAAACATGGTGGACGTATTCACATGTTTGGTATGTGACAACCAATAGCTACTTTATAAGGGGGGTCAATGTTTTTTTGTATTTTTAGAAATTTGGTGACCTTGTTTCTAATATTTTGGATTTTCATCTTTTTGAAGGATTATAAGTTTAACAATTTAGTGAGTTTTTAATTTAGACTTCGGATGAATTTTGTGAGACTAAAGTAGTATCTCAGCATATGAGGATTTATTAATATGGTATAATTTTCTCTAAAAACTTTTTATTAATGATAACTAATGATACATGAGATGACATATCAAGGATCTCATGATTTGTTAGTGCTTTAGGAATGAAAAAATTCACCTTCTATTATTGGAGTAAGAGATGAAGTGAAAATTGATCAAGGAACAACCAAAGGGTGAGACTTTGATTATAAAATAAAATCAAATCAGGTAAGTATATCTTCCTGTGAAAAAAAATTAAATATTTCGAAAATGGTCTTGAAATAAAATTTTGTCAGATTATCATCATTTTTTATGATATCAATGACCACTTTCATGCTTCTTTGGTTTATGGTTTTGTGATTGTTAACATTCTCCAGATAACACAGTTTATTGTGATCAGATATATTTATCAATTTCTATGACTATTTAAACTTTTGTTCCATGCCCAATTATTAATTCTCACCTACATTTTACTTTGTGGAAACCTAGTTATGCCTTACTTTGGGTAACCGTTATGGTTAAAACTTTCTTTTTTTAATTGGAGTTTTAGTATTCATTTTTATGATGTGGGTTTATATGAAAGGAAAATTTACATATTAAACATTTTATAAACCATCTCAATTTTGAGGGTGAAATTCATTTTAATGGGTGTACAATGTAACACCTAGAGATTTTGTGAAGAAAAATTCAAAATAATTTAAACTTTTTGATATTTTTAATTTCAAAAAACACAGAATATAGATTTTTCTATATGAAAGCACTAAGTTTTTTTTGTTATATTCAACATCAAGTTAATGATTCACTACATGAAACCATTAAATTATCTTGTGTTATATGAAACACTCTTTTTCATATGTGTTACACACAATAATGAGTCCCTTTGACAGCTTATGTTACAGGTAAGATCAAATTTTATCAAACTACAATATATTATTAATATTATTATTAAAATATTATAATAATTAACACCAGGTCTTTAGAATGAAATATATGAATGTGATTGAATAAATTATGAAACAATGGTTTAACCATGTATATAAAATTAATAATTTGGTTATCAATTAGTTATAAATGAATGTAAGAACTATTTGTTAATAAATAAATTCCATTTCTAATAAAAATATTTTTCTATATATAAACACCATTTTATCTCAATAAATTAAACAAACATATTTTTATGAATTTTTTTAATAAATATATATATATATATATATATATTAAATATTCAATAAAAAAATTACTATCATCCAATATATTTAATAGGCATAAGAAAATAATTAATCAAATTTTATGAAAAAAGATGTATTTTTCAAATTTGTAATTTTACCACCTTTTAATGGAGAACTCATTCTGAATATAATTTCTTACAATTTTTTATTTTTTATTTGAAAAAATAAATTTTATTTTTTAAATATTAATATCAAAATTTACATTGGGGGATTTTTTTTCTATTTTTTTTGTGAAGTTTAATTTTTTAGATGAATAGTGAAAAACACTGAATTTTAATTGAAAAATGTTTTTCATATAATTTATTTATATAGTTAAATTATATTTTAATTTGGTTTAAAAATATAATTAGTTAAATTGTGCATTAATTTATCCAATATAGGTCATTGGAACCAGTTTCACTTTTGAAATTGGACACAAAAATCGTTCAAACTTTTAAACTTTTTCAGTTTTGAAATCGTCGTCTCATCTCATTTACGAGATTAATTTTAAATTATTTTATGGCACTTATTTTATTAGAATTATTAAAAATGGATTCCATATTTTGAATAATAATAATATCTTATTTATAATAAGTTTGAATTAGTTTTTGACAAAAAATATTAGTGAATGTAATTAAAATTAATAACAGTGACTAAGGTAAAAACAAGATTATTTAGTGGTTAAACTTTAATTTAATGATCCAAATAACCTAGACACAAGTAAAAAATCCCTTGGATGGAAATATTTATACCAATTTCCCTATTGTATTTGAAATTTACAATTATTTGAGACACAAGATTTAAGGTAGACCTCCCAATTGTGTTTAACTTTTTATATTTATAAGAATGTCACTACTCTAATATAAATGGGCACTCACCCCCCTCACTTCCTCACACCTCTAAATAATCATTGGATCCGCCAAAAACTATAAACATAAACTCCTAAAATACCTAAATTAATCCTATTATCATAAATTTGGGTATAAATCCTACCAAGTAATCCCTTTTGTGGAAACCAAAAGGAGTTATCCAAAGTAGAGGTAACATCCTTCAACAAGCACTTTGTTTTTATTTCTTTCTACACCCCATAAAATATTCTTATTAAATGATTGAATAATAACCTAAGTAACCTAAATATAATTATATTTTTTATATTAAATTTTTTATCTACACTCACACACACTTCCATCAAATGGGATACACAATCATTATTCTTGGGTGCGGCGGACTACCGCCAATCGAACCGATCTCGTTCAATCTTCCCTTGCCACCATTAATGGTTGAGAATAATGATTTATTTTTATTTTTTATATGATATATATATATATAATATTTATTATTTATTTATTCTTATATAATTAATATTTAACACATAACTTCATTATTTATATTTTTGTAAACACGATAACTTCATTTATGTAAGTGCGGACTACCGTCTCCACAAAGCGATGTGATTCGTTCACACATTACATGGAATGTATTAAGGATGGATTACGTAAACATATATGATTTTTATTAAATGATAATTATAAAATAATTATAATATATGTGTATACATATATATCAATGACTTTCTTTCCTTTAAAATGATGATAAAACAGAAACAACATTTATGTGTACGTACGGCCTACCATCTCTAAGAATGGTGTACTCCATTTCACATTTATATATTTTATAGATTATTATAAATACATATATAATGAATATAAATGATATTTATATCATTTCTTAAAATATTTAAATAATTAAATCATGAACTATGTAATATGATCAACAAAAAAAAGTCAAAACATATACGAAAAACAAAGTGGTTATTACCTGAAACATAACATTAACATTGAATTTCTAATTAATGGGTAATATAAAGTAAAAAATAAAACAATATATGGTATGATATATAAGAATATGTTTCTATGGTACAAGTATAATAAGCTAATATTTATTATGCTAGATCTTTTAATTTTTACCAAAAAAATTAATACATAAGGTAAGGGAATTTCATCTCACTTTTTATATTATTGAAATACATGACATATTCCCACTAATTTCTTGTTTTTTGTCAATATACTTCCCTATGAAATGTCATGTCATGTATTTAATTTATTTCATGTTATTAATTGTTTAAATTGAGGCTATTATTTCATATATCTCATTATTTATATGTTACTCGAGTAGTTTGGATTTTCTAGTCTCACTTTTATTTTTGCGAGACTTATGTCTTATTAACCCCCTATTTCTTTTGTGTGGTTTATGTAATGTAAATGAATTTATTATATGATTCATATACTTAAATTTATTTTTATTCACATATCCATTTTAGGATCTTTATTTTATGGGTTTTATGCTGCAAAATTTACTAAATCAATAAAGTAATGTTTTTATCAATTTCCCTTCTTTGAGATACATGCCATGTAATGAGCCTGTATTTTTATATGAGGTGTATATACTATAATATTACATGTTATATCATTAATATCATTATTTTCATGATATTTTAAGCATCACATAACATTATTATTTCATAGGTATTATTATTCAATGTTACCATATTTGTAAAAATTTATTGTTACAATCTCAACATTTATCAGTACTGTTTATGATTATTCTTCCATTGGTGAAATATTATAATACATATCTCAAAAACTATCATAAATTTTATTTTCATATGGTTATTCATGATATTTTAAAGTAATGGTAATATTTTTCCACACTTTTTACTTAATAAAATTAATAAGGTGTTTTAAATAAAATATGATTCCGTCAAAATATGTGTTTTTCAAAACCATGTTTTCTAAAAATGATTTCAAAAAATGTTTTACTATAATATTGAAAATAAATTTATACCCATGTTTTATCTTTTTAATAAACTTAATTTAAAGGGAATCTTCTTGTCATTTTCCTATTGAGGCACATCTCTAAACTTTTTAAGGTGAAAGAGGAATGTTTGGAAAGTGTTGATTACTCCATCTTTAAGACCGTCATTTACATGAAGCTTAACTTGAATTTTTACAATGATATTTTGAAAGAAATTTTTTTTGATGATATTTTTGAAATTCATTTTTTTAAAGTGGTTTTCAAAGAAAAAGGTTTTCAAAAAAAATTTTGTTTAAAAAGTATTTTAAAATATTTTCAGGATTCCTTTATAAGTTTTCAATGAAAAGGTTTTAGAATTTTTTTTTTCAAACTTTATTTATATGTTTTCAAATTATTTTCAAAGAGAAAGGTTTTAATAATGTTTTAAATCTTACTTTATAAGTTTCAAAGCTGACTTCAAAGAAAAATATTTTTAAAACTCATTATGTTTTAAAACGTGTTTTTCAAAGTGAAAAATACATTTTTCTCAAGAAATGTATTAAGAGTAATTTTAAAGAATTATTTATAAGAAATGTATTTTTGAATAGGTTTTATGAAATGGATTTTCAAATAAAATTTATGTTACTTAATATGCACTCCAAGTGAACTTTAAAAATATGTCTCCATCTAAGATTACATCCTTTCATATTAGTTACGATTTACTTTGGATATTATATAAGGACACCATTATTATTTTTTCTATGAATACTTATTCTTTTGATGAAATGTTGTTTTTGAAACCTACTTCTCTTCTACAAGTTATACCATGATAAAACTATTATTAAACCTACTTCCTTTCACAATTTGTTCCATGATGAAATTATTATAAAAACCAATCTATTTTCCACAAGTTATGATATGATTACATGTTTACGATAATCATTTCAATACATGGGTTATATTGTGATTTTTTGAGACCCATATCTTTTTATTGGTCATAATATAATGAATATTTTATGATCTTTTGGAGAAGGTATGTATGATTTAATTATGAGATGGGTGGGACATATACCTACCTTCAATGTATTGGGTAAAGATTTATATCTCATGAGATAATGATGGGAAATAAGTTGACGTGCTAGATCCACAATGGGAAATAGGCGTATCCTAATCCAAAATGGAAAATAGGTTCATGCCAATCTACTATCAGAAGAAGGGGAAACCCAATCCCTTATAAAGAAAGTACTACAAATCGGTATAGTGGTGTGTCCCGCCCAGTCGGTATATTCCCCATGATGTTCGATGATAATTTTTGGAAATAATCCTTTACTTATAGGGAATTTTAATACATGATTACGTGTCTTCCAAAATTCTATGTCTTATTCCTATGTTATTCTTTCATGGATTATGCTTATCATTCCCTCATGATTCATATCTTATGAACTAACAATATTTATGCCATGAATATTGTATGCGATCTTTTATATGAAAGGTATGATCTTATAATTCTATGATCATGTTACTATACCCTTATGTTCCGGATTATGCTAACTTATATTCCATGTTTACCCTTACTGAGCATCTGATCTCACTCCTTTCCTAAGTTTTATTTCCCCAAGTTATGAATAAATCATTTATGTATAAGTAATAAAAGGGAAGATATTTATAGGAGATTTTTAAGATATTTCACTAATTTAGAAGAATGTGTTCTATGTTTCCAATGACACTAAACTATTACATTACTTAGGCATGTATTTTTTTACTATGATGAATATCCATCTCAAATGACGTAATATACTTATATTTTAATCCTAGGTTACTATAATGCTTCCATAGAACATAGATGAAATGTATAAACCTCTCATAAAGAACATTTTTCTCATAACAAAAAAACATGATTGGATTCTCTGTCATAGAAAAATTAGGCTCAATATCAACATCCTCATAACTCAAGACATGAGATGGGCCAGAAAGGTACTTCTGAAGCTATGATACAAGGAACAAACTATGTATCGATATAAATTGAAGTATAATTATTAAATGTTAAGACACTTTACCCACCATCTCAACAACCTAAAAACATCCCAAAAACCATGGTACAAGTGTCCCTTTTTTCCCATGATTTTGATGATGCAAATAAGTTTAAAATCTGAAAAACACATTGTCACCAACTAAAAACTCTAAAGGTCTCCTATGTTGGTATGGAAAATATTTTTACTGTCTCTATGATGTCACAATTCTGTAATGAATTAGATGAATCCTTGATGTCTTCTCTTGGACCAAACTTGGTCCTACCAAATAAATTTCATTAATCTTTGACCAACACAAAGGAGATTTACAGGCCTAACCACACAATGCCTCAAAAGTAGTCATTATGATTATAAGTCCCCGGCCTTAAACCTTAATTAATATTGAATTAAATGAATAATTCACATTGAGGATCTTTTCAAGTTTAGAGTTTTAGAGAATTAGATCATAAAACATGCATCACATTCCACACTTAAACAAATTGGTTACATAAAAGATAGTACTCATTTTTCCCGTCAACGGAAACATATTTAAAATAAAACATGGATTCTTTCCTGACACTTCATTGACACTATCATCACATCATGTACCTTTCCCTTGACCTATGAAAAACATTTCAAAAAACCTGGGATGAGCATAAAAATCTCAGTAAGGGATATAAAAATATAGAAAGGAAACATGAGTACATGTGTACATAAGAATCAATGAAATCATACTTTACTCATAAAACATAAGCACGTTAACATACCTTATCAAATCATGAATAAAAACATAGAAATCATAAGACATAAAGGTATATTTAGGAATTCATAACATTCTTACATAGGGAGTAACCCTCTTGGTTACGTTTGGAATACCCATTACAGTATATTCCCTAAATCTCTTCGGAGAAACCTCAACGTTTAACCCCTTCACGTTACCCAATGCATTGGAGAGCTATATCGGACTCACCCACCATTAGTTTATCACGGAACCACCCATCTTCATAATAATTCCCAATAATCATAACATAATCGTATCACATAAAACATGCATAAAGGAAACATAACATTTCCACTTTTCAATCACAATATATCAATAAAACACATTGATATAAAAACATTATGAAAACCATTTTCAATACCAAAATAAAATAAAAGTAAAACATGGTATTTATTTTTCATTTAAAAAAAGTTATGTCTTGTAGAGGAAGCCGAAACTCAAATAATGGTCACGGCGGCGGAGAAATCGTGGTCGCCGCATACGTACGACAAAAACATTCCCTTTTGTCGTTTAGCAAAACACTTCGTATAAAAAGATTACTTTTGGATAAACGTAAAAGTCAAAGGGTTTTATACACTGTATAAAAGTAGGTTTCGTATAAAACAAAATACACCTCAATGAAAGGATATTGAGATGAATTCCCATACCTCGAGTCCGACTTGACTCGATCGTTCTTTAACGTCCTTTAAAACGGGTAAATCTTTTTGATTTGAGCTCAAAGGCTTACTTGGGAATACTTATGCCCAATGTGAGGATTCAAGGAGTAATAGAGGGATGTGGAGAGACAAAATGGACAGGGGTTGGCTGAGCCAAAATCTTGAGAGGTGTGGGTAAGGTGGTAGAGATGGGGGCCTTTTATAAGAGGAGAGGAGGAACACTCTTGGAAAGTTATAAAAGGTAACTTTATTATAAAATGGTTTTCAGATTTAAAAGGTCCCAAAATTATATATTTTAAGGATAAGGTTATAGGAGTTATAAATCCACCCATACAATAGTTTTTTCACATGTGTAGGTCTTAGATTTTACATTATCTTTTCATTTTTTTTAATCTTTAAATAATGAGGTAATCGCTACATCATCATGGTATCATAAATAATTTAATTTATTTAATGTCTAAATATTATAAAAACAAATATCATGATGTATGAAATCTTTTTATATTTCTAAGGAATATTTATAGTCAAAAATATGACTTGTATAACCAAATTTAATAATTGTTTTAGTAAAACAACTCATGTTTGTAACATTTTAATTTTAACATTAAATAAAAAGTTATTAATGTCATTTTCCTACCAAAGTGGCTCCATGGGGTCCCCAAGTTATCCCATGGATTGTCTTGGTCGGCCATGACACATCCAATAAGGGTAGGACATGTTTCAAGGTCATTTCATATTATTAAAACATTATTTTTACCTTAAATTACACTAATTACCTCTAATCGCGATTAAAAACTTAAGAGTTACTATTCACCAAAAAATTGTTTTAATCCCATTGAACCACATTTTACTTCCTAATGACAACCATGTATGTCGTATTTTTGAAATTCAAAACATAGAGGTGGTAAAATTTCATTTAAACAAAAAATCAGTTTTTTAAGTACCACTTAGTGGTTTCACTATTCATCAAAAATTGAAGTTTTTTAGAAAAATACCAAAACTTCACCCTAAGCTATATTTGATATTCCGAATTCAAAAATGATGTATATTTTACAAAATTCATAACATATAAGTTGAATTAATTAATTTAATAATTAATTCCCGCTGTCAAAACAAAGAGCGTGTTTTTTTGAAACAATAAATATCAAAAGATTGACACTGGTTTAAGTCCAATTTCAAAGTGAAATTAATTCCAATGACCACCATTGGATTAAATGGTAAAAATATATTATAATTTCACTTTAAAACCAATTCAAAATATAATCTAATCATATATATAAATTTTACTAAAAAGAGGTTTTGAATTAAAATACAACATTTTTCACTATTCATTAAAAAATGAACTTTTTCGGAAAAATACCTAAAATTCCCAAAAATTAAATTTTGATGTCCCGATTCTAAATAAGAATTTTATTTGGTCCAATATGAATGTATAAGAGTGATCTAAACTATACTTAATGAAGGTTCTCCATCAAAAGGTGATAAGTGGACCTTTAGTAAAAATTAGAGTATATATGCCTAAAATTGAATTCATTTCGTATTTTAAGCCTTTATCTTTTATTGGATAAATGTGAAAACATTTAACAAACATATATAATCATATTTTAGTTATTTCCATTCATTCCCGCCAATACAACAGCTACGTGTTAACTACCATTTAAAATAATATTATTTTATTACTAGTGTGCAACGTAAGTTTTCAAAGAAACTCTTTGTTGCGTATCGGGTACGCTATCGAACATAGCAACCCCTTTAAAGTAAAATTAATATTTAATTCTTAAATATTAATAAATATGAAAATGATTTATTCTCTATTTACCTGGGATGTTTCATCCTTCCCCGCTTTTAGGAATTGCGTCCTCTAAATTTCTTCACTTATCAAAATAAGTGGGGGTATTTATCCCTCATAGCATTTTCAGATTCCCATGTCACCTCTTCAACCATATGGTTTTTCCACAAAACCTTTACCTAGTGAATTACCTTATTCCGCAACACTTTCTCTTTATGGTCAAGAATCTGGACTGGTTGTTCTTCATAAGAGAGATTCTCCTCCAACTGAACTACCTATGGGCTCAAAACATGAGATGGATCTGGCATGTACTTCTTCAACATCGAAAAATGAAAAACATTGTGTACCTGAGATAAACTTGGAGGTAAAGCCACTCGGTATGCAACTGATCCAACTTTCTCGAGAATTTCATATTGTCCAATGAACCTTGGACTCAGCTTTCCTTTCTTACCAAATCGCATCACACTTTTCCACGGTGAAACTTTGAGAAAAACATTATCACCTACCTTGAAAGATAGATCCTTCCTCTGGTTATCTGCATAACTCTTCTGCATGCTTTGAGATGTTCTCATGTGTTTCTGAATCAACTGAACTTTTTCTGTCATCTCTACTACCAATTCCAAACCCATCAACTTCCTTTCACCCACTTCATCCCAAAAAGCTGGAGTTCGAAACCGCTTCCCATATAATACCTCAAATGGTGCCATCTGTATACTAGAATTAAAACTATTATTATAAGAAAACTCAACCAAAGAAAGATGTTGGTCCCAACTTCCCTGATAATCCATCGAACAAGCATGTAGCATATCCTCCAAAGTCTGAATTGTTCGTTCTGACTGCCCATCTTATTGAGGATGAAAAGCTGTACTAAAATTTAATTCAGTACCCAACGACTTCTGAAGGCCCTTCCAAAAGTTAGAAGTAAACCTAGGATCACGATAAGATACAATGGATAGGGGAAATCCATGCATCCTGACTATCTCTTTAAGATACAATCGAGAAAGTTGATCTAGAGAGAAAGTATCTCGAATAGGAAGAAAATGAGCAGATTTAGTCAAGCGATCAACAATAACCCAGATTGCATTATTACCTCGAGATGCCCTCGGTAATCCCACAAAAAAGTCTATGGATATATTTTCCCATTTCCACTCTGGCACTGGTAAAGGATGAAGCATCCCTTTCGGTAACTGCCACTCTGCTTTAACCTATTGACAATTCAAACACTTCAGAGTAAAATCAGCAATATCTCTTTTCATTCTATCCCACCAGTAATACTCCCGAAGATCTTTATACATCTTAGTACTTCCAGGATGAACTGAAAATGGAGAACTATGAGCTTCACATAACAAATCTCTCTTCAACTGTGAATCACACAGCACACACAATCTCTTCCCAAATCTAAAAAAAATCATTATCAATGTTGAATTTAGGCAACTTACCCTTCTGAACCAGCTCTACCTTTTTCTGCAACTCGTTGTCTTTCTTCTGTGCTTGCTTAATTCTGCCTGATAGAGAAGATTTCACTGATACCTGAAACAAAACAGAAGGACATCCTGCACCAAAAAATTCTATGCCAAGGTTCATCAAATCCTTAACTAAAGGATCATGTTCCAAACAAAACATTGTTAATGAAGCATTAATTTTTCAACTCAATGCATCAACCACTTTATTTGCTTTTCCCGGATGGTAATGAATTGTACAATCATAATCCTTGATTAATTCTAGCCATCTCCTCTGTCTCATGTTCAATTCTTTCTGAGTGAATATATACTTTAAACTTTTGTGATCGGTATATATTTCACACTTTACTCCATAAAAATGATGCCTCCAAATTTTTAAAGCGAAAACAACAGCAGCTAATTCCAAATCATGTGTAGGTTAATTTAACTCATGAGTTTTCAACTATCGTGAAGCATAAGCAATTACCTGATCATTATGCATTAAGACGCAACCAAGTCCTTTCAATGAAGCATCACTGTAGATAACAAACTCCCCATTCCTAGAAGGTAGTGCCAAAGCTGGAGAATTCACCAATATTATTTTCAGTTCCTGAAAACAATCATCACATTCTTTTGTCCAGATAAACTTAACACCCTTCTGAGTTAGCTTTTTCATTGAACTAGATAACTGTGAAAAATTTCTAACAAACCTTCGGTAATAGCCTGTCAAACCAAGAAAGCTATGAATCTCAGTTAAATTTGTGGGTCTTGGCCATTCTTCCACAACCATTGTTTGTGTAGGATCAACAGTTATCTCATCTTTAGAAACAATATGACCAAGTAAAGAAATTTGTTGCAATAAAAACTCACACTTTCTGAATTTCCCATGAAATTTCTTTTCTTTTAAGGTTTTCAAAATAACCCTTAAATGTCTTTCATGCTCCTCTTTACTTTTAGAAAACACCAAAATATAATCAATTAAAACAACCATAAACTTATCCAAGAACTCATGGAAAATTCTATTCATTAAGTCCATCAATACAGCAGGTGAATTGGTTAGCCCAAAAGGCATTACTACAAATTCATAATGGCCATATCTTGTACGAAACGTGGTCTTCGGAATATCTTCTTCCTTTACCTTCAACTGATGGTACCCCAATCTCAGGTCAATCTTTGAAAAATACTGAGCTCCCTGGAGTTGATCAAACAAATAATCAATATGAGGCAAAGGATATTTGTTCTTAATAGTGATGTTATTCAAGGATCTATAATCAATGAAAAGTCTCATAGAACCATCTTTCTTTTTAACAAATAAAATAGGAGCACCCCATGGTGATGTTCTAGGTCGAATGAAACCTTTCTCTAATAAATATTGCAATTGCTCCTTCAACTCTAAAAGTTCAATTTGAGCCATTCGATAAGGGGGTTTTGAAATTGGCTTAGCATCAGGAACTAATTCTACAGTAAACTCAACTTCTCGATCTGGTATTATTCCAGGAAACTCATCAAGAAAGACATCAAAATACTCATTTACCACTGGCACATCATTAATCTGAACAGTTCCCTTGTTTTCAACAATATGTGCAAGGTAACATTAATTTCCATCTTTTACAAGTTTCTTGGCCTCTTGATACGTTATCAATAGTAAGGCTTCATTCTTGTACACAAACTGAAAGGCTTTCTGAAAAGAAACTTCTTTAGCTCTAAAATCAATCTTAGCATGATAAATAGAGATCCAATCCATACCCAGGATAACATCAAACTCTACTAGAGGTGAAACAATAAGGTTTTCAAGTAGGTTCTTTCCACAAATAAGGATAGGAAGATTCTTATAAATTCTTTTTGCCTCAACATTTCCCCCATGTGTTTTTACCACATGTTCAGGAGTCATTTCTTGAGATGGTATTCCCATTTTACTAGAAACATTTTTAGAGATGAAAGAATGTGTAGACCCCGAATCAAACAACACACTGGCATAATCTAAAAAAACAAACAAAGTACCTAATACCACTTCATTTGATGGACCGACATCTTCTGAATTACTTGCAAAAGATTTCACCACCCCTTTCTGCTTGTAGTCTAACTGCTTCCCATCACTCGAGCTCTTTGTCGGACACTCGTTTGCATAGTGACCCATCTCATTGCACTTAAAACATTTCACTAACTATAAATAAAATTTGGTCTTACCTTCACCTTGATCTTTTTCAGTGCAAACACAAGCCTTATGTCCCATCTTACCGCATCGGTAGCACTTTACAGAATTCAGAAGACATTCCCCAGCAAACCTTTTACCACATTTATCACAAATTGGAATCTTAGTTTTCTTACCATCAGACCTTTTTGAAGAATTCTTTCCTTTCTCCTGCCACCTCGGTCTCTTCTTCTGCTGGTTATTATAGAACACTTGATCATCAGAAAACTTCATTTCCACCTTCTCAGCACATCAAACAAGCTTTTCATAACTTTTGAACTCACAAGAAGCCAATGCCCTTCAATATTTTGGCTTTAATCCTGATTAAAAACGATTGATTTTACTATCAAAGTCTCGGATAAAATTTGGAGCATACCTTGCCAATCGAGTGAACCTCTCTTCATAGGCAGCCACTGAGTCTTCCTCTTGCCTCAATTCCAAGAATTGTTTTTTCATCCTAAGTCGAACAACCTTAGGAAAATACTTCTCAAGAAACATACCTTTGAATTCATCCCAGTCAAGAGCATAAATCTCATCAGCGTCCCTGATATTTTTAACCATCGACCATCACTGATCTGCTTCACCCTCCAAACGGTAAATAGCAAGACTAAACTTTTGATTGTCTAAACACCCCATGACATCGAAAATCTTCTTCAGTGCTTTAATCCACCCTTCAGCTAGAACAGGGTCAGATGATCCTCTGAATGATGGGGGATGTTGCCTCATGAAATTTTCTACCACTGACATGTTCCTCTGCGGTTGATCTGGCTGATCTCGTGCATGCATACCACCACCATTTATCGCTTCAGTCAACTGTTCCATTACTGCAACAAACTGTTCAGTTCCAATTCCGACCATCTCAGGATGCTGATTCGGAAGTTTATTTCCTTATGTATGACTTCCTATCACTGCTTCCATGTTTCCTCTACGGAAAACCATTCTGAACAAGCATGTCTTAGATGAATCAACATGGTAATCTTCAAATGCTATATCATTTCAATTTGACCATAAAAAAATATATACTTTTGGATAACCATTTAATGTAATTATAACTCCTAAAGTTATCTAAACCGACCTCTGATACCAAAAATAAGGCCCCGACCTTAAACCTTACTTAATATTGAATTAAATGAATAATTCACATTGAGGATCTTTTCAGGTTTAGAGTTTTAGAGAATTATATCATAAAACATGCATCACATTCCACACTTAAACAAAGTAGTTACATAAAAGATAGTACTCATTTTTCCCGTCAACGGAAACATATTTAAAATAAAACATGGATTGTTTCTTGACACTTCATTGACACTATCATCACATCATGTACCTTTCCCTTGACCTGTGAAAAACATTTCAAAAAACTTGGGATGAGCATAAAAATCTCAGTAAGGGATATAAAAATATGGAAAGTAAACATGAGTACATGTGTACATTAGAATCAATGAAATCATAATTTACTCATAAAACATAAGCACATTAACATACCTCATCAAATCATGAATAAAAACATAGAAATCATAAGACATAAAGGTAACTTGAGGCATTCATAACATTCTTACATAGGTAGTAACCCTCTTGGTTACGTTTGGAATACCCATCATGGTTTATTCCCTAAATCTCTTCGAAGAAACCTCAACGTTTAACCCCTTAGCGTTACCCAATGCATTGGAGATCTATATCGGGCAAACATGCCCTTAGTTTATAACAGAACCACCTATCTTCATAATAATTCCCAAGAACCATAACATAATCGTATCACATAAAACATGCATAAAGAAAACATAACATTTCCACTTTTCAATCACAAGATATCAATACAACACATTGATATATAAATATTATGAAAACCATTTTCAATACCAAAATAAAATAAAAGTAAAACATGGAATTTATTTTTCATATAAAAAAAGGTATGGCTTGTAGAGGAAGCCGAAACTCAAATAATGGTCACGGTGGCGGAGAAGTCGTTGTCGCCACATATGTACGACAAAAACATTCCCTTTTGTCGTTTAGTAAAACGATTCGTATAAAAAGATTCCTTTTGGATAAATGTAAAAGTTAAAGGGGTTTATACACTGTATATAAGTAGGTTGTGTATAAAACAAAATATGCCTCAATGAAAAGAGATTGAGACGAAGTCCCATACCTCGGGTCCGACTTGACTCGATCATTCTTTAACGTCCATTAAAACGGGTAACTCTTTTTTATTTGAGCTCAAAGGCTTCCTTGGGAAGACTTATGCACAAATTGAGGCTTCAAGGAGTAAGAGAGGGATGTGGAGAGACAAAATGGACAGCGGCTGGCTGATCCAAAGGCTTGAGAGGTGTGGGTAAGGTGGTAGAGGTGGGGGGCCTTTTATAAGAGGAGAGGAGGGGCACTCTTGGAAAGTTATAAAAGGTAACTTTATTATAAAATGATTTACAGATTTAAAAGGTCCCAAAATTATATATTTCGGGGATAAGGTGATAAGAGTTCGAAATACACCCATCCAATAGGTTTTTGACATGTGTAGGTCTTAGATTTTACATTATCGTTTCATTTTTTTTAAATCGTTAAATAATGAGGTAATCGTTGCATCATCATGGTATCATAAATAATTTAATTTATTTAATGTATAAAAATTATAAAAAAATATCATGATGTAGGAAATATTTTTAGATTTATAATGAATATTTATAGTCAAAAATATGACTTTTATAACCCCATTTAAAAATTGTTTTAGTAAAACAACTCATGTTTGTGACATTTTAATTTTAACATTAAATAAAAAGTTATTAATGTTGTTTTCCTACCAAAGTGGCTCCATGGGGTCCCCAAGTTGACACATGGATTTTATTGGTCGAACATGACACATCCAATAAGGGTAGGACTTTTTTCAAGGTCATTTCATATTATTAAAACATAATTTTTACCTTAAATTACACTAATTACCTCTAATCGCGATTAAAAACTTAAAAGTTATTATTCACCAAAAAATTATTTTAATCTCATTGAACCACATTTTACTTCCTAATTACAACCATGTATGTCGGATTTTTGAAATTCAATACACAGAGGTGGTAAAATTTCATTTAAACGAAAAATTAGTTTTTTAAGTACCACTTAGTGGTTTCACTATTCATCAAAATTGAAGTTTTTCAGAAAAATACCAAAACTACACCCTAATATATATTTGATATTCCGAATTAAAAAATGATGTATATTTTACAAAATTCATAACATATAAGTTTCATTAATTAATTTAATAATTAATTCCCGTTGTCAAAACAAAGAGCGTGTTTTTATGAAACAATAAGTATCAAAAGTTTTACACTAGTTTAAGTCCAATTTCAAAGTGAAATTAATTCCAATGACCACCATTGGATTAAATGGTAAAAATATATTCTAATTGAACTTTAAAACCAATTCAAATGATAATCTAATCATATAAATAAATTTGACTAAAATAAGGTTTTTAATATAAATACAACATTTTTCACTATTCATTAAAAATGAACTTTATTGGAAAAATACCAAAAATTCACACAAAGTAAATTTTGATTTCCTGATTCTAAAGAAGAATTTTATTTGGTCCAATAGAATATATAAGAGTGACCTAAAATATACTTATTGACGGTTCGCCATCAAAAGGCGATAAGTGGGCCTTTAGTGAAAATTAGAGTATATATGCCTAAAATTGAATCCTTTTCGTGTTTTAAGCCTTTATCTTTTATTGGATAAATGTAAAAACATTTAACAAACATATATAATCATATTTTAGTTATTTCCATTCATTCCCACCAATACAACGGCTACGTGTTAACTACCATTTAAAATAATATTTTTTTATTACTAGTGTGCAACTTAAGTTTTCAAAGAAACTCTTTGTTGCATATCGGGTACGCTATCGAACATAGAAACCCCTTTAAAGTAAAATTAATATTTAATTTGTAAATATTAATAAATACGAAAATGCTTTATTCTTTATTTACGTGGGATGTTACAATGATAGATGGCTAAAAACTATTGTTTTGGTTGAACTCAACCATTCCCAAATGGACATCCCAGGATCCACCAAAGTCAAGAACTCATGTGTAAAGTGTGTCTTCAAGATTATATATATATCACATTGTTTGGTCATCCTTCTGTGGATGGTATTCCATACTCAATCTCACCTAAGATCCCATTTCCTCCTAGAGGCCTCCCCAAAAGTGATAAGTAAACTAGGGTTCTCTTTCCTAAACCAAAACAGATGGAACTCCATGTAATCTCACAATATATTACACATATATATGTCCCAAGTCCTTAACTTTTGTTATATCATGAATGGGTAATAAGTGAGTTGATTTGGTCAGTTGATCAATCACAAAACATATTGCATTATTTCCTCATGGGTACAAAACAAACTAACCATAAAGTCTATAGAGATCTAATCCCACTTCTATGATAGAACCAAAATTGGTTGATGAAAACCTGAAGGTCTTTAGTGATCAAATTTTTCCTACTAATAGGTATAAAAATAAGAGACAAAGTCAGAAATGGCTCATCGCATACCTATTCACTAGAATCATTACCCCATATCATAAATCATTTTCATGGATCCAAGGTGCACCACCAACTAGAAATTATATAAATCTCCCATTACATCCATTCTTATGGTAAATTGAACAAAAACTGATTTTTAAAAGATAGGATTCTCTCATAAGATAACATTCATTCATTGATGGTATCCCCAAAATAAAGAGAGTCATTAATGTTATGGAATTCATCATCAAGATATTGTTCCTAAAGAGTCACTCAAATAAGAGTGAAGTTCAATTTCACAACTTCCAAGAAAACCTAGACCACTTCCTATAGGGATCTTAAATACAAATGACCTAAAAGATCCATCAAGTTCCACTCTTCTTATGATTCTTTCATAGATTGGGTCTGAAGTTTCTTTCTCAAGTAATTATCAATGACATTCCCCTTCCTCGAAGTGTAGTTAATATCAAAATAAAATGATTTTAGGTACTCAATCCAATGATTGTGTGAAATATTTAAATATTTTTGAGAAAATATTTAAATCATGACTTTTTTCAACATAAAAGGTAATACTTTCCTTCAAATGGAAATGTTTCCAACTCTTAAGATCATACATCAAACCTATGAGTTCGATATCATGGGTAGGATGATTCTTCACATGTGGCCTAAGCTATCTGAATCCATAGGATACTACATGATCACCCTATACAATAATACATCCCAAACTTGAAATTGATGCATCATATAAAACCACATATCCCTACCATCCATTGGAACAGTTAACACTATAAGAGAATTAAAAAAATTAACACAACAAAATAACTCAAAAATTTCGCATTCCAAATGAACATCACTCCCTTCCTAGTGGGAGTAGTCATCATAGAATCCTTATTTGATAAATATCTAACAAACTTGTAGTAATGACCCACCAAACCCAATAATCTCAGTATATGAAAAACATTACATGGTTACTCTCAAGTAAAAACAGATTTCACCTTATTAGGATCAACTAAGATACCTTGTTCTGACAACACATGTCCCAAGAATTTCAATTCCGAAATCTAAAAATTTAATTTTTAAAGCTTTGTGTAACGTCTATGATTTCTCAATATTTTTAGGACTACTCTAAAAGGACACACATGATCCGAATTAGTTTTGGAGTAAATTAAAATATCATAAAAAAATACCACCACAAACACATTGAGGTACTCAGGTAATATTCTAATCATTCATTCCCTAAAGACTTCATGAGCATTGTTCAAGAGAAAGGGAATTACAAGATACTCAAAGTGACCATACCTGAATCTAAATGAGGTTATTGGAATTTAAATTTTTTATTATATGATAGTGATAACAAAATCGAATATCAATCTTTGAGAACCACTTTTCCCCTTTCAACTAATCAAACAAATCATTAATCCTTGGTAACATATACTTTTTCTTTACCGTAACTTGAATGAGTTTCTGAAAATCATCACAGAGCTGAAGTGTTCCACCACCTTCATTCACAAAGAGAATAGGTTCCACCCAAGGTGACACACTTAGGATTATGGATACTTTCTCTAAAATATCATTCATAATGATACATTAACTATTTCAACATATTTGGTCTATAAATTATTAAGGGTTAGATATCAGCTGAGTACCATGCACTAAATCAATAGATAACTCTACCTCTCTTACCAGTGGTAGAATAGATAAATCGTAAGGAAAAACATTGGGAAACTCAAAAATGGATAGTCAGATGTCATTAATCAATGATTCTTAATCCAAGTAAAAATAATACCCTAATAATACCCCTTCCCAAATATAGAAAATACAGTCAGAATTTAATTGAGATTTGGTCCTATTCTCTATAAAAGAGAAGGCACACCCCTATCGAGGATATTAAATGAGGAATGCTGAAGCTAACAGTAAATCTGATAATTATGAGTGATCAACCAATCCATCCTGAAAATAGTGTCAAGAGGTTTCACGTATAGAAACATAAACTTCCTTATTCACTCAATATCTGATAAAGAGAAAACATAATAAGGATAGTGGAGACCATGCTCTCTCTTCATTCTGAGGGGCATAGTAATGTGCATGTCATTAAAAAAAGCTTCATATAAAGATTTATCTAGTTCACAATGCATGTCATATAAATGATTTAGATGAACTAATATCAAATAAAGTAGTCAAAAAAGATGAAGCTATAGTGATAGTACCTATCAAAGTCATTTTACTTATATCAAGTTCCTCTGGAGACTCTTCCACTATGTGAAGAAACTTCAATCCAGGTGTCTATAGTTGGAACTACATATATTATAATGCATATTATTAAAGAATAGTAATTTCTTAATCTGATGATCCCATTCCACTGTGCGGGAAAAAAATAAGGGGAAAATATTTTATATATATCCTTAGAGACCACAAGAGATATAGATCTTTGGTACCTCAGTAAAAACACATATAGAATTCCCAACATTTCAAAATTAAAATATAGTAAATGGTAATATTCCATGAATAGAAGGAGGTATGATAGATGCATACTATCTAGTACCACCACATGACGTATCATTCTTCCTCTTTTGTTTGAAGATCTCATAGAACTTCCACATGGATAAAAAGGTATTCTCATAAAACCTGGCTTACCATCCATTTCAAGATCAACCATCAAATACTTATCTATAAAATTAGAAAAATAATCTAGATTCTTTGAAGATCTCATAGAACTTCCACATGGATAAAAATTTATTATTATTTCCTTCATATTGTCATTATTCACCATCGTAGAAGAAAAATGAACAAGATTAGAAAAAATAGTTTGGGAACTAAGTCTTGGTTATGACACCCTACTGGAGATTAAGAAACTTCATATATTTCTACAAGAACAAATATTCTAGATAGAACTAATCAGTGAAAATCACTTCTATGTCTTTCCATTCCAACCCATATTTCTTCTTATCTATAAAAATCAAATACCAACATTTACTTATTGGCCCTTATATCTTAAAGGTAGAACATTTAACCATAATAGCTTTGAGTTTCTCAGATAACACAAAAAGAATCTAATTTTTTAACCAGTCCTCATCCTATTGAGGGTTATTAGAGCCTTATAAAATTAGGTGAATATAATGAATAAACTATTTAGAAAGACCATGAGATTCATCCCTTGTAGGATCCACTACCAGAGCCTAAAAAAATGAGTTTAGATACTTTTCATAGTTCCTGGATAGCTCACACCACTATCTCGATAAGAGCCTAGACCACCAGAGTATTTTATCTCTATGTTTCCCCAAAATTTCTCTCATGGGGCCTATTAACATGTCCTCTCAGAGTCATAATGCTGTAAAAAATCAACAGAAAACACTAAATACATCAATAATGGTACACAGATCAATGATACATGAACATCAATTCCATAAAGAATAAATTTGAGATTTTTTTTCATGATACTCAGACTAATGTTAGGGAAAATAATATAATTAAATCAAAAAATTAATCATTGAAACTTTTCCCAAACACCCATGGTGACTTAATGAACATTGTAGTCAGAGCTGGACAAGAACTCACTCACAACTACCATCTAAGTCCCATTAAGGAATCCCAAACTTTGTAATGACATCAAGAAATGATATTTAACCTCCCTTTGATACCACTTTTTCATGAACTAGCCCAGATACCCAATTATTCTCATAACCCACCCAAATTTGCCACTAACCGAAGTGAATTATTGATCCATATAAATTAATTAATAGCACATGGAATCCTACAAGATCATATAGGGAATTATTTTTTTCAAAAAACAATGAAAGATAAAACATAAAAACTACTATTCATAACAATATAAATATAGAAAGTACCATAAAAACTGGTGAAACAGTACCTAGAAAGAAAGATAAACATCCTAAAGTAAACAACAACATCAATAAGATGAATGTCTCAAAATACCCAATATAACAAGTGGAAAAAAATTCCACCTGTCACTATCAACACTCCACATTACTAAGGATCAAGAACATTCACCCCCTATAAGTAGATCTTTCCCTTTTCTTGGACCTAGAATAGGAAATTCTACAAATGACTGAAGGAAAATCTAGACTTTAATCTATAATTCCTAGTAGGGTCTCACCAAGTGTTCCATAATAAATTCCATAATAATTAAACCAACTATTATTTCATTTAAAAATTAAACATGGAATGGAATAACATTTACCTACTTTTAACTAAAACAAGCATTCACATCAAAATATATGGTAGATATATCAAAATTGGATAAAAAGACCATTTTATATAAAACACGTATATAAATAAGTTTTCATGAATATAACAGTTCAATAATAAATGGAATTTATATTCAAGTCAATAAATAATAGAACCATGTAACAAATCCCTTTGGTATGTTTTTTCAAGTAATAGGATCCTCAAACATTTCAATAATTATCTCTTCTTGATATAGGTGGGCACACAAAAATCAATATACACCCTAAATTTCGAACTCTCATAATCCATATACACTACAAAATATTGAACCCTCTTAGGAATTCATGCCACAATTATTTAGTTACAGTTGTAATCATCAATTCAATTCAAGGTATTCAATGTCCTAGTGTTCTTTTACTAGTTACTAATAGATACCTAGGATAACATGTTATTTAAACAATCAATCAGTAAAACATGGGAAAATCAAAAATTCCAAATTAATTCAAATTACAATTTCTTAGTTTCCTGTTTTTAACACACCTTTAACATTTCAAAACCAAAATAGAGGTTTTCATAAATTCATTACATTTCATAACATCTATGACTTTATGAAATTTTTTCTCAAGGTTAAATAACAAAAAAAATTTAAAAACCAATCCATCATTTTTCAAAAATCCACCCCATATTTCAATTCCATTAAAATTGGTGGTTTTTACAATTTCCATGCCATTTCAAATCACACATAAAATACTTTAAAATTAGGGGTTTAAAATGATTTTTTTTTTCAATTCAATTAAGAAATTTCTGGTTTCAATAATAAGGACATTATTTAAGGAAATACCAACCATTTAATTAATATATCACAATTATAGCATCCCCGTCTTGGGAGCCATTGCAAGGGTGCTCCGATCCAGGTTAGCCACATAACCTCAAGAACATCTTCCCAAACTCCAGAGGCTGGCAACTAGCAGTGAGGGACTTTTTAATGTGTCTTTGGGGATGACTATTCCCTTATAGGGAATAGATAATATAAAAAGGAATAAAACTAGTTTAAAAAAATAGCATAATTATATATATAATCAAACTGCAATATAATCAAATAAATAACACCAACTAAATAAATAATAAGTTTGGAAGCTGATAAATAAAACAGATACACAATAATGTCAAGCTCTGATATTTGTCAAAAAATTAAGATTACAGAAAATAGGAATACAAGAATGCAATCAAAGAAGTAATGAAAATGAAACAAAATGAAACAACTGAATCTTGAGAAAAATATTGTCCCTCTTCCCCCAAGATCCATCCTAAGAATCAAGCAACACTCAAGAACCAGAAGCAGCCTGCTTCCCATTATCCCTACTTGAGATCATAAAGTCTACTCAGGTACCAAACGGAACCCAGGTAAGGAGTGAGATAAAATACAAGTATTCCAACACCCATGGTGTCTAAACCATTCCATTTCATGCTGTAACCAAAATCAGTGTTCCAAAACACGATAAATATGAGAAATTAAATAGAAAAAAATTAAGTAAGTATAACTAGGTTTGGGTTCTCAATGTCATCCTTCCATTACCACCTGCTTCGTCCTAATACAATAATTTTAAGAAAATACCTACAAAAAAAGAATTCATTTATATATATAAAGTATATAAATAAAAGAAATACAAAAAGGAACATACCCCCAAGATTGTTCTTTTTCTTAGGGTTTAATTTATGTGTTAACCAAGTGTTCATTAAAGTAATATAAAGGTATCACAATTCACAAGGAAACTCAAAGTAGCATCAAAATACCCTTCCAATAATTATCATTATTATTATGTTTAAGTTGACAGTCAAAGTCTGAGCCTGTCCTGAAGGTATCACAATGGTAAATCCTTTAATTTATCCAATAACAACGAGCTCATCCAAGGAAATATTATGAAAGACAATGTATCGCTCGAGGCATGGATTTATCATGATTCCATCTCGGTATTGCACATAAGGGGTCAAGTATCACTTGATGTATGGATTAGACACTTTTCCAATGGGTAGGTCCTATAATTTTCCTTTAGTAACTGGAATCACTCATGAGTATATAAAAACCTAGGGAAACCCTCGTTTGGAAAAGCCTAAGACATCGCCTCCAAGGAATAATGTGTAACCAATCAGGAATGGAGAGTCCTTATGTGGTCCTTAATACAGAACCATGTTGTCTCACCACCCTAAATTTAATTATATTTCAAGGAATCATATATCACAGAGTATGCATTTATAATTTCAACAACAAAATTTAAGCTAAAAAGATCCACGTACTTCCTAATCATTCAAGTCAGACAGTCATGGTCAAAAAACTTTATCAACAAAGGAGAAAATGCACAACATGATAATAATTATAATAAGGAAAAATAATTAGGCATAAATAAACCAAAAAAAAAACAAAGTTCCTGGTTAATAATTATCCTAAAAAATTTATTAAATTAAAACTCAACATAAAGGAATCACGCAACACATGAAATTACATAATTTAATTATTCAGGGCCAACAGAAAATAGACCAATTACATCAGCACACCCAAAGGGGTTTCCATGATGTTGTAACAATTTAAACAAGCTATTTTATCACAAACAAGGGTGTAATAGTTTATCCAAACTATTTAATTAAATTAGAATAGGTGAAATTAAATATCACTGGTAGGCACCGACGATCGACACAGTGTTCGCTCTAAAAGACGCAACGAAACAAGGGGAATGAGAGTATACACCCTACCTCATAATCATAGAGTATCATATACTCCATGATGATCTTTGATTTGACTGATAGCTTTACTTCTCACTATACGATGTCAAAATCAGAGAAGAAATGGAGTTGTAGTGGGCATCTGAAGGGAGAGGAGGGGTGGTGCGCATCACTTAATAGGGGGCATGACGCACCAAAGAGGGGGAGTAGAGGAAGAGAGAAAGGAAAAATAATGGAAATAAACGAAAGGAAAGGAAAAAATAAAAAATATATAAATAAATAAATAAAAAAAATAAAAAAATAAAATGGAGAGAGAAAGGAAAATAATTAATAAAAATTGGTTTACCCCATTTTAATTATTTTTAATTTTTCCCGAACCATTTTTATTTCATTACTTATTTTTAACCCGTTATAAATTATTTTAATTTCCTTTAACTTATTTATATTCCTTTTTAGCCTTTTTAAATTATTTTTATCTCAAACGCTACGCTAGGGCGTGAGGTAAAAAATTTACAAAAAACCTTAGAAATTATTTTATTATTTTTAATAGATGCCCAGAACCCACAATAGGGTGCACAAGAATTTTCCCTTGGTCACTTTATCATTTTAGAAAGAAAAAAATAAATTGTTCATACCATGATTAATGTGGAGACGTTACAACCTCCCCTCCTTAAGACAACTGGTCCCTGAGTTCCCTTCTGTGGTAGTGTAACGTCGTCTATGAAAAGTTCTAGCCACTGTGCATGTACATTAGTATCCCATTCCCATGTCTTATCCTAACAATGTCCATGTTTTCCTAACACCCAGACCAGAGGAACTGACCTACCAAGGATAAAATTCATGCTACAGTTGACGATATAGATCAGAAACTCCTCAAAGGATGCATCTGCTTCGAGCTCAATGTCATCAGGATCAAAAGAATGAGATGGGTCTGGATGATAATATCAAAGTTGATATACATGGAATATATTGTTCATAGCATGGTACATTTTAGGTAAAAATAACTGATAAGATATTTCCAAACCCTCTGCATTATCTCGAATGACCCTACGTATCTCGATGATAACTTCCCATGTGTCCTGCTCTGCCTGTGACCCAACCTTAGTGAAACACACAGAAAGACTCAATGTCCCACCTCAAACTCAAGAGGTCTACGGTGATGATAGGTATAATATTTCTATCTGGAATAATATATAGTCATATGCTTCTAAATTATCTAAACTTGCTCAGACATCTCTTGAACAAGATGAGAACCCAACAGAGCTTCCCCACCTGCTTCAATCCAGCATAAGGTTGAACGAAACGATCTACCAAAGAGGGTCTCATACGGATCCATTTGAATCATCATTTAAAATATGTTATTATAGGTAAAATCAACTAGAGGAATATGTTTCTACTATGAACCTCTAAAATCAAGGATACAGGCTCGTAAAATATCCTCTAACACTCGTATGGTCTTTTCGGATTGGCCATTGGTCTGAGGGTGATATGCAATACTCAAGAGTACCTGCTAACCTAGTGCTTTTTGAAACCCTTTCCATAACAATGAAGTAAATTGGGTGTCTATTTCTAATATAATAAAATTAGGTACTCCATGAAGTCACACTATTTCTCTAATATATAGTCATCCCAACTCATCAATAGAAAAGGTCTCCCAGGTATGTCAGAAATGCGCGACATTGTTCAATCTATCGAAAATCGCCCGTACTGCATCACTTCATTGAGGAGATCTTGGAAAGCCTATAATGAAATCCATGGTGATGCCATTCCATTTCCACTCAGGAATCCATAGAGGATGTAGTAGTCTATTAGTTCATTGGTGTTATGCCTTCACCTGCAGACAGGTGGAGCACCGAGTGATGAAACGTGCTACCTTCTTCTTCATACCCATCCACTAGTACTAAAGACACATGTATCTATACATATTTGAAAGTCTATGATAAATTGACCAAACAAAGGTATGATACTCCTTCATGAATTCTTCCTAAATATTAGAAGGTACCCATACACCGCCACAGTAAAGAATTGTTTCACTACCATCAACAACCCATCCAAGAGGAGGGTTCTCTCATGTGATGATTTCCCTCAAAATGAGTCCCTCTAGATCAGATAACTATCACATATGGACTCTATCCATAATAGATGATGTCACTATCATAGATGTTAGAACTGGTTGTCAACATTGTTCCTAAACGTTCATATGAATCTCAGAAAATAGGGCCATCATTTTCCACTCTCGGATGGCTTCCTAGAGAGCTTGAGTCTACGTCGTGTGGCTCAAAGCATCAGCCACAATATTACCCTTACCAGGGGTATAATCAAGCTCAAAATCGAATGACTGAAGTTTTTCAACCCAACTATACTACCTTAAATTCAAGTCTCATTTTGTGGAGATATATTTCAATCTTTTATGATCTGTGTAAACAATGAACCTCTCACCCAATAAGTAGTGTGTCAAATGGAGTAAAGCATTAACCATAGCTGCTAACTCAAGGAAAAGTGTAGGATAGTTCCACTCATGAGGTCTTAGCTGGTGGGATCCATAAGCCACGACTCGATCAACCTACATTAGAACTACACCCAGTTCGATTCCTAAAGAATTATAGTAAACTGTACAGCTTCTTCCTAGCTCTGGTATAATCATGATAAGAGCGAAGGTTAGTCTTCCCTTTATCTCCTAAAAATATTTTTCACAGGATTCTGACTAGATGAAATGTACACCCTTCTTAGTTATTTCAATAAGAGGCGCTTCTAAGTGGGAGAGATCTTGGATGAAATGATTGTAAAAGCCAGCAAGCACCAAGAAAATATGTATGTAAAAAACATTCTTGAGATGCTCCCATAAAACATTTATGTTCACCTTTTCTAGGACAAATGATATGTCTGTCTTAGATATTATATAACCCAAGAAGTGAACCTTATCAATCCAGAAGTGGAATTTTTTGCGATTTTCATATTACTTATGATCTCTCGGTGTACTCATCATGATCTCAAGATGGGTTTCATGGTAGTGCCTAGAATGATAATACACCAAGATGTATTCAACAAAAACCACCACAAAGGAATCAAGGTATGGGTGAAAAACCCGATTCATCACAACCAAAAAAGTCTTCCGGCACATTTATGAGGCCAAATGGCATAATAGATACTCATGAAAGTCGTGCCTATAACAAAATTCCATATGGGGTGTGTCAGATAGTCGCACACGCACCTGGTGATATCGTAGTCTCAGATCAATCTTGGTGAAAATATTTTCTCCTTGGATCTAGTCGAAGAGGTCTTCTATATGAGTAAATGTATATCGATTCTTTACCATAATATGGTTGATTCAATGATAATCCATGAACAATATGAGGGTATTTTCCACCTTATTAGTGAAAAGAACTGGTTAACCCCATGGAAATGTGTGGGGTATGATAAAAATCTTCACCTCGTGGTCTTAAATATTATTTTTTTAGTTCATGTAGCTCTATAGGTGTCATTCTAAATGGAGGAATAGACACTTGTGCCACACCTGGAACTAGCTCGATAGGGAGCTCCACATACCTCATGGGAGGTAAGCCATAGAAATCACCAGGGAAGATGCCCCAGAAACAATTCACAATGGGAGGAAAATCCACTAGTTGTGTTCCCTAATCACTTATGAAGAGACTTTATAATCGAGTTTTCACTCTTTGAAGCCCTACACATTTATTTCCAGCTCGATCTTCCTGCATATCCCATTATCATTTATGTAGATATGTATTGACTTCAGGGGATGTGAAGGACACCCGACAATGATATCAATTCACTTAGGCATGATAAGGAGAAATAAAATTCATATCAAGATTTATTTTGATTCTAGAAATATGAGGATGTAAAAATTCCAAAGGAAATGGTACCCACCTATCTTAAGGGGGAACTCTTGGCACTGGTGTATTCCCTCTATCCCAACCCCCAGTAGAGTGTCGAGAGACATGATGCTGCAAAGTTACTCGATTGTAAAACCAAGGATTTCAACAACAACAACAGATAAAAAGGAAAGTGATGTACTAGTATCAAAAATGGTAGAAACTAAATTAGAGGCTACTAGAATAGTACCTCTAACCATAGATGGTCCTACACTCTACTCATCTTATGCTGGTTGCACTACGTACATAAGGCCTAAACCACAGGCCTGAGATACTACCTGACTAGCCTGAGCAGGTCTGTTCTACTGACACTAATAGTCTAGAAATTTATTTCCTCGATCACGGCCTCCACAATTTCCTCATTCTGATCATCTTGTGGAAAATAAACTTCCATCATGCTTTCGATTCATATATCAAATTCCTGATAGAGGTTCTTTTATGGATCCTTTTACACTAGAGGCTGATGAGAAGGAATGGCAGAAACACTGAATGTGACCCATCTTATCGCAAGCTCGGTACTCCATTGGGTATCTCGTGTATGAAGTATTCTTATGGAAAACTCTACCTCACAGATGACATATGATATAACTATAAAAACTTTCTTCTTGGATGTGATTTCCTCTATGTGAAAATTCAAAACTTATCTTGTTATTTCTTGAAGAACTATCACCTTGTCTTGAAACTAAACCGCCCTGGATCACAGGTTTATCTTCCCTAACAATTATTTCCAAAATCAGGGATTGATTCAAAATCTCTATAATTGTGGTCAAATGAAATATATTCACCTATTATTGGATAGTATATCTAATTTTATCCTCAAATAATATCACATTTTTCTACGAATCACAATTCAGATATGGATAAAAATGATGAAGTTCTATGAAATGAGTAGAATACTCTAACACTATCATATAGCCCTCCTAAAGATGTAATAATTCCCTGGTATGATCATCTCCTAGAGTATATGGAAATAAGTGATCATAGAAATCTATTTTTAAGTCTACCCAAACCATTTCTCTAGTCTACTTCACCTGAGAAATAACATCCCACCAACGCTTGGCGGAGTCACGAAGCATGTAGACTTCAATTTTGGACCTCTACTCTAGAAGTGTCTAAAGATGGTTGAAGATAGACTTCATGGATTATATCCATGACTCTATATCATGAGGACCACCACTCCCTGAGAATATGGTAGGGTGCTGCTATTGAAATTCCTGTTTGATCTCTACCATAGACAGGGAAGGTTTGGGAATATTCTGGAATGACTGCATAAACCTAAGGAGTTCATCCCTGAACTCAGCGTTAGGTCCCATCATAAGGTCAGTAAGAGGTGGTACCACAAGAGGAACCATGGGTGGAACTATAGGTAGCACTACAAGAGGCACTTTTGGTGGTTCTAGACCCACCATCTCTGAAATGTTCTCATTGACACTATCTGGAGGAATGGTGTGAAGACGTCACAACGAAATTGGTCTACAAAATAAAAACACACACCTTTAAATATAATTTATAGCGTAGGAAGAAGACATGAAAAGGTGCAATAAATATGGTAGGTACATAGCCTGCCTCTTATCACTACATAATAGATAGACTGCTCCAAGATTTGGGTCTCGATAAGGAAGAGAAAACATAGAAGGATCACTAAAAAGACTCCCAATGTAGATTACCTAGGTATGTAAATTTAACATCTAACAACTATCACAACTTTATATTTAACAAATAGGGACTTCAAAATTTTACAACTAGGCACAACAGCACTCACATGAAAACATGCAGATGCACGCTGAAAGAAGATATAACCTGGAAATATTCTTATTATTTTAATCCCTATGGTGCCTAATATGATTCATGTAAATACATTGACCTCATATAATTTTTATTTAATGGTAAAAATTATTATCTCAATAATACCAATATCAAAAATAGTACAAAAAAAGTGTGTCACCCAATGGTGAAATCATATCAGCAATAATTTTCATAATCAATAACTACAATCCCATCCCAGGAATTTGGGTTTCCTCTATACATTGGTTAGCTACATCCAAGAACATGGTAAGTTCCAAATCCTTATATATTAGTCTCTCATCTAACCCAAATATTAAGACAAAAGTAAAAACACCCTCTGATACCACTTTGTATCTCCGCATCCCATGATCCACTGGAAGGGTGCTCTGAGCCAGGTGGGCCACATAACCCCAAGAGAATCTTCCCGAATGCCAGAGGCTACCGATTGAGGGACTTTTTAATGTGTACACAGGGAAGAATATTCCTTCATAGGTAATAGATAATATTCAATGAAAAAATAGTTTATAACAAAGTGTGTAAGCATATAAATAATCAAATAAATAACCCCAACAAAATAAATAATAAGTGTGGAAGAAGATAAATAAACTAGATACAGAATGATGTTATGTTATGATGTCGGTGATAAAATAAGAGTACAAAAAGTAGGAATACAAGAATGTAATCAAATCTGTAATGAAAATAAAACAAAGTGAAACAACTATATCTCGAGCAAAATCCCGGTCCTCTTCCCCCGAGATCCAACTTAAGTAGCATGAATCACTCGCTCACTGGAAGCATCATGCTTCCCATTATCCCTACCTATGAGCATAAAGTCTACTCATGTACCAAATGGCACTCGAGTAGGGAGTGAGATAAAATTCCAGTAAGCCAACACCCACAGTTTCTAAACCATTCCATTTCATGCTGTAAACAAAATAAGTGTGTCAATATATGATAAATGAAACAAATTAAATAGACAAAAATAAAATAAGTATAACTTGGTCCAGGTTATCAACGATATTCATCCATTACCACCTTTTTCGGCCAAAGATGGGAACCTGAAGAAAGTACCTATAATATGCAGGATACACATATATATATAAAGGCAAGAAATAAAAGGCAGACAAAATGGAACATCCCCCAAGATTGTGCTTTAGCTTGGGTTCTATTTTATGTGTCAACAATGTGTGTTTCAAAGCACCATAAATATATCAAAATTCACAAGGAAACTCAAAAAATCATAAAAATACCCTTCCACACATAATCATTATTATTATATTCAAGTTGATATTTGGATTCTGAGCCCGCCCTGAAGGTATATGGTATATCCTTCAATTTATCCAATACCACTGAGCTTATTCAAGTCAATATTCTGAAAGGACAAGTATCTCTCGAGGCATGGATTTATCATGATTTCATCCTAGTATCACACATAAGGGGTAAAGTATCACTTAAGTCCTAGAATATCCACTTTTCGAATGGGTATGTCCCCAAATGTCCCTTTGGGAACTGGTATCACTCGTGGGTATATAGAAACCTAGGGAAACACTCATCTTGAAAATCCTAAGACATCACCTCCCTGGTGTAATGTGAAACCGGCTAGGAACAGAGATTCCTTGTGTGGTCCTTAATACAGAACCTAAATTTTCTCACCACCCTAAATTAAAATAGATTTCAAGTAATAAGATATCATAGAGTATGCATTTATAATTACAATAAAACAATTTAAATAACAAAGATCCACGTACTTCCTAATTATTCAAGACATAAATTCACAGTCAAAACACTTTATCAACAAATAATAAAATGCACAATACGATAATAATTGTAATAATGAAAAATAATTACGCATAAATTGTAATGACCCGTGTTTTGAACTAGGTTAAAAAGTGGGGGAAAATTGAACTTTTTCAATTACTGAACCATTCCAATTTATGATCGGGCTTCTAAATGAGATTTCAAAGGTTTGGACCCTTCTTTTTAATGTTTTTGGACATGGGTGAATGCCCGGTAAGTTTCATGAGTGTCTCGAGGGGTTCTGGGAGTGTCGGACCCGAAGACAGCTGGTTTTTAAAGGATAACTGTAGGCGCATGGTTGGCGCACAGTTTCCCAAACTGTGCGGCCCAAACCGTGCTGATTAAAATAGGGAGGCAGTGGAGTCTGCATGGCCTGCGCACGGTTTCCCCAAACTGTGCGGCCAGCCCGTGCGGGGTGCCCGGGGTGTCAAGTGGGGTGCCACACAGTTTTTGCACAGTTTGGAAAACCGTGCAGGTCAAACTGTGTGTGGCCCTCCTTTTGTGTTTTTAATTAATATTAAAATGAATCTAAATTAATAATAAATTAAAATAAAAACCGAAGTAACTAAATGCTCTCTCTTTCACTCCTCTCGACCAGAACCTGCATGATCCCTCCCCCTAGGAGTCACGACACATAGAGATCCCCTCGACTCCATCCTCCATCGATCCTCTCCTTATATTTCTTGAGGTTTCCCCTCCGATATTCGAGGTAAACCTTCTCCCTTAATCTACTCTCATTGTTGGGCCGATTTTGGCTCTCCCCTTTTCCCTATTTCCATTCGGCCGAACCCCCCTAGGTTTAGGGTTTGTTTTTGATTCTTTTTTCTTTTGGTTCCTTTGTTGTAAGGGGATGTGAAAGGTCCCTCGAGACATTGTGGGTGTGCATACGACATCCACCGCCGAAGGAGAGGTGGATTGCGGTCATTTCGATCTGCCAGTTTGATTTTGAGGCGTAGGTCGTATGTGAAATCACATATACCTCATGGGGGAGCAAGAGCGGCTCTTTGTTAGAAAGCACCAAGAGCCGGAGTGGACAGATGGATCCACCTTGAGGTAGGGTACCTCTCCTTGCCCTTTTATTTAAAGTGAAACATTTAATGAGTTTAATACTAAATTGTCTTAGTATTTTAATTATGCAAGTTTAGTCGATTAAATTCTTCTGTACAAATCATGTGAATTGCAGGAATAAGATAAAAGAGGTTGTTTGGTCACTAAACTAATGATTTAATAGCAAAACCCCTAGATCAGAGGTGCGCTGTCTTTAAGATAAAAGTAAGAAGTAGATTCTTATGCCTGCCTGCTAAATTCTTGTTATGATTTGGTGATAATTGATGATTTCATGTTTCCTCTGAATTGTGCCAAATGGTTAAAGCATGACAATTGTGCTCTTTGGGTGAAATGGGTAAACTTGAATGAAATGGATTATGGTGGTAAGACCGTGCCTTAGGATAATGGAATAAGCACAGATTATTTTAATGGAATGGGTCTAGTGAATGGGACTTACCTAGGAGGGGTAGTCCATAACACCTCTTTATGCTTTGTAAATCCCTATATGTCTTTGAAATGATATAAGAGGAATGAAGAATGAATTGGGGGTTAGCCAATACCGTACATGAGTGGGTTGCCTCATGTACCTTATATAAATGTGATGAATATGTTAGTGTATTGAAATGGACACTTAAGAGGAGTTTCCTTAAGTATAAATGTGATAATGATACTTGAGACGGTTTTCCTTACGTATATTTGTATGGAAGTGATTATAACCAATTACATGGATATGGGCTATATGATTGTTTGTGATTGTGATATGACTTTTGAATGCTTATGAGGTAATGCCATAAGTAGTATAATATAGACATGGTTGTTTTGGGAGTGTGCACATGCTGATGCCACTTAATGAATGATAATAAAGGTGAGTGCATGTTGAGGCCACCTAGTTGCAGATACGTGGTTGGATGGGAGGCAGTTATACCCCATGCCAGTGTGACAGTACATGTCTGGAAGGGAGGCATTATTACCCCTTTCCAGTTGACTTCTAGTAATGATTTACATGGTTGGATGGGAGGCAGTTATACCCCATGCCAGTGCGATAGTACATGTCTGGAAGGGAGGAATTATTACCCCTTTCCAGTTGACTTGTAGTGATGATTTACGTGGTTGGATGGGAGACAGTTATACCCCATGCTGGTTGAATAAACGTGATTGAAGGGAGGCATTCTTACCCCTTTCCAGTTGAGCTATAGGGACAGGAAGCATTTTTACCTCTTGCCTGCTAATCTCGATTAATGGGTGGGAGGCATTCTTACCCCACTCCATCTATGATCTAATTGAATTTATATTTTTATATATATATATATAGTGACTTGAGCAGATTACTTTTCCGGCAATGTGCCGAAGCTGGTATAACCGTCAGGTGTCCCTTGGGAACATGGACGGGTGTCATTTACTTATGTAATTCTGGTTACTTATTTTCCCATACCTTCTCACTGTTTAATTGTTATACACTGTCTGGATTGGGTTTGACACTGGTGGTGCCACCCTACTGAGATTTATATCTCACACCCTACTCAGGACACCATTGCACTGGGGTACCCGAGTAGACCATCTTTCTTGCAGGACCTAGGTTGTATGATGTGTTGTTTGTACCTAAGGAGTTAGGAGAAAAGTACCAAGCGAGAGCTTGGGATGCTGAGAAGATCGTATGTCGGGCCTTGCTTTCTTTTCCTTATTCTTTTTCATTGTATTTTAGGCATGCTGTATTGTTTCTTGTTTTCACCTTGTATCATTCATCATACTTGTATCCTGTAAACTGGCTTTGGCCACCCTTTATTAAATGGTTATCATCTATATTTTGCTTTTTCCTTTCAATTGTTTACTTCTTCCATTATTGAATGTCATTTACTCTGATAATACTGTTGTGTTACTCTGACATGAGGGTATAGTCACCCCACTATCACCTCTCAGGACCCTCACTGCTAGTCGGCAACCTCTGGCGTACGGGGAGACGCGCTTGAGGCCATGTGACCTACCGGTCTAGCCACCAGTTCGATGGTCATCCAGGCCGGTACTTTACATAAATAAACCAAAAAAATCTAAATTTCATGGTTCACAACTATCCTAAATATTTTATTACAGTAAAACTCAACAAAAATGGATCATGCAACACTTGAAATTAAATAATTTAATTATTCTGGGCTAACAAAAAATATACCAATTACATTGGAACATCCAAAGGGGTGTCCATGATGTTAAAAAATTTAAAAAAGATAGTTTTTCTCAAACAAGGGTGAAATAGTTAAGATAAACCATTCTATTAAATTGTAATATGTGAAAATAAATATCACAGGTAGGAACTAACGATCGCCACAATATGTGCTCTAAAAGAGGCAATGAAACAAGGGTAAATAGAGTAGATGCCCTACCTCATAACCTTAGATGATCTTATGCTCCACGAAGATCTTTATTTGATCGAGATCTTTACTATGCACCAGACGATGTCGAAATCGGAGAGGAAAAGGAGTCACAATGGGCATCCAAAGGGAGATGAGGGAAGGTGTGCACCACCTTGCAGGGGTGAGATATACCAAAGAGGGCAAGAGAGGAAGAGAGAAAGGAAAAAAATAAATGAAAAAAATAAAAGGAATGGGTAAAAAAGAAAAGGAAAAAATAAATAAATAAATAAATAAATAAAATAATAAAAAATGTAGGGAGAAAAGAAAATAATTAACAAAAATGGTTTTACCCCCATTTTAATTGTTTTAAATTTTTATCCAACTATTTTTATTTCATTATTTATTTTTATCCCTCTAGAAATTATTTTAATTTCATTAAAATATTTTTATTCCTTTTTAACACTTTTAAATTATCTTTATCCCAAACTCTACGCTAGGGCATGACTTAAAAAGTTTACAAAAACCTGAGAAATTATTTAACTAATTTTAATAGCTACCCATGACCCATAATAGGGTGTGTTAGTGTATTCCCTAAGTCTATTTACATTTTTGAAAAAAACAGTTCATACCTTGATTAAAGTCAAAACGTTACATAAATGCACAATACCCACAAAGGGGAACAAAAATAGAGAACGAAGGAAAGAGAGATAAAGAAATGCATCCTAGAATAAATTGAAATTAAAATGGAGCTTATATCCATCAATAAAAAGATGATCTATCACTCTCTATAGAGGATAGAAAGACATATTAGAAGAAAACATGCAATAGGATATCTACTTACCTAAACAAGATTGAATACAATCATTGGTGCTTTGATCCACCAAGAAAAGGGTTTGGAAGAGTAAAAAACACCTCTTGTGAACCTTCAATGGCAATGAATTTGAGTTAGGGTTTAAATAGGGTGATTATTGTTTAAACTAAAGGGTTTTATGATTTTAATAATTTCCTCAGGGGGATTAAAACCTATTAATATTATTTTCTAGGTATGGTATCATGATTAGAAAAAATAAGAACCCATATCGTACAACTCTTCAAAATTGGGTGTATGATTTCTCATAGGTAGGAGAATAGTTTTTTAGACCATACAAAAATTGGGAAAACCCTCACTATTTTATGGTGCAATTTTTGGAGGGGATAGATTCATGGTTTTTACAACTTTTGTTCCCCCTTCTAAAGGCTCAACCTTGGGAATATTGTTTCCTTGGCGAGACCGTAAAATTTCCCAAACTATGAACCAATCATTCATAACCCCTTGGGCTTCAAAATTTTTCCAAATTCTCCCAGAACAACTGTAAAAAAAGACATGATTTAAAGGATACCAAAACAAGGGTCAATGAATGACTAAAATAAGGTAATATAATGTTATATGACTTCTCAATAAAACGTATACATGTAACTTCTACAATATCTAACATTCCACATAGAATGGACATTGTAGAACTTGAGTAGATTGAGGAAACATATAGAGGATAATATGGATAAGGTTTCATATTCTTATGCGTTTATCCATGTTGTACACCGGTCCTATTTTTCAATAATAAGGATTGGTCAATGCACCTCTACATTTATTATCATGATCACAACAATATCATAATAAATAACAAGTATCCCTTTCCAATGATTCATGACTTGTTTGGTCATCTATATAGAACACATTACTTCTCTAAGGTTTATCTTCATTCAGTATATTATCATTTAAACAGAAAGAATTAGGATATCCCCATAGCTTATTTTCATACAAGGTATGAGTACTATGAGTTTATAGTGATTCAATTTGGAAACACTAATGCTCCAGTCATCCTTGTGGATTGGATGAATATATTCCCCATGGATTAACTTCACACATTTTTGGTACACTTTATAGATGATATTCATATTTACTCAAAAAAAGGTGGAATATGAAGATAATTTTAATTTTATACTGAATAATTTTTTGAAAGGAAATTTTATTAGATAATTATAGTGAATAATAATTCTAGATAGAGAATGTAGCTTCCTAGGGAAATGATATCACAATAAAAGGGATATCTAAGGATTTTTTTTAAAAAAAAGGTAGTTGAAGGGTGTCCAAGACCAATTTCAATGATAGAAATCATAATATTCTTCTGATGAGATTTCCAATCCCACTAACTAAGCTAACTAAAAAGGGTTTCATGTTTTTTCGATAGATTAATGTGAAGAGATTGTTAAAGATTTAAAGAATATGAAAATCACTACTACTATTATCATTTTACCACTTGTAGGGAACTATTTTTTTTCTAAAATGTGAATAAAAAATGTCTTGGATAGCGTAATCATGCAGGATGATAAAGTTTTAGACATATTCCTCCGAGTAATTAAAAAAACATGAGCAGAACTATCCATCGTATGATCTAGAATTAGATATAGTGATCTTCATATTGAATATTTGATAACATTTTATGTACGGAGAAAGGTGTGACATATATAACAATTATAAAATCATAATGTATGTATTCACATAAAAAGAGATTAATATGCACCAAAATAGGTGGTTTGAGTTGACCACGAATAATTATTGTTCAATCCACTACCATCCAAGGAAATCAAACAATGTGGAAAATTCTCTAAGTAGAAAGGATCTCAAAACTATATCCATAATGAGTATTTAAATGGATAAAATATTATTAAACATGCAAATTATGTACATGGGAATAATAAAAGTATCATAATGTTACCATGATTAAAAAATTTCTCAACCATCTATTCGAGAGAGGATCAACGGGTTATAGAAAGATGATCAGTTTCTATAGAAGAATGTAGCAAATATTCGGTAGTTTCACTTTTTTAAAGATGGATTTGTAAGGTTTGGAACCTAGATATGTTTCCCCTTAGAACCAAAACTGAATAAGGAACCTATAGATGATGCTCATTGTTAATCCTTCTCTTTTAATCTAGAAAGAACTAAGATATATATAGATTTGAAGAAAAATTTCTTATGGGATAACATAAAGATAGAGATTGCAGAGTTTGTATCTCGATGTTAGGTATTCCAAAAATTCAAGGTGGAATGAATATTTATAATTTTAAGATATATCCAATTCCCATAAGATTATGGAAATGTAAAAACATAAACATGGATTTCATCATATAACTCCACAAGACACCTAAAGGAAATAACAACATCAAGGTTATAGTCGATCGCCATATCAAGTTAGTGAATTTCATTATCTGTGAAGGATGATTTATATCTTGTACAAAACTCTATGATATACATAAGATAATTGGTAAGACTTTATGTAGTTCCACTCTCAATTATATCTAATTCGGATCCAAGGTTTACCATGAGGTTCTAGAGAGGCCAATAAGAACCATTGGATATAGAGATGACCTTCAGCACTTCTTATTACCCTCATATGGATGACCAGTATGAAAGAACCATTAAAACACTATAGGATATTCTAATATAATGTTCAATGGATTTCTAGGGATGTTAAGATCAACACCTTTCCCTAGTGGAGTTCTCATATAAAAAAGTTTTCTATTCTATAATTCAAATGGATACTTATTAGGACATGTATGGGAATATGTGTTAGACTACAAGATGATGGGGTGAATTTGGGGTGAGAAATATTATGGTACATGATCTTATCCAATAAATTATAAAGAGGGTTCAAACCATTTAGCTTCATATGAAATCTAAAAAAATTAATGTGAAAGATTTGCATACAACCGTGGATGATACCTAGAGATAGAGATTAGAGATAAATTGTTACTTCATATACCACTATGGAATAATTTCATGACGTTTTAGAATAAGTGAATTCCTAGTTCTATATACATCGGACCCTATTATATCCTTGATTACATCAAGGTCATGGCCTATCAACAAGCACTCCCATCTAACCTATCTCAAGTATATGATGTGTTCTATGAATCCCTCTTGAGGAAGTACATACCAAACCCATAACATGTGTGGAATATAAAGATTTTATCATTGAATAATGATATTTCATATGAGGAGAAGCCATTGAAGATATTAGATCATATAGACAATGTTATTTGAGGAAAGGCAACTCACCTCTTCAAAGTGTTGCAGTGGAACCACAAGTTTGGGGAAGCGACATGGGAACTAGAAGAGGTGATGAAACAAAAGTAAACTAATCTATTTTATTGGTTGTAATGAAAATTATAAGGGAAAATTTTATTAAGGGAGAAATAATGTAATGACCCGAACATTTATAAATGAAATTTACCTTATGAATGAATAAATACATTATTAAGTAATGTATTTATAGAAAATACATGCACTAATTTTATTATTTGGCACCATTATATGATATAGATACTTTTAATGACCTTAAATCATCATATCTATTGATAATATAAACATTTTATAGTGACCATTAAGATTATTATATGAAGGGGCATGATAAAGTCCATTTGACATAGACAAAGGAAGTGGTGGCTTAGACCAGTAGGATCATACCATATAAAGTCCAATTATCGTAACATCCAAAGATGATAGAATCATTGGGATTTTCCTTTGACCAATAACAATATGAGGTTCCACAACTAAATCATGAGAAAACCCGTTTATGGGAAAAGACCATGTGCATTGAGATCATAGCCCAAACCATGTTTTCCAAACCACTGCATGAATATATCACCATCGCACACCTTACCCTTAGGGAAATCATGGATATGATAATGGTTTATGTATCTAGACCCTAATAGTATGATTTTTTACACTATTATTAAAATGATTTTATATTTATCTTTTATTACTTTATAATGTATCAACAATATGTTTGATAAAAATTATATTTTGATATGGCAATACAAAAATTATATTTTTGTGAAATATATAGTTTCAATCAAGAAACTCAATTTTAATGAAATCAAAAAAATTATACTTTAATAAAATATTATCATTAAATAATATTTGTAAAATATAAAATATAATATAATTATATGATGTCAAAATTAAATTTTATAAATGTTGGAAAAATGTTATTATAAAAAACCATTACTTTTTAATACATGTGGACTTTTGTTTTAAAAGATAATATTTTTGTATTTAAGGAATTTTATAAAAAAAATATTATTTTCAAAATAATTAGGTCTAAAACATACAACAGTGAATTTTTCAAAATTTTATGTGGCATTTGAATTTTTGGGTCAAAATTTAATATGGTATAAATATACCTTGTGTATTCTGACACCATAAAAGCACCAATGTGATGTAATAAATACTATAAAGATTGTGCATGACCAAAATTATATTTTCCCTTTAAAATAATGTGGTTTGAGGATATTTTATTTATTTTATAATCCCTTAATGAATCCACCAAAACCTATATTATATTTTATGGTTTTAAAATTAATTCTTTATAAACATGACAGACTTACACATCACCAAGGTTATTATTTTAATGAGTTCAGTTCATAACCTTATAAAATAATGAAAACCACTCCACGTTAGTATAAATTGTGGGAAACCCCCAAGGAAAGGCTTATGGTTTTTATTACTTTATCATATAGAATTTAAAACCTATGTTTCGAAATTTATAAAACATTCTTTACACTTTTTCTATATAAACCAACCGTAAATTTCATTCTAGATCACTAAAAACCCTTATATCATGATACTACTCTTACTTCCCCCATATATATCCCTCCTAAGGTTCCCTCAATCTCTCAAGAATATCCTACAAAAAAATTAGAAGTTCTTTCTCAAGGTAATGAATCTTTTCCTACTCTTTATTCAATCACCATCATTAAAGTATGCCTTATGTTTTCCGATTGTTAATATTTAGATATGTTTTCACACATCAATATTACTTTACTTATGATTTACAAGTGATAGGATACCACCTTAACTCTCATTTAACCCATCCATGAATCTTTATATACCCCAATTTTTCTGTCGAATCCATCCTATGATTTTCCATTCTAGACATGTTTTGTAGTGAATTCCCATTCCCATTTAGACTAAAAGGTATTCACCTAGTTTTAAAAATCTTTCATTTATTTTGTATTTACATGTATGTAACCCACAATCCTTAATAGTGGGGTTGAAAGTGATAAAATACATCCTTATACTATATGATCAATGTGAAACACTTATAAATGTACATGATATAAAAATGACGGGTGGGTATATAATTATATATCCCTCAAATGCATTTGGTAATGTTTTTATATTATGATATTCCTTATATGGTTTATGGGAGTTTATCCTAAGAACACTATGTTATACATTCTTTGAATTCATCCATGAATTATATTTATGATATCATGTTTGATGTTGTTTCCACATTCATATTTTTCATTTCTGATAACAAGTTATATCATGCCTCATTTTCAATATTATGATTCTCACCACTCTTATGTTACCTTAACATACCTCTAGGATCACATTTACTTCTCTAACTTATGATATTATTTTTTTATTCAATTACTAGGATTTATATCTCAACCATTTCTTATGTATGTACCTATTTTATCACATACATTTTTAGAAGAATGATTGAATTTTAGGAGCTTATTATGGATTTTTTCAACAATTTCGTTATTTTTTTATTGAAAATTGTTATGATGTACTAATTTCCAAAATAAAATATGCTTCACGGTCTTAAGAGATTTCATGATGTGTACCTTTATATAGGATATAAATTTATATGTATATTTATCAATTATAAGAGGGGGTGAATTGTAGGTTTAAAAACATTCATTTTTATCATTAATAAAATATATGTTTAACAAAGTTAAACAAGATGAATTCACAAGCCGGATTTAGTTCTTAATAAAGAAACTAACTTTATTAGGATCTGATAATATAGATCTAATAAAGAAATTCAAGACATGTTTACTTAAGTGAAGATTCTACCTTAAAGAGTATATAATCTAGTATATCAGAGTTAGTACAAGTATAAGAAATTGTAAGAAAGTTACACTTTCTAACATTAATAAAAATACATTCGAAATAAAACTTGCAATAAAATAGGACAAGTATAAGAAATCTTTTAAAACAAATAGAAGGGTATCTAAAAACCTTGGATAAAGGTCCCTTGATTTATAATTTCATGAAAGTATATCATACATGAACCAAGGTAAGACCTAGATACGAAGATCAGTATTTATCTTTCTATCCCTGCAAGCCCTCAATTAAGCAGGTAATTGAAAACTCTATCTTCTTATCCTCAGAATACATTGATTGGTAATAGTAACAATAGGATTCACACTAGGAAATTTGAACACGTTGTTCACATTTGAACAAGTTGTTCCTATCATTCACACAGGGCAGATTGAGAAGAGATCTCGCAGAGTATCAGCGCATCTATGTGTTTTACATGAATGTTTTTTTCACAAATGTTGAAATGGTTGGTTATTTATAGGCATAAAATTCAATGGTCGAATTCTCCTCCAATGGTCGTATTTTTCCTTAAATTTTTGGAGGGAACTGTACATGTGGCACTTAGGTAACGGTTATGTTAAAATAGATTGGATGGAATCATTTTGAATAAATAAATATAAGAAATAATACTATGATTAAGAAATATTATCACATTTAGGATTTGATAAAATGAAACTCTACTTTAAGTAAATATGAAAACTGTAGAAAATAATTTAATAGAATTATTAAGATAGAAAAAATCGGAGTCTGGAAAAATTGACAATCAAAATCTAGAATAATAAAGAATTGGAGTTTGAATTTTGATGAATTTGGAGTATGATTTTAGGAGAAATCAGAGTTTTATTTTAGGATAAATCAGAGTATGATTTCAGAAAAAATCATAGTATGATTCTAGAAAAAATCAGAGTCTGATTTTAGAATAAATTGGAGTTTGATTTCAGAAGAAATTGGATTCTAATTTCAGGAGAAATTGGATTCTAGTTTTAGGAGAAATCGAAGTCTGATTTCAAGAGAAATTGGAGTCTGATTTCAGTAGAAATCGGAGTCTGATTTTAGAATAAATCAAAGTATGATTACAGGAGAAATCGCGGAGTCTGATTTCATGAGAAATCAGAGTATGATTTCATGAGAAATTAGAGTCTGATTTCAGGAGAAATAGAACTCTCAAGAACTATAAGGCTCTAAGTTATAGAAAAGGATATGATTTTGTCTTAAGAAAAATATGGTTAGACTTTGTTTGAGAAAACATTATATAAGACGTTGGAAAATATATGTAAATTTCAAAACCATTCATAGAGAAAGAAAATTTTCCTTAAGAAAATATTTCTTGGAGAATTATAATTTTCCATAGAAATTTTTTTTTCATTTTAAAAACATAAAGTAATGGAAAATTATAAAGGAAAGTTAATGACTCAACAATATCCCCCTTTTTTTAAATCACAAACAACTTTTCATAAAATAATATAAAGGACTAAGTTTTTCATTTTTGAACATTTAAAGAAATACTTATCTCCCTTTTTTTTTATGGCTCATAGTGAATATGACTAACTCCCCCTTAGGTTATGAAATCCTTAAGAATAGTATTCTTGTATTTCTTATAGAAATAATTCCCCCTTACTTAATAATTTCTTACTTAAGTAATCTCTCCCTTACTTAGGCATTCACTTCCTTTAACATAAATTTCTTTTTGAACATTATTTTCTCCCCCTTTGTGATTTTCAAATAGGAATGGAGAGAAGGATGAAAAAAATGTACCTGAAAGGTTTTTAAATATACAAATAATAATAATGGAAAGATAAAAAATTTAATTAAGATAAAAAATATTATTACAAAAAAAAGATCAGGTTTGAAAAGAAAATTATGAATCCTTCTTTTTCTCCTTTAGTATCAACTTTTATAAGGTTTCCTTCTGGTTCTTCAATTCATTGTGATCATCTTGAAACTTCTTGAGAGAATCTTCATGGTCCTGATTTTTTTTCATTTCTAGATATTTTATTCTTTCTTCCTGGGACTTGACTATTTCACCTTCTTCATAGTCTTTTATTTTTTAAGCCATATCTTCCCTTATTTCCCTTTCCCTGTTTATATTAAGAGCAACAGAATTCAGTTTACCATTCTGATAATTATCTTCTTGATAGCGGCTTGCTTTTTATTTATTTATTTTCTATGAAAAACTTGTTCATAGATTCTTGATATTATCAATGGACTTATCAAAATCATCCTTTAATGAGTCCATAAAATAATCCAAAATTTTAAGATCATCTATAACTAACTTCAACCACTTTGTGATTTTGTTGCAATATCTTCTATGAGCATCATAACTAATCTGAAATTTCTTGAACTAAACTTAAATTTTGATGAACATTTCCATAAGAATATTTTTTGATTCTGACTTCTGATAGACTGATTCTTAAATCATTTGACATCTTGAATCAATGCTGGAAAATAAATAGATGGAGTTCACAAGCTTTTTAAAAGGCTGGACCATAAAATCATTTCCTAATGAAGATAAATACTATGAAACAAATTATTTTGTTGGTGAGTGAACTTTATTTTTATCATCTTATTTCTTATTAGATGTTCCAACAACATATTTCTTTGTTTTTTTAACAATATATTTCTTAGGTGTATCAACAACCACTTCTTTTCTCTTTCTCTTTCTTAGAGATTTTATTTTTATCATTTTGAGTCTCATGATCTTAATTAGAAACATGGATTATTCTATCATCATCATCATCAACATATTTATCAACACCTTTATCAGAAACATCATCATCTTTGTTTTTATCTACTTCTTTAACAATATTATCATTACTTATTTCATCATCTGAAGGGGCTTTATTGACCTCATCCTGGACCACACCATATTTTATAAAATATTTTCCTTCTAAAATTATCTTGGTGGATTCATCTTAGGAATTTCTTATTGACATATTGTAAGAAGGACTCTCCTTCTATTCATATTCTTCTACCATTTTTATCACATCATCGCATTCCTCCTATTTTTCTTCTTATTGTTGTAGGAATTTTTTTTCTTCGACTATTGGTTCCGGAATTGAAATTTCATTATTTCCCTTAAGTAGTACCAAAGTATCGATTGGCACTAGTTCTGGATGAATTATTAGTTCTGTAAAATAATATTCTTGTGCCTAAACTTGCCCAGATGCCTTCTTGGTCTCTCCTAACAAATCTCATACAATCTTATCTTCTTTTTTTTTCTTCAACTTATTTTCTTTAGATTTCATCTCAATCTCTTCAGCTTCTTGGATTTTTAAGGCCTTAGCCTTAACAGAATCTATTCCTAAAACTTCATCACCTTTCTTTATCTTCTTTTTTAGTTCTCTCTATATGGATACAAACCCATCAGAAAAAAATTCCTCTTCGGATTGGGTGGAGTAGATATTGGTTTAGCGGCTGGTGCGTGTTCCTACAATTCCATCTCTTTGTCTTTTCTTTTCTTGAGAGTTGGCTTGGAGATTTCTCCAACTTATCCTTACTTACTAGTATCTTAGTCATACTTATCGAGAAGTTCAAATAATTATCTTGACTTATCACTATATAATATCTTCATCCTTCTCAAGGTATCATCACTTAACAGCATGATTTCGAAAGTTTTTTCCTTTGAGTTGCACGGAATTTGGAAGGAGTCTAATCATAAGACAATGATCTTAGACAAGATCGCAGGGTACATCCTAATTTGATACTTGATGGTGCCATTATTAATGTTTTTATTGGTCAAAAAAATGTAATTAACGATTTTTATCTTTCTTACATTCACTAAGAAGTCTGTCATAAAGATATTTCATATCTTTAAATAATCCTTATCTCACTTCCTTGGAATTAATAAGCCTTTCTTCCAAAGGGATACTAATTTATGGTTTGTTGAAAGATGTCAGATCTTGGGTGTATTCACTCCCTTAATCCCAAGGCACTCAATAGCCCTAAATTTCTCAAAATAACCTTTCTTATCAGGCAACCTGTGTGAGAAAAATATTTCCTCTCCTTCGTAGGGAGTATCCAAAATGCTTATATATCCTTCTTGTAATAAAAAGAGTGAGCTTTTCCATAACTCTTAATGGAAAACATTTCTTTCTCTACTTGTTCATAAAAATAAACTGTATCATATAATTCTATAACCAAATCAGCACACACCGGATCCTAATTAATTTCCTTGGCTACATAGAGGCTTTCCCATCCATTGAGCTCGATGATATTTGAAATCAAAGAGTTATACTTGGAAAATAAATTCAGGTCCACTACCTTTCCCTGAGGATTATCCAATCTTTGTGTTCATTGTTGGGCATCATCAGATTTTATGAGGATAACTTAAAATAAATTTGCAGTTAAAGAAGAAGAGGAAAACTGAATGACACACTTGAAGTTCAGAAGATCTTCAGCACAAAAACACTGAGAAAACCTACGTGGTAAGTGAATAAAGGTCCCATTATATCGGCTTTGCAGCAATAGTTCATCTTCCTAGGTCAATCCAATGGTTTGGATTTACTTGATCTGATCTGAAGGTTGATATCAATTTTAGAGACGGGTTTATAGGTTCTAATATTTTGAGGTATTAAGGAAAAAAATTGACTTTAATGAAAGTGAATCCTATAGGGTTTTCTTAAAAAAATATTGAAATGCCAACAAACAAATTTGAAATTATGACGATATAGATAAGGAAATGTACCTTCCGAATTGTTCAGAAATATTTTTCAGTATTGATAATGTTAAACTTATAAAACATAGGTTTTGAAAAGTTTTATTAGGGAAATAAAACTTTTTTGGTTTCAAAAATGTTTGGTTCCAGGAAATTTTTTGGAAAAGTAAATATAAAATAGTAAACATATATACTCCCCCTATGAAAAGGAGTATCTTAATGTTAGGATATAGGTTTCAACAAAAAGTTAATATAGAAGATTACCTTATGGTTATCATTCCTAACTTTTCTCTAATGTATTCAAATTTATTAGAGGGTAATGTTTTTGTAAATATAACAGCAATTTGATCTTGTGTTCTGATAAATTGAATTATGATATCTCCTTTAAGTGTGTGATCCCTATAAAAGTGATGCCTTATGTATATTTTCTTTTCATGAGAGTGATGTGAATGGTTTTTTCTTAGGAAAATGTCACTAGTATTATCACACATTATCTATATTTTGGTAAAAATCATGAAATAGTATGTGAGTGTGTGTTGCATCCACAACACATGAGCACAACAACATCAAGGTGCTACATATTCAAGTTAAACAGTGAAATGTGCTACTGAGTGTTGTTTCTTTCATGAATAAGAAACTAATTAATCTCCTAAGAAATAATAAGTTATGGATGTACTTTTTTTATCCATACTACTTCCACCAATGTCTACATCTGAAAAAAAAAATTAAAACAAAATCACTTCCAGAAGAATAAAAATGTCTTAAATCCATGGTTCCCTTTAAATAGAGAAAAATTATTTTCACTTATTTTAGATGAAATTATTTTGGATTAGATTGATATATTTCATATAAAAATATTGAAATAATTAAGTCTGAACGACTAGTAATTAAGTATAATAGGCTTCTTATCTTTCCTTTAAAATATTTTTGATCTACTAGTTTTCTAGTTTCATAAAGATCAAGAGTGTTTAAGGTACTTATTAGAGTAATTATACTTTTAGTGTTGTCATATCCATTCTTATTAAGAATATCATTAATATAATTATGTTGAGATATAAAATTTCCTTTTAGTTTTTGAGAAATTTGAAAATAAATAAAAAGATGTTAACTCACCCATCATACTCATTTCAAACTCAGATTTCATAAGATTCACAAATGAATTAGTTAATAATTTCTGAGTTGATCCGAATATAATTTCATTAACATAAATTTGAACAATAAAAACATTTTCTTATCTTTATTTATAAAATGGTTGGATCCACAGTTCCCTTAACATAATTGTTTTGTAACAAAAATCATGTAAGTCTGTCAAACCATGATCTAAGGGATTGTTTAAGTCCATATAATGATTTGGTCAGTTTTTAAACATGTTCAGGATGTTCTGTCTCTCCAAAACTAGGAGGTTTCTCAACATAAACTTCCTCTTGAACATATTTGTTATGTAAAGAACACTTCACATCCATTTAAAAAAATTTGAAATTGATAAATTCAGAAAAGTCTTATAGAATACAAATAAATACAAGTCTAGCTATGGGAGTATAGGTTTCATCATAGTCTATTGTTTATTGTTTATTATATCCTTTAGCAACTAATCTTTCTTTATTTTTTATAATTATTCCATTTTAACCACATTTATTTCTGAAGACCCATTTTACACCAATAATATATATTTCTTTAGTTTTTTCAACCAAGGTCCAGATATTATTCCTTTTGAATTCATTTAGTTCATATTTCATTGCTTTAATCCAATCATCATAACCTAAAGCTTCATGAGTACTTTTATGTTATAATTGGGAAAGAAATGATAGATGCTTCACTTTATTTCTTAGATAACTTTTATTCCTTATAGTTTTATTTTCATAACTAATGATACAATCATTGGGATGATTCTTAAGAAACAACTTACTTGGGTTTTGTAAAATATGTTCATCAATATAAGGTAAACAAATTTCTCAGGTAAATAATTCATGACCATTTTCATGAGTATTTTCTAGAATAAAAGAATCTTTCATCAATGGTTGATAATAATTTTTTTAAATCACATCCAAATATATAGGTTGGTGTTGTTTAAAAACAAAAGGATCAGTTTCATCAAACATAACATGTACTTTTTATTCAACAGTATAAGAATTTTTGTTAAAAACTCTATAAGCCTTAGAAGTAGTGGAATAGCCTAAGAAAATTCCATTATTAGATTTGGGTGCAAATTTATGTAAGTTATCTTTAGTATTTAAAATGAATACTTTGTATCCAAATAATTTGAATTAAGAAACTTTATGTTTTTGACCAGTCCATAACTCATAAGGTTTTTTATTAAGAAAAGCACAAATTAAAACACAATTTATAGTATAGAAATCATCACTTATAGCTTCATCCCAAAAGTGTTTATCAATAGAATATTCACCCAACTTGGTTTTTATTATCTCGTGAATAATACGATTTATTCTTTCAACAACACCATTTTGTTGAGGTATTCTTGGAGCTAAGAAGTTATGTGTAATGATTTTATTACTATAAAAGGTTTCCAAATATGAATTTTCAAATTCTCCCCTATGATCACTACAAATATTTATCAATTTAATATTTTTCTCATTTTTGAATTTGGCTGAAAAAGATATAAAATAAGAAAAGTCATCAAATTTATTTTATAGAAAATATACCAATGTAAATTTAGTGTAATCATCAACTAAAAAAATACATAGTATTTTCCTCCAATACTTTCAGTTTTTGTTGGAACCAAAAGATCCATATGCACTAGATGTAATGAATAAATAGTTGTGACTTAACTAATTGAGTTAAATCTTGACTTATGTTTCTTTCCATACTGAAAAGGATCACAAACTTTGGAAGAATTAAATCTATGCTCCAACATATCCATAACTTGTCTTTCATTTGTGAGTTTCCATAGGTTTCTAATGTTACCATGTCCTAGTCTTCTATTCAGTAACCAAGATTGATCTTCCATTTCACTAAGCCAATGTAAGTCTTGGCTCCTAAGGTCTTCTAAGTTAAGTTTATAAACATTATCATATCTATAAGAAGAGAGAATAAACTCTTCCTTGGAATTGTATACTAGTCATTTATCATTCCTAAAATTCACAAGGTAACCTTCATCACAAAATTGTATTATTCTTATAAGGTTTTTCTTAATACCTTTAAAAAATAAAAAATTTGAAATTAAATATTTTCTATAAAGAACAATATTCCCTATACCAACAATTTATCCATGAGAATTGTCTCCAAAATTTATTTTCCCACCTTTCATCTTAATAATATTTTCATAGTATTTTTTTATTACCGGTCATGTGCTGGGAAAATCCACTATCCATGTACCATGTATTTTTTTTGGCACTTCCTTTGTTTTCCTGAAAAAAATAGTTAAATTTTTTGAATCTAAATTTTCATGGATATGAAAATGTTAAAAAACAAAATCTTTGGTATCAATATTTTATTAGAAAAATGGGATTTATAAAAACCTAATGATTGGGTTTTATTCAAAGAAAAAAAATTTCTCCTAATGTCCATCACATTGACACTTAGTGAAAAAATGATCACTTTGGGGTATAAAATAGTTATGACTAAAAACTGGTTTTGAATGAGAATAACCAAATCCAGAACAATACCTTAGAGGAAGAAGTTGTGAATAAATTTTATCAAAACCTTCCTTTCCATGAGTAATGTTTGACAAAAGTTTCTTTAAGGAAAATATTTCAGATTTTAGTCCGATTAATAAATTATTATCCTTATAGTTATTAGTCTTAGAATTTGAGTTTTTCTCTATAATATTTTTCTTAGAAATAACTTTTTCAAGATATTTAGAAAGATTATCCTTTTCAAAATTTAATTCCTAAAGGTTTTTGGAAACATTTTCAAAATCAAGGTATTTTTTATCAAGATCTTTTGAATGATATGATACTTATTTTGTTAGAATAGATATTCTAGAATTTTTCTTATCAATTATCTTATTAATCTTACTATTTTCATTCTCAAGTAACTTGGAAAAACTAGATACTTATTCAAAATAAGGTAAAGTATTATCCTCTGATGAGGAAGATTATTCATCTGAAGATTCATTATATTCTTTATTAGAATAATTAGCACTTAAAGAAATATTGGATAGAGATTCAGTAGTGTTTACCTTAGCCATGGGACATTGATTTTGAGTAGGAATTCTAGTTATAAGACAAATATTCTTTTATCTAGAAGATTAAATATATGAAGATTCATCAGAAGAGTCTCTACCACTTTCACTCCAGGAGTAATTAGCTTTTAGTACTTTCTTATAATTATAGTTGTAGTACTTCTTCTTGTTTCTTTCTAAATTTCTATCCTTTCTTTCTTTCCTTTTATGTATAGTAAAATCTGGTCTGATATGACCTGCCCTTTTACATTCCTAACAAGTCACTTTTGAATCATTCTTATCCATTTTATCTTTCTTCTTGTATCTTTATTGGAAGTATTTATTTCCCAAAATATTGTTTATTCATTAAGAAATATTAGAAAGTTCATTCTCAGAATGATCACAATCACTTGATTCAGAAATAACAGTATCTTTCTTGAATTTTTATCAAGTAGCTCTTTTAGGAGTCTTGGATTTCGCATGATTTGATGTAGTGGTAAAAGAAACACTACCATTTCCATTCTTTTTCTTATTTATTTATGAATCTCTCTTCATTATAGTTCCATATTGTAGAAGAGTCCTAAAAAACTCATCAAGATTAATGTTTGAAACATTCTTATTCTCATAAGTCATTGTTCTTTTTTATTCCCACTCCTTGGGCATAATATATATTATCTTATCCACAATAATATCATCATAAAGTCCTTTCTCACCCATCTATTGAATGATGTTGATGATTTTCATAAACCTTTGTTGAACTTTGCATATAGATTCTCCATAAGGAAAAATAAAACCAAGGTATTCAGCTCTAAGAATAGATCTTCTTGTTTCAATAACCTTGGATGAGCCAAATTGAGTAACTTCTAGTTTCTTCTATATGCTATTAGAATCTTCTCAGGATGAAATCTGGCTATAGATGTTTCTATTCATAGAAAATAATAAAGTATTGTGTACCTTAAAGTTAAGTTGATACTCTTGATTTTCTTGATTTTTGAATTGTCTGATTTCCTTGTCTCAAATCTTGTAGTCTCAAGTTAACATAAAAAAATTATCCACACTATTATTGATAATAAAATTCTTCATCCTATCTCTCCAGTATTCATAGTAATTTCCAACAAATATTGGGGGTCTGGTAGGATTTAAATTGTCTATTGATCCAATGTTCATTCCTTCCATTCTTAAAATAAATTTTTTTCTACAAAAAGGATCAGTAGAAAATGTTTATAAATAAACACTTTATAAAGAAAATTTTAATAAGAACTTGAACAAGTAAAGTTGAGAAAGAAAACCTATATGAAAGTATAATTATTTTAGAGACCTCCTCTGATACTAATTTTAGGATTAAAATGTATATGTACATTTTTCAATTATAAAAGGGGTGAATTACATGTTTAAAATTTTCATTTTTATCCTTAAGTAAATATATGTTTAACAAAGTTAAAAAAGATGAATTCACAATCCCTCTTTAGTTATTAAAAAATAAAATAACTTTCTTAGTATATGAAAATATGGATCCGATAAAGAAACTTAAGACACATTTACTTAAGGAAAGATTCTACCTTAAAGCATATATAATCTAATATATCAGAGTTAGTACAAGTATAATAAATTATAAGAAAGTTTCACTTTCTAAAAATAAAAAAAATGCAGTGGAAATAAAAATTGTAACGAAATAGGACAAGTATAAGAAATCTTTTAACCCAAAGAGAAGGTTATCTAACAACCTTGGATAAAGTACCCTTTATACTTTCAAGAAAGTATATCTTACCCACACCAAGGTAATCCCTCAATACAAAGATCAATGTCTATATTTTTATCCCCACAAGCCCTCGATTAAGCAGGTAATCAAAACATCTATCCTCCTATCCCCAAAATCTCTCGATTGATAACAACAATAATCATATTCTCATTATAAAATTTGAACAAGTTGTTCACAGCTGAACAAGTTTTTCAAAACATTATCACAAGGGAGATCGAGAAGAGCTCTCGTAGAGTATTATCACGTCTAAGAGTTTCACACGAACATGTTATTCTTGAACATTGAAATGGATGGGTATTTATAGGCATGAAATCCAATGGTATACTTCTCCTCCAATGGTAAAATTTTACCTTAAATTTTGGATGGACCTGTACACATGGTACTTAAAAAACAGTTAAGTTAAACTAGATTAGATGACATCGTTTGAATAAAAAACAATAAGAAACAATACTATTCTTAAGAAACATTTTCACATATAGGATCTGATAAAATGAAACTCTTTATTAAGTAAATATCATAACTGTAACAAAATAATTTAATCATATTCTTAATATAGTGAGAATGAGAGTCTGGAAAAATTGACAATAGTATTTTGAAATACTAGAGAATTAGAGTTTGAATTCTGATGAATTTGGAGTCTGATTTCAGGAGAAGTCATAGTATGATTTCAATAGAAATTGGAGTCTGATTTTAGAAGAAATCAGATTCTTATTTCATGAGAAATCAAAGTCTAATTTCAAGAGAAATCGAAGTCTAATTTCCGGAGAAATTGGATTCCAATTTCAGGAGAAATTGAATTCTTAGGAACTATAAGGTTCCAATTTATAGAAAAGGATATGATTTTGGATTAAGAAAAATATGGTTATACTTGGTTTGAGAAAATATTAGATAAGATGTTGGAAACCATATGTAAAGGTTAAAACCATTCTTAGAGAAAGAAAATTTTCCTTAAGTATTACTTAGAGAATGATAATTTTCCATAGAAAAAAGTGTTTGTGATTTTCAAAACATAAAGCAATAGGAAATTCATAAGGAAACTTATTGAATAAACACTTTATATAATAATTCATGAATTACGGTGTATTTAATTATGGGTTGTCATAGATATGTGCTTAAAGGGTCATGTTTGTAGAAATAGTCGACGCCTAATATGGTGGGTGCATGGTGATATGCATGGTGGTATCGGAAATGGAACTAGGTTTGATTGAATGGGTTGAGTCTGGTCTTTACCATTTCTATACTAAAATATAGTATTCTTTCTTATTAATAAATCTTCTTTAAATATTGGTTGGCTGAGTTGGTAGTTTCTTCATACCTTTCCCCACTGGTTGAGGGATCTGGTTGTACTTGGTTTATGCATCTCTTTTATGGTAGGTTTGGATTTTTCCTAGAGAAATTATAATTATGGAATTATAATGATTAAAAAAATTAACCTATGTGGTTCATGCTTGGATGGAATGAAAATTTTGGTAATCTTAAGGAACCATGGAATCGGTTGGATTATTCCTAGAGGACATAGAATTTACTTTGTTGTTAAAGAGATGTGAATGGAATAATTTTTATTAATGTATAATGAATAAATTAATATAAAATGAAATATTAATAAGAAATAATATATTTAATTATGTTTATAGAATTTCTTGTGTACCAATAGGAAACCTAGTCCTCAATAGTGGAAATAGGGTACCCGATAGAGGATAATTACTATTGGACCTAGGACTTGGTTAATTCCCATAGTATGGTTGTGAGATATATAATATACTTTATTTTATGTGATTTTATATGATACCACACACATGAAAATAGTGTTTATGACACCTAGTGGTCTTTGGGGGTGTTTTCCCTAGCATCCAGGTTTGCGGGGAATGGATGGCAGAATACCACCTTAGACCCAACTCTCTTCTCCTAGTAGTTTTAGGTGATATTATACACTATGGTTATCATTCACAATATATGCTTGTATTGGGATATAATGGGTTTTTTTATTTCACACACATGTATCTATATATATATTATCATTTGGATTATTATATGTATGAAATGTGTGGGTTGTAAGGGATTCAGGTAAAATACAAGTCATACATGCAACAGTGTCTCTCGAAAACTATTCAGTGACTATTTAGAGATTTATCATGGGATAATGTGATGATTTGATATATAGGGTTCATCATATTTGATGAGATAATTTTATTCACTGGATTCATGTTTTTATATATTATCCCAGGTGTCTTTAGGCTAGCTTAATTTTAGAGAGTGATGGATCAGGTCGTGAGATATTTGGGAAGAGTGGAAAACTGGTGGAGAAGTGGTAACTCGGTACATTATTTTTATATTATTTATATGACCACTTTTTTTGGTACAAGGTGAGAGATATGTATGGTGAGGAATGGAACATATTATATATATGTATTTGATTACATAGCTTCACTTGTTGTTCACTAGGCTTTGGTATTCTTTCATTATCTTTTTTATGAGAGGGTCTGTGGAGGATCCTATTGAGTATACATGTTTTTCATAACCTGTGTTTAAATAAATATTTTTCCAGGTATGTAGTAGTATATTGGTGGTTAGGATAGACATTACTATCTCATGGATTGTTCTTGAGAGAATTCTATTTTCATTTTCATTTCTAATTATTATATTTTTGTTCTTTTAGTTTTTTATAGTTGTTTTTTTGTATGTTTCTATTTGAATGTATTTATGATCTTTTAGTTTTATCTTGAGTAGTATTTTTTTTGTTGTATATATCTTATATCTATATAATTTTTCAAACCTTAGAGTATAATCCAACATATATGTGGGTATGGTATACATTAAGTTCTTGTTTCTAACCCACAACCTATTGTAGGCAACCTTGATCCATCGTTATCTCCCTTCTCTCTATTTCGGACTAGGATATGTACCTTTGGGGGGAGGTTTTTTAGATATATTGGTATAAAATTTTTAGTTTTAGGGATAGGATATAGTTTTTGAGTTATAAATATGTGATGAATACATAGGTTGGTAACGAAACAATGTCAGTTATGTTTAGTAAGAAATGTTAAATAGAGAGATGATCTTAGATGTGGGTATTTATGGTCCCCTATGATCTGATTTTTAGATCATTTTTACTGATCCTACTATGTTAAGTGATACAGTTTGTAGGGTAGAGACATAGGAAATGACCAATCATCATTATTCTTTAACATGTCTTTGAAAGTGGTATACCTTGGGATTAGGTTAAAAAATGAATAAATAATTAATAATATATATCATAAATATTTCATAATCCTTTTTTAAGAGTCACTAATGATTTGTTCTTTTATAATTATGGATCCTTTTTAAAATTATCCTTAGTTTTTCACTGAAATTGTTTATTATTATATATAACAAGGTCACCATATAATAGATTTCAATGATAAAAAAATAGGAAGAGGATACTCTGAGTTTTTTAGTGCTAGAGATGAAAGAAATATGAGGGATCTTTTTCAAACTCAATGATGGGGGACTAGTTGGAGTTCCAAGAGATAACATTTAGTTTTATATGATCTTAGAAGGAGAACTATGTTTTCTGGGAAGTGATGTTGTTTTGTGGAGTAGTATTAATTTTTTGGTTCTTATTCCCTAAATATTTTGTGGAGTTAGATATCTTGTGGGAGAAGTTCCAAGACAATATTCTAGATGAGTTTCTTTATTCAATAGTTCATGAGGCCAATAACTAGAATCTACTTACCCTTCAACATGTGAGTTATGATGCGTGAGAGTTCAAGATCCATTTTTGGACCCTTATCTATTATTATTCAGAACTATTTATCGTTTAGGAGGCTAGGGGATACATTTAAAGTAGTATTCTCATTCAGAGATACAGCACCATGTCACCTTATTTATTCTTTCATTATATATTGAGGTGTCAGTGAGAGAAGAGGGTATTGAGAGGACACAAGAAATAACTAGATCAATATTGGATGGGAGATGGTAGGTGTCCTTGGGTTGTAAATCCATGGTCTGGGGTTCCCATTTTCAAAGAAATAAGATATTTCTGATAACTAGGCATGGTTCTCATCCCTAATCATATTATTTCATTAGGGTTGGTGTCTCTCAGTCCCCTTACAGGGGATTAAACATATTTTTTTCATATTTATTACAATGTTGTAAGTGAAAAAAGTTTCCAACCTTTCTAAGAAGGTAGAGTGGAATATAGGTACCACATAAGGTTCCTACGTTGAGTCTGTTTCATCTAAAATAGTAGAAGAAGAGTGCCCTGGATTTGGATCAACAAATAACAGATGAGGTAGGAATAGAAAAAACCCATGATGGTCCCCATCCTCAAAGAGAATATCATGACTATAGAGGTGGTTTCAATCAGCGATAAAGAGTTTATAAAGAAGGTCTTATTCAAATGTATACTACATAGTTGGCTTGTCAGGTGATCCAGTTATCATTTGAACTTTTATTTGTTTGTTTTATACTTGGGTGCATGGTTTGTATTATTTTGGAGCTACACACTCATTCTTATCACTTTCCCTTTACTATTATTTATGAAATGAGTTATAGAGGATTCTAGTCCCCATGACATTGACTATTCTAGTTGGAGGTAAAGCATATTTGTATCATGTTTATAGAGACTGTTTTAGTGTTGAGGAAGAACCACTTTTGTCAAGGAATCCAATGTTTTTGCATAAAACCATATGAAATCATCCTTGGCATGGAATAGATGTATTTAGTATAGGAGATTGTGTATTTATTTAGGGAAAGATTTTTTTATATGGTGTTGATGGATATTTTGAGATGTTCATTAGTGGATGAGAGCCTTAGATGGTTTGGAGGTGTGTTATTTCTTTTTATTTCTTATTAACTAAGAAGATTCTAAGTTTATTAAAGTTTTAATTGATGGTTTCCAATAGTTTTTGGAATATTATGTTGATTCCTTCCCAAATGAGATTTTAATGTCACCCCCTCTACAGGATATCGAGATTGGTATAGAGAAACATTTTATGGATTTTTCGATATCAATGTATCTTTATAGAATTTACCTTTCTAATTTGTGACAGTGTCTTGTATAGATTGATGATATTTTATGGTTGGTTTTTTTGGATGATAAATGTTCCTTGATTTGGTCCATTTCATTTTGTGAATGAGTATAATGGGAATTCGAACCTTGATTTCAATTATCATATCTTTAATTAGTTGACAGTGAATAAAAACTATTATCTTTAACTAATTGATTATTTATTCACTCAGTTGAATGAAGATAATTGGTTCTCAAATATTGATCTTTGATCAGGATATCAACATATGTGGGTAAAATATTAGGATATAATTATGATTTATTCCCAAAGTCATTATAGAAACTATGAGTTTTTTATTCATTTTGGTGTGATAAATGCTCCATCCATATTCATGGGTCTGATAAACATTGTTTTAGAGTGTTACTTGCTCAGTTCATGGTTATTTTCATCAATGAAGTCCTTTTGTACTTCACATTAGTGAAAGAGAATGTATATCATTTACATGTTGTTTTGGGAGTTCTTAGTAATCAACGGCTATTCATAATACTATTGAAGTGTGATTTTTTTTCTCATAATGTTTGTTTCATGGGGAACATCATCTCCTAGTATGGTGTGGTTTTGGATATTTCAATGCTTTAGGAAACCTTTTCTTTTTCATCCCTCAGAATAATAATAGTGGTGGGAAAGTTCCTTGGTCTTATATTCCAATATAGGAGGATCATATAAAATTTTCCTTGGGTTAAAACTCCACTACCACCTTGAAAATAAAGTATCATGAATCCTTGTGGACTGATCAATGTATGGAAACATTTTATTACCAAAATATGATGTTGGTCAGTGATGCAGTTCTTCATTTTCAAGAAGAGGGAGTTTAGTTTGATGTTTTATGTGAGTATTCAAATCTTATTTTGGGTTGTGTTTTGATATATTATATATTAGATGATTCTTATGGGTCTTGGTGGTTACATCCCCGCGAGTGTAACTATGTCATCCATTATCTTTAGTTTTCAATAGTTTTTCTTTCCTTGATGTTATATTGATATTACTTATTTGGTGAGAGTTTTTATTTTTTACCAATCACAAAAACCTATGTTATGTATTCTCTTATCATGACCTAAACTTGCAATGACAACAGTGGATGAAATTAATGAATGAATACTACATTAATATTTCATATACACACGACATGGGAGATTTTTTAGCTGATGTTTCGAGGAATATGTCACACACTGATACTGTGTGGGAATTTGGAGATTATTGGAGAGTAATATAAGAGAACATAGTAATACATCTTGATATGGGAGAGGTTGGTGGTAGAGAATTAATTTTTTAGATGATAGTGTAGTCTTCTTTTGGTTAGTAGGTTAGGGACTCCCATCTAGGGGATTCTGGGTGGAGGTCTATAGAGGATGAGTTCAAAATGGTGATTCCACTGATGGATGGTCTGAGGGTGAACAACATTGGGTGTTATTCTAGCAGGGTATTTTAATTCCTTGGGTTTTTCATGATGTGTTTCTCTATGACTTCCATATATCAATAATGGTGGTACATATTGAGGTGAAAAATATGTACCAAGATCTGATAGGTCAGTTTTTGTGGTCAGGGTTCAAGTGATTAGTTTCAAAGTTTTTATCTTGATGTATGACATGTCAGGTGGTGAATGCGGATCACCGTATTCGTAGTGGTTTTCGCAAAAAAATTGATGTTACTCAATGGAATTGGGATGACATCATGATAGACTTAGTCACTAGTTTAAATAAATTCCTGGGTTTATTTGATGTTATATGGGTGATAGTGAACCATTTGATGAAATACTCCCACTTTAAAGTTATCAAGGAGTCAAGATCATCAGAGGTTTTTCCAATGTAGTTCCGGGAGGATGTTGTGGGACTCCATAGAGTCCTAAGGATGACCATATCTCATTGTGATCCTCATTTTCCACTAGTGTGTATAGAGGCATCTAACATTATTTATTATATTATTTATTCCATAATGATACTTTCCATTTGTAGATACACAGATAGACAGAGTGGTCAATCTAGACTCTTGAATAAATGATTAGTTCTTATGTCCATGATTTTTAAGGATTGTGGATGATGCGCATACCTTATGTCATGTTTTCTTATAATATTATTTTTCAATCCACCGTTATAATATAATCTCTAGAATAATTGTATGAACTACCAGTCTATTTTCTATTGTTCTATATTAGGGTCAGAGAGTAGGAAATTATCAGGCTAAAATTAGTGAAGAGAACAACAAAGATAGTACAGGTGATTTTGAGAGAATAAAGGCAGAAAAAAAATCATCATTATTCATATGTTTATCATAGGAGGAGACCTTTGGGTTAAAAATTAGAGACCATGTTTTTTTAAAGGTGTCTTCTCATCATGGTATTTGATGGTTTGATCATGTGAATATGGTTTCTCCCCATTTTTTTCGGACTTTTGATGTGTTGTATATTGTTGGAGCCACGAAATATCATATAGAACTTTCCCCACTGATGATCTAGATACATGATGTCTTTTATGGGTGGAAAATACTTCATAATCCTCATGATGACTCTCATGTCATCAATTGGTGATAGATCGATGTTTATGTTGATTCAACCCTTGAGGAGAGGCTTCTAGAGATCTAGGACCACTAGGAGAAGTTTTTTCATGAGCATGTTATTCCTTTTTTCATGTCTTATGGTAGCACAACAGTGTGGATGAGTATACTTGGGAACATATTATTAGATATATTCTCATTATCTATACCTATTTTATGTTTCTCTAATCACTTGTAGTGATTCTCATGTTATTTTTGTTTAATTTTATCTGGAATATGATATATTTTTATCTTCTGTTGTGCTTATTTTTTTCCTTGATCTTGTTTGAGAGGTATCGCCCCTTGGACAGTGTATAAGAACTGGTTGTTGGTTTTCATGGTTTGGAGATTTTTTCCTTTGAGTGAGGGGGTTGAGATCTTTTAATACTGATATTATTTAGTGTAATATCACAGCGTGTTTATTTAAATAACCCATTTTCATTTCCTTTTCTCTAGGTTTGCTTTGAATTCTTAAGGATGATAATTTTTTTATAGGTATCTGGTGTAAGTGATTAGATCATTGTATCCCATTATTTTTTTATTAATGAGTTCTATAGTACATATATGAAGACTTGAATAGGTTTAGTAGTGTATGGTAGCTATAATCTGCAAGTATGAGGAGTTCATGATGTCAAATGTAGTTCACATCATAAGTGGGGAGTTTCCAGATGAAGTTGTTCACATATTTTTTAAGATAGGTTCATAGTGTTTTTTATGATGTATGTGGTATATTCATAATGTGATGGGTGGTATATTTGTTATGATAAATAAATATCTAAAAACCCCCAATGTGAACATGAATTTCATGATGTTAATAGATCAAGTTTATTGGATTTAGGTGACATATTATTTAATTATTATTAAAAGTAGAATGTTCCTAGACATTAATGAAACATTCACACTATGAAAGTTCCCTTGGTAAGGGACCTATAGGTTGAATTTCACCCTAAATTTTACCAAAATACTCAAATTCTTTACCAATTATGGGTGGCCAAAGGATATTTCTCACGTAAAATCCCATCCAATAGGGGTTTATCATCAGATTCCTTTTTCCGATCTATGGTGATCCATATTGAATTTTCCCTTTTCATCTTGTGGTTTCTTCTCTGATCAGTCTTGTTTCCTCTCATTATTTCTTTCCATGATTTTATGGTTAAACTCCTTTATTATTATGGAGTTCTTTTGATGTTTGTTTGTATGGTTTTTGTGGAGTGTGCTTGTTGGTATATATTTTACTTATGGGATTTGAGATCAAATATCCACTTGTTGTTCCATTTGAGTTAAAAGTTGTTAAAATCCTAAAGGTATGGTATTTATTTATTCAATTATTACATGATATAAAATCATAAAGTAATCATTAATTATCTCTTTTATTGATGGTGGAATTAACCTTTATTAATAATAAACAAGATTAACGAAAAGAAATGGTTTATAGATGTAATGATCAAATGTGTTTCTATTGTGATAACAACCCTCCTCTTATTTTTATAGATAGTTTTCTATCTATGCTTATTTTTTGTATATAATGTTTTTTATTCTTGATTTTATCATGTTATTTTTAAGGATATGGATAAGAACGTAATGTTGGTAATGTTTTTGGATATAGAAATAAAGAAGAATGTTTATTGAATTTATTTATTCTTATAATTTTAATGAAATAAAAGTGATTCTTAATGCATATTTTGTTGAAATTTTTCTCTCATATATTAGTTTAATTATCTACATAACACCAATATTTAAATTCTTTTTATTAGTAATAATAATGTTTCATCTTAATATAGTTTTTCTTCCATTAGGGTTCTAGAAACTGAAAGTTATACTTAAAACCTTATTTAAATAATTTATAGATTTTAATTGTTGATTCCTTAGGTCCCATGTGGATATAACCTTTAATAAATGAAATTTTTTAATTCAATATTCTAAATAATCTTTTATTTTATAAAGATAAATTTTGGGGTTAAGAGAGACCCTTTTCATGTGAAGGATGGATTCCTTGTTTCTAGGGTCCAAATGCCTTGTTTAATCTGTTTTTTTTTGTTCTATGTTTCTCAAGATGTGATCATTTCTATGAGATATGATTTTAGACTCAAGAATCTAATGGTTTGTTGAGATATGGTTGGGTAGGCCTTTTTGTGGAAGTAGTTCGAGATCGATACAGAAAATGCATTTTGATTTACATTATGGCACCAAGTACGGAACTAGGTCTGATAGAATGGTTTAAATATGGTCTTTACCATTATTTTTCAAAATGTTGGGATGCTTATTTATAATAAATCACTTTTAAAGGACACTTGTCTAGGTTTCTTGTTTTTCTATTCCATTCCCCACTACTTGAGGCATCTCATTGTTCTTAGTTTATGTATCTATTTTATGCTATATTAGGAAGATTCCTAGAGTACTTAAAATTATTGAATGATAATGATTAATAATTTTTTTAACTCTAGGGGTCGGTGATTTAATGGAAGTAAAATTCTGATAATCCTGAGGAACCATGGAATCGGTTGGATTATGTCTAGAGGGCATGGAATTCACATAGTGGTTAATGAAATTTTAATGTGATCATCTTAATTAATGGATATATAATTAGTTAATGTAAATAAAATTGTATAGGGAAATTAGATTAATTAAGTTGCTTGAAGTGTTTATGTACCTATAGAAGACCTAGTACTTAATAGTGGTAGTAGGATGTTTGATAGATGATGGCTATAATTGAGCCTATTACTAGGTTAATGCCCACAGTGTGGGTGTGATATGTATTTTATCCAGTATTTTATGTGAATTCATATGCTACCAAAACCATGTTGGTAGGTTTATAGACACCCAATGAAATCTAGGATAGTGTTTTCTAAATATTCATGTTGGTGTGGAACCGATTGATGACTATCCCCTCTGACCCTACTCGATTATCCTAATATTATTTTTGTACTGGTATGCATAGTAGTTATCTTTCCACATATATGTTTGTAGAGATATGTAATGGGTTTTGATTATTTTATACAAATTTATCTTCTGATATAGTATCCTATGGATTATTATCAGTATGATGTGTATGGGTTGTGATGGATTAAGGTAAAATACATAACATACAGGTTGTGGTTATCTAAATAAATACTAGTATACTATTTATATATGTGTAATGGAATTATGTGATGATTTTATTTTCAAAAGGTACGTGTAATGTGATGAGATGAAGTGATTTACTTGATTTATGTTATGTAAATTAGCACAGGTGTCTTCGGCATGCATAATTTTAGAGAGAGAAGGATCAGGACGTGAAATGTTAGGGTGGGGTGGCCGACTAGTAGGGAAGTTGTATCCAAGTACCTTATTTTGATATTATATAATATAGTAACTTTTTTAAAGTAATTACTTATAGATATCCATGGTGAGGCTGGGAATATGGCATACATGTTTAGGTGATGAGGTAGCTTCAAAATTTGTTCGTTGGGATTTAGCACACATTCATTATATTTCAGATGATGGGAGTTGGGGATGGTCCTACATAGTATACATGTTATGATCACTATATGTTCCTAAAAAAATTTATGTAAGAGAAGGAATGTGTCTAGGTTGTACATTTTTATCTCATTGGTTGTTCAGGAGCTGTTTGGGTTTTCAAGGTCACTATTGAGATTTTTATTTTAATACCTGTAAATTTTTATGCAAATTTTCACTTGTATAACATTACATAAATGTGTTTGTGATATTTTAATATCATATTGATTATAAGTTTTTTGGTTTTTATGTCATATATCTATCCTTTCTCAATCCTTGGATAGTAATTCTTCCCATCTTGGTGTATGATATACTCTTGGTTCTTATCGCTAACATGTGTCCTATTGGAGGTATGATTTATGTGTCATTGTCTCCCTTATATCATCACTAGTGTAAGTGGGTACCTTGGCGGGGGGTTCATGAAATTTCAAATAAATAAAACACTTTTATAATTACTGTTATAATTTTTTATCATGAGTACATTATTTTGTTATAATGTATTATAACCATAAAGTGTTGAGAAGTTTATATATTTTGCACATGCATAATATTTTTGACATCATTTCCCATAATTTGATATAATCTTCATTGTTGATATATCATTTAAGGTTATGTAATGTATAACATAAATTTAATTAAAATTATCTTATTTCATTCTATATGTGTTTTTCTTATTATATATGAAAACATAACTGATAATGACTTATTTTGGTAAGTTTGTAGAAATTAAAGATACTTTTAATAATCTGTTAAATAATAAATTAAATATTTTCAGATCCATATAACAATAATTATTTTCTTATTTTGTTTTAATAATAATAGTTTTCATGTTCCCATAGTCATCCATAATCTTAATTTAAAACCTCATTCATGTAGGTGGATAAACATACCCAAAACTGAACAAGCTTTAACCTTTTTGATCAGTGTGGTAATATAGGGGATTCTCCTAAAATAATATACTTATAACAAATTAATAATTATATTCACTACCAAAAAAACTGTTTTTCCCGGTGCCAACCTTTATCAACGCTTTTTTTAGCACTGATAAAGGTACCCCCTTTATCAGCACATTTTTTAGTAGCGCTGATAAAGGGTCAACTTCAAAAAAAATTAATTAAAAATAATATAATAATATATACATATATTTATATTGATATAAATATAATATATACTTTTTAAATATATTTTAGATAAGTATAACTATACATTTACACTTAATATACTTAATATATAAGATATTTAGTGAAAATGGATTATAAAAAAATTTAAAAAATATTTTTAATTAATAATTTGATAATTATTATGGATTAATAGTCATTTAATAACAATTTGAAGACTAAAAAATTAAAAAAAATTAAAAAAAAATCCAAAATATGTTGAAAACGCAACTCGAACTTCAAACGGCCATAACTTTTGATCTGGGTGTCTGTTTGAGCTCTACCATAAATCAAATCAAAGTCTGCAATGAGCTCTACACCCAAATAGCTAGGGGAGCCCCGTTCAAGGTTTTTCCGAGGCCAAAATAGGCCCATAAGGCCTCTAAAATTGAGTTTTTAGTCGGGATACCTCGGTTTTTTAACATTTTGTGGATTTTCATCCTCGTTTAAGGGGGTATTATTGGATTTTTTTGGTGGGGAATGAATTTATTCCAAAGTATTACATTCATATTGATATTATTTCATTGAAATTTTATCATTTTTTATAATGAACAGCTATTTATAATCAAATATATAACTATACATATATATATTTTATATATTCACACCTAAAAATTTAATTTTTTAAATAAACAATTAAATATATTTACATATAAAATATATTTTCATTATCTAAATAATAAATAATATCCATTTTATTTAAAATAAAAATATATGAATATTTATTTAACTATATATTAATATAACTATATATATATTAATATAACTATATATATATTAATATAACTATATATATATTAATATAACTATACATATATATATATATATTAATATAACTATATATATATTAATATAACTATATATATTAATATAAATATATATTACTATACTAATAAATGTAACTAAATATATATATAAATAAACAGATATATCATAAATAAGAGAACAAATCAATATAGGGGAGTGGAAAAGGCTTCAGGCGTGCAGGGGGGAGGTCTTGAGATCAAATCCGGGTGGAGGCAGGGGCATGCACGCAAGGGTGAATTATAGGGGCTAGCGTTGATAAAGGTGTGGTATAGCGCTGATAAAGGATGGAGACAGTGCGTGCGGGCGCTGGAGGTGCGGGAAAGAACTGATAAAGAGGGGCTCAAGCACTGTAAAAAGCCCCCCGTGATTGGCAGTATTTTTTTAATTTATTTTTATTTTTTTTAGTTTTATCAGCACTAAAAAAAGTGATGATAAAAGGGGTCTTTTATCAATGCTAAAAAGAAAGGGCTGATAAAGGACCCTTTTATCAGTGCATTTTTTAGCGCTGATTAAAGACCCCTTTTATCAGCGCTTTTTTAGCGATGATAAAAGGGGTCTTTATGAGCGCTTTTTGGAGCTCTGATAAAGGGGACCCCCCCCCCCCCCTTATCTTCTCCGGCTTTAACATTGCTTTTCTAACACAATTAAAGGCCATTTTTAGCGCTGATAAAAGGTGTATTTGTTATAGTGATTTTTTATATTTTTATATTTTTTTAACTATAATTTATTATTTTTTGATAATTTATAAAAATATAAACATAAAATAAAAAAATGTTTCATTTTGGGGGTTGTAATCCGCATTTATTCAATATTTTCATTCTTGTTCCTCAATGAATGGTAGGGGTGAATATGGGTATAAAATTGAAATTTTGGGATCTGGATTATATGAAATATAAAATATTTATTAATCATTAATACCAATCTTGAATTTTAGTAATTATAAATAAATGACAACATTTTTTGGTGGTGGTATTCTGTACAATGTATTAACAATGTTATTTTGTTTTATCTAAGTGGATGGAAATGAATAACTAGGGTTTATACCATTAATATTAAATCATATCAAAATACCAATTATACATAACTCATTATAATATTATGGATATATGATATTTGGTAGAGTAAGAGTGAGAATAAAATCTTAATAATGAGATGATACTTATATTGGAGACTTGAAATTTCATTGGAAGTTCCCTTGAAATTGAATGTATTAATATAAAAATGTGTGAAAAGGGGAATTATGGTTATGGGATAGGTTTATAAAAAGATTAAGAAGATAGAGTTTTAATTAATAAGATTTAGGGGGTCTGTAGCTTTAAATGGGTGGAAGTGATATCCTTTTATAAGTGGTGAAAAGGTAACTTCTAGAAAAACTCATCACTTTTGAATAATTCAATGACACTATTCAAGGTTTAATGTGTCAAAATTTGAAAAACATATATTTTTTATCAATATAAAGTCAAAAATCATCACAAAAACATATCTAAAAACATGTTTTTAACATATTTTGTCCATTTCCCCTATGTAAAATTATTTTTACCACCATTACTTTTTATCGGTGTTATTATTTTTTAAAATTTGCAACTAATTTTAATAAATAAAATTAAAATTTGTCTCATTGAATAATTTGAAACTTTTTGTTTTAAATTTGAAAAAAAAAATCGTCATATGGAAGTTAATAATGTGTGAAAAGATATTTTTAAAATAAACACACTTAATCATGTAAAATTATTTTAATAAAAAATAATATTTTTCATCTCTAAATTAATATATACCATAAAAAATAATTAGTACTATTTTTAATAGAATATAGTTATTTATTATAAATAATATTAATGGTATGATTCTTTCATGTAAATCTACAATTTAATATCACCTCAAAAATACATCATTCAAATAGGATAATGAAATAATTTTTTTAACAAACTTTTTTTTAGTTCAAAAAATGTTGTACATGGTATTTATCAGCTCAAAAAATATATTATAATGCATAATTTTATTCATTGAATATATTTTTTATTACTTAAATGGTTTTTTAAACTTATATCTTACACTAATACCGTTATAAAATAAAAAAACAGTATTTTGGACAAAAAAGTCCTACTTTTAATAAAAATTTAAAAAATTAATTCTAAGTAAATATTCATGAATGGAGTTAAAAAAAGTATTTTATTTTATGAAATTTAAAATTTTCAATTTTTAAATTCAGTTTTTTATAGATGGTAAAATATAACTAAAATTTTATAAATTTTAATATTTTTCAAAATTAACACATATTAATTATTTATCCACTTACAATAATAGATATTAATGGTCTAACATCATAGTGTTTATTAATGATTTATTAATAATTTATTCTTAATATGTTTTTGTTTTTTTACTTTGGATGTACCATGTGACATATATTATAGAATATAGTTGGTATTTAAAGGATACAAAATCTTGGGTCGTTATAATGATTTATTTGTAAGATCATTTTGAAAAAAAGAATAATTATCTTATTTTTTGTATATTAGTGTGATATATCGAAATCAGTAGGATATGGAAGAATATTTAATGGATATGAAAATATTACACAATTGGAATGAATGGTTATCCTCTTAGTACACTTATTTTAAATTATTAAATTAACAATGATCTTTTTTTGATTATATCATTACTAGGATCTCTAATTTTTCACACCAGAACCTTAATATAATAATATTTATCTTTTAATATAATCCAAATATCCACCGCATACAGTAGAGAATGAAAAAAATAAGTTATGACATGGAGGCAATAGTATTCCTAATGCATAGACAGTGATTTTGTTTTTCTTAATGGATTTGGTATATGAATAAAAAATAATAATACCATTAAAATAGAAACATTAAAGTTTTTTAATCATACTAATATCATTATATTAGTGTGTTTATAATAAGTTTTAAAGAAGATAATTAAAATGAATAACTATGTAGTTGATAATTCTCACTTCGGGGACTTGAATTTTCCTTGGTGATCCCTTTATAAATAAAAGCCTTATAATAACTAATAGTGACCAAAATCTTTTTATCTTGTTATAGGGTTCTAATTGGAGAAAAACGGTAGAGTTCCAAGGCATAATTTAGAAAAGTGGTGAGTCTAGAAGTTGTCAAGATAACACCTTTTTACAAGTGAAGGGATGTTTAGTTTTGAGAATACACCTATGTTTTCAATAATATAAGGATAAAAATCATGTTTCAATGGATTAAAAGTAGAAAATATGTGAGGAAAATGATTGTGGGTTAAAACTCAACATTACCACTCTCTTTTTAGAAATAATGAGTTTTTATGGCTTTTAGTTTTAACTTTTTATGTTTTACCCTAATTTCCCTTTACCTTAGTAATTAATATCTAACCATAGTAATAAATTTAAATTAAAAAGATTAATATTGACCTTTCTAAATGACTTGATAAATAAGATTTAAATTTTTTAAATTATTTTAGAAAAAAAATTCTAAACGTATGAATTTTTAATTTTAATATAAATAAACCAAATCATATAAAACAATTTTTTGAGAAACAATTTTTTGGGGGATTAGATTTATATATAGGATAATATTATATAAAATATTTATTTTAATGACATATAATGATTTATTATAAAAAAAATAAAGCGTATTAGACATTTAAGGAAATCTAAAAAACAATATGACTATAAAATACATGATTTAAATAAAGAAGAAAAAAAATAGTTTATTATTGTAAAATTTTCGTTAGTTCTAAAAAAAATTACATAGGTTTTATATGTTCAAGTAATTTTGTAAAAATTATATTTTTACTCCTTAAATTCATATTTTAATACTTATATGATTTTTTAAACTTCTAGGTAGTTATTATTCAACAATAAAGTCCTATAAATTATAATTTTCTAGAAAACCTTATTTTTCATCATAAATCTGTCCTTTTTAGAAAAATATAAAATATTTATACTAATATAATTTTGATATGAATAATTAAAAATTTGTGTTTCTTTGTTTAAATTGAAATTTTAAAATGAATCTTTAAGGGGTGAATTTTTTTTAGTGTTTGATATTGTTTTTACATGATATAGATTGGTCTTGGGTATTACATTTCCCACACATAATTAATTTCATCTTCAAAATTGGGGAATATATAAGTTATTTAATAGATTTTGGAATTTATTCCTCATAGATTCTTTATGATTTCAGGTTGCCTCTTCTAGTTTTTGATTTCTCCAAAGAACATCCAGTAATCAAGTTATTCAATTCTCCAAAACATTCTCTCTAGTGATAGGAATCTGGACATGATTCTCATTATAAAATAATTTAGGTTCCAAATATATTTCCTCAAATGTGGGAACATGCATTTTATTTGTAATTTATTTCCTCAAAAAAGAACCATGGAGGAAATCATATACTTTATAAAGGTTGGGTAGTATAAATAATCAGTAAGCTACAACCCGAATTATTTATAACAATTACAAAGGACCATCGTACCTATGGATTAAATTCCCCTTTTTACAAAATCATACAACTTCATTCCATGGTGAAACATTCGATAATGCCTGATACACAACATGAAATTCTTAGTTTTTTCATCAATTATCAGCGTAGATAATTTATCTTCTCTGGTCTATTTTAATAAGATCCAAAATAGTTCATACATTAATAATCATCTCCTCTAAAATATTTGGGCTAAATAACTTTCATACTCCAACTTCTTCCAAAAAGGTTGGAGTAAAAACCCACTTCTTACAAAATTATATGTATAGTTCCATATAGGTTATTGAATGGAAGTGATTAATGTATTAAAATTCCACAAAAGGTAGGCAGTGATTTCATATACATTAAATATAGATACTCAAGATAAAATTAACTTAAATAATACACTTATCTCATAATTTTAAAAATATTTCTCTTAAATATTTCCATAAATAAAGAACCAAAAGGTTTAGTTTCATAGAGATTAGCTACATTAATATTTTAATCTTCAATCATTTCTATATAATCAAATTCTTCTAGACTCCCTTTTAGACTTTTCACACATTACACATATCTTAATAACTTGGGGAGGGGGAAAATAAGAAATGGTTGAGTTCAAACACTTAGTAATTCAAAACTTATCATCGTGTCATCAGGGGTAAGATTATAAGTAGGTGAGAAAACATGGGAATTTTAATAACCCAGGTAATGTTAAGATAAATTATTTTCAAATATTTATTAATTATATTTTATAGAGGTGTATTCATTTTATTAATATTTAGTATTTTTCATTCACAAGTAAAAAACTATTACTTCTAATAAAATTGGGTTTTCATGTATTATATGGTTTCTTTTAAAATTTTGAATTCAAAAATATATAATTTTAATTTGAAAAATTTTACTTCAATTTTTAGGTCAACTTATCAAAATTATATTTGGAATATTCTTGATAATTTTTTAAAAGTTTTTATTTTTCAAATAATTGTGAAAAATAATGATTTTTTTGGAAATAGTATTTTAATTCATGTATTTATAATATAAAATTATATTTTCACGAATTTAAAATTCTCATTAGTTCATTTTATTTAGAATAATTCAATCTTAGATGAAATTAATAGTAAATTTTGCTGAACTTTTTGATGAAATTTAAATCTATAATTTGTTATAAAATAGTTCACATTAATGATATAATTCCATTAGTTCATATCCATAAAATTCCCATAGAGCCTGACTATATTCATGGATATTATTGGAGGATATGAATTAACCAAAACATCAAATAAGTGGTTAGGGAGGAAGTGATATGATTGAAGGATTATAAAATATCATATGGTTCATGGGTTAGTCTGGTTTAGGGGGTCCCTAAAACGAGTTTATTGAATATGATTACAAATTAAAGGAATTAATACATCCAAACCTAGATAGTGGGCAAGTCATTTTTGACATATGTTATATAAATATAAATTCTAACACTCGAAATGACCATTTTCCAATGAAATGTTTGGGACAAATACTTGATTGGATGGTTGGTAGTGAGTACTTATGCTCTCACTGTAGAAATTATGGCAAAAAATTATCTCCATAGCCCCTTATAATCAGGTAATGGAAACCTTCACTTGTCCATTTATGAAATTTTATTATAGAAGAAATTCATTTTGATTTTTTGGTACTTAAATAAATTTTTAAATATTTATTATATACATTTTTTATATTATTAAAAGGATAATTGTATTTTTTTATTGAATATTTATTTATTATGTGATTGAATTTCATAATATTTCTTAAAAATATGGAAACTTTTTTGGAAATACTTCAAGACACAAATCATTTCTAAAATGGTAAAATACTTAGTTTATGTTTACTTACAGGATATTTTTTGGGTCCTAATGTTTCTATGTGGGTAATTGAGGTCGATAATGCTAAAACTGAAGCCATTTATGAACTACCACCTTTGGAAGATGTAAAAGTAATTTTAGAATTTATAGTTTATGTTAGTTTCTATAGGTTATTCACAAATTAATTTTCTAAGATCAATATTTCCCTTTACTTTATGCTTTTTAGTGATATCCTTTTTTTTGTGAGAGGTGTTTAGAATAATTCAACTTTATTAAGGATGGGATCATATTGTCATCCATTATTACTTTCCCAGATTTTATGTTTCCAATTTATGTGATGTGTGATTCTATTTATGTGTCATTGGGGTAGTTCAATGGAAATTAAAGGAGAAGAGGCAATATTTTCTTTACTATGGTTGTAAGCTTTTGGATGATTCCCAAAAAAAATTATTCTACTATTTAAAAGATAATAAAATATGTTTCATTTTTTCTGGAAAATTTTAGTAAATATATGATAGGGTATAAGGTTATCATATTCATATAATACTTGTATTGCAAGTATCTTCTAGAAAATAATGAATCCAAATGGAGACTTATGACATTGACTCTTTAGTTATAGGAATTTGATCTAGAAAATATGGATAACAAATGTATTGAGAATTTATTTTCCAACCACTTTTCTAGGAAAACCATCACCTAAGATTATGATATGATAGGGATTAATATTTTAATTCCAAAATAATAACTATTTTCTTCTTCAATGAAGCAGTCTTCTTGATTTTTATACTTTTCCAACATTCTATTTTTTGGATCATGACTAATGTCCTTTAATAAAACTAAATAAATATATTCCTTTCAAAATTAAAATACTAATTTTGGTATCACCCCTTTATATTTATGATATGTCCTGATTGACTAATAAGGAGAATTGTGATTTGTGAGTAAATTATTCCCATTTATGAGATCATTCACTCTTCACCATGGGGTGAACACCACGGGGGTGAGAAGATATCCCAGAAAGTCTTATAAGATGGGATGTTCCATCCAACTCAATTCTTGGATACAAGAAGTCTTGTGTTTATAATTGATAAATTTCATAGTTTTATAAATGTTGGTATAAAATAAGAGTTTCCCAAAAAAATATTTTAGAGGTTTGACTATTTTATGTTTGTGGAATGTATTTTATAGGATCATTACCATATTTTTATTGAAATGAGAATGTTCATGTGGTTGTAAACTCTGTGACTAAGTGGGTTGAAGATGTAGTAATTCGAAAAAAGATTATTTTTAGTGTTTTTAAATTCATAAATATTAATAAATTTTCTACATTTGGGGTTCTTAATGAATTCATTATTGAAAATGACAATAATTTCAAGATTTATATGTTCAAAACATTAATAGAGATGTATGGGCTGGCTCAAAAAAATATAACCTACCACCAAGATTATAGAAGGAAAGTTTAAATTTCTTATATATAACTCATGAAAATTTTGAATAATATAGCTCCATGTTCTATGAATTACTATTTAGTTATATTGGATTAAGATTTTGGGACTTATAAGACAACATATAAACCCCTCTAAGGATATATCCTTACAATCGTCACTTTGTTAAAACATTTCATCTACCTATATAGTTCAATAAAAAAAAATTTTGAGATTTCAAATATAGGAATTATGATTTTATATCTACTGGAGAAATAACACTATTGTATTTGAGTTTTATAGAAGAAATTATAAGAGAGTCTTTTGAAAAATATTTTTTAAAAAAAGAAATAACAATGGAATTTAACGATTCTAGTATTCATTATTGGGAATTCAATTTTGGTCAAAGAGTGTTGAATCTTAACACTAGGTTGATACATTTTCTAGTGCAACATAAAACCTTATTGTCTTGAACCTTAAATATCTTGATATTTCTGGTTTGTGGTGGTGAAGAGTTGGTTGGAGTGGATAACAGACATCGTTTCTCAATAGTTAAAGAATTAATCACTTTATTGATGGGTTGTTGATTCACATGGATTATATCTCCTTGTTTGAAATATATAAACCACTAAGTCTTATTTATGACTAAAAACTTAGTGATTTATGTGGAATAACTCATGGTTACTTTTACTTGCATTCTAATTTTTGAAAATAAATCTTTTGGTTGTCTGCCTTTCCTGTCTGGTATTGCATTCAATCACTCTAGTCCTTTGTAAAATTTTCTTGGTGAAGTTAGTATGTTTTCCCAATTGATTTCAAATTATTATGGTTATTCACTCTTCCATAATTAAGTTACTCCATCCCTTTTTTATTTTTTAGATTAATGGAATATTATTTTAGAAACCACCACTTAACTCTTCATACATGACATGTGGGAATTGATGTAATCAAAATATAATTTATATTTTCTTAGTCTCACTAGACGGTGATGAGTATGGTCAAACCCAAGGGAAAGTGGGTGAGTTATACTAAGTACTATTTAAAATTAAAAATAGGGGTAATGAATTAGGTGATGATGGTGAAAAATTAGTATGAATTTTTTTCTGAAAAATATTAGTGAATGGTGTTATTTGAGTTATAATTACTATCATACAAAAAAGGCATGAAAAATACATCGATATAACAGTTCAATTTAGGATTCTTATTGAAATTTTGAATCTCTTGAAAATGGGTTCAACTTACTAGAAATTATAGTAAAGACTTCTAAAAAGTAACATTAATTATAACTATAAAAAATAATTAAATAAAATTACAAAAACTATTCTATCAATTATAGAAATGTGTCAAATGGTTTCAAGGTAGTCTCAATTCTAATTTTAATATATCGACCGATCAATCCAAATTAAGAATTGGATTGAATAAAAATGATTAGGAATATTGAATTTTAGTTTTTAAATAAGTGAAAAGGATAAAAAATTACAAAAAAATGAACATTTTAATTTCCCTTTGATGAAGTTAACCACATTGCTTGTTACAAAATAAATAAATGGACAATGTAATAAAATCAGATGTGTAGAAAGAAATAACATAGAGAAGAGGGTGTTTATATATAGATTTGATAAATCTATCTCCAATATTAGTATTCCAATTTATTCTCCTTAAAATTATTACTAATTCCTCTTAATAATACTTCTCTTGTGATTGTCAAAAAAATCACTATACCAAAATTATTTTTCTCCCTAATAAGATTATATGTTGATAGGCATAATTTTTCTTACCTCCCCATTTTAAAGAAGTATCTCACTGAATTAAAATCTTTAACTTACCAGAATGAATTTAACACTATATTTTATAAAAACACTATTTTAATACCCCAATAATTTAGTATAACAAAATAATAATATTGATAGCTTATTTAACACACAATACAGATCATTATGTTGGTTGTGATATACTATACAAACATTATTATTTTAATGTGATAGTTATAACCAAGATGATGAATTATAGGGTATGAATATGATTAATCCATTATGAAATATACATGAAATGGTCCTAGTAAATACAAACATGTTGATTAATTATTAATAAATTACCTCTCAGTTTTTAGTAAAGTCATTTTAGGCTTCTAAAATATTTTTTCTAAAAGAAAATTGATTTTTTATATTTGTGAGTAAATATTATAAAAAATTTCTAAAAACTTTAGAAATTTGATTTGATAAAATTAAAAAAATTAAATTATCATATCAAAATTAATTTGGGGTTAATTTTTTGGATTTTTATAAAATTATTGATTTATCAATGAATAGTAAAACTATTAATATTCTAAATAATTTCATTTATTTTCATTAAATAGTGTAATTTAAAACCCTAATTATTTAGTGTATTTTTTCATAATGTGACATACTAACCATTTCATTTATAATAATATAATTAATTCAACTATAATCAGCAATAAAAATTATTTTCTTATGAGTTAAATTTTAGGCTTAAAAAAAATTTCTAAACAAATCATTGTGTATTCTAAATTTATAGTAAGATTAACTATGAAACTTATAGCAATTTAATACTAAAATAACTAATATATATTTTGAATTTTGAGTATAAAATTTGGTAAATATTACCCTTTTAATTTTTCATTATAAATAGTAATCACAATAAATATTTGTCACCTCGATAAGGGTAAAACAGGAAAACATGGTTAAAAATATGAGTTAAGACATCAAAATAACACGATATCATTCCATTAACATATTTTATGAGTGTTTTTAAACCATAATCATACAATATTTAATGTTATGGAAATAATATTCCATTTCTCATTGATAATGAATTATATACTATTTTAAGTAAATAAAAATACATAATGTAATTTTATTTATTTAAAAACTCTAATATTTTATCATGAAAAAAATAAATGTATGGTTGATTATAAATATTATTTTGAAAATTAAAGAAGTAATTTTAATAATATTAATTTACTTTTATATTTTAATGATGGTATAATTATATTAAATTCTTACATAAAGCTGACATATGCTTTTGCATGTAGTAGAAAAATTAAATAATTATAAAAAAACACAAAAATAAATATTATTTAAAAGACTTGTTTTATTATATGATTTTTATGTGTAAATATAAGATTTTATTTTTGGTTAAAGGGTAAATATTTTTTATTCATTTTTTTCTTTTTGACTTTAAATTTAAATTAAATAAATATTCCCAAAATGACATTAATGATATTTTGTGTGATATATTATTTTATTAAATGATTCAAAAATAATACAAATTTTAAAATTGGAAATGTTAGGTGGTATGTGGTATAAAATTTCAGCCTTTCACCATTAATGTTCCATTTAATATCATATAAGTAAATTTATAACCCTAAAAGGATTGAAAAATTTGGTATTATGGTAATAACAAAAAATGTTAATGAGTAGTTAAACTAAATAGGTGGGGTATAAAAGAATATAAAAACATGTCTAATTCTAATTTTTTGAGATTATATATATCATATATCATATTCAAATTTAAATTAATTTAATTTCGAATCATGTTTCAAGGAATATAACTTTATGATATTTTAAATTATTGAAAAACAACAAGAGTACCCCTTCCCGCCCTTATATTAGGATACCTCTCATCTGTATTATTTACAAAAAAATGAGCCACCAAGATTGAAAAAGAAAACCTACAAAATGCTATCATTGAATTCTATATCCATGACTTAGAGGTGTTATTAATCTTAAAAGACCATTCCAAGGGTCCTTAATATTTTATCTTATGGAGGTATATCGATGAAGAGGTAATCCTCCAACTGAGATCTTTTAATTTTTTTCTTATTCTAAATCCTCCTAATATATGGTATTGGATCTAAAATAATTATTTAATTATCTTAAATATACTGAATTTTTATTATGATTATGTATCAAATAATTCCCACATCCTTTCCATTAAATGGTGAATGTAAACTATTGTTCGTGCGTATGTGTTGACTACCATCTCTATATGGCTATATGATTAATTCTCCATAACCATAAATCATGGTCAGATATCATGATGGATTTAATGAATATATGTGATATTTATGAAATAATTATACTTTTATAATTATAATGTCTTATCTACCTTTTTATCTTTCTATATGTTGAAATATTATAATGTCGCTAATGCATACATGTGGACTACCACCTCTACGAAGCGATTAATTAGTTCTTCATTTTTTTTATATAGATAGTAAAAATGATATATTTAATGATTATATATTATATATATGGTATAAAAATTATTCTGTAAATTTGAGCTATTATTTACATTTCTTTCCTTTTATCCATCGAAAATTGGATTAATCACTCGTGTGTACATATTGACAACCATATCTACAAATTGATGTAATTTATTATTTATTTCCATATTATTTTCATAATTAAAATAGTGTATATGATGAAAAATGTCATAATTTTTACATAATTGATATTTTGGAGATGATAACACTATTTACAAGGTGTGTGTACCATATCCATCTAACTAAAACATACAAGAAACATGAAATAGTTATCACCGTGAAAAATGATTTAAATAAATAATTGTTAATAAATGGGTGATAAGTTGTTATATGTAAATAATATTTTTTATGATATGAATAAATATGGTTATATAATATATTTATAATAATTATATATTTATTATAAATTATATTTGAACATGTTTGAATAAATTTGATACTTTATGTAAGGGATTTATGTTTCAATCCTATATTAATTAGGATTGCTATGTTTGAATTTCCATGGATGAAATTATATGTTCTTTATCTAATTAATCCCTTTAATATTAATTATTTTTTTTACTTATTTAGTTTCTATGTATTGTAATATCTTCCTCTCTTTGATATATAAAATGATCAAGAAATTATTTTTAAATAAAAGTTTATATTTTTTCACTTTAGTCAAGGAAAGTTTTCTTCCATGTTCATTCTCCTAAAAATATTTTATATAAATTTTTACCTAAACATAATTTTTTTAGGATAATTTTCATTACCGTTTTCTTCAATTAAAACGGTTTAAAAGTATTATTTTTAATGAAATTTTTACAAACATGTTGTATATTATTTTTTACAAAAGACTGAGAAGAATGTCCTCTTTTATTGTATAAGACATGAACTGATATTCCCCCCATCATGACATCTTTTAAAATTAAATATTACCTTATAAGTTTCTATATTTTTTATCTAATAAAATGTTTTCCTTTATATTTTAGAAATATTTGAATTTTAATAATTTTATTTCAAAATGAAAATGGTAACTTCCTCAAGAAATGTTCTCAATTATATTTTAAAGGTGTTTTTCATCTATAATGTCATCCATTGATGTTACTTATGTTTTCACTTGATATATGGTTCTATGATTCCGTTAATATTATTTATCTAGATTTTATATGGTTCTAATGGTAAAATATTGATAAAACTGTTTTAATTTCTGCTGGTCAAGTTTTAATGAAATTTTAAATTTCTTCCTAATCTTTAGGCATACATATGAATAGATTATCACTATGTGATGGGTGGGTCCATTATATCCCTCTATTATATTAGGTGAATATGGATTACTTATGAGATATATATGTCATCCCTGAACAATATTTCATGTTCAGAACATGATGTGTTGACCTTTTTTCATGTATATAAGTTTATGAATGGACCTTTTCAAATGTCAAAAAGTTTATACATGGACCTGTTTTCATGTCCTTAACTTAATGATCGAACCTATTTCTATTTATACATGTTTAAAAAATTATAATCTTATATTTCTTCTATATTCCTATATTTATATTTTTTTCTTATAGTTCAAGATTTATTATGGATTATTACGAAATATTATGAATATTCTATTTTTTTATTACTTGATGCACCCGATTTTTGTATACATTTTCATATACTTTATTGAAAAATAAGAACAATTTTTCAGCATTTACCTACTACCTAGTAGAAAAATACTTTGATTTTGGTGATCTTGTTCATTTTAAGAAGGTTTTTGGCCAAATGAACAAAAAGGAGGAAAACTGAGAAAAAATTTCCAACTACACGCCATGTACTAATATACACGACGTTTCCTTTCAAGATCAGACATTGGTTGAATAGGAAAAACACATGCCCAAGTAACCAAAAGAAGTACACAATGTGTTCTATTTTTACACATTGTGTATACCATTCTAGAAGTAGTTGGTTGTTGAGAAGAGTCTACATGCCCAGGTGGCCAGCTGAAGGAGACACGCCATGTTCCACTGATACACATCGTGTAAGAATTTATAGAAGCGTTTGGTGGCCGAATTTTGTGACTACATGCCATCTATGGAGGCGCTACACGCCGTGTAGATTCACCAACCAAGAGGAATTGTGTTCCAAGTCAAAGACGGCATGTTAGGCTACCCACCAGTAGAGAAAATGGGGGCAAAAATTCATTGAAAATAAGTACACGGCGTGTACCTTCCTACACACGGTGTAGTTTAATTTTCTATAAAAGGAGGCCTCAACCTCCGGACCAAGGGGTGGTGTGTGTGAGTATTTTGTAGCGAAAGGGTTGAGGCCCCAAAGGAAAGACGCTCAGCCATCTTACCATTGTTCTTCCATCTATTGAAGAATCATTCCTTTTTCAAAGTTTCAAGCATGATTTCCTCAGGTATAAATTGTTTTTTTATCATTTTCAATATGTGTAACTAATCACCCAGTGTGTTTGGGTTGTGGAAGATGATGAGTTTTAATTTGAATTAAGTTTCCCTGAATGTGTTTGTTTTAATAATCTCTTCTTATTCTTCTTAAATCACTTCATAATATCATTGGAAATTCTATACCAGACCAAGGGTAGAATTTTCAGGGATTCAAAAGAAGAATAACGACGAAAAACTCCATGACCATTGGAAGTAAGCTTCGGCTCAAAATGGACTAATCCAAATAAAGATCTGTTAAATACTAACTACCGGACCAAGGAGTTTGTCTCTTCAGTTCTAAATATAAAGTTTACCAGACGAAGAAAACTTTATTACAAATTAAACCCAGAGAGTTGGGTTATTGTGAACAACACAACCTCATTAGAAATTTGATTTACTAATCAACTTATCACAAATCCATAACCCCAATGCATTTCTATCTTTATTTTCATCAAAACCAATTTCCTTGTATTTACTTTTATTTTAGTAATTAGTTTTTTAAAAGAGGCCTAAAACCCAATTGTTCTGTTTGTACCCAAATAACCAACCAAAATCTATTTTAAATTTAGCATAATTCACTAAAAACAAAAAAACAAACTAAATTAAGAAAAGATAAAATAAACTCATAGTTACCTATGGATCGATCCCTTACTGTTGTTATACTTGTTAGGGTTAATATAATTTGGGACACTGAAAACATACATTCGGGGAAACGACCGTCCATTACTATAACACCATGATAAATTTATGTAATTTTGTTTCAAAAAGAATAATTTTGTTGATATCTTGTGTTACACATAACAAAAAGTTTTAAAGAACTATCATATACTCCTTATATTATTATTTAAAAATGAATGTTATAACATAATTGTTAAACATGTAATAATAAAGAGAAACAACCACATTTTAAAAATTAATTATAATATTTTTATATAAAGGAAACATATTGATATAAATGTACTTAATTTTTTGTAAAGACTTTATATGTTTGAGAAATACAATTTTCTCAAAAAAATGTTTATACAGATTTTTTTTAAAAGAAACTAATAAAATTAATTTCTCTCACTTTTAGAAAATTTAATTTGAGATAATAAACATAATTTTTCGAATCTACATGTCAAAATTATCTTTCAGTTAATTTTTCATAATCTTATGAATAGATTAATTTTTCGATGAATAATAAAAAATAATGATATTTATCAAACACTTCCATTTATTTTATATCATTTAAAAACTCCATTTTATTTTAAAATGTTTTTAAAATTATCATTAATAAAATTATATATTTATTAGTCCAATTTTGGTCATAGGAATCAATTTCGTAATTAATTTTTATATTAGAACTTTCTCTACCTATAAAAATTATCTCTTTCAAAAACTGCTTATTCATCACATTTGAAGGTTTAATTTTAAATTAAATTTTCTAATTAAATGAATATAATTTAGAAAAATAGATTAAATTATAATAATTAAAATAATTATTAGTATATAATAAAGTTAACTTTTTTATTTTTACAAATTAATTTTAAAAAAATAAAAATTAATTATCACGGTTAAAGTTAAAACCAGTTTACCGGAAGTTAAACCAAAAAGAAAAAGAAAAAAATACCTATAAACAAGTAAAAATATAATATTATTGATTTATATAGATCTTATATCATCTAATTTTTTCAATTATAAATTTTTTATCCTTTTGAAATGTTTAAAATGTGAGTACACCTTTTTCCTTTCAAAATTTCTAATCGTGTCATTTCCCCCACTTATAGAAGGTCACCAATTATCTTCTCCTATTCACAATTAAAAAAAATTATCTAATAAAATACCTTCCCAAATCCATTCGTTATATCCCTGCCCAAATTTGAGATGACTTATTTTGATTAAGAAATCCTCCTATAAAGGAATTAGGTGTAAAACTAAAGTGGTTCTCTAAAGAAGAGGTATAGTCCCTAACCTTGCATTTTAATTTTATTTCTTCCTAATACTCCTTAAAATAATATTAAAAAATTAATATATATAAAAATCAGTATCTACCACATTCTTAGATGTTATTATGTTAATTTAATTATCTATATCTATACCATCTTCCATCAAATGGGAAACAAAACCATTATTTGTGTTAATGGCTTACTACCACCTTGCAAACTAATGTAATTCATTTTCCATCACCATGATTGGGTATAATAATAGATGTAACATATTTATATTATATTTATGACATTATAATACTTATTTTATTATAATATCATATATAATTTTTTACTTTCCTTTTAGTGCGAATATGATAATGTCGCCCGTGTGTATGACAGACTACCGCCTCGTAGAGCGATGTGATTGGTTATTCACTTACACATTACAAAGAAAGTAATAAGGATAGTTTTATTGAATATATGTTACATATATTAAATAAAAATGGTTCTTAAAGTTTAATATATTATTTACCTTTCTTTCATTTCATCCGTTGAGAAAATGGAATCATCGTTCTTGCATATATACAACCCACCATCTCGTTGAATAGTGTAATTCATTTTCTATCTCTAAAATTAATGGATTTCTTTAAGTATGTATATAAATAATATATATTATATTTATATCATGGTGAAAATTATATATATTATGGTAACATTATCAAATAAAAAGTTCTGAAAATACCAAAATAAAAAAATGCATGAAAAAACTATTATCACCCGAAATATGATTTTAACAAATAATTACTAATAAATAGGTCATAAAAGGTCAAAAGTTAATCATAAATGGAATTATATATATAATTGTTTTCCTTAAAATATATATAATAACACTATATTAATTATACAGATCTTTTGATCATGAATAAAGGATTTTAAGACTTAATGTAAGGGATTTTTAGTCACTCTTTTATTTCTAGGAGACCCATTCCATATTCACTAGTTGTTTATTTTATGTGGTGAATATAATTATAATTTGAGATGATATATCATGAAAAAACATATATTAATTATAATTATATTTTCATGTGATTTTATTAATTAATGGTCTATACAATTCAAATGTTTCCAAAGTGGTAAGGGGTTTTTATCTCACTTTTATTTTTTGTGGGATCATGCATTATACACCCCTTGTTTATTCTTCATGGTGCATATACTACCCATGAATTTATTTTATAATTATTCTCATGAAAATTATTGGATAACCATGTCCATCTAATTTTTTTATTTCTTTTTTATTATGATTCTAAAGATACCAAAGAGGTAAATTTTTTATGTTTCAATCTCATTATTTATCGTTGTTGTTTATGATTGAGTTTTCAAGATGAAATATTATGATCAAATTCTTAATAATCTCCCTAATTTTATTATAAAGTGGTTATTTTTTGAAATTACATTATTTCATTTCATGTTCCTATCTTTATGTATTCAATATTCTAAATGAATATTTATTAGGAAAACTATCTTTATTTCTCTCTTCGATTGAAAATATTTTTTATTCAATGTCCATGTTTAAAAAAAATGCTTTATATAAATTATTCCATATTATAAAAATATTTTTTAAATTCACTTTTACCTTTTTTTAACTTTTTAAAAAATGGTTTTAAATGAATCTTCTTATAATTTTATGAACGAGGTACTTTTTTGACCATTTACCAAATTGTGAAATGATTGTTTTATTTTAACTTATAAAGTATGAATATAATTTCCCCCCACCATGACCATTATTTTCATTAAATATTCCTTTATAAGTTATCAAGTTTATTTTAAAATAAAATTATTTCCATAATATTTTATGAATATCTATTTTAAAAAAATTTATTTTCAAAGAATGGTTATTTTCCTAAAGAAATGTCCCATGTGATTTATTCTAAAAATAATTTTTAATTTCACTTTTACCTTTTTTTAACTTTTTAAAAAATTGTTTTAAATGAATCTTCTTATAATTTTATGAACGATGTACTTTTTTGACCATTTACCAAATTGTGAAATGATTATTTTATTTTAACTTATAAAGTATGAATATAATTTCCCCCCACTATGACCATTATTTTCATTAAATATTCCTTTATAAGTTATCAAGTTTATTTTAAAATAAAATTATTTTAATAATATTTTATGAATATCTATTTTTAAAAAATTTATTTTCAAAGAATGGTTATTTTCCTAAAGAAATGTCCCATGTGATTTATTCTAAAAATAATTTTTCTTATAAGATGAAAACCTTTTATATTGCTTATTATTTACTAAGGATATGATCTAGTGATACCATATTTATTGGTTCACTGGACGGTTTATGTTTTTTATGGAAATATATTCATGAAATCCATTTATTTTTCATCAGTTATGTAGGATCAAAATAATGAATGTAGATACTTATTGTAGTATCTAATGATATAGATGCTCAATATACAAGAGGGGGGTGAATTGTATACTTTAAGAATTCCTTTGGAACCTTTAAAGTTGTTATAAAAACTTTCGTTTTTAACCTTAACCAAAACTATGTTTAGCAAAGTTAAACAAGGTAAATTCACAATACCTCTATGTTCTACAAACATGCTTGATTCTGAAAAAGTGGTTCTAGAAATGAAACTTAACAAAAGTTTACAAAGATAAAGATTCTAACTTAAAGCGTATATAATCTCACTAAATAAAAGTATAATTATAAGGATGTATAATAAAGTTATACTTTCCTCAAAAATAAAAATGTAGTGGAAAACATGAAACAAAACAAGTAACAAGTAGTAAATCTTTTAACCCAAAGAGTAGGGTACCCAACAACCTAGGATAAATGTCCCTTGATTTATACTTTTAAGAAATTTTTTCTTACCCGCACTAGGGTAAGCCCTCAATACGAATATCGAAGTCTGTCTTGCTATCCCCACAGGACCTCAACTTCAAGGTAGTCATCACCTCTGTCTTCCTCAGCAAGGAAGTCCTCAAACTATAAGGTAGTCGGTACCTCTATCTTCCTATACCCAGAATCCCTCGAATGTACTCATCAATATTCAGAGTCACACGAAGAAATTCTGAACAAGATATTCAGTATGCACAAAGCATGAGAGTCTCTCTCTAGAAATCACTTCAACAGCATGTAATCTTTAGAGTCATATAATAGTATTGATCTCATTCAAATGAGCTCATATTTATAGGCACAACTCCAACGGTCGGATCCCACCTCCAACAATCATATTTTTCCTTGAATTTCAGAGGGACCTGTACACATGTCACTCAATCAATGATTAGTTAGTAACTGAATTCATGACATCACTTCATAACTAAAACAAGGATAAGAAAAATATGGTTTCTTGAATAAATTCATTTTTCAGAGTCTAAGAAAAAATGATTGTTTGGAATATAACCATAAACTATTTGGAATCAATAATATATGGATATTCAGATTTTTTTTATCAAGGAATTCAAAGTGAGAATTATATAAAATTCGGAGTCTGTATTAATAAGAATTTGGAGTCTGGGTTTATAAGAATTCAGAGTCTGAACTCATAAAATTTCAGAGTCTGAATTCATTGGAATTAGGAGTCTGAGCATGCAAGAGTTCGGAGTCTGAATTCAATAGGATTCGGAGTCTGAACTTGCAAGAGTTCGGATTTTGAGTTCATAAGAATTCGGATTCTGAACTCATAAAAGTTCAGAGTATGAATTCAGTATAATTCGGAGTCTGAACTGATAAGAGTTCGGAGTCTGAATAAAGAGAACTCGAAGTCAGAACTCATAAGTGTTCGGAGTCTGAATTCAGAGAACTCGGAGTCAGAACTCATAAGAGTTCGGAGTCTAAATTCAGAGAACTCGGATTCAGAACTCATAAGAGTTCAAAGTCTGAATTCAGATAATTTGGAACCTGAATTCAGATCCTAAAAACAGAATGCTTTATATATAAGTATATATATGATTCCGAGGTTTTGGATATGAAACTGAATTTTATACTTATATAATGAACAATTAAAACACGATAAGGATAAATTTCATTGGGAAAGGAATGTTTTCCTTATGAAGATAAAATATAGGAAAATATAATTTTCCTTAAGAAAGAGTGTTTGTGATTTTCAAAACATAAAGGAATGGAAAATTCATAAGGAAACCTTATTGACTCAACAATCACACCCTTTTTGGAAAGAAAAAACATCCTTACGAAAAAGAATATAAGGGTTTAGAAAATATTTTTCTAGACTTTGAAAATAAAACTTATCTACCTTAACACATGGGAAAAGATGAATACGACTAACTCCCCCTTAGGCATTGGAAACACTAAGGATCGTATTCTTGATTTCTGGAATGAGATTTTTATTATCTTGAATACAGAAACCCTTATAATGAAAACTCCCCCTTAGATGAACTCCCCATGTCTTAGGCTTAGTATTCTTTTTGACATTCCTTTCTCCCCCTTTGTGATTTTCAAAAATGATTAAAGGTAATGGAAAAGAAATTATGGTACCTGAAATATTAGTACTAAAAATTCAAAAGACAAGAAACCAAATTTTCATTATGATTGAAAAAATTAAAATAAAGAAAACACAACAAAAGATTATAATTGAAAAAATTTATCCTTCCTTCTCCTTGGGCATTACCTTCTTCACTATTTTTTTCAACTTTTTGAGCTCTTTTTGATCCTCCTATGCTTTCTTAAGAATCTGATCTCGGTCCTTTGCTTTCTTCTCTAAGGATTTAATTTTATCTTCCTGAGCCTTGAGAGATTCGGCTTGACTCTTTAGAGCTTCTTCCTTCTTGACTAGCTTATCTTCTATCTCTATCCTGCAATCTCTTTCTCTTTTCCAGCTTTGGTCAATAAAATACAACTTCCCATTCAGATATTTTACCTATTTCATCTGGGTATTCTATTTGAGGGTTAGATTTTCCTTAAAATACTTGGTGAGATCTGAGAATTTACTATCTTCAGTGTCAAATGCCTCCTTGACACTATCATGAAACTCATCAAGAATCCGCATATCTTCAACTATCTTTCTTTACCAGCTAGTCATATTCTTGCATGACCTTTTTTGAGCTACATAGTTGATAAGAAAAGTCTTGAAGTCTGCTTCAATTTTAACACACTTATCCATCACCATGGATACTGAATCTTCTTTCTGATTTTAGGTGTGTTGAAGCAACTGGCATCTGGAATCAATACATGTAAAAATCGGAATGGTCCCTACAAAATTCTTCAGAGACTGGACAACAAAATCGTGTCTAAGGGATGGTGATTCTGAATCTGAGACTTTTCTTGGTGAGGGATCTTTCTCTTACTCAACAAGATTCCTCTTTGAAGATACACCAGCATCCTTCTTCTTCACAACAAATTTACTAGGTGCATCAACAACAACCTATTTACCCTTATCAACCTTCAAAATGTCTTCCTCATTAGGAGATATATGTCCAATATCTAATAGTTGAACAATTCTATCTTCATCTATCTTCTCCTTCTCAGCTCCTACCTTAGCATCTTTAGGATGAATGAAATGATGATGAAAACTTTCTTCTTCAGACAGCTTTTTCACTTCTTCTTCAACCTTATCATTTTAACCTTTCTCATCTTTCCCAGGTATAGCAAGCTTTGAATATTCTACTTCTGAAGTTTGGATTTACAGCTTCTCAAATAGACTTTCCTTCTCATAAAAATCTTACACTTGCTTAATGAACTCTGTGGTGTCACCACTGCTATCTTCTTCTTCATCTTCAACTTCTTCTACTACTTCGACTTCTTTTTCTTTAACTTTTTATGGAGTCACATACTTCTTCCCCAGTGTCTCTGGTAAAGATTCTACCAAGAAGTATTTTGGTACTGGAATATTTTCAGAAGCATTCTCAGCATCCTTCAGAAGAGATTGAACTATTTAGGCCTCAGACATCTTCTTCTTTTGTTTATTTTCTTTTTCTTTCTTCTCAATCTCATCAGAATCCTTTTTAGAGGGCTCAACCACTTCCTGTTTCTTCGGTATGGATTCATCTTCTTCTTCTATCAAATCATAGAATTCTTCAGATTCTTTAGAAAACCCGATTTTCATTCTTTTCAATGTATCATCACTAACCAGCATGAGTTTTCAATTCCTTGGCTTTCAACAGCAAGGAATTTTGAAAGAATATAAGCACCGAACAATCAAATTTGAAAGAATGGATGGATACATAAGGATATGAGCCTTCAGATTTCCATTCTTGATATTCTCGATTGTAATCAAAATATGCTTAACCAAATTAACTTTTCTCAGGTTCACCAGAAAATCCAAGATGTACATGTCACTCTTCTTCAATATATCCTTGTTCCCTTTTCTCATAATTATGAAACCTTGAACCCATAATTCAAGGATCCGATAATTTGTAGACAGATGACCAATCTTCGAAGTCTTTACTTCAGAAAGTCCAAGACAAGCCATAGCCTTAACCTTATTGAAACTTCATTGATTATCAAGCAACTTATGAGAACAAAACTCGGCTTCACCTTCATACAGAATACCAACTGAGATAGCATCCTTGGTATATGAAAGAGAATAAGTCTTCCCATAGATCTTTAAAGAGAACTTATATATGCCTTCTACCTTGAAAAAACTTTCTGATTCATAAAACTCAACTAGAAAATCCAGATACACCAAATCCTGAGCTCTAGGCTTCGATACGCAAACACTCTCCCATGCATTTAGCTTGATGTTCTTTGAGATGACTGAATCATACTTGGAAAAGAAGTTCATATGAACCAACCTTTCTCTATAAATCTTCCACTCATAGATTGGCTTGACAGTTGGCATGTCTTTCTGAGAAAATTATTCAAATGACATTCGGACTTGAGCAAGTTCTGAGAAGTTCGGAATGGGATTAATTAGAAGAGCAGAGCTTCATCACGTGAGAGCTTTGAGATCTATGTGATACAACCATCATGGGGTCCTTTATATAGGCAATTGAGGTGACATTTCAGTTTCAATACTCAATCTAATGGCTGGAAAACTTTCTAATCAGATCTGACGGTTGAGATGATAGCCATATGAAAAAATTGATAGAATCCAATATTTTGAAGTTTTAAAGAAAAACATTCGGATTTAAGGAAAAGAGAAAAAAACGAACGAAAATACCAACAAGTAAAAGATGATTACGAAAACTCAAGAAAGAAAACATACCTTTCAGATTTCTAGAAAGATTATTCGTAGTGAGGAAAATTCTTCTTGAAGAACTTTAGATTCCGGAAAAAATTTGGTTACGAAAAATTTGAAAAATTGACTACAAAAATTTTAGAAAAAAAACATCATTATAAAAAACTTAGAAAAACTTCATTAAAAAAATTTAGAAAATATTCATTACAAAAATTAAGAAAATATTCATTACAAAAGATTTTGAAAAACATCATTACGAAAAATTTTGAAATTAAGAAAAAATTTGAAATCTAACAAACAAATGTACTCCCCCTATGAAAAGGAGTTTATTGATGTAAGGAGATTAGATTCAATAGGAAGTTAATAAGGATTATTACCTTATGGTTATCATTCCTAAATTCTTTTTAATGTATTCAATTATTTCAGAAGGTAAAGATTTTGTGAAAATATCAGCAAGTTGATCTTGTGTTCTGATAAATTGAAGAATGATATCTACTTTTTATGTGTGATCCTTAAGAAAGTGATGCTTAATATCTATGTGCTTTGCACGAGACTAATGTGCAGGGTTTTTACATAAGGAAATGGCACTAGTATTATCACACAAAATTTTCGTTTTGGTAAAACGCATACCATAGTTTGTGAGTGTGTGTTGCATCCACAACACCTGAGCACAACAACTTCCAGCTGCTATATATTCAGCTTCAACAATGGAAAGTGCTACTAAGTGTTGTTTTTTGCATGATGATGAAAATAAAGAATCTCCTAAAAAATGACAAGTTCTGGATGTACTTTTCCTATCCATTCTACATCCACCAAAGTCAGCATCCAAAAAACTATTCAAAACAAAATCATTTCCAGAAGTATAAGAGTCCTAAATCCATGGTTCCCTTTAAGTAGCAAAAAATTCTTTTCACTACATTTAAATGAGATTCCTTATGATTGTATTGATATCTTGAACATAAGAATACTAAAAACATTAAGTCTGGATGACTAAATATCAAGTAAAGTAAACTTCCAATCATACCTCTAAAAGATGTTTTATCTACTGGTTTCCCAGCTTCATCTAGATCAAGTGAATTTGAAGTACCAATGGGAGTACTTATACTCTTAGTTTTGTCATATCCATACTTTTTTAGAAGATCTTTAATATTCTTATGTTGGGATATATAGATTCCTTCTGGTTTTTGAGAAATTTGAAAACCAAGGAAAAATGTTAGCTCACCCATCATACTCATTTCAAAATCAGATTTTAGTAGATCTATAAAGGAATCAGTTAAATATTGTTGTGTTGAACCAAATATAATTTCATCAACATAAATTTGAACAATCAAAACATTTTTCTTATATTTATTTATAAAAAGGATTGTATCATCATTTCCCTTAATGTAATTATTTTGAAGCAAAAATCTTGTAACTCTATCATACCAGACTCGAAGGGCTTTCTTAAGTCCATACAAAGATTTGGTAAGTTTAAAAACATGTTCGGGATGTTTTGTATCTTCAAAACCAAAAGGTTGTTCAAAAAAAACTTCCTCTTGAACATAACCATTAAAAAAGCACATTTAACATCCATTTGAAAAAGTTTGAAATATAAGAATGTTATAAAGGAAAGTAAAATACGAATAGATTCAAGTCTAGCTACCTGAGCATAGGTTTCTTCATAGTATATTCCTTCTTGTTGGTTATAGCCTTTAGCAACCAATATAGATTTATTTCTTACTATGATTCCATTTTCATCACACTTATTTCTGAAGACCCATTTAACTCCAATAATAGAGGTTTACTTAGGTCTTTCATCCAAGGTCCATACTTTATTCCTTTTGAATTCATTTAGTTCATTTTGCATATCTTTTATCCAATAATCATCACCTAAAGCTTCATCAGTGCTTTTTGGTTCTAATTGGGAAAGAAATTCTAGATGTTCTACTTCATTTCTTAAGGAACTTATAGTCCTTACAGATTGATTTACATCACCAATGATACTATCACTATGATGATTCTTAAGAAACAACTGATTTGCGTTTTGTAAAACATGTTCATCATCATAGGGTAGGAAATCTTCTGGGGTAAATGTTTCAAAAATATCTTCTTAGACATTTTCCTTATCAGAAGGATATTCTATCAAGGGTTGATAATAAGTTTTTGAAAACACATCTGAAGATGTAGGATGGGGTTCTTTAAAACAAAAGGATTTGTTTCATCAAATTTGACATGTACTGTTTCTTTAACAGTACAAGTGTTTTTATTGAAAACTCTATAAGCCTTAGAAGTTTTGGAGTAGTCTAAGAAAATTCCTTCATAATATTTTGGTGTGAATTTTTTTAGATTATCTTTAGTATTCAGAATCAATACCTTGCAACCAAAAACCTTCAAGTAGTAAAGTATAGGTTTTCTACCATTCCATAACTCATAAGGAGTTTTATTAAGAAAAGGTCTAATCAAAACTCAATTTATAGTATAACAAGAAGTACTTACAGCTTTAGTCCAAAAAATTTTGGCTACTGAATACTCACTCAACATGGATCTTGTTATTTCTTGAAGAATTCTATTTTTCTTTTAACAACACCATTTTTTGAGGTGTTCTGGGTGCTGAGAGGTTATGATTAATGCCTTTTCTACTACAAAAAGTTTCAAAATCAGAATTTTTAAATTATCCTCCATGTTCACTATGATTAGTTATCAAAGGAAGGTTTTTCTCATTTTTAACATGGGATCTAAAACTTTTGAAATAAGAAAAATCATCATACTTATTTTCTAGAAAATAGGCCCACATAAATCTAGTGTAATCACCAAATAAGACAAATACATTATATTTGCCTCTAATCCTTCCAGTTTGTGTTGGACCAAAAAGATCCATGTGCACTAACTGTAATGCATCAGTGGTTGAGACTTCACGGACTGATTTAAAACTTGATTTATGTTTCTTTCCATATTGACAAGCATCACAAACTTTTGAAGAATAAAATATAATCTCTAGTAGATCCTTAACTAGTCTTTTATTAGAAATTTTACATAGATTCATAAGGTTATAGTGACATAATTTTCTATTCCATAACCAATAATGATCTTCCATTGCACTAAGGAAAGGTAAGTCTTGGCTCTTAAGGTATTCTATGTTTAGTTTTTATACATTCTCTTGCCTATGGGTAGAAAGAATAAAATCTTCCTTGGAATTGTGTACTAAGCACTTTTCATTCTTAAAATTCACAAGGTAACCTTAATCACATAATTGACTTATTCTAATGAGATTATGCTTAAGATCCTTTACAAATAAAACATTCAAAATCAATGTTTTCCAAGAAGAACGATGTTACCTATACCAATAATTTCTCCCTAAACATTATCTCCAAAAGTTATTTTTCCTCCTTTTGTCTTGATAATATTTTAAAATTAGTTTTTGTTGCTAGTAATATGTTGGTAACATCCACTATCCATGTACCATGTATTTCTGTTGGTATAATCTTTATTTTTTTGAAAATAAAAGAGTTATACTTTCAGAACCCAAACTTTCTTGATTCCAGAAACTTCAAAAAGAAAAATCTTAGGAATCCAAATTTTATTTGAAAAATAATCCTTATGAAATCCTAAAGACTAAGTTTTGTTTAGGGAACAATTTTTTGCCCAATTCCCACTGCACTAACACTTAGTGCAGAAAGGATCACTTTGAGGAATAAAGTAATTGTTACTAAAAATCAGTTTTGAACTTGTATAACCAAAAACAGAATTATTCCTTAGAGGTCTGATTTGAGAATAAATCTTATCAAAATTTTCCTTACCTAAGGTAAAGTTTGAAAAACACTTCATCAGGTAAAATATTTCTAAATTTATTCTAATAACCAAGTTCTTGTCTTCCAAAACATTTGATTTGGAACTAGAGTTAGGCTTGAAAACATTTTTCTTAGAAATTACGTTTTCTAGATCCTTAAAAAGTTTATCCTTCTTAGAATTTACCTCCTCAATATTTTTTGAAATAATTTCAAAATAAAAAATTTTCTTATCAAGATCTTTAGAAGGATCTGATATTTCCTTAGTAAGAATATTATTCCTAGAATTTTCTTTATCAAGCTTTTTCTTGAGTTTTGAATTCTCATTCTCAAGAGTTTTAGCGAACCTATAAACTTCTTCATAGGTAGGTAAAGTATTATCTTCATCAGAAGAAGATTCTTCATCTGAAGATTCATAGTATTTACTATTACTTTTTAAAGATACATTGGTCATGGATTCATCATTGTGTACCTTAGTCATTAAGAAATGGTTTTCAATAGGTAGTATGTCTATTAAACCAAGATTCTTTTGTCTAAAAGATTTGTATTCTGATGATTCATCTAAAGAGTATCCACCACTAGCACTCCAGGTGTCATTAGCTTTCAAAACTTTTCTAGCTTTATCTTTGTAGTACTTCTTTCTATTTCTCTCAGAATACTTTTCTTTTCTATCTTTTCTCTTAAGCATAGGACAATCTGATCTTATATGTCCATATATCTTACATTCATAACATGTGACTTCTGAGTCTTTCTTATCTTTCTTTTCTTTATTCTTGTATCTGGATTGAAAGTTCTTCTGTCCAACAATCTTGTTCATCCTTTTATCAAGATTGGATAATTAATTTTATAAGGATTCACTTCCACTATATTCATATTTAATAACAACCTTCTTGGATTTATATCTAGTAACTCTCTCAGGATTCTTGGATTTCATATGATTCGAAGTTGTAGTAAAAGAAACACTGTCATTTCCATTCTTCTTCTTAATATTATTAGCATCTCTTTTCATTCTAGTATCATATTGAAGAAGATTTCCAAAATTTTCATCAAGAGAAATCTGAGTAACCTTTTTGTTCTCATCAATATTTGTCCTCTTAGATTCCCACTCGTTGGGAATGATGTCTATGATTTTTTCCACAATAGCTTCATCATCTAATCCTTTCTCACCCATAGATTATAAACTATTAACAACATTCATGAACCTTTGTTGCACCTTGAATATGGGTTATCTATAAAAAAAGCAGAAACCATGATATTCAGCTCTGAGCATGGCTCTTCTAGTTTCAATAACTTTGGAAGTTCCAAAGTGAGTAACTTCAAGATTTTTCCAAATAAAATTTTCTACTTCACAGGATGAATTATTGCTATATATATTTCTAGTTATAGAACAAATCAAAGTATTGTGTACCTTATAATTCAGTTGATATTCATGCTTTTCTTGGTTGGTGAATGTACTATCTTCCTTTTCAGGGATTTTATAACCTCCAGTAAGCATAACAAAATTATCTAATCCAGTATTGATAATAAATGTCTTCATGTGATCTCTCCAGTATTCGTAATCATTTCCATCAAAAATAGGTGGTCTAGTAGGATTCATGTTGTCTATGGAACCAACATTTATTCATGCCATCTTAAAGAAAATATCTTTCCAAAAAAACTTGTCAGCAATAAAAGTTTGTAAACAAGAAAAATAAACCTAAGCAAGGAAAATATAAAACAATGAAAACTTCATTAAGAAAACTTATATGTGAATATATGTATTTCAGTGACCTCCTATGATACCAATTGTAGGATCGAAATAATGAATGTAGATACAGATTGTAGTATCTAATGATATAGATGCTCAATATACAAGAGGGGGTAAATTGTATACTTTAAAAATTACTTTGGAACCTTTAAATTTGGTATAAAAACTTTCATTTTAACCTTAACCAAAACTATGTTTAACAAAGTTAAACAAGGTAAATTCACAATACCTCTAAGTTCTACAAACATTCTTGATTCCAGAAAAGTGGTTCTAGAAATGAAACTTAACAAAAGTTTACAAAGATAAAGATTCTACCTTAAAGCATATAGAATCTCACTAAATCAGAGTACAAGTATAAGGAAGTATAAAACAGTTATACTTTCCTTAATAATCAAAATGCAGCGGAAAACTTGAAACAAAACATGTAACAAGTAGTAAATCTTTTAACCAAAAGAGTAGGGTATCCAACAACCTTGGATAAAGGTCCCTTGATTTATACTTTTAAGAAAGTATGTCTTACCCACACCAGGGTAAGCCCTCGATACAAAGATCGGAGTCTGTCTTGTTATCCCTGCAAGGCCTCAACTACAAGGAAGTCGACACCTCTATCTTCCTCAGTAAGGAATTCCTCAAATTTAAGGTAGTCGGAACCTCTGTCTTCCTATCCCTAGAATCCCTTGAATGTACTCAGAAACATTCAGAGTCGCATGAAGAAATTTTGAAATAAGATGTTCAGTACGCACAAAGCATGAGAGTCTCTCTCTATAAATCACTTCAACAGCATGTAATCTCTAGAGTCATAGAACAGTATTGAGATCGTTCAAATGAGCTCCTATTTATAAGCACATCTCCAACAGTCAGCTCCCTCCTCCAACGGTCATATTTTTCCTTGAATTTCAGAGGGACATGTACACATTTCACTCAAACAATGGTTAGTTAGTAATTGAATGCATGACATCATTTCATAACTAAAACAAGGATAAACAAAATATGGTTGCTTGAATAAATTCAATTTTTGAAGTCTAAGAAAAAATGAAAGTTTGGAATCTAACCATAAACTATTCAGAGTCTATAATATATGGATATTCAGATTATGTTTATCAAGGAATTCAAAGTTAGAATTCTATAAACTTCGGAGTCTGAATTCAAAATAATTTGGAGTCTGGGTTTATAAGAATTCGGAGTCTGAACTCATAAAAGTTCGGAGTCTGAATTCATAGGAATTTGGAGTCTGAGAATGCAAGATTTCAGAGTCTGAATTTAGTAGAATTAAGAGTCTAAACTTGCAAGAGTTTGGAGTCTAAATTCAGTAGTATTCAGAGTCTGAACTTTCAAGAGTTCAGAGTCTGAGTTCATAGGAATTCGTTGTCTGGAATCATAAAAGTTCGAAGTCTGAATTCAGTATAATTCGGAGTCTGAACTCATAAGAGTTTAGAGTCTGAATTCAGATAACTCGGAGTCAGAACTCATAAGAGTTCGGAATCTGAATTCAGAGAACTCAGAGTCAGAACTCATAAGAGTTCAGAGACTGAATTCAGATAACTCAGAGTCAGAACTCATAAGAGTTCGAAGTCTGAATTCATAGAATTTGGAACCTGAATTCAGATCCTAAAAACATAATGCTTTATATCTAATTATATATATGATTCCGAGGTTTTTGATACGAAAATGAATTTTGTACTTAGATTATGAACAATGAAAACATGGTATGGATAAATTTCCTTGGGAAAGGAAAATTTTCCTTATGAAGATAAAACATAGGAAAATAAAATTTTCATTGAGAAAGAGTGTTTGTGATTTTCAAAACATGAAGGAATGGAAAAGTCATAAGGAAACCTTATTGACTCAACAAGTTATTCTATAATGAAATGTATATGAAACCCATTTGTTCTCATGAGTTATGATATTAAAAGTTTCTTATAAAGACAATTTATTTTCATGGGTTCTGGTATAATAAATGCTTTATGATCTCATGAAACATGTATGTATTATTTCCATTATGTGACTGGTGGGACGTATACCTAGCTCCATTTTATTGAGTAAATATTGATATATTATGAGATAAATAGCATTAGAATGAGGAGTGAATCCAATTCAGTAATGGGTTATTTACACTATGATATTCTAGGGAGTGAACCATGAAAACTAATTTTTTGGGGAGTAAATTCATTCCACTCTTATAGACTTGATAATGAGCCTTGACTACTAAGGAAATGATTTTACATTCTTATTTTTATACCAAAAATAAATTCCAATGTTATTCTATCATTCCTTATGTTTTTTGATTCCTTTATGACTCATGTCTCATGAACTGGTACGATTTAATCCATGACTTAATTTTATGATTTATGATATGCATGGTATATTTTTAAAATGTTATTATCATTTTATCATACCCTTATATTCACATTATATCAATGTATCCATTTTTACCCTTAATGAGAATCTAATCCCACACTTTATAATATTCCTTTACCATAAGTTATGAATAATTTTATTATGTATGATATGTCTAATAAGGTTGTGAGTTATGAATAACTTATAGGGAGAATATGTAGTTCACTTATGAACCAGTTATTTATATATCCATGCTTCCAAAGGATCTATACCTACATGATTTTAGCATTGATGATTAAGTTGTGTAATGAATATTTATATATTATTATGTAATATCTATGTATGAAAAGTTTTGGTCACTATAGTGTGTATTATAGAATAATTTAATTAAACCTTTATAAACTAGGATGATAAAACATTAGTGATAACCAAAATGAAAATTATAATTATAGGAAAATATCCTAAAATTTTATTTATGGATTGAGTAAGTGGATTTTGAAAAATTACATCCCTCTTGGGGTAGTAAAAGTGTATTTGATTGTGTCAAAATTGTACCTAGGGGTAATAAATTTGAAAATGGTGCATTAAGATAGACTCGATCATCGCTTATTTCATGAAAAAGATCCTTTCTCAACACCTAGTTTTACAACCTTGGGGATATGTTTTGGAAATTCAAAAACACTTTATGAAATTTCATGAATTATTTGAATAATGACCATGAATAAAATAGGTTAAGTGTAATGTATCATTAATTGAAAATAAATATTTCATGATTAAGATATACTATAATATATTTTTTATGATTATGTGGTTCCCCATTATTATTATTATTTTTACACTATTTTTTTGGTTTTATTTTATGTATAGAACCTAAAAGAATCATTTAAATGTTTAATGTGATGGAAATTTAAATTATTTTCCTCTTTAGAAAACAAAAATATGGTAAATGGAATGAAAAATCTCATTTAGATGCTCAAGAAACGTTATCATCTAATGATTCATGAGTAAAATTCAAATGTAAAATGTAATGAACAACATTATGTTAATTCCATCATGTGGTAACTTCCACCTTCTTTTAGGGGTTCTATTGATCCACTAATTGTTGAGAAATGGATTAGTGCCATTGAAAAGATGATTCTTTTCTCTAGTGTTTACAGAATGAAAATTTTAATTTGGTTTTCTATTATTTGCAATGTGAATTAGATAAATGGTGTAATATTTTCAATAATATTATTCAACAATATGATATTTACTCCATAGAATGATATGAGTTTAAGAACAGGATTTTCAATAAGTAATTTCCTCTTTTTATTTTTATGATAATAGGGAAGTCATTCCTTGAGTTAAAGTACAAGTATGATGAATATGTTGGTACCTATGAAAAAAATTTACATGTCATGTGAGGCACACTTGTGGTATTATCATCCAACCTGAACATAAGTTTGATTGATTCTTCTATAATGCCCCGAAATTCTAAAGTAAGAACATTATATTCAATAGTGCGTATGACACACAAAACCAAGTGCATAAGGGGATATAATATCCTAATACTTTATAATATATTTATAGTTTTATTTAAATTCAATATTTGATATATCATTTGATTCATTCAATACTGAGTTAGTAGGAGTTACTAGCAACAAATACTTTCTTCGATAGCCTATGCTACATGCAATACAGAGTTTTACCAAATAACAATATATTATTAAAACATTATTATTTAATATAATAAGATATAACCTATCCATTAAATTTCTATTATGAATAGGCTTAACTAACTTATTAAAATATATAGTTTAATTCATTGGTTACCAATTAATTAGAAATGAATATAAGAACCAATTAAATATAAAGGGAATGTTTTCATAAAAACTGTTTTTATGTCCACAAAGTTGTATTATCCTAATAAATTAAATAAATTAAAATTATTGAATGATATTAATTAAATTTATATATTATATATTCAAAAGAATATGTTTTATAACCATCTAATATTTTCGACAGATACAAGAAAAGAACAAACCCAATGACACACATAAAAACCTATATTTTTATAAAGTCACTTTTACCGCATTTTAATGGAGAACCTATTTTAAATAAATTTTTGGCACTTTTTTAAATATTATATGTCAAAATAAACTTTATCTTTTAAAAAAAATAGGTTAGGGTGAATTTTTTGCATTTTTATGTGAAGTTTCGTTTTTAGATGAATAGTGAAAAAATACTGAATTTTAATTCAAAACATCTTTTTTATCTAATCTATTTATAAGGATAAATTATATTTTAAATTGGTTTTAAAGTTTAATTAGATAAATTTTCTATTAATTAATCCTCTTTAGGTAATTCAAATCAATTCCACTTTAAAATTGGAGATAAATACTTAGCAAACTTTGGACGTTTTTACTTTAAAAACCTACATTGTCGCCCTATATATGAGATTAAATTTTAATTAATTTATTCCAATTATATTATAGAAATTGGAAAAAATGGATTCCATATTTTAAATAATAATAATTTCTAATTTCTAATAATTTCAACTTTTTTAACCAAAAATATTAGTTAAAGTTATTAAAAATAATTACAAAAATTAAGAGAATAACAAGCTTAACAGAGGACAAAACCTTAATCATAAGGGCCAAAATGACTTAGAAACTTGTCCAAAAGTCATTTTTGGCCATACTTTGACCCTATACACCATTTTATATAATTTTAACCATTATTGGTGTTGGATTGGGTTATACTAGATATACATAAGAGGGGGGTGAACTGTGTATTTTACAATTTATTTGCATAGATGTGATCTATCCTTTTACCTTTATATCAAAGATTTAGTAGCAATAAATAAATAGCACAAGACACATGATGTATAGTGGTTCGGGGAATAGAAGGCCCCTAGTTCTCTCCACCAACGCTCTACTGCACGAGCTTGGTGATTTTCACTATCTTGTCCTCTTATCAACAGACTGTTCCACAACTGAGTATAGGCAGTTGACACCACTACAATCTTAAGGCTAAACAGATCCTTCTGGTTCAAACACAGAATAGAATACACAGCTTAGAATGAGAAGCTGATCACTCAAGATAAAAGAGTATTTTGTTCGTTGAAAATACTTTCCCAGTTGTTCTTCACAATTGCAACAGAATGCAATTGACAGTAGATGGATCGTCATCTTCAGAAATGATGATCTTTAGATAAAAGTAGTTCTTAGTCGATCTGATTGCAGTAGATCTTGAAAGGTCTTTCTCAACTTCAATAGTAGTTTATTTATAAAAGATATTTGATGTAGATCAGTAAATCTTCAGTCGTGTTTCTTATTCTTTAGAAAACAGAGCTTTGTCACTCTTCATAATAGCAAATCCTCTTTTTTTAAATAATATTTTACCTGTGTATGTAAAATAATATAGGTATATATAGAATAAAGACGATCGTTCTCCTTTAAAATTTAGATCCATATAGTCTCCTTTATAATTGTGATATTCAAAAAATTTGAAATAACAAATCAGTCGTAACTCCCCTGAAAATTTGGCATGAAAAGATCCTCTTAAATTAATCCTTTGAATCATAGATAAACTGCTTTGAATCAGTCAAATACTAGCTTTAAATTTGGGCTTTTAATCTGTATTGAAATCATCCTGATAATCCACATAAATACCATTGCTTTAATAAATGCTTAATTTAAACATCCAACGTCAAATGTAGGGTTGAACTATATATCATACATTCCTTGAATGTAAGGTTCAAAATGTAAGGTTGATCTTCAAATGTAAGGTTGATCTTAAAAAATAAGGTTGGTCTTCAAACTTAAGGTTGATCTTGAAATGTAAGGTTGATCTTCAAACGTAAGATTGATCTTCAAACGAAAGGTTGATATTCAAATGTTTCTCTTCAACTCTCAAATGTACGCTATATAATCCATACTTTTCTCAGCTTCAGAACATAACATTCATGATCCATACTTTTCAATTAAACATACAGTCATTCATAAATGTATGGTTGATAAAACCATAATTTTCTCTTTATTAATCAAATGTATGGTTTTTTACAAAAGTAAGGTTGATGAACCATACTTTTAAGATACATGCTTATCATTCCATACTTACACAATGATCTTCTTCCATACATTACCGATAACCCAAACATAAGGTTCCTTCCAAATGTAAGGTTCCTTCAAAATATAAAGTTCATTCAAAATTTACTATACTAATAACGTATGGTTGTTTTATCCATACTTTTTTGATATCTCATAGAGTATACACCGCCTTCCATCCTTATGCTACACTTCTCAAAGTAGGGTATGAACAGTGTTTCCAGAACATGCTTAAGTAATTCCTGAATATGTAGAGAATGAACAGTGTTTCCAGAACACGCTAATGCGAATACTTTATCAATTAATTCTCATTGTTCATGAACTTAAATATTTCCTCTAGTAATAAAAATATAATGAATAATAAATTCCTAAAATACACTTAAAATAAAATTATTAGAATGACAAATAAGGGTATTTTTGATTATCAAAATCATCATAAATAGATAGAGTATTGTTCTCAACAATCTCCCCCTTTTTAATAATAAAATTATGTATTGTTGAAAACATCACTTGCTCAACAATATCCCCCATTTTTATGATCACAAAACCCATAAACACTTTCAAAAAAAACATAATTTCTCTCTCTTAAAAGATTAAGATTCCCCCTTTAAATAAATGAAAATATATTAAAATAAAAAAATTTGATGTTGTGTTCATCCTAATTTCTCCCCCTTTTGGTGATATAAAAAAATGATTTAAGAAGGAATATAACACAATTTAATGTAGCACTGAATGTAAGTAAATGATATTATAAATTGTTTATCAATATGTGAATCTAGATTGCTGGAGTTTCTATCATAGATATTATAGAAAAACAAAGTAAAACACTTGAAAATGAGATATAAATATATTTCATTGAATATAGAATAACAAGTATAGTAATGAAATACAATAGGAATCATGGGTGTGTATGGGTGTGAGATAGGGTTCATCTCCTCTGAATTATTTCCTTGATCTCCACTAATTTTTTCCTCAACCTTCTCATAAATCCATATCCCAACTGGATAATTATATATATGCTTTCCTGAGAAAAATTAATATCTTCAATCAGATTCACTCTTAAAAACTCATGAAGCCTTTCTTCCTTTTCCATAAAAAGAGTTAAATTATCATTGAACTAATTCAACACAATTTTAATTCCTGGTTTATGTGAAGTTAACTGTTCAACTAGAAAATTTTTATTATCTAACAGTACTGAAAAAGGATCATTGTTGCACTATAAGTCTTGCAATCTGTGATTCATATTCTCCATGACCACTGTAATAGCCTGAAATCTTCTGATTAAATCAGGTGAAGTACCTAATGGACTGGCTTCACTGGTTCTGATATATGCAAATTGTTGCTCTATGAAAGATCTAAATTCCATTAAATTTGTCTTCATAACCATCTCTGATTTCAACTATGAAACTTCATTTAACATTTCATTCTTAAAACTTTCAACTTATTGTTTAGAAACAGTACTTGATTTTAGGTTCAGAAACTTTTTCCTCTCCCTTTCTAATGCACTTCGCAAAGATACATTGCCATCTTGAACTTTATTAAACTTTCTGATCAATTCTGTCACATAATAATTATTAGAATCAGAGGCACCTTTTGCTTGATTCTATGTCTCAGCTTCATTCTGATGCAAAAATACTATTGGAAAGGATTCAGCATCTGATTTGTCATCATTCCATCCTTGTACTGGTTTCTCAACAGATTTTTCCTCCGAGCCTTTCCCAGACTCATCCACAAATAAATTTTCATTCAATACCTTAGTATGAAGCTCAGAAGCATTATCTTCCTAGTTTCCAAGTGCTGTAGGTTTCTCCTCATGATCATCATCTTCATGTTCTTCCTCTGTCACTGGATTCTCTAAAACAGGGTCATCTTGATCTAATTCCTCTTGAATATTCTCAAAAGGATGTTCAGTTTGAGAAGATTCCAATTGAGCCACTTCAACTGCTCCAGGATTTTCAACAGTTTGAGGCACACTTTCATGTTCCACTTGAGTAGTCACCTCAATCTGAGAAACTATTGGTTGAGCAGTGTCTTGTACTATAGAGTCTCTAATGAATCTATAGCTCAGAAATGGTTCAGTTTCATCTGTGAGTGCTTGAGTAGTCTGTTCACCATCTTGATTCACTTGATGTCTTGACCTCTGAAGTTAGTTTTGACTTCCCTCATCATCTGATGGATCAACTACTTCAAACTATATCCTTCGTGATACTGAACTGGTTCTAGATTTAGCTACTCCTTATTTTGATTTTGTTGGTTGGTCATGAGCAGTTTCTTTATCCTCGTCAGCACCAACAAGAAGCAGTTTGCCTTTGATAGTGCTCTAGAAATATCCAATTTTTCTCAATTTACCATCACTGAAGATATTACTATGGTGGCGTCTCACCCTAGCATCCACCAATATTATCATATCTGTCTTAAATAGAATTTTTGAGATAAACCTTCTAAAAGGATAAAAATTCATTCTTGCCTCTGGTTTGAAACAATAACTGAGATACCTCACCATGTATCTCAGAAAGCTAAATTTGATATCACTCACCATAAAAAACATGAAATACATATCTGGATAAAGAATCTTTTCCATTTCAGACATCTTGTGTGCAATACCAGTTTGCACAAACATAACTAATATCTTCTGATCAGGTTCTAAATCCTTCACAAACATTTTATTTATAGATGTAGTTCCAAACAAAAAGGATGTAATATCTTTTTAATTATGCACAGAATCACTAATATTTTTCAAATCGAGATGATAGACTCCCTCATGTGGGTAGTTTAGGATTTTTGTGATGTCTACATAGGAGATTGAAAAATCTCGATCCTCAATCTTAGAAAAAATCAAATCTTCATCATTTCCCAGACTAAACTGTATTGATTTAAAGAAATGATGAATTTATACTTCATATAGAAACTCCATATAATCTCCATTAAATTTATGTTCTAAGCTATAAAAAGCTAGGGATTTATTTAACGTCATATTCTTATGACAGAGCCATTCCAGATCTATGAATTTTCCTTGAAAAATCTTTCTTCTAGCCGAGCGCTGTCTCTTCGCAGTGCTGGTCTCCGGCTCATCAGTTCTCTTGGCCTTGTCCATTTCTATCTTAAATCTTTGAAGGTTTGAAAAGTACTAGGGTTTCGAAGGTTCAGGTGCGGGAGAGAAGTGAGGTAAAAGTTTTCGACATTTCGAAGCGTTTTGAGAAAACGAACGGGTTTGGAATTCAAAACGGTTTTTTACATCCTTTATTCCCATGTCATTACGTACATAAAAATCATTTCATAAATTTTTTAAAACAAATTAAAATTACACGTGGAAAAAAAATATAAATATATAAATAAATAAAATTTTACTATTTAAAAAAAATAACTAAAATATTTAAAATTAAAAAAAAATTACTTAAAATTAAATAAGCCTAACTCCCCCTTAATAAAATCAAAACTTGTAGTGGGAATTGGTTTAGTAAAAATATCAGCTAATTGAATTTTAGTACTTACAAATTCTAAGAATATATCCTTTTTAAGAACATGGTCTCTTAGAAAATGATGTCTGATATCAATATGCTTAGTCCTAGAATGATTAATATGATTTTTTGAAATATTTATAGCACTTGTATTATCACATAAAATTGGTGTATTATTAAAATTTAGTCCAAAATCTATAAGAGTGTTTTTCATCCACAAAACTAGTGCACAGCAACTTCCAGCAGATACATATTCTGCCTCAGCAGTTAATAGGGCAAGTGAGTGTTGTTTCTTACTAGACCATGATACTATGGATTTTCATAAAAAATGACAAGTCCTTCATGTGCTTTTTATATCTAATCTAAAACTCCCAAAGTCTGCATATGAATATTAAAATAAATTAAAATTAGACGTTTTTGGATAGAGAAGAGATTGAAAAACAGTTCCTTTTAAATATCTAAAAATTCTTTTAACAGCAGTTAAATGGGTTTATTTAGGATTTGATTGAAATCTTGCACAAAGACATACTGATTACATTATATCATGTCTGATAGCAGTAATATATAATAAACTACCAATCATACCTCTATACAACTTGTTTTCAACTGATTTCCCAGTTTCATCCAAATCAAGTTTTATATTTGTACATATAGGATTTATATATGTCTTATTGTTTTCAAGTTCAAATTTCTTTAATAAATCAGTAATGTATTTTCTTTAATTTAAAACATTTCCAAAATCTTTTTGATAAATTTTTAGTCCTAAAAAGAAATTTAATTCTCCCATCATACTCATTTCAAATTATTTTTGCATTAAATTTGAAAACTCGTGACAAAGAGATTTATTAGTTGATCCAAAAATTATATCATCGACATAAATTTGAACCAATAAAATATTAGAGTTTATAGTTTTATTAAATAGTGTTGGATATTCCATTCCAACAGTAAAATCGTTTTTCAAAATAAAAGAGCTTAATCTTTCATACCAAGCTCTAGGTGCTTATTTAAGGCCATAAAGAGCTTTTGTATGTTTAAAAATAGAATCTGGTTTTTGTGAATTTTCAAAACTAGGAGGTTTCTCAACATAAAATTCCTCTATTAAATGACCATTTATAATGGAAGACATAACATCCATCAGAAATAATTTAAAATTCATATGAGATGCATATGCTAAGAGGATTCTAATGGATTCTAACCTAGCTAGAAGTGAAAAGGTCTCATCATAATCTATACCTTCTTCTTGATTATATCCTTTAGCGACTAGTCTTGATTTATTCCTAGTTATTATTCTTTGATCATCTTGTTTATTTATAAAGACCCATTTTTTTCCTATAACTAGATAGTTTTGAGGTCTTTCAACTAAATTCCAAACTTCATTTCTTTTGAACTGGTTTAGTTCTCCTTTCATAGATATCATCCAACTTTCATAAACTAAGGCTTCTTATATAGTCTTGGTTTCTAACTAGGATAGAAAGGCAGAAAACTCAACAAGATTCCGTATGTTCCTTCTTGTTTTTATTCATGTCTCTAAGTCTTATATTACAGTTTCTAAAGGGTGATTCTTTAGGTTTATTGACTTTCTAGGTAGTACACTTATATATTCTTCAGTGTCATGTTCTTCCAGACTAGACTGAATTTCATTTATATCTTTTTCAAAATAATTTTTCAGGTTCTCAAGTCTCATGTTATCATTAGAATCAAGTTCATCTATTTGATCTGTCCTTTTCTCAAAGGGATGAGATTTATCAAATTTCACATGAACTAGTTCTTCAACAATCCTTAACTTTTTATTAAAAACTCTATAAGATTTGGAAGTAGTAGAATATCCTAAGAAAATTCCTTCATCATCTTTTGGATCAAATTTATTAAGATTATCCTTGGTGTTCAAGTTGTAAACCTTGCTTCTAAAAAACATTGAAGTAATTTACTTTAGGTTTTCTATTATTCCAGAGTTTATATAGTGTATTTTTGAAAATAGGTCTAATTAAAACTCTTTTAATTATATAAAATTTTGTACTTACTTCTTATGCCCAAAAATAGGTAGGAAGACTGTATTCATTTAGCATAGTCCTAGCCATTTCATGAATAGTATTATTTCTTCTTTCAACAATTCCATTTTGTTAAGGTGTTCTTGGTGAAGAGATGGTGTGTTTAATACCCATATCTGAGCAAAAGGAATTAAATTCCAGATTCACAAATTCTCCACCATGATTACTTCTTAATGAAATTATTTTAAAACATTTTTCATTTTGAACAGCTTTGCAAAAACTTTCAAATAATGTAAAGATTCATTTTTATATTTTAAAAAGAAAATCCATGTAAATCTAGAATAGTAATCAACTAAAACATATACATATAATTTACCATCCAAGCTTTCTACCCTTGAGGGTCCAAACAGATCCATATAGATAAGTTCTAGAGGTATTGATGTAGCAATTTTGTTAATAGATTTGAAGAATGATTTGGGCTTCTTGCCAAGTTGACATGCATTACAAAGTATATCACTTTCAAACTTGAGACTAGGAAAATCAAAAACTAATTATTTCTTAGATAACTTATGTAAATCATATACATTGCAATGTCCAAGTCTCCTATGCCAAATCCAGGATTCATTTATCTTAGCAGTTAAGTAGTTTACTTATTGTTTACACAAGGAATTTAAATCTAGGGTATACACATTATCAGTTCTATGTGCTCTAAATTTAAGCAATTTATCTTTGAAAACTGAACAACAGTTGTTGGAAAAATAAAAAATATAACCATCATCATAGAGTTGAGAGATACTTATCTTATTGTGTTTCAATACTTGTACATAGAGTACTTTATTGATTTAGACAGCTTCTGGATCTCCAACTATTCCAATTCCAATTATCTTTCCTTATACATTTTCACCAAATGTGACTAGACCATCATCCTTTTGAGTTAGAGTTCTGAAATTTGATGAGTTTCCACCCATATTCATGGAGCATCCACTGTCCATATACCATACGGTCTTTTTTCTCATGTGACCTATTTCCTCGTCAGTTTCTTCCATAAAGCACATATTAGATTCCAAATTTGATTCCTCTATTTCTGAAACAGACTTTGATAAGTTGTTGGAGTCTTCAGATACACTCCAAGTAGCTTTCATTCCCTTCTTCTCTTTCTGCTCATAGTCATTTATTTTTAAGAATTTATTCTTCTTGTCTTCCTTAAATTGAGGATATTCAAGTCTAATATGTCCAAGTTTCTTGCACTCATTGCATCTAACTTCCTTTTCATCCTTTTTAAAAGACTTTCTAAAACCTTTCTTATTTCTATAAAACTTACTGAATTTTCTGGCCAGTTGAGCCAGTTCCACATCTGAATTAGATGAATCGGAAATTTCTGATTTCACCTTTATTTCTTTTTTCTTCAGATTTTTTCTTTTTCTTTGAGATGATACTTTTAAGGCAGTGTCTTATCTCTTGATCAGAATCTTATGCTCATTTGATTCATCCAACATTTCATCTTCATACATCATGAGAGTTCCAATTAACTCCCTCATTGTTAAATCTTTGACAGGTGTTTATTGTCTGATAGAAGTAGAAATTCCATTCCATCGAGTTGGCAGTACTCTCAGTACTTTCAAGGATTGATCAGCTTGTTTGATTGGATCTCCCAAATCAGTTATATTGTTGACAATTTTTGTAAATAATCCATTCATTTGGGTGATTCTTTCCCCTTCAAACATCCTGAAAGTATCAAATTTCAGTTTGGTAGTAGCATGCCTCATCTGTCTGACATTGTCAGTTCCTTCATAAGCAACTGTAATTGTTTGCCACATTTCATACGATGTTAGACACTGGGATACTCTGTTGAACTCATATGGTCCTAGAAAACATATGATTACATTCATATCCTTTGAATTCATGTCATACTCATCTTCTACAGTTTCACCCCAATGTTTTAGGTTTCTCTGGTATTTCATAGGGATTCAATATCTTTGAGTAGACTCTGTATTTGAGGTTTTTCAAATAGATTATCATTCTTGATTTCCAATATCCATAATTCTCACCATTGAAGTATGGAGCTCTGACCATAGACATTTATTCTCTTGTATCAGCCATCTTGATCTGAGTTTAATCCTTTAAAACTTTTAGCTTGTTATAGCTTTAACAAAATATCCTCCTCTAATACCAATTTTTGGATCAGGTTATACTAGATATACACAAGTGGGGGATGAATTGTGCATTTTAAAATTTCTTCGCATAGTCGTGATATGTCCTTTTACCCTTATATCAAATATTTAGAAACGGAAAATAAATAGCACAGGACACACGATGTATAGTATTTCGGGGAACAGAAGGCCCCTAGTCCACTCCACCAACAATCTACTCCACGAGCTTGGTGATTTTCACTATCTGGTCCTCTTATCAATAGACTGTTCCACAAATAAGTACAGGTAGTTGACACCTTTATAATCTTAAGGCTAAACAGAGCCTTCTAGTTCAAACACAGAACTGAATACACAGCTTATAATGAGAAGCTGATCACTCAAGATAAAAGAGTATTTTGTTCATTGAAAATACTTTCCCAATTGTTCATCACAATTGCAACAGAATGCAATTGATAGTAGATAGATTGTTGTCTTCAGAAATGATGATCGTTGGATAAAATTAGTTCTGATCTAATCTGTTTACAGTATATCTTGAAAGGTCATTCACAACTTCAACAGTGGTGGATTCACAGAAGATATTCGATGTAGATCACAAAATCTTCAATCGTGTTTCTTCTTCAGAAAATAGAGATTTGTCGCTCTTCGTAACAGCAGATATTATTATTTTTAATAATACCGTACCTTTGTATGTAAAATAATATAGGTATATATAGAATAAATATGACCATTCTCCTTTCAAATTTATATCCATAAAAGTCACCTTTATAATCGCGATATTCAAAAAATTTGAAATAACAAAGCAGTCGTAACTCCCCTAAAAATTCAGCATGAAAATCTCCTCTTAAATTGATCCTTTGAATCATAGATAAATGGATTTGAATCAATCAGAGAGTAGCTTTAAATTTGGGCTTTTAATCTGGATTGAAATCAGCCTGATAATCCACATCAATACCGTTTCTTTAATAAAGTCGTAATTTAAACATCTGACATAAAACGTAGGGTTGAAATGTATATCATACATTCTCTGAACGTAATTTTCACAACGTAAGGTTGATCTTAAAATGTAAGGTTTATCTTGAAATGTAAGGTTGATCTTCAAACGTAAGTTTGATCTTCAAACGTAAGGTTGATCTTCAAACATAAGGTTGATCTTCAAAAATAAGATTGATCTTCAAACGTAAGGTTGATCTTCAAACACTTCTCTTCAACTCTCAAACGTACGCTATATAATCCATACTTTTCTCAACTTCAGAACGTAACATTCATGATCCATACTTTTCAATTAAACATACTATTTTTCATAAAAGTCTGGTTGATAAAACCATACTTTTATCTTTAGTTCTCAAATGTATGGTTTTTTATAAAAGTAAGGTTGATGAACCATACTTTTAATATACAAGCTTATCATTTCATACTTACACAATGATCTTCTTCCATACTTTTTCGATGACCCAAATGTAAGGTTCCTTCCAAACATAAGGTTTCTTCCAAACGTAAGGTTCCTTCCAAACATACTATGCCGATAATTTATGGTTGTTTTATCCATACATTTCTGATATCTCATAGAGTATACACTTCATTCCATCCTTACATTATGCTTCTCAACTTAGGGTATGAACAGTGTTTCCAGAATGCGATTAAGTAATTCTGGAATATGTAGAGCATGAATAGTGTTTCTAGAACATGCTAATGCGAATACTTTAGCAATTAATTCTCATTGTTTAAGAACTTAAATATTTCTTCCAGTAATAAAAATATAATGAATAATAAATTCCTGAAATACTCTTAAAATAAAATTATTAGAATAAAAAATAAGGGTATTTGTGAGCATTAAAATCATCATAAATTGATAGAGTATTGTTCTCAACAATCTCCCCCTTTTTAATAATAAAATTATGTATTGTTTAAAACAACACTTTCTCAAAAATTGGATCCAATTGAAATAGGCAAAACATGGGTGGATTTCCCTTGCCAAAAAAATTACAAGAGTGTCACTCCTCCTCTACTATAAAAATGAACTCACACCTCTTACTTCCTAAAACATCTCAAGCCACTTTTTCTTGAAAAATATTTTCAAAAATAGATCCTCAAAATCCCCACCCTCATTCTATAAGCCTTCATTTTATCAAAAATAAAACCAAAGAATCCATTTGGTGAAAACAAAAAGGAGTTACCCAAATAAGAGGTAACATCATTCCTCAAGATCTTTAGTTTATGTTCCCTTCATCAACCCCTAAACTCTTCTTTCTCCATGATTATATAAAAACAACAGTATCCTAAATATACTTAGGTATTTTTATGCTATGTTTTCATCATACACTTAAACACACTTCCATCAAATGGGTAACGAACTAAATAATTATGTGTACAGTGTACTACCGCCTCACGAAACGATGATTCTTCATTCTTCCTTTACCACCTATCATAGTCGTAATTGTGATGTAAACTATATTAATATATGATATTTATAATATCTATAATGTCTTTATGCTTATTTTATTTTTATATAGAACATACCGTTATGCTTTCCATCTTGTGGGAATAAGATAACATCGTTTGTGGAAGTATGGACTACCGCCTCCTCAAAGTGATGTGATTTGTTCATGCTATACATAGAATGTATACAAGATGGTTTTAATAAACCTATTTGAAACATGGAATTAATATTGTTCTTGAATTATAATACGAATATATATCATTTACTTTTTATTCTTTTAATACGACAAAGAAATCGAAGTAGCGTTCATGCGTATGTACGACCTATCATCTCCATGAATGATGCATTTCATTTATTATCTTCAATTACTATGGATTATTTTAAATACATTTATAATTAATATATATGATATTTTCATCATGTTTTACATCTTGGATATGATTAAATCTGAAGTGACCCAAGACTTTTACACATAACATTATACGATTTTAAGAATAATTATACATTATATTACAATCAAAGGATCGTTAAGTCTAGTGTATTGAAAGACTAGGTACATAGAATATAAAACATGGGGTTAAAAAACAATTCTTTATTTAATATCCATAAAGATCTCCTAACATCATTTGAGCCCTTACATCTGCATAGGGTACCCTAGGGAATACATGAACAAAGGGATGAGCTAAAAATCCTTGTAAGGGAATGAACATAAGGATACATCTTAAGCACATGATTTAGGAGGCATGACATAATGACATGAAAATCATGGAGCTTATGAAATCATATCACATAAGCATGGGATCATATAAACATGGAATCATATGAATGTGGAAAAATCCTAAAACATGTCTTTAGTATGGGTAAAGTCTAACCGCCAATCCCGCTTCCCATTTTAGTATGGTTCAAGGAAAACTGCTAATATTGATTCCCATTTTAGTACTGGTCAAGGATAACTACCAATATCATTTCCCATTTTATTACGTCTCAAGGCTAACCGCCAATCCCATCTCACATCTCATCTCATGAGACTTAACTTTACCCAATTCATTGGAGCACTATCTAGGCACACCCATCTCAACATTTTCATGAATATTCTTTCCACATAAATAATCATACATAATCAACCATACATAATCATAAGGGTACCCATGGAAAGAATTGGGTACAACAACCATGACATAAAGCATAACCAATGGGTGCATCATGAAAGTGTCCATGAAAGAAAGGTATTAGAACATACATAGACGTTCATATGGTAAAATAGGCATATAAAATGGTATGTGAGGTCAAATAGAAGTGAAAACATATAAGAAATGTATTTTATAAACATTATCATTAAAATAGTTTTGTGCGGTTTTATGGAAAATACTATAGAGCGTTTAAAATAGAAAAGAGGAAAATCTTTTATATAAAACCAAAATTGAAACAAGAAGGTTTTCATAATAAAATTACTTATTTTATAAAGAAAATTGTGGCTTAAAACATAGGATAGAGAGCACTTGAAATTGGGAAAAAAATTGGGAGGTTCCCTTAAAACAGGTTTTCTTATTTGAAAATACTAAAGAGGGAATCTTTTAAAAACATTTATATCCCCAAAAGACAGTGATGAAAGGGCCTTCATAATGAATTTTTTAAAACTACACAGCATTTATAATATCTAAATAAATAGATAAGATAAATTTATTTTAATATAAATAAAGATAAGGCAACCTAAAATAACAAAGAAGGTTCAGGTAGAATTCGTTATGGTTTATCAACATGGTGTCGGATGTACCTAAGAGGGCTTGATGAGAGAGAAAAGGGGTTTCTCATCACTTATACATCATGATGGTAGAATGGGGGAGATGGGAAAACATACCCCATAATTTGGGATTACACATAAAAAGTCATATCATAGAGAACAATCTTGATTAATAAAGAAATGGAGAGGATCCATTACCTTAAATCTGGTGGTGTTCTCCACTTTTTATCAATGACCTCTTGATTTTATCTCCTTTGAGAACCTCTTAAAGGGAGAGGTTTTGTTATTTTGAAGAGGATAGGGGTATTTGGATGTCAGTTAGGAGATTGGGGAGATATTTTGGCAGAATATTGGCAAGGCACAAGGCTTGAGAGTAGTGAAGAGAAGAGTGAGTAAGGGGGGTTTATAGTGGAGGAGAGGAGGGTTTTCATAATTTTTTAATCATTAGTTTATTAATTTATCTCCAGACCTAAAATAGTGATGATTCCATGACCAATAATAGTAATAAATTCATGTGACTTCGAACCAATTGGGCTTACATCAGCAGATCATCATCAATGACTCAATAAATCCACTATTTAGCATTTATCATAAATTGTCATATTTTACTATTCATCAAAAATTCATGTATTTTAGAAAAATCCCAAAAAATCACCCTAACAATTTTTCGACATTTAGAATCCAAAAATGAAATCCATTTTTCAAAAAAAATTCAAAATATGATTATTTTAATATTTAATTAAACTCATAATTTATTATTAAACAACCAGTTTTAAAACATTCATTTAGTTATTCTAAAATATAGGTACATCATACTTTCACTCGAATATTGTATTTATACTATAATAGGTAAGGTTAATATTCATTAGGGTATATCAGTATTCGTAAGGGTATATTACTATTCGTAAGGATAGGTTGTTATTCACCAAAAATTATGTTTTTCTTATCAGAATCCAAATAACTTACTGATCGCAACCATGTATGTCAGATTTTTTAAATTCAAATCACAAAAGTGAAAAACTTATGTTTAGAGGTCTTGTAGAACTTAATAGTCATTATGTTGTGATTTCATGTGATTATATGACATAATTATAAGAAATGAATTTCCATTAAAAACTTTGTGTCGTTACATTCTACCCCCCTTATGAAATTTCAATCTCAAAATTTTGTTATAAATTCTATGCCATAAATAGGTGTAGGTACTTTTCCTTCATTGCCTCCTCTAGTTCCCATGTTTCCTCTTTGTACATGTTGTTCCGCCATAGAACTTTGACCAAGTGAGTAGTCTTGTTACATAGAACTTTATCTCTATGATCCAAGATCATCATTGGTTACTCCTCATAGGAAAGATAATCCTCCAACTATACCACCTATGAAGAGATTAAATGTGAAGGGTCTGGTATGTACTTCCTTAATAGGGATACATGAAATTAATCATATACTTTCAACATTGTATGTGGAAGTTCCAGTCGATAGGCCATAGCTCCAACTCGATCAAGGATATCGAAGGGGTCAATGTACTTGGGACTTAACTTCCCTTTCTTCCAAAATCTCATGACCTTCTTCCATGAAGATATGTGTAGAAATACCATATCTCTAACTTTGAACTCAAGGTCTCATCGACGATTATCTGCATAACTATTCTGGCAACTTTGGGCTACTTGATATGCTGCTGAATGGTTTTCACCTTCTCCATCATTTCTTCAACCATTTTAGGTCCTAGAAGCTTACTCTCATCGACTTCATCCCAACACACCGGTGTTCTTCATCTTTTCCCATAAAGGGATTCATATGATGTCATTCAGATTCTTGAGTGGAAACTATTATTATAGGAGAATTAAACCAGTGGAAGATATTGGTCCCATCCTCCTTTTATTTCCATAGAACATGCACTCAACATATCTTCCAGTGTCTGAATATTTTGCTCAGATTGGCGATATTTTGAGGATGATGGGCCGTACTGAAGATCAGTTCAATGCTTAGATCATGTTAGAGACTTTTACAGAACTTCGAGGTGAATATCGGATCATGATTGGATACAATAGATAGTGGTACTCCACTAATCCTTTCCACTTATTTGATGTGAATCTGTGTAAGTTGATAAAATGATAAGTCCTCTCAAATTACGATAAAGTGTGTTATATTTGTAAGATGATCTGCAATAACCCATATATCATTGTTTCCTCTGAATGTCCTTGGAAGTTTAGTGATAAAGTCCATGGTAATGTTCTCCCACTTCCACATTGGTATGGGTAGTGGTTGCATCAACCCCTTAGACTTTTTCCTCTCATCCTTCACTTGTTGACATACCATGCACTTTGATGTATATTCAGACATCTTCCTTTTCATATTGTCCCACCAAAAGTTTTCTTGGATATCTCAATACATCTTTGTGCTCCTTGGGTGGATAGAGAAGGTTGAGTTATGTGTGTCATTTAGAAGATCATTCTTTATCTCTCAATCAGATGGTACACATATTCATGACCCAAATCTTACAACTTCTTCCTCATCAATATTTAACTCCGAGTATTTCCATTTTCTGATAGCTTCCACCCTTTATAGAATTTCCACATATTTTCGTTGAGAATACTTTATTTTCTACATGAGAGATGGTTGAAAAATCATTTGAGAATGGATTGATGATGTTCATCCCTTAATGATATCCATGTCCATCCTCTAAAAATCCAAGAAGATCAGATACTTTTCAATTATCATCATTGATAAAGATGCATGATCCTCTCTACTTAGAGCATCCACCACCTTATTTTCCTTAACAGGATGATAGTGGATTGAGCATTCATAATCCTTGATGAGCTCTATCCATATTCGTTGGCACATATTAAGCTCTTTTTGTGTGAATATATATTTGAGACTCTTGTGGTCAGTATATATCTCATATTTCTCCCCATAGAGATAATGCCACCAGATTTTCAACACAAATGTCACAGCTGCCAACTCCAGATCATGCGTAGGATATTTTTGCTCATGGATTTCTAGATTTGTTGAGGCATAGGCTATCACTTTATCATTTTTCATCATAACACAACCTAAGCCCTTCTTTGAAGCATCACTGTACACCACAAAGAGTTCTCCACTCATTGGGAGTGTGAGTACTACCGTAGTGATAAGCCTCTTTTTCAACTGTGTGAAATAGTCTTCACATTCCTTAGTCTAAAAAAACTTTACCCCCTTCCATGTCATCTTGGTCATTAGGTTTGACAATCATGAAAAGTTCTTCATAAATCATTGATAATACACGACTAGACCAAAAAATTTCGGATCTCCGTTACAGATGTTGGTCGGGTCCACTCTTCAATTGCCTTTATCTTGGAAGGGACCACAAATATCCATTTGTTGGTGATAACATACCCCAATATTGATATGTCCTCCATCTAGAACTCAAATTTACTTTACTTTTCATAAAACTTCTCCCTTATCAAAGTCTTTACCACAATATTCAAACGGTTCTCATGTTCCTCCTTGCTCTTGGATTATATCAGAATATCATCAATAAAGACTAACACAAATTTGTTGAGTTAATCTCTAAAGACTCTATTCATTAAATCCATGAAATTTTTTGTAATATTAGTGAGTTTGAAGGGAATATCTATGAACTCTTAGTGTCCATACCTTGTTTTAAAGGTAGTCTTGGGAATATCTTCCTTCCTCACCTTTATTTGGTGATATCCCGACTGAAGGTCCACCTTGAGGAGACAACAGACAATCTCCTCAAAACTTTCAAAGTCTCTAATTTCCAACGCTTTTCATAGACTTGGATTTAGTCCGCTAAAGAAGAGATACACCTTGATTTTGGTGTTAAAGACAAATCCATAGGCATACCCTGCAATCCTTGTAAAGTTTTCTTCATACGCCTCGATGGACTCATCTTCCTTCTTCTTGAGTCCAAGGAACTCTTTTTCCATATTGATATGGAGGGTTCGAGTAAAATATTTATGGAAAAACATCCTCTTGAATTCCTCCCAATCCATGGAATCAATTTTCTCTTGGGACTTTGTATTCATGATCAGTTTACACCACTGATCAGCTTCCCCATCAAAATGATAGGCCACCGATATAACTTTCTCTTCTTCCAAGCACTAGAGGATGGAGAATATCTTTTCAATTGAGTTAATCCATTGTTCCTCTAGGAGGGGATCATAAGATCCGCTAAATATGGGAGATCATTTCCTCATAAAGGATTCTATGAAAATTTTCCCTTTCCTTAGAGGAGGAGGGTGTTTTCCATGATTCAAGTTATTATTGATAACTCGAGCCAGGTGAGCAAGTATTGTTATGATGTTTTAAGCACCTGCTCCCGTCATATTAGGCATATCATTAGGTAAATCCTCACATTTCCTATCTCATTGATTATTGGAACGTGTTATTCTATTTCCCACCATTAACTAAGAAAAATAATGTATAATTAGAGGGCTTGAATACTTATCCATTGATCATTAAAGGAAACTTTGAACATAAAAGGATAAACTTGTAAAGGAGAAGTATATCCTAACTTGTGATTCCTTAGCTTAAAATCTAGGTTATCCTCGATCTATTTCTTAAAATATATTCTTAGGGGATTTTCTTTGTTCCTTAATAATGGTTTATACTAATCTAATTAATCTACCAAAGCATATCCCCTAGGATTGTCATAACCAAGAGTTCAGTAAGGCCCATTGTCATGCACCAGTTCTCATTCAAGTCTAGCTCAAAGCGGTGTTTTTGGGTTTTACCCCTAGATACATTTGTGTCAGATCCACCTCTACCTTCTCATATCTAGACAGGGATTTATTTTCTTGATAAACCATTGAATCAATACTCATCCTTAAGGTTCTCACTAAGGTACTCAATTCCTAATCTCAAAAAATAACTAGACCATCATTTGAATACCAATTATAGAAACCCAAGCCTTTTACACAAAACATTACACGATATTAAGTAAAATTATACATCATAGTACAAGCTAAGGATCGTTAAGTCTAGTTTCTTCGAAGACTAGATACATAGAACATAAAACTTGGGGCTAAAAAACACTTCTTTATTTAATCTCAATAAAGATATCCTAACTTCCTTTGAGCCCTTACATCTGCATAGGGTACCCTGGGGAATACATGAACAAAGGGATGAGATAAAAAGACCAGTAAGGGAATAAAAATAAGGATACATATTAAGCACATGATTTAAGAGGCTTTCTATAATGATATTCAAATCATGGAACATATGAAATCGTATCATATAATAATGGGATCATATAAACATGGAATCATATAAATGTGGAAGAATCATAAAACATGTCTTTAGTATGGCTCAAGGATAACCACCAATCCCATTTCCAATTTTAGTATGGTTCAAGTCTAACCACCAATCCCAATTACCATTTTAGTACGGGTCAAGGCTAACTGGCAATCCCGTTTCCCATTTTAGTATGGGTCAAGGCTAACCACCAATCCCGTTTCACATCGCATATAGTACACTTGAAATTGGGTAAAAATTTGAGAAGTTCCCTTAAAACAGGTTTTCTTATCAGAAAATACTAAGGAGGGAATCTTTTAAAAACATGTGAAAGAAAGTGATGAAAGGGTCTTCATGATGAATTTTTTAAAACTGAAAATCAGTTATAATATATACATAAATAGATAAGATAACTCTATTTTGATATAAAGAAAGATAAGGCAACCCGAAATAACAAAGAAGGTTCGGGTAGAATTCATTACGGTTTATCGGCATGGTGTCGGGTGTACCTAAGAGGGCTTGATGAGAGAGAAAATGGGTTTCTAATCACTTATACATCATGAGGGAAGAATGGGGGAGGTGCGAAAACATACCCCATCATTTGGGATTACACATAAAAAGGCATAGCATAGAGGAAAATCATGATTAAGAGAGAAATGGAGAGGATCCCTTACCTTAAATTCGGTGGTGTTCTCCACTTGTTATCAATGACCTCTTGAGTTTATCTCCTTTGATAACCTCTTAAAGGGAGAGGTTTTAGTATTTTGAAGAGGATAGGGGAAGCTAGACATGGGGGAGGAGATTTGGGAGATATTTGGGTAGAATATTGGCAAGGCACAAGGCTTGAGAGTAGTGAAGAGAAGTAGGAGTGAGGGGGGGTTAGTGTGGAGGAGAGGAGGGTTTTCATAATTTTTTAATCATTAGTTTATTAATTTACCTAAAGACCAGGAATAGTGATGATTCCATGACCAATAATAGTAATAAATTCATGTGAATTATAACCAACGGCGCTTATATCAGCATATCATCATCAATGTCTCAATAAATTCACTATTTTGCATTTGTCGTAAATTGTTGTATTTTACTATTCATAAAAAATTCTAGTAGTTTAGAAAAATCCCAAAAATTCACCCTAACCATTTTTTGACATGTAGAATCCAAAACTGAAATCCATTTTTCAAAAATAATTTTCTGAATATGGTTATTTTAATATTTAATTATACTCATAATTTATTATTAAAAAACTAGTTTTAAAACATTCATTTACTTATTCTAAAATATAGGTACATCATACTTTCACTTGAATATTATCTTTATACTATCATAAATAAGGTTACTATTTATTAAGGTATATCACTATTCATAAGGGTGTGTTAATATTCATAAGGGTAGGTTACTATTTACCACAAATTAATTTTTTCTTATCAGACTCCAAATAACTTACTAATTGCAACTGTGTATGTCATATTTTTGAAATTCAAATCACAAAAGTGACAAACTTATGTTTAGAGGTCTCATAGCACTTATTAGTTCATTATGTTGTGATTTAATATGATTATATGACATAATTATAAGAAAATAATTTAAATTAAAATCTTTGGGTCATTACAAAATCATGATCTAATTAATAGGAACAATATATAATAAGTCAAAACTTACTCAAGAAACTATGAAATTAACACTTAAAATAGTTAAAATAATGAAAGGTAATTAAAAATAGGTAATAAGATATTAAAATAAGATTATATATGATATTATAAATATTATTGAGGTTATTTTATAACTTATTAACATGTTTAAACCCCTTATACATGAGGATAAAGGACTTTCACCCGAAAGGAAACACGAGGTAAGGGATTTTCATCTCACTGTTTACATCTGTGAGATAAATGTCATGTTCACCACTTAGTTCTTTAAAATGGTTTATATACTAACCATTTTTATATATTATATCACGAATTATTTTATATTCATGGTATATTAATTTTCAGTTTAAATTATTTCTTCCATGGGTATTTGAATTAAAAGCTACCAAGTGGTATAGAATTTCATACCCCAATTATTTTTTCATTTGGTTATATTACTTCCTCGTTGTTATTAATATTCTATAATTTTTGTATAATTAATTTGACTATCAATTTATGTATTTCCACATAACTTATGTGTATTTATAGTTGATACGCAAAATTTCATGAACCAACCTGGGATGACCCTGAACCAGTCACCCGAGTTGGTCTGCTACATGGCCTGAAGGGCATTCCCAATCCCCACGGGCTGGAAACTGGTATTAGGCATAAAATACAGATCTTGTGGGAATTATTTCACCCTAATAAACCATGATCAAATAAACAAACCAAACAAACAGATCATATAGCAAGAACCAACAACAGATCTAAAATAAATACACAAGTTGATCCAAATATAGAAAGAACTACACAATAAAAAATAGAAACTAAAAACAAAAGTAAAAATGGACTACACCAACAAGATATTCATGTGACCTCTTGGTCACCTAAAACCACAAGAACAACCATGTTGCCTAATAATTAGCAAAACTAGGAACCTAAATAAGAAACCTAACCCACTACTAGAAAGATAAAGTATGTGTGAGCACTGAAATTCTTAGAAGTGATGCCAAATATAAACCATTTAATCCAAGGGTTTCATTTCCCAAAACAATCCATTAACACCAGTTTGAAATATAGTAATGAAAATAGGGTTTTTATATTTTATAAAACAGAACTTTTTCCCATTTTAAAATCCAACATATGTTACACACCATTTCCAAAACAAACTACCATTTTATAAATAAAGCGCAAACCAAAAGATAATAGTTTTGTGCTGAAAATAAATAAAAAGTGAAAGTTAAAAACTAGATGTATCAAAATATAAATACAATAATAAAGATAAAAACCATGGGTGATCCTAAACATCCCTAGAAGATCCCTGGATGTACTCATTTTAGAACCACCTATCAGCATATGGTGAAGCCCCTAAGTCCATAACCAGATAGCTTACCTAACCTGGACTCACTAGTGGCACATCCCTACTGGCATGTATACAACTCCAGGATGGTAATAACCCATCTATTAGAGGCTATAAAGTAATCATAACTTGATCATATAAAATATACCCATGAACCAATGGTGGTGGTAAAGTTGTGTAAGTAGGAGGCCAATGCACACATGACTCAACTCCACTGTTGTCACTGCACTTCCCTAACCCAAACAGGGACCCCAATATATGATAACACATAAAGGTAAATCCATCCTATAAGTTTGACCCATATATATATATATATATATTATTTTATATAAAGGTTCCAACAAGGCTGTCATACCATATAAACATTTCAGTCATTCCATAAAACATTTTAGGTTTACAATCGAGCACATGCATTTCCCAAAACACAATCCTTTCCAAAAATAAACACAAACATCACTTTTGTGTTGGAATTTCAAAATGTGCCTTTACCCTTTTTAAGCTCACACCAAACCATTTCCATGAGAGTATCTCATAACTCTAGATTACTACATGATTTTATAAAAAAACGGCCCATTAAGCCACACATTCACCAAACACACACACAAAGATACAAACAAGAAACCACTCTGAGACTCCACTTTAATTTATTTTTAAAAGTCACATGAAGTAACTAACAACATTTAGAAAACAAGAACCATTTAATAAATTGAGGTTTTCGAGAAAACACCAATTTAAAGTACCATATTCAATTGAGGGCACATCCATATGTGCACCTAGTGCACCCATGGATGTACCAACATCCAATTGCACACCAAGAATCCAAGAGGACACTCCAAAAACCATTTCCCTAAAATCACTAATTTCTTTAAAACCATATCCATCCATCCACATTATTTATAAAACATAAACAAAACCCCCACCCTTAACCATAAAAACCTTTCCAAAACATTTTAACACATTTAATAAGTTATAACATTACTAAACCATGCGCACCAAACCATGTTCACCACAAGAAATTACTATCACAACATAAACAAGGCTAAAAATTTCTTAGAAACCCCCAATTTCACTTTAAAATAACTATGGAATTTCAAACCACAACCTAGGTTCCATAAATCTAGACAGTTCACACAAACCTCTTTTAAAACCCATTTTTAGAAATCTGAATCAATTCAAAAATGCAATAATAAGTTTACCATGGGATCCATAGAGGTTAAAAATTAACTTTATAAATTTATTTAAAATTCCGAGCATCATAGGAAATGCCTTCAGAAAGAAATACATGGAAACACCTACCTCAACAAAGTGTGAATGGAATAAAACTACAAAGAGAGGAAGAACTGATCCTTATGAATGATCTGAACACTCTATCTATAAGAAATAACCCAAAAATTAGCCAACCCTAATCTAGGGTTCGACCTAGAGATGAAATCAACAAAGGAAAGACAAGAAAATAAGAGGCTAAAGGAGAAAGAAGAGAAAATTGGTAAGAAACCCTACAAAATTACCTTGGAACCAAGGGTGGAGCATCCATAGAGGAGGATAGTTCATGGGAGGAGGGATTTTGGAACCCCTTGGTGCACAAAATTGAGAGGGTACCTAAGATAGGGTGAAAAAGGTGGAGAGAGGAAATAGGATCTCCAATTTTTAATGACCTGGTATGTCTGTATGGTTTGGCCACACGGTTTTCCAAACCGTGTGGTAACTGTGCGGACCTCACTACCCAAAGAAGAAATAGTGTGTGGTTACCTGGAACTTACTGCACGGTCATGTGCAAGCTGTGATGTCAATTATATCCAACCAACACCTATCGTATGGACAGTCCACACGGTTACTACTAATCATGCGGTAATAGTGCTCCACCTAGAAAACCATATGAAGACTACGAAAACCTAAATTTTCAACTAAGAATCAAACCTAATTCTCAACCAAAATACCAAATAATAATAAAAGGATAAAATAATGGAGTATATGAGGTTGGGATGAGACAAAAAATCAATTAATTTTTTGAGTCCCACTTCAATGTTACTGTATTCTCAAGGGTTTACTTAAAAATCTCATTTTGTTTAGGATTGTTTACACTAGAATTTCCATCAGAGGAAATTATTTTATCATTGTCTAATAAACCCTTTCATTTTAATATATTATGATTATTAATGACCTTTATCAAGTAATAGTATTATTTTTCCACTCCTTGTTATTGAAAATATATTATAAAATGTATTTAAGAAAACCCAACTTCATTTCTCTCCTTATTCGAAGAACCTGTTTTCTTCTAAAAACTCTATTTTTTTAAAATGTTTTCAAAAATATTTTTAACCATTTCAAAATGATTTATTAAATAAATTTTTAACATTTTTTTCTCTTACAAATTTTTTTAAAGTAATCTTTTTATCGCTTTTCGAACAAGGAATTTTTCTAACCTTTTTTCCGTGCAAAAGGAATGTTCTTTTTACCTCATACGGTATGTATGGATTTATCCATCATCATTTATTAGAATCTTCCTCTACACGATTTAAAGGTTTATTTATAAAGAAAATGTTTCTCAAAATTAATTTTAAAATAAAAGGATTTCAAAAAAATAAAAAATAAAAAGAATATTTTCCTTAATAATTTTTTTAAAAGATCTTTAATTTATATTCATCGATGACAACAAAAATTTTTTACTCCACTTGGGATAATTTGTATTGATAACATTTTTATTCTCTATCTAGAAAGTTTTTGATTGATTTTCCTAAGGATAGTATTGAAATTCACTTCCTTGATTCATTTTAGTCACCTTGAAAAATTCAATTTCTTATGATCATTGAACATTGAATTTCACAAAATTATCCATATAATTTTTCATGGATATGTTTATTCCCTAAATCATATATCATTTTTTACATACGGTGTTTACCTTGACATGATATACCATGAATCCACTTATTCTCATGATATTATAAGTTTCAGTTGTTGTTATTCCTTCATGAGGATTATGATTCAAATGTTTCAAAGGGTATGTGACACTTTGGAATGTTTAAAGATTATTTTACTCAAGAATACTTTTATTGATATTTTAATTGTATTTACATTCATCAACATTAAAAACCATTATTGTTCATTATCCTCCACTGGGGAATTATTGATAAATATGTATCATATATTAAATATGGATATTTTATAAGGCATATTATTGATTTCAATTATTAAATATGATGATTACTTTGGATAGGTACAACACAGGTGGGATCAGTTATAGATATCCCCTCGATGCATCGGTAGTCTAATGAGATGAATTAATTCCACAAATTAGATGGGTTTATACCTGATATTATAAAACATCTTATAAAAGGTCTTTATGGTAATGGTTCCACGTACCTAGGAAACATTGAATCCAAAAATTAATAATTTCCCTCATTAAGATCTAGTTATTATTCATCCATGATATTTTTCATCGATATATCTATGGATTATCTTCATTTTCATTTCATTGATTAAATGGAATGTGATTTAGTTTCTTACCTTCCCATATTTATTTTTTCTTATCTAGTTATTTGAATGGCATGTGTTTCTATTTATTTCCATTCTATGTTGTTTGTGAACTTCCTTATTAGTTTGTTTATTACATGGTATGTGTGTCCAGTTATTTACCATTCCATAACTATTATTCTCATTGATTCATTATTGATTCCTCTATACTTTAACCTTACTGAGTATTTGATCTCACCCTTATTTTTTCCCTTTCCCCAGGAATCCAAGAAGCGTACTATGAAAGATATACAGGGATATAGTATATAGAATACATTTATTCCTGAAAGAAGAAAAATATGTTGTAATTAGTGTATTTATTTATAATACAAGACTCATGTATATATTTGGTCTACCAATAATACTGAACTCATTGGCCCTTCAGGATTTGATTCCTTGTAATCATAACAATGTAATGGTAGTGGACACCAAATCTAGGCTTTCTAGGGATGAGTTTCTACATTTGGTATCCAAGGAAGTTTAATAGAAACCTTGGGAAATAAATTTAAGAAAAAATAGATTAGAGAACATAGACCTAAGGTATGATTTGAAGATAAGTATAGAAGAACATCCTAAAGTTTCAGTTAGATAGAGATTATGCAGTTTTCATAGGAATAAATTTCTTTATAGATACTATAAGTTTATGTGGTTCTTTAACCTTGGAGTAAAAATTCCAACAAGGTGTTTTGGTCCTGACTTTATGTAACCACATACACAAAAATGGGCCTTATTATGCACCTGGTTTGACACTCCTAGGGAGATACGCTTAGGATAATTCAAATTTTCTTTACAAACCTATATGAATGATTTGAATATAAAATGAAAATCAATGACTTAGGAAAAACCTTATACCAAGGAAAGACCTATATTGAAATAAAATGGATAAAGTATTTATGTATTGAGTTTTTATTGAAAACCGTATTTAAAATTTTATTTAGTGATTAACCTTATTTCAAGGACGTATATCATATTTATTTTGGAAAATATATCAATATGGTTATATAAAAGGAAAACATGTATGAAGGGTGAAAACCCATAGATTCCAGTAAGTTCAGGGTAAATTAACCCATGATCAAAGGATGATAAGTTTTTAACACCAACAATTGGCCTACAAAATATGCTGGTTAATTTGTTGTTGTTTTTAGTTAAAAAATTCGATGAATAAATATTAATGATGAACTAGTAGTGTATCTTATTAGGTTTAAAGACTAATGTATTAACTATATTACATTTTGAGAATAGTTAGAGACCAATATCTTGACATTTCACTCATTTATGGGCCTCAATATCCATTAAAAGTATATGTTAGTGCTTTATACGTCACAGTTAATTTTTGGATATCCATTTCTTGAAGTAATGGATGAATTAGAATTTTATCAAATAAAAACCAAAAGATGGAATTATTCATATGAAATTAAAATGTATCATGTAAGTAAATTTCCTTATATTCCTAGGAAGTAAAAGAATTTCTGAAATTGAGGAAAAGGATCTCAAACAAAATGTTTCCTTAATACTTTAATTTTTTCGGAATCGACAGTATTCTAAATCATTGAAGATTTATGGATTTGAGGCCCTTAACCTTACATTCATCATTCATCTGTTTTTGATTTATTAACTCAATCACTCACTAGAAATATTTATGATTTTCCAACATGTGTGTATCTCTACTTTACACTAATAATCACCTAATTAGAGACCTTTTTATATGTTATTCCATGTGACCTTTGTACTTACCATTCTCTATTTTCTAGAGGATTTATTATGAACCCTCCTCGCAATTTGGGATTTAAAACATAGTAAATTTCAAAAAATATATCACCAAGATCGAATTTAAATTTTTAGGACATAATTTAATTAAGGTGGGGAGAATTTAACACCCCTAAATTCTAAAGAACATTATATTCAATAGCATGTATGAAATGAAACACCAAGTGCGTAAGAGGATATAATATCCTTAGGATTTAAAATATATTAAATATTTTAGATAAATTAAATCTATTATATAGCTTTAAATTATTGAAATATTGAGTTATTTTTTTTACACACAATAAAGACTTTCTTCGATAGCTAGTGCTACATGCAAGACAGAATTTTAATGAACAAAAATATATTATCAAAAAATTATTATTATATATAATAAGATATAACTTATCCATTAAATTTCGGTTATGAATATTATTAACTAAATTATAAAAATATATAGTTTAATTCATTGGTTACCAATTAATTATAAATTAATATAAGAACCAATTGAATATAAATGGAATGTTTTTATAAAAAACCTATTTTTATGGCCACAAGGTTATTATCTTTATAAATTAATCCAATTAAAATTAGTGTATTATATTAATGAAATTGATATATTATATATTCAATCAAATATTTTTTATATTCATCCAATAGATTCTATAGACATAACATAAGAACAAACCCAATATCACACAAAAAATCTATTTTTTTATATAGGTACTTTTACCGCCTTTTAATGGAGATCCTATTTTAAATCTAGTTTTTAGAAATTTTATAAAACTTATATGTCAAAAAACTGAATTTGTGAAATATAGACATAAAAATTAGGTTATTTTGATTTTTTTTATTTTTCGGTGAAGTTTCATTTTTTGATGAATATTGAAAAAATACTAAATTTTAATTCAAAACTGTTTTTTTGTATAATTTATTTATAAGGTTAAATTATATTTTAAATTTTTTATAAAATTAGATCAATTTTTTATTAATTAACCCAATTTATTTATTATTATAAATTTAACTTTGAAATTTGATATAAAAACCTAGCAAACTTTTGAACATTTTTACTTTAAAAAACCGCTTTGTCCTCATGTCTATGTGATTAAACTTAAATTAATTTATGCCACTTGTGTGATTATAATTTAGAAAAAATAGATTCCATATTTTGAATAATCATAACATATAATGACTAATAATTTCAACTTGTTTTTTGAACAAAAATATTTGTGAATGTAATTAAAATTAATTACAACGATTGAGAGAACAATTATCCTAAAAAGGACTAAACCTTAAAATTTAGGGACAAAATGACCTAGAAACTTTTCCAAAATTCATTTTATGGAAATATTTAGTCCTTATCCTCCCTTTCATCAAATTTATACCATTATTGGGTCCACTTTACATGGAAAAGACATGGTTTTAATTCCCTTTCCAAAAATTTACAAGAGTGCCACTCTCCCTCCACTATAAAAAGGCACTCACACCTCCCACTTCCTCACACCTCTAAAGAAACTTTGTCTCAACCAGTATATACAAAAATATCTCCTAAAAATAACTCCCCTCATCCCAGAATCCTTAATTTGGGTAGAAACCAAGGAATCCCTTTTGTGAAAACCAAAATGAGTTTCCCAAAGAAGAGGTAACATCTTTCCTCAATATATTTAGTTTTATTTCTATTCTCCATCCCCTAAATTATCATTACTAAATAATTATAAAAAATAGTATAATAAATATATTGAGAAGTTTTTATGTTAAGTTATTTACCTACACTTACACACACTTCCATCTAATGGGTAACGAACTTTCCGTTTATGTGTATGGAGAACTACCGCCTCACGAAATGATGATTATTCATTTTTCATTTACCACCTCTCATGGTGGGAATTATGATGGACACTATATTTATATATGATATATAAAATATTTATAATATTTTATACTTTTTTAATTTATATATAGAAAATACATTTATGCTTTCCATATTTTCAGAATATGAAACATCTTTTGTCGTAGTATGGACTACCGCCTCCTCAAAGTTATGTGATATGTTCATGCTATACCTAGAATGTATAAAGGATGATTTAAAAAAACTATATGATAAATATCACATTAATATTATATAGTAATTATAATATATATGTATATGTATCATTTTATTTTCATTCTTTTAATCTGACAAAGAAATGGAAGTAATGTTCATGCATATGTACGGCCTACCGTCACCTTGAATGGTGCATTTCATTTATTATATCGAAATATTATAGATTACTATAAAAACCTATATAATGTGTTTATATGATATTTAAATCATGGTTTACATTCAGGATATTATTAAACCATGATCTAATTAATAGGAACAACAAATAACAAGTAAAAACTTACTCGAGAAACTAGGAAATTAACACCCAAAATAGCTAAAATAATGTAAGGTTATTAACAAAAATGTAATAAGATATTAAAAAAAGATTATATATGATATTATAAATATTATTATGGTTCTTTTATACATTATTAACATGTTTAAATACCTTATAAATAAGGTTAGAGTATGTTCACCCAAAATGAATTGCAAGGTATGGGATTTTCATCTCACTTTTTATATCTGTGAGATAAATGTCATGTTCACCACTTATTTAGTGTGGTGTATATACTACTGATTTTGAAATATTATATCATGAATTATTTTACATTCATTTTATTTTAAGTTTAAATTTGAATTATTTCTTCTATAGGGGTTGGAATTAAATTTTACCAAGTGGTATAGAATTTCATAACCCAAATCATTTTTCATTGGGTCGTATTACTTCCTTATGGTCATTAATGTTATATGATTTTGTGTATAATTAATTAGAATATCTATTTATGTATTTTCAATTAAATTATTTGGATTTATAGTTGATAAACATAATAAATTAATTTGTTGATTCTCACTTCAATTTTATGGTCTTTTCAAATGTTTACTTCATAGTCTCATTTTGTTCAGAATTGTTTACACTTGAATTTACATCAAAGGAAATTATTATATCATTGCCTTATAAACCCTTTAATTTTATTATACTCTGATTATTAATTAAATTTACCAAATAATATTACCATTTTTTAATCTTTTGTACTTAAAAATGTTTTATAAAATTCTTTAAAGAAAACCTGACTTCATTTCTCTCATTAGTTGAAGAACTGGTTTTCTTATAAAAACCATGTTTTATTAAAATGTTTTCAAAAAAACTTAACCTTTTAAAAATGATTTAGTAAATAATTTTTTAACATTTTTTCTCTTACTAATTTTTTCAAATGAAAATTCTTTTCAATTTCCTAAAAATACATTTTTCTAACAATTGTTCCATAAAAAATAATGTTCTTTTTAACTCATATTCAATGTACGGATTTACCCATTTTCATTTCAGTTAAGATTCCTTTATATGTTTTAAAGGTTTATTTTTAAATAAAATTTTTAAATAAGTTATTTTTAAAAAAAATATTTTCAAAATTAAAATGATATTTCCCATAAGAATTTTTTTAAAATAACTTTTATTTCTATTCATCAATGAGAAAAAAACTTTTATTTTTACTCTACTTTTGATACATTGTATTGACACAATCCTTACTCTTCCTCTGGATGGGTTTTGATTGATTTTCCTAAGGATAGTATTCACATTCTCCTCCTTGATTCCTTTTAGTTCCCTTGGAACATTCAATTTTCTATTATCATTAAACATTGAATTTATCCTCATTATCCATATCATTTTTCATGGATATTTTTATTACCTAAACCATAAATCATTTTTACATATGGTTTTTAAATTTATATGTTATATCATGAATTTCCTTATTATCATGATATTCTAAGTTTCATTTGTTGTTATTACTTCATAGATATTATGAATGAAATGTTTCAAAGTGGTATGGGACACTTTGGAATGTTTAAAGATTATTTCCTCAAGAATACTTTTTTTGATATTTCAATGGTATTTACATTGATCAACATCAAAAAACCTTATTTTTACTTATCCTCCACTAGGGAATTATTTATAAATCCATATCTTCTATTAAATAAATATAATTTATAAGCAATGTTATTTATTTAAATTATTATATATGAGGATATATTTGGACATGTAAAACAAAGGTGGGGCCCGGTTATAGATATCCCATCGATGCATTAGTAGTCTCTTGAGCTGAATTCATTACACAAATTAGATGGGTTTCTACCTATTATACTAAATCATCTTGTGAAATGGCTTTATGGTAATGGTTTCATGTTCCTAGGAAACGTGGATTCTAATAATTAATCATTTCCATTATTTAGATTCAGTTATTATTCATCCATGAGATTATATGTCAACATATCTATGGATGCACTTCATTCTTAATTAATTGATTAAATGGAATGTGTTTCAATTTCCTTCCTTTCCATATAAGTTTTTCCTTATCCATTTATTTTAATGTGATTTATTTCCATCTATTACATTTACATGTTTTTTATGCACTTCCTTCTTAGTTTTTTAATTACATAGTATGTATGTTCAGTTATTTACCATTCCATAATTATTATTCTCATTAATTCATTATTTATTCTACTATACATTACCCTCACTAATATTTTGATCTCACCTTTATTTTTTTAATTTCCTTGATAATCCAAGAAGCCCACTCTGTAAGATATGCAGGGAGATACTATATGGAATGAAGTTATCCTTGAAGGAAAGAAAATATTATAATTAGTGTATTCATTTATAATATAAGGCTCATGTGTGTATCTAGTTTACCAATACCACTAAACTACTATATCCTTTAAGATTTTATTCCTTGTATTCATGCCAATGTAATGGTAGTGGACATCATCTCTGGGTCTTTTGTGGATGGGTAGATAGATTCTTGAGTGCCTTGAAACTATGTCTTCGAATGGAATTGGACATATGGAACTTCAATGGTGATGAATAAATTGTTTTATGTTATATAAAGGTGGAAATAGAGATTGGATTTACCCATAAATCAATGGTTTTCATAAAAAAGAAGGATGGTATTAAAAGGAAACTCTAAAACCCATGGAGTGAGAAAAAATGATATTTACATCATTATCGATGTGTAGAAGGAATCATATAGAAAATTGTATTAAGGATACTGGTAAATGTTTTAAGTATGTAAAGAAATTTCATCGGGAAATCAATTTCCAAATTTATGGGAAGAAGTTATCTAATTATGCAAATAGGGTGAAATCCCCATAGAATTCATCACCCACACTATAGTGTTTCAAATTCAAGGAGTATGAGCATTATGCTAACCGTTGCCCAAATATGAAGGTCAATGACAATAATCGAGGTCCAAAACCTCTAAATACAAGGGAAAATAGAAATATCATGATATCACTATTTCAAATGTGGGGTTTGATGATGACATGGTGAAGGGTACACTTACCATTAACTTTAGAACTACTAATGCCCTATTTTTGGATCTACCAACTCATTTATATACAAATAATTTTCTAAGGGTATCATAATACCACCACAATGAATAAATGTAAAATTACAAGTGAAACCCCAAGTGGTATGATGATAACATCAAAAATCTATGATACTTCTATTGTTGATGTTTTTTGGAATGTTCTTCATATAAATATACTTATTTTCCCTCTAGTTGAATCTTATGTTACCTTAGGCATGGATTTTATTTATCTACATAAATCCAGTTTTAATTTCTGACGAATTAAAGTCAAATTTGATATTCCAAACCAACCTATAAACTTATATCAATGTGATGATAAATATGAACTTTCGATGGAAATAATATCCATTTTATGGGTATTGATTCTTAATCAAATTTTTTGGTTATCAAAGATGGTTAGTAGAAATTCAACATCGGTGATATTCCTATTGTGCGGGATTTTTTTTATTTCCTTCTAAAAGAAATTCATAGTATTACATTGAATAATAAATTTGAGTTTTCAATTGAACTAATACCTCGATATTTTCCTATTTCAAAGCCTAAATATAGAATAGACCCAATTTAGTTGACGAAATTGAATAAAAAACTCCAAGAGAATATTGAAAATGAATTTATTCAGCTAAATGTGTCACAATGGGTTCACTTTTCATTTTTGTTAAGATAAAATATGGATCGATGCGACTCTTGATTGATTATTAGGATCTAAACAATATCTCAATAAAAATAGGTCTTCACTACCACATATTGATGACTTGTTTGGTCAATTGTGTAGAGCTCAATACTTTTCCAAGATTCACCCTCATTCTGTATATCATCAATTAAGGGGAACAAAGGAGGATATTCCCAATACAACATTTCGTACATGGTGTGAACACTATAAATATATATTGACTCATTTTATATTTAATAATTCCCCTACTATATTCATGAATTTGACAAATAGATTCTTTATATATTACCATTATTTGTTTGTGGTCATATTTATAGATGATATTATTATCTATTCAAATAGAAATGAATAATGTGTATATAACCTGAGAATTGTACTAGAGAATTTAAGAAAGGAAAAACTTTATGAAATTTTTAAAAATCGTGAATTTCATATACAAAAGGTTGTAATTTTGGGTCATATAATCTCACACAAGCGTATATCAGTTGATCCATCATTAGAGGAGGCTATTGAGCATTATCCCAAACTAACAATGGTGACATAGATATGTTTTTTTTCCTATTTTGGATATATATTATAAATGGTTTTTAGACTATTTCTCATTAATATCTAATACACTTACAAAGTTAACTCATAAGGGATCCAACTTCCTTTGGATAGATGAATGTGAGGAAAATTTTAAGAAACTGTATAGAAGGTTAATCATTTTACATGTGATTACATTACTCTATAATTTAGAAGGTTTTTTACTCTATATTGATTCATACAATAATGGATTGAGATTAATTCTCAAGTATAATTTTATTTTTACATAATGTGCCTCATCATAATTGAATGTTCGTGAAAAAAATTACCCATCTCATTATTTGAATTTATCTATGTTAATTTTTTCATTGACGATGTGGAGTAATTATCATTAATGGGAAATGTTTGATAAACATACTATAAAAAAATATTAAATTATATATTCATGAATAAGTAATTGGATATGGACCAAATAATATGGTTAAATATGATTAATAATTATGATTGATCAATAAATTATAAACCTAGGAAAGTGAACAATGGGGTTTATGCTTTCACTAAGAAGGATAATTCAAGATTAATAATAATTAGGATTACAAAATATCCAATATTTAAATATTTTCATTGTATAAATTATCAATTAAGGGGAGAAATATTTTCTTTCTCAAATAAGTATTCAATAATCTGTCTAGGGGAAGAATAAATTGGAGAAGAATGAAGATGTAGAGATACAAAATAAGTTGATAAATGTTCCTAAGTTTACAATTGATTAGGATGTAATCATAAGGTTTAGGAACCATTTATTTTCTCCATCCGTAACCAATTTGAAGAAATATATGTTAGAATAGGCTCATATTTATTTGTTTTCTATTCATCTGGGAAGTAAAAATATGTTTAGAGATTTAAAAGAGTATTTATGTTGGGATGGAATGAAGATGGATATTGAAGAATATGTATCTTGATTATTGGTATGTATATAAGGTAATTATTAGAGGAAAAAGTCTAATGGTATGTTATAACAATTACACATACCATAATGGAAATGGGAAAACATCATGATGGATTTTGTTGTCAGACTCCCCAAAATTTCTAAATGAATTAATGCTATATGGGTTGTAGTCGATTACCTTAAAATGTCAGGACATTTAATTGATATCATTGAAGATTAAAATATCGATAATATTTCCATAATATTAATTATGTAAGAAGTAAGTTTTTAGGGAGTTCCACATTAAATTTTATCTGATTAGGATTACAGGTTTACCTCAAAGTTCTCGTGAAGTATTCAGTAAGTTCTTGATACGTAGTTGAGTTTCATCATTGTGTATCATCCTTGGATATATGGTTAATCCAAGATAACTATTCAAACACTATAGGATATTTTGAGATATTTTTCTATGTATTTCAAAGGTTCTTTCTATAAACACCTTCTTATAGTTGAGTTTTCTTATGAAAATATATTTCACTCAATCATTCAGATTTCTCCTTATAAATCCCTCTATATAATGAATTGTAGAATTCCAATGTACTGGGATTATTTTATAGAAATAAATAATTGAGACATGATCTAGATAAATAAATTAAAAATATAGTAATATTCATTCAACAACATGTAAGGTATGGACAACGTTAGGGGAAAATTTATGTTGCCAATTACTAGCGTAAATTGGATTTCTAAATTGATGATGGTGTGTTTTTAAGATTTTACTCCTCGAATATAGCAATGAGATTCAAAAATAATGTAAAACTAATCCCTAAAAATATAGGTCTCTATGAAACTTTTGATTGTATATGGATGGAAGCTTATCAATTGGTGCTTCCATCGAACCTGTCTCAAGTCCATAATGTGTTCTATATATCTCCCCTTAAAAAGTGCATACCTGATCATTAACATGTACTGAACCTAGAGGTCGTACCATTACAGAAAGATATTTCTTAAAAGTAACATCCCATATACATTCTAGATTTTATATATAAAATTCTATAAAATAATACCACTCACTTGGTCAAAGTTGTCTGGCGAAATCACTAATTTGAAGAAGCTATGCGGGAACATAAGGATATACTAAGGAGGGATTTTCCTAATTTTTTGGTATCATAGTGATGAATTTCAAGGATTAAATTTGTTTTATAGGGGTTATAATGTAACATATTGATAATTTTATGATTTTTTAAAAGAAATTTAATTTCTTTGATAGCTTATGTTACATGCTACACCGAGTTTTAATGAATTTCAATATACTCATTATATTATTATTTATACATGACTGTTATCACCTAGACATAAAACTTTTTAGTAATAAAATTAATAAAAATATAAAAATATTACGCATAATGGTTTTATATAATGAAAAAAATGATAAAAAAGAACTTAGTATTTGGTAATGAGTTTTTATATTTTGAAAATACTATTTTTACTCAAAAAAAATTATTTCATTCTATGAAAAATTAATAAAAAAAAGTTTCTCCCCTATTATAAAATATACTTGAAAAAATAAACACTATTCTAAAATCAACAAGTCAAAATTATATTTGAGTGATTTTTTGATAATTTTATAAAAAGATTAATTATTCGATGAATAGTAACAATAATGTTTTTTATTAAAAATTGCCTTATCATTTAATGAATTTACAAACCCCATTTTATTTTAAGATGGTTTTAAAAGTATAATTAGTATAATTATATATTTATATATTTATTAATAAAATTTAGGTCATTGGAATTAGTTTTATATTCAATATTGATATTAAAACATTCTCTACTGATGAAACTTTTCTCTCTGGAAAACTGATTTTTTCACTTCTATGGGATTAATTTGAAATTAAAATTTTCCACTTATGTGAATGGAATTTGGAAAAATATATGCTATATTTGGATTAATAAAAATTAATATTATATAATAAAGCGAAAATAATTTTTATTTAAAATTAATAATAAAAATAGTAAAAATTAATTTCCATAATAAACTTAAAACAGGTTTATAAAGGGACTAAACTAAAAAGATAAGGGGTCAAATGACCTATAATATTTTCCAACTCCGATTAGATTATAAAAATAATATATTTTAAAAGATGAACATGATGTTAGATAGAATATATTACATGAAACGCTGCTATTAGAATAGAATGTAACACACTGATACTTTATGATATATTAATTTTTCAATATATTCAATATCTTTTATATCATTTAATGGATAAAATACAAGGTTTAAACAAAACATTATATTGTATTAAAATAATATTATTTAAACATTTCCTGTAACACCCCAAGCTTCCACGATACGTTTCCCTTCAAATAATGCAATAGTGTGTGTTGTACGCAACCTCGAGCTCTAACACACACCACAACTAATTAAACTAGCCGTTGTGAATAGTAATACCTACTTTTTGAAATTTTATAAATTTTATTTATCAAAATAGACTTCATCTTTGGATTCGGAATATCTAAATTAGCCTATGTTGAATTTTTGGTATTTTTCTGAGAACTTCTAATTTTTTATGAATAGTGAAAAATACTTAAAAACAACTTTTTAAATCAAAATAATATATAGTAAAAAATTATACTATTTAGTGGTTTTAAAGTATAATTAGAATATATTTTACCATTTTATCCAATGGTGGTCATTAAAATTAATTTAACATTGAAATCGGACATAAACAATTGTCAATCTTTTGATATAAATTGTTTCTTAAAAACACACCATTTTTTTGTAACAGCGGGAATTAATTATAAAATTAATTAATGCAACTTATATTTTTGGAATTTTGTAAAATAGACAACATTTTTGAATTCGGAATATCAATTATAGCTTAGGGTGAAATTTTGGCTTTGTTCTGAAAAACTTCAATTTTTGATGAATAGTGAAACCACTAAGTGGTAGTTAAATAACTGATTTTTCGTTTAAATGAAATATTACCACTTATTTGATTTGATTTTCAAAAACCTGACATACATGGTTTTCATTAAGAAGTAAAATGTGGTTCAATGAGATTAAAATAAATTTTTGGTGAATAGTAACTTTTAAGTTCTTAATCGCGATTAGAGGTAATTAGTGTAGTTTAAGGTACAAATAATGTTTTAATAATATGAGATGAGCATGACACTTGTCCTACCCCTATTGGATGAGCCATGGCCGACCAATAAAACCCATGGGTCAACTTGGGGACCCCATGGAGCCACTTTAGTTAGAAAATGACATAAATACCTTTTATTTAATGTTAAAATAAAAAATGACACAAACATAAAATGTTTTACTAAAAAATTTTTTACATGGGGTTAAACAAGTCCAAATTTTGATTATAAATATTCATTAGAAAGCTAAAAAGACTTAATACATCATAGTATTTTTTTATAATTTTTAGACATTAAATAAATTAAATTATTTATGACATCATTATGATGTGGCGATGACCTCATTATTTAACGATTTAAATAAAATGAGAAGATAATGAAATATCCAAGGCTTACACTTGTCCAAAGCCTATTGGATGAAGCGATTTCGAACCCTTATCACCTTATCCAAGAATTATATAAGTGTGGGACCTTTAGAATCCGAAAATCATTGTATAATAATGTAACATTTCAATCTTTCCAAAAGAGCCCCTCCACTCCTCTTATAAAAGGCCCCCACCTCTACCACCTTATTCACACTTTAAAGCCTTTTGATTCGGCCAAAATCTGCCCAAATACTCTCCCAAATTCTCTCCCTTCATCCTAGAAGCTTTACTTTAGTCAGAAAGCCATCCTAAGGAGTCCTTTTGATCAAATCAAAAGGAAGAACCCGAAGAAGAGGTAACATTTTCATCACCCTCTTTCATGTTTCTTTCTTCTTCCACTCCCTCTTTGTTTATTATTTCAATTCTAAAATTATAACTCAAGTATCTTCTATATATTATGATGTTATTATAAATATGGAACAACCATATTCAGTATTCTACCCATCATTTGAATGACATGTCACCATACGTGTGTACGTACGGCTTACCGTCTTCACGTCGTGGTGTAATTGTTATTCAATATATTATTATTTAGATGGGTATAATAATGATATGTAATTCATGTAAATAATAAATATAACATGATAATGATTCTGTATATATGATATACTATCCAATTATATATTATTTTAATATCAAAATAATGATATTGTCGCCCGTGCATACGTACGGACTACCGTCTCCACGAACGCGATGAGATTCATTCTCCGTCGTATCCATTCAAGTATAATTATCATTTGATGATTTAAAAATAATGTTTAAGGACATGATATCATTCTGGTTATGAATAAGATACAACCTATCCATGAAAAACATGACTTACGTAACAAAACATATAAGAAAACGAGTAAGTTAACACCCGAAACAACGATAAATCTAAGATATTGTTAACAAAGCAATGTTAAAAGATCATATATGATATCAAATGAATGTATATGATTCTTGTATAATAACAACTATTTCACCATTATACAGGAGGTTAACCTACCCCAACCAAGGAAAAGTACAAGGTAAGGGTTTACTTCACAACCTCTTCATTATCCAAGTTTGTTTATACATAATTATCTACTGGGACCTCGTTATCATCCACATCCATGTTTCTTCAAAATTTATTTCAAAACATTTTTATTATTGATAAGAATATGGGTTAAAGTCATTTATACCCTTTTTGACTTTTTATAAGAGGAATATTTCCGTCGTTTTCAAAACAAGGTCCTTTTTAACCTTTTCGACAAAATTGAGGTAAGAATGTCTTTTTTAACTTATACGGCGGGTGCGGTTATTTTCCGCCATTATAAAATCTTCAAAGCTTTCCTTACAAGCTTATAAGAATATTTTCAAGAAAATGTTTTGTTTTATATGGCTCTTAAATGATTTCAAAAATAGAAAGAGATATTTCTCTAAAAAGTGTTTTGATTTCATCTATGTCCACATCCTTTGATGGATTTTACGCTTATTTGAAGTTGATTTATTATAATACAAAACTTCTATATTGTATTGAAGGTTTTGTGATATGTTTGAATGTGGATGTGCTATTTTATACCATTCATGGTTTATGGTGAAATTATTGACATTTCGTATGCTAGTTTTAATACTAATGTTTATGTTATGTTTAAACCTTTTCATATGGGAATGCATTGGACTTAATATGTGATGGGTGGAGCCCGCTATAGCTCCTCGATGCATCGGTAGCTCTCATGAGACAAACTAGTGTCTTGGCACGAGGCCTTGACAAAATCTTATTTGTGGTCTTGGCACGAGGCCTTGACTACGTGGTTATGATAGTCTGGCATTATGCATTCCAACATTATGAAAGTGGTTAGTGATTTTGCGTGTGATTATTCGATTAGTAGAATATCCATGTGAATGAGTAAATGGAATTATTTCATTTTACTTTTGCCATATTATGTTGATGTTCAAGTTTAAAAGGCTTTTGTTTTAGTTATACATTGCCTTAAATGTTTATTCTTATTTATGAAAGTTTCTGCTATATTGTTATCCTTACTGGGAATTTGAGCTCACCACTTTTCCATGTTTTAATTTTCCCAGGAAGTGAAGAAGTAAATTATGAATGACCTGCAGGGATATTGTGAGGGGATAATAGTGTGGACTATGGAGACATTATGTTGTTGTAGTAGTTTTTCATTTTATGAAGTAATATAAAACTTATGAATATATCTGGTGTTTCCAAGGCTACTAAACCAATCGGTCTTTCGAGATTTGATCTTTCTTGTGATCATGCCAATGTTACGAAGTAATACACCGACTCTGGGTAACTAGGGTCGGGGCGTTACAGTTGGTATCAGAGGAAGTTTAGTACAAACCTTGGAAGCTAGATTTAGATAAACTCTGATTAGAGCACATAGACCTAAGATGAACTTTGAGGATTAGTATAGAAGAACTTCCTAGAATTTTGGTATTGTAGAGATGTTGTGAGTTTTCTGAGCAATACATCCCTGTCTGGATACGAGCAGGTAGAGGCAGCTCTGGCACAGATGTACCAAGGGGTAAAACCCGAAAACACTGCTTTGAGCTAGACTCGAACGGGAACTGGTACACGACAACGGCCCTTGCTGCACTCTTGGTTACGACACTCCCGGGGGATATGCTTAGGATAACTCTCATTTTCTTTACAAATCATTATGAAGGGTTTATGAGTATATACTTCCTCAAAGAAAACATTTTTATGATTATGGATTATATCCATAAATAGTTCAATTTATGTTAAGTGTTTTATAAGTATGGGATTATGTATTTTGATTCATAAACTGATCTAGTTTATGCCATTGTTTAGAAATGGCGCCTAGTGGAAGAAATGGAAACCGTATCAATGCACGCACTCCATGTTGGGATTGCCCTCCTGCTCAAGATAATTATAGTGGGGCTGGTGATGCAACTGGTGCCGATCAGCTAATCACCATACTGGGACAACTTACTCAGGTTATGAATAATAACCTTACCCGTATGGAGCACCCTGATCCACAGCGTGGAGGATCAATGTTAGATCGATTCAAGAGGCAACGTGGGAACCTGAGGAACTTATGATGAAGAACCACCCGAGTCTTTTTATACCCTAGAAATTGTGAGGATGCAATTATTTGAAGGAGGTGAGAATGTAACACCCCAAGCTTCCACGGTACGTTTCCCTTCGAATAATGCAATAGCGTGTGTTGTACGCAACCTCGATCTCTAACACACACCACAACTAATTAAACTAGCCGTTGTGAATAGTAATACCTACTTTTTGAAATTTAATAAATTTTATTTATCAAAATAGACTTCATCTTTGGATTCGGAATATCGAAATTAGCCTATGTTGAATTTTTGGTATTTTTCTGAGAACTTCTAATTTTTTATGAATAGTGAAAAATACTTAAAAACAACTTTTTAAATCAAAATAATTTATAGTAAAAAATTATACTATTTAGTAGTTTTAAAGTATAATTAGAATATATTTTACCATTTTATCCAATGGTGGTCATTATAATTAATTTAACATTGAAATCGGACATAAACAATTGCCAATCTTTTGATATAAATTGTTTCTTAGAAACACGCCATTTTTTTGTAACAGCGGGAATTAATTATAAAATTAATTAATGCAACTTATATGTTTGGAATTTTGTAAAATAGACATCATTTTTGAATTCGGAATATCAATTATAGCTTAGGGTGAAATTTTGGATTTGTTCTGAAAAACTTCAATTTTTGATGAATAGTGAAACCACTAAGTGGTAGTTAAATAACTGATTTTTCGTTTAAATGAAATATTACCACTTCTTTGATTTGATTTTCAAAATCCCGACATACATGGTTGTCATTAAGAAGTAAAATGTGGTTCAATGAGATTAAAATAAATTTTTGGTGAATAGTAACTTTTAAGTTCTTAATCGCGATTAGAGGTAATTAGTGTAGTTTAAGGTACAAATAATGTTTTAATAATATGAGATGAGCATGACACTTATCCTAATCCTATTGGATGAGTCATGGCCGACCAAGACAACCCATGGGTCAACTTGGGGACCCCATGGAGCCACTTTAGTTAGAAAATGACATAAATACCTTTTATTTAATATTAAAGTAAAAAATGACACAAACATAAAATGTTTTACTAAAACAATTTTTACGTGCGGTTAAACAAGTCCAAATTTTGATTATAAATATTCATTAGAAATATAAAACGATTTCCTACATCATAGTATTTTTTTATAATTTTTAGACATTAAATAAATTAAATTATTTATGACATCATTATGATGTGGCGGTGACCTCATTATTTAACGATTTAAATAAAATGAGAAGATAATGAAAAATCCAAGGCTTACACTTGTCCATAGCCTATTGGATGAAGATATTTCTAACCCTTATCACCTTATCCACGAATTATATAAGTTTGGGACCTTTATAATCCGAAAATCATTGTATAATAATGTAACATTTCAATCTTTCCAAAAGAGCCCCTCCTCTCCTCTTATAAAAGGCCCCCACCTCTACCACCTTATTCACACTTTCAATCCTTTTGGTTCGGCCAACCTCTACCCAAATACTCTCCCAAATTCTCTCCCTTAATCCTATAATCTTTACTTTAGTCAGAAAGTCATCCTAAGGAGTCCTTTTGATCAAATCAAAAGGAAGAACCCGAAGAAGAGGTAACATTTTCATCACCCTCTTTCATGTTTCTTTCTTCTTCCACTCCCTCTTTGTTTATTATTTCAATTATAAAATTATAACTCCAGTATGTTCTATACACTGTGATGTTATTATAAATATGGAACAACCATATTCAGTATTCTACCCATCATTTGAATGACATGTCACCATACGTGTGTACGTACGGCTTACCGTCTTCATGTCGTGGTGTAATTGTTATTCAATATATTATTATTTAGATGGGTATAATAATGATATTTAATTCATGTAAATAATAAATATAACATGATAATGATTCTGTATATATGATATACTATCCAATTATATATTATTTTAATATCAAAATAATGATATTGTCGCTCGTGCGTACGTACGGACTACCGTCTCCACGAACGCGATGAGATTCATTATCCGTCGTATCCATTCAAGTATAATTATCATTTGATGATTTAAAAATAATGTTTAAGGACATGATATCATTCTGGTTATGAATAAGACACAACCTATCCATGAAAAAAATGACTTACGTAACAAAACATATAAGAAAACGAGTAAGTTAACACCCGAAACAACGATAAATCTAAGATATTGTTAACAAAGCAATGTTAAAAGATCATATATCATATCATATGAATGTATATGATTCTTGTATAATAACAACTATTTCACCATTATACAGGAGGTTAACCTACCCCAACCAAAGAAAAAGTACAAGGTAAGGGTTTACTTCACAACCTCTTCATTATCCAAGGTTGTTTATACATAATTATCTACTGGGACCTCGTTATCATCCACATCCATGTTTCTTCAAAATGTATTTCAAAACATTTTTATTATTGATAAGAATATGGGTTAAAGTCATTTATACCCTTTTTGACTTTTTATAAGAGGAATCTTTCCGTCGTTTTCAAAACAAGGTCCTTTTTAACCTTTTCGACAAAATTGAGGTAAGAATGTCTTTTTTAACTTATACGGCGGGTGCGGTTATTTTCCGCCGTTATAAAATCTTCAAAGCTTTCCTTACAAGCTTATAAGAATATTTTCAAGAAAATGTTTTGTTTTATATGGCTCTTAAATGATTTCAAAAATATAAAGAGATATTTCTCTAAAAAGTGTTTTGATTTCATCTATGTCAACATCCTTTGATGGATTTTACGCTTATTTGAAGTTGATTTATTATAATACAAAACTTCTATATTGTATTGAAGGTTTTGTGATATGTTTGACTGTGGATGTGCTATTTTATACCATTCATGGTTTATGGTGAAATTATTGACATTTCGTATGCTAGTTTTAATACAAATGTTTATGTTATGTTTAAACCTTTTCATATGGGAATGCATTGGACTTAATATGTGACGGGTGGAGCCCGCTATAGCTCCTCGATGCATCGGTAGGTCTCATGAGACAAACTAGTGTCTTGGCACGAGGCCTTGACAAAATCTTATTTGTGGTCTTGGCACGAGGCCTTGACTACGTGGTTATGATAGTCTGGCATTATGCATTCTAACATTATGAAAGTGGTTAGTGATTTTGCGTGTGATTATTCGATTAGTAGAATATCCATGTGAATGAGTAAATGGCATTATTTCATTTTACTTTTGCCATATTATGTTGATGTTCAAGTTTAAAAGGCTTTTGTTTTAGTTATAAATTGCCTTAAATGTTTATTCTTATTTATGAAAGTTTCCGTTATATTGTTATCCTTACTGGGCATTTGAGCTCACCCCTTTTCCATGTTTTAATTTTCCCAGGAAGTGAAGAAGTAAATTATGAATGACCTGCAGGGATATTGTGAGGGGATAATAGTGTGGACTGTGGAGACATTATGTTGTTGTAGTAGTTTTTCATTTTATGAAGTAATGTAAAACTTATGAATATATCTGGTGTTTCCAAGGCTACTAAACCAATCGGTCTTTCGAGATTTGATCTTTCTTGTGATCATGCCAATGTTACGAAGTAATGCACCGACTCTGGGTAACTAGGGTCGGGGCGTTACATTTCCTCTATAACCTTGTCGTTATGTTGGATATTATGAATAATAATAACTAAATTATTAACATTTCATTGTTTAAACATGTATAAAATAAATTCAATGATTATATATTTATTGGATATAAAATAAGAATCTTTTAAATAAAAATAATTTTTTAAAAAAATATTTATTTTTATAAAAATTGTTTCAACTTGCTTTGCACACATATTTTTTGAATTAAATTTTAAAACTATTATAAAATTTATTTTTAAAAAAAACTTAATTTTTTAAATCATAATATGAAAATTATCTTAGGGTAAATTTTTTGTATTTTTTTAAAAAGTTTCATTTTTCGATGAATAGAGAACAAATGCTGATTTTTATTAAAAATTAACTTTTTGTTTAATTTATTTATAATAACAATTTTATTTTAATGTTCTTTTTAGATTGAAATCAGTTCAATTATATATCAATTAATTAAAATTAGGTTATTTTATTCAATTTCATATTGAATTTTATATGAAAGATTATTAAACTTTTAAATGTATTTTTTAGGAAAACTATTTTTTTCAAAATGTATCTAGGATTAATTTTGAATTATATTATTCCAATTTTGGGAGTGGAATTTGGAAAATTCTATTCTATGTTTTTACTCAAAATAATAAATATTACCTTAAAATTTCAACATAATTTTTTACCATAATGAAAAGCAAAAATCGTAAAAATTATTTACCGTTGTTAAGGTAAAAACAGGTTTATGGGGGTTAAAATAAAACTATAAGTTAAATAAAGAAAAAAAACGTATCTAATTATTATTTTATAGTAATATTTAGACCTTATATTTTATATGGTTTTAAAATGGTCCATTTTGGAGCCATTTTTCATGATAAAAACATGGGTGTAATTCTTTCTTTTCAAACAATCAAAGTGTGTCCTCTCCCACACTTATAAAAGGCCACCCACTTTACTCTCCATTACACAATTAAAAAAATTGTTTTATCCAATAAAATCCCAAATATATTAATCACTTCCCCAATCTCATCCTAGATTCCTTTTCTTTTCATAAATTCATCCTAGGATGGCTTATGTTGCAACCCAAAAGAAGTTTTTTGAGGAAGAGTTAACATCCTTAGCTGAGCATTTTATTTTATTTCTTCCTAATACTCCTTAAAATATTCTTAAAATATTATGATATAATATCCTAATTATATTATATAAAATTCAATTTTTTTATGTTAATGTAATGACGTACAACTATCTCCTCTTCTCTGAAATGGGAAATGAAACTGTTGATTGTGTGTGTGGAAAACTACCGCCTCGCAAACTAAAATAATTTGTCGTCCATCAACGCTTCTCAACACTAGACATAATTATGTATATAATAATTACATATAATATTTATGATATTTTTATACTTATTTAATTATAATATCTTATATATATTTCTTACTTTTCATTCCATAGAAAATACGATAGCATCGCTCTTGTGTGCGCTGGACTACCGACTCACGAAGTGATGTGATTTTTTCACTAAATGTTTACATGGAAGGTAATAAAGGATAAATTTAATTATAATATGTGATATATATGAAGTGATATTAATTTTTTAAAACCAATATACCATTCACTTCCTTACAGGTTCACCCGTTAAGGAAATTATAGCGCCGCTCATGCATATGTATGACCCACCGTCTCCACGAAGCGATGTGATTCATTCACCATGTTCAAAATTAAATAATTATTTTAAAGAATAATATAATTAAAAAATAATACTTTTAAAAGTAATATAATTCTATATATGATGTAATTATATCCTTTTTTCAAAATATGGTACTTTCATGATAAAACATGGATAAGAAAACCAAGAAATTGACACCCGGAACAATTGTAATAATGAAATATTAATAACGAACGGGTAATAAGATGTTATAAAATGATCATATATCACATTATATGTTTTAATATGGTTCTCATATAATTGAAAAACTTATTTAAACACACTATACAGGTAGTTAATGAACATTTAACTAAAGGGAAGCGTGAGGTAAGGGGTTTCTTAACTCAATTTTAATTCTTTGGGTTATATGACAACTTCATTTATTATATTATGCCTATATTATGTATGAAATTAATTTTTATTTATTTATGTTTTATTTAAATTTTTATTTTTTATATAAATTTTTTAAACATAACAACCCCATTGATTAAATCTCACCTCAATTATACAAACTTTGTAAGACTTTCATATCAAACTTCCTTCTTTGAGACACATGTTCTTTTATATACCTAATTTTTTTTAAATGGTTTATATATAGAAAAATTACATAAAATATCATGAATCCTTCCTACATCATGATATTTTAAGTTAAAATTCATATACATCATTTTTATATGTCGTGATTCAAAATTTACCAAAGTAATAAGGTTTTATGTTACAATCTTTATTAAAATCAGGATTGTTTATACATGAATTTCCATTTAAGGAAATTATTTGATCATTGTCTAATAAACGCCTTTAATTTACTTATCCTCTAGTTATTAATGAAATTTTCAAGTAATATTTCCATTTTAATCACTTTGGTAAAAAAATTAATATTTTTTTTATTAAATCATACTTCTTTTCTCTCTTCTGTCAAAAACACATTTTCATTCAAATACATTTTTTATAAAAATTCTTTAATATAATTGTTTAAAGTATTTATTACCCTTAATTTGATTTTTAAAAAATTTATTTAATGAAATATTCATATTTTTTTCTAAACATGGTACTTTTTTACTTCTCTTATGAAAATTTTAAAGGAATATTTATATTTTTTTAACTTATTCAGCATGAATGGAACTCTTCCACCATCATGACCACTCATTATTTTAAAGAATAATTTTTAAGTTAAAACGGTTATTTTCAAAAATGGTTTAATTAATTCTTGATAATTTTTTATATTTTAAATACGTTCTTTCAAAATGGAAAGGATATTTTCCTTAAGAAATATTCAAAGTGATCTTTCAAAATCATTTTCCATCAAAGATGAAATACTTTGATGTAACTCCAAGGGAAATGGTCATTTTATTCAAGAATTTTTTACATATTTCTAAAATTATTTTCATCAATGATAATAACCTCGTATTTTATGGATTGTTTCTAAATTATGTATAAATATATATCATATATATCTAGATTATTCTTCATTCTTTTGATAGGGTAATACATGAATTATGATCATTTCTCAAAATAATTTATTATGAAATTTATATTGATTATGATATGAAACAACATTATCCAACCCATTTTCTTTCCATTGGTAATTATTATATTATTCCTTATGATTAATTTTCTTTGTGTGACATAAATAGATCATGAATATGTTATGATGGGTGTACCTATATATTTTTCCAAGAAATTAGGAAAATATTTAATCTCAAGATGCATTGCATATGGGATTATAGAGTAAACTAAATCCATTATAGAGATTTTTTTGCTATGTGATATTGTCGAGTTAGCTATACATTATTCATTTTTTTGGCACATTATAGGTTTCTGCCACATTTCCTATGTACCCATGATATTATGATACCATTTTATATATATTATGCTTCCATGAGTTTACTCATGAGCCTTATCTTTAGGATATCATGTTATACTTTTGAATCACGTGTTATGTTTACTTATCTTATTTATTACCTTAATGGTATTTTTGGCTCACTCATTTTGTCATTTTATTCCCCTAGATATCCCATATAGTTTAAGAGCTCAAAATTATTTAGGATATCATTATTGAGAATAGAATAAAAGATTTATTTTTAGTATCACTTTGAGGTTATATAGATCTAGTATTAAAAAGTAACTAGGAATTTATGATCCCTATGTTGTATTAATGGTTATTTATATTAAAAAATAATGTAACAAAATGTGTAAAAAGGCTTAGGTAACCATATTTGGAATCAGATGAAATGTTCAATTATCATTTGAAACTAGGAAGAGAAAACAATATTTAGAACCCTGGGGATAATACTAGGGATAAAGATAAGAATGGAAAAATATCCAAGAGTTTTTTGAATTTTAGAGAAAGTGGTTTCATAGAAATTACATCCTCATCTAGATACTAAAATTGGATGTGGTTCAAACATACATTTACCTAGGGGTAATAAATCTGAAAAAGGTGCATTGGGCTTGACTCAAGCATTACATGGTACATGAAAATAAACTTTATTATGAATCTGTTTTGAAACTCTTGAAATATATGGTTTGGAAATTCAAAAACACTTTAAAAATAGTCATTAAGGATTTGAATAGATGATAACCTTGAATTGACTTGGTTAAACCTAAGGTGTATTATATTGAAATGAAGGTGTCATGATTTAGACATATTATAAATAATTTTTCATGATTATTTGGTTTCTTACTATGATTATTATTTCCCATATTATGTTATATGGTCTTAGTAAATTTCTGGGACTAGGAGTAATCATGTTAACACTAAAAGTTATGGAAACATTGGTGACTATGAGCAACCAAAATGAATGATGAATTGAGAAAAAGATATTGTGATTATGTCTAATAATATATCACGATATATGATTAATAATATAACACCCCAAAATTATAAAAGAATAAAATTGTATTCAATAGCTTATATGACATAAAACACTAATCTTAAACAACCAATGAAATATATTTCTTTAAATTTAATCTCTTTGATATCTTGAAACACACACAACCTCAAGTCTGAAGGAACCATAAAGTAGAATACCATTATAACCTAGTCATTAAATTAGAAGGTATGAATAATATAAACATTATTATGAAAATTATATGTTTTACACATGTATAAACAAATACATTTGTTATATATTGAATATAAATTTAATAATAATCATTTGAAAGATAAAGAAATATTTTTCTGAAAAACTCAATTTTTCTAAAATATGGTTTAGTTGCTATTTATGCACATAATAAACAATTAATTTTTACCAATTCTACAAAATTTATTTGAAAAAATAATATTAATTTTTTTTCATTTTAATTTAAACATTATCCTTGGGTGAATTTCTAAAAATTCATTGAAAAGATAAGTTTTTTTATGAATAGTGAAAAATAATGATTTTTATGAAAACTACCTTTTTTTAAATTAATTATAAAGTAAAATTATATTTTAAATTATTTTTAAAGTAAAATTGCATAAAATATATTAAAATTTAACTAATTTATCTCATTGGAATAATTTTCATAATAAATTTTGATATTAAAACATTCTATACTTATGGGAATATTCTCTCAAGAAACACTATTTTTTATCGCATCTGTGTGTATAATTTTAAATTAAATTATTTTATTTAAATGAATTGAATTTGAGAAAAATTATTTTGTATTATGAGTCAAAATAAATTATATTATCTTAAAATTTAAATATACTTTTTTATAATTATAAATTGTAAAAGTAGTAAAAATTAATTACCACAGTTAAGGTAAAAACTTATTAACCGAGAGGTTAAACATAAAATATAAAAGTTAAATAACATAAAAACTTGTAAAATACCCATTTTATGTATATATATAGATATTATAACCTATAAATGTCTAAAATTTCTCATTTTCAGGCTCTTGGAATGAAAATAAATATGGGTGTGGTTGAATATTTTCAAAAAAAATATTGTTTGTCCTCCCCCCTATAAATGGCCAACGCCTCTTCTCCCCTATTAACTATTACTAAGAAATTTGGTTCATAAAATACATAAAAACACATTCCTTTCACTCATAACAATATATTATATCCTTTTTGTATCATTAATCCAACCTAAGAAGGATTCTGGTGAAAACCTATAGAAGTTTTCTGAGGAAGAGGTAACGTTCTTGAACAATGGTTTTTATTTTATTTTCTTCCACCTCCATAAAATAATATTAAACCATGGTTATATAATAAATATGGTATATTCCATATACATAGATTTTATTATGTTATTTAAATAGTTTTTATCCATATCCTCTTCCCTCAAATGGGAAATGAAATCGTCGATCGTGTGTATGGCGGACTATGGCCTCACGAATCGATGTAATTCATTTTCCATCACCACCTTTCAAATTTGGATATATTTATGGATTTTAAAAAATTATATTATATTTAATATATTATTATTATTATTTAATTTTAGTATCACATATCCCCTCATAATTTCCATTCCATTTAAAATATGATAACATCACATGTGTGTGTGGAAGACTATTGCCTCACAAAGCGATGTGATTCATTTTTCACTTAAAATTTAAATGGAAGGTAATAAGGATGAATTTAGTGAATATATATGATATATATGACATTATATTGATTATAGAAAATTTATATATCACCCACTTCATTTCCCTTTCACACATTAAGAAAATGATAATGTTGCTCATGAGTACGTACAGCCTACCGTCTCCACGAATCAATGTGATCCATTCTCCATGTTCGAATTTAAATAATGATTCTAAAAATTTATATAATAACCAAAAATGATATTTATAACATTAGTTTTATTATCTATATGATATAAATATATAATATGTTCATGAACTGAAATATTCAAGACAAAACATATATGAGAAAACAAAGCAATTAACACTTTAATCAATGAAAATAATGAAATATCATTAAAAAACTAGTTCAAAAATTATAAAAGGGAATTATATTTTATATTTTTAATCTAAATATATTTCTATTATAAATTTATAAAATTATTAAAACCATTTTACATAATGTTAATTCAAGTTCAACCCAAATTATGTGTGAGGCAAGGGACTTCATCTCAATTTCCCTTCATGGAGGCATATTGTAATGTTATCAATTAATTTCTTTTATATGATGTATGTACTACCCATTTTACCAGTAATATAATTATTACTTAATAATATATGGTTTTTTATGTTTCAATTTGAATTATTCTATACAAGGGTATTTAAATTAAAAAATTTCAAGTGGTACAGAATTCCATAACTCAATTTCTTTTCATTGGGTTATATTAATTCTCCATTACATTTTAAATTTTATTATTATGTGTGAAAATAATATTGAATATATTATTTTTTATTTAAAAAAATTATTTAAATTTTATACACATGATCCATGCATTGATTAATTCTCTCTTCAAATTTATGATCATTGTAATGGATTATTTCACAATCTCATTTTAATTAAGATTATTTACATTTGAATTTCAATTGAGGGAAATTATTTTATAATTGTATAATAAACCCTATTAATTTTATTCTCGTATGATTATTAATTATTTTTTCACGTAATAGTACCATTTTTCTTATATTTGGTTCTTAAAAGTATTGAGAAATTTTTTTAATAAAATTTAACTTCATTTCTCTCTTCAGTCATAAATCTTTTTTCTTCCAAAACCATGTTTTCTAAAAATTATTTCAAAAAAAATAACATTATAAAAATAATTTATTAAATAAATTTTTACCCAATATTAATTTTTTACAAAATTTTTTGAATGAATCATCATTTAATTTTCCAAACAAGGCTTGTTTGGATTTTTCTAAAAATGATAAAGGAATATTTGTTTCAATGTATATGATATGTATATAAATTCCTATTGTCATGAAAACTAAATGTTTTAAATATTCCTTTATAATTTGAAAAGTTTATTTTCAAAGAAATATTTTTTAAAAATATTTTTTGAAATTTTAGTTTAAAAAAATGCATTTTTGTGTGAAAAAGATATTTTCCTCAATAATGTTCTTAAATATATTTTTATAGTATTTATATTCCTAAATGAAAAAAATAAATTTATTTTACATATAATATACTATGGATATGTTGTATTTATATCATATTTATTCTTTCTATGGATGTTTTATGATCATTTAGACTGAGGAAGGTATTAACATTCACTTTCTTGATTCAACATTGTATTCATTAAGTTTCCCTTGAAATATTCACTTTCCTGTGATCATTGAAATTAAATTTCCCCTAAATGTCCATATTATTTATCATGGATATGTTTATTTCTTAAAACATATATCATTTCTACATTCGGTGTTCTAAATTAAGAGTTATTTGTTTATATGGGGAAATATTGATAAATATTTACCCTTTACTCAATATAAATATTTAATTATAAGGAACATTGTTCATGAAATAAATCAATTATTTGATATCTGAGAAATTCTTGGGACATGTAGTGATGGATGGGGAAAAATTTATATATCCCCTCAATGAATCAGTAGTATCATGGGTTGAATGATTAATTCAGCATTAAATGGTGTTTTACTAACAGTTTTAAACTATCATGTGAAAGGACTTGATAGTATAAGTATTATGATTCTTGAGATTATAACATACAATAATTAAACATTTCATTCATTAGGAATTTAGTTATTATTATCCATGATATTTTCAGAATTATGTTATCTCTGGATGCATTTTATTCTTAGTTATTAATTAAATGGATTGTGATTTCAGTTATTGACCTTTCAATATTGATTATTCCTTATCTAATCATGATATTCAAGTTATTTAAATGGAATTTATGTTCAGTTATTTAACTTTACATATTGATTATTCATTATCCATTCATGATAGTCATTTTATTTAAATGGAATGTGCTTTCAGTTATTTACATTTTCTTATTGATTATTTCTTATCTATTTATGACGGTTAAGTTATTTAATTACAATGTGAGTTCATTTATTTACATTGACATGTTGATTATTCCTTATATAATCATTATGGTCACATTATTGATTAAATGGAATATGTGTTTAGATATTTACCTTTATATATTTATTTTTCTTCATTTACTCATGATAGATTCTTTTTTACGTAACTCTTACATATCATTTGAGCTCACCCTTATTTCTTTTCCTTTCCCTAGAATCCAAGAAGTGTACTATTAATGATATTCAAGGATATGCTATTAGGAATAATGATATTCTCAAAAAATTATGTTCTAATTTTTATATTCAAATTTAATATGGGAATCATGTATGTATCTTGTTTACCAAGACTATTAAACTATTCAGTCTTTATGATGTGATTCCTTATATTTTTTTCAAAAATAATAAAGTATACACCAGCTATAGTATACTAAATTATGAGTTTTTATAGTTGGTATTAAAGTAATTTTTTTAGAAACATTAGGAAATAGATTTAGGAAAACATATATTAGGGAACATAACCCCAGGATAGACTTTGAGGATAAATTCAAAAGAAAATCTTACAGTTTTGGTAAGGTATATATTATACTTTTTCATATAAATACATCCATATATGGATAAAACAAGTGGAAGTGGTTATAGAACAGATGTAACTAGGGGTAATAACTCTAAAATAGGTGTGTAAAGGTTGACACAAGTGTTACCTAGTACATTATAATGGGACTTACTGAGCACTTAGTTTGACACTCCTATAGGATATTATTTAGATAATTCGTATTTTCATTATTAACCCTTATGAATGATTTAAATAGATGATGACAACTAATGACGTAATTTAAACCTAAGGTGTATATATTGAAAAAAAATTCATGATTTAGTCATCCTATAAATTATTATATGGTTTTCCTATTATTATTATTTTTTTTTCACACTATGATTTTTCATTTTAGTCAATGGATAAAACCCAAATTAATCATGTTAACATTGAATATTAAGGACAATGTGGGGACTATAACCAACCAAATTGGATGATGATAAGAGTGAAATATATCATGATTATTCTAAATCTATTATCTTGAAATATTATTAACAACTTATACCTTAACAAACTCTTGAACCGAATAATGAAGAGAATGATGGAGTTCTCTAAGATCTCAAGTGGTGGAGGCCATATAGGAAAGAAGGATCAATTTCCTTCATGTAAAAAATATAGAAAGAGACACCTAGGAAATAGTCTCAAATTAATGGGAAAATATTTTATGTGTGGAAAATAAGGGAATACTAAAATGAATTGTTGGGAAAAAATGAAGAGTATGATGGAATGAAAAAAAATTATCCTAGAGATACATTTATAGTTCGTTGTCTCAAATATGGGGAACCTTGTCATTATATTTGTCAATTTCATATTCTAAAGGTTAACCCCTAGACCAATTAAGGACCTATGTTTAAATAAAATGTTTGAGTATTTATGTAATGGGATTCTAGAATTATATTGTAGAAGTATTTTTTTGACGGTATTTTAGATATAAGAATCATGAAACATATAAGGATTATGTTAATTTTCAGAAGAATATATTTCTTCATTAACATAAATGATTTGGATACCATCATGGGTTTATGAGTTTAATGTTTATCATAAGTTTAATGTCTTAAACACACCTTTTGGAAATTTAAGTGGTGAGAGTATAACATGAATAAAGATATTTTTTGAAAAACCTTATGGGAATAAAAACCATTGGCTTAGTATATGATTTTGTGAAAAAGTTATTTATAGAATAATTATCTTACATATTGTAGGAAACAAATTAATTTTATTAGTAAGATTTAGGGTTTATATTGTAATGACCTATAAATTTATCAATGGAAATTCCCTTCTTATAATTATTCCATGTAGTATAAGCACACACATCACATAGAGAAACAAAAATAACATTATAAATTAAGAATGATATGTTAGTCAATAACAAAACCAATAATAATGAAAAATATTAAAATATAAAAATAAATAAAAAATAATAGAATAAGAAGAGGATAATGTGGATCTTCTAGATCCACCAGAATGACCACACTCACAAACAAATATGTATAAATAAAACATATTTTTAATAATTAAATATTAATTTTGAAGATGAATATATATGTAACCTTAAATATAATAAATAAGTGAATAAATAATGAATGGAATAATATTTATTTATAGGAAGTAGATAAACCATATGGCCATTATAAATATTATTGTTTCAATAGTAATCTAACCATTGGAATAGTACTCGGCCATTGGAATAATAATCTGATAGTTAAGAATAGTAATCTGAATACTAGAAATGGTAATCTGACTATTTGAATAGTAACCCCACCTATGGAAATTTAAAATAATATTTATGTATTTTGTAAAATTAAAATATTATATATTTATATCAAGTTATAAGTAAATAAATGTTTTAAAAATGATAAATTAGGTGTTTGTCTTTTTATAAAACGTAAATGCCTTATTTTAAATTTTATAAGGAATATAATGATTTAAAATAAAATTTATTTTTATAAAATGGATTAATAAAATAAAATAAAATTTTATTATAATGATATGATAATTTTACGAGACTATAATCAATTTTCCAATGAGTTATAAAATCGATTAAAATATTAATATTGGTATTTTTAGAATAAGTGATGTTTTTATTTAAATAATAAACTTATCATATTTAGAAAATTATTTTTATTGAATAGATTCCATTTTTTAAATCTAAAAATATAAAAATGGATAGAGTGAATTTTTTAGATTTTTCTAAAATAGTTGAATTTTTGGTGAATAGTGAAATATGATAATTTACGTTATTTAACATTATAAGCCAAATATATGAATTATTGAGTCATCCGTGATTTAAGAATGCATTATTTCAAACTCACATGAACTAGTTACTATATATAGTCACATTATTAATCATTAATGATAGTTTTGACCCAAAATAATAAAATAATGAATATAATAATAAAAAACACCCCTCTCCTCCCCTTATAAATACCACATCTCACCACCCCTTCTCCTCACACCTTCTAAGACTTTAATATTGAATAATATCTCATAATACCTCTACTACACACTCTCCCCACTTCCAAGTGTGTATGGTCTCAGCAAAAGACCAATTCTAAGTTCCTTAAGGGGTCCTTCAAGGAGGTTATATTCCAGAGTAAACTTTCTCAAATAACCTCTCTTCTAGAGTATTATTCCCATTTTACAAGAACAAACATAAATATACACAAGTTAACCAACCATGAAATTGTGAAACGAATGCTCCCAGAACAACAAAATTAAACTTTATAACTTATTTAAATGTCTATAAATGAGTTTAATAAAATTATAATAAATCAAATATAGATAAAAAAATTATTAATTAATAAATTAATGAATCTAATTTTATAATCCAGGTCATTAAGTGCAAGAGGATAACATATTTAGACATAAGGTGAGGGATCTCTTCGAACCTCCATATTTTGTTTGGGTAACACTTTATCGCTCTTTGCCTCAAGTTATCTATTAATTATTATTCTATAATTATTATATATTCTATATATATTCTCCCAAATAATATATCTAGATCAATTCATCTTTCTTTGATGGGTAAATACATATTTTAAAAGTTTCCTTTATCAATTCCTCTCAATAAGGAAACCTGATGAGGGTAACTTCTCTGTTACTTACCCATTTTCAAGTAAACTCCATAAAATATTTTAAGACACAAATATTTTCCATAATCAATCATTTTATCATGGAAAAAATTAGTATATTTATAGTTTTATTTAAATAATTATGCCTTTATCCTTTTAATTGTTATTTATTATTTTTCTTAAAACTATGATTAAGTGGAACATTTATATTATTACCTAGACACTCTTTTCATGTTTTAACATCAATTAGACATCATTATTCATGATCTATTTTTTTACCTAATGAATTTAAAAGAATTATTTAATTAGTTAATTCATGTATACCATTATGATACACCCTTTGGATATGCCTCATGACATGATTACAAAACCCATTTATTTCAATAGGTAATCCTTATGTTTATTCCTTATGTTTGATTTCTTTATGTGGCACACATATGCATGTACATGTTATGATGGGTACACTCAAATAGCACTCTAATTTATTGGGTGAATTTTTATTCTCTTGATACATTATTTATGGGGTATATAGTAAACCAAATCCATTATGGGACACTATCCACCATGTGATATAGTCTAATAAGTTATCATTGAATCATGTTTATGTCATGATATATGTCATTGTCACATTCCTATGTTTCCATGATCATATGATAAAATTTTAGATATTTTATGATTAAATATGTTTATTCATGATTCATGCATTTTATTTTATCATGTTATACGTTCTGACTCATGTTTTATTATTCTTTTCCATGTTTATTCTCATACCGATCTTTTTAGCTCATCTATTTTTGACAATGTATTATCAGAGTTATACAATTTATTTGTAAGAGCTCAAAGTAATTTAGGAGTTCATTATGGAAATTAATAAAATGTTTTTAAATTATAGTTTCATGTTTCCTAATTATATACCCAGTCTTCTTAAGGCACTATAATTTTTGATCCTCAGTTTTTATTTGATTTTTAATTATACTTAATATCATGTAATAATATATGTAAAAGGATAGGGTATATATAGTTGGTATCAGAGGAAGATATAGTTATTTTTTGGTATTAGGACTAGAAAATTTTAGCAAAAAACCTATGGATAATTCTATCACCATGGATAATATAGATTAAAACCTACAGAATCATATGTTATGATATACTTATCAATTATAATTTTATCCTTCTATGTTCATGGTTGCATTTTTATATATTCATTAGATAATTATTCACCCCTCACCCAAATTTTATTTTTATTATTTTAGATAATGTATGGAAATATAATAAATTTTTCTAAAAAAAATGTGATAGGAAATGTTATGAATTCTCTGATGAGATGCCAAAATCGATGGGAATGGGAGATCATAATTTCATGACAGTACTGTCTCAACTAGAACATGTTATGAATAATAACTTAAATCATGTGTAAAGAACTCCTCCTCATAACAATGGTAAAGTTATGGTTGAATCCTTTATGAAGAAAATTCCTCTTATCATTGGTGCATCTTATAATCCGCTCATTATGGAATAATTCGTTAACTCCATTGATAATATATTACTAGTCCTTCAATGATCAAAATAATATAAAGGCATGATTGTGGTCAATCATTTTTATGGATAAGATAATCATTAGAGGACACTAATCAAAAATACAAATTCGAAAGATGAAATTTATTCCATATAATGGTAAGGATTCAAGAAAATATTTTTTAATAAATATTTTACCGAAACTATTTGTCTTAAACTGAATAGGGAGTTCCTCAGACTGAAGAAAATGTAAAATGAGTCTATGAGAAAATACAAGGAAAACTTCACAAGGATTTCATAATATTACTCTATATTTTTTATGCACCCTAAAATCAAGGTGGATATCTTATTTAGTGGATTAAATGTGAGTCTGTGAAAAACCATGGAGATTTGAAACTTTTATAGCATTGAAGATATTATATTTTGTGCACTTAAGGTTGAGATGGAGATTGGATACTCTATATGGTATCATGGTATTAGAGATAAAAATTAGATAATTATAACGCAACTAGCCTTTTACATATATTATTACATGATTTTTACCTGAAAATAAAACCAAGGATCATAAATTCTAGTGTCTTTGGAAGATTTGGTACATAAAACTAAAAACATGGGACAAAAAAACATATTTTATTTAAACTCCATAATGAGAACCTAACTTTCTTTGAGACCTTACATCAGAATAGGGAATGCATGAACAAATGGATTATCTAAAAAAATTAGTAAGGGAATAAGAATATGAATAAAGCATAACACATGGGTTATAAGGCATAACATGATGGCATAAAAAGGCATGAATATACATAAGGAAGTATAACATATGTAATCATGGTATCATAAGAGATGTTGAAACAAAACACAAAATGAAATAAGAATTATTTTAGGCCCATTGAACATGGATTAGCATGAGTCAAGGATAACCACCAAGACCATTTCACCTGGAGCACGAGTCAATGCTAACCACCAAGACCGTATCACGTGCACCATGAGTCAAGGTTAACCACCCAAACCATTGCATATGATATCTCATGAGACTAAAAAGTACTCAATGATTTTGAGAACTATCTAGGAAAACTAATCATAAAATGTTCATGAATATTTATACCTCATGAATAATCATACATAAGGAATCAAACATAAACATAAGGGTTGCCCATGGAAAGAATTTGGGTATCATAACCCTGTCAAACAGCATAACCAAAGGGAATATCCTAATGGTGTCCATGAAAAAATGGATTTAAAACATAAATGGGTATTAATAAGTTAAACTAGGTATATATCATGATTAGTGATGTAACACTGACACTAAAACATGTAAAAATATTTTATGAAACTTTAGAAATAAAAAATTTTAGGGTGGTTGAAGGAAAATATTAAAGATAATTTAAAGAGGAAAAGGAATAATATTTTATATAAAATTAAATTGAACCAATATATTTCTTTATGGTAAAATGAGTGATTTTAGAAAATTAATTGTGGCTTAAAATATATTATGTAGTGCACTTTAAAATCGGTAAAAATTGGGAAATACCCTTTAATTAGGATTACTTATTAGGAATAATTGAGAAGGGAACCTTTTTAAAACATATATTTCCCTAAAAAAGAAGGATGGACATATCTAGATAAATTATTTTGGAACATATGAACATAATTTAGAATAATTACACAAAAATAAATAATATTTACAATGGGGTAAATGGATAAAAGTGTAACCCAAAAAAATGAGGGTTCTAAGAGAATCTCATACCTTATGTCCAAAAGTGTTCTTCACTTGATCTTAATGTCCTAGATAATCATATTAAATCCATTAATTAATTAATTAATAAAATTTTCTACATTTATTTGATTGATTATCATTTTATTAAGTTTATTAATTGACATTTTTATGAGTTATAAGATACAATTTTATCATCTAGGAGAATTTATTTCCTTGGTTTTCATGATTGGTTACTTATATACATGTATGGAAGGTCGTGTAAAAAGAGAATAGTTTTCTAGAATTGAAATTATATGTTATTAATGAACATATATAATATTAAATGGTCCAATATATCATTTTGGTTCTGTATGTGAGGATGAATCATTGGATAAAACACTAATGATATTCGATTAGATTAATTTGGAGTTTTTTATCATCGCGAACTAGTTTTGTTTTATTAATTAATATTATGTATATATAATGGTTCCAAAACATTAAATAGGTTGTAATAAAAATATAATAATATTTTTTAACAATAAATTTTTTTATGATTATCCTTGAAGGAGGTAAAGGAAATTGATAACTCATCATCCTTGAATGTGATAAATTGACACATCACAGGCAATGTTATCATTTTTAGAACAATAAGGGGAGGGTAAAGAAATGATGATGGATTATTCCATGAAAAAAATACAATTATAGTATATTTGAGATACCAGAGTTAACATGCCACTTGGATAAGGTTATTTGAGGAGAGAATAATAAAAAGAAAATAAATTGAAAGAAAAATAAAAAAATAAAGAGGATTTTACCTCTTGAATTCTCCTCCTTGAAAACCTCCTTAAAGAAATTGGTTTTATTATTTTTTGAGAAAAAAGGATCTTGAACATGGGGGGAGTGATTTGAAATAGGATTGGTTATAAATTTTATAAGATTAAAGGATTAAGATGTGTGAGGTGAATAGGTGGTGAGCGGTGAGCGGTGGTATTTATAGTGGAGGAGAGTTGTGTTTTTTATTATTCTATTCATTATTTTATTATTTTTTCCAATAAAATAAATATTTATGATTATCATGACTAAATATAGTAACTATTTCATGTTATTTCTAACTAATGGTGCTTACATCATCCATACATCATCCATAGATCAATAATTCGAGTATTTAGCTTATATTATAAATTACTGCATTTCACTATTCAATAAAAATTATATTATTTTAGAAAAATTAAAAAAAATAACACTAAAAAATTTCTTATATGTAGAATGAAAAAATAGACTCCATTTTATGAAAATAATTTTCAAAATATAAGAAATTTAATTTTTATTTAAAGTCTCCATTTACTTGTAAAATACCAATTTTAAAATTATAATTGATTTTATAACACTTTGAAAAATTAATTAAGGTCTCAAAAAATTATCTCATAATAATAAGAAAAAACATATAATGTTTCATGAATCTATTTTATTAAAAAATATTTTCTTTAAAATCATTATAATAATGATAAAATTATAAATAAATAATTATGTTTCACACAAATATCACTACTTAATTTAAAATGTTTAAAAAATTTATTTACTTATACTATGATATAATTATATCATATTTTCATTTATAATATGGATAAGTTTTATATAAAAATTCATTGGTATGGATACTATTCTATTGGTAAGATTGCTATTCCTAAGGCTCACATTACTATTCCAATGGTCAAGTTACTATTCCATCGGTATAGGTTCCTTAATTTATAAAAATGCCACTTATTTCATTCATTGTTCATTTATAATGTTTGTATTCTGTTCTAAATGTGGTTTTATGTGATTTATATTATATTATATAATTATAATAATGGAAATTTCATTGATAGAATTTCGGGTTGTTACAGAAATAGTGTTTAATATGGGAGGATCAATAGATAAGTCCCATAGAGGAAATAAAACCCAACATCCTTTGTTTCAAAATTGTTGGAACAAGAATCCCTGGAACTATCTAAAGGGAACCAAGAGATGTTTCAAATATGGAAAATAGGGGAATCATGATAATAATTTCTAGAGGGATATAAATAATCCCTCTAATTGGGAATAATAAAGGAATGTTCAGAGAAAAACTCATCTTATAGTACAGTGTTTCAGCTACAAGGAACATGGTCATTATGTGAGACAATTACCTAAGACAGGGGTTGTTAGAGACCATTAACGATAACAACCTCTAAGTTAAGAAGGAATATAATATTATATCACTACTACTGAGGTGGATCTTGAAAAATATGTGGTGATTAGTATGCTGGATATTCATTCAATAATATAAAATGTACTTTTTTATTATGGTTCTACACATTATTTTATATCATATATTTTTAGTAGAATTATTCAAACAACACCTCAAAATATAGAGGTTGAGTTATCTATGAGAACAATATATTGGGAAATTATTTCATATAAAGTATATAAATCCTCCTCGATCAATGTTTGTGAACTAAAAAACCCCATAAAATCTTTTCTTACCTTATTTAGTGGAGTTTTATGCAATATTGGGCATGGATTGGCATTCATTATATAAATCCAACATCAAATTTTGGGAAAGGGAGACCACTCTTCACGCCCTAAGGCATCCTTCAATTATATCAAAATATTAGGAGGAGGATGAATATCTATTGGAATATTCTTCTCATGAATAGATATTCTTTCCTTATGAGAAAGAATATGTAGATAAAATGATTGAGACAAATCAGAGGATAATTTTTTAAGACATGCCCATTGTGATTTACTACAGTGATGTGTTCACTAAATAATTTTCAAATCATCCCCCTGATTGAGAGGTTGATTTATCAATTGAACATATACCTGGATCTCTTCCGATATTAAATACTAATTAATATATGGAAACCATTAAGTTGGAAGAACTAAATAAGCAGTTACAAGAGAATCTGTACAATGGTTTTATACACCCAGGTGATTCACAATGGGTTTTTTGGTCCTCTTTTTCAAAAATAAGGATGGATCAATGCACCTCTGCATTGATTTTCATGAGATCAAAAAATCACAATAAAGAACATGTATCCCCTACCATGGATATATGACTTTTTCGATCAACTATTTCATCCCAAGTAATTATCTAAGGTGGAACTTCATTCGAGATATCACTAATTAAAGGTGAATAAGGAATATATATACAAGAGTGACATTAAAACCAGGTAGGGACATTATGTGTTCATATTGATTCCCTTCAGACTCACTAATTATCTATAAATATTCATGGACATAATGAATAGATCCTTTAGATAATACCTTGAAAAAATTTTGTTACTCTTTATATATGATATTCTGATATAATCTAAGAGAAAGGTGGAGCATTAGGATAATTTGAATATTATGCTAAATAAATTGTGAGAGGATAAAATATATGAAAAGTACATTAAATGTGAGTTATTGGTGGATGAAATATCTTTCTTAGTGAATTTTATCACCAATAGAGTGATTTCTATGGACCCTTCTAGGACAAATGAAATTAAGGAGTGGACCAGAACATCATCTGTAATGGATATTTTTCAATTCCTAGGTCTATCTAGGTATTAATTATGATTAATGAGGAAATTCTCATGATTTTCAAGTAAAATAACCAAGCTAGATCATAAGGGAGTAACATTTTTCTGGAATGGGGAATGTAAAGACCGCTTCAAAGAATTGAAAATGAGGTTTATCACTACACCAGTACATACATTACCCAAAAGTGGGAAACTAATTGTGTTATATAGTGGTGCATAAAATATGGTCTTATGTTTTGTACTGATTCAAAATGATAAATTGATAGGCTACACCTCAAGGTAGCTAAACTTTCATAAGAAAAACTATCCCACGCATGATTTTTCATTGGTGATCATGATCTTTTAATTGAAAATTTGGTGTAATTATCTCTATTGGGAGAAGTGTGAGATGTGTAATAATTAAAAAATCCTCAAATATATATTAAAAATAAGGATATTAACATGTGCCAGTGAATATGGTTAGAGATCGTCTAGGATTGTGACTGTTCAATCCACTACCATCCTCGTAAAGAAAATAATGTGGCAGATTCTGTATGAATAAAGGATTATATATCATTATCAATGATAATAATTGATAATGATACAATATTTTTAGACTTTAAATTTATGTAATTAGGAATAATAAAGGAAGGAACATCATTATTCAATTCACAAATTATTTCTCAACTATCCCTTTTAGAAAATATAAAGGATACTCAATGAGATTACTTGGAATTTCAAAATAATGTAGAAGGTGTCATAAATGATAAATCCACAAAGTTCAACATTAATGAGGAAGGATTCATAATATTTGGGTCATGAATATGTGTACTATCAAATATTAAGATAAAGAGGGAGATTTTGAATGATTTACACAAATCAAACTTCTCCATCCACCCAAGTAATACAATAATATATTAATAACTTTGTGAGAAATATTGGTCGGACAATATGAAGAATGAGATCACTAAATATACATTAATGTTCCTAGAATTTCTCTAAGTGAAGACTAAAAGGAAAATTTCTAAGTTGATATAGCCATCACCCATACGTACATAGAAATGGGAAAACATCACCATGGACTTTTTCACTAGACTTCCAAATACATATAAAGAAAATAATTCTCTTTGGGTTTTTATGGATCATCTTACAAAGACTACTCACTTTATTATAATTTGATAAGACATCTCACTCAATAAAAATGCATGGATATGCATTATATAAGTGGTGAACCTATATGAAGTACCATTATCAATTGTATCTGATCAAGATATGATATTTACCTCCATGTTTTGGACGAGTCTCAAACATGCTCTAAACACTGAGATGAACTTATGTATGACTTATCTTCCTCAAACTGATGGTCAGTCTAAGTAGAATATTTTGTCCCTAGAAGAATTGTTGAGGTATTTCTCGATGGACTTCAAAGGATGATGGGATAAACATCTTCCTATGGATTAGTTCTCTTACAATAATAGTTTCTGCTAAAGTATACAAATGGATCCATATGAATCCCTTTATGGGAAATGATACAGAACACCTGTTTGTTTGGATAAAGATACTGAACACAAGTTTCTAGGACCTGATATGGTTGAGGAAATGGTAGATAAGGTGGAGACTATTCAGCATCATATTAGGGATTCTCAAATTCGATAGAAGATTTATGCATACAATCATCAATGGGATATAGATATTGAGGTTGGAGATAAGGTGTTCCTATGAATTTCTCCATGGAAGAGATTGATGAGATTTTGGAGGAATGGAAAGATAAGTTCCAGGTATATCATCCCCTTTGATATTATTGATCACATTGGAATTGTGTCCTATTGATTAACACTTCCACCAATCTTTTATCAATTACATGATATATTCCATGGATACTTCTTGAGGAAGTACATACCAGATCTCTCACATGTACTGAATTCAGAGGAGGTAGAGCTAGAAAATAATCTTTCTTATGAGAAGGATCCAGTGAATATCTTGGACCGTAGAGATAAAATCCTAAAAAAATACTCACCTAGTCAAAGTAATATGGAGGAACCATAAGTATGAGGATGTTACATGGGAATTAGAGTAAGTGATGAAAGAGAATTACCCTCTCCTTTTTTACCGTAGTATGTAAAATGGAAATTCAAGGGAGAAATTTCATAAGGGATTGACAATGTAACGAACTAAAATTTTATCAATGGAAATTTCATTCGTATAATTATGTCATGTAGTATAAGCACACACATCACATAAAGAAACCAAAAAACATTATACATTAATAATGATACATTAGTCAGTAACTAAAATGATAATAATTATAAATATTATAGTAGGATAATAAATACAAAATATGAGAATAAGAATAGGATAATTTGGATCTTCTTGATCTACCAGAATTATCACACTCATTAATAAAGATATAGAAATAAAACAGAATGTTAATAATACAATATTCATTTTGAAGATGCGTGTATTTTTAACCTTCAAGAGAAGAAATAAGTGAATTGTGAATGAATGGAATAAGTGGTATTTATCAGAAGTAGAGAACCCACATGTCCATTACAAATATGACAGTTGGAATGGTAATCTAACCGTTGGAATGTTACACTTACTATTTGGATAGTAATTTGACCCTTAGGAATAGTAATCTAGTCGTTAGAATAGTAACCTCGCCTATGGAAATGTAAAATAATATTTATGTATTTTCTAAAATGAAAATATAATATATTTATACCATGATACAATTAAATAAATGTTTCAAAAATGATAAATTAAGTGTTTGTATTTTTTGTAAAAAGGAAATGACTTATTTTCAATTTTTTAATGAATATAATGATTTAAAAGAAAATTTAACTTTATAAAATTTATAAATAAAATTTTATTAAATTTTATTATAATGATATGATAATTTTATGAGACTAAATTAATTTTCAAAAGGTTATAGAATCGATTATAATATTAAAATTAGTATTTTTTGAATAATATATGATTTTAAATAAAAATATAATTTTTCATATTAAAAAAATTATTTTCAAAAAATGGATTTAATTTTTAAATTATAAACATTGAAAAAAATTTAGAGTAAATTTTTTATAATTTTCTAAAATAGTTGAATTTTTTTGAATATTGAAATATGGTAATTTATGGTATTTAACATTATAAGCCAGATACATGTATTTTTAAGTCATGAATGATGTAATAAATCATTAGTTTGAACTCAAATGTAATAGTTATTATATATATTCATCATAATAAACACTATTTATAGTCTTGATCCCAGATAATAAACAAATGAATATAATAATAAAAAGCACCCCTCTCCTCCCCTTATCAATACCACCCCTCGCCACCCCTTATCCTCACACCTTATCTGCCTTGAAGCTTTCAAAATATCTACCAAACTCTCTCCTACCAAATATCCCAAAGTCCAATTACTTCTAGTCTCACTAAAAGACCAATTCCAAGTTCTTTAATGGATCCTTCAAGGATGTTATATTCAAGAGGTAAATTTATCATATAAGCTCTCTTAATTTATTTTCTTCTTATACCTTCTCCTCATATCAATCATCCATAAAATAATAATAACTATAGTATCATATATATAATTTAATTTTATATTTTTAAGGTAATAACATCTTTCCACCACTTTTCTCATCTTCTCTTATTCAATAAAACGAAACAATTGTCCAAATTATGGCGGTTAACCATCTCCTTGGATAATTGTTTTTTGTTTTCCATTACCACCATCAAGGATGGACATAAAAGTATTATTATCATTAAATAATATTTTAATTGTTATATTATAAGTTATTTCATGTTCTATAACTAATATATATCCATGATATTAAATAAAATGAAACTAGTTTGTGATGGTCGGAAAGAAATCGCCCAAATAAACTAAACATTTATCAATAATGTCTTATCAAATGAATCATCCTCTTAACAAAAAGAAAAATGAAATATGGGAAAATTTAAAATTATTTAAGTCAATGGATACCATATAATTTCACTTCTAGAGTACTATTCTCATTTGACCTAGATATCCATAAATATATAAAAGTTAACCAACCATGAAACAAACGCTCCCAATATGACAAAATTAAACATTATAATTCATCAAAATAGACATAAATGAACATAATAAAATTATAATAAATTAGATACATATTAAAAATGTTATTAATTAATTAATTAATGAATCTAATTTTATTATCAAGTGCATTAATTGCAAGTGAAGAACACATTCGGACATAAGATAAGGGATCTCTCTTAACATCCATATTTCATTTGGGTAATATCTCTTTGCCTCAAGTTATCTATTTAGTATTATTATATAATTATTATATATTATTTATATATGTTCCAAATATATATATATATCTGAATTAATAATATTTTTTTTGGGAAAATACATATTTTAAAAGGTTCAATTCTCAATTCCTCTCTATAAACAAACCCAATTAATGCGAACTTCAATGTTTCTTACCCATTTTCAAGTACACTCTATAAACTTTTTTAGCCTAAAAATATTTTCAAATTTCAATAATTTTATCATGAATAGCCATATTAGTTAATTTATGATTTTATGGAATTAATTATTACATTATCCTCTTAATGAATCATTATCATTTTCCCTAAAACCACACTTAAGTGGAATATTTATGTTATTACCTAGACACTCTTTTTCATGTTTTCACTTTAGTTGGACATAATTATTACATATATTTTTTTACCTTATGAAATTACCATAATTATTTATTCACTTAATTCATGGATACCATTATGATATGCCCTTTGTATATTCCTTATGACATGATTGCAAAACCTATTTCTTTCCATGGGTAATCCTTATATTTATTTCTTATGTTTGATTTATTTATGTGGCACACATATGAATATACATGTTATGATGGGTAAACATATATAGAACTAAAATTAAATGGGTAATGTTTTAGTATCATTATAAATTATGTATGGGGTTAGGCAGTAAACCTAATCCATTATGGGACTCTTCCCACTATGTGATATAGTCTTGGTAGTTTGCCTCAACTCATGATTATGTCATGGTATAAATTTTTGTCATATTCCTATTTTTCCATGATCATATGATTAAATTTTATACATTTTATGCCTCTGTATGTTTATTTTTTATCCATGCCTTTTATGTAATCATGTTATTCCTTCTGAATCTTTTTTTATGTTTCTTTTCCTTGTTTATTCCCTTACTAGGATTTTTACCTCATCTATTTTTATCTACGTATTCTCTAGGTTATCACATGAAATCATAGGAGATCAAAGGGAGTTATGAGTTCATTATAGATATTAATAAAAATATTTTTTATTCTTGTTTAATGTTTTCAAATTACATACCCAGTCTTCTAAATACACTAGACTTTTCGATCCTTGGTTTGTATTTGATGGATAATTATGCTTAAAATCATGAAATCATTTGTGAAAAAGGATAGAGTCTCTATAAATATTATCATTAATGTTGAGTTAATTATGGGTTATTAAACTTTTGAAATGTTATAGGAATTATATTAATATGGTTGTAGAAAAATAATAACATGTGTGCTGGGTGAAAACCAGTTGCATCTGGAAAAGGCCATGGGGAGTGAACCCACAACCGAAGGACAATAAATGTTTAACGCTTAGCACTAGCCTATGTGATGTTCTGGTTAATGTCTCATTGTTTTTATTTAAATTATTTTATGAATAAATATTAATTTTGAATAAATTAGGTTACTATTGAGGTTTAGAGATTAATAACATGGTCTAACCATATTGGTTTTGGAAAATATTTACAAATAAGAAAAAGGTTTTTCACTCTTTCAAAGATCTTATGATCCATTAAAAGTTAATTTCAATGATTCACATATAAAAATAAATTTTTGGTTATCCATTTCATGGAGTAATAGTTGAAGTATAAATTTATCAATTCATAAATAAAGGATGATATTGTGATTATGAAATACAAATATATCTAGTAATTATATTTCCTTATTTTCACAAACATTAAAATAATTACTAAACTTTAGGAAAATAATATTTAAAAAAAATTATCATATTATCATCATATCTGATTAATCAAATAGTATTTTAAATCATCAAATATTTTTTTTTATGTCCTTAACTTCCATTTATCATTCACTTAAATGTGATCAATGATCTCTATCACTCCCTATAATTATTTATGTTTTACATCCATGTACACATCTTCACTTCCAACCAATGTTCTTATACTTGGAAACATAGTTATGTGTTATTCCATATGACCTTTTTTACTTCCATTTCACTCTTCATAAGATGATTTTTTATTAACCCTTTTTACTATTTAGTTTTTTAATAAATGAATTTTTAAATATCAAACCCTTTCTATCTGAGAACAAGATCAAATTGTGGGGATGCAATTTATTTTAGGTAGGGAGAATGTAACACCCTAAAAATATAATATAATAAAATTTTATTTAGCTATTTATGGGACATGAAACACTGATCTTGAACATACCATGAATTATATTTCATTAAATTTAATCTCTTTAATAGCTAGCAAAACATGCCACCCCAAGTCTAAAGGAATCATATAGTGGAATACAGTTACAACCTAGTCTTTAAATTGGTAGTTATTGTAACATCCTGTTTTTTTGAACTGGATGAAAAATTCTATATGAATTTAAATTTTTTACATTTACTGGGTAGACCATTTTTAAAACCAAGTGTCGAAACTTTTTTTTTCTGAAATTTGATACTGCGGTGTGTTTTCTTTTAAAGAAGTTGTTTTAATTAAAGTAATGTTAACATGGAAAATAAATTAAATGAAAATTTAATGGGAAAAATAATTATAAATAGTTTTTTTAATAATAATAATAATATAATTCTTATTATTATTTATTATTATTATTATTATTATTATTTAGTTTTAGGTTAAGTGTTAGAAGAACCCAAATAGGTTCTCCCTCTCCCTTAGGCTCATGAGACCACCTTCACTCGGCTCCTATCTGATCTCCACTTAGACCTCATTTCTTAATGAATATTTTTTTATTCATCATGGTGAGGTCTTCTTCCCTCTCTTGTCTTTATTTTTTGTGATTTTTTGGACTCCCTTTTGTCCTACTCGATTTGGCCAAAAAACTACAATTTGGGTTTGAGAAGTTTTCTTGTTTATTCCTTCGATAATTCATGTGAATGGCCTCTTGGGTCATTTTAATTTGTTTTCCAATAACCACCATTGAAGGAAAAGAGATTCAGGTTGTTTCAGTTCAATGCCAACGGTTTAAGGTGTGTTCTTCTTCCACAATGTTTTTTTAACCTCTATTATTATGGTTTTTGAGTGATGTTGGGTTCCTATTAATTTATCGGTAGTGTTTTGGATTGTGTCGTGTGGTTTCGGGTTGTATCCACCTTTAGAGGTGAGTTTTATACTTGCTTATTGGTTTTGCCCTTATTATTTTGGTTCCTTTGATGATTTAGGATTCCTAACTTTTATTTTTTGTGAGTTTTGGTCAGCTCTGGAGGTATGCTCATGAATATATTTAGGTAGGTATATAATCTATATATTTATATCTTCCATGTATTTATTACCTCATGGTTTGGGGAATATGTGAATTGGGTTAAGGGATATATATATATTTATATAAAGGCATGTGCATGTGTCTAGAGCAGTTCTGAGTGGTCGCTGATAAATTTTTTAAGGGACAAATGTTAATTTTGTTATTCTTTTGAGGTAGGATTCCTTTTCCTTTCCCCATTAATTTTATTAATGCATTAATTAATTACTTAATGCACCATTCTTAGTTTTTAATTAATGCAGTTTGGTTTTAGTCTAAAAGCATAAAGTTATTGAAATTCATAAAAGTGATATATGTTTTTTTATAAAAAAGTCACATTTTTGTAATAAAACCTCTCCAATGGAGGTGTGCTTCCTTAAAGATAAAAATTTTGCAATAGACTTTTATGTTTCCTACCTTATTTCCTTGATTTTTTCTTTATGCTTGAGTTATAATTGATGAATGACATATTTAGGTGCTTGAGCCATTGTAATGTATTTGCTATGTCTCAATGAGTTAAATGAAATGGTTGAGGTAAATGGAATGGTTAGAATGAATTAAGAAAATTAGTAGCATCCCTAAAGGTTAACAAACATGAACACTTTGGAAATTGTACCTTAAAATCAATTTTACATGTTTATAAAAATTGAGTGAGAATGAACTTTAGTAGGATGGTTCATACCAAATGGAATGCCTTGAATAAATAGTTTATCCACAATGAACTGTTATCATTTATTAAATTTTTTTGTTTGTTCTATCATTTTTTTGCAACCTTATCTTATGGAAAAACCTATTTGTGGTGTTCAAATTTCCTCTCATCCACACATTTGGGTGATCCATCCTAAATGGTCAAATTTTCCTTTATCTAAAATGTGGAAAATTTTGATGGGTTGTGTGTGGCACCTTAGTAATGCCTTAAATTGAATAATGAGAAATGAATTATGAATTCGGTCCCTCTTGATAATGCCTAATCATGAACAAAATCTTTTATCCTATGTTTGGGGCCTCCTACCTATAGAATACTTTAGGTTTATTTGAATGTAATATTCCTTACATACAAAATTACTCATTTCAAGTTACATGAGTAACTTGCCTATTAGTGAACTCCTTATGACTTGTTTGGTGCTCCTTGTTTGATCCATTTAAATGGTTTAGATGGATTTTGACACTTGGTCAATCTTGATAGCTTGAGATGATGAAATTTCATTAATTAGATATTGGTAAGAGTCACATTGATTCCATATTCCTTGTTTGTAATTCCTTGATTATGCAAGTTTCTTTATTTCTTATGCCCTTGTTTGTGGATTGAACCATATGAAATGCCTTTTTAACATTTATAGCTTGTTAAATTGAGTTACATGTGTTTACATGCAATAATTTAAGGCTTATTTCATGTATCTTAATCCTCATACCATGATTTCTCTGTGATATTTGACTCTTGTTTTTTTAAATAAAATCGGGATGGGCAGAGAACGTGGGTCCCATATTAAGAACCCACAATTGGACTCTTCGTACTCGATATGTTACAACACGATACACCAGGGAAGCGATGTTTTAGGATTTCTAGGAAATGGCTCCCCCATGATTTCTATTATACTATTGGTTGATACCAATTCCCTGAGGGGTAACCGAGGACGGAATCGTTATAAAGATGGCTACACCAAGCCTTGTGTGATACTCAGTCCCTTACATTTGATACCTGAGACAGACTCATAGTTACCATATCACGTTACAAAGTTGTATCAGAGGAGGTTTTTTTCCTTTGTCTTACTATTTTGGGTTCTTAGACAAGAGGCTATGAATGTTTTTGTGCTTGGTTAATAGTCGTCCCTGGGACTAATCACCCAACGTATGGGAAATAACCAAGTTTCTAGGGATAGGAATTGATGTTCATGCTTTTAGATATTACATTTGATATGATTTTACCTTGAGTGATTGGTGTAATTTCCATTTCATATAGATTTATGGAGTTTATGCTATTTTACTGTTGGCGTGTTTAGGAAAGGATAAAGCATTACATATATCATAATAATCACATAGGGATTAATATTACTGGAATATGAAATTCCATGTAATTGTATTCAAAGGTTGCCTACTGATATGATTGAGTGCCTTAAATGTCATGCTATGTTGTTATGTTTATTAGCATGCATGTTTTTATAACCTTATTAGGTGTTAATATTCCATTCTTTTATGCCTATATCATGTCTATCCTGTGTTATCTTCTTGTGATGACATGCTATTTTTTTATGTAATTGATTTCATGGGATAAATGGATTTCTTGTAATTAAATGGGAGATAAATTCCACCTATAAAGTGTACAGGCACTTAATGGATTGGTAGATGGCCTCCCATATGACTGTATTGTTGAACATATGAATTTATTATTATTAAATGGTTTCAAATATAAAGGTTTTGGAAATGGAACCTTTAGTGGATTCCACTATTTATGAACCTCTTGTAAGGGTAGATAAAGTTTCTTTGAGTTTCCTTGGAATGGAAGTGTGAGCATTTTCCATAGGCACTATTTATTTTAGCAATGACCTTAACGATTGGATCTTGAGCCTATAGACTTTAATAGGTAGGAACACTTAATGGGTCAACACTTTCTAATTTTGTAAGGGTTCATCCCATGGTAGGTATAACCCTTATAACTTAAAATCCTTACTAATTCAAGTGAGTTTTCTGATGTTTGGTGTCATTCAGATGTCGTTGTCCCTAGTATGACCTTTAGATTCTCAATGGTATCCTTGTTTGGATAGGTGTTCATGGTATCCTTGACTTTGTTTTTAGACTTGAGTATTGGGTAATTCTTGTTTTCATCAGGATATGCGTGCCTTGGGCATGGTTAGATGCTTCGTAGGTCATTCTCCCCACTCTTCTCCACAGTGATGGATGACTCGGTACGTCGTCATCTAAGTTAAAAGTCATCTTTCTTCTCTATCACCTTAGGGTAGTGTGAATTCACGTACACGGTTCCCATTGAGTGCTTAATGTTGTTATGAACTGGATGAGTTTAGTGTAATAGTTAATCCTTGTGCTATTAAATACATCTCGGGTCATCTCCATAGTAGAGTGACATGCGCATTAAAGGAATCAAAAATTCATCTCAATGTCTAGGATGACTTCTATGAGACTCAAGTGCTTTGACATGTTGGTCAGTATAATTTTGGATTTCTTTGAATGCTTTGACATATGCGAGTATGGATCGAAGGATCATCATTTGTATGTTTAAGCTGAATCTAGATCTAGTGCACTTTTGAGTGACTAGTTTGTCTCTTTTATTTCAACGACCAGAAAAATCCTAAGGTGGGTTGTGTCATGTCAAGTTTGATAAAAATATCCTTCTAGGTAGAAGGAACACAACCAAATAATACCATTTAGAATGGTCTATCTTTCTAAAATCCCCTTTAGGATTTCAATTTTTGAATCATGTTGGTGCTTGCTCAGAAACATGACATTAGTGTGGTTGGAAGTGTATGCAACCTTTCAGTAACGTCATTAGTTGTGGGTGGACTATAGTGGTTAAGATTGAATGATCAGGGGATGCCTCAGGTGGTAAAGTATCGGTGATTAGTCAATGATGGTGTGTCGGCAGGTGAAGCTAGGTTTCTTAGAAGGTATCGACCAGTAGTGGTTCGGCCATTTTTCTTCTGGTAAAATTTAAAATCCTATTATTTTACTCTTCTTTAAGAAAAGAGCATGTACCCAATCTTGACTTCATCCTTGATTCAGTAAGAGAGTGTCAATCTTACACTATGCTAAATATTTAAAAGTTTTTGGGCTTGTTTGGGTGGTTTCCCTAGTGTTTAATGCTAAAATCATGGTTCTTATCAAGGCTATGTTAATCTTGAGTGACCCTTGTATTCCCATATAGGAATGCCTTGGGAAACTCTTAAACACCAGCCTTTTATTCTAACTTAACCTCCATGTCGATGCCACTTTGGGATCGGTCAATGTTTTGATGTGGGGGTCTTGTCTTTGTACCAACGTCTCACTCATAAACATGGAGTTTGGACTACCTTTCATTAGTTCCTTTCACTCTGGTCATGTCAATCTGAGGTTATCCTAGACTTTTTTTTCGGCTCGTTGATGTTTAATCAAGGAACGTCATTGGAAGTCAGGTATGGACTTTGATAAATGTGTTCATTGTAAACACCCAATACATTGGAATAATACATCACAGTTCAGTTTTTAAAATATTGACCATCTAATCTGAGAAAATTCTTAAATGGTCAATTAGAGTGGATTGACTAGTTATCTCTCTTGTTCAATGGAGTGGTCTATGAAGGACTATTTCTGGAACGTCATCAGGTAAAATGAGTTCTATTTTTTCGGCCACGGATTTTCATGAAAACATTTCTAGACTTGGGATTTGAGTTATATGTGGAATCAAACATTTTACCATTTCGAAATCACATCAGGATCATAATTAAAATTCTTATAGGTGTTCTTGTAAAATAATTCTAACTGGGGTTGAAATGTGGTTTCAAATTGTCTTCTTAACATTAAATCCTAAGGTGGGAAGTACCTTTGGCCTGTTTCTTGACAATATGATAATGAAATTTTTTTTCTCTAGCTAAATAGAATTAGGTAAGATCCATCTTGGTGTTTTGGTTAGATAATGATCATTGGCTCGAGTTTTGATGGATAAGATTTCTATTTGTTTGAAGGGATGCTTGAAGGTACATTTGGCATTTGGAAATGCAATGCGACTATTTGAATAATGCTTTATGACCCTTGTAGGTTGGTTGATGTTTAATTTGTTATCAAAGGATTATTAGGGATTATAAGTTCTAAGGTGGAAAGGTTTTAATGTATCGTATTTTTAATAGATAAAAAATTATAAGGGAATTTAAATTTTTTCCTTTTATTGGGCAGACTGTTTTTAAAACCGAGCATTGTAACTTTTTTTTCTGAGAGTTGAAATTGTAATGTGTTTTATTTTAAAGAAGTTATTTTAATTAAATTAAAGTTAAAATGGAAAATAAATTAAATGAAAAATAAATTGAAAAACAATAATAAATAAATGTTTTAATAATAATAATAATATGATTATTATTATGATTATTATAATTATTATAATTTATTATTATTATTATTAATATGATGATGATTATTATTATTTATTATTGTTGTTGTTGTTGTTGTTATTGTTATTATTTATTATTAGGTTGTGTGTAAAAAAGAACTCAAATGGGTTCTCCCTCTCCCTTAGGCGCGACACGACCCCCCTAGTCGACCCCCTGCAGCGCATGACCCCCTTCACACAGCTCCCACTCAAATCATAACTTGAACCTTGTTTCTTCATGAATATCCATCAATTCATCATGTTAAGTTTTTCTTCCCTCTCTTCTCTCAATTTCTGATGATTTTTCAGACTCCCTATCACCCTGCTTGATTTGGCCGAAACCCTGGATTTTGGGTTTGACCAATTTTCATGTTTCTTCCTTCAATAAGGTGTGTGAATGGCCACTTGGGTCCTGTTCATGTGTTTTCTAACAACTTCCACTAAAGTAAAGGTGGTTTGGATTATTTTGGTTCACTAAAAACTTTTTAAGGTGATTTATTCTTTCATAGTGTTGTTTCGTACCTCTGTTATAATGATTTTTGAGTGCTTTTAACTTCCAATTAATTTATCGGTAGTGCGTTGGATTGTGTCATGTTGTTTCAGGTGTTAAACAACTTACAAGGTGATTTTTATACTAAATTTTTGGTTTCTCCCTCATTATTTTGGGTCCTTTTATGATTTAGGATGCCTATATTTTATTTTTAGGGAGTTTTGATCTGCTTTGGAGGTTTGCACATGCATGTATTTAGGTATGTATATATAAAATATATATATATATATTCCATGTTCGTATTACCTCATGGTGTGGGAAATATGTCAATTGCTTTAAGGTATATATATACATATATATATATATATGAAGGTATCTATGTCTGTGGAGCAGTTCTAAGTGGTTGCTAATAAATATGTTAAGTGCCTAATATTAATTAGGTTCTACTTTTGAGGTAGGATTCCTTTTCATTTCCCCTTTAATTTTTTTAATGCATTAATTAATTACTTAATGCACCATTATTAGTTTTTAATTAATATGGTTTGGTCTTCAGTTTAAAATCTTAAAGTTAGTGAAATTCATAAAAGTGATATATGTTTTGTTTGATAACAAAGTCACATTTTTGTAATAAAACCCCTCCAATAGAGGTGAGTTGCCTTCAAAATAAAAATGTAGAGATAGAATTTTATAATGTATGCCTTATTTTGTAATGTCCTGGTTCTGGGTGCCACCTAGAGGTGCCCCGTGCCCAGTTGGTCACATGGCCTCAAGCACATTTCCCCGAATGCTAGAGGCTGCCAACTAGCAGCGAGGGTCTTGGGTGTGATAGTGGGGAAACTATGCCATTATTGGCAGAGTAATGCAGCAGAAATAAACATACAAAAACAGAGAAAAAAATAATGATACCATACAATAGTAGACAGAGAAATACTGAAAGAAATAAATAAATTAAGCACATATATAAATGATGCATGATACATATGTCTAGGAAAGCATCCAAACAAGTCACAATGATGGAATAAAATACTAAACCGAAGTACAAAGAAAACAAATAAACTCCAAAAATATCGCAAGCCTCGGCTTGGTCCCATGCTCCCCAGCTCCACCTCAATCAAGTACCTGAAGTAGAAGGGTTCTTGCCCTTATCTATACTTACAACAATATAATCTATTTAGGCCCAAAATCATGACCCAAACAGGGTGTGGGACAAATCCCAGTAGGCAACCACCCAAAGATCTGTTCCTAACAGTCAATGAATATATATATATATATATGGAAAGAAATAAGAAAACGAAGCAGTAAACACAGAAGTACTCAAAAGTAATAGTCCTACAGTTTCATTTAAAAACATTTACTTTTAAGTATTTAATCAACCAAAAACAAATACAAGTAACCCTTTGGGTAGTTCTCACATCCTAACCCCTCTGGTTCAAAAATACAAGAGAAGATATAACAAAGACTCTATGAGGAAGCACTCACCATCAATTCCCCCTATAGTCATGTGTAATAAAAGACTCTCTGAGGAAGAACTCACCGTCAATTCCCCCTATAGTCTTTTAACGGTAAACTACAGACACTCTGAGGAAGTGCCCAATGTCAATTCCTCATATGGTCTCATAATGTAACTATAGACACAAAGACGGAGCACTAAACGTCAATCCCCCCTATGGTCTCACAGCATGATAATTCTAACAGACACTCTAGGAAAGCCCTCAATGTCAATTTTTCCTATGGTCTCACTACACCAGGTTCCCACAGCCCCGTGTAAAGTAATTGTGCACAATGATAATTAGAATCCAAAGTAAACCTCAAAGTAACACTTGGATAAATTAGCTACAATGAATGGAAAAGCATATCAGATAAATAATCACTCCATCCTAACAACACTAGGAATGGAAAGAAAAATAGATGACTAACAATCAAGGATAGACCAAACGTTCAATAACAAGAAAACATTGGCAAAACATCCATATATTGGAAAAGGTAACCTTATTTTCAAACAAATATCCTCTATCCAATTAAACAAGGCATAGCAGGAAATAAAATGGCTAAAAACCATAACACGCAATACCCCAAACAAGGGTATTGGGAACTTTTGCACATATAACTCAAAGACTGACTAAGGAAAGTCACAAACCACCTACCTCGACATTGTGAGATCGATATACGTGAACCTCGGGCCTTTAATCTCCCTAGAACGTCGTATATCTACAAAAATGCTAAAAACATTCAACTGAGAATATCTCGTGAAAGAGGATAAATCAAGAGATGAAGTTCAAGAAGAAATGAGAACTCACCGATGTGCTTCCAACGCAACTATCGTAGGTCGAATCAGATAACAGATGGTGAGTTGGGGGCTCGGAGAAGATTCATGTCGTACAGTCACTCCTGGATGAGACAGACGAAGAAGAAGAGGGTTCTGTTGATTAGACGCGACCCCGGTTCGTTTAATGAAATAAAAAAAAGTACACGGCGTGTTCTTTAAAAGTATATGGTGTGTACTTTCCTCATATGGCCTCCTCTTTAGGTGGTCTCCAGGTCACCACACACGACCATGTACTCGATCATTACACGGCTAGTATACGGTCACCCATGAAAATTGGGAACACGGCGTGTACTTATAAGTACACGGTGTTTACTCCTAAAATTTCCAGAAACTCCCCTTTTTCTCAAAGACAACCGAAAAATAAAGCCATACCTAAAAATAAGATCTAGGTTCTTACATATTTCCTTTTTTTTCTTTATGATTAATTTATAATTTATGAATGAAATTTTTAGGTGCTCTATCTCTTGTAGTTTAGTTTCTATGTCTCATTGAGTTAAATAAAATGGTTGAGGTGAATGGAATGGTTATACGGAATTAGGAACATTGGTAAAATCCCTTAAGGGTAATGAAAATGAACCCTTTAGAACTTGTACCTTAAAATAAATTTTCCATGTTTATGAAAATTGAGTGACAATGAAATTTTGTTGGATGGATCATACCAAATGGCATTCTGTGAATAAATGGTTTATCCATAATGAATTGTTATCATTTATTAAAATTTTTGGTTTGTTCTGTTGGGTCTATTGTAACCTTATCTTATGGAGAAACCAGTTTGGGGTGTTCACCTTGCTTCTCGGCCAACCCTTTGGATGAGCCATCCTAAATGGTCTAAGTTTCCTTTATATAAAATGTAGGAAATTTATATGGGTTGTGTGTGGCACCATATTAATTCCTTAAATTGATTAATGTGAAATGAATTATGAATTTGGTCTCTCTTGATAATGCCTAATCTTGAACATAATCTTTTATCCGATGTGTGGTGCCACCTACCGATGGCATACTTTAGGTTTATTTGAATTCAATATTCCTTACATAAAAAATTACTCATTTCAAGTTACAATAGTACATTTCCTATTAATGAACTCCTTATGCCTTGTTTGGTGATCCTTGTTTAAGTCATTTAAATGGTTTTGATGGATTGTGACACTTGTTCAAGATTAATAGCTTGAGATGATAAAATGTCATTAATTACATATTGATAAGAGGTGCATTGATACCACATACCTTGTTTATAATTACTTTATTATGAAAGTTGTTTTATTTCTTATTCCCTTGTTAGTGGCATGAACCATGTGAAATTCTTTGTTAACATTGCTAGCTTTTGAAATTGAGTTGCATGTGTTGACATGAAATTGTTTAAGGATAATTTCAAATAGCTTAAGCCTCATACCTTACTTTCTCTATGATATTTTACTCTCTTTTTATTTTAAATGAAATCGGGATGGGGAGAGAACATAGGTCCCGTATTAAGAAACTGTAATTGGACTCTTCATACTCAATAGGTTACAACACGATGCGCCAGGGAATCGATGTTTTAAGCTCACTAGGAAAAGGCTCCCTTGGACTTTCTATTATATTATTTAGTGATATATGTTCCCTATGGGGTAACTGAGGATGGACTCATTGGAAATATGGTTATGCCAAGCCTCGGGTGATACTCAGTCCCTTACATGTGATACCGAGGATGGACTCATAGTTACCATACCACAAGCGATACTTGGACTTTCGAAAGGATCACTTGGGATAGGCTCAGTGGCAATGGATATTTTGAATGGATGTACCATAGGGATACCTCAGTGATGGTCTTGGACTCCACTTCTAAAATTAATGGTTTTTAATGTAAATTATTGAGATGTATCCTTCTTTATTATTATATATTGTAATTGAAATTGATATTTTTTCCTTACTTTACTAGTTTACTAATGTGATGACATGAAATTTAGAACCCATGTTAAAGAACACTATTGGGGATATTCTTTCCTAGGTTTCCATGTTACTATTGAACCTTGTTTATATATTCCTCCTTGTTGCAACTATATTTTTCAGACTTTCGTCTTAGGTCGAAGAAGGTGGTATGGGAGGAGTGACCATTTAGAAACTTGGACCAAGTTTTTATTATTTAATTTATTATATTTATACATTTATTATATATGGAACACTTCTAAATTTATAATTCATTATCTGGATTGGGCTCGACACTGGTGGTTCTGGCCTACTGAGATTTATATCTCACATTGTAAAACCCCAAGTTTTTACAAATAAATTTATTATAGAATACATTCAACATTGAGTCTATGTGAAAAAAACAATTTTTTATTTAAAGGAAATAGTTATAACTTGGTCGTTAGATATAATTTATCCACTTTTGTGATTTTAATTTCAAAAAAAAAACTAACAAACACGGTTGCGATCAGTAAGATATTTAGAGTCTGATGGGATCAACTTGTATTTTTAGTGAATAATAGCATACCCTTATGAATAGTAATATGACCCTTATAAATAGTATATCATATTATTATTTTATTTTCTTAAGGTTATAAGATAATAATATCTTGATTAATTTTTCAAGGTGATATAAAATGAATTATGGTTTTAAAATTGTTATTTTTTGAATAAATTATGATTTTATTTAAAAATTAAATTAATCGTTTTTAGAATATTATTTTAAAAAAATGGAGTTTAATTTTGAATTCAGAATGTAAGTATTAGGTTGTTAAAAAATTTATGATAATTTTATAAAATACATTAGTTTTTCATTAATAGTAACAAAATAGTTTTGTGTTTTCGGTATGTTTAATGGCATCATAATGATGTAACAATTAATATAAAATGTTGGACGACTTATATACATTAAAATATGATATGATGTTTCCCAAGTGTCTAATATCATGGGAAAGACCATGTTTTTTCAAATAATACTAATGAGGTGTCCTTTTAAATTAATAAAAAACTCTCTCTTTTATTATAAATACCCACCCATTAATAAAAAACTCCCTTTCTGAAATTCTCTTTTTCTTTCAAGTTCCTTATTTTTTTTTTCTATACTAAACTCCCATAATGAAAAATTTATGTTAACTAAATTAACTTACATATATTTGAATTTTTTTATCCTAATGGAATAATTCATCATTATCTCTCTTTTCCCCTCCTTTTATACAAAAAATGAAAACACTGTCTGAGATGTGTTAATTTATTGCATTCAAGGACAACGGATTTTCAATTTCTATTATTGTCTTCAGGGATGGTCATGAAACCATTTTTATGGTTTAAAATTACTATAATATTTTTATTATAACCTATTCAATGTTCTTGAACTAGTATATATACATAATACTAATTCATACGACAAACTAGTCTGTAACAATCGAGATATCACCCAAGTAATCTAAATGGTTATCACTAATGTTATATTTAATAAATCATACTCATGCCATTTAAACAAGTGATATATATAACCATTTAAACTTATGTATCTTAATAAATAATTTATAAGTTCAATTTTGAAGAATCATATCCATTCCACAAAAACTCTATTACTTATAATCAAGAAAACTAATCATGAAATCCAGGAAACGAACACTCCAGAACGACAGAATTCAATCTTATAACTTATCAATAAGAAAATAAATGAACTTAATAAAAGTATAATAAATCAAATATATGTATATAAGGTTCTAAATTAGTTAATTTTTGTATTTAATTTTATTATCTTGGAAATTAAGGAAAAGTGCAGAATACATTCAGTCATAAGCTAAGGATTTTCTACCCGAACCACCATTTTCATTTGGGTTACTATTATCCTCTATATACCTCAATGAAATTATTATTTATTCTTATTTACTCCTCATAAATTCTATGTGAATTTTCTATATATTTTAACCAACCAATATTATTCTTTATTTTATGGGGAGTTACATGCTTTAAAATGATCTTTCAAAAATTCTTCCCGAAATAAAAGCTCATTTCAAGGGAACTTCACAAATTCTTACCTATGTTCAAGTACACTATATAATAATTTTTTATCCACCATTATTTTTATAAAATAACTAATTTTATTTTGAGAAAAATATATTATTTAAATTCTTGTTTTATACAAATATTTTTCCAAAATGACTCTTCTTTTTAAAGTAAAAGAGTATTTATCTCAATAATTACTTGATGATTTTATAAGAGTAATTTTATTTATTTCAACACTCTTGTTGAATATTATTGGGACTAGTATTTTATTTTATCATCTACCATATTTTATTTAATGGTTTATTATTAGTTTGACTATGGATGTTATATCTTGAAACCATTCTCCATATTACTCAGAATGGGTAGTGTTTATGTGTACAGATTAGAGAAAGTTATTTCATATGTTCATGTTGTTTATGTTTATCCCCTTTAATATGAGGAATGCATTGGAAATAGAAAGTTATGTGTGGGGGATACTATTTCCCCTAAATTAATCATTAGGTATCATGAGACAAAATAGATATGGACTTGGATATGGTCTTTCCCATTTATAGATATTTATTTGGTTGAGGCCTTAATCATTTTCAGATGTCTTGGCGAAGGCCTTGATAGTATATTTAAAAATTTCTAGAATTATGAATTCCCATAATTATAAAAAAAAATTAATATTCCATGAGGTTATTCAAATAGTAGAATACCCTTGATTATGATTTATTATGGAATTATTTATTCATCCCTTATTCTTTCCATAATATGTTCAAGTTCATTTTTAAAGGAATGTATTTCCAGTTATTCATCATGCATAATGTTTATGTTTTTGATAACCTTCTCTATATTACTTACCCTTACTGATCATCAGATCTCACCCCTTTTTTATGTTTTATTTTTTCTCAGGTGGTGAAGATGAATATTATGAATGAATTGCGAGGATAATCTAGAAGTTTATGTGTGATTCAAAAGAACTTGATATGTTGAATTCCCTTTCAAGTTGTAATATTGAACTTATGTATGTATCTGGTTTTCCAAAACAACTAAACTAATTTGTTCCTTTGGGATATTAATTTCTCATAATTATTCTAATTTTATAAATAATGCACTGAATCTGAGAAACTAGGGTAGGAGTGTTACAGTTCGTATCAGAGGAAGTTTAGTATAAAAATTAGAAACTAGATTTAGAAAATTTAGACTTGGGAACAAAACCATAAGGTAGTATTTGAGGATAAAAATACATTAACATCTTGTAATTTTGGTAAGGAATAGATTAGGTGGATCATTATAGAAAATACATCCCCATCTAGATACTAAAAGTGTATGTGGTTCTGGCACATATGTACCTAGGAGTAACAACTCCGGCAAGGAGTTTCAGGCTTGACTCAGGGTATCTAGGTACATGAGAACGGGTCTTACTACGCACCTAGTTTGACACTCTTGGGGGATATGCTTAGGATAATTTTCATTTTCTTTACAAGACATTATAAAGGATTTAAAAGTAATTGTTTTCTCAAGGTAATGATGTTTATGATTTTGAGATTAAATATACGTAGGATTTAAATTTTGTTATGTATTTTGAAAGTTGAGACTATAAATTATGATTCATAACCTAATCCAGTGTGTTCCATTATTTATAAATGGATCCTAGTTGAAGGAATGGAAATGGTGTCAATACACATATCCCATGTAGGAATTTCCCTCATATTTTAGATAATCATATTGGTACTGGAGCTACAAATGGTGCTGAGAAACTTATAACTATACTAGGGAAATTGACTTAGGTTATGAACAATAACCTTACCAATATTAAGCATCCTAATCCAAAACATATAGGTGCGATGTTAGACCACTTTATGTGACAACAGCCTCCCTCATTAAATGGGACTACAAACCCATTCGTAGCGGAGAAGTGGATAAGTTCTTTAGAGAATTTATTTATCGCTTTGGGATGTAACGAAAGAGATAAGGTTGTCATGGAAGTTTATCATCTATCAGGAGATACAAATCAGTGGTGGTCAATAATTAAAAATGCAAAGGAGGAGGAATAAATAGAATAAATAGAATGGAAAGATTTTATGAATATTTTTCTAAAAAAATATTTTCCTCATGAACAATGAGTAGATATAGAGAAAATTCTGCAGTCTAATTTAGAAAGTGGATGAAAATGTTGCAATGTATGATGCCAACTTTACAATGTTAGAAAGTCATACTTCAGACTATATATGTAATCCAAGGATAAAGATTTATCTATTATTTGATAGTTTAAAATCATTCCTCCGAAGGGAACTAGTCTCTCAAAGTTTCTCATCATATGAATACATTGTCTCATGTGCTATCAAGATAGATAAATAATTATCTAAGTCTTATTACTTTAAGAGAAAACAAGAGAAGAATAGGGTTGAAGAGGATAGAATGGATAAAGGGAAGGATAAAAAGGTAAATTTTCCATCATGCGATACTTTTGGAAGGAAACACCAAAGTGCTTGCTTAAAAGTAAAAGGTGTGTGCTATAAGTATCGATAGAAAGGCCATAATGATGTTGATTTAAAGGGAAACAAAGAATCTATCAATGTTCAATGCTATGATTTTAGGGAGATGAGGCATTATGCTAATTATTTTACAAAGCATCAAGGAAACAGGCCTCAGAAAAGTCCAAGATTATGTGATCAAAACTGCTGAGATTGAAATTCCTAATGATGTGGTGTCAGGTACTTTAATCATTTCCTCAAACTTAGATAATTATTTTTTTTATTTAGGATAATCACATTATTTTATATCTTCTTAGTTTTCCAAGAAAATTAGATATTTCCAATTTTATTTAATAAAGGAGTTGTCAGTCAAAACTCCAAAGGGAAGTATCATTTCAACAAAGATGTGTCGATCAATCCCCCTTATGAAACATAAATGTGCCTTATTTTTTAACTTTATCATCATACCCATGATAGACTTTTATATAATCCTTGGTATGTACTGGATTTCAAATTGTGATGCAAAAATATATTGCAAGAATAAGAAAGTTACAATTCTTGAGAATGATGTAGAATGCCTTGTCTTTAGAGAAGAAATTTCATCATCTGATTCTTATATAGATCCACCCACAGTAGCTCTACTTAATTCAATTCTTGGTGAGTATGAGAATGAAATATCAGTGGGTGAGGAAATAAATCTTAAAATTGATATTGTATTTATTTTGTAAGAATATATTGATGTTTTTTTAGAGGATTTACCTGGACACCCTCCAGAGCGGGAAGTTTACTTCTCTATTTATTTAATTACTAATTCAAGGCATGTGTCAAATATTCCTTATAGAATGGATACTTTTTAATTAGGAGAAATGAAGAAATAACTAGAGGAATTGATTGATAACAGATTTATTCTCCCTAGTGTTTCTCTATTGGAATCCCATGTTCTTTTTGTTAAGAAGAAAGACATATCTATGAGGTTGTGTGTTGGATACAGCTATATCAATGATATTACAATAAAAAAAAGTATCCCCTACCTCACATTAATGATTTATTTGATCAACTTCATGTAGATAAATATTTTTTGAAGATTTACCTTCCATATGGATATCATCAGTTGCATTTGATGAAGGAATATATTCCAAAAATAGCATTTTAGACCAGGTGCGAGCATTAAGAGTTTACAGTAATGCTATTTGTACTGAATAATGTACCCTCTATTTTCATGGATCTAATGAATATAGTTTTTAATAAATATCTTGATGAATTTTTTTTACTGTATTTATTGATTATATCTTGGTATACTCCAAAATCTATGAAGATCATGAGAATCACTTACACATTATTCTGAAGACTCTTAGAAGAAATGAATTATATTGGAAGTTTAACAAGTGTGAATTTTGGATTCATTCAGTTTCTTTTATTAGACATATTTTATCTAAGGATGGAATCTTAGTTGATCATGTGAAGACAAAGGCTATCTAGGAATGGTCTACTCCAACGAACATAATCGAGGTACATAGTTTTATTGGCTTAGTAAGTTATTATCAGAGTTTGTTCATAAATTTTCTTGTTTATCCAAAACATTGACCAAGATTACTCATAAAGGGGTTAAGTTCATATAGAAATAATTTGAATAATTTTTTGAAGAACTGAATAAGAGGTTAGTTAATGCTCTGATCCTGACTCTACCATCGTGAAATTGTTGATTTGTAATCTATAGTGATGTGTCGAATAAAGGACATGGATGTGTCCTAATGCAGAATGATAGAGTTATTTCTTATGCATCAAGGTATTTAAAAATCCACAAATAGAACTATCTAACTCATGATATTGAGTTAGCATCAGTAATAGTTTCTCTAAAGATATGGAGACATTGTCTCTATGGTGAAAGATGTGAGATAAATACTGATCATAAGATCTTGAAACAAATCTTCTCACAAAAATAACTCAATATGATGAAAAGGAAATGGCTCGAGCTGCTCAAGGATTATGATTTTTCCATAAAATAACACCTTGGAAAGGTAAATAAGGTAGTTGATGAATTGGGTAGGATGGGTCAAGGAGTTCTAAACAAAATGAGAATTGACAAGGATCCTATGTACATGGATCGAGCAAGGATGGATATGGGAATCATCAAAGAAGGTGAAACAACATTACTTTTTCAATTGGTTTCCCAACCATATTTATCAGAAAAGATTAAAATTTCTTATCCATATGAAAATAATCTTAAAAATAAAATTAATGATGTGAATTATGGGAAGTTGGAAGAATTCATATATGAATATAGAATTTTGAAGTTTGGGAAGAGGATTTGTGTTCTTACTATAACAGATCTAAAAAGGGAGTTATTGGATAATGCTCATAGTTTTAATTTATGTATATATCCTATAATCACAAATATGTATAGAAATTTTAAGGAACATTTATGGTGGGATAACATGAAGAGGGAAATTTTTAATTATGTAGCAAGATGTTTAGTTTTTTAACAGGTGAAATCTAAAAGACAGCATCCTAGAGGAGTCATGAAGCCTCTACCTATTCCTACATGGAAATGGGATGACATCACCATGGATTTTTTCACTGGATTACCCAAACCTCCAAGAAATAATGATTCAAAAAGGTTAATTGTTGATCGAATTACAAAATATACACATTTCCTTATTATAAGGGAGGATTTTTCACTAGAGTACCTTGTGAGACTCTATATCAATGAAGTTGTAAGACATTATGGAGCACCTATTTCAATAGTTTCTAATCATTATCCTTGATTCACATCAAAATTATGGAAAATTCTTTAGAAATATTTGGACACCGAGCTTTATTTGAGTAGTTCTTATCACCCCCAAACTGACGGTATTCATAAAGTATGATACAGACTTTAGAATACATGTTGAGATCATGCTAACTTGACTTTAAAGGTATGTGGTATCAGTATTTAACCTTGGTGGAGTTTTCCTACAATAATAGTTTCCATTCCAGTATTCAAATGGCACCATATGAAGCATTGTATGGAAAGAGATGTCGTACACCAACATATTGGGATGAAGATGGTGAAAGGAATCTTATGGCGTAGATCTTTTAGAGGAAATAATAGAAAAGGTAATTACTATTCAAAACCATATCAAAGTATCTCAATATAGGAAAAAGATATATACTGATAATCGAAGTAAGTATTTGGAATTTCAAGAGGGAGATCACATATTCTTGAAAGTATCTCCATGGAAGGGTGTTATAAGAATTAGAAAGAAAGGGAAACTGAGTCATAGGTACATAGGCCCTTTTGAAATTATGGAGATAATTGAAGTTTTGGATTATACTTTGGTATCTAAGGTACACAATGTTTTCCATGTCTCATTATTGAGAAATTACATGCCAGACCCAATGCATGTCGGCACTTCTGAAGGTATAGAATTAGAACTGTACTTATCTTACTATGAAGAGCCTATCCAGATTCTAGACACTAAAGAATAGGTGTGGAGGAATTAGAAAACATGGTAGGTAAAGTTACTTTTCAAAAATCATAAAATTTAAGAGGAAATGTGGGAGCCTGAGGAACTTATGATGAAGACCTACCCAGATCTTTTTGTGAGGTAACATTCTGGAAATTTTTAGGACGAAATTTTTGTAAGGTGGGAAGAATGTAACACCCCAAGGTTTTATAAATAAATTTATTATAGAATAAATTAAACACAGAGTCTATGTAAAACAAACACTTTTTTATTTAAAGGATATAGTTATAAATTGGTTGTTAGATATAATTTTCCCACTTCTATGATTTGAATTTCAAAAAAACTGACATACTTGGTTAGGATCAGTAAGATATTTAGAGTCTGATAGGATCAACTTAAATTTTTAGTGAATAGTAACATACCCTTTTGAATAGTAATATGAATCATAATATGACCCTTATGAATATTAAATCATATTATTATTTTATTGTCTTAAGGTTATAAGATAATGAGATCTTGATTAATTTTTCAAGATAATATAAAATGAATTATAGTTTTAAAATTGTTATTTTTTGAATAAATTATGAATTTATTTAAAAACTAAATTAATCATATTTAGAAAATTGTTTTAAAAAAATAGAGTTCAATTTTTAATTCAGAACATCGATATTAGTTTACTCTGAATTTATGATAATTTTATAAAATACTTTAGTTTTTGTGAATAGTAAAAATACAGTTTTGAGTTTTTAATATGTTTAATGATATTATAATTATGTAACAATAAATATAAAATTATGGTCGAATTTTGTACATTAAAATAGGATATGAGGTGTCCAAGTGGCCAATACCATGGGAAAATACCATGGGCAATCCCATGGTTTTGTAAATACCATTATTGAGGTATACTTGAAAATTAATAGAAAAAACTCCTTCTCTTTTACTATAAATACCCAACCATCCTTCATTTTAATTCATTAAAAATTCATAATTCTAGAAAATATGGTATTTTTATCTCCTTAGGAGTCCTTACAAGGTTTCCTCAATCCCCCAAGGTCTCAACCTTCATGTTTTAGGAGTTACTCTACAAGGTACTAGAATCTACAATCCGTCTCTTTTTCAAGCACTCATTTTATGTTATTCTTTTTAATTTCAACTAGATTATGATCGGATATGCCATTACATATCCCCCTTACTGTCTATATTATGTAAAAATTATGAGATACCCATTTTTTCTCTCATCAACAGGTGTTATGAATTTTTAAGCGGCGCTGTTAGGCTGCCAAATTTTTATAAGGGATTTCTCAACTTCTCTTTTTCTTTTAAGTTAATTTCTTTTATTTTTATCTCATAAACTCCCCTAATCCAAAAGGTATGATAAATCTATTACCTTAAATATAATAGAATGTTTTTATGCTAATTTAATAATTCATCATCATCTCTATTTTCCCCTCCTTTTATACAAAAAATGAAAACACCGTCCGAGATGTGTTAATTTATCGCACTCAACGACGATAGGTTTTCAATTTTTATTACTGTATTCATGGTGTTGTACCCCTATCTCTTGGATTTTAATGATCACAATCACTCTCATCGTGTTCTAACTTGTTTTCAAGTGTTTTGATGCTAGGAAAAAGGTTTCCCAGGAGTTGGCCCAAGAAGGCTGATAGTGGACTCTCTGAGTCCACCGGCCAACCGGTTCTTGCCCACCGGCCAGCCGGAGGACCCAGGCAGTAGGCTTGCCCACTGCCTGGTGACACCGGCCAACCGGTGGATGACCACTGGCCAGCCGGTGGAACCCAGACAGAAAGCCTGCTCTGTCTGGACCACCGACCAGCCGAGAGCTCAGCACCGGCCAGTCGGTGGACCACCAGCTAGCTGGTGAGACACCACCGGCCAGCCGGTGTGCCCAGTCAAACTAGCCATTGGGCTTTCACCAGACTTGTACTTTTGACCCCCAACGGCTCCGGAAGCCCTCCAACAGCCATATTGAAGTGTTTATGGGTATTTCTCCTATAAATAAGAAACCATGGAGGCCGGGAACACAACCGAATAATATTTTGATGTCTTGATTCTCTAACGACAAATCTCCAAGGCCTCTTGTGATCCATTGCCATCCTTGAAGCTTGAGCTCCCTCTCCATCAGCTGCTCTAACACTTTTGGCGCTCAAGGCTTCCGTGTGTTTGTATTATTTTATTTGTTTAGTTCTTCATTGGGTTTGGATTAAAACAAACCTCTCATTTACATTATTTCTTTCAATTGGGTTTCTTGCTACAACCATAATAAAAAAGCAAGCTGTACGAAGGTGTTCTAGCCTACCTTAAAACGGCTAGTGGGTTTCTTGCTACAACCATAATAAAAAAGCAAGTTGTACGAAGGTGTTCTAGCATACCTTAAAACGGCTAGTGGGTTTCTTGCTACAACCATTAAAAAGCAAGCTGACGTATTAATCTCTCAACGGTTCTTGTTGGGAGCGGAGACGTAGGCTTGGGAATTAAGCCGAACTTCGTTATCAAATTGTGTCTTGCCTTTTTATTTCTGCTGCATTGATAATTGTTTTAAATTGTTAATTATTTTTGAAAAGGCAATTCACCCCCCCTCTTGCCATCCTCTACGACCCAACATTTGGTATCAGAGGGAGCGTTTGTGTAATACCTTAACCGGTTACAAACTTAAGATCCTTAGTGATGGCCAATTCCTCGCATGCTCCCGAAGGGTATTCTATGACTCGGGCTCCATTCTTTGATGGAACCGATTACACTTATTGGAAAACTCGCATGATTACTTTTCTTAGAAGCATTGTTTATCCTATCTATAGGATTGTAATGCAAGGCTATACTTTATCTAACAAGGATGAGTCCAAATGGACCCCCGAAGACAATGCCAATTTTGAACTTGATGGCAAAGCCATGAATGCTATTCATTGTGGGCTAGACCGTAATGAATTCAACTGTGTTTCTACTTGATCCTATTCTTATGAAATTTGGAAACTTTTAGAAGTAACCCATGAGGGCACTAACAAAGTCAAAGACACTAGATTAGACATGTATCGCCAAGATTTTGAAAGTTTCACCATGCACCCACACGAATCAATTACTGAAATGTTTACTCGTTTTACTGACGTTTGCAATGGAAGAAAATCTCTTGGTGAGGATGTTTCTGCAGAAATGATGGTCAAGAAGATTCTTTGGGTCCTACCAAGCTCATGGGCACCAAAGGTGACCGCAATTCAAGAAGCAAAAGATGTCAAGAAAATGCCGGTTGAAGAGCTCATTGGATCACTCATGACCTACGAGATCACCATGAAGAGGCAAGCCGATAAAGAAGGTAAAACCTTCAAGGAGAAAAAGAAAATTGCTTTCAAAGCAAAGGAAGAAATCTCCTCCGCTGATAGCGAATCCGAGATTTCTCAACTAGCAAGAAAAATGAGCAAATTCATGAACAAAAAGAAGAACTTTCGAAGGGCATGAAAGGAAGAGCCCAAAGCGGAGAATTAAGTTAAATGCTTTGAATGTGGAAAGAAAGGCCACATCAAACCGGAGTGCTCCATTTTCAAGAAAAGGGTAAAAGAAAAGAAAAACAAGAAGGCTTTCAAAGAATCCACATGGAGTGCAAGTGATGACTCTATGTCTTCAAGCGACTCAAGCGATGAAGGTGAACAATGCCTAATGGAATTTGATGAGGTATCTTCTTCCGACTCCTCTTCCTCATCTTCCTCTTTCAATAATGACATGTCTTATGAAGATCTCCAAAATGCGAGAGATCAATTAGAGGAAGGTTTTCATGAAATTACCTCTAAATTTATGGCTTTGAAAAAGAAAAATAAAATTCTCATTTCTGAAAAAGAACAACTTCTCAAAAAGAATGAGGAACTTACCCTTAAGATCCAAGATATTCCAAATGTTGATTCTTTGAATTCAACCATTAAAGATCTAAGGGAGTCTCTTGCCAAGTTCACCCAAGGTGAACAAAATTTGACCAAATTACTAGGTTCTCAGCGTTCAGCTAGAACAACACATGGACTTGGCTTTAACAAACAAGCCACTTCTTCTAGAGCACCCACTACTTTTGTAAGGGGGAGCTCTCAATATAAATTTTGTAATTATTGTAAAAAGACCGAGCACATGATTTATGAATGTGATTGTAAAAATGCAAGGTATGGAAGCCCCAAAACCATTACCTACTCGGATGAGTATTTTAGATGGCAACCCTCTAGAAACATATGGGTTCAAAAGTCTCTTTTAGCTATTCTTTCCGGACCCAAACTTATATGGGTACCAAAATCTATTCTCTCTTGATTTTTTAGGATAAACTCAAAAGAAGTAGGACTTCGAAAGGCTCGTGGTATCTTGACAGCGGATGCTCGAGGCACATGTGTGGCGATCCCTCCGAGTTCAACTCCCTTGAAGAATTTGATGGAGGATACATCACCTTCGGTGACAATTCAAAAAGCAAGATCGTCGGAATAGGTACCATTGGATTTGGTAGCACCTCTTTAATTAAAGATGTTTTATTTGTTAAAGGTTTAAAACATAATCTAATTAGCATTAGTCAACTTTGTGATAGTGGTTTTTCGGTGAATTTTCAAAATGATTTATGCAATGTGTTTGATTTTCAAAACAAATTGATATTTTCTGCTTCCCGTTTTCAAAATGTTTACATTATTGATTTAAAGTCTTTAGCTAGCCAAAATGTTAAATGTTTAAGTGCTCTTGACAATGAGTCTTGGCTTTGGCATAGAAGGTTGGGGCATTGTAGCTCTCATTCACTTCTAAAGCTTAATAAGAACAAGCTCATCTGTGACCTTCCTAAACTTAAGTTTAAGAAAGATTTGATTTGTGAGCCATGCCAACTTGGAAAGAAACACAAGTCTTCTTTCAAATATAAGAAGGAAGTGTCCACTTAAAAATCTCTTCAGCTCCTACATCTTGATCGTTTTGGTCCTACCCCTGTAGCAAGTCTAGGTGGAAAATCCTATACCTTTGTCCAAGTAGATGACTTTTCTCGTTTCACTTGGGTTTTCTTTTTAGCTCATAAAAATGATGCTTGTAGAACCTTTTTGAAATTCTCTAAGAAAGTAGAAAACGAAAAAGGATATAAAATTATATCGCTCCGTAGTGACCATGGAGGTGAATTCGAGAACAAAGAATTCGATGAATTGTGTTCCTCTCAAGGATACAATCACACCTTCTCTGCCCCTAGGACTCCACAACAAAATGGAGTGGTTGAAAGGAGAAACCGAACTCTCCAAGAAATTGCTCAAACCCTACTTAGTGAATTCAACCTCCCTCAATTTTTCTGGGCTGAGGCAGTTAACACTGCTTGTTATACTATCAATAGAGTCCTTGTAAGACCCCTTCTTAAGAAAACCCCCTATGAACTTTGGAAAGGCAAATTGCCCAAAGTTGGTTATTTTAAAGTGTTTAGTTGTAAATGCTTTATCCTTAACACAAAATATAACTTAGGGAAATTTGATGTCAAATCCGATGAAGGTATTTTTCTTGGGTACTCCAACTCAAGCAAAGCCTATCGTGTCTTCAACAAACGTTCAAAAAGCATCGAAGAATCATCTCATGTCAAGTTTGATGAAAATCTTCCAAAACCCCATCCGGTCATTGAAGATGTTGAAGATAAGCTTGATAAACTTGAATTAAATGATTCCTCTTCTCCTCTCAAGGAGGATGATGATCATGAACCTTCTTCACCTTCTTTGCCTTCCACCTTGCCTAAGGTTTGGAAACCTTCTAGAGACCATCCATTAGAAAATGTTATAGGTGATCTTCAAGCCGGTACTCAAACTAGAAGATCAATCCTCAACGAGGTTGAACATCAAGCCTTAATTTCTCACCTAGAGCCTCAAACCATTAATGATGCCATTAATGATGAGAATTGGGTTCTTTCAATGCAAGATGAACTAAATCAATTCTCTAGAAATGATGTTTGGACTCTTGTTGAAAGACCCAATGATCATCCAATTATTGGCACTAAATGGGTTTTTAGGAACAAACTTGATGATCAAGGAAATATAACCCAGAACAAGGCTCGCCTAGTAGCTAAGGTATATAATCAAGAAGAAGGAATTGATTATGGTGAAACCTTTGCACCCGTTGCTAGATTGGAATCCATTAGGATCTTGTTGGCTTTCGCCGCCCACTTAAATTTCAAACTTTTTCAAATGGATGTTAAAAGCGCCTTTTTAAATGGTTTTATTTCAGAAAAAATCTTTGTTGAACAACCTCCCAGTTTTGAAGATACAAAATTTCCAAATCATGTTTTTAAATTAACCAAGGCTCTATATGGATTAAAGCAAGCCCCTCGGGCTTGGTATGAGCGGTTAACAAAATTCCTTTTAGAAAATGATTTTAAAATGGGTCAAGCTGATTGTACCCTCTTTTTAAAACACACTTCAAAAGGTCTTTTAATCGTCCAAATCTACGTCTATGACGTTATCTTTGGTTCTACCATAGAATCACTTTGTACTAATTTTTCAGATTTAATGAGAAAAGAATTTGAAATGAGCTTTATAGGGGAATTGAAATTTTTTCTCGGTTTTCAAATCTTTCAAAATTCAAAAGGTATTTTTCTAAGCCAAGGAAAATACACAAACGAGCTCTTAAGTCGTTTTGGTATGGATCAAGTAAAGGAAATTAGTACCCCCATGAGTACTTCCTGTAAGCTTACGTTAGATGAAGTTGGGAAACCGGTTGATAACAAGCTTTATAGGAGTATGATCGGGAGTCTACTTTACCTAACTGCGACCCGTCCGGACATCATGTTCAGTGTTTGCCTTTGTGCTTATTTTCAAACCAATCCCAAAGAATCTCATTTTAAATCGGTCAAAAGGATTTTTAGGTATTTAAGAGGATCCAAAAACATTGGTTTATTTTATCCTTCTAATACTTCTTTCGAACTTTCTTCATATTCGGATGCTGATTTTGGCGGATGTCAATTAGATCGAAAGAGTACTAGTGGAACCTGTCATCTGCTAGGCAAGTCCCTTGTATTGTGGAGTAGCAAGAAGCAAAACTGTGTTCCTCTTTCTACTGCCGAGGCCGAGTACGTAGCCGCTGGGAATTGTTGTGCCCAAATTATTTGGATGCATCACACTCTCTTGGATTATGGCCTTTCCTACGATCATGTCCCTATTCGGTGTGACAACACTAGTGCCATTAGTATTTCTAAGAATCCAATACAACACTCTAGAACAAATCATATAGACTTAAGGCATCATTTCCTTCATGACCATTTTCAAAAAGGGGATATCACTTTGGACTTCATTTCTACTGATTTCCAATTAGCTGATATTTTTACCAAACCGCTCCTGGTTTAACGTTTTGATTTTATTAAGGGGGAGTTAGGAATGATTCCTCAATGAGCACTATTAAATAGAGCCTTTCCTATTTTTGACTTGTCTTTGTATGTAACGTTTCATCTTTTATAAATTTCAAGTTGTCTTATCTATCATTTTTTTTTGTCATTGCTTACCTCATTTTTTTTTTGTTTATCTAATTTCTTCTCATTTTTTTTCCTTTTTCCCTCCTATTTTGATAATCCCAAAGGGGGAGAAATTTCTCTGTTTACTAGTTTCATATTTCAATTGATTAAAGTGCTCTTTTTAAAAGTTCAAATTTTTTTTAAAACCGGTAAGTTATTGATTTCTTTTGTTCTTTTTAAAAAAAATGACCTATGGTTACAATTTCAAAATGACTCATTCTCTTTAGATTAAGATCATTTTCAATACATGGTACATCTCTTCAATTTATTTTTTTTTTGAAATGATCTCTAATATATTTTCATGTCCAAAATTGTTTATTTAAGTTTTCAATTGGCATATCCTTTTTAAAGCTTTATCTTTTGTGATTGTGATCATCAAAATAGGGGGAGATTGTTGTACCCCTCTCTCTTGGATTTTAATGATCACAATCACTCTCATCGTGTTCTAACTTTTCTTCAAGTGTTTTGATGCTAGGAAAAAGGTTGCCCAGGATTTGGCCCAAGAAGGATGATAGTGGACTCTCTGAGTCCACTGGCCAACCGGTGGATTCCCACCGGCCAGCCGGTGGTCTCTGGAAGAAGCATTGCTTTCTGCCAGAGACACTGGTCAGCCGGTGTTAGCGCACCGGCCAGCCGGTATGGGCACCGGCCAACCGGTTCTTGCCCACTGGCCAGCCGGAGGACCCAGGCAGTAGGCTTGCCCACTGCCTGGTGACACCGGCCAACCGGTGGATGACCACCGGCCAGCCGGTGGAACCCAGACAGAAAGAATGCTCTGTGTAGACCACCGGCCAGCCGGGAGCTCAGCACCGGCCAGCCGGTGGACCACCAGCTGCTCTCACACTTTTGGCGCTCAAGGCTTCCGTGTGTTTGTATTATTTTATTTGTTTAGTTCTTCATTGGGTTTGGATTAAAACAAACCTCTCATTTCCATTATTTCTTTCAATTTGGTTTCTTGCTACAACCATAATAAAAAAGAAAGTTGTACGAAGGTGTTCTAGCCTACCTTAAAACGGCAAGTGGGTTTCTTGCTACAACCATAATTAAAAAGCAAGATGTACGAAGGTGTTCTAGCCTACCTTAAAATGGCTAGTGGGTTTCTTGCTACAACCATTAAAAAGAAAGCTGACGTATTAATCTCTCAACGGTTCTTGTTGGGAGCGGAGACGTAGGCTTGGGAATTAAGCCGAACTTCGTTATTAAATTGTGTCTTGCCTTTTTATTTCCGCTGCATTGATAATTGTTTTAAATTGTTAATTATTTTTGAAAAGGCAATTCACCCCCCCTCTTGCCATCCTCTACGACCCAACACATGGATGGTCATGAAACCATTTTTATGGTTGAACCAGACTATAATATTTGTATTATAAACTATTAAATGTTATTGAACCATTATATATACATAATACTAATTCATATGACAAACTAGTCTGTAATAATCGAGATATCGCCCAAATAATCTAAATGGTTATCACTAATGTTCTATCTAATAAATCATCATCATACCATGTAAAAAAGTGATATAAATAATCATTTAAAATTTTGGATGTTCATAAATAATATATAATTTCAATTCTAGAAAATTATATCCATTCCACATAAACTCCATTACTTATAATCAAGCGAATCGATCATGAAATCAAGGAAACGAACACTTCAGAATGACGGAATTCAATCTTATAAATTTTCAATAAGAACTTAAATGAAATTAATAAAACTATAATGAATAAAATATATGTATATTAAATTATGAATTAGTTAATTTATGGATTTAATTTGATTATCCAAGACATTAAGGACAAGTTCATAATACATTCAGACATAAGGTAAGGATTTTCTACCCGAACCTCCATTTTCATTCGGGTTACTCTAATCATCTACATACCTCAATGAAATTATTATTTATTATTATATAATTATCATAAATTCTGCATTAATTATATATATATATATATATATTTACCAAATATAATACTTCTTTATTTTATGGTGATCTGCATGCTATAAAAGGATATTTTAAAATTTCTTCCCGAAATACAAACTCGTTTCAAGGGAACATCTCGAATTCTTACCTATGTTAAAGTACACTATATAATCTCTTTTTAGCCACAATTATTTTTATAAAATCAATAATTTTATTATGATAAAACTATATTATTTAAATTCTAGTTTTATATAAATATTTTTCCAAAATAACTCTTCTTTTCAATGTAAAAGAGTATTTATCTAAAGAATTACTTGATGATTTTATAGAAGTAATTTTATCTATTTAAACACTCTTGTTGAATATTATTGGGAATAATATTTTATGATATCATCTACCATATTTTATTGAATTCTTTATGATTATTTTGACTATTTATGTGCTATCTTGAAACCATTATCCATATTACTCAGAATGGTTAGTGTTTATGTATACAGATTGGGGAAATTTATTTCATATTTTTGTGTTTTTTATGTTTATCCCCTTTAATATGAGGAATGAATTGGACTTAAAAAGTGATGAGTAGGTCCCATTATAGACCATATATGCATCAGTAGGTCTCATGAGACAAAATAGATATGGACTTGGTCAAGGCCTTTCCCATTTACAGATATGGTTTTGGTCATGGCCTTAATCATTTTCAGATGTGTTAGCTGAGGCCTTGACGGTATATTTCAAAATGTCTATCATTATGAATTTTCCTCATTATGAAACAAGTAATTGATATTCCCTGAGGTTATTCGACTACTAGAGTACCCTTGATTATGCATTATTATGGAATTATTTATACATCCCTTATTCCTACCATAATATGTTCAAGTTCACTTTTAAAGGCATGTGTTTTTAGTTATTCACCATGCCTAGTGTTTATGTTTTTGATAAATTTTACTTAATTACTTACCCTTATTGAGAATCAGAGCTCACCTCTTTCTTATGTTTTATTTTTACCCAAGTGGTGAAGATGAAAATTATGAATGACTTGCAAGGATAATCTAGGAGTTTATGTGTGATTCAAAAGAACTTGATATGTTGAATTCCATTTCAAGTTGTATTTTTGAACTTATATATGTATCTGGTTTTCCAAAACTACTAAAATAATTCATTCCTTCAGGATATGAATTTCTTGTAATTATTCCAATGTTATTAATAATGCACCAACTCCGGAAAATTAGGGTCAGGGCGTTACACACACCCTATTCTGGTTTCCATTACACTGGGGTACCCGAGTAGACCTTTATTTTTTATAGGACTATAGACTGTGATTGATTTCTTATGTTATGTTGTTTATACCTAGAAGTTAGGAGAAAAGGACTGAGCTGGAGCTTAGAATTCTCGTGGAGATCGCCCTTGGGGCTTTGGTGTCTTTTCTTTATTCTTAATATATATTGAAAGTCATGTTGTATTGTTTTCTATTTTTAGTTATATATCTTCATCCATCATACATGCTTGTATAAACTAGCACTAGACACTTTTATTAAATTTTTAATTATTTCCTTTTGCTTCTTTATCAGTTATTTATTATTTTTTCTGCTAAGATTTGTTCTTGTTATGATTTCCCTATCTCTTATATATTTTTAATCGTTTTTTATACTCTAATATATGAGTGAATAGTATCCCCATGGACACACCCAAGGACCTCACTGCTAGTCAGCAGCCTCTGGCGTTCTGGGAGATGCACTTGAGGTCATGTGACCCACTGGTCCAGCCACCATCTTAGAGGTGAATTGAGCTGGGACGTTATAGTTATAAATAATACTAACCAAATTATGAAAATTATATAGTTTAAAAATGTATAAAAATTTCATTGGTTATATATTTATTATAAAAATAATAATAATCAATTGAAAGAAAACTAAATATTATCTAAAAAGCTATATTTCTATAAAAGATGGTTAGTCGTGATTTACACACATAATTTAAAATTATTTTTTCCACTTTTAAAAACTTTATTTGAAAAAATAAAATTATTTTTTTAATTCTAAATTTCAAAATTATCCTTCGGTGAATTTTTTATAATTCTATGAAAATATTAATTTTTTGATGAATAGTGAAAAATATTGATTTTTAATGAAAAATAAATTTCATTTAAATTAATTAAAATGTTAAATTATATTTTAAAATGGTTTTTAAGTAATATTAGTTAAATTATATTAACATTTAACACATTAATTTCATTTTAAACATTTTAATTTTTAATTTTTATATTAAAATATTCTATACAAATGATAATTTTCTCTTTGGAAACCGGTTTTTTCATTATGTATGTAGGTATAGTGATAAATTGAATTCTTCCATATCTTTGAACTGAATTTGGAAAAATGGATTCCATATTTGAAATAATTATAATGTTTATAATCTAATAAGTTCAACTTAATTTTTGAAAATGATGAATAGTAAATACAGTAAAAATTAATTATTGCAGTTAGGGTAAAAATTGATTTACTAGGGTGTTAAACTAAAAATATAATTGTTAAAATGGCCTTATAAATTTCCCAAAATCAATTTTATGGAAATATTTATATCTTATAACCTCAAATGTTCTATTATGACCCATTTAGAAGGATTTTTTCATGATAAAAATGTGGTTGTAATTAAATCTTTTCAAAAATTCCATGTTTGACCTCTCCCCTACTTACAAAAGCCACCCCCACTCCTCCCCTATTCACACTTCAAAATACATTTGGTTCATAAAATTACTACAAAAATAACATTCTTACTACCATACCAACAACTTAGATCCCTTGGTTTGATCATAAATCCATCCTAGGAGGGACTTCATTGTAAACCTAAATAAGTTGTTCAAAGAAGAGAAATAGTTCTTATACGAGTGTTTTTATTTTATTTCTTCTTCAACCTCCTTAAAATATTATTAAAAAAATATTATATAATAAAATCAGTATAGTCTAAATAATTATATGTTATTATTTTATTTTGATGAATTATATTTATATCCTCTTCCATTAAATGGGAAATGAAACTATCGATCATGTGTATAGAGGACTATTGTCTCGTGATCAGATGTAATTTTTTTCCATCACCACCTTTAAAGGGTTGATATAATGATGGATTTAAAAAATTATATGTTATTTATGTTATTATTATACTTATTTAATTTTAGTATAATATATACATTCTTCCATTCCTTTCCTTTTAAAATATGATAATCTCGCCCGTGTTTACGATAGACCAATGCCTCGCAAAGAGATGTGGTTCATTTTTCACTTATCATTTACATGGAATGTAATCAAGATAAATATAATGAATATAAGTTATATATATTAATTTATAATTATTCTGATAAATTAATATATCACCCACTTCTTTACCCTTTCACCCATTAAGGAAAAAATAATGTCTCTCATGTGTACGTACGACCTACAGTCTAAACAAAGTGATGTAATCCATTCTTCATATTAAAATTTAGATAATGATTCTAAAAATGTATCTCATGAGAAAATAATATTTATAAAATTAATAAAATTATGTAGATTATGGAACTATATGATATGTTTAAGAACTATAACATTCATGACAAAACACGCATGAGAAAATAAGGTAATTATCACCCAAAACAATGAAAATAATGAAATATTATTAATAAATGGGTGGTAAAATGTTATAAGGAGGTCATATATGATATTATAAATATTAATATGGTTATTTTATAAATTAATAAAAAATTTAAAACCATTATACATTAGTTAAATCATGTTCAACCAAAAAGAAGTGTGAGGTAAGGAACTTCGTCTCAATTTTTCTTCATTGAAGCATATTGTAATGTTATGCACCTAATTTATTTTATATGGTGTATTTAATTACCATTTTAAATATAATTTCATGATTAACTAATAATTAATTATATATTATGTTTTAATATGAATTATTTCATCCAAGGGGATTTAACATAAAAGTTACCAACTAGTAAAGAATTTCATAAATCAATTTCTTTTCATTGGGTATATATTACTTATTCATTGTCTTTAACACTGTAAGATTATGTGTATAAAGTATTTTAAATATATTATGTTTTATTTAAACTTTTTTTATTTGTACTTAAATTTTATAAACACAACAGATACATTGATTAATTATCACTTCAAAATTATGATCCTTGTAAGGGTTTATTCCACAATTTCATTTTAATATATATTTTTTATACATGAATTTCCAATGAATGAAATTATTTGATAATTGTATAATAAAACCCATTAATATTATTCTAATCATTTTATTCATGGTTTTTTCAAGTTATAGAACCAATTTTCCACTCTTTGGTAATTAAAATTCTTGATATAATTTTTAAGAAAATATTCCTTCATTTCTCTTAGGTTGAAAATATTTTTTATTCCAAAACCATGTTTGATAAAAAAAATTGAAAAATGTTTTTAAAATTATAAAAATTATTTATTAAATGAATTTTTATCCTTGTTTTTATTTTAAAAAAAATATTTTGAAAGGAATCTTTATGTTTTTTTTCAAATAAGACCTGATTTATTATTACTGAAAATGTGAAAGGAATCTTTATTTTAATGTGTACCACATTTATGTAATTTCATAATATCATTACCACACAATGACTTAAAGATACATTTATAAGTTTCAAAGGTTATTTTCAAATAAAATTATTTTAAAAAAATTGTGAACATTTAATTCTAAAAAATATATATTTTTAAAGTGAAAAAGGATATTTTAGTAAAGAATTTTTTTAAAGATATTTTTTTGCTATTTTATTAATCAATAATAACATCCCTTTATTTTAATTATACTAAAATGGGTATATATTTAATTAGTACCATAATTATTCTTTATTTGGATGTTTTGTGATCATTTTAACCGAGGAATGTATTGAAATTCAATTTCTTGATTCATCTTTGTAGTAATTAACATTCCCTTGAAATATTAACTATCCTAGGATCATTAGACATTAAATTCCCACTAAATATCCATATTATTTATCATGTATATTTTTATTTATTAAACCATATATCATTTATGCATATAGTGTTCTACATTAAGAGTTATTTGTTTTTTTATAAATCTATATTCTTTATCAATAAAATATTTTATGATAAGCCACATTGTTAAATAATTAAATCGATTATTTGATATATAAGGAATTATTTGGACATGAAATGATGGGTGTGGCTTAGAATTATATAGCTCCTTGATGCATTGGTAGTCTCATGAGGTGAATCGTTATGCTGGCATTAAATGGATTTTTACACATAGTTTTAAACTATATTGTGAAAGGTCATGAAAATAGAGGTTTCATGATTCTAAAGAACATGACATAGAATAATTAAGAATTTCTTTCACTAATAACTCGATTATTATTATCCATGATATTTTCTAAATGATATTGTATCTAGATAGATTTCAATATCATTTATTTTTTAAAAGGAATGTGTTTTTGTTATTTACCTTTATATGTTGATTATTTCTTATCTATTAATGATAGTCAATTTATTTAAATAGAATGTGGGTTAAATTATTTAACTTTTAAAATTTATTATTATTTATTTATTAATGATAGTTAGGGTATTTAAATGGGAGGTTTGTTCAGTTATTTACCTTACCATACTGATTGTTCCTTAACTATTCACAATAGATAAGTTAATTAAATAGAATGTGTATTTAGTTATTTAATTTAAAATGTTTATTATTCTGTATCTAATCATGATAGTAAAGTTATTTATTAATTTCATGTGTGTTCAGATACTTATCATTACATATTAATTATTATTAATTTACTTGTGATATATTCCACTTTGTTTAACTCTTACTGAGCATTTGAGAACTCCCTTATTTTGTTTCATTTCTCAGGAATCCAAGAATTGTACTATGAATGTTATACAAGGATATTCTAGAGGGGATAATGGTATTCTCGGAAACATTATGTCATAATTTTTATATTCAAATGTAATATAGGAATTATGTATGTATATATTTTAACAAGATGACTAAACTATATAGTCCTTCAGGAAGTGGTTCCTTGTTTCTTATTCCAATATAATAAATTAAACACCAGATCCAGACTACTGGAGTTAAGGGTTTTACAAAAAACATGAACTTCTGTGAGATTCCTAACATGTCAAATAAGAGTATCATGGGAATTTATGATAGTTTGTGTAGTAATGAACATAGAGGAAATAAAATTAACCATATTACATGTCACGAAGGTGGGAAGAAGAACCTAAAAGAAAATATCAAATGGTTTGTAAGATGGTATCTATGTGTAAATGAAGGTCCCATATCAATTCATTTCCAATAAATATGATGTCTTATAGGTGGGGAACTTGGGAATTATCTGAGCCAATGCCCTAAAATAAGGGTTAGCCCCAAGTCCAAGGAAGGACCTTTATTATAACTAATCATTTAAGTAAAAGGGTTGTAGTATTTATTTATTAGGATTCAAGAATTATGTTGTAGACGTATTATTACCAATGTTATTTTGGTTAAAAGAATCATGATACATCTAAGTATTGTGTTAATATTGTAAGAATATATGTCTTTGTGTTATATTAACTTTAGAGTTATGGATACTATAATGGGATTAAGAATTTAAGGTTAATCATAAGTTGAAAATATTATATAGCCCTTTTAGGTTTTAAGTAAATGTATTATGAGGTGACTAATTATATTTCAGGAGATGTTTTATTGGCTTGAATCATATATAACCTTTTTCAAACGTAATGTATTATTTGGTAAGAATAATATTACTTTTTTGGAGATAAAAGATGAAGGGTTTTAAGGGTTGAAACTTATGGAATGGATTAAGATGAACTTTGGGATTTACTGTCGAGGTATTAGATATTAATGAATTTTATGGGAATAATTGTGATAACCATTATGGTTTTAGTAAATACAAGAGTAAAAGCATGTTTTTCTTTTAGGGATTATGTAATCCATTAGAATCTTATTTTAATTCTTCAGGCATGAAAAACTCATCATAACATCCCATTATTTAGAGAAAATATGAGATTTTGGTGGAAATGATAAATGGATGAAATTATACTTTTCAATTAAATATATTTACTTATTTTATTATTCTGGGTGGTTAATGGATCCCTCAACTGTAGGTAAATGATTTGAAATAATAATTTTATCCTACTTCCTTTATATTTTATGAATCAAAAATTCCTTTAACTCGTCACATATTTATGGTTTTTAGGTCCTTAATTTTCTATTAATAATTCAATTTATTATTGTTACTGATCTATATGAATCTCTATTAATCCTTGGGTGTTAGTATTCTCTTTCATGTCCATGTTTTCATTTCAAACCAATGTTATCCTACATGGAAACCAAATAATGAGTTATTCTAGATGACCTTCATACATCACTTTCTCTCTTATAAATATGAAGTATTATTAAACATTTTTATGATTTTAGGATTACAAAAAACTTATTTTCATATTTAAAATCCTTGATTATTAAGATAAATATTATATTGCGAGGATGCAATTTATTTAAGGGGGTAAAATGAAACACCCATTGATTTTAAAAGACGAACATAAATATGGATAGTGTATATGACATGAAACACCAATATTAAAAGAAAATTTAACACCCTAATACTTTATTATATATTTTATTTTAAATAAATTAAATCTCTTAGATAGCTTGAAATGCATGCATCTTCGGGTTTAAATAAAACTCGATAATTCATTAAAATATAATTATTTAAACATGGTCAATGCAAACCAGCCATCAAGTTATTGGGTGTGAATAGGACTAAATAAATTATGAAAACTATATAGTTTACACATTTATAAAATAAACTCAAGTATTCTATATTGATTGTAAATAAAATAATAATCATTTGAAAGAAAAACAAATACTTTCTAAAAATATGTATTTTTCAAAAAAAATAAATTTTACTATGCTTTGCGCACATAATTTTATAATTAATTTTTAAAAATCATAGAAAATTTATTTTATAAAATTAAATTATTTTTTCAAATAATAATATAAAAATTTTCTTAGTGTGATTTTTTGGGATCTTTCTAAAAATTTCATACTGCGATTAATAGAGAAAAATACTGATTTTTATAAAAACAAATTACCTTTCCATTTAAAGAATTTAAAAGAAACACTTTATTTTTATACCATTTTGAAAGTAAAATTATTCAAATTATATATTAATTAATCCAAATCATTTCATTCTAATTATTTTCATTTTTAATTTTGATATAAAAACTTATTAAACTTTTAGAAGTTATTCTTTTGGAAAACCATTTTTTTGACACGTCTACAGGTTTGATTTTAAATTAAATTGTGAAATTTATATTAGTTGAATTTGGAAAATTAGATTCCATATTTGGAATAATTATAGTTTATATTTCTTAATATTTTTAACTTAAATTTTTACAATAATTAATAGTGAATATAGTAAAAATTATTTGTCGTGGTTTAGGTAAAAATAGGTTTACCGGGGGTTAAACTAAAAATTTACGGCTTACAAATTACCCAAAACTAGTATAATTCATATTATATGGAAATATTGCATCCTGATATATTATAATTTTATTAAATGGTCCATTTTTGTGCCTTTTGGCTTGATAAAACATGCATGTAATTCATTATTTTTAAAAATTCCATGTGTGTCCTCTCCCCCACTTATAAAAGGCCACCCCATATCCTCTTATTTCCACATCTCCAAATCCCATAGGTTCAAAAATAAAATTCCAAAATAAATTCCATAATTCCTTTCCCTAATATTATAATCCTTTGTTTGGTATGAAATCCATCCTAGGAATTCTTTTGGTTAAAACCAAAATAAGTTTTCTAAAGAAAAGTTAGAATCCTTAACCGAGCGTTTTATTTTATTTCTTCCTCCACCTCATTTAAATATTTTTAAACCATAATAATATAATTAAATTAGTATATTATATATAATTATATGTTTTTATGTTAAGGTAGTTACCTATAACCATCTCCTCCTCCCTAAAATGGGAAATGAAACTATTGATCATGTGTACAGTGGACGACCTCCTCTTGAACCGATGTAATTCATTTTCCATCACCACTTTACATGGATTGATATAATGATGTATATAATGGTTTTATATAAAATTTATGATATAATTATACTTATTTAATTATAATATCACATTTACCTTCATACTTTCCATTCCATATCAAAATAGATAACGTCACTCGTGAGTACGATGAACTACCGCCTTACAAAACGATGCTGTTTTTTTTCACTAATGTTTTACATGGAATGTAATAGAGGATAAATTTAATGAATATATTTGATATATATGATGTTTTTTAGGAAAATTAATATACTATTCAATTTCTTAACCTTTCACTTATTATGTAAATGATAATTTTGCTTGAGCTTACGTATAGCCTACCGTCTCCATGAAGCAATGTGATTCATTTTCCATGTTCAGAAATAAATAATGATTATAAAGAATAATGTAACAAAAAAAAGATATTTATAAAATTAATATAATTCTATAGATTATTTATCTACATCATATGTTCATGACCTGGATCTTTCATTAAAAACATTCATATGAAAACAAAGCTAATACACCCAAAAAATTCTGATAATGAAAAATTATTAATGAATGGGTATTAAGATGTTATAAAAGGATCATATATGATATTATAAATATTAATATAGTTCTTTTATAATTTCATATAATGTTTAAAATCACTATATATGTGCCTAAATAATTCTCAACTAAAAGGAAACGTGAGGTATGGGGTTTCTTGACTCAATATCCATTCATTGGGTTATACAACTACCTCATTGATTATATTATGCTAAAATTATATGTGAAATGAATTTTCATTTATTTATTTTATATTTAAAATTTTATTTTTGTGGGTCTACATTTTTTTCACATAATCATAGCATTTATTAACTATCACCTCAATGATACAAACTTTGTAAGGGTTTCATCTAAAACTACATTTTTTGATACACATATTCTTTAATGCACCTAATTTATTTTAAATGGAGTATGCACTTACCCTTTACATACTATATAATTAATCATTCAAACTTCATGATATTTTATGTTATAATTCATGTAATTCATTCATGGGATGTTATGATTCAAAATTTACCAAAGTTGTAGGTTTTTAAGTTAAAATATCCTTTGTAATCATGATTGTTTATGCTTGAATTTCCATTAAAGGAAATTATTTGATAATTTTATGATAAAAACCTTTAATTTTATTCTCCTATAGTTATTAATTAAATTTTCAAGCAATAGTATATTATTTCAATATTTGGTATGTAAAATTATTTAGGAAAATGTTTTTGATAAAATATTACTTCATTTCTCTCTTCAATCAAAAATCAATTTTCATCCAAATCTATGTTTTCTAAAAGTTTTTCCAAATTTATTTCTATAATTGTTTAAATTCATTTTTTACACTTAATTTTATATTAAAAAATGTTTTAAAAGGAATATTCCTATATTTTTCTGAAAAATGTACTTTTTTACTTGTATTACAAAAATCAAAAAGGAATATTTGTTTTATAAAAATATTTGGCATGAACGGAACTCTTATACTATAATGACCACTCAATGTTTTTAAAGATTAATTTTTTTCAAATGTTACTTTCAATATATGATTTCTATAATATTTGATAAAGTTTTAGATTTTAAATAAGTGTTTTCAAAATGGAAAGGATATTTTCCTCATGAAATTGTCAAAGTGATCTTCCAAAGTCATTTTCCATCCAACATGACTATTGATTCTCATCAAATATGCATCGGAAAAACAAAAAAAAAAGAGGAAATATCTGAATATGGATATTATTTTCCCCAATAAAGAAAGGAAGGAGAGGATGGTCAAATATTCGTGAAGCCTCTAGGAGACTCATGATCACATGACCATTTCAAGGTCAAGAGAAGGCCCCATGCATGGTGCATTGCCTGCGGCTAGTCCTTTGGATCCCTCTTCAACAAACATGTCTACTCTTTTGAAGTCCCCCCCCCCCCCCAAACAACTGAATGAGTTCCCCCAGGCTTCATGGTTTGTAATTGGAAACTGTCTGACAAACTATCCAAAAAAATTCATTAATAAATGGGGTGAAATTATAAATGAAGATACCCCTAGTGGTCATGAAGCTCATGCGCCAGGTCATTATTAGGAAGAATAAAATCCCTTGGCGACATCTAAGCAATCTCTCATGACCTCCGAGACTTCGCCACATAAAATGAAGGAGATGAAGGGAAGGAGGTGTGAGTGGTTCGTGGTCTCTGAAAAATATGTGATGTGCACCCCAACCGATCTGTGAGATGCCTCAATACCTCAGTGATATTTCCACCTTGTCTCACAAAAACCCTCTGGTTTGTCATCCTCACTACACAGAAGTCCTCGAACATGTCTATGAAACCCCACAGCGCTCTATGGACAGACAGATAGACATGTCCACTACATGATTGCACACTCCCCATATGACAGATCTTGGACAAGTGAGACATCATCCAAAAATCAAGTAAAAAGAATAGATAATACTCATTCCAACTTTAATGATCCATGACCTCTGTAAAATAAAATAGATAAGATAAAAAGGGTTGAGGAGAGAGGTGCGCTGAAAGACATGTGACGCACCCCTAATGACCCACAAGGCACCGTGAGCCCTCAGAGACATGCCCTCCTTATATTTTGGAATCCCTTTGGCTTATCATCCTCATCTTCAGGCCATGAAATGATTGAACACCCCCATATAACCCATATTGGTCATGCGAAACATCTCCAAAAAATAGAAAAAATACCCTCGACAACACACATGAAATCTCACATGACTCCCAACCTTTGTTACATGAAATAGAGGGGATCAAAATGGAGGAGGAAAGAGGTACTCATGGTCACATAAAGTCATGTGATGCGCCTAGTGAACCCATAGTGTTGTCCCACGAGACCCTAGGACAAGTCACCCAAGGTTTTGAGAGTGTATTCCCATGGGAATTTGAATCTTATGAATACCCTCAAACATGTCATCATAACAACATAGAGGTACTTTGACACAACATTATTATTGAACAAGCCTTTGATAATCAGAAATAATACAATAAATGAATAGTTGACGAAGGAGACTTACAATCGCTGAAAATCAGGAGATGCGCTTGAATATGTCTGTAGTAGAGACTGGTGAAACTGTGTGGCACCAGGCCCCTTTGCTGACTCAAACCTATACTTATGTCAAATACTCTACACAAACCTAAGATTATTAGGGTTGTTAATGCCTATAAATTATCCACCCAAACACAATGAAAGGGTTGTATTTTCGATCAACCGACCACCCAAGCTCTACGGGATTTGAATCTTAACTTCTGTGTACTTCTCAGGGAAATTGATCATGCAACCGGCCAACCTTCCATCAGGTAATATACTGGCGGGTAGCCAGAGTAGTCATGTGATGGACATAAAGTTCTTCGCATGATCACTCATAGATTATTTAAAGGGCTTTCAGTAGGATATGTAAATAAAATACCACATGTACTCTAAATCATGTGAGACTCAAAGAAACTAACACTGAACATTACTAAGGAATTCACAAAGTGTTAGATCCGAGATCATAAGAAGAAGGATTAAATGAAATACATGCCCTCTACCCCTCTTGTGCTTCGTGTGTGTCATCTAAATACATGCAACAACACTAAGAAACATTTCCCAAATTTCACGACACCCCTTTAGTATGTCATATGGGATACGATAAGTCCTCCATAAATGCCAAGTCACATCATACAGTGCCCCCACAGGTGTCGATTTGATCACGTGAACCCTTCGGGTCTATCACCTCAGACTTGTGACATCCTCCAGACACATCACCTGACTCATATAACGGTGCCTTATCATGTCAGTTGAGTCTCTCAAAAGCATCTGGGTATAATAACCAAGCCCCTAAGACAACCTTTTATCATGTCAACTGAGACTCGCAATGCCCTCCATACATGTCGTCTAGGTCTTGCAGTGTCTCCCAGAGGTGTCATAAAAGACACGCGACACCCCTTGGGTTATGCCACACTGACTCCTGTGACACCCTCCAGATTTTTTAATCCATTCCATGAGATAATACCCAGGATGTGCCAATGAGGTCTTGTGAATTCTTCTAGACAAGAAGGCTAGATCAGAAGAGCATCCCATGATTTGACAATATTGTTTGTCCTTAGTATGTAAGCCTCGATCAATAGGGAAACCTCAATGTGTAAGCCCTGGTATAAAGGGAACTGTGATGAATATGATTCCTACCATATTTAGGATATGTAGGCCACCTCCCTATGACGACCGATCTCCATATTGATCATCCATGTAGGGACCAGCATATAATTCCCTTGTCCAAAGCAATTTCATTGATTACTTGTTATCCCTTGTTTCTCACAAATGATCATGGATCACATGGGATTAAGGAGTTAAAATTTTCATATCATATTCCATATAAACCCCTAAAATGGTATAGGGAAACCTTATCATGTAAGACCCAACATAAAGTAAACTATGAGAACTCTGATTCCAACCACAACCAGGATACGTAGGATGCCTACCTAAGGCTCAAACTCTATAACAAACATCCCAAGTATTGTCCTAATATGAAAGTCCCATACCCGTACTCCATGAGGATGATCATATTCTCCCCCTTATTTCTCACCCTGAGCAAGGATCACATGGTCTTGGGGAATGAAACGAATGACTCACTAGCATTATAAATCTCCACCATCAAGGGAAACCTCAGTGTGTAAGCCCTGTCATAAATATAACTATGAAGACTCTAATTCCTACCATATTCAGGATACATAGGCCACCTCCCTATAAGGTCTGAGCTCCATACTGATCATCCATGGAGAGACTAACATATTATTCCCTTTTCCAAAACAATAACATTGGTTACTTTCTATCCCTTGTTTCTCACACTGAGCATGGCTCACGTGAGCTTGGGGAGTTGTGGTAATTATGTCATCTTGACCATGAGTCTCCATAATGATTCAGGAAACCCCAATATATAATTCCTAAAATAATGATCTACAAAAATTATGATTCTCACTATATTCAAGATACGTAGGACATCCCTCTAGGACCCAAGCTTGAAGGTGTCCTAGATCACCCATATTTCCTGATGAAACAAAAATGGTGAACCTGACAAGAAACTCTCTAATGAAAAAACGATTAGGTTATAATGCATCAGGATGCTATGTTTTTAAAACCCTATACAAAAAAAAGAAACAAAATTGGCATAATCTTAAAAATGATCCTATGTATCTAGGGTTCTCATAATTCCATCCTTGTTTTGATAATTCCAAATGAGTGGAATGGATGAATCGGTAATAAAAGAAAAAATTAGTTAACCATGCATATCTGATTGGGCATATTATGCCTATGATACTGCACTGATTGGTAACCTTTTTCTTTTTCATCTTCATAATTGCAGATACTGCTTTAGCATCCCAATTCGAGATGATGTCATTATCATCCATCATTCATTTTGGAAAATCTTTAGCAAATACAACTTCCTCAGCATGAAAAACAATCTCACATGCACAGTGACTCCAACAATAGGTAGAAAATACGATGGTTTAGGAGTAACACTGATATGGTATTATCCCAACCATGGAGGCTACTCATAAAGTTCTCCAAATGTAACAGTCAGTGAGTCTACATCACCCGGGAAAGGTTGCTGCTGAACATGTGGCCCTCATCACCACATCCAACAGCTTTAGGAGATTATCCCTAGAGAACAATAACTACCTCCTTCCATATATGAGGAAGGTGGATCAGGAAGTCATATATGGATCCCTTTAGATTCTAAAGTCTCCTAGGAGGTCTCTTGTTAACCGTCATCGCTAATGTCATCCCGTTGGTACCCCTTAGTCACTTGATGATGGTACCATCCGATACATAGTGCCCTCTGACACCCATGCACAAGCTTCAAGGAAAACTCATTGTAGGAGAAAGGTTTTGAATATCCATGAGAGGGAGCATATCCCCAGTCCCATCGATGATGACTACCTTCATACTCAGGTAGGGACCATCTAGCAGGCTCATATCCATATTTTCTCTGAACAAGTCTGCGGGCATTTTCCCACATCATGCATGGGGGGGATCATATTCCTACCCTCATATACAAATCTCGTAATTATTATTTGATGGAACAAGGAGGATAAAATTGGTCACATATCCCCACTTCAATATAAGACATACGACAGTTCATCATAGAGATAGAAAATGTATAGGCTCATATCCCTGCACACACTTTTATAAAATTCTAATTCATTTTAACAACAGCTGAAGAACTCTGCCGGTATATTCTGATATTTTTACAGATGAAGGGATGGGTTCATACTTCTATACCTATATCCAGGACAACACAATTCTCTAATCATCACAAACAAGTTGTTGTATAGAAGCAAGCGCAAACTCTTTATCTCACCCAGGAGGATTATCGGTATATTCCAACGAAGGGTGAGGTATCAGATTAGGCTCATATCCCCATTCCTATTGGGTCCAACCAAGTGATTGGAACATGCCTCAAGACAAGGGAACATTCCTATCAAATAATTACAACGACATATTCTAAATGCCTAGGATCGGGCATATATCCTCATTCTGGACAAAGATAACCTTGTGAGAAAGGAACAAGCTTCAGGTCAGGCTCATTTTCCTATCAATGAATCTTCCTAGAATACTCCAACAAATCACAGAAGCAAGGCACATATCCCTACTTATACTAATTAATGACTATGCCAGCATCATTCCAATCCAACATAGGGGAACACTCATATTTATTCTCCCATTCTGGAGGTCTGTAGGCATATTCTGGCGGGGAATTCATATTCATACCATAATCATATTCCTAATACAACTAGGGCCAACCAGGTGAGAGTGACACATGTCTTAGGGCAGGCTCATATTCCTACCATGAAAGACTAGTGGCATATCTCAAAGGCTCAAGATCAGGGTCATACTCCCATCTTGACGAAGGCTAACCAATTTAGAATGGTACATTCCTCGAGATGGGATCATATCCCTATCAATAATGAGACATCTTATTGACATATTCCAATACTTCTCAGTAGTGGGATTATAATCCCATGATACCTGATAGTTATATACAAGTTCTAGAAACCATCACACAGTAGGCTCATATTCCTACACAATTACAAAATGCAGGTTGGCATATTCCGACCACGATGCATAACATGTCCCATACCTCTAATTTAATAAATTATAGTGTTTTTGTGGTCTTTCGAGACACATTCTCAATGCCACAAGGGTCTGTCAACTCTTCTATCAAGGAGGAAGTAGGAGATGTTCATTACCATGATAGTCTTCCTCATGGTCGTGTGAAGATGGATCACAGGGACTCTACTCCTAACATTCGTTGTGGTCAACCTCCCCATGGTGATATCTCCCATCAGTAATCAAATCCTCCATTTTTTTAGACACCTCCATATATAGAGGTGAACCAAACCCCAACACCTTTATACAGAGAGGTACTCGAAACACCGGGGTCAAGCATATATGGTTCCCCCATCAACTTCCAGCAACACTCCATTCTCGTCATTAGGTGACCATCAGAACCATATTCTATGGTATGACTGGGTGGAGGCATGTAAGTCTGATGATGAGGAGGTTGACATTGACATATGGATAGAGTTATTTGAAAAAAACCTCCCCATCATGTTCTGGCCCCTTGTTACTTCTAGCCCTGTGATCCCAAATGAGCTAGAAAATGAGTGAATTCCTTATCTATTCCAAAATATGTGGGATACTCATCAATGACTGAAAGATCTATATCTACCTTATCCTAGATATGAGTGTCACCTTCAGAAAATTAGGATACTCTATTTCCAGCTCGAACTATCTATTATCTCCATGGCCCAGGATATAAAAATAGAAAAGCATAGTAAAAACCTATAAAACTCTTGTAACCATTTCATCATGACTCTTTAGCATCTGATCTCTAAAGATATGTAAGGAATCCTCATTTGAGGATAGGGATAGTATATAGAATTATACTTCGCTTATCCCTTGGAATATTAGTTCCCTTCAAATAGGGAATTCTTCAATGTTATAGCCTATGGAGAGATCAAGGTATCGGGAAATTATCGGGCCAGTTGGTCACTACAACAGAATGACTCTACTCCAATAGTGCCTATACATTACAGATAGAGAGGAAGGATATCCAACAGGGCTTCAAACTGGTACCCTTGAAATAATAATAAGACATTTCAAACATGGAGACCGAAGTTGCGATCACCTAGACAACTTCCTGTGAAAAAAATGATTCTCATCACGGGGTGCCATCATACCCATATCCTATGTGAACACAAGTTTTCTAGATCAATAGGGTTGTTATTATAGTTTTGGTATCATCCATCCAGGAATATACCCAGCTTATTGGTCTAAGAGAATATCTACCACCACCTCCACCTCTCGGATCTTCAATTCCTAAGAGGATTTGGGACACATTGGTACTAGCTTAAAGTAAACCCCATCCCACTGGGCTAGTGGAATTTATATCTCGATAACCATACCTAGCTTCATCATCCCCAGAGAGGACCCTGTAAATTTCATCAGTGATCCCAGAACAACCCCACCCCACTGTGTTGGGGACATTTATATCTTCATGCCCATCCCGGGAATCATCAAATCCCTGACCAGAGCCATTAAATCCTCAACAATTGGACCAATCGGTGCCAAATGTGGCCCTGAATGGCCACCACCCCCACAAGTCTAGGGGAATTTTCATTATCATAACTACCATAGATGGAATCAGTCTTCTCTAGATTTAGAGAAATGAATTAATGGTCGGTATCCCACTTTTCTCAATACACACCTCTACTAGTCAGGGCCTATTCATCAACCCTGGCTGGAAACTCCCTCAAGATCACTTTTCATAGACCAAAGCAGGAGGAATTCATAGTGAGTAAGGTTAATAACTACCAGATTTCTAACTAAAAAGACCCAATATGGCCAAGGGTTCAAATAATTACCCTGATGGAAGTAGTGCAGAATCATCATGTTGCGTCGAAAGAAATGGCATGACCACTATTTCCTGATATGTCTTTATGAATTCTGACACTTTTAACATGAAAGATACTGATAACGACACAAATAAAGGACGTCATGACACTAAAAATATACCTTGGGAGGAGGGTGGATTGAATTCACTGAATAAGTTTGTGCACACTAGGAACCAGAGGTGGCTCTAAAACATGGAAATTCTGAATATCGAGTTTCCACCTCCCCAAAAAAATGCTACCAAGGGGAAAGGTACAACCCCATCTCGATCACCTCCCAGGAGGAGTGAGTTTCCTTCCCCAAAGGACCGATTTTCACAATATGAGAGTGAAATACAATCTATTAGGAAACTTAATGAGGAGTTACTCAGCGTAAATAATCTTGTGGGGCATCATCTCCAACTAGAGGTGAATTTTCTCCCTCCCACAGCTGATCCACCATCAAGGTAAGATTTTGAATATCATATTGGCTCTGGGTCTAGGAAACTATCCCATATTCATGATGAAATCTAAAATGATCATGAATTCCCTCCATTGCAGCAATAGCCTCTTCCCCACCAGGATAACCCTTCAATCTTAGTATGAATTGAAAATTGGCAGGAGATAAAAGTGGGGGCACATTATCAACCCTCGTCAGCTCCCCGTGGATGGGAGATGGTCTAAGTAGAAATTCCCCCCGGGCTACTTAACCTCATTGAGTCCCTAGCTACTCGAATAGAATCCATGGAAGGACGGCACATGCCTGTTCATCCTGAAAGGAAGCCATACCATGAATGGGTTGATAATACTTCACCTCCAACCAACTTTGGAAATCCTACCATATATACCTTCGATGGTGTGGGTGACCCCAAGCAGTATCTCACACACTTCTTGTACTGATGTGGGCTGATGATGGGACCTAGAGATCAAGAGGAGGAAACCAAGATGAGGTGTTTTGTACGGACTCTGAAAAGTCCAACCTTCATTTGGTATAATAGTCTGCTAGAAAGATCTGTGTTAGGATGGGAAGACCACCTTTATCAATTCCTTTACCAATTTATATCTTCACTGAGGAAGGGAATGATAGTCAACCTAAAAACTATAAACAACATGAAAATGATAGGGTGTATGATTTTATAGCAAGGTAGAATGGTTTGACATACTTTCTTAGCATCCCTCTATCACAAGAGCATCTGCTGGAACTCCATGTAAAAAATATTAGGGATGAGTTGTAGACACCCCTGATTCCACTAAAATATTCAAGAATATTCCATGAATTTTCTAAACTATCACAACTCCTTGAAGAGGTGATTCAATGAACTTGCTCCAATTCTCAACTCATGCTTGCGTCATATGGAAAAAGGATAGTAAGAACAGAAGCTATAGTTTTCACTCTTAATCCAACATTGGCACCTATCTAGATTCTTAGGCAGGCCTCAAACTTCCCAGTACCTTCTATTGAGTGGAAAAACCCACAAAATCTCCCTCGGCTAGAAGCACAGAGAAATCAGGGTCATCTAGGATTTGAATAATGAATGAATAAGGGGTAATCCTTTCAGAACGAATAGGTCCCCGGTTATTTCTTGGAAGCCATGGAAAATAAACATCTCACACTTCTACAACCCCAGAAGCCCGATGAGGTCAACCTCACCGACCCTCCCGATCACTGCCCTTTCCAAAGAAGGTTGGGTCCTAATATTCCGAATTTTTTCATCTTCAAGGACATCATTCAAGTCATGATTGATTCCATAAAAGTTATTCTAGATAATTCCCTAGAGAAAGTGGATTTTATAACTATGGTCTAACCAGAATAAGAGGATGATTGGAAGGAGGTCTCATCCAAATGTACATGAAACTTCAACAACTGGATGGTTTAGATTATAGTTTATTGAGCACATGAAACTCTTAGAGCATAGTTACAGATGCAAGAAGCATCCCCACCATCCAAGAAAGAGGTGTCATATGCACGTCCTAAAGGTGGTCCTGACCACCAGTAGTGGAATGAAATAGAAAAGGAAGAGTCATATTATCCTCCAAACAAGGTATTAAACCTCATTGATTTCTTCCCTATGACATCGGTAACATGGGAACCACCCCACAAAACATAATCCTCATCGAATGAAAAATTCATATTTGTTTTTTTCAACACAATACACTTGAAAAACCCCTTCACTGATGATGAGTATACCCCTGAACATGGTTTTCCCACATATAACTAAGGAATGGGAAGACGCATGCACCAGAGCTAAGGATATAGGGGATAGAGTAGATATGGTCAGACTCAATATTTCAGTCATGTCCCCATGCAGGATATATATGTTGTTGAGACTTCTGTTCAAGTGATCCAGAATGCCTAAAGGAGGTGAGGAAGTACCTCATAGTCCTTTATTAGTCACACGCATCTGATTGTCTTTCATAACTTCCTAGCATGGGTCCAATATAATCAACCCAGGCCACAGGGAAGTTCGGCGCAACCTGCACTGCTGGTAGAAGATCCCCCCTTAACCTTATCACAAGAACCAAGTCTATCGACCTTAGATTCTCCATCTCCTAAATCACATTCCCAGGAGTAGCCCCATATCGAGAATCTTGGACCTTTGGCATAAAATTGTGATTCTGAAATAGCTAGTTGTAGTCCCATCTAAGATCTCAATCTTGGATGCACTTCATCTTTCAAAAGAACTCAGGGAGGCATTCGTTGAAGCCTTATAGAGCCTCTAGGAATTTTAATAGAAGTTTCTTCCACCGAGTTATATCAAGTGGAGACTATGTCCTTAGGATTCATGCTTCCATCTCATTCACTGATCAAGGTCAGTAGGAGGCCATCCAAGGGAACATCAGACCTGTATACATTTCTAGCAGGATCAATAATGTCAATGTCCAAAGGGTGCTTATTGATAATGGATCAAGGATTAATCTTATACCAGTACAGAACCTCCGACGACTAGGGTATAGTAAAGGGGAATTATCCCCTATAAATATCACCATCCAGGGATATGACAAGCGTGATAAAAGGCCTTTTGGGAAGATGCAGCTCAAAGCCCAATTTTAGGAACTCACATCTAAGGCTGAGTTTATGGTTATCTATAAATACACCATATATAATTTACTACTTGGAATTCCTTATCTATATATCCACTTGGTGGTACCATCAACATTCTATCAATGTCTGAAGTACCCCATCAATAGAAAGGTTGGAATACTGCATGGTGACAGCACCCCCTTCGAGACTTACAGAGCCACATATGTCGAAGAATGTTTCTATTAGAAGGAAGGTAAGAAATAAATGGAGGAATGTGATATGAAAATTACATCCCCCAATGTATTAGGGACCACCCCTATGAATCCCTAGAGTATGCTCGATGATGACTATGTGCTCCCCATAAACATGGTCGAAGTGGAAGATCTGACCCTAGAGGTCCAAACCTCTCATATCCTAAGTGATAATCAACTCTCAAATATCTCTAAAAAATTAAAATGGAAAGGGGTGATGATGTTTCTTATTGTGGATTCACTCACCCTGATAGAGATAGATATTCCTCCAGGTTTCCATCCCCACCCTAAGAAATATCTATAGACTCATAAATGGAGGAAAATGATAAAGATCTCAGGAATTCCACTACATCATTTAAGGAAGAAGTCTCAACTACTATAGATGATCTCAGACAGATAAATATAGGGACAGAAGAAGACCCACAGACTACCATGATTAGTGATACCATTCGTCTCAAATACCAATAGATGTAAATTGAATTTATGAAGTAGTATCAATATGTGTTTTCCTAGAACCACACATAAATGCTCGAGTTGAATCCATATGTGGATACACATCATCTCGGAGTGGCCGATGAGCATCAGGGCTTCAATAAAATAGCTAGGAGGATAAAACCCTCTCATACCACCAATGTAGAGGTGGAATTCAAGAAGTTGATCAAAGTCAACTTTGTCCGATAAGTGCAATACCCAAGATGGATTGCCAACATCGTCCCCATTAAAAATATGAATGGGTAGATTAGGGTCTACAATGAATTCAAAGACCTTAATAAAAATTTTCCAAAGGACAATTTCCCATTACTAATTATAGAACTATTGATCGATCCAACTATTTTCTTCCAGGCCCATTCCTTTATGGACGGGTACTCAGGGTACAATCAAATAAAGATGGTCCTAGTGGATAAAGAATCCACTTCCTTCAAAGCACCTCAAGGGATATTACGCTATCAGGTTATTCCCTTTGGATTAAACAATGAGGTTTCCACATATCAGAATGCCATGAATCACATCTTTAATACATTCTTGGGAAGGATAGTTGAGTGTTATGTTGATGATCTGATCATTAAATCCTAACAATGATGTGATCACTTAACGGATATCCAAGAAATATTCAAAAAGCTACGAAAGCGTAGTCTAAAGATAAATATGATGAAATGTGCCTATGGGTTAATGTCAGATAAGTTCCTCAGATTTTTAGTATTCCACAACAGAATTGAGGTTGAACCAAATAGTACTAGTGCTATTTTGGAAATTTCACCCCCCAAGAACAAGAAAAAACTAAGGGGACTCCAAGAGAACCTCACCTGCATTTGTAAATTCATAGCCATACTAGCCGGAAATGATCTCCCCTTCACTAGGTTAATGAATAAGGGATCCAGCTACCAATGGGATGATGATTGATAGAAATTCTTAAAAAACATAAAGAAATACTTGTTTCGCCCACTACTTTTAATGCCTTCGGTGGAAGGTAGGACACTCATAATATATGTGGCCACTATGGAATGCTCACAGGGTGCCCTCCTAATGTATAAAAATGATTCGGGAAGTGAAAATAGTATCTAATACCTTAGTTGGACTGTTCTTGGTACTGAGACAAGATACTCCGATGTCGATAAGAACTACCTCAAAATCATCTTCGCGGTACAAAAGTTGAGTCACTACTTATAGCACAATGAGGTCCACCTGGTCTCTAGTATTGATCTGCTCAAGTACATATTTGGCCTCCCCATATTGACTGGGTTCTTGGATCTATGGGCGGTCATTATGAAACAATATGACATTCGTTTTGTGTCATAAAATTCAGTAAAAGGGAAAGCCCTTACTGATTTCCTCACAACACACAGTGCCCCAGAAAATGAACCGGAAGACACTGATCTCCCTGAGGAAGAGGTATTTTATTCCCATGACACTCCCCAAACATTGGAGATGTACTTTTATGGTGCCTCCTGGATTCATTTCGGTTCCAGAATGGAGAACCTAAAGCTCAATTGGTTTGGTCTAGGGATTGTATTTGTCTCCCCAAACAAATCAGTTTTTTCCTATGATTTCTCACTATCTGAAGGATACACAAATAATGAGTTATAATACCAATCCCTCATAGTTGGATTGGAACTATCCCTATAGCTACACATAGCCTACGGAATATCAAATTTGACTTAGAACTAGTTACAACATAGACCAATGGTGAATATTCCATTAAAAAAAGAACTATCCCCTCTTACTAGCTGTGTCAAGGGATTGATGGTAGAATTCTTCTTTGAGACCATACTAAATTATGTTCCCCAATCACAGAATGCTCACATTAATGAAATAGTCAATGTGGCCTCTGTCCTGGATGACCTTGATCAATAGGAAGCAATCTTCCATATTAGAAATCAAAGAATGCTATCATCAGTCTCTGTATGAAACATGGAAGATATCAATCATGTAAAAACTACCCCAAAGAGTGATGAACCAATGAACACCCCCATATGGATGGATACCATAATCAGTTATATTTGAGATGGGAATCTCCTAGAAGATCATGAAGGAAGGGAATAGATTCGGCACTAGGTAGCGAACTTTACTCTACAGGATGTCCCAAATGAGAAAAACAAATACTTTATAACCATATCTTTTATGGAATTGTCCTCATGTGCATGGTATAAGGAGAAGTTATCACCATCACAGAGGTAGTCCACATGGGATCTTGTGGTCCCCATAAATCTAAAACCAAGATCTCCCACTAAATCAAGATATTGGGATATTACTGGAAAACCATGAATGAAGACTGTGTGGAATTCACCAAGAAATGTCATGCATTCCAGATCCATGAAAAATTCATCCATCATACTCCAAAATTGATGCATACTAATAAATATTCCAATACATTTTCCATTTGGGGGATGGATTTTGTGGGGCCATATCCCCCAGTCACCGCTAAGCAGTTCAAGTACATCCTTACTACCACCGAATTCTTTTACAAATGGTCTGAGTAAATAGCCCTCAAGAAAGTCAAGATGAAGAATATCATCAACTTCATGAAGTATCTTATGATCACTAGGTTTGGAGTCCCTCGCACAATATTAATGTAAAATAGCACCAAATTATGTTCCAAGTAGTTGAAAAAGCTTTACCAGGAGTACAACATTTAGTCCAATCACTCATACCACTATCATGAATCAGCAAATGGATAGATAGAGGCCTTAAATAAGACCTTATCAAACATACTCCAGAAGATGGTGAATAAGGATAAGAAATCTTGGCCATATAAAATCCTTCATGCTTTGTTAGCCTATCGTACCACCACGTGTACTACTACACAAGAAACTCTATACTCATTGGTGTATGGGACTGAGGTGGTGTTTCCCATATAATTTTAGCTTCCCTCACTCTAAATATCCATTTTTGAGAAACACTTGGATGAGAACATTCACAAAAATAGCCAGATGGTTACATGAGAAAAGGTTGAACATGTTGCACAACCTCAAAGTCCACCAGAATTGGATTTCATGAGATTTTAATAAAAAATTTAATCTCTACTCATTCCTTATAGGAGAATTGGTGTTGGCTCCTGGAACCCTGATGATACTGGGAAAGATGCCTCCAAAATTGGAGCCCAAGTGGGAAGGACCTTACATCATACATAAGGTCTAACACAATGGAGACCATTCACTAGACACCATGGATGGGGAGCGTGTCACTCCACCCGCCAATGTGATATTTATCAAGAAATACTTTTCAAAAGATATTAAGAAAAATCTAGTCCACATTAGAGTAATTACCATCAATCATCCTCATTGCATGACATTAAACTGCATGGAATATTTTGTCCTTTCCACATGACGTTAAACTGAATTAAATGTCATGTCCTAACCACATAATGTTAAACAATATGGAATATTTCCTTACCTAAATACATTAAATTTCACGTCCAATAGCCTTAATTCATGATGTTAAACTGCACGGATCCACAACTCGCCTTCCCCTTCACACTGGGTAATCCATTATCCTTTCTGCATGACATTAAACTACACAATTTCCTTCAAGAACTAAGTACGTATTGATTCTAATTTCCAATGAGATATGTAGGAACTCATTGATCCTACATCTTGGTCTATCCACTGAATGATACAAAATTACCATGTTATACCCCTCTTTTTTCTCTTCATTATAGTGAAACTTATGTCGCTCCTTATTTCCCACACCAAGCTTAAATCATGTGATCTTTGTAATCATGGTAGGTACTTCCCCTCACAAGAAATGAATATATTTACATAATGGATCCATTACAATCTTGAGTTTAATACCATAAAAATAATTTCATAATTCTTTGTCACATGATGTTAAATTTCATGGTCGATGTCCTTGCCACATGACATTAAACTGCACATTCCTCCAAGAACTATGTGTTGTTTGATTCTCATACTCATGATATATGTAGCGACTCCCAAGCCTCTATCCTTGGTCCCAACCATGATGTCCCCACCAATTAACATTGATCCACCTTTATCTTCATCATATGATGTTAAACTACATAGAACTTCAATAACTAAGTGCAGCTTGATTCCTTCTCATACATGATACATAGTGATTCCTCGATCTCCAATATTAGGCCCAGCTGCAACTGTCAATGAAAATAATTCCCACCTATACATATGAGTTAGACCTACATAAATTATTTCCTTTTCCATAACTATGTGTGGATTTATTCTCATCTTCATAATATACGTAGTGATTCCTAGACATTTCATCTTCAGGCCCAGCTGCATCCATGACCCTTTTTGTTCCTTTGGCCTGAGTCTTCCTATAAAGTTGTGTGGTGAGGTTGAGACTTCATTGGTCCTCATTCACATAGGATTGCTTCATGGAACCATGTCACGTACCTCCAAGTTAGAAACTCCACCTTACATCCTAGTCCACATGACCCTGAACTATCTTCACATGTCCCTATGACACAACATTAAACTATTCTGCATCTTCCTCACTACATGACGTTAAACTGCATGGAATATTTCTTCTTGACCACATGACATTAAACTATAATGATTTTGTCCTTACCATAGGACATTAAACTACATAGCCATCCAGAACTATGTGTGTCTTGATTCTCATTTTCATGGGATACGTAGTGATTCCCAAGTTACCTTTTTTGGGCCCAGAGCATGGACATAAACACCTCCCAACTATATGATAATAAACTATGCAGACCATATTTCATTTTTCACTCCTCATAAAAGTACCGCAAGAGACTTACCTAGTTCAACCAGAGTGTGGGGTGCTTCCACCATCCTTTAAGAGCACCTCAAATCCATATACCACACTTCATTTCTTGAGCATCTTAGACAACCTTAAACCTTCCATGGACATTGGAAAGAATACCCAACTTCATAAACCATTTACTTTATTATGCATGCATGACCATGGATCCTACGTATGTGCTTATGGCCGTCAACCAAATGAATAACTATAAAAAAGTAAATTCCAATTCTCGTAAGACCTAACATCATCACAGAAGCACTCAACACCCCAGTGTGTCTAAACTACTCCTTTTATAACTATACCACATCATTACTCATAACCTGAGAAACTTGAGCCATGATTTATATCATTTCCCTTTTATTCTTTAGAATAGGTTGGATAGATCTTAACCCTAGGTATCCTAATTAACCACTTGTGTCACATCTTCCATGTCATGTCCATGCAAGTCATGAACCTAAACTATCTATTATTTGTTCAATATGTATGACCTTAAACTCTATACCATAGTGGTCCAAATCTAAAGACCTTAAATTTCTGTAAAAAGAGACACAAAAAACTTTTCCGGAAAAAAAAACACAAAGGGGTACCTGAGAAAATGTCAAATTCTCACCTACTAAACTCTTCATCCTCAGAGTTTAGGAAAAAATAAGGGTGAAAACATAAAAGGATAAAAGATCATAGGGTCTATAACCCTAGTAAAATCAAGGCTATCCTCACTAGACCCACTGGTCTAGGAAAAATTTAGGTCAATATTTAACATGCCTCCTCACCGTGAGAATATTTTCTCTAGGCAGTGACATAACCTTTAGGGAATTTGAAACCTCCTCAGATTTTATGTCTTCTGAAAACCACACTACATGATTTGGGGTGCCTTAAATCATCATAACCTTCAATGTCCCTTGGAAATGATATCTGGCTTCAAGGACCTTTTTCCTAACTATGCATGCATACCCAAGGCTCCTACATATGTGCCTATGTATGTCAACCAAATGCGTCACTCTAAAAAGGGAAATTCCAGTTCTCCTGATACCTAGAATCATCATGAAAGAACTCAACAACTTAGTGTGTCTGAACCTCTCCATGTATGACTATCCCATACCATTCTCTAGATTTGAGCACTCCAGATCGTGATTTATAATCCCTGTACCAAACTACCCAATAGAATTCAATATCCTTGATGTTATGTCATATTGTTCCATATCCTTCCTAAAGGATGGAATTTGATGCTTCATTTCCTAGCCTTTGATGGCCCAAGTCTCATGATTTGAAACCACATGGCCTAGATCTTGATCTTCATTTTATGATCTAGATGCCCTATAGTGCTAGAACCCTTCCTGGATAGATTTATTCCCATATCCAACTTAATCATCTAGATTTTTGAGTCTTTACAAATCTTCCATAGCCCTCGGAAAGAAGTGTATATCTTATTTTGGTTGGCATACTGCTGACAAATAAGGTCATTCACCTACCAACTAAATGGATCTTCTCTTTTCTAGAAAAGAGATTTGATCCTTGTCAGCCTTTACTGAAAATTAAATTTTTATTAAAGATCCATTTTAAGGGTTGAGAGAGAACTTGAAAGACATCAAGGAATTAAACAACAATCATTCATCACAGAAGAAATATCAAAGACCAAAAACAATCAAATTTAAAAATCAAGAGAATATCCTCCCAGCATCTAAAACGTAGGATCAGCTTCCACCATCTCAAAGCTTCTCGGCAAAACTGTCTCATGTAGGAGTGCATGATCCTGGAACCGATGGAAATCGCCAAACCCTCTCAAAAATCCGATTTCGAATAGCGATGATCTGGTTGAAACTTCTTGCTCTGAACTCTTTTGGAGAAAACTCTTGATGGTGAACTGGTTTCTTTGTCTAGGAACCTCATACCGCAATTCCACAAACAAACCACAACCACAAATAACCAACACCAACACAATCAACCCAATAAACAAAGATAGAGACTTCCATCACCAAAATCACTTTCCCCCCAAATCAGACCACCAACAACCATTCCCCAAAATCAGAAATTTCACACCAAAACAATGAAATCATCAAAAGCTCCTCCACAATCCACCACCTGAATGATTAAGCACCAAAACAAAAGACCCGGTCACCAGAAGAAGCACCCCGCCGCCAACCAACACCAGAGGAACTAGAGAGGAGGAGCAAAGGTGCTTCGATGATGGTGACCCTATAAAAATCCTTCATACCAACAAACATAAACACATTAGGACTCACCAGGTTCCACAAATACAGACGAGCTCCAAGAAAGTATCACTGTAAGTTGGATCTATAGATCATGTTGCCGCCATCAGAACCTCCCACGGAGACAACAACAAACTTCCTCCTATACTCTTAGCTGACAGAAAACGAGGTAGAAACCCTCCAATCACTAAGTTAGTGTCTCAACCGCTGGATCTGCACCACGCTTCCAAAAAAGAACCCTATCCAGAAGGGTGTGAGCAGGAGAGAAAACGATGCACTTTTCCGGGACAGCTGAGCACACACGGTATGCCACTGATGGACAGGGAACCACTCCGTGAGACTGCCAAGAGGGAGTGCATAGAGATAAGCTGAGCTGATCCAAGGAAAGATGATGGCGATGACAGGGGTTGACCTAGTGGAGCGACGCCCCTTACGGGCTCATCCATCCCTCCTTGTGAGCCTTTACAACACCATAGCAGAAACTAGAATTTCATAATGTTAAGGTACATACCCAGTATGTCTGCACTATCTCATATTCATGGACTCAAACACCCAGGTTATGATTTACACCATCCATACCTAAACTACCCAGGAATTTTTTATATACCTATTATTCCAACCTCATCAATATTACTTTCATAGATCTTTCAGAGCCATTGGAAAAGATACATGGATTTAAGGGACCCCTTGGCTTGACTATGCATACATTCCCATCGCTCCTGTATATAAACCTATGGTCATCAACCAAGAACATAACTCTTTAAAAGGGGAATTTTGATCCTCGTGATCCTTAGCAAACACCAGGGTAGGATCCAACAACTCATAGTGGTTTAGGTCACTCCTAGCATGTCTGCACTATATCCCATGCTCAAACATGTGGTCTGAGATAAAAGACGTTAAACTAAAGAAATATATGGTATAATATAAAATACCTTAATCTAAAGAAATAGATGGTATGAGCAAAAAGGCCTTAAACTAAAGAAATAGATAGTCTGATCTAAAAGACATTAAACTAAATCAATTGATTGTATGAGATAAAAGAACGTAAACTAAAGCAATAGACAGTCAGAGATAAAAGACCTTAAACTAAAGCAATAGATAGTCCAAGATGAAAGACCTTAAACTAAAGTAATATATGTTCCAAGCTAAAATACCTTAAACTAAAGGAATAAATGGTTGAATCTAAAAGATATTAAACTAAATCAATAGATGGTCTGAGCTAAAATACCTTAAACTAAAGAAAGAGATGGTCCAAGATAAAATACCTTAAACTAAAGCAACAAATATTCTGAGCTAAAATACATTAAACTAAAATAAATACATGGTCCGAGATAAAATAATTTAAACTAAAGTGAAAGGAAATTGTCGTGAGGCCCACTACATGGACTTATTACGGTCAATATAATTTCCACATATATGCAAAGCACTCATTTTATAGGACACACTTCCTGCATAGGTGATCCCTCTGTGGATCAGGCCTTCATGATCCTGAGATGAAAATCAAGGGATGTGTGTTGACAGAAAAGTGACAAAAATATCGAGATATAATACAAGGTAGAAAATTGGATAGTAATCGCAGAAAAAAAAACTCATCCATTCATAGTATGAAAAATAGGGAGGAAACTCCACATTTTAGAGTCTCTATAAAACATTGACAAAAAATGGTGTGCACTGCAAAATTATGGGATGTAATACAAAAAATTGGGTCACAGAAAAAGATGTTCGGCAGTGCTAGTCAAATCGGTAAGATTCTAGAGGGAGGCTTCAATTGAGTGTCAGAGTATGTCCCTCCCTACCTATTCCACCTCTACCTCAGGGAAAATAACTTTGACCAGAGTATTCAATTATTCAACCCTCATCTAATTAGTGTACAATGAGGTCAATGATGTCAAAATATTGGACTCTAGATGGGAAATAATCTCTTCATTCTTCCAAATATGTGTTTTCCAAGCATTCATATGGGCTTGCAATTTAGATGACAACCAGAAACCCTGCTCCAGTTCCTCCACTGCATCCCTCATTTGTTTGGAAAGGGTGGCCTCATCCATGAGATCATGTAAGACCCTTTCCTTTGCAGCCAAGTCTCTTTGGGTTAGGATGGTCTACTACATAATTTCATATAGAGGTTGTTGATCGAAACCATACACCCCTAGATCATGATATAACTGGTGGAGATGCTCGCCTTGATGGAAGAATATCTCTAGAGGGGTCTCAGTAATCAAGACATCGATATACTCTGAGATTATCTTATGAATTTATTGAGCCTAGGGAGCCTAAAAAGTGGTTGCAGCATAATATGACCAACTAGCTAAATCAATGTCAAAATTAGAGTAGAAGCCCCATATTCCTCTCTCTAAATAGGTGCATCATCTATAGCATGCACCGAAGGACTGGTCTCCTCAACATAACCTGACTTAATGTCTAAATAACCATCATAAAATCGATGTCGCTTCCTTGACTCCTCACCTAAATCCTTAATCAATTTCATTAGTTCCATAGATAAGGGAATTGCTGATGAAAGGGTCATATCCACATGATAGACCAGTTATCCTAGCATCCAATTGGGATAAGCCATCACCCAAGCCTAGGCATAATCTTGGGTAAAGAAAGTGGGAGCATTCGTAGGTAGAAATATGATCATATATCTAGTGTCCTCACAAGATAGTATCTTCCAAAATAGTTGGATGATGCAAGGATGTCTCTTCCCTCGTTCGCTGGCCAAAGGAATGGGGGAAACTCTATGAACTTAGCCAAACTGTCAAGAAAATCAGTATGGCATGTATGGGTCATAGATAATCATCTCATCCACCCTGACTATAAGAATCTAATCCTAAATAGATATCATATAAGACCTCTCATCAAGAGAGTTGTTTTTCATCAATAATCATACTTCTCAGTACACTAAATGTAGAAAAGTCGAAGTTGTCAAATCGGCATAGTGCTCCTTTAACTTCTATAGGGGATAGAGGCATAGGTCCAACCCCAAAGATGTTCATCACTTTAGGGATGAATACAAGGTCTGGGATCTTAGTGATATTTTAGTAATCATAACAATGGAACTACTCCCCTATCCATCTGAGCATGCACTAGAGAGGAAAACCAATCCTCTAGGGAGTGCTGCCTTGTTGGATAGGACCCAACATCTGGTAGGGGTGTGAAATAAATGGTACTTCCAGGTTAAGGAACTACCCTTATGCAAGATTCTTTGTCATTTCCAATGTTCTAACACGAATTCCTGAGTGTGTATCCCCATCTAGGAATAGCCACCCATTTAAAAAACAAATCAAGAAAACCTTCCAACCTAAGGTCCAAAGAAACCTTCGGGTTCACCTAATATCCCCATGAGGTGTAATCCCAACTTCCAAAATTGACCAATATGAGCCATAACAATCACATACTTTTTGTGAAGGGAATTAGTAGGGGAGTATAACATTGTTTCCCATCCCTCTTCCACACAGAAAAATATTGATCCATTCGGTGAAGGAAATAAGTGAGTGCACTGTCAGCTATCTCCCTATATTTTTCTTCACAATGGAGAAAATCTCCTTCACTAAAACCTGAGTATATATAGGATCATCCCAAAAATCCACAGTAAGAAGAAATTCTTTATACATCTCCCATATAATATGGATGCCGCCCAATTTATGGATATCCCATTAAAGGATACCCACCTCGCCATGAGGAAGATGGAACGTGTTGGGGCCAGGACACCAGCAGCTAATCATTTCCTTAAGGAGTTCAGTTTTGAGGTAAACGATGAATTAAGATATCCACATGGATTCATAGAGACTAACTATGTATAGATCATCACCAAATTCTGAACAGCTCTGCCTCACCCAGAATGTCCATGCCCATTCGTCGGAGAAATTCCCATTGGGAAAAAGAACCTATTTTGAGTACCATCCACTGCCAGAGGTGTGTAGAGAAGAAACGAATGTTCTTGAGTAACTCTGGGAAAAATTTTGTTGAGAAAGGTCATAAAAATCTAGACTCTGGTGAGAAATGGCCAATAGATAAGACAGGCCATGAGATTGGGATGTAACTAGCTAATCGTCATTGGTAATCGTTTCCTGAATGCAGTTTGAAGAGATAAATACTTGGATAAATGGAAGGTTAAAATTTTGGGAGGTATATCAGCACCATCTAGCAAGCCAAACTCATATAGTTTAAATAGATCTGATAAGGGATGCTTATGAATGTTGGATGAAATAAACCTCTACAAGACCGCATTATCAGTATGCACATGATAGCGTGGATCCATATTATGATTCCTAGAAATCATATCCATCTAGTTAGTCACGGCTAAGGAACCTTCATAAGAACTGGAATCAATCTGAAAATAAGTAAGTGGAATAGGTCAAACAAATAAAACATAAAGTCTTGTCAAATGAAAATAGGGGCATGAAAATTATGGTGGTGTCATGTGCATAACATGACTCAACAAAGGATTTGTGAACCACATGGATGGTTCACGGATCACTTCATTCTGGGAGGACTCATGGGGTATATAACCCCGGTAAGGCATCACGCACATTGCATGACCCCCTAGAGACTCCCAGTTACGTGACACGAACATGGTCATGTGAATCATCAATGATCAAAAAATCAGGCCAATGGATCTTGTGAAATGCTCATAGCAACCATATCCTACAAAGTCAAAGTCTGAGGAAATATCAAAAATCAAGTTCGTGATCGATACAAATAATCATCTGAGCAGAAAGAAACTTTTCCCATGATCTTTTGGAAGAATGGATTCGCAACATGGACATACAGATAGTGTTCACAATCAGGGTTCATGGTAGGGTATCGCGATGGGAGAAATAGTGGGAGAGCATTGAGGATGGGAATTCAGTGGAATGAATTTTCCTCCACCCCCCCCCCCCCCCCCTATATAGGTAGTTCACTAATTACCAAAGGTCTCCCGATAGACCAAACATCTCCTGAATCACTGGTTCACGGAATCATCAAAGGTTTTGGCAGGCATTAGTTTTCCTTAAAACCAATTCCTTGTCCCCACTAACATCACTCTTGAGGGGGGGAATTTTTTGATGCCCACCAAATAAGAAAACTGAAAAAAAAAATAACAAAACGAATAAATACCTGAATATAGGTATTATTTTCCCTGGGAAATTCAGTAAGAAGAGTATGGTCGAAGATTCGTGAATATTTTGAGAGACTCGTGATCATGTGACCATTTCAAGGTCATGTGATATCCCCACACATGGACAATATCCCACAGCTAATCCTGCAGACCCCTCTTCAACAAACCTACCTACTCTTGTGAAGTCCCCCCAAACAACCGAATGAGAACCCCCAGGCCGCATGGTTTTTCATTGTAAAGTTCCTGACAAACCATCAAAAAACCTTCAATAATAAAGAGGGATGACATTCTAAAGTAAGAGACCCCTAGTGGTCATGAAGCTCATGTTCCAGGTCATCATTAGGAAGAATGAAATCCCTTGGTGACATCTAAGCACTCTTTCATTACCTCTAAGCCTTCACCACATAAAATGAAGGAGATAAAGGGAAGGAGGTGAGAGGTGTTTTTAGTCGCTAAAAGACATGTGACACTCACCCCAAGTGATATGAGAGATGTCGCAAGACCTCATTGACATGTCGCCTCACCTCGCAAAAACCCTCTAGTTTGTTAACCTCACCACACATAAGTCCTGAGTCATGTCCAAGAAACCCCACGACACTCTAAGGACGGACAGATAGACCTATCCACTACATGATTTCACGCTCTCCATATGACCTAAGGGAGACATCATCCAAAAATTGAGTAAAAATAATATATACTACTCATTCCAACGTGCATGATCCCTAAACTTTGTAAAATAAAACAAAGAAGATAAAAAGGGAGGAGGTGATTATAACATCCGAGGTAAATAAAGAATATTAATTTTTCATATTTATTAATATTTGTGAATAAAATATTAATATTACTTTAAAGGGAATGCTATGCTCGATGGCATACCCAATACGCAACAACGAGTTTCTTTGAAATCTTACGTTGCACTCTAATAATAAAATAATATTATTTTAAATGGAAGTTAACACCTAGTCATTGTAATGGATGTAATGAATAGAACTAACTACAAAATGATTATATATGTTTGTAAAATATTTTTTAATTTTTACAATAAATGTTAGGAGATTAAAATGAGAATGAATCCAATTTTAAGCGTAAATATTCTAATATTCTTAAAAAGGTCGATTAACTGCCTTTTGATGGAGAACCCTTTTTAAATCCACTTTTTGAAAATTTTATATGTTATATTAGACCAAATAAAATCCTTCTTTATAATAGGGACATCAAAATTTACCTTGTTTTTGTTTTTGTTATTTTTCGATAAAGTTCATTTTAAATGATTAAGTGAAAAATGTTGTATTTTAATTAAAAACCTCTTTTTAATATAATTTATTTATATGATTAGATCATATTTTTAATTGGTTTTAAAGATAATTATAATATATTTTTACCATTTAATCCAATGGTTGTAATTGGAATTAATTTCACTTTGAAATTGGACTTAAACTAGTGTCAATCTTTTGATATATTTTGTTTCTTAAAAACACGCTATTTGTTTTGATAACGGGAATTAATTATTAAATTGATTAATGAAACTTATATGTTTTGAATTTTGTAAAATATACATCATTTTAGAATTTGTAATATCAAATATAGCTTAGGGTGAATTTTTGGTATTTTTCTGAAAAACATCAATTTTTGATGAATAGTGAAACCGCTAAGTGGTAGTTAAAAAACTGATTTTTCGTTTAAATGAAATTTTACCACCTCTGTGATTTGAATTTCAAAAATCTGACATACATAGTTTTCATTAGGATGTAAAATTTGGTTCAATGGGATGAAAATATTTTTTGGTGAATAGTAACTTTTAAGTTTTATTAATCGCGATTAAAGGTAATTAGTGTAATTTAATGTAAAGATGATGTTATAATCATATGAAATGACCTTTACACATGTCCTACCCTTATTGGATATTTAATGGCCGACCAAAACAATCCATGGGTCAACTTGGGGACCCCATGGTGCCCCTTGGGTAAGAAAATGACATTAATAACTTTTTATTTAAAGTTAAAATAAAAATGTCACAAACATGTATTGTTTTACAAAAACAATTTTTACATGGGGTCATGCAAGTCACATTTTTTACTATAAATATTCATTGTAAATAGAAAAATATTTCCTACATCATAGTATTTTTTTATAATTTTTAGACATTAAATAAATTAATTTATTAATGACGCCATGATAATGCAGCGATTACCTCATTAATGAACGATTTAAATAAAATGAAAAGATAAGGTAACATATAAGACATATACTTGTAAAAAACATATTTTATGGTTTGATTTAGAAACCTTATCACCATACCCTCGAAATATATAATTTTGGGACCTTAAATATCCGAAAATAATTTTATAATAAAGTAACTTTTCAAGACATTCCAAGAGTTCCCCTCCTACCTCTTATAAAAGGCCCCCACCTCTACCTCTTTACCCACACCTCTCAAGCCCTTGGATCATCCAACATCTGCTCATATTGTCTCTCCAAATCCCTCTATTACTCCTAGAAGCCTCACTTTGGGTAGAAGTATTTCCAAGGAAGCCTTTGAGCTCAAATCAAAACGAGTTATCCGATTTAAAGGTAATGTCTTCACTTGTGTTCTTTTGTTTTATTTTGCTTCTCCAACCCCCTAAAATATTTTTATTCCTTTCTTTTGTAACAACACCAGTATCTTAAATATAATAGGATTTTTTTATGTAAATTATTCTAGCTACACTTACACACACCTTCGTCTAATGGTTAAAGAACATACTGTTTCTGTGCATGGAGAATTTCGGCCTCACGAAATGATGATCGTTCAATCTTGTTTTAACACCTTTCATGGTGTCCATTAAGATGTAAATATATTTATATATTATATATATATTATGTTTATATTTTCCTTGTGCTTATTTATTTTTAATTTATGTCATACCTTAATGGTTTCCATTATGGATAAACGTGATATCTTCATTTTAGGAAGTGTGGACTACCGCCCCCTCAAAGTGATTTGATTCATTAATGCCATATGTGGGACATATAAAGGATGGAGTTAATGATATTATATATGATATTATACTGGAATTATAATATACCTCTATATAATTATGATTTCATTCCATTAAATATGAAATATAAATGAAAGTAGCGTTCATGTGTACGTACGTCTTACCGTCTCCATGAACGGTGCATTTCATTTCTTACCTCTAAATGTTATGTAATATTATAAATGCATGTATATACTGGATATATATGATATATATGATATCTAAATCATGAATATAATTCTGAATATAACGGATATTTTACCACATGAACAACTTGTAATTATAAGAAGTTTATTTTTGACTCAAGTACCAATGATTGACAAAACGACCGTTATTAACTTAAATAATTAAATAATGTTCATAAAATGGTAATAAATGATATAAAAAGAATAATTAACTTAAAAAAGGTTCTTAAGAAAGTATAAATTAACTCTAGTTTATTATTCAGGAGATTAAATAATGATCAAGTCAAGTCGGACTTGAGGTAAGGGATCTGACCTCTCTCTTTCTTTTTAAGTACTCTCATTTATGTCATTCCTTTTAAGCTCATCTTTCTTATATTATGGGATGTTATTTTATATCCCTCTTACTGTAATTTTTATGTTCATATGATGATATACCCTATTTGATCTCATCAAACCATTTTTGGAAGTTTTATGTGGCGTTGTTAGGCTGCCGAGTTTTCATAGGGGATTTTTCATCTCACTTTTATTACTGGGAGATTTATGCTACATTTGACACCATTTCCTTTGAGTGGTGTATGTACTGCCCATTATTCTACTCTTTGTGTAATATAATTTCATTTATGAGTATTTACATCAATGTTTTATAGTCCTTCTTTCATGGGGTGTACGTTTCGAAAGTTACCCAAGTCGGTAAGGGAACCTTTCACCCTCCTCTTTTTAAAAAAAAGACTTCTTTATGTTATGTCTTTTAATTTATATCTTATTATGTTGGGATATGTTATTCTATATCCTTATTGATGTAAATATTATGTCCAAGTGATGAGATACCATTTTCTCTCTCATCAACTCATTTTATGAATTTTATAGTGATGTCGTTAGGCTGTCGAATTCTTGCAAGGGAACTTCTTAACTCAATTTCAATCCTTTGGGTTAAACTTTTACTACTTGAATATGTCATGATATGAGTATGTTTGAATGAATCTGATTGTTTTACACTAAATATCCACTTATATTGGGTGTATTTATATTTTTCACACATAAATTATGTAATTGATTTATCCTTAATCTAAGGATATCGTCTTTGTATGGGACTTCGTCTCAATCTCCTCTCATTGAGGAATATTTTGTTTTATACCCAACTTTCTTTTATACGGTGTATAAACCCCTTTGACTTTTACTTTTATTCAAAAGGAATCTTTTCTGTATGAAGCGTTTTACTAAATGACAAAACGTATGTTTCTTTTTAACGTACGTGGTGATAACGACCTTTTCGCCGCTGCGAGTAATATTTGATCATTGGATTACTCAATAAGCTGTAATGTTTTTAAAAGTAAATAAATACCATATTGTAACACCCTGATCTTCCATGATACGCTTCTCATTCAATAATGAAATAGCTTGCATTGTACGCAACTTCGAGTTCTAAAACACCGCGACTAATCAAAGTAGCTGTTATGAATAGTAATAACCACTTTTTAAAATTATAGAAATTTTATATTTCAAAATGGACTTCATTTTTGGATTCTGAATATCGAAATTAGCCTATGTTGAATTTTGGGTATTTTTCTGAGAACTTCTAATTTTTTATGAATAGTGAAAAATACTTAAAAACATCTTTTTTAATCAAAATAATTTATAGTGATAAATTATAATATTTAGTGGTTTTAAAGTATAATTAGAATATATTTTTACCATTTTATCCAATGGTGGTCATTAGAATTAATTTAACATTGAAATTGGACATAAACAATTGTCAATCTTTTGATATAAATTGTTTCTTAAAAACACGCTATCTGTCGTGACAGCGGGAATTAATTATAAAATTAATTAATGCAACTTATATGTTTGTAATTTTGTAAAATAGACATCATTTTTGAATTCGGAATATCAATTATATCTTAGGGTGAAATTTTGGCCTTATTTTGAAAAACTTCAATTTTTGATGAATAGTGAAACCACTAAGTGGTAGTTAAATAACTGATTTTTCATTTAAATGAAATATTACCACTTCTGTGTTTTGATTTTCAAACATCTGACATACATGGTTGTCATTAAGAAGTAAAATGTGGTTCAATGAGATTAAAATAATTTTTGGTGAATAGTAACTTTTAAGTTCTTAATCGCGATTAGAGGTAATTAGTGTAGTTTAAGGTAAAAATAATGTTTTAATAATATGAGAAGAGCTTGAAACATGTCCTACCCTCATTGGATGTTCCATGGCCAACCAAGACAACCCATGGGTCAACTTGGGGACCCCATGGAGCCACTTTAGTTGGAAAATGACATAAATACCTTTTATTTAATGTTAAAGTAAAAAATGACACAAACATGAAATGTTTTACTAAAACAATTTTTACATGGGGTTATACAAGTCATATTTTTGAATATAAATAGTCATTGGAAATATAAAAATATTTCCTACATTATAGTATTTTTTTATAATTTTTAGACATTAAATAAATTAAATTATTTATGACATCATGATGATGCAGCGATGACCTCGTTATTTAATGATTTAAATAAAATGAGAAGATAATGTAAAATACAAGTCTTACACTTTTCAAAAGCCTATTGGATGAGGAGATTTCGAACCCTTACCACCTTATCCTCGAATTATACAAGTGTGGGACCTTTAGAATCCGAAAATCATTGTATAATAGAATAACATTTCATTACTTTCCAAAAGTGCCCCTCCACTCCACTTATAAAAGGCCCCCACCACTCCCACCTTATTCACACCTTCAAGCAATTTGGCTCGGCCAACCTCTGTAAAAATACCCTCCCAACTTCTCTCCCTTACTCCTAGAAGCCTCACTTTGGGCAGAACTCTTCCCAAGGAAGCCTTTGCCTCAAATCAAAAAGAGTTACCCGATTTTTAGGTAATGTCTTCTCTAATGTTGTTTTGTATTATTTAGCTTCTCCAACCCCCTAAACTCTTTTTATTCATTTATTTTGTAACAACAACAATATCCTCAATATACTAGGATGTTTTTATAAGAAGGATTCGAGCTACACTTACACACACCTATATCTAATGGTTAAGGAACATACGGTTTCTGTGGATGGCGAATTTCTGCCTCACGAAACGATGATTGTTCAACACTCATATAACACATTCAAAGGTAGCCATTAAGATGTCACTATATTTATATATGATATATAATATGTTTATGTTTTACTTATGCTTCTTTATTTCTCATTTATGGCATACTTTATGATTTCCATTATGGGTAAACGCGATAATTTCAATTTAGGAAGTGCGGACTACCGCCCCCTCAAAGTGATGTGAATCGTTAATGCCATATGTGGGATGTATAAAGGATGGAGTAAATGATATTATATATGATATTATACTGGAACTATATTATACCTTTATATAATTATTATTTCATTCCATTAAATACGAAATAGAAATGAAAGTAGCGTTCATGCGTACGTACGGCTTACCGTCTCCATGAACGGTGCATTTCATTTCTTACCTCTAAATGTTACGTAATATTATAAATGAATGTATATACTGTATATATATGATATATATTATATCTACATCATGAATATAATTCTGTATATAATGGATATTTCACCACATGAACAACTTGTAATTATAAGAAGTTTATTTTTGACTCAAGTACCTAAGATCGACAAAATGACCGTTATAAACTTAAATAATTACATAATGTTCATAACATGGTAATAAGGGATATAAAAGGAATAATGAACATGAAAAAGTTTCTTATGTAAATAGGAATTAACTCTAGTTTATTATCTAGGAGGTTAAAGAACGGTCGAGTCAGGACAGGACGCAAGGTAAGGGAACTTCTTAACCCAATTTCCATTCTTTGGGTTAATCTCCTACTTTCAAATTATGTCACGATATCATTATGTCCTATTTTGTATTTTTACTTTCTTTATGTGTACCTATAGTGAATACACATAATAGATCTATTTTATTTTGAAAATGATCTTTTTAAGGACTTCGTCTCAATCTCCTTTCATTGAGGCATATTTGGTTCTATACACAACTTTATTTTATACAGTGTATAAACACCTTTGACTTTTACGTTTATTCAAAAGGAATATTTTTTATACGAAGAGTTTTACTAAACGACAAAAAGGTAATGTTTTTCTTTTCGTACATATGCGGCGACAATGACTTCTCCGCCGCCATGACCATTATTTGAGTTCCAGCTTCCTCTACAAGCCATCACTTTTTTTTAATGAAAAATAAATACAAAGTTTTAACTTTCTTTTATTTTGGTATTGAAAATGGTTTTGAAAGCATTTTTATTATATCAATGTGTTGTATTGATATCTTGTGATTGAAATGTGGAAATTTTATGTTTCCTTTATGCATGTTTTATGTGATACGATTATGTTATGGTTTATGATATGTTTAAACCTAATCATATGAGGAATGTATTGGACTTAATAAGTGACGGGTGGAGCCCGCTATAGCTCCTCGATGCATCGGTAGGTCTCATGAGACAACTAGACGTGGAATTGGCCGAGGCCCTTTCCCAATTTGATTTATGGTTTTGGCCGAGGCCTTAATCATTTTAGACATCTTGGCCGAGGCCTTGAAAAAATGTTTCAGAATGTCTGGCATTATACATTCCCTCATTATGAAAGTGGTTATTGATATTGCATGTGATTATTCGACCAGTAGAATATCCATGTGAAGAAGTTAATGGCATTATCTCATTTTACTCTTTCCATATTATGTTTATATTCAAGTTTAAAAGGCTTTTGTTTTAGTTATACATTGCCTTAAATTTTTATGTTTATTTATGAAATCTTCCGCAATATTGTTATCCTTACTAAGCATCTGAGCTCACCCCTTTCAATGTTTTAATATTCTCCAGGATGTGAAGAAGTATTTTATGAATGACCTGCAGGGATAGTCATAAGAGGATATGAGTGTGGACTATGAAGACTTTGTTATTAGTTTTTCACTTTATGATGTAATGTAACATTTATGAATGTATCTAGTGTTTCCAAGGCTACTAAACCAATCGGTCTTTCGAGACTTGATCTTTTGTGATCATGCCAATGTTACAAAGTAATGCACCAACTCTGGGTAGATGGGGTCGGGGCGTTACAGTTGGTATCAGAGGCAGTTTAGTACTAACCTTGGAAGCTAGATTTAGATAAACTCTGATTAGAGCACATAGCCTGAAGATAGACTTTGAGGATTAGTATAGAAAAACTTCCTAGAATTTTAATATTCTAGATATTTTGTGAGTTTTCTGAGTAATACATCCCTGTCTGGATACGAGCAGGTAGAGGCGGCTCTGGCACAGATGTACCTAGGGGTAAAACCCAAAAACACCGCTTTGAGCTAGACTCGAATAGGAACTGGTGCACGACAACGGGCCTTGCTGCACTCTTGGTTACGACACTCCCGGGGGATATGCTTAGGATAATTCTCATTTTCTTTAAAAACCACTATGAAGGGTTATGAGTATATACTTTCTCAAAGGAAACATTTCTTTTTATGATTATGGATTATATCCATAAATATTTCAATTTATGTAAAGTGTTTTACAAATATGGAATTATGTATTTTATTTCATAAACTAATCTAGTTTATGCCATTGTTTAGAAATGGCGCCTAGTGGAAGGAATGGAAACCGTATCTATGCAAAAACTATGTGTAGGGATTTCCCTCCTGCTCAAGATAATTATTGTGGATCTGGAGATACAACTGGTAGTGATCAACTAATTACCATACTGGGACAAATCACTCAGGTTATGAATAATAACATTACTCGTATGGAGCACCATGATCCGCAACATGGAGGATCAATGTTAGACCGCTTCATGAGGCAACAATCGCCAACATTTAATGGGGGTACAAATCCATTAGTAGCTGAGCAATGGATAAATTCCTTAGAGAAAATATTCCACGCCTTGGGGAGTAGTGAAAGGGAGAAGGTTATCATGGCAGTTTACTGCCTCACTGGAGATGCCGATCAGTGGTGGTCGCTGATTCAAAACAAAAAGGAAGATGATGACGTATCGAATATGGAATGGAGGGAGTTCAAAGATCTTTTCCTAGAAAAATACTATCCTCGTGACCATCGAGTAGATATGGAAAGAAAATTTTTGAGTCTGAGACAAAAGGAGGATGAGAATGTCACAAAGTATGAGGCCAACTTTACAAGGTTAGCGAGGCATGCTTTAGATTATATACGTAACCCAAGGAGTAAGATTGATCGTTTCTTTGATGGGTTAAACCCATTTCTCCGTCGAGCTTTAGTATCACAATCGTTCTCAACATACTAAGATATTGTCTCATGTGCTATCAAGACAGAAAAGGAATTCTCTAAGTCTTATGACAACAAAGTAAAGAAAGAGAAGAAGAGAACGGTGGAACAAGAGACAGATAAAGGGAAAAAGGGAAAGAAGGATTTTCCATTATGCGATAATTGTGGGAAGAATCACCCTGGTACTTTCCTAAAAGGAATGGGAGTTTGTTATAAATGTGGGGAAAAAGGTCCCCAGGCGCGTGATTACAAGGGAAAGAAAGAGGCTATCAATGTTGAATGCTACAATTTTAGGGAAATGGGGCATTATGAAAATGAATGTCCTAAGCGTTAGGGAAACTTACCTCAGAAAAGGCCAAGGGATCAAGGACAATCTTATGCTGTTACTACAGTTGAAGAAGAATAACTAATGTATTGGTGCTTTTGGACTCATGGACTATATTCTGGTTATTAGAATAATGTGATATATATATAAGGATTGTACTGCAGTACTTGTTGTTTCAGTAAGGTTTTAATATGATGAAGGTAATTATATTTTTAGTATGTGACAATAAGATAAACTTTACTTTGTTTGGGGAATCTGATAAATTGATTTTGTAATTAAGAGACCTTTTAGAGAAAGTTTGGACAGAGGTATTTTGGATAACTATAAAGGTTGGGATGGATTAAGTTGATCTTTGGATAGTATTGTTTAAGGTAAAAACATTTCTGAAGATTATTTTTTGAATATTATAATATTATAGTTTTAGGAAAAGGACAACCTGCAGGGTGGGGCATAACCCGTCGCGTCGGACAAAGCTGCAGGAATCGAACCCACAACCATAGTACGACAGGCCTTTATTTCCTACCACTAGCCTACGGGAAGTCCCTGGTTATTACAATATAATTTTACTAATCTAAATGGTATGTGTTAACATTTGGAACCTTATACAATTAGGATAAGTATAATATTTTTGAGTTCTATTATCTTTTTGAGTGAAAGATGAGTTGAAGGTTGAAACTCTAATTGTCAAGCATAAATATATATATACCTATCTCTTATTCAATGAATAAATTAATTCTTAAACTTTAGTAAAGGGATATTAAAACAAAAAAATGTGTTATCCTAATACCTTATGTCTTGTTGAACTGATGATATTTTAAATCAACATAGATTGAAGGCTTTGAGGCCCTCAATTTGACAGTTGATTGTGATTGATGACCACAATCACTCCCTACATATATTTACATTTTTTCCCCAATTATACGTCTCTAATTGCCACCAATGTTCTCCTTATCGAGATCATAATTTGGTGGTGACTTTCTTATTTCCATTTCCCTCTTATTAAGGCTAAATTTTATTAACCTTATTTCCGATGTGGGTTTTCCACAAAGGTATTTTCTATTTTCAACCTTTTATTTTCAAAGAAAAATATCAAATTGCGAGGACGCAATTTATTGAAGGAGGGGAGAATGTAACACCCCGAGCTTCCATGATATGCATCTCATTCAATAATGCAATAGCTTGCATTGTACGCAACTTCGAGTTCTAAAACACCGTGACTAATCAAAGTAGCCGTTATGAATAGTAATAACCACTTTTTAAAATTATAGAAATTTTATATTTCAAAATGGACTTCATTTTTTGATTCGGAATATCGAAATTATCCTATGTTGAATTTTGGGTATTTTTCTGAGAACTTCGAATTTTTTATGAATAGTGAAAAATACTTAAAAACAACTTTTTTAATAAAAATAATTTATAGTGATAAATTATACTATTTAGTGGTTTTAAAGTATAATTAGAATATATTTTTACCATTTTATCCAATGGTGGTCATTATAATTAATTTAACATTTAAATTGGACATAAACAATTGCTAATCTTTTGATATAAATTGTTTCTTAAAAACACGCTATCTGTCGTGACAGCGGGAATTAATTATAAAATTAATTAATGCAACTTATATGTTTGTAATTTTTTAAAATAGACATCATTTTTGAATTCAGAATATCAATTATAGCTTAGGGTGAAATTTTGGCCTTATTTTGAAAAACTTCAATTTTTGATGAATAGTGAAACCACTAAGTGGTAGTTAAATAACTGATTTTTCGTTTAAATGAAATATTACCACTTCTGTGTTTTGATTTTAAAAAATCCTACATATATGGTTTTCATTAAGAAGTAAAATGTGGTTCAATGAGATTAAAATAATTTTTTATGAATAGTAACTTTTAAGTTCTTAATCGCGATTAGAGGTAATTAGTGTAGTTTAAGGTAAAAATAATGTTTTAATAATATGAGATGAGATTGACACATGTCCTACCCTTATTGTACGTGCCATGGCCGACCAAGACAACCCATGGGTCAACTTGGGGACCCCATGGAGCCACTTTAGTTGGAAAATGACATAAATACCTTTTATTTAATGTTAAAGTAAAAAATGACACAAACATGAAATGTTTTACTAAAACAATTTTTACATGGGGTTATACAAGTCATATTTTTGACTATAAATATTAATTGTAAATCTAAAAAGATTTCCTACATTATAGTATTTTTTTATAATTTTTAGACATTAAATAAATTAAATTATTTATGACATCATGATGATGCAGCGATGACCTCATTATTTAACGATTTAAATAAAATGAGAAGATAATGTAAAATCCAAGTCTTACACTTGTACAAAGCCTATTGGATGAGGAAATTTCGAACCCTTATCACCTTAACCTGGAATTATACAAGTGTGGGACCTTTAAAATCCGAAAATCATTGTATAATAGAATAACATTTCATTACTTTCCAAAAGTGCCCCTCCTCTCCACTTATAAAAGGCCCCCACCACTCCCACCTTATTCACACCTTCAATCCATTTGGCTCGGCCAAACTCTGCCCAAATACCCTCCCAAATTCCCTCCCTTACTCCTAGAATCCTCACTTTGGGCAGAACTCTTCCCAAAGAAGCCTTTGGCTCAAATCAAAAAGAGTTACCCGATTTTTAGGTAATGTCTTCTCTAATGTTGTTTTGTTTTATTTAGCTTCTCCAACCCCCTAAACTCTTTTTATTCATTTATTTTGTAACAAAAACAGTATCCTAAATATACTAGGATGTTTTTATAAGAATGATTCTAGCTACACTTACACACACCTACATCTAATGGTTAAAGAACATACGGTTTCTGTGGATGGCAAATTTCTGCCTCACGAAACGATGATTGTTCAACACTCATATAACACCTTCAAAGGTGGCCATTAAGATGTCACTATATTTATATATGATATATAATATGTTTATTTTTTACTTATGCTTCTGTATTTCTAATTTATGGCATACTTTATGATTTCCATTATGGGTAAACGCGATAATTTCATTTTAGGAAGTGCGGACTACCGCCCCCTCAAAGTGATGTGAATCGTTAATGCCATATGTGGGATGTATAAAGGATGGAGTAAATGATATTATATATGATATTATACTAGAACTATATTATACCTTTATATAATTATGATTTCATTCCATTAAATACGAAATAGAAATGAAAGTAGCGTTCATGCGTACGTACGGCTTACCGTCTCCATGAACGGTGCATTTCATTTCTTACCTCTAAATGTTACGTAATATTATAAATGAATGTATATAATGTATATATATGATATATATATGATATCTACATCATGAATATAATTCTGTATATAATGGATATTTCACCACATGAACAACTTGTAATTATAAGAAGTTTATTTTTGACTCAAGTACCTAAGATCGACAAAATGACCGTTATAAACTTAAATAATTACATAATGTTCAGAACATGGTAATAAGGGATATAAAAGGAATAATGAACATGAAAAATGTTCTTAAGTAAATAGGAATTAACTCTAGTTTATTATCCAGGAGGTTAAAGAACGGTCGAGTCAGGACAGGATGCAAGGTAAGGGAACTTCTTAACCCAATTTCCATTATTTGGGTTAATCTCCTACTTTCAAATTATGTCACGATATTATTATGTCCTATTTTTTATTTTTACTTTCTTTATGTGTACCTATAGTGAATACCAATAATAGATCTATTTTATTTTGAAAATGATCTTTTTAAGGACTTCGTCTCAATCTCCTTTCATTGAGGCATATTTGGTTTTATACACAACTTTCTTTTATACGGTGTATAAACACATTTGACTTTTACGTTTATTCAAAAGGAATCTTTTTTATACGAAGCGTTTTACTAAACTACAAAAAGGGAATGTTTTTCTTTCCGTACATATGCGGCGACAATGACTTCTCCACCGCCATGACCATTATTTGAGTTTCAGCTTCCTCTACAAGCCATCACTTTTTTTTAATGAAAAATAAATACAAAGTTTTAACTTTCTTTTATTTTGGTATTGAAAATGGTTTTGAAAGCATTTTTATTATATCAATGTGTTGTATTGATATCTTGTGGTTGAAATGTGGAAATTTTATGTTTCCTTTATGCATGTTTTATGTGATACGATTATGTTATGGTTTATGATATGTTTAAACCTATTCATATGAGGAATGTATTGGACTTAATAAGTGACGGGTGGAGCCCGCTATAGCTCCTCGATGCATCGGTAGGTCTCATGAGACAACTAGACGTGGAATTGGCCGAGGCCCTTTCCCAATTTGATTTATGGTTTTGGCCGAGGCCTTAATCATTTTAGACGTCTTGGCCGAGGCCTTGAAAAAATGTTTCAGAATGTCTGGCATTATACATTCCCTCATTATGAAAGTGATTATTGATATTGCGTGTTATTATTCGACCAGTAGAATATCCATGTGAATAATTGAATGGAATTATCTCATTTTACTCTAGCCATATTATGTTTATGTTCAAGTTTAAAAGGCTTTTGTTTTAGTTATACATTGCCTTAAATTTTTATGTTTATTTATGGAAGCTTCCGCAATATTGTTATCCTTACTGAGCATCTGAGCTCACCCCTTTCAATGTTTTAATATTCTCCCGGATGTGAAGAAGTATTTTATGAATGACCTGCAGGGATAGTCAGAAGAGGATATGAGTGTGGACTATGAAGACTTTGTTATTAGTTTTTCACTTTATGATGTAATGTAACATTTATGAATGTATCTAGTGTTTCCAAGGCTACTAAACTAATCGGTCTTTCGAGACATTATCTTTTGTGATCATGCCAATGTTACGAAGTAATGCACCAACTCTGGGTAGTTGGGGTCGGGGCGTTACACATATGCTCTTTTATGTATTTTGGTATTGAAAATGGTTTTTGATAATGGATTTGTTATGTCAATATATTTAAGTGATATATTGTGATTGAAATGTGGAAATGTTTTCTTTCCATTATATTTGTTTTATGTATTATGATTTTGTAATGGTACTTAGACATTTGACGGGTGGTTACGTGATAAACCATCTGATGGGTGGTGTCGTGAATACCAAGACGGGTGGTTATGTTATAACCTCCAATTCATTGGGTATGGAAATCGTCTGAATGGCTATTCCATGTAGTGATATGTGTGGAAGTAGACCGTATGGTAATTCCATTTATGTATGTTTATGTCCCAAGTTACCTTTATATGTTATGTGTTATTTATATGGGTTTATGGTAATCTTTTGGTTACAAAGGATAAGTAGTGATGTTATATTCAGTGAAGAGTATTTACTACTTCGTAAAGGTGAAAAGTATTACTTTGATAAAGTATTCATGGTTTACTTTTTGTTTTGAAAAACTAATAGTTTTCCTTCTTTTTGTATCCTTTACTGGGCTTTTTATGCTCATCCCAAGTTTTTGAAATGTTTTCCACAGGACTTAAAGATGAATAGGGTCAAGGATGGGATCAGGGAAAGACATTCTATCTAAAACATGGAACTAGACCTGTTTATTTTTAAGAGTTTTTATTTTATGGAAACTTAGTAGAAGTTTATACTTTGTAATCTTTTGAGATGTAATAGTTATGTCCTAATTCTCTAAAACTCTAAACCTGATAAGATCCTCTATGTTAATTATTCATTTAATTTATGATTATTTAAGTTTTTAAGGTTGGGTCCTTATAGTTGGTATCAGAGGTCAGTTTAGATAACTTTAGAGGTTAGGGTATTCTCTAAGCATAAGTGACATTACCATAATGGTTAGGATTTTATAAAGATTCATAGTTTTAGATAAAGTGAATGAGTAAGTATATCTTAGTGTTTATCATCCTCATTAGTACATGATAATTTTGTTGATATACTCACACTGACATTTTTGGTTTTAGTAAATGGATGGATCTAGCAGGCACCAAAGTGACAATGGGTTTGAAGGAAACTGTGGTGGTTCTCTGATTAAGAGACTGGATGAAATGGGGGATTCAATGAGGAATCTCATGGTTATTCTAAACCAACTATCAAGGAGTCATGATTAACCACTTGAACCTTGGTGAGTTCTTTGATGCATCATGTATGAGAGAACCAACTCGATGTGGAAGTTCAGGTAATAATTATAATGGTAACCATTAGGGTTTATATGATCCTTACTTTTGAGGTAATTATGGGTTACTATATGATGGAAGATGAAAGGCATGGGGTAAAATTGAGGTTAAATTATGTTATGGTTATTTTTTAATATTTTATCTCTTTTTGGGGAATGTTTTAATAATTATATAGTTTTGGAAAAAGGACAACGCGTAGACCGTGTGACAACCAGTCGCGTCGGACAAGCTGTGGGAATTAAACCCACAACCAAAGTGAAACTGGTATTTATCACCTACCACTGGACTACGTGAAGTCCCTGGTTAGTTTGACTAATTATTTTTAGTTAGATGATTTTATTTTGGGTTATCTATGGAAATTATTAACCTATCATGGAGGATATGTGATTAGGATAATTACTTTTCAATATGAGACTTTAAGAGAAGCTGGTGTTATTTGGAGATAAATGTTAATTTTTAGCTTGGAAGACTATGTGATTAGATCCTTTAAATATTTGGGTTTCAATCTTAGATTGGTTTACTTTGAAGAATTTTATGGAAAAATTGTTTATCGAATGGTCTTCATTGAACTTTGGGTTTTGTTGGTGAAATTTTGGAGATTAAGAATAGATTTTCTTTTTATAAAGGATTATCCTTTTGTGGATTATCTGATCTTGTTATAACAATTTTGGTTTTGGTAAGGGTCTAAAGACATGAGAAATATATAGTTCTCTTTTTTGGATTAGGTGATTCCCTAGAAGTTGATTATAGTGCTCTTAATGTGAACAAGTCATCCTAAATACTCGTCTTTTGGAGAAAATATGAGTTTGTGTAAGAAATATAGTAAGAGATGAAAGTCTACATGACAAGTAAGTATGTTTCCTTAGGATTTAGTTAATATCATAAATAAATTCCTCAATGAAAAGTAACTTAAAACAAAAATATTTTCTGTTAACTTTTCCTACTGGGGAATCAAATATTGTTTAACCCATCACAAGTTTGTGATTTTCTTGTGGTTAACTTTATCCTAATCATGTTTTCTATCACTCCCCATCATAACATGACCCTTTGTTTTCTCTTCCATGTCCATGTTTTCCTACATGTAATCCTAATATGGGTTAACTCTGGTGACCTTTGTACTTCCCTTTCTTTCTTTTAAAGTGACAGTTTAATTTACTCCTTTTCCGATGTGGGGCTTTCAATGAAGTTTCCAAGCCCAATTTTAAAATTGTGAGGATGCAATTCCCAAAAGGGGGGAAGGATGTAACATCCCGAGTAAATAATGAAAATTACTTTTTCATATTTATTAATATTTGTGAATAAAATATTAATATTACTTTAAAGGTAACGATATGCTCGATGGCATACCCAATACGCAACAACGAGTTTCTTTGAAATCTTACGTTGCACTCTAATAATAAAATCATATTATTTTAAATGGTAGTTAACACCTAGCCATTGTAATGGAGGGAATGAAAAGAACTAACTACAAAATGATTATATATGTTTGTAAAATATTTTTTACTTTTAACAATAAATTTTAGAGGATTAAAATGTGAATGAATCCAATTTTAAGCGTAAATATTCTAATATTCTTTAAAAGGTCGATTAACCGCCTTTTGATGGCGAACCCTTTTTAAATCCACTTTTTGAAAATTTTATATGTTATATTGGACCAAATAAAATCCTTATTTAGAATCATGAAATCAAAATTTACTTTGTGTTTGTTTTTGTTTTTTTCGATAAAGTTCATTTTTAATGAATAAGTGAAAAATGTTGTATTTTAATTCAAAAAAATCTTTTAAATCTAATTTATTTAAATGATTATATCATCTTTTTAATTGGTTTTAAAGGGAAATTAGAATATATTTTTACCATTTAATCCAATGTTGGTCATTGGAATTAATTTCACTTTGAAATTGGACTTAAACTAGTGTCAATCTTTTGATATATTTTGTTTCTTAAAAACACGCTATTTGTTTTGACAATGGGAATTAATTATTAAATTGATTAATGCAACATATATGTTTTAAATTTTATAAAATAGACATAATTTTTTAATTTGGAATATAAAATATAGATTAGGGTTAATTTTTGGTATTTTTTTGAAAAACTTCAATTTTTGATGAATAGTGAAACCACTAAGTGGTAGTTAAAAAACTGATTTTTCATTTAAATGAAATTTTACCACCTCTGAGATTTGCATTTCAAAAATCCGACATACATGGTTGTCATTAGGATGTAAAATTTTGTTCAATGGGATGAAAATATTTTTTGGTGAATAGTAACTTTTAAGTTTTATTAATCGCGATTAAAGGTAATTAGTGTAATTTAAGGTAAAGATAATGTTATAATAATATGAAATGACCTTGAAACGTGTACTAACCTTATTGGATGTGTCTTGGCCAAAACAAAAAACCCATGGGTCAACTTGGGGACCCCATGGAGCCCCTTGGGTGAGAAAATTACATTAATAACTTTTTATTTAAAGTTAAAATAAAAATGTCACAAACATGTATTATTCTACTAAAACAATTTTTACATGGGGTTATACAAGTCATATTTTCTACTATAAATATTCATTGGAAAGATAAAAATATTTCCTACATCATAGTATTTTTTTATAATTTTTAGACATTAAATAAATTAATTTATTAATGACACCATGATGATGCAGCGATTACATCATTAATGAAAGATTTAAATAAAATGAAAAGATATGGTAAAATATAAGACTTACACTTGTCAAAAACCTATTATATGGGTGTATTTAGAATTCTTATCACCTTACCCTCTAAATATATAATTTTGGGACCTTAAATATCCAAAAATAATTTTATAATAAAGTAACTTTTCAAGACATTCCAAGAGTGCCCCTCCTCCCTCTTATAAAAGGCTCCTGCATCTACCTCTTTACCCACACCTCAAAAGACCTTGGATCATCCAACCTCTGCTCATATTGTCTCTACACATACCTCTATTACTCCTAGAATCCTCACTTTGGGCAGAAGTATTTCCAAGGAAGCCTTTGAGCTCAAATCAAAAAGAGTTATTTGATTTAAAGGTAATGTCTTCACTTGTGTTCTTTTATTTTATTTTGCTTCTCAAACCCCCTAAAATATTTTTATCCCTTTATTTTGTAACAACACCAGTATATTAAATATACTAGGATGTTTTTATGTGAAGGACTCTAGCTACACTTACACACACCTTCGTCTAATGGTTAAAGAACATACTGTTTCTGTGCATGGTGAATTTCTGCCTCACGAAACGATGATTGTTCAATCTTCTTTTAACACCTTTAATGGTGGCCATTAAGATGTCACTCTATTTATATATTATGTTTATATTATGTTTATATTTTCCTTATTCTTCTGTATTTTTCATTTATGTAATACCTTTATGGTTTCCATTATGAGTAAATGTGATATCTTCATTTTAGGAAGTGCGGACTACCACCCCCTTAAAGTGATTTGATTCGTTAATGACATATATGGGACGTATAAAGGATGGAGTTAATGATATTATATATTATATTATACTTGAATTATAATATACCTATATATAATTATGATTTCATTCCATTAAATATGAAATATAAATGAAAGTAGTGTTCATGCGTACGTACGGCTTACCGTCTCCATGAACGGTGCATTTCATTTATTACCTCTAAATGTTGTGTAATATTATAATGAATATATATACTGGATATATATGATATATATGATATCTACATCATGAATATAATTATGAATATAATGAATATTATACCACATGAACAACTTGTAATTATAAGAAGTTTATTTTTGACTCAAGTACCAATGATCGACAAAACGACCGTTATTAACTTAAATAATTACATAATGTTCATAAAATGGTAATAAATGATATAAAAGGAATAATTAACTTAAAAATATTCTTAATCAAGTATAAATTAACTCTAGTTTATTATTCAGGATATTAAAGAACGATCTAGTCAAGTCGGACTTGAGGTAAGGGATCTGACCTCTCTCTTTCTTTTTAAGTACTCTCTTTTATGTCATTCATTTTAAACTCATCTTTCTTATGTTAGGGGATGTTATTTTATATCCCTATTACTGTAATTTTTATGTTCATATAATTATAGACCCTATTTGATCTCATCAAACCATTTTTGGAAGTTTTATGTGGCGTCGTTAGGCTGCCGAGTTTTCGTAGGGAATTTTTCATCTCACTTTTATTACCGTGATATTTATGCTACATTTGCCACCATTTACCTTGATTAGTGTATGTACTTCCCATTATTCTACTATTTGTGTAATATACTTTCATTTATGAGTATTTACATCAATGTTTTATAGTCCTTCTTTCATGGGGTGTATGTTTCGAAAGTTACCCAAGTCGGTAAGGGAACCTTTCACCCTCTGCTTTTTAAAAAAGACTTCTTTATGTTATGTCTTTTAATTTACATCTTATTATGTTGGGATATGTTCTTCTATATAATTATTGATGTAAATCTTATGTCCAAGTGATTAGATACCATTTTCTCTCTCATCAACTCATTTTATGAATTTTAAAGCGACGTTGTTAGGCTGTCGAATTCTTGCAAGGGAACTTCTTAACTCAATTTCAATCCTTTGGGTTAAACTTGTACTCCTTGAATATGTCATGCTATGAGTATGTGTGAATGAATCTGATTTTTTTACACTTAATATCCACTTATATTGGGTGTATTTATATTTTTCACACATAAATTATGTAATTGATTTATCCTTAATCTAAGGGTACCGTCTTTGTATGGGAATTCGTCTCAATATCCTCTCATTGAGGCATATTTTGTTTTATACACCACTTTCTTTTATACGGTGTATAAACCCCTTTGACTTTTACTTTTATTCTAAAGGAATATTTTCTGTATGAATCATTTTACTAAATGACAAAAAGTATGTTTCTTTTTAACGTACGCGGTGACAACGACATTTTTTCCGCCGCGAGTATTATTTGATCATTGGCTTACTCAACAAGCCATAATATTTTTAAAAGTAAATAAATACCATATACTCTTTTATGTATTTTGGTATTGAAAATGGTTTTGATAATGGATTTGTTATGTCAATATATTTAAGTGATATATTGTGATTGAAATGTGGAAATTTTTTCTTTCCATTATATTTGTTTTATGTATTATGATTTTGTAATGGTACTTGGACATTTGAAGGGTGGTTATGTGATAAACCATATGACAGGTGGTGCTGTGAATACCAGGATGGTTGGTTACATTATAACCACCAATGCATTAGGTATGGAAGTCGTCCGAATGGCTATTCCATGTAGTGATATGTGTGGAAGTCGACCGTATGGTTATTCCATTTAAGTATGTTTATGTCCCAAGTTACCTTTATATGTTATGTGTTCTTTATATGGGTTTATGGTAATCTTTTGGTTTAAAATGATAAGTAGTGATATTTTATTCAGTGAAGAGTATTTACTACTTCGTAAAGGTGAAAAGTATTACTTTGATAAAGTATTCCTAGTTTACTTGTTGTTTTGAAAAACTAATATTTTTCCTTCTTTGTGTATCCTTTACTGGGCTTTTTATGCTCATCCCAGGTTTTTGAAATGTTTTCCACAAGACTTAAAGATGAATAGGGTCAGGGATGGGATCAGGGAAAGACATGCTATCTAAAACATGGAACTAGACATGTTTCTTTTTAAGAGTTTTTATTTTATAGAAACTTAGTAGAAGTGTCTACTTTGTAATCTTTTGAGATGTAATAGTTATGTCCTAATTCTCTAAAACTCTAAACCTAATAAGATCCTCTATGTGAATTATTCATTTAATTCATGATTATGTAAGGTTTTAAGTCTGGGTCCTTATAGAGATAGGGGTTTGTGGTCGCTAAAAGACATGTGATGCACCCCTAATGACCCAAAAGGCACTGCAAGCCCTCGGTGTCATGCCCGCCTTGTATCGTGGAATCCCTTTGGTTTGTAATCCTCATCTTCAGGACATTGAATGCTCACACACCCCCATGAAACCCATATTTCTCATGTGACACGTCTCTAAAAAATAGAATAAATACCATCGACAATACACATGAAATCTCACATGACCCCAACCTTTGTTACATCAAATAGAGGGGATCAAAAAGGAGGAGGTGAGAGGTACTCACAGTTGCTTAAAGGCATGTGACGTGCCCAGTGAACCCACAGTGTTATCTTGTGAAACCCAAGTACAAGTAACCCAAGGTCTCTTGAGTGTATTCCCATAAGAATTTTAATCTTATAAACTCCCTCGGACATGTCAGCATAACAAAATGGAGGCCTTTCGACACAACTTCATGATCAAACAAATCTTCGATAATCAGAAATAATTTGATAAATGATGTGTTGATGAAGGAGACTCGTGATCTCTGAAAATAAAGAGACACACTTTAAGTAGTCTATAATAGAGATTCGTGAAACTTCATAGTTCCAGTTACCATTTCCCACTCCAACCTGGACTTCTTACAGATACACTGTACAAACTAGAGAGTATTAGGGGTGTCGGTGCCTATAAATTCACCACCCCATCATGAATAAAGGGTTGCATTTCTGATCAACCAGACACCCATGCTCTACAGGATTGGGCTCCCGACTTATGTGGAATTCTTGGGGAAACTGATCATGCAACCAACCAGATTTATGTTAGGCAACATACCAGTGATCAGCTAGAGTAGTCATGCTCTAGACATAAAGTAATTCTCATGATCACTTATAGATCACACGAAGGACTTCTGACTAGACATTTGAAGAACATATTATATCTCCTCTAAATCATGTGAGACTCAAAGAAACTAACACTGAACGAAACCAATATATTCACAATATAAGGGTTAGAACCAATATCAGAGCCAAAATGCTTAAGTGAAAGACATGCTCATTTCCCATCATGTGCTTCGCATGTATCATCCGAAGACATGTAATGGCACTAGGGAACATTGCCCAGATTTCACGACACCCCTTTAACATGACATATGGGACACACAAAGACCTGTAGAAATTTTAGGGCACATCATACAGTTCCCCAGTAGGTGCCGCTTCGATCTTGTGAACCCTCCAGGTCTATCACCCAGTACATGAAATATCCTTCGGAAATATCACCTAACTCGTATTACAGTGTCTTATCATGTCATCTGAGTCTCACAAAAGAATTTGTCCATAAAAACCAATCCCCCATGACACCCTTTGATCGTGTCAGCTAAGACTCACAATGACCTCGAAACATGTCGTCCAGGACTCGCAGTGACTCCCATAGATTTCATCCAAGACAAGTGACACCCCTTGGGATGTGCCACACTAACTCCCATGACACCCTCCATATGTGTCATTCCAGTTCATGTGATGACCCCCAATATGTGCCAACTTGGTCTTTCGATGTATTCTAGACAATAAGTCTAGATCAGCAGAGCGTCCTAGGATTTGAACATGCTTTTTTTCCTCAGCTTGTAAGCCCCGATAAATAGGGAATCCATAGTGTGTAAGCCCCAACATAAAGGGGAAAATGATGACTCTGATTCCTACCATATTCAGGATACGTAGGCCACCTACCTCTAAGTCCCAAGATCTATATTGATCATCCATGGAGGGACCATCATATGATTTCCTTATCCAAATAAATGACATTGATTACTTTCTATCCCTTGTTTCTTACAAATGATCATGGATCATGTGGGATTAGGGAGTTAAAATGGTCATATAATCTGCCTTATAAACCCTACAATGGTATAGGTAAACCTCAGTGTATAAGCCCTAACATAAAGTGAACTATGAGAACTCTGATTCCTGCTACAACCAGGATATGTAGGATGCCTCTCTAAGGCCCAAGATATATACCAAACAACCCAATGATTGTCCTAATATGAAAGTCCCATACCCATACACCATGAGGCTGATCATCTCCTCCCCCTTGTTTCTCACCCTGAGCATGGATAATGTGGCCTTGGGGGGATGCAACGAACACCTCACAGGCATCATAAATTTCTTCCATTGAGGGCAGCCTCAATGTATAATCTCTGACATAAAGGGAACTACGATGACTCTGATTCCTACCATATTCAGGATAAAAAGGACACCTCCCTATAAGGCCTGAGATCTATATCGATCATCCATGGAGGGACTAGAATATGAGTCCCTTTTCCAAACCAATAACATTGGTTACTTTATATACCTTATTTCTTACACCGAGTATGGATCATATGAGCTTAGGGAGTTATGGTGATTATTTCATCTGCGTCATGAGTCTCCATAATGACATGGGTGAACCCAATATATAAGTTATAAAATAATGAACTAAGACAAATCTGATTCTCTCTTTATACATAATACGTAGTATGTCCCTCTAATACCCAAGATTAAAGGAGTCCTAGAGCACCCATATAAGTCCTTTTGCATGATGTAAAATTGTATGGGTTAAACAAATTGTGTGGGTTTTTATTCCTGTAATAACTAAGTTACATAGGATGCCTTATAATGTCTCAATACCATCCTTGGAATATCAATCACCTACTCATATGGGAGCATGTTCCAAATCACTTGGTTATATGTTTTCACTGTATAAGAAATATCCTATTATTAGAGAATGATGAAGAACCTTGGATGCATATAGATAGACTCACCCAAGAGATCCCAGTCTTTTCCATATAAAAAAGAATTGACCTAAATTCATTTTGTTCGGGTAACTGATCATGTATTGTAATTAGGAAGATATTCAAGAAAATGTCTTAAATCTATAATAGAGTTTTGGAGTAGGCAATAATTCTACCCAAAAAAGGGTTTGATGAGCCCGACCTCCCTTCCTCTCAACCAATGTGAGTCCCTAAGGGTCGTTGGGCTTGAAAATCTAGATGATATCCGACCTTTGAAAAGTAGTTCTATACCCAACTATGGATGGGTGAACCATTGTGAGTTTCAGGTAAAAGTGAAAATGGTAACGTGATGAAAGAAACCCATTCAATGCTATATTTCCCAATGAAACAATGACATCCTTTTATACTACTCAAAGTGGAAAGGTTATTTTACTCAAGAATTTTTTTAATCATTTTACATTAATTTTAATCCATGAAAATAATATTTTATGTTATAGATTTATTATAAATTATTTATATATTTCTCCCAAATATATAAATAGTCTATTATCCCTTCATTTGATAGGGTAATATGTGCCTGATGATCATTTCTCAAATGCCTTCATTTTGAAATTTTCATTGATTATGATATGAAGCAAAATTATGAAACCCATTTCTTTTATATGGTTAATTCTTATGTTATGCCTTATGAATAATTTAATTTATATGGAACACATTAAAATGTTATGATGGTTGATCCCTGATAGTGATCCAAGGAATTGAGTAAATCTTTAGTCTCATGAGACATCATGTATGGAATTATCGAGTAAACCTAATCCATTATGGAACTTTTTTAGCCATGTGATATTATAAATGAAGTTATCCTTGACTCGGGTTTATGTCATGTTATATATTTCAATAAAATTTACTATATCTCTATGATTTTATGATACCATGTTCTTTATGTTATTCTTACATGTCATTAATCATGATCCTTATCTTTATAATATCATATTTTACTTTTGACTCACATGTTATGTTTCCTTATCATGTTTATTCACATAATAATCTATTTATATCACCCATTTTTTCTACGTATTCCCTAGTTTATCGCATTCCATTTAAGATCTTGAAATCATTTAGGATCTCATTATGGAGAATAAAATAAATAGTTTTATTTTTAGACTCTCTTTTTTTGTGAACCTAGTATTCCAAATACACTATGCCTTTATGATCCTCGTGTTGTATAAATGGATGTTTAAGTTAAAAATAATGTAATAAGATGTGAAAAAGGATTATTTAATCATATTTATGGCCATATTTTAACCCAATATAAAATAAATATCTTTTTCTATAAGTGGTATATTTGTTGGTAAAACTGGATAAACTTTTGGTAAAGATTTTTACCAACAAAAAATGTCTTGTCCCAAAATTTTGGGTAAAATCCCTTCCACTAAATGTTATTTCGATAAAAAAAGAAAATTAAATTATAATAATACCTAAAGATAATACATATGTTGGTTAAAATATGTTTTCAATAGATTTATCTATTAATAATATTACCATTAGCATTTATAAACAATACCAACAATTAATATCAAATTGTAAATTATATTTTAAATAAATTATTATGCGTGGATATTATAATATTCATTCCTAAAATTTTATATTTTATTTTTTAATATAATTATATATAATATATTTGTTATATTTATTATATTATAATTGTAAAATTGGATTATTTGAAACTCAAACAAAAATAGGCCATATTTAAATAAACATGTAAAAAAATAATTTAAAAACATTTCCAAACTTCAAGAAAGGTCATGAAGGTCCAAAAAAACTTGTTAAAAATATTTTAAACATGTTCAAAGTTCAAAAGACTTTACATGTGGCCATGTGAAATATAAATATCAAAATGAATCACTCACACATCAATTATCATTATCATGGTTCACAATGGTGGTGTGGTCCGTTCTTGTAATTCACCAACTTAATGATGAAATGGACACAATAGTAGAGATTTCTTATCCAAGATTATATATCTTCCATCTCTCCTTGCAGAAACTGATGTGTAATTTGGGTTTGGACCCAACAACCTTCTCATTCCTTATTGTCTTCACCCACTTACTTATCTTCTATAGATAATCCAATACATAACAACCACAACCTATACATTATATTAAAAAATAATACCGAAAAATATTATTAATAAAAATTAAATGTTTCATAATTAATTAAGAATCCAATAAAAATTGTTTGACATAATAAAATCATCTCAAATAATTATGTATTATTAAAAATATGCATGATTCAATATTTTTAAAATATTAACTCTCGTAATTAATGAAATCACTTATGTGGAACTTAAATTAAATGAAATAATTTTGTTTCTATTATAAATAATGAAAATTTATTTCCTTATAAAATGGATTTTAAATAGTGATGATAACATTTTTGGATCAAAGAAACATAAATTTTTTAAAATCATATAGACAATAGTTCATGTGTACATATGATGAGAAATAAAAAACAACTAAATAAAAAAATAAAAAATATATAGGGTAAAAATAATCTAATATAATTTTAAATAAATATAAATATTGGAAACTATATTTAAAATATAAATATGGTAAATAAAAAAATATTTTCAAAACTAAATAAATTCAATTAATCACACTTTATTAAATAAAATAAATAAAAGTAAGAGTATAAAATAGAAATTATTAAAAACTACTAGTATAACATACAAATAATGATAACTGATTTTGGATAAGTGTTGAAATATTTATTTAAATCCATTCAATAACTCTTAATGAAAATTTCTTATAGGATTTACCACTTATGATAAGAACTTCTGCACAAATGTTATAATATTTATTATTAATAATTCTTAGGAATTTGAGTGTGTGTGTTTTCAAAACAAGAACACCAAATTTCTTTTAACTTCATAACATAGGCATAATAAACAAATTTTAATAAGTGATGTTAAATAGACCCTTACTAAAAAAGTTTTTTTGATAAAAAAAAAATCAAAAAGATAAAAAATCATTCCACTTGACGTCCAACATAATCATAACCCCACCAATTCAACTCCATATACATATCTGACATATCATGAAAATGATCACTTTTTTATTTTATCTACATAAGAAAAAATGATAAATTATACCATAAGAAAAGGAACCAATCATATTAGAATTTTTTTATGAAAATAGAGTTTTACCTAAAACGTTTTCCAACCCATACACTCAACAATTTCAAAAATATTATCAATATACTCTTTATTTTAAACTTCAATATTTATATATTCAAACTGGTGAAAATAAAAAATAATAATACATAACCAAAATGAAATACTTTTAGGGAATAATTAACATGCTTAAATTTTCAAATCAATCCTAAGGTAAAAATATCAATCTATCGCATTTCCAATAACAAAACTAACAAACATTATCTTATCAATTTGAAAAATAAAAATCAATAGAAAACAAATAATATGTCACAAATAGGGTCTCCTAAAATGGAAAAATTCCCTTTGAATGACTGTAGAGGCCCAAAGCATGACGTACATGGACATTACATTACTTTTGCGGAATACTTAGTACATAAAAAAACACACACACAAGGACCGTAATAGTTTAGTGTCTTTGGAAACTCGGAACGTAATCTTGTAATCATGGTGAAAGATCATCAACATCTCCCATAAATATCTTCCCTTTTTTTCTTACATAAAACCTTTCTTTATATCCTGGGGAAAATAAAACATAAAAGGGTGAGCTCAAATTCTCAGTAAGGGTAAACAAAAGAAATATCAATCACATCATAATCATAAGAACACAACATTTTGGAAATATTACCCTGCAAAAGAGATCATAATTTCATAACATGGGATAAATCATGGTAGTGAAATGTAATCCCAATAATCATAACTTAAAACAAGAAACTTTGTGGCAAACACACATAATTATAGAGAATCATTTCTTATTAGTCAAGACTCATAGCCAAGACTATCTTAGTGGACAAAGTCCATTTCTGAACCGAGTTCACTCCTCGTTTCAGTCCTGTTTCACTGAACCGGTTTAACCTGCCGTTCCAGCCATATCTATCTCATGAGATATAAAATATTTACCCAATGCATTGGAGGGAGATATACGTCCCACCCATCTCATAATGATACCATTCTTATGTGTGCCACAAAATCATAAACCATACATCATAGCATAACACATGTAATAAAAATGGGAATCTTAAACATCATGACATCATAAAACAATTCATATAAGATAAAGGAATTCATAAAAATATTTTCATCACAACATAATCAAATCAATGTAATAATAGGGATATAAATAGAACCCTATATTATCTTAGATGTAAAATAATTTTGATAAAACACTTGAACTCCATTTTTGAGGAAAATATCTTTTCTACTTCAAAAACACTTTTCCTTTCTTAACATGTCATACAATTCTAAACTAAAAGAAGTTGATTAAAAATAAACTTGAAAACTTGTAAAGGAAGCTTCTTGGAAATAATGTTTTAAAAATCCATTCATGCCGTATAATTTAAAAAAACATTCTTCTCGTACTTTTGTCGGAAAAGTCAAAAAGTACATCGTACGAAAAACGACAAAAGATTCCTTTCATATCTTTTACTAAAAACTCACCGAAGGGTAAAATTGGATTTAAAAAATTGTAGGTGGATGGAAATAATATTACATATTGAAGAAACATGGATATGGATGATAAAATATACCCCAGTAAATTCCAAAGTATAAACAATCTCGGATAAAAATGAGATTGTGATATTTCCCTTACCTTAGGTCCGATTTGCTTCGTAAGTGTCTGAACCACCTGTATAATGATTTAAATAATGTCATTGACTTATTCCAGAATCATACTCATTGTTATGATATCATATATGGTTCACTTATGACTTTATTTTACCCGTTCTTTTGTAAATTCCATGTTAAAGAGCGTTTTGGGTAAAATCGTTTCATTTGTCGTCCGTGTTTTTACTTGTAATTATTCATATGATTACTTAGATCATGATTAACTAATTCCAGAATATAAAACATGATTTATATATAATATATATTCATAATATACATATATATAATAGATCATTAAATGGAAAGAAATACATCGTTCATGGAGACGGTAAGTCGTACGTACGCATGAACGCTGTTTTCGTTTCCTTATTGAGTTGAATGGAATTAAGTAGACGAAATACATATATATACACATAAATCCAGTATCATTATTATTTCATATATTTCATGATTACTTATTATTATATATACTTTATAATCATTCATGAATGGTTAACGTGGAGAATGAATCTCATCGCGTCGTGGAGACGGTAGTCCGTACGTACGCACGAGCGATGATATCGTTCTCATGATCGTGGAATTATATTGGAGTGTATGTATACTATTTCAGAATAAATATCAATTTACAATAATCATATATATTTATTATGTACACCATTATATCCATCCAAGTAAGGTGGTGGTGGAAAATAGATTACACCACGGCATGGAGACGGTATTCCATACGTACGCACGCGCGGTGATTTCTTTTTCCGTAGGATGGATAGATGGTGAAATAGGGTTGTTTCATACTTATAATAACATATCCTTATATGATTGATACTTATGTTATTACTTCATAATGAAACAACCTAATAATAAGAAGTGGAAGAAGAAATAAAGTTGAAAGAATCGGTAACGGACATTACCTCTTCTTTGAAGCGCCTCTTTGAGTCCTCCTCTTAGGGCACTAAAATTGGTCTTTGAAGAATACCACGACCTCTAGGATGTTTCTAGGGAAGTGGAGAAGAGAATTTGGCAGGTTTTGGCCGAGATTGAAGGCTCAAAGTGGTGTGAGGAAGAGAGGGAGGAGGTTCCCTTTTATAAGGGAGGAGAGGGGCACCTTTGGAATAACTAAAAATATTATTTTATTATAAAGTCAAATTAGGTTTTAAATAGCTCCAAATTTATTTATTTAAAATATAAGGTGGGGATGGGTTGAAATCCTCTCATCCAATAGAATTTATACAAGTTTAGGTCATTATACTAACCTTATCTTTTAGTTTTAACTCTTAGTTAATTAGATTGACATTTACCATGTCACTTTGTATTTTTATATTATATTGTTAATAAACTTACCATATATATCCAAGCGACCCCCAAGTGGTCCATTAATGATACACCTATCTTGATATAAGTCTCTTGGACGAACCTTAGATTTTTAGGAATAAAATAACAATCAATAATATAATATTTGTTTTAAAAACTATTTTATGTCAATTTTGACACTATTCAATAGTTGATTTTTGTGAAACTCATAACAGAATGATTACTTAGACCAAAGTTAATTAAATCAGTCCTAACATGCCATATTAACCTAGAAAATTAGTGTAATTCATAAAAAGTCTAAAATTATTTTTATTTGGGTATTTATAATATCAATTATTCTAATTTTTCACTATTATGGTAATTACTGCATCATCATTGTGTCATAAATAAATTAATTTATTTAATGTCTAAAAATTATAAATAAAATATCATTATGTAGGAAATCGTATTAGATTTCTAATGAATATTTACAATCGAATTTATCTTATGTATAACACTATATTAAAAATGTTTTAGTAAATAAACTTTGATTTTAACTCTTTTAACTCTTCTTTGAATTAAACAATAATAAATGTCCTAATCTAATCCAAGTGGGCCTAAATGGTCATATTTTATTCCTAAGGTTGTTTTTGGTCGAATTACACTTATCCAATATAATTAGTACGTGTGTTAGGGTAATAATAATATCATTTTTACCCTTAATTACCCTATTTACTTTTAACCATGATAAAAAAAAGTAAAAAGTTACTATTCACCAAAAATTATTTTCATCTCATTGAACCACATTTTACTTACTGACATCAACCGTGCCTCTCGGATTTTTGAAATTCCACTCACAGAAGCGGTAAAATTAAGTTTTATGAAAAATTAATTTTTTTTAACTACCACTTAGTGGTTTCACTATTCATCAAAAAATGAAAGTTTCCAGAAAAATACCAAAAATTAGGCCTAAGCTATATTTGATATTATGAACTCAAAAATGATGTCTATTTTACCAAATTCAAAACATATCAGTTTCATTATTTAATTTAAAATTTAATTCCCGTCGTCAAAACAAATAGCGTGTTCTTAAGAGATAATAACTATCAAAAGATTGACACTTGTTTATGTCTGGTTTAAATGTGAAATTACATACAATGACCAACATTGTATTAAATTGTAAAAATATATTATAAATATACTTTAAAACCACTAAAATTAATAATTTATCACTATTAATTATTTCGATTAAAAATGTTGTTTTTAATTAAAATTTAGTAATTTTCACTATTCATCAGAAAATGAAAGTTATCCGAAAAGTACCAAAATTTCACCCTAAGCTAATTTCGATATTCCGAATCCAAAAATGAATTCCATTTTGAAAATTAAAATTTACAAAATTTCAAAAAGTGGTTATTACTATTCATAACGGCTAGTTTTAATAATATTTTAATAGCATATCATTGTTTAGTGAAACTCGATATTGCGTACTACACACGCTATTGAGGAAGGTCACGATTGCGTGTATTGCAAGGCAAGTCAAGGATGTGTGTTGTGCAAGCTCCTTTTGGTGTAGCGTACAACACAAGACATTAATGAAATTAAAAAGAATATTTTTCATAAAATCTCGGGGTGTTACAATGACCAATATTTATATATCCTTTTGGTTCAAGTCGAAAACAGGTTAATACCTTTCCTCTTGTGGCTTTTAAATTCTTATCAAGCAGTTTATTCGAATCACACACCCTAAAAATACAAAAATCTCTGAAAAATATTTCAATGTGTACCTAATGATTCAAAAGTAAAAGTAAATCCATATAAATGTAAGAAAAATATACAGTTTTTTCAAATAAATATAACCGAATATTAGTAACACTAGTGATCAATGAAAATTTAATAACATAAGAATGTTCATAAATTAAAACATACAAAGGATCTTATGAATAAATTTAGAATGGATAAAATATACAAAGGATCTGCTAAAATGAATTAGTACTCATATTATTTTTATCATAAATAAGGATCTATATATCCTTTATATATTTTTCCTTTAGTATTCATAGTAGTTTTATTAGAAAAAAAATAAAGAGGTTTGATTCAAGAGTGATCAGAGCCAAGAAAATTATCTAGTTCCCTAGATTTCACAAAAACATCATATCAGCAAATATATTATAGAATACATATGAAACATATCTAAATGCACTATATATACAAAAATGATATGTTCAAACAATATTTATTAGAATAAAACAACATGAAAATAAGAAATAAATAGATTTAAATAGTTCTAGTACTAATCCTAAATCAAAATGACCAAATACTGATAATAAATATAAGACTGATAATAAATATAAGAAAGGCATGAAAATATCCTAGGAATAAGTTGGTAAATAATTCACATGCTGATTTAAAGACTACTAGAAATACACATTTGAATTACATCACCTAAGAACAATGAACATGAAGAAAGAATAATCTATTCACAAATAGTGGGATTTGAAAAAGTCTTTGGAACAAGCAACCAAAACTCTCTATATCTGAATGGGAAATTGCTTCACATGATGTTGGATCATGAAATCTGGTTTAGTCTTTTTGAATATTCTTTAAATCATTGATTATTCTGGATTAAACACGTGTCCTCTCTCAATAAAAAACTCAAACTCTCATTAAAAACTCATGTTTATAAAATCTAAATACATTTGGAACTCCTTTTCATGATGCACTACCAATCATTCGTTTTATTCCAAAGTCAAAAATGATCACTTGAGAACATTGAATCATTGATCAAAATCACTACACCAATATTTATCTATCAAATCGCCCTCATCAATAATCATATCATGCTATAGAAACCCCAATCACATAGCTCATCAGATGGAAGTGATCCTTATAAGGAACCCTATAAGAGAATTATTGTTCTCTAATATCACATTGACTGGGAAATGCTCGATGACTTGATTGGAGTGTAACCCCAAATAGGGCCTCCCTAATTTAACGATAATGATCACTAGGTTGCAGATGTGGCATCCTCAATCTCATGATACACGCATCTCATTCTATTTCCGTGGTAACCCCACCACCTAATGTGTTATTATTAATTAGTAACCAACCCATGCATTTTCATGGAATAATCATTTAATTATAAATTCACATACACACGCTCATAATTTGGAGTTATTAAAAACTTTAGGAAAATGAAATATGGAAAGATAAATAAACATATGATTAAATAATAATTAATATATAGAACTAAGACAAATCACTAAATTTTATATCATTACATAATTATTAACATTATTATATCTTTATATTTTTAAAGTATGGAACTAGACTTAGTTTTTTTAATAGGAAACTCATGATAATAGTGTTAATGTAAACATATTTACTCAATTACAGAAGTAAATAGTGAAACTCTTTTCATTAAATATGTTTTTAATGAAGAAGTAAATTATAGATGAAAGAACGTCATGTGTATCATTGGGTAAACATATGATAATGATCTATTAATTAGGTCAATTGTCTAGAAACTGACATCATAAGAAATCCCCTATAAGGAAATAAGGAGTAATGAGGTAAGATAGGATGATTTATATTTTTTTTAACATTTTATGTGTGCATATAAAGTAAAAGTGACTATCTTTTCAATGAAAAGTAGTTATAGAGGTTATACTCTAATTTGGTTTGTGGAATTGTTAAAGTATGAAAATATTTTATCAATCATATTATCTATATATTTATATTTTAATAGATTCAGTCAAAAATTTTAGATAAAACATGTCTACTATCATAAACTAAATAATAAGGGAATCTACATGGAATGAGAATGTAACTAATAAGAAATAATAATATATAGAACTTTTATGAATGTCACACATATTGAAAACTTCTAGAAGATGATAGTTTATGTTCGTAAATAGAAAGGAAAATTATTATTCATGTTACACATATAAAAAGTATATATAGATCCTTGACTATTATGCAACTATTATGATAGTCACACATATTAAAAACTTTTATTCAAGTCACACATACATAAAATATCTGCAGATCCTTTGTGTCTCTGATAATAAAATATGTTTCTTGTGTTTCTGATCACATTTTTTTCTTTTAGAAATAGAGGTTTTTAAATATCTAGCCATCAAAAGAGGTTTTTTACAACCATAACTAGTTTTTTATGTGAAATTCTTGAAGGAATTCTTGATACATTACATGTTCTGAAAATTTATTAGAATTATGAAATATATTCCAACTATAATGAAAAACTTCAGTCATGTAATCAATCAAAAGTAAATAACATAAAATTTTTAACCTATTAAAAAATTCAGAACTATATAATAATAAAGAAACTAACTTTTAAATAACATATAGAGTAATAAATTTTAATACTAAAATAAAATAGGATTTATTAACTTGAAACATTACTAGTTTATAATCACATAAATATATCTTTGTGATATTCAAAATATAAATGAAATAAAATATAAATATCAAATGTTATCTAAGTTTCAACTATTTTAACTTTGAACAAAAGGAACACATTGTAAAAACTCTTAGAATTATACTCTTAATATCAAATTCAATGTTATACTAAATAATTAATATAAAAAATGAATATAATGTGTTTTTACATCACATGAAATGGGAATCATACATTAATAAAGAAAAGGTACAACATTGTGGAACTCCACACACCAAATAAATTAATTATTTATATTCAGATTCCAAATTTAGAAACATTATTCTTAAAATAATGAATTAATACTCTTAAAATAAGATGATTTAAGGTATATTTATGTGTTAAATATCCAATATCTGCTAAGTAAAGCTACAAAATATCAATGTGGATTGTATTTTTTACAAAAAAATTGTGGAATGAAAAAAAATTGTTCATTTAAAATTAATTAATATATAGAATGAGACTTACAATGGGGCCTGGTAAATTATAATTTTTTTAATCACCTATTCATCATAATGAGTCCCTTTCCTCATTTTAATATCACTGAATTTGTGAAATAGGTAATTTTCAGGTGTAAAAAGTTAAAGCCCTTTTCAAAGTGACAAGTATATTAGCTTTAAATCTACTATATAGAAGAATTATTTACTTTTATAGTGAATGGAATTTTTTTTTTTATATTTGAGTGATGAAATATAGAATGTAGGAATACTTTCAACATTCATAGCCCAAAATTATGAAATCATGATATAAATTTCACATTTTTATGCTTCTAATATGTTCACCCAAATTTTACTCTGTCAATTTCCCCATCAGACTAAGTGAAAATTTTGATTGATCATGTATTTCCATGTTAACAAACTCATGGGATAATTATTCCCATACAACCATATAAAAGTTTATTTTAAAGCTCAACCCAAAAAGTAAGAAGAATTTGTACCTTTATTACTTCATTTTTTGATCAATAGTGAAGGGTTCCAGGTACATCATTCCACCATAAAGACGGTTAACATTATCATTGTCTATAATAAATTCAATTATTCAATACCAGTGAAACTAAAATGGTGTTATATGAGAAATTAGTAATGATTTAATGTCTTCTAACAAAGGGGAAGATCTTATTGGAGTACTGGAAAAGTCCATGGTTTCATATGATCCCAAAGGTAATAAATTTGAGGTCCTAAGATTCTGGGGCCTTCCCAAATGTTTCTAGATAATCATTAATGTGGGAAAAATCAATCTCATCCACACCCTCATTTATTTATGAATCTATTTCTAATACATTTAAGTGTACAATGTTCAATTGATAATGGGGGTGATTATACACATGTGGAGTGGGGTGATTATTGGTTTGCATCTCTTCCATGGTATCAATACAATGGTTTAATGAACAAATTTTTATTTTTCCTTATATATATATGAATATTCAAAACACTTATATATTTAAATGTTAATGAGATTTATATGAAGGGTGTTTTATTGTCCTTGAAAATCTTTAGTGGTGAAAGGATCATCTCATGTCCTGATCTTATGGCTAATGCTTCTGGGTAAATTTCCTTCATCTCCTTGGTAACCATGGGTTTACCCACTACATATCTAGTTTCTAATGCATGGACCAAGTAATATTATTTATCTTTTTTGAATAGTTTCTACCACTATTCCATGAAACAATAATTTCATATCATGAATAATATTATTGAAAAAAAATCTTCTAATTTTAATGGTAGAATAAATTCTTTATGGCGTAAATTAATAGTTAATCATCTTATCAATTTTAATATCAAACATAAATGAAATAGAATGGTTTAATAGAATTAAATTGTTTTTTTAATAAATAATAGATCATTTAAATGCACTATATGAAATACATTATTTTGTTTAAGAGTTCTGTTTCATTATTATCAAAGCACCTAGGATTCAAATTTTACAAGAAAAAACCATACATTGATAAATCTATAAGAAATTATGGTAATGTGGCTATACTATTAGGGAATGTTAGGTATGTTTTTTTAGCTATGTAAAGTGGGTATGAATCACATGAAAATTATTTTTCATTAATTAAATCATTTTTTATGTACCCAAAAAAAGTTTTACATGATTATTTTTTATTAGTTATGTGTGAAATGAAAAATATCATCTTAGATTAATTAGTTTTAGTTATATTAATAAAAAAGTTACTATATATTTTCCTATCCAATTCCTCTATAATTATAAAATGGAATAGTTATATTTTCTTTAAACTGGCATAGATCAACTTTCCTATCTTTCCGTGATGGATAAGACTAATAGAAACAACTCTTCTAGAATATATATTCGGAGTTTTCAAGGGGAACATAATTCAAGTAAAATTATTGGAAGGTGGAAGAATCTTATCCACAAGAACTTTATTCATTGTTGGAATCAAATTATATTCTAGATATAAGTATATAATTACTATTTTAAAATCACACAAAAAATAAGAACAAGAAAAAAAATATTTTTTCATCATAATTTCACTGAAACACTAAATGGAATTAAATTTTAACACTAGATACATGTGATTAAAGTTGATTAAAATTTCAATAATATATGTGTGTACCAGATAAGAGGCCCAAAAATAGACCTATTAAATGTGAAATGGGTTTTTTCCATGCCTCTAAAACACATCGTATGTATAGTTGAAAGATAAAAAATTCAATCTGACATCATTAGATAAATATGAGAGAAAGTATATATAATAAAGGGTACATGTTTGTATGTGGTCGATGGTGATGAATCAGGGGTGTGATTGAAGTTTGGGATCACTATTATGTGAGCAATGAAGATCGGGAGGTGGCCGAGGAAAAAGGGATACGTGGGGAGAAAGCAAAAGGTTGGATCCTGTTTTCATTTTTCTTTTTCTTTTTTCTTTTTTATATATTTTTTAAATTACTAATTGTTATATGTGAATAATTTTGTTTATTTTTAGTTTTTGGAATTTGTTTTTATAATACCATATAATAATATAATTAAAATAAAACATATTTAAAATACTAGATTGATTTTTTCTTCAAATAGAGTGTGTCATATTTATAATATTTATTAGAATGATTTTTTTAATATCAATATAATTTTTCTATAAATTGTTAAATTATATTCATAAAAAAATAAATGATTTTTTTAGTGACTAAATACTAGTAATAGATTTATATGTTCAAAAAAACTAGTAGTAATTATAATTAATAACAATATATTTATTTTTTGGTAAAAAAAATTAGTATTAATATGGTAAAGAAATAAATTTAATTTTTAGTGAATCATGTTTTGGTATTAAACAATTAATGAAAAAAATATATATATGTTGGTAAAAAAATGTTCCTACTTGAATTTAATACTAATAAAACTTAATATATATTTGAATTGCTCATTTATAGAAAAAAATATATAATCTATTAATAAATTTATTTTAGTATTATTTAAATATATTATAGTGATGATATCTAATCTATGGTTTTAGGATGATCTATTTTTTATCCTTGTGTTGTGTTTAAAATGTGGGTACACCTTTTTCTTTTAAAAAATTCTCGGTTTGTCCTCTCCCATGCTTATAAATTGCCACCCCCTCTCCTCTTCACTTCATACTTCCAAACCACTTTGGTTTAGCATATCCCTTACCAAATCCATCCTTTACATCCATAACCATATCCTATTGGGCATTTTTTGTTTATAAACCCTTCTAAGAATTATTTTGGTGTAAAACTAATGGAGTTCTTAAGAAGAGGTGTGGTCCTTAACCGTGTGTTTTGATTTTATTTATTTCGTAAAATTATTCAAATATTATTCAAACATACTAATATAATATCATTAGTATCTCCCATATAATGAGATGTTATTATTTTAATGTAAAGACCTATATCTACCTCAACTTCTATTAATTGGGAAATAAAATTATCGATCGTGTTTATAAGGGACTACCACCTCGTGAATAGATGTAAATATTTTTCCATTACCAACTATTAAAGATAGATATAATGATGTATTTATCATATTTATATGATATTTCTAGAATAATTACACTTATTTAGTTAATATATAGTATATACCTTCTTAATTTCCATTCTATAGTAATATGATAACATCGCTCGTGTGTATGGTGGACTACCGCCCCACAAAGTGATTTTATACATTCATCACTTATGGTTTACATGAAAAATAATAAGGATAGATTTAATGAAAATATGTGATATATATATATATATGTTAAATAAAAAAAATTCTGTAAGTTTAATATATTTTTTAACTATCATTCATTTAATTTATCAATAAAATGGAAACAACATTCAGGCGTACGTACGACCAACCATCTCCATAAATGGTGTAATTCATTTTAAATATATAACTTTAATGGATTTCTCTAAATAAATATATATTGATTATATAGGATATTTATATCATGGTTAAATTTATGGAGGTAATATAACCATGCTCAATGTATAAGGTCCCAAAATACCAAATCAAAACTTATATGAAAAACAAAAACAATTATTACCTAAAACATGATTTTGACAAAGAATTGTTAACAAAAAGGTAATAAAAGCTTAAATAATATTTGATATGATATATATATATATAAAAAGTTAAATAACAAATTTTTAATAAACCTATATTTATTATAAATCAGGTTCAAATGTGTATGAATGAATTCAATAATTAAGGTAAAGGATTTCTAGTCTCTCTTGTATTTCTAGGAGACACATTCCATATTCACAACTCATTTATTTTGTGTAGTGAATATAATTCCCCTTTGATATGAAATATCATAAATATATTTATTATATTTGTAATTGTTATTTAATTTTATTGTATTCTTTAATGGGGCTTATAATTCAAAATCTTCTAAAGTGGTAAGGGATTTTCATCTCACTTTTATTTCGGTGGGTACATGAATTATACAACACTTACTTATTTTTCATGGTGTATATACTTACCAAGAATGTATTTTATAGTTATTATCATAAATATTACTGTATTTAAATATTCATATAATTATTTTTACCTCAAGGGGCTTATGATTCAAAATATATCAATGTGGTAAAGGTTTTGTGTTACAATTTCATTGTTTATCTGGTTTGGTTATGATTAAGTTATGATGATGAAATATTAATATCTATTTTCAATAAACTTATGAATTTTTTTATCATCAAGTTATTTCTTTAAATTACATGTTTTCTGTTGGTTGGAGTAGATGACTCAATAGGGGGGTGAATTGAGTATCTATAAAAATTTATGTTAAAAGGATTCTCTACAAAATAAAATCCCCCTATAATATTAAACACAAAGTCAGTTTGTAGTGAATTTATAAAAGTCTTGAAGGTTCAATTTGATTCTCAAAAGATTGATTAGTTCTCAGTTTTACAAACCTATCGATTAACAAAACTTTCGAAGAAAACCTACTGATTCAAAACAGATGTAAACACTTTCTAAACTAACTATCAAAGTTCAGGTTATCTTAATACAGGAAATACATATCACATAAGAAATATAAGATAATCAACACAATGAATAAAACAAGAGGTTCAATCTCAATTCAAGACTTAGTTCTCTCCATTTGGTGATCACCTACCACCAAGCAGTTTATATTAATAAAATTTTGATCCACACCCTGGATCAGGGTTCACAACAGCACACCCAGCTATCCAGGTCACACTTGACCTCTACCATAGTTATTCGTGGGAAAAACAAACAAACAGATCACACAGGATCTATTCCACAGTTCTACATGGGATACAAGTGTAAGAAGTTATTAAGTATGAGGATATTTTGATATCCTCTAGTTATTCTCAGGAGATAGTGTGTGTGGTACAAACAAATATACACACTACTCAAATAGTAAAGATAAAACACAACAGAGTTAAGAAATATAATAGAGTTAATAATTCTCTGTGTGTTGTGAAGTAATGCTCTAGACTCAATGGATATTGAGAATATGGAATTTGAGTCCTCTTCTGGAAGTTGTCTTCAGAATAGAATATCTCAGTTTCTTTAGTCTAGATTCAAGAAGTGAAAAGGTTCAGATCTTCAATTTCTCAATGTACACTGAGCTTTTTGACAAAGTTTCTTGTTACAAACTTCTTGAAAGCTAAAGCACTTAGTTCCTCTCTTTTCGTATTCGCATAGTCTATGTCTCCACGTGGACTTCCTTATCTTTAAAGTGAAATATGAGGTCCTTTTATACTCTAGGATCCTCTGGGCATGAAGATCTTCACACGTGCATGTACCTCATACTATCTACGGATAGTCCTACAGACAACATTAAATAATGTCAGAAACATTAATTTGTCTAAATATGACTGTTATAAATAAATTTGAATTAAAGAAATGGAAACAGTTATTTATGACTATCAGTGAGTCATATTCAATCTGTTGTCTTTGGTTTGGTAACATCGGTCTGTCATATTTGGTGTGTCATCTTTGGTGTGTCAACTTCGGTCTGTCGAACTTCAGTCTATCGACTTCGTTCTGTCAAACTTCGGTCTTTCAACTTCAGTCTGTCAAACTTCGTTCTGTCGAACTTCAGTGTTTCATACTTTAGTTTGTCGACTTCGATGTATCATACTTCATTTTCGGTGTGTGGACATCAGTTTAGGTGTGTTGACTTCTGTTTTTGTGTGTCGACTTCGGTTTTAGGGAATCCAAACAAATTATGAAGAGTCTGTCTTGAATATAACCTTACAATACAATGTGTTAATCAAAATTATACGTAAAAAATACACTTGTAAAAATATTTATTCATGAATATAGGTTATAGAATTATTTAAGTATATGTTTTTGTATGACATAATTGATTTACTGAGAGATATTAAAATAGCATAAAAGAGTAAAATCTTTATATTGACATTATTTGGGATTATGAAAACTATAGTATCATGGAGGGTCCAAAATTTTCCTTTTACTATCCTCTCTTTATATACCCAATATTCCAAAATAATGTTTTTATGGAAAATTTACTTTATTTCCCTCAACGGTTGAAAATAATATTTCTTACATGTCCACATTTTATAAAAAAAATTAAAGAAAGTATTTAATATTTTATAAAGACTTTTAAATTTATTTTTACCCATGTTTTACCTTTTCAAAAAATGATCATATAGGAATATTTTAGTTTTCTTTGAATGAGGTAATTTTTTTATTTTTACCAAGGCATGAAAGGAATTTCTTCTTTGAACTTGTATGGAATGAATATAATTTCTCCCATACATGACCATTATTTTCTTTGAATATTTATTTATAAGTTTTAATGGTTATTTTTGAAGAAAATTATTTCCATAATATTTTATGAACTTCTTGTTTTAAAAAGGTGGCTTTCAAGTAAATTTATTTTCCTTGGTAAATGTTCCAAGAGATTTTATTCTGAAAATAATTTTCAATCTAAGATGAAATACTTTTATGTTAATTAAGAATTATTGGGGATATAATCCAATAATATCATATTTATTAGTTCTCTTTATGGTTTGTGTTTATGATGACAATATATTTATGAATCCCATTTCTTTTTTAGGAGTTATTCTTTGTTGAAATGTTTATGAAACCCATTTCTTTTCATGGTATCTTGTATAATAAATTTTTTATGAAACCCATTTTTTTAGGGGTTCTGATATGATGATTTTTTTATGATCTTGTGGCACACATATGTATGATTTTCATTATTTGATGGGTGGGACATATATCTCCCTCCAATTCATTGTGTAAATATTGATATCTCATGAGATAAAGATGACATTAATGGGGAGTGAACCCAGTTTAGTAAGGTAATTTTTTCACTATGATAGTATTGCGAGAAAACCTTGACTACAATGATGGTTTATAGAGTAAACCCATTCCTCTATGATAACCTTGGAATTGATACTTGAATACTAAAAAAATAATTTTATATTATTATGTGTATACCAAAAATCTATTCCAATTTTATGCTCATGTGGCTTATGTTCTTTGATTACCTTATGATTCATGTATTATGAATTACCAAGAGTTTTTCCATGACTCAGGTTAATGATCTAGGATATGGTGGGAATGGTTTTAAATTTTTATTCCCTTATTCCCATACCCTTATTCTCATGTTTTGTTGATATTTCTATTTTTTACCCTTACTAAGCATGTGTTCTCACCCATTATTATGTTTAATTTCCCCATGGAATGAAGAAAAGTATTACGTATGATATGTATAATAATGGTTCTAGTTATGAACAACATTGAGAAATAATATGTAGTTCACTTATGAACTAGTATTTTATTTATCCAAATTTCCAAGGGCAAAAAACCTATTTGATTTGGATGTGGATAGTAATGTTATGTAATGAATATTTTTATATTAAGAGTTAATATCTATTTTTAAAAAGTGTGGGTCTATATAGTGACAAATAATTATTCTATGACTCGTGATTAAAGATATTAAATTGAATGGGTATGACTTTATTATGTTATGATTAAGTATGTTTACCCTTATACTCATGCAAGATCATTGATTGATAGGTACTATGTTTACCCTTACTGAGCATATAATATAACCCCTTATTATGTTTCTTTTTTTCCTAGGATGTGATGAATGTTTTTTAAGTATGATTTGTTAAGGAAGGGTGATATTTATGAAGAACATAATGGGAAATGATGTAAATATTTTAGGTACTAGTTGTTTTGTATCCAAGTATCCATATAAACTAAATATTTATAGTTAATTCATGGATTTTAATGTTATGTAATGAATGTTCATCTATTAAGATGTAATATTTATATATGAAAATTATGGGTCTCTATAATTGTATTTCAATACATTGAACCACATGACTTTATGTATCATCCTTGATTATTCGTCATGTTCATTATGTTACATGAGATGAGATCTTTAACAAATGTAAAAATACTTATGTTCATCTTTCATCGACTCCAATAAAGAATATTTTTGAATCATATATTCCTTATCAAACTTCGACAAACATGACTCTAATTCAATGATGAAAATCATAAAAACAAATTTCTTACCATTTGTCTCCAATTAATTTAATTAGTTTTATTATTATTATATATTTTGAATTGTTTTAACCATCTTGTGAAAATTCTAGTTCTTCTTTTCTTGATTTTAATTAGTCCATGAAACTCCCATCATCTTGGATCAATCAAGTGATACCACATTCATGATTTCAAAAAATAACCATTTCCATAGGTTTCATCATCATATTTAATTATTATCCCATAATTTACTTACTATTGACATTCTAACTATTATTAGGCTTCATGGATTCGATGTCTATTAGGTTCAAGCATTGTAGTTATACTAATAAGAACATGCTCATGATCCAAACTCAATTAAATAGGTTTTAGTCTCCTATTACAAATCATCTTCCATGACCAACATATATAGTTGACCAACATTGAATCACCTCAGCAAAGGAATCCTTCATTAGTGCAGAAAACTGAACTCAAATTCGATAATCATATATTTTAAAAACCCTAAATTTGAATATATATTCTTAGAGAAATTTGATTAAGAAATTCGTGTTAATTCATCATAGTATGCATAATTAGTGCATTTTTTTAACAGTGAGGAACTCTTAACTCAAAACTATATAGAGAAAAATCAAAACCAATGATCAAATATTCACCCCCATTCTATATCTCCATTATTCATCATAACTTCTTGAGGATATAAAATATGATACTATTATCACTCTAGTTAATGGTTCATCTTTATCATGAATAATATATGATCCAACTTCCTTGGTTCATTGACTCCACAGTTTGAGAGATTTGGAACAATTTTATTTATAAACATAGACCAAATATTCATCCTCAATCTATATCCCCTTGAAATTCAAGATAAAACAATATTTTTTTAGGATTGAATATTTTAAACATATTCTTCAGGAATTAATGACAATGAATCCTTATTTTGATGTGGTGTCATAATTAATATCTTTTTTTGAATGATTTAAAATTTTCTTTTTTATTATCCATGGGAAGTCTGAAAGGTAAGCTCCCAGTAAATCATCTAAGGGGGTGATAGTGGTGTAATCCAAGATAGTCCCCTTGAATTACATCCTTAAATTCTATAGGCAATGAACCCAAGGTATCAAAAATAAGAACTTCCTCACTCATGCTTCCCAAATGAGAAAGTGAGTCTTCCATGAAGTTGGCCTCCCTCCAAACACGATGCACCTTATACCCTAGATTATACTCTATGATATATCTTCGTACTTGGATTTCACTAACTATTGTTCCTTTAATATGTTTTCACATGAATTTTCCCTAGGTTAAATAGCTTATAGTCTATTGGAATGGGTTTCATGTATGATAGATCAGTCTCATTTCCCACTTATGGTAGGTCTTAGAATCATATTCTGGTGATCATACATGATCAATTAAACTTTTTACCAAATATTAGATCGACAAAATATATTAGTATGTGTATTTTGTTGGATATTTTCCATGTTATATCTTAAATAATTTTATAAATTAGATGTGGAATGACATCTTGTATAAAATATATTAAGATGGAACCTCCAATATTGGCCTAAAACAGTAGATTCATAAAATGTATAATAACATAAACATGACTTCAAATTATGATTAAGTGAAAATATTAATTTCAATGAAAATAAAAAACACCATTGTAGGGTGAATCAGTGAATCATAACATAATAAAATAAAAATTTAAACATAAAAATTTTAAATTTTAAATTCCAATGAAAAAAAATATTCAAAGGTCACTTAATAAAAATTTTATTTCAATTAATTTTCAATTTATAATAATTAGAATGTTAGTTTATTAAAAAATATGAGAATTAACAAGGAACATAGTAACAATTTAACACTAAAACCTTCAATTTTTATCAAAATATTTCAAGAAACATATTTTAATTTCAAAATAAAAAAAATATTCATTATTAACCCTTTTAAAAAACATTTTCATATAAAAAAAATATTTCACTAAAATTAAATGGAAACATAAATTAAATTAATTCCATATGTATATAGTTGATTCATTCCTTCTTGTTCTAAATCTCTGCCTTGATCACTTTTACTAAATAGTGGATCACATCAACATGAATTCACATGAGTCTTACAACAGTAACTTTGGTCCTTTGGAATATTTATTTTCTTATTATCACTTTATTTCTCATGAATTCAATACAGAGTTAGAACTATTAGTCTAATACTTCTTGTGATCGATCTGGTATTTTTTAGAATATCATCCTATGGTTGATCGGCCAACTAAAAGAAACACATGGTTTCTTAGTTTATAAATATGTAGTATTTTGGTCAGAGTATATCACTCAATAGGGGGGTGAATTGAGTATCTATAAAAATTTATCTTCAAAAAGTATTCTTAAAAGATTTACCCAATAAATTTAAATGCAGCCCAATTAATAAATGTTATGATTTTATGAAAGTTTTACTATTTAAATAACTTCTTATAAGATTTATTAATTCTTAGTAATGTTAATAGTAGTTATTAATATTAATTTTGAAGTTATTATAATAAGGAAAAACAATGATAACTTCTTTCCAAGATTAACTATCAAAGTGAATTTAGTAAATTTTGAATTAAACAGTAAAATAGAGAAAACTAAATTAAACAGCACAACAGATATAAAAAAAGTGGTTCAGTCTCAAGCTGGGACCTAATCCACTCCACTTGGTGATCACCTTCCACCAAGTCGTTTATATAAATTAACTTGATCCACACCCTGGATCGGGGTTAACAACAGCACACAAGACTATCCAGGTCACACAACCTCTTCCACAGTTTTTTGTGGGTACAAACTACCAGACCACACAGGGACCTCTTCCACACTTATCTGTGGTTATATACAAGTTTAAAAAGATGTTTGAGAAAGTATATTTTGTATCCTTTAGTTTAATGTAGGAGACAGAGTGTGTCATTATACAGATACACACACTGCTCGAAAGCTAATAAAATGATACACAATAGAGCAGAAATGATGAGATAATTTTATAAGTGCTCTGAGTGGTTTTCTATGAAACTTTGGACTTCTATGATGAAGAAGATGCAGAAATCAAGTCCTCGTATAGAGAACAAAGTACCGCAAGTCAGCTAGATTGGTGGGTGTTCTTTGTGGTGAATATGTCATCCACTCTGGGATTTGAGTATGCTTTGTGTGTTCTTCAGCAGTGTCGAGTTGTATGTGACAATTCTCTTTTCAAAAATTCTCTAAGTGTTTTCTTCATTGTCGTACTCACACACTTGCTTCACATTATTCCACTTTCATACACATTGTTTCTGGGCCGCAATACTCTTTTATCTTGGATTTCATGTGTTTGAGCCAACAGTTTGCATGTATTCTGCACCTCGTACCTCATACAGTCAGGTGACATGTCTACAAAGAAACATTAATTAAGTCAGTGCATTTAAAATCTTCAAATATGACCATTAGATATTAAATCGAAAAATGAAAAAACATATTAAGAAACGGTGTCATAGTATGTATGTAAATGATGTCTCTATGAACCGGTTTCACCTTGAAACGGTGTCTGGATTGGTCACGGTGTCTAGATGGTCATGGTGTTTGGATGGTCACGGTGTCTGGTCACGGTGTATGGTTCATGGTGTCTGGTTCACGGTGTATGGTTCATGGTGTCTGTTTCACAGTGTCAGGTTCACAGTGTCTGGTTCATGGTATCTGGTTCACGGTGTCTGGTTCATGGGGTCGAGTTCCTTTTCCAAAAAAACATAACTTATGGTAGACTCATGGTGTCTCAGACTTATCCAAATATCTGTATTCAGACTTAAGCAGTGATATTCATAAAATGGATTAGACTTAATCATTTATCAAAGAAATAATTATAAATTAAATCAAAGATAGTGTATAGTAATCAAACTGAATTTATAGCACTTAAGATCTTTGGATATATTTACTAAACAACTTTGAATTTAATGTGAGATAGATTACATGTGATAAACAAGGTTTATAGACTAAATAGTATTTTTGATCATTAAAACATGATTAATACATGAGGAGTCCAACAATATCCCCCTTTTGATGATCACAAATCATGTGTATTTAGAGTGTATATTTTTTCAAACAATATATTCCCAATGTGCATATAACATATTCTCAATGTGAATATAACATATATAGATTTATCCCCCTTTTGGGATTATCAAAAATAGTGAATAAGAAAAGACTAGAAAAGATCACAATGAATTAGAAAAAAAGAGTTTGAGTACAAATAGTAGGTAGAAAAACAAATGAAACAATATTTATATCAAAAGATAGGATTTATTGTTCTTTATCACTGGTTGGTCTTTTCTTTTACCTTAGAAATAGGATCAGAAGAAGAATCTATAGGAGTAGAGGTTGAGGTAGAAGAAGGGATTGAGTTGGTTGACAGATAAGGTAAAGGAAGACCTTCAAAGATAGAAGAGGCCAATGTAGGTGCAGTAGAAGAGTGAGGAAATTGCTGATCAAGGATCACAGTCCTGATCTGACTCAGGTAATGAATGAAAGACAAAGAAGTGAAGTCTAGGGTAGAGTTGAAGGTAGGAAAACCAGATCTCAAAGGGGCATCCGTTGGAGAAACTATGGCAGTACTCTGTACATAAAGATAGGGCCTTAGAAGCTTGATAAAATCAGCAATGATCTCTCCACCATATTGCATGGATTTTTCAAAGTCGTCCTTTTTTCCATAAACTTATCCAACAGACGAGTGAACTCTATGAGATTTTGAACTTGAGTCTTTAAGTCTTGAGTAACAGGATGAATCCTCATATTTTCCACAAGGTACATGAAATGATTGGTCATATCAGTCTTAGAGAAGATCCGGTTGAAATAGAAATCCACTTTCTTGGAAATTTCTTGTTGATAATCATTAGCAATATTAGAATGGATTTACACCGAGTCAATAACTCTATCACTATTCTTCATAACTTTATATAGATATTCTTTATTAAAACCACTATGCACAGCCTGAAGTGTAACGTCTCGAATCTGGAAGCCACTCAACGGGTGCCACGAACCTGGTTGGTCACATGACCTCAAGCGCATTTCCCAAAATACCTGAGGCTGCCGACTAGCAGTGAGGGCCTAGATCTGATAGTGGGGAAACTCTGTCCTCATTTTTCAAAGTGTAGCGCAGTGAAAAAGATAAATAACATACAATAGTGGAAGAAGTAAACAATATAAAACTAAATGGACAACTGAAGTAAAAGAGAACCATCAATCATATATATAAATATGTATCATGTCACTAATTCTATGAATGTAGCCAGAACAGGATACACTGAAATATAATACAATACAACTCAAAGTACAAGGTACAGCCAAAATAAACAAAGCTGAGTAAACAGAACGCAGCAGCATCGGAAGCCTAAGCTCGGTCCCATGCTCTTCTACTCCTCTGCTACAATCATGTACTTGTATAGGGACCCTTTCCCCTATCGACATCTGTAGAAACTTAATCTATTTGGGCTGAAGAAATGACCCAAACAGGGTGTGAGAAATATATCCCAGTAGGCAACCACCAAAGGCCCATGCCCAACTGTCAGTGAAAATGTGCAACAGCGGTGTGCAGTAGCAAATGCAATAAACTAAGTAGTACTCAAAAGTAACTAAATCAACCAGTTATATGGCCATTTTATTATTCATTTAACCATTCCAAGCCTTTGTTTTAACTTGGCTGGTATAACATATGAAAATCACCATGGTGAATATTCATGATAACACTATCCTCAGACAAACAATCTTTACCCTCAGGTAATCAGAATCAAAACCCACAGGTTTCTTCCCACAGGCATAACGGATATTGCCCACAGGCATATGAACTTTCACCTACAGGCATAGAATCTATTACCCACAGGCATGAGAAGAGTTTCCCATAGGCTAAACAAAACACTGCCCTCAGGCTATACAAGACACTGCCCACAGGCTAAAGGAACCGGGCCGAGCCCAAAGCATAAACAAATAATTTATATAAACTTTTTATCAAGAAAATTCAATGCACAATATAATCATGGAATGCCCTTGGGTATCCTGGACAAACGGCTAAATAGAGGAATGCACCCCCGGGGTGGTCTTGGATCCAAGAAATGATCCCAAACAGCAGTTTTAACTTATAAAAAGTTCATCTATGCAATTCTAGATAACTTTCAGCAAAGGCCATAGCCATAAAACACCCCAAATATGGGTTCGTAGCACAACGGTACACAAATTCAACTCAACAGTTGGAAAGAAACACCAGACCACCTACCTCGATCGCCCCTGATCGGTATACATGAATGACGCCTCCCAAATCGTCCAAGAACGATGTAGATCTAGGATAAATGCTCAGACATTAAAACTCAAATAACTTTCCCTTGGGAAAGAATTGGTAAAAATGGTGTAAGGATAAGGAAGGGCCTACATATATGGTCCCAATGTGATCGACGGAGGCGGAATCAGATTCTCAGTGTGCGGTCAGGAGATCTCCAAAGCTCTGACCATCCTCTTGAGCTCCAAATAGCGGTTCTGCCTCCTCTGCCAAATGAAGAGGCTACTGCCCATTTTAAGAAAAAAAACATACTACACAGTATGTACTCTCAAGTACACAGCATGTACTTTCATCATTTAACTGTTTCTATGGCGGTTACTTTTCACCGTCGAACTGTTCACTTGCCAAAATGCGTACACGGCATGTATTTCGGAATACACATCGTGTACTGTCGCTCAGCTGGCGGCTACTTCCACCACCTTACTATTCACCTACTGACTGATTACACAGCGTGTAAATACCTAGTATATGGTATGTAGTCAGCTTTTACACCCTTCATCATCGGCAATCCGACACGCCCTATGTACTCTTCCCACACGGCCAATGGACACGGTGTGTGAAAAAGTACACAGTGTTTACCCACAAAATTTGTGATTTTTCCCCATTTTCCTTATTTTATCAAAAACACTTAAGGAAAAAGGAAAAGAAGAAGCTCGTACCTCAAGAATAAGAACTGGGTTCTTACAAACTTCCCCCCTTAAAGTAATTTTTCCCTGGATTTCCCTTCCAAGGGTGTTGAAGATAAAGCTAAGAACAACTCTGGCCACTGAGCATGTACATCGGTCTCCCGCTCCAAGGTTTCGTCCTACACTCGGCCATGCTACCATAGCACCCGTATGAGAGGAACTGACCGGCCTCAAAGAACCATCATGATCCTATCAACAATATGAATCAGATGCTCCTCAAAGGACACATAGGCCTGAAGCTCAGCCTCCTCGGGCTGAAAAATGTGAGATGGGTCTGAGTGATAATGGTGTAGCTGAGATACATGGAAGACGTTGTGTATAGCCCGGTACCTCTATGGTAACTGTAACCGATAGGCAACCGGCCCGACTCTCTGTAGAATCTCAAATGTCCCCACATACCTCGGTGAAAGTTTACCCTATCTCCCGATCCGCCTATGTCCCAACCTCGGAAACACACACAAGAAAACCTAATCCCCGACCACGAACTCCAAGGGTCATCTATAGCAATTAGCATAAGATTTATGACGATATTGTGCAGTAGCCATCTGCTTCTATATCAACTGGACCTGCTCAGAAGTCTCCTGCATGAGACGTGGTCCCAGTAAAGCTGCCTCACCTACCTCCATCCAGCACAAGGGTGATCGGCACAGCCTACCATATAAAGCCTCGTAAGGTGTCATCTCAATAGTTTCCTGAAAACTATTATTATAGGCAAACTAAACTAGGGGTATATTCTTCTCCCAAGAGCCCCCAAAGTCCAGGACGCATGCATGCAGCATGTCCTCAAGAACCTGTATCGTACGCTCTGACTGGCCATCGGTCTGAGGGTGGTAAGCTATGCTCAGAAGCACCTGTGTACCTAGTGCCCTCTGAAAAATTTTCTAGAAATGAGACGTAAAATGGGCGTCCCTATATGAAATGATAGAACTAGGGATACCATTAAGATGTATGACCTCTCGGATATACAGCTTTCTGAGCTCGTCAACATTAAAGGTCTCCTTGATCGGAAAAAAGTGAGCTACCTTTGTAAGTCTATCCACAACAACCCACACAGAATCACTGCCTCGAGGTGACCTCAGCTACCCAGTCACGAAGTCCATCGTGACATCATCCCATTTCCACTCCGGAATGGGTAAATTTTTTAATAGTCCATCTAGCCTCTAATCCTCCCCCTTCACCCGCAGACAGGTGGAACATCTCGTAACAAAACTAGCTACCTCTTTTTTCATACTCGGCCACCAATACTGAAGTCTCAAGTCACGGTACATTTTGGTAACCCTGGGATGTATTGCCCAAGCTGAAGTGTGAAACTCCCGCATCAACTCCTCGTGTATGTCCCAGGGAACCCACACTCATCCATGGAAACGCATTACCTCATCATCGTCTATCATCCAACTAGGAGGAGGTTCCTCACTTGCCACCGACTCCTGTAGAACTAGTCCTTCTGAATCAGATAGTTGTCTCAACCTCACTCTATCCAGGAGGGTAGAATTCACAGCTAAGGAAGATAGATAGGTTTACCCCTAACTATCATGCACCTCCAAATGCATCTCAGAGAACAAATTCATAAGAATCCACTCACCTCTGGCCTCATGAATTTCCTATATCTAAGTCTTCCTACTCAGTGCATCGGCAACTGCATTACCCTTACCAGGTGTATAGGCAAGCTCAAAGTTGAAGGACTGAAGGCATTCAACCCACCTTCGCTGTCTCAAATTCTGGTCACGCTGGGTAAAGATATACTTGAGACTTTTGTGGTCCGTAAACACCACAAAATGTTATCCAAAGAGATAATTTCTCCAACAGCGTAATTCATGAACAACTACAGCCAACTCGAGATCATGCGTCAGGTAATTCCTCTCATGTGGCCTCAACTGCCGAGACCCATACGCAACTACTCTATTGCCCTACATCAACACTATTCCCAGCCCAATACCTGATGCATAATAGTAAACTGTATGGATCTTCCCTTTCTCTAGAAGTATTAGGATTGGTGTTGATGTCAACCTTCCCTTCATCTCCTGAAAGGCTATCTCGCAAGCTTCTGACCAAACGAACTTCACACCCTTCTTAGTCAAACCCATCAAAGGTGCTTCTAGGTGGGAGAAGTCTTGTATAAAACGTTTGTAGTAACCATCAATCCCCAATAAACTCTGTATCGCAAACACGTTCTTAGGATACTCCCAGGAAACTACTTCTCTCACTTTCTATGGGTCCACTTCAACTCCTTCCTCTGAGATGATATGACCCAGGAAGTGTATTTGGTCCATCCAAAAGTGTCACTTTGAGAGCTTAGCATATAGTAGATGCTCTCTCAGTGTACTCAGTATGATCTCAAGATGGGTTGCATGGTCGTGTTGAGTGTGAGAGTACACCAAGATATCATCCATGAAGACTACCACAAAAGAATCCAGATAAGGGTGGAACACACGATTCATCAGAGCCATGAAAATTGTTGGTGCGGTCGTGAGTCTGAACGGCATTACCAAGTACTTGTATAGACCGTATCTGCTCCAAAAAGATGTAAGCGGTATGTAATATGGTCTAACGCGTAACTGATGATATCCAGATCTCAAGTTAATATTTGAGAACACTCTTGATTCTCGAAGTCGATCAAAAATATCATCAATCCTTAGAAAGGGATATCAGTTATAAACCATCAACTGGTTCATCTTCTAATAATCCACACAAATTCTGAGGGTATCATCTTCCTTCTTTGCAAAAAGGACTGGAAAACCCAAAAGATAAGTACTAGTTCAGATAAAACACTTTGCTTGTAGCTCCTATAACTGCCTCTTGAGCTCTTGAAACTCAAGTGTAGCCATCCTATAAGGAGGAATGGACACCGGTGCAGCTTATGGCATAAGATAAATAGAGAAATCTACCTCTCTCTCTCTGGAGGAAGACCTAAAAAGTCATCCGGGAAGACATCCCTAAAACGATCAAATAATAGAGGGAAATCCTTCTGACAAGTCCCATGATCATCCAGATATAAACTCGCAAGCTGGGCTATCACTCCTCCTTGGCCATGATGCTCAAGTCCATCTCGGCTCGTCTGGACATCCCATTCACCCTTGTATAGAAACTCTTCGCCCTCTGGTGATGAGAAACTCACCCTGTGACGATATCAGTCCACAAAGGATCAGAAGGGTACCAACCAGTCCATCCTAAGAATGACATCATAATCTATCATCTCTAAGACATAGAGGTCCCATAGAAAGTGACACCCACCAACCTCTTGTGGGAACTCCCTGCACTGATGCACACCAGCCGTTCTAATCCCCAACGGAGTGTCTAGCATCATAATATCAGAAGAAGAAGAAACACAGAGCCCAAGTCTCTCCACAATGGGCACAAATATAAATATATGTGTAGCACCCATATCTAAAAGTACAGAAGAAAAAACAGAAGCAACTAGAATAGTACCTCTGACAGTGGAAGGTTCGGGATCCTGCTCCTGTTGGGTCTGTTGCACTGCATATGTCTGTCCAGTGACGCGACACTGTGACACAGCCTGGCTACCCTGAGCTGACCCGCCTTGCTGCCTCTGAGATCCTGGTGTCTGGCTACCATCGCCAAGACCACCACCTCTGCTTGTACGTCCCGAAATATCCCAATTTCTTGACTGGTGAGAAGTTGTTGGCCCTACTACCGCACACGAAGTCTGCACCGAACCCCTCTCACTATCCACTGGTGCAAACTCCTTGCAAAAATGCTGGAGATAACCCATCCTGCCGCAAGCTCGGCACTCCATTGGGTCTTGTGGACACTGAGGTCTCTTTTTCCCCTCTCTACCACACTAGCAGCACATGACCTAGCCACCTGAAGAAATATTCTAGCTAGTACTGCCACTGTGATAGAAATCCATCTACCTCTTCCTCTTACCGGTAGAAATAGTACCAGAAACTGGTGTTGAACCGCCCTGCCCTGCACCACTAGCTTCCTGCAGGTTCTGCTCAGTAATCAGTGCCAGATTCACAATAGCATGCACTGTAGGCAACCCAAAAACATTCACCAGTGCTTATATGTCATATCAAAGACCATCCTCAAAGAGTCTAGCCCTCAATGTCTCATCACCCACCAGAATAGGTTAAAAACACCGAAGCTCGGTGAAGCGAGTAGAATAATCCATCACTAACATGGAGCCCTGGTGCAGATTCATGAACTCTCAAGCTCGATCTGCCCTCAGCATCTCTGAGAAGAAGAATTCATAGGAGGTTGCCTGAAAATCTTCCCATGCCATGTCTTGGTGATGCTTAGTCTGGGTGGTAACATCCCACCACCTCTTAGCGGAATCACGCAGCATGTATGTAGTGAGCTTGACCCTCCACCCTGGAGGTGTCTCCAAATGCTCAAAGATAGTTTGCATCGAATCCATCCATGACTCTGCAGCCTGTGGTCCACCATCCCCTGAAAACGTAGGCAGATGCTGCTGCTAGAATATACGCGTTAGCTCAGTCATAGATGTGGCTGCCGACAGTGCTCCCTAAAATGTCTACATGAACCGCATGAAGCCTTCACAGAAATGCATATCAGTTCCTGTGTCCAGTATAACAGTTGGCACCGCATCTGACACTGTTGGAGGATCCACTAGTAGGCCATGGCCCACCATCTCAGGAGTATAATCTTCGCTGATCTCTTGGAGAAAAATTGGTGGTCGTCTCGGCGACATGACTCTACAAAGTCTAACGCACACCTTAGATCAAGAGTATCAAAGATCGAAAACTAAGAGACCAATAAGGGAACAGCATAAAGAAAGCATTCAAGATTTACAAAACTTGACTACACGGCGTGTATAAATACTACATGGTGTGTTCTCACAATCCATTCACATGGGCGTGTACTCCAACTAAAACTGGTCGTGTAACACCCCAAACACACGGTGTGTCATCTGAATACACGGCGTGTACTTGAATCCCCCTTCCCTGCCCGAGTCCTTCTATATGGCTAAGGCACACGGCTCTCCTAAAACAAGACTACACGGCGTGTCCCACGAAAACACAGCGTGTACTCGACAAGCTTCCACCGGCCTTTTTTGTTCATGACATGGCCTGTGTACCCGGGTCATACTACATGGCATGTTTCAAAACAACACGGCGTGTTCAAAGAAGCCCCAGACCGACCCGTGTTGCTCACTACACATTCGGCTACACGGCTGACACTACATGGCATGTTCCAAGCAGACACAGCGTGTACAAAGAAAGATAACACCGACCTGTGTTGTTTGTGACACGGCCGGGTACCTGGATCAGACTACACGGCGTGTTCAAGGTAGACAGGGCGTGTACGTCTTAAGGTTTCCTCCATCTGTGTTGTTAGTTACACGGGCGGACACCGGGTCAACACTACACGGTGTGTACAACCGATACACGGCATGTTTTCCCAAGCCATTCCCTACCCCGTTTCCCCACCCACACGGTCTATGACACAAAAGGGAGTACACGGCGTGTACTGAGGGTACATGTCATGTACTTAAAAGGTTTTCATTTCTTCCCGATCAGAAGAACACATGGCGTGTTTCCAATGAACTACATGGCATGTATCCTTGGTTTTTCAGATAGTAAGCCTCATAAACTACTCCAAAACCCAGGTAAAAGTTGAAACAAACACCTAAGTTCCAGATTCTGATCCATGAGGGCCCATACTCCCCGCGAATCAGAGCTTGGAATCTTACACATGTTATGAAAAAGTAAACATGCCAATGATCCACCAAATTCTGGTCATTGAGGTCCCATAATCCTCAAGAACCAAAGTTTGGTATTCATTCTATCAAAACCTCACACATCAATACCCTATCAAATAGCAGGTATTTATCAAAGAAGTTATCAAAACAGCATGATTTTCTAGCCAAAAAACTATCACAACAACATGGAATTTCTAATGCACCTACATGGCATGGAAAGAATGCATGACATGTGATTTCTAGCATGTTCCTAAATGATGCATGAGATGGAATATCCTCATCTCTTCAGGTTGCAACTAAATATAACCCAAGTATAACATATAAATAGCACACCACAAGTGAGTCACCCAATGGTGAAAATTAAACCAACTGTAAAATTGAAAAATCAGTAAAATTCAAACATGAGGTAAATTATTTTTTACCTATACACGGGTTAGCTACTCCCAGGAAAAGCTTATTACAAACTACCATTTTTGTCCTATACCTAGCTATAGGTACCAAATAGTAAGTCAAGAGAAAAGAAACCCTCTGATACCACTTTGTAATGTCCCAGATCCGGAAGCCACTCAACGGGTGCCCCGAACCTGGTTGGTCACATGACCTCAAGAGCATTTTTCTAAATGCCAGAGGCTGCAGACTAGCAGCGTGGGCCTAGGTCTAATAGTGGAGAAACTATGCCCTCATTTTTCAAAGTGTAGTGCAGCGGAAAAGATAAATAACATACAACAGTGGAAGTAGTAAACAATATACAACTGAATGGACAACTGAAGTAAAAGAGAACAAGCAGCCATATATATAAAGATGTAGCATGTCACTAATTCTATGAAAGCATCCATAACAGGATACACTGCAATACAATACAATACAACTCAAAGTACAAGGTACAGACAAACAAAACAAAGAAGAGTAAACAGAACGCAACAACATCGCAAGCCTAAGCTCAGTCCCATGATCTCCTACTCCTCTACTACAATCATGTAACTATATAAGGACCCTTGACCCTGTCGAAACCTACAAAAACATAATCTGTTTGGTCCGAAGACATGACCCAAACAGGGTGTGATAAATATATCCCAGTAGGCAACCACCAAAGGCTTGTGCCCAACTGTCAGTGAAAATGTGCAACAGCGGTGTGCAGTAGTAAATGCAAAAAACTAATTAGTACTCAAAAGTAACTAACTCAACCAGTTATATTGACATTTTATTATTCATTTAACCATTCCAAGAATGTTCTTTAACTTGGTACGTATAACATATGAAAATCACCACGGTGAATAATCATGATAACATTATCCTCAGACATACAATCCTTACCCTCAGTTAATCAGAATCGAAACCCACAGGTGCTTGCCCACAGGCATAACGGATATTTTCCACAAGCGTATGAAGTTTCCACTACAGGTATAGAATCTACGACCCACAGGAATGAGAAGAGTTTCCCACAGGCTAAATGAAACACTGCCCTCAGGCTATACAAGACATTGCCCACAGGCCAAAGGAACCGGGCCGAGCCCAAAGCATAAACAAAAAATTTATATAAACATTCTCTCAAGAAAATTCAATGCACAATATAATCATGGAATACCCTCGGGTATCCTGGCCAAATGGATAAACAGAGGAACGCACCCCCGGGGTGGTCCTGGATCCAAGCAATGATCCCAAACAGCAATTTTAACTTATCAAAAGTTCATATTTGCAATTATAGATAACTTTCAACAAAGGACACATCCATAAGACACCCCAAATATGGGTTCGTAGCACAACGGTACACAAATTCAACTCAACAGTTTCAACTAAACACCAGACCACCTACCTCGATCCCCCCTAATTGGTATACGTGAACGACACATCCCGAATCGTCCAAGAACGACGTAGATATGGGATAAACACTCAGACATTAAACCTCAAATAACTTTCCATTGGGAAATAATTGGTAATAACAATGTAAGGATAAAGAAGGGCTTACCCATACAGTACCAACGTGATCGGCGGAGGCGGAATCAGATTCCTGGTGTGCGGTCGGGAGATCTCCAAAGCTCCGACCGTCCTCCCAAGCTCCAAATGGAGTCTCTGCCTCCTCTACCAAATGAGGAGTATAATTCCCATTTTAAGTGAAAAAAATAGACTACACGGTGTGTACTCTCGAGTACACGTCATTTACTTTCATCATTTAACTGTTCCTCTGGCGACTACTTTTCATCACTGAACTGTTCACTTATTGACATGCGTACACAGCGTGTATTTCAGAATACACGGCGTGTACTGTCATTCAGCTGGTAACTACTTCCACTGCCTTACTATTCACCTGCTGACTGATTTCACAGCATGTAAATACCTATTACATGGCATGTAGTTAGATTTTACACCCTTTATCGCTGGCAATTCGACACGCCCTGTGTACTCTTCCCACATGGCCAAAGTACACGGCGTGTGGAAAAGTACACGTCATGTACCCACAAAATGTGGGATTTTTCCCCATTTTCCTTATTTTCTCAAAAACAATTAAGGAAAAATGAAAATAATAAACTCGTACCTCAAGAATTAGAACCGGGTTCTTACATGAAGTTCCTCTTTGACCATTGTTCGAAACATATCACTATCTAACAACAAGCTCACAAATCTCTTTCACTATTTGTTTTTTCCTTTTAGCCACTTTATAACCTAATGAATCTAAATAAGGTTGAATCAGAGAGGAAATATCCTATGGGTTTTGAGGAACAATAGTCTAAACAGGATAAGAAGTAGGCTCTGATCTCGAATTCAGCAATTTCTGCATTTCTTCAACCATACTTCTTAGAGTCTGTACTTCATCTCAAAGCAGTTTGTTCTCAACTCTGACTTCCTGAATCTCATGAAGAATTTTGGGTTGAATCTGCCAAATGACTTTTTCCAATAATAGTGAGGAATCTCTCTCACTTATATTTTTTACAGGAGCTAGTGGGGAATTCAGGAGTTTTTCAACCCCATCCAAAAGGGTTGCTCCAAATTCTTTCCGGCCATCTTTACTCACCAAGGTTGGCGGTTTTGGTGAAGGCTCAGAGATAGAAGCTGAGATAGGCTTAGGTTCTTTGGAAGAGATAGATTTAGGAGAAGATTCCATTTTCAACTGAAACATAGTGGAAAGGTCAAGACCCTTGACTGATACTTCATGTGAGTCATTCACATCTAAATAACTAGGGAATTTTTACCATGTGTCCACTGAGCTTGGATAAATCAGATTTGGCACTACAACAGACTCCAGATTGGGTAGCTACTCCCCCTCAACAATTTCATCCTTCTCAGGACTCAAATACGTATGACCTTAATTTATTTCCACGAATTCATCCCTTTCTTCCTCAATCATTTACTTTTGAGCCAAATGAAAGGATTTTTCCATTCTCTCATCAACAGAAAGAATGAATTCAGGAACAGATTGTTCCACTAGGAGTTTCTTAAGATCAACTTCTTGAATAACAGGAATTTCTTCTTCTATATGTTCTTCCACAGCATCCTTTTAGGTTTCTTTAGAAATAGATTCTTTTTCAACTTCAGGTTGATCTTCCAGATTAGCAACATCTTTAGAAGCAGGGACTTGTTTCTCAATTAAAACTTGAGGAGTAGAAGTATTATCTTCCTCATCAAAAACAGTTTCTCTAGCAAGCATAGTAGCCTCTTATTCTTCTTCTTCTTCTTCATAATACTCAACAACTTCATTTGGTTCCAAACCAGGATCATAAATACCTTTTGTTCTTGAGGGATGTTCCACTGGATTGAAATTTTCATATATCCTATCATTTTCTTCCACCCATGACTTTTTCCAAGGATTCCAATTGATTTTCATCCTCTTTATAATAACCTTTTAGAGACATAACTCATAATACTTGATAAATTCTTCATTTGGTCCAACCAATCCTTTGGCATGTAGCATGGCTGAGATAAGATGAGAATAGAATAGGGAGGTTGACTTGTATGTGGTCTTGATCAATTCACACATGTGGTGTATGACATACTTACAAAGATTGATCTTATGTCCATTTTCATGAGATGAATCAAAAATATATCCTGATATTTAAGTATAGTGAAATCACCTTTTCTGGGGCTAATCAAGTTCTGAATAAACTTAAATAAAGTCTAGATTCTCCATCCAGTTCAGCAGTGATAGCTCTCCTCTTGGTTTCATTTCTAGTTAAACTTTTCAAGGCATCTTCCAAAAAAAATAATTCACTTGGAGGTGGAGGACCTCTCTGGTAATCTTCACAAATACCTTCATGAGGTATCCTAAGGCATTCATCCCATAACCTCGAATAAAATGTGCATCTCTATCCATTTATCCAACTTCTTATAACATATCCACTTTCTGAATCAAATGGAAATTGGACAAACTGATAAAATTGTGAAACTAGATTTGGGTATATAGGTCTATATTCCTTTACAAACCAATCTAACTAGCCTTGATCTTTTAATAATTTCAAAATCAGAGACTTACTCAACAGAAGCCACATAGGGCATATCTATTTCTCAGGTACTACAGTTCGGTTCACCAGATTTGGATTCAGAGGACCCTAGGGTGCTAACTTAGGCATGATATTATTTTTCTTTGAACTTCATTTCTTAGGAGTCAACGATGAAGGACATTTCACCCTAGGAATTCACCGAAGGTTCGATAGAGAGAAAGGTTGAAGGGTTGAACAAGGGTTACAGTTTGAGAGAATAGAAGGGTGCTTGAGTGAAGAACGAGTGAAAATTATTTTATTTTATCATTTAGGAATACCAATATTCGCAAAAACAAAATCACGGGAAAGAAAAAGGGTAAAATAAGTAATTACCACGATACAAGTTCTAATTTATAAATAAAATAACAAGGCATTCTTACAGTGAGACAGTAACTGACTCTCATGGTGAGACAGTGACAGGAGTTCACGGTGAGACAGTAACAAGTGTTTATGGTGAGACCATAACAAGTGTGATTTCTAGACCGTGAGACCGTATTATTAGAGACCATAAGTGTCAGACAGTAACCAAGAAATACTAATTGTGAGACCGTAAACATGAAAAAGTAAGTCTTAAGATAGTAAAATATGAAACAGTAGGATATGAAATAGTAAGATATGAAATAGTAAGATATGAAACAGTAATATATGAAATAGTAAGATATAAAACATTAAGATATAAAATAGTAAGATATTTATGTAAGATTTATCATGCCTAGTTCATGTGTGATGTAGTCTATTCTTTTATAATTTAATGGTTTGGTGAATATATCAGCAAGCTGATATTCAGTTCCAATGAATTCCAAAGTGATATCACCCTTTTGATAATGATCTCTCAAAAAGTGATGTATTACATCAATATGCTTTGTCCTAGAGTGTGAAATATGATTTTTCGAGATATTAATAGCACTTTTGTTGTCACAATTTATAGTTACATGCCTGAATTGATATCCATAATCTAGTAATGTGTGTTTCGTCCACAAAATTTTTGCACAACAACTACCAGCAGCTATGTATTCAGCTTCAGCAGTAGATAATGCAATAAAATCTTGTTTCTTACAACACCATGATACTAGTGACTTGCCTAAAATGTGACATGTTCCAGAGGTGATTTTTCTATCTAACTTACAGCCACCGAAGTCAACATCAGAATAAATAACTAATTCAAATGATTTTCCTCTACGATAGAATAGTCTTAGATTGGGTGTATGCTTGAGGTATTTAAAAATTATCTTTAAATCATTTAAATGAGATTCCTTAGGATTTTCTTGAAAATGAGCACACATACACACAGTAAACATAATGTCAGGTCGACTAGAAGTTAAGTAGAGTAAACTTCCAATCATTCCTCTATAAGTGGTTTGATCAACAGATTTTCCATCTTCATCAAGATCCAACTTACAAGTGGTACTCATTAGAGTATCACTACCTTTATTGTTATCTAATACAAAACATTTTAGAAGATCTATAGTGTATTTAATTTGATTTAGAATAATACCATCATTATTTTGAAAGATTTGAAATCCAAGAAAGAATTTTAGTTCACCCATTAAACTCATTTCAAATTAGTTTTTCATCATTTTAGAAAAATCAATACATAAATAATTTCTTTAAGATCCAAAGATAATGTCATCTAAATAAATTTGAACTATTAAAACATCACTGGAAATTCATTTTATAAAAAGTGTAGGATCAGCTATTCCTTTTATAAAACCTTTAGAAATAAGAAAAGTACTCATCCTATCATACCAAGAACTTGGAGCTTGTTTTAAACCATATAAAGCTTTTGATAATTTAAAAATATGATTTGGAAAATGAGGATTTGTAAAACTAGGAGGTTGATCAACAAATACATTCTCATCAATATACCCATTTAGGAATTCACTCTTAACATCCATTTTATATAGTTTGAAATTCAGATGTGCATCATAAGCAAGCAGAATTCTGATGGCTTCAAGTCTAGATACTGGTGCAAAGGTATCTTCATAGTCAATTCCTTCTTTTTGACTATAGCCTTGTGCAACCAATCTAGCCTTGTTTCTAACTATGTTACCAGCTTCATCTACCTTATTTCTAAACACCCATTTAGTGCCTATGGTGAATGTGTCCTTGGGTATTTCAACAAGTTTCCAAACTTTGTTTCTTTCAAACTGATTAAGTTCTTCTTTCATATCCATTACCAAAAATTCATCATTGATAGCATCACTAATGTTTTTAGGTTCAAGTTGTGACAAGAAAACTTGATGTTCAACCTGATTTCTAAGAGAAGATCTAGTTTGAGTTCCTTTGTCTAAGTCTCCTACAACAGCATCTAAGGGATGGTTCTTAAGAGTTCTAACAGCTCTAGAAAAGGAAGGACTAGTGATTTCAGGTTTATCAATAGGTTTAGGTTCATTATGACTTGAGTCTAAGGAATTTCCAGAACTTGAATTTTTTACATATTCCTTCACGGGATAGTTTGAGTATTTTGAATTAATGTATAGATTTTATACATCATCTTCCAGGTTCTCTAGAATGGTTTTAGGCTCATGTGGATCTCTTTCATCAAATTTAACATGGACAAATTCTTCCACACATTTAGTTCTTTTATTGAAAACTATATAGGCTTTACTAGAAATTGAATATTCTAAAACTATGCCTTCATCACTTTTAGATGCAAATTTTTCAAGATTGTCCTTAGTATTAAGGATATAGACTTTGCAACCAAAAACTCTAAAGTAGCTAACTTTGGGTTTTCAATTGTTTCATAACTCATAATGAGTCCTTTTAAGAATAGGTCTAGACAATGCTCTATTGATTATGTATCATGCTGTATTTACAGCTTCAAACCAAAAATAAATAGGTAGGTCATATTCACTAAGCATTGTTCTAGAAATTTATTGCAGGGTTCTATTTCTTCTTTCTATAACTCCATTTTGTTGAGGTGTTCTAGGGGTAGAGAAATTGTTACTATAGCCATTTTGTGAGAAAAAGGATTCAAACTCTTGATTTTAAAACTCATGGGCATGATAACTTCTCAAGGATTTAATTTTAAGTCCACTAAGATTCTCTACAGACTTGGAATATTTGGTAAAGTAAGAGTAGGATTCACTTTTGTGAGCCATAAAGAAGGTCCAAGTATACATATACATGAACATAAACATAGTGCTTCCCATTTTAAGTAGAAACTCTAGATAGTCCAAAAAAAATCCATGTGAACCAGTTCGAGAGGTTGAGAAGTTAACACTTATTTCTTTGGTTTAAAGGAGATTTTTTGTTGCTTTCATTTTTGACAGGGATTACACACTTTATCATTTGGAAACTCAAGTTTGGGTAGGTCTTTGACTAATCCTTTTTTAGTTATATTTATAAGGGAGTGAATATTAAATTGTCCTACTATCCTATTCCAAAGACAAGAATCTTTATGAAATACACTTAATCATGGAGTATTTTGAGAAACTAAATAATCTAAGTTAATAGAATAAACATTTTCATTTATTAAAGTAGAAAACACTAATTAATCTTTAGAATTAAAGACATTGCAAGCATCATTTTCAAATATAACATGAAATCCATCATCACATAATTGTGGGATACTAAGCATATTATATTTAAATGCATCAAAAAATAGTACTTTAGAAATCAAAACTGAGTTAGAGTTACCTATTTTTCCAATGCGAATGATTTTTCCTTTGGAATTATCACCAAATGTGACATGTCCTCTATCAATTTTTATTAGATTCTTAAAGCATGAGTAGTCTCCTATCATGTGTCTTTAACACCCACTGTCCAAGTACCATAAACTTTTACAGGAACTCTTTAAGTAGCTTTCCTACAAAATGATCAAGCAAAATAGATTTTAGTACCTATACTTGTTTGGGTCTAGTAACATTAGTGATAAGTACTTTAGGAACCCATATCTGCCTCATAGGTTTCCTATAAGCATTATGTAAAGTATTTGAAAAATAAACTCTATTAGGTCTAGAAAAACTTAAAACAGTAGAAAGTGTATCATAACTTGAACTAGTTGATTTGTGTCTAGAACTGGGAGTAAAGCTGTATGTCTTAGATTTAGAAACAATGTTTGTTCTACCAAAATTTCTTTTTTCAGGCTGATAACCAATGCCATTATTGTATTTAGAGGCAATTTGTTTACCTAGCATTTGATTAAGAGTATTTTTTCCATTGGAAAACTTTTATAAGACATTCTTCAATTGCTCATTAGACATTTTTAATTCATTGTTCACCTTGAGCAGTTGAGAATTTTTCTCTTTTTTAGTTTTGAATTCAGATTTAACAGTCACAGTAAGAACATACTATTTCTTCAAAGATTTATATTTATATTTTAGTTAATTTAATGTTTCTTTAATAAAATTACAGTATTCAAACATTTCTTCATTATACATATTTTTAGAGTCACACTCATATCCAGAATAGTATGAATTATGTACAGAAGATTCCAGTGTTACCTCAGATGTGTTTTTCATAAAACACATATTGGATTTATTATCATGTTCATCATGTGATGTTTCTGAGTCACTTGAACTGTCCTCAGAAGCACTCCAGGTTTCTTTCATTTCCTTTTTATACTTTCTATCTTTGTCCTTATATATCTTTTTGTACTTGATCTTTGGAAATTCAGCCTTGATATGTCCTTTACGCTTACATTCATAGCATAAAATCTCATCAGTCTTGTCACTTATTTTCTGGTCTTTCTTCAAACTTCCTTTTTGATCATATATTCCCTTGAAGTTAGGCTTTCTGAAAAAATTCTTCTTCTTGTAAAATATTTTTAATCTTCTAGCTAATTGAGCCATCTCCTCATCATTATTAGGTGATGATTGTTCACTACTATAACTCTTTACATAAACTTCCAATTTCCCTTTGTCTTTGTGTTTAGAGGTAGTGGTCTTGAATGCAACAGATTTCCTTTTGGGTTCATCCTCTTCTTCCTTTTTTACTTTCATCTCTTATTCATACATCATCAGTTTCCCAATGAGTTCTTTTACAGGTAGCTTGATTATATCACATGATTCTCTAATAGAGACAGAGGTTCCTCTCCATCTGTTAGGTAGACATATAATAATTCTCATGATTTGTTCCATGGTAGTGACTTCTCTTCCAAGAGAAATCATTGTGTTGACAATTTCATTGAACCTAAGATACATGATAGAAATAGGATCATCAGGTTTCATTTTAAAGTTATCATATTTAATATTATGAGTATTAAGTCTCATTTCTTTCACACTAGATGTTCCTTTATGTGAAACAGACAAGGTATCCCAAATTTCATGGGCAATTTTACAAGCAAAAATTCTATTAAATTCTTCATCTCCTAAAGAGCAATATAAAACATTCATATATTTGCAATTGTTATTGTAGGCAGTTTTGGTAGGTTTATCCCAAGTGGTTCTATTAGTATCAGGAATCTTATATTCATCTATAATTGAAGACCAAATTTCAAAACCCATACTTTCTAAATTCATTTTCATTTTAATTTTCCATTGAGCATAATTGGTACCGTTAAATAATGGTGGTCTGTTGGTTGCATCACCTTCCATTATATTATCCATATTAAAGAAATACTTTGAAATAACTATAAATTTAGAATTAACAGATATTTACATATCTTTAAAGTACAACTACAATCATAGTTGAATAAGGTTAATAACAGAGTCTTAGTAAACTGCCTCTAATACTAAATGTTGGTCAGAGTAGAACACTCAAGAGGTGGGTGAATTGAGTATCTATAAAAATTTATGTTCAAAAATTATTCTTAAAATGTTTCCCCAATAAAGTTAAATACAACCCAGTTAATCAAGTTTAAACTATTATGAAAGTTTTAAAGTTTAAATAACTTCTTAGAAGATTGATTAATTCTCAGTAATATTAATAGTAGTTATTAATATTAATTTTGAAGCTATTCTAATAAAGAAAAACAATGATAAATTCTTTCCAAGATAAACTATCAAAGTGAATTTAGTAAATTTTTAATTAAATAGTAAAATAGAGAAAACTAAATTAAACAGCACAGTAGATATAAAACAAGTGGTTCAGTCTCACACTGAGACCTAATCCACTCCACTTAGTGATCACCTGTCACTAAGTAGTTTGTATAAATAAACTTGATACACACCTTGGATCAGGGTTAACAACAGTACACAAGAATGTCCAGGTCACACGACCTCTTCCACAGTTTTTCATGGGTACAAACTACCAGGCCACATAAGGACCTCTTCCACACTTATCTGTGGGTATAAACAAGTGTAAAAAGATGTTTGAGAAAGGATATCATGTATCCTTCAGTTTAATATAGGAGATATAGTGTGTCATTATACAGATACACACACTACTCGAAAGATAATAAAATGATTCACAATAGAGAAAAATGATGAGATAAGTATATAAGTGCTCTGAGTGGTTGTCTATGCAGCTCTAGACTTCTAGGATGAAGCATATTTATAAATCAAATCCTTGTATGGAAAAAAGAGTATCGAAAGTCAGCTATATTGGTGGGTGTTCTTCATGGTGAAGATGTCGTCCACTCTGGGATTTGAGTATGCTTCATGTGTTCTTAAGCAGTGTCGAGTTGTATGTGACAATTCTCTATTTAAAAATTCTCTAATTGTTTTCTTTGTTGTCATGGTCACACACTTGATTCACGTTATTCCACTTTCACACACATTGTTTCTGGGCTGCACTACTCTTTTATCTTGGAGTGCATGTGTTGGAGCCGACAGGTTGCATGTATTCTGCACCTCATACCTCGTAATATCAGGTTACATGTCTATAAAGAAATATTAATTATGTCAGTGCATTTAAAATCTTCAAATATGACCGTTAGAGATTAAATTGAAAAATGAAAAAATAGATTAAGAAACGGTGTCACGGTATGTCTCTAAATGGTGTCTCTATAAACCGGTGTCTCCTTAAAACGGTGTTTGGATTGGTCATGGTGTTTGGATGGTCACGGTGTTTGGATGGTCACGGTGTCTTGTCATGGTGTCTAGTTCACGGTTTCTGGTTCATGGTGTCTGGTTCACGGTGTCTAGTTCACAGTTTCTGGTTCACTATGTATGGTTCCTTTGATAGAAAAACATAACAGGTGGCAGACTCATGTTGTCTCAGACTTAGCAAAATATATGTATTCATACTTAAGCACTGATATTCATAAAATTGATTAGACTTAATCATTTATCAATGAAATCATTATAAAGTAAATCAAATATAGTGTAAAGTAATCAAACTGAATGTATAGCACTTAAGATATTTGGATAGATTTACTAAACAACTGTACATTTAATGTGAGATAGATTACACGAGATTAACAAGGTTTATAGATTTCATGGGATTTGTGATCATTAAAACAAGATTAATACATGAGGATTCCAACATATTGGATTTTTCATATAATGAGAAACCCATAACTTCACTACTTTTATTTGTACGGATAGTTTCTATCTCTTCTTGTAGTCGATTAACATACCATACCGAGATTTTTATTATACATTTGATCACATTTTTTCATGTGGTTATAAATACTTTATTATTATAGTCACTATCTATGGAATTATTATGATTGATTATATAGATGCCCCATATATTTATAATCCATGGGATATTGGTGGTGTCAATTTTCAACATATGCAGCTGTAAGATGTTTGGATAATTTCTGATCATTTTGAGCAGAATTTCAAATTCTTTTCACATCGATTAGAGGATATTCTTTTGGAGTCATTTGTATTACACTCCCCTAACTTCAAATTTGGATGAATTTTTCTAGATCATTACTGGATACATACTAAATTTAGTCTATTAAAACATCATTATATTGGAAATGATAAATTAGAGGGACATATCAAAGACTAAAGGGGGTATATCTCGTTAATCACAGACAATAAAATCATCTACATTTAGGTGAGTATTTATCTAATCTATTAATTCATTTAATTTTATTACATACTGCTAAGAATTAAGTGTGGAAGAGTTTATTTGTAGACCTCTATTGAAATAAAGGAATCTTTTTTGTGTTCAGATCATTGGTATAGATAGTGTTTAAAATAAAATTGTACAAATTTTTCAAACAGGAGAAACACCCTAAGAATTCCTTTTCATTTAAAAGATTTTATTGTATATAATTATTTATCATTATAATTTTTTTTTGATGAATTTTTAATTCTTATTTATGTTCATAAGATAAAAATCATGATATATTTCACAAATTTTTTTATTTTTGGGTTTTTGAGGTAAATCGTCCATGAAAATTCTTTTAACCCTTCAAATATACTCTCAACTATTAAATTATAGCCTTGTTTTCATCAAAATTTTATTAAATGATTTCCCTCCTTACATTTCAACATTAAAGACAATGTTGGGTTTTTAGTGTGTGGGATATATGTATTTCAAAGTGATTCAATGTTATTTAATTGTTTTATTAATAAAAAATCCATTTGTTTTGTAAAATTTTAGGGCTTTTAAGAATCAATTTTTTTAAATGATGTCATGCCTAGTAGATAATTTCCTGCTAGGTACTGAGGATTTCATTGGTGCTGAAATTATTTAATTTTCAATATTTATAAGTGATTTTTTCCAATATTTTATGGAAATTCTCCTTAGTAACTAGGAACAGGAGTGTTATAGGTAAGTTTATTATGGAAATGGAATTAGAACATGAGGAAACTAGATATTTGAAAATGAACTTTGGTAATATAGCCTTTGTGAAATAGAACGCCCTGATGAGAAAACTCAAAATATTTAAACATAATTAATTTTAAACTAGGATAAAATGGTAAATTGGGATTTTTTTAGTGAATATATATGACCATATTCATTAGGTGTATAATACCCGAGGCCGTAATATAATAGGTAAACACTTTATCATGAATAATCACATAATGCACACACTAAAGAACCGTTATTCATGAGTATGTTAAAATTTTTAATTTAAGAATGTTATAATTTTATTTTAAAAAAATAAACTTCATTTTTGAATTCATCATAGTTATATTTGGTTAAGATGAATTTTTGGGATTTTCTAATAAAGTTTGATTTTTAGATGAATACTATAAATAACATTTTTTTTTAAAAACCATTAATTTTATGTCATCACTTGGATTAAAGAATAAAAATAGACTCTAAACCCTTATAATTAAAAAATATATGTTTTATAAGTAACATTATACATTTTAAAATATTATATTTAATTTATAAACCTATATTTGATAATTTAAATCATAAAACACAATTTTCAGTAAAAAAATTAATGCATTATACAATTTACATATATAGATTTTAGAGATTTAATCTTATTAAATGGATTTAAAATTTTGAATAATTATTTTCCAAATACTTAAATATTACCATAATATCTTTGTTCAAAAAATATATTACAAGTATTAATGTTAATCACTTCAATAATAGAAAAATTGTTTTTCTCAAAGAATTGTTTTATTAACATTGCATAATTTTTATCTAATAAAATAAATTAATCGCTTCTAAAAAAGGATTATAATATAATTTTTAAACTGATATATAAATATATAAAAACTCATTCATTTTGTAATCAAAACTAATTATGATTAGGAACACTTAATTGTGAAAACATCATTTTTCTAAAAAACTAGTTTACTACATATTTAATGTTTTAATTTTAAAGTTAATATTATTTTATTTAAAAATTGGATTATATTAAATAATGATTAAATTTTTGTTCTAAATATCAATATTTTTTAGTGGGGTTTACCTTATATTTTTAAATAAAATTTAAAATACATAGTTAAAGACTAGTTACTAAGGTAAAAAATGTAACAATGTAAAAACCCATGGTAAAAGATTCATAGTATGTTTAAAACTTATTTGGAAAGTATTAGATGAGTATTTATCAACCAAATATCACCCCATGCTCTATTTTGAAAAAAAATGAGTCATTGATATCATGTAAGGGTAATGGGTTTTCCCCAAAGTTCCATTTTATTCACTTTTAAAATTGGATCACTTCCACCATTTTAATATCACTCCTCCCCTTAGAATTTACCTTGAACCTCTACCAAAACTACATCTCATAGATTTTATTTATTGATCCTTAATAACCTGATCTCTATAATTTATCCTAAGACCTTTATTTTCATGGACATATCAAAGAGAATATCGAGTCTCTAATGTAAGTATTGCCTACTTTTTATTATTTTACTCTTAATGTTCCTCTCCTGTACCTCTTATTTTGAAATTGGAATGATTATTATAATTGGATGTTATTATATAAATTTAAGAACAATTATTTATTCCTATCTATCTAATAATGAAGATGAAATTTGTGTGTGTGTGTGTGCACGACCTACTGCCTCCAAGATGCAACATCTCCCATTTTTCATACCACCTCTAATGGTCAGTTTTAATGATGGCATTGATAAAAAATATGATATATATATATAATCTAAATATTATATTGAAATTTTAAATTATCATATTCCTTATTTACCCTCATTCTTCAAGAAATAACATCATTAATCATTCTTTGTGTGGACTACTGACTCCATAGAGTAAATTATCTTGTTTTTCACATAGTTTCATTATTATTTATTAAAAATAATTAAATTTGGACCAAATAAATAAAATAATGTAAATAATATCATTATTCTTCTATAATAAGGATATTATTTCCAAAATAAACCTCTTTCATAATCATAATCATCCATTAATTATAGTTTGTTCTTATTTGGGTCATGTTAACAACCTTCTTGAACAATATAGTAAAACAGTATCATTGATGCCTATGGAAAATAAAAACTAATTATATTAAAAGTTAATATGAAATTGGTAATTGTTAAATTTTTCTAGAATGGTAATATTTAGAATTAAAAATATTATTAAAATATTATTTTTGATCACTAAAATTACAAAATAAGCTGACACTAATTCTACATTCACGTAACTTTAATAAAACACTAAGGTAATGAGATAATATAATTATAAATAAATAAATTGTGTATATTATATTACCTTCACTAGTGAAGAAAACGTTTTTTACAGTGGTTATTTTTTATTTTTTACGTCGGATTTTGGACAATGTTATTAAAGGAGACGTTATACACATTATTTTTTATGTCAGTTATTTTACAGCTGATGTAAAAAACACAAATCTGAAGCGTTTTTCATGCCGGTTGATAAAAACCCGATGTGGAAAACTCTTTAGAGTTGTAGTTTATTACATATGTTATTTAATAACCGATGTGGTATATACTCTTTCATGTTAGTTATTATATAACTGATGTCATAAATCACTCATTTGAAGTGTTTATCACGTTGGTTATTTTCATAACTGACGTGATAAACCAGCCTACCAAGCAGTTTCCAACGTCGTTTAAATAATAACCGGTGTGAAAACATATATACTATGTCGGTTATAAAATAACAGACATAAAAAACTATTCATTTTCATTTATTAAGTTATGAAATAACCGACGTAAAAACCATTTCTCATGCATTTATTACGTCGGTTTCCAAATAACCGACGTTAAAACTAATCCCAATGCATTTTTTAAGTTGGTTATAAAATAACTGATGTATAAAAACAATTTTTTTTAAATAAAATCGATAATCCACTGCTATGCCCTACCAAAAGACCTGAAACAGACCAAAAACTTACCAAAAATAGACCAGAACTCCCCCCCACCCCACTGGACAGCCCCCACCACTGTTCAACCACTACTATGCCCTGCCAAAAGAACCGAAACAAACCAAAAACATACCAAAATCATACCAAAAACAGACCAAAACCCAACCAAAAATAGACCAGAACCCCCCCACCCCACTATACAGCCCCCACCACACCCCTGGACACCCCCCCCCCCACCCCACTGGACACCCCCATACCAAAAACAGACCAAAACCCGACAAAAACCCAACCAAACCCCCCCCCCCCCCCCCATTGGACATCCCCCACCACACCCCTGGACACCCCCCCCCCCCCACACACACACACACACCCCTAGACTGCCCCCCACCCCCTGGACAGCCCCCACACCCCTGGAAACCCCCCCCCCCACCCTCCTGGACAACCCCCCACCCCCTGGACAGCACTCCCAAACCCTTGGACAGCACTCTCACACCCCTAGAACCCCCCACCCCCCCCCCCCCACTAGACAGCCCCCACCACACCCCTGGACACCCCCCACACACCCCTAGACTACCCCCTCCCCCACCCCACCCCCTGGACAGCCCCCCAAACCTCTGGACAACCCCCCCCCCCCCCCCACCCTCCTAGACACCCCCACCCCCTGGACAGCACTCCCACACCCCTGGATATCCCTCCCACACCCCTAGACACCCCCCCCCCCCCTCACACCCCTGGACTCCCCCCCCCCCCACACCCCCTGGACAGCCCCCCAAACCCCTGGACAATCCCCCCCCCCACACACACACCCTCATGAACACCCCCCGCCCCACTGGACAGCACTTCCACGCCCCTGGACAGCCCTCCCACACCCCTAGACCCCCCCCCCCCCCCCCGACCCCACTAGCCCCCCCCCCCCCCACACCCCTGGACATCCCCCCACTCACCTGGACATCCCTCCCACCCTCCTGGACACCATCCCACCCTCCCACCCCACTGGATAGCCCCCAACACACCCTTGGAAACCCCCCCCCCCCCACACCTCACTAGACCCCCCCCCCCCAGACCAAAAACATACCAAAACCCAACCGAAACCAGACCAGAACCCCCCCCCCCCCACTAGACAGCCCCCACCACACCCCTGGACCCCCCCCCCCCCACCACAACCCTGGACTGCCCCCCCACCCCTTGGACAGCCCCCCACCCCAATGGACAACCCCCCCCCCCCCCCACCCCCACCCCACCCTCCTGGACACCCCCCACCCCCTGGACAGCACTCCTACACCCCTGGACAGCCCTCCCACACCCCTAGAACCCCCCCCCCCCCCACCCCACTGGACTCCCCCCCCCCACACCCCTAGACACCACCTGGACATCCCCCCACTTGCATGGACATCCCTACCACCCTTTTGGACACCCTCCCACCCTCCCACCCCACTGAACTGCCTCCACCACACCCCTGGACACCCCCCCCCCCACCTCACTGAACACCCCCAAACCAAAAACAGACCAAAACCATACCAGAAACCCCCCCCCCCCCCACTGGACAACCCCCACCACACCCCTGGATACCCCCACACACCCCTGTACTACCCCCCCCCCCCCCACACCTCCAACCCCTTGTACTTGCACACACACATGATAGAACACACAAAAATCGTAAACTTGCATTATATTACTTCCATAGGTTTATTTTACTAGAAAAGAATTTAGCATGGTATAAATGAACACTATGAAACTTACCATGATAGCAAGAACAAAGAAAAATAACATCTCAAAAAATTATTTTAGGGAATTATGGAAAATAAAAATCTGAAAACGAGTCGTGTGAGGCTTACTTGAGTGTTGTGAGTCGACCTGATAGATCTGATGATAATAAATATGAAGAATGATGTTGGAAAAATAAAGCTGGGGGGAACGACTTTGAAGAATCGTTTCTAGGTTTTCCACGCGAGAGAGACGAGTCTCAGTTCTCCCAATCAAAGAAAATAGAATGACTGGATACTAGGTGTGATAAATCATTTAAAATATTTATCATGTTGTTTATTTAATAACCAATGTGGTAAACTATTTTTTTAATGTTTATAACCTCAGTTTTTTAATAATAGACGTAGAAAAAAAATTATCACATCTTTTATAAAATAACTGACATGATAAATGTCGCTTTATCACATTGGTTATTTTGATAACTGACGTGATAAATTTCTGAGATTAGCTTTATCACGTCAGTTTTTTAATAACTGACGTGATAAAGCGTCGAGCTTTCCTTTATCACGTCGGTTATATTATAACCGACATGATAAAGCGCGCCAGATTCGATTTTCACATCGGTTATATAATAACCGACGTAACAAGGCTAATCTCCATATATTTTATGTCGGTTATAAAATAACCAACATAAAAAATGGATCCTGGTCGATATATCACGTCAGTTATAAAATAACCGAGGTGATATATCGATTATTAAAGCTTTTCACGTCATTTATATAGAACCGATGTGAAAAATTCCAACGTGTTAAACGTTTTTTCTACTAGTGATTTAATAATATATTAATGGTGACATTTTTTATAAAAATATAGAGAAAAGTTTCTTTTATGAAACTAGTAGAAACTATTAGACTAGAAACACATGATGTGTGAAAATAGGTAAACTGGCTAGAATTCATATAGAGAATGATTATATATGAAGAATATAATTGAAAATTGATATTATTAAGGACCATAATAAAGTAATTAAGATATATATGTTTCTTATATATTAGATTAAAATATGTTCATGTGAGTCAAGATAAGAGGTTAGGGGTTTTTTATCTCAAATTCCTCTCTTTGAAGCATGTTTTATATTATTCACCTAATTTCATTTATGTGATGTATATACTACATATTTAAAAAATTATTTAAAAAAATATTAATTTTATTAATGTTATTTTAAGATCAATATGGATCTAAAACATTCAATAGGTTTTGATTGAATTTATATCCAATCCATATGTGGGTTTTTTTGTCTCAATTTTCATTCATTGGAACTCGTGTTAAATTTTTCACTTATTTCCTTTTGTGTGGTGCACAAATTAAAATGAAAGACATTTTATCATATGAAAAATGAATTTTATGGGATTAAGGAGTAAATATTATTATCCTCCCCTCATTTTATTTTAATTCATGAGTTATAAAAACTATTTTAAAACTCAATCTGTTAGATCACGAAAAAATCCACATTTTAATTTGGTAAAGTAAAAGTGAGTGTAGTTTTCTAGAAAATACAACCCTAACTAATTACAAAAAAAAGTAGATAATGTTATAAAATAAATGTATATATGGGTAATAACCATGAAAAGTTCTAGTTTATAATTGACTCAATTATAAATCTTATTCACAATGAATAAGCCTAAGACTACACACTTAGCTAGAAACTCCCTGGGGATATGTTTTGGAATTTTTACACAATCTTTATAAACCATTATGGAGGATTTTTCTTTCTATTTACATTTTCTCCTACTAATGAATACTATTGAAAACCATTAATTTGATCTATTTATAACCCATAACATTTACAATACCCTTTCTATTATATTTTATTGATAAGTTTACTTCATGTTTCTTTCATGATACCCCGCTACTTATAAGTTGATTAATTTATATTCTCATAGAAATACAAATTATTCTACAGAATAAGGATATTTTTTTCTGTATTTACATTATATATATATCCATGTATTTATTTAGTCATATATTCCTTAGGTAAAGGTACAAAAAAATTCCCATTATAGTAAATTAATTGGATAAGAATCATAATTATATTGAAACTTGATACATTGGCAGGTATCATGAGACAAAATAGATTAGATTTTTGTGTATACCTCTCCCCATATCAGTATAGTGTCTTTGAACAAGGACTTTATAGTATTTTTTTGATGTAAAAAATTATGAATTCCATCATTATGAGTTCAATTATTATTTTTATCCATCATTTCATTTATTGTGTTTGATATATTAATCCCTCCATTTAAGTTGATTACAGCTTCATGTTGTTTATTCATTCCTAATTTATATCATGTGTTATGTTTATGTTATGGTAAATTATATTGTATACTACTATTTACTAAGCAATTGAGTTCTCTCATATTTTTCTTTCTTTCCCTATTAAACTCTGAGTATAACTATGACTAATTTTCAAATACATGATGGAAGGTCTCGTAATGTTCTCACAATGTGTTCATATTTTATATTATGTTTTCAAATGTAATATGTGTATGTATCTAGTATTCCAAGACTAATAAACTATGGGATCCTTTTGTAACTCTTTTATTTTGTACCAATAAGGTAATATAACTACCATCTTCAAGTTTTTTTACTACAGGTTGTTATAAGGTGTGTGATTAAAATATACATAAAAAAAATTCATTAGTAAATCTAATAAGTGATCTGCACATCCATGGATATGAAAAATTAAATAAAACTAAATTTTTTTTTAAAATTAATTATTTATGATGAGGGTAATATTTAAACCAAATAAAGAAAGTAGAAATTGGATTATAATAAAATATTTTTACTTGTATCAATTATGTGGAAAATGGGTCTTTGGTTTAATGAGCCTAAGATAGAGTTATAATTGAAGGTCCTTGTTATTAAAATTTTAATTCTATATAAATATAATCTGACTAGAATCCTAGAATTGAAAATTAAATAAGTATTTAAATAAGGAAGTGAGTGATTTTCATAGAGGTGGCATAGAGTTATCAATGATGGATGTGTTGTTTTTTTCTTCATTTTTTGTTTTATGTATTTTAATAATAATAGTATTTGATGAGAAAATTATCTAAATTTTTTTACCCATTACAAAATATTGTTTCTTGTGTAAATGAATGTTTCAAAATTATATCATCTAAGATGATTTGTGATTTCTTTTATTCTATTTACAATGTAAAATCATGTATTTTTATGATTAATTGATTTATTAAGGACATAAAAATTTCTTTTTATAGGGTAATTTTATGTTACCTTTATTTAATATATTTTACAACATTTTTTAGGAATATTTTCATTTTTTAATTCTAAAAATGATCATTAAATGGATAAAGACTTAATATTGGTCTTTCTATGATAATAACTAAATTCATTAAATGTTATAAAAATATATATTTTATGATATTAAATTGTAAAAAAAATTAATTGGAAGTGATTTTTTCATTTAGAATTTTTATTTTTCACAATGTTTTTAAATATGTTTATTTTAGGGTCTTTATAAAGGGATTAATTGGAGGAGTTATGCTACATAAGGGTAGAATAACTTTTTTAATACCAGTGTACTTGGTCTCCTATAAGGAACTTATTACACAATACATGGCCATGTCAAGGTAAAATTTAACTCATGTAAGGGTGGTTTCCTATGTTTTTCATGCCTATAAAAGTTAATTTTGAATTCAATTTAAAATTTAAGATCCCTAAATTCATGATTCAAATTAAAAATAAGTTGATATTGTGATAGATATTAATATAATGCTCTAAAAATGATGGGGAATATTCCAGATCTTGATAGAATTTCTAATAATAGTGATTGTACAACTTAGGTGATTACCCATATAGAGAAGAGCATGTTTAGTTATTCTATTTTATTGGTGTCATGTGAGGTAGATGATAATCATTCATATGTGCACTATAAGGAATATATTTAAGGAAAGTTTGATATTTCTTCCTATGATATTGAGTTGGGATGTGGTGTATGACTTTATTATAAGTATGGAATCCAAGATCAATTAGGAATCATATAGAGAGCACTAGAACTTCCACATTAGAACATGGTCAATAATTAGGACTATTGTGAGCCATCATGCAAAGACTATGTCACAAAGATGATTTAACTATTCTTAATTCACTATTTCTTATACTCTGCTATTTATAATGAATACATTATAAAATTTTAAATAAATCATGATCGTCAGATAAAATATTATGGGAAAATGATATTTTCATGATAATAAATATTAATTTAATCATGAATTATTTTGATTGATTTTACTCAAAAAATAAAATTCATATATAGTTTAATTTTCCAAGAATCGTCAAGTATCAGTGATAATATATCTTGATCTAATTAAATTTAAACTATTATATCATCTAATAATATTCTAACAAGAGATATAATCTTGAGAGTAACACGCTAGGATTAAATGAAAATTTGATTCTTGTGAAAACTAAATGATCATTTATAAATTATTAAAGCTACATTTTAATAACTGTGGGATTAATTCAATCATGAGTTGAATGACCAAAATAGTTGGTTAGCCTATTTTTATTCCATTCATGTGATTTTTGTACATGAATGAAGAAATATATATATATATGAATCCATACAAATGAATTCCCTTATCTCATCAACCATTTCTTCCCACTTTCTCTATGATCTATTTTTCTACTCAATTTATTTACCTATTCTATATTATTAATTCCCATAGCCTACTGTTTGGACAATTTCCCTTAGTTTTTATCTTATCCATTTTATTTTCTTGAGTGTTTTCACTAATTTATTTTTCACACACATATACATTTATAATTCCTTCCCTGTTGATCAACTGCTTTTCACCACTTAAGAATAATCAAAATAGGGTTGTACATAATTAAACTACTAAGACTTTAAAAGTAGGATTTAGTTGGTGTGATTAATCATGCATCATATTGGAATATAGGGACATGAAAAATATGTACATGAATATGAATATGATTTATGGGGGAATTGGTTTTAGTCAAATTATTAAATTATTGATAAACAAATTTATATTTTATAAAATACATTATATTAATAAATTGGTTAGAAATAATTTTTATTGAGTCCCATTGATTTGGATTTAATAATTCTTATAAAATTTTAATTTTGAATCATAAATCAAGGGGTATTTTTGGAATTGGGACTCATATTAGGATTCATGAATTTAAGAAACCTCTGTGTGGGCTATTTTCATGTATTTTAGTTTTTTTCCCTTTAAGAGTGTATGGAAAATGTTGGAAGATATAGTGTCATTTTTGGGATAAAATCATGGCTAAATATTATATATTATGTTGAAATAGGGTGGTTGTGTTGTGTAATGAAGGGGGTAGATATTTCACTATGGCGTTGGTGGACAACACTATATTCTATAGATTACCATATGAAGGTTTTTAGAGTGTATAGTAGATCAATTTACATTAGATATTTTTTCTCTTCGAAAATATAATGAAAATATTAATTTATAGAGTCTAGAGTGATCATGAAATGGCCTCAAGTGTTGTACTATTACGGTTTCTTGAGGATGAGGTTTAATGCCTAATCCTAGGGGGAATTGTTCCATAAAAAACTCAATCATGTTTTCTAGGTTCTTTCATTGGGAGAGTTAGCATTCTAGGAGTTGTTGGATCAAGATCTAACATGACCTAATATTGGATCATTTCATTGTGACACAAATGGTCACATCGTAATATCCCCAGATTTATTTTTTCTAATCAGGGTTGACTTGTATTTTTTAGGTAAGCCTTATTCAATTTTAGGTAGAATGATGATGCGTAGAAGGCCTTTTTTGGATGACTTCTCCCCTTTACCTTCTTCTTATATCTCACACTTTATAGGGGATTTTTATTTGGAATTTTACATCATGAATTTGAAGTATGGTCCCTTTATTTAATATATATCAATATTATTCTTCATTTCCTATGATTTAATGATGTATTATGTTTTTTATTTGAGTGATAATTCTACCAGATCTTGTTTCAATCATACTGAATGGTGTAGATTTAACATACGATATAGAAAGGATATTTAAGGGAAATGAAAAAATAAAATATTTCATAATTTTATTTTTATTATGAAATTCATTTAATTTATTTAGTAATTTTTTTTCTAATTGAATGTTATTTGTGGAGGACAATGTATAAAATGATTGGGATTTCGTTTGTAGAATTTTTATAGACATCCCATGTGAGTTTGATGTGTCGTTTCTTGGGATTTTTACTCTGGGGGGACGATTGATTATTTACTAGTGATTATTCTTCTGTTGGTTAAATTTTAGAAATAACTATAATTTTTTGAAATTAATTACTTAATGTTAGCGGTATGAGATAGGGTCTCTAAAGCATGAAAATGAAAGTATGGGGTTATATGGAGTTTAGAGATCATGGATTTAGAGTGAAAACTCTTGTATTAAGGTTATTGGTACCTAAAATAATTAGACTATAATTTTTTATATTTGTATGAGGTTCATGATTAGGTAAATTTGAAAGGTACTATGATTGAATTAATATGAGTAATTTGAGGGAATAGAATATCCTAGACATGGAGAGAATACTCCACTACATAGTGAGTGAATTTAATTGATTTGAAAATTCATCACCAATGGTTGAAGATGCTATTTTGGTTCATGGGGACCTAAGAAATGTATTTATCCTAGAAGAAATTTTTTTATCCATGGGTGGTTTTATTTGGGATAGTTTGGTAGGTATGTTGGGTTTTATGCCTGTGGGATATGGGTGCGATGGTGTGCATCTCATGTATTTTTAATAATTCCCCCATTTATGGAGGGTAGTGGTATTAGTTTCTGAGGATATTATGATATTACCTCTAAGTCTTGGTATAGTTTAATGAGGATTATTTCATTTGGATGATGGCTTTGAGATTTCTCTTATGATAGGTGTATTATAGGTACCCTATAATGGGTTATGTGAATATTTTTCGATATCCAGATGATGGACATCTAAGGGACCCTAGTGTTTTGGTCAAGATAGTAATTTTGGAATTAGAAATGGGATTTTGGGATATCCTAATGAGTCCTTGATTAGGTAGGGATTGTGGTATTTGATATCACCATAGTGTGTTAGATATGAGTTGGTGTCAATGGGTGGAGATTGGGTTGGGCTAAAGAACCTAGTGGTTTTCTTTCCAAATTTTAGAAGGCTGACATGTTTTATGTGATATAAATTTTGTGATGGAAATTGGTATGAATAGTTGGTATATGAGGCTAGAGAGAATACTATGTTTTTTAGGGTTGTGTATGTATGATTTGTTTATGTGCTTTCCTGTATATGAGTTTTGTACATAGACTTGTGTCTAGCTAAGAGATAGGGAGTGGGTTAAATCCAATATATAAGAGGATAGGTATGATCTTGAGAGTGGAATCATGTGTTTATTGTGGGAGTTTAATGATGAGGTGTGTGTTCATAGTGTGAGACTAGGATTTTAGATGAATCTTATATCAGATGTGATTTCTGGTCTGAATTATTCATGATATCTTACCCTATGTAAGAGGTTTGTGGATGAGAGTGGGTGTGAGACCCTACCATGAGTGGGAGGGAGGTTATCAAGATATATTTTATGGCCTCGCATTGATTTATATGGTTTTTCTATGAGATATTTATGTTACTTAACCCTCAACGGTAGGGTTCTCATAAGAGATTTGATTTGTGACCTGACCCTAAGTAATGGGATTTTATTACGAGCCCTGGTTATCAGAATCATCCTAAGAGAAAGGAGTATGCCATGTGACTCTATTATGTGATCATACCATATGTGATAGGGTATAGATCTAGGTTCCTATAATATTTTGACTTTATTTTCCTCTATCACAACATACATGGTTTAATAAACATGAACCCACTAGTATGGTTAGGTGTTATGGTGGATTCATTAGCATATGATTCCCTGATGAACATGATTGTTTTTCATTTGGGTTTCTTCATTTATCCTCATTAATACACATTTATATGATGGAATATATTAATATAACATGGTGATATAATACCAAGATGTATTTCTTATACCATTTATGGGTATCCTGGTGTTTGTGTGGAACTTATGTCTGGTATATTAGTTTGAAAATAGGTTACAAGGTGGATTGTGTTGGAGAAAATCAATTGAGATTGGAGTTGAGATTGAGATGAGGCATGGGGTTGATATTATAGATACCCTATATATTTATTTTTTTTATTTTTTTTATTTGACCAGTCGAGTGGGTGATATGTTTAAATGATTTTGATGTATGACATGAATTGATCATTTTTTAATGGAATGGTAATTGTTTATTCTTTTTTTTCTCTCGCTATAATTTCATACATGAATAATATATTTATTTTTTATGTATTTTTTTGTTTATATATTTATAATTGATGGTAATAATAGTGAGAGTATAGAATCCCATACATTTATTATAGACTCTCAATGTTGGTAGGTAGCCTCTAGTATAAGGGAGGTACACCTGAGATCATGTGGAGACCCTACATATTGTTCCCTTAAGATGATTTTATATGAGGTGTTACAAAATTATATGGCATAATTATTTTGTATTTGTATTAAAAAATTTGGACTTGTTAGTTAGATATAAAAATGTGTCAGATATTTTGGTGGGCCTCGGTTTGATGAGTCCTTAACACCTTCTTTATAGGAATTCATAGATACCATGGTTATTGGATTATTGATCTTTGTTTTCACTATCACATTTGAGGTATTTATTTAAATATGATGTGAGGATTTCAGGTTGCTATTAATTATTTTCCTCTTGGATAAAAGTGTCCATAGGATTGTATATGTGCATCATACTTGACATATAGGATTTATGATAAATTTGTGTGCCTATGTCTGATTTCTTTTCTAATCATGGAAAGGGGATATATTATTTAATGTTTCAAAAATAATATATATATATATATATATATATATATTTCATATATAACTTATTATAATCAATTTACTTAGTTGTTCCATGGTTTTTGACTCATGAGTAGTTAGTGGTTTTAATTTAAAATTTATTTAGATGTTATAATGGGACATCTCCATATTAATATTTTATATTCTTTAAGTACATGTGATACATGGGAACCCATGGTGTGTATATTTAGGCCTTTTATGACTTAATTATGGTTTGTTATAGGAGGGGTATTCCTGGTATGTGGTATGAAAGGGAACAAGTTTCCTTTTTGGGTTTAATACCCTTGAGAAGGTTGAAAAAGGAATGTGGGTTGCCTATTAATATTGACATGTATAGAACATAGAGTGATATGGTATGATGGTTCTATTTCAAAGGAGGGATCACTTATATTCCATGAAAAAAAAATATGTGGATTTTAGTGGGATAGTAGATGGTGATCCGAAATGGTTGGTTATAGGTTGGGTGGAGGATGTGAAGATGCATTTTGGTTTGGGAATGAAACGCATGTGGTGTGCATTCATGTAACTATCCATAGCATGGGTGGGATGACTTGGGTTTTAGGGAGTGTAATAACAAAGATTTATTTTTTGAATAGTGTATTTACAAGAAATAGATTCATGAATAGATAATTATTCATGCGATATAAGGTTGGATGAGACAAAAATTGTGGAAGCATGAGTCAGATTGTGTGACCAGGTAGTATGGGAGTGTATTCCCATTTTGGTTCGAATGAAATTGACATGGGAAATGGAAAAAATCAGTGATAGGTCTCTTTAGGATCTCACACTTTCCATATAAAATGGTGAGGGATTACTTGTGTGTCTCCTTGCGATGTTGTCTTGGTGCATAAGTAAAAATTTTATTTTTTAAAACATAGTTACTCTTATGTTTACTGATCAGTGGATTGGTAAATGTGTGATTGCTTTGATAACTTTAGGGTTTTCAGATATATAAGATAAAGTTATATAGGAACATATTTAGTGTTGTGATGGGGGAGAGGTATGATGGAATCCATATTTTTTGGAGTGCACTATTTTCCAATTGAGGGTTTCCACCTCATTTTAAGTGATTTTTATGATCTTTTAGATAGAATTCCTTATAGTATTTATATTTAAATATTTTTTTCTCGATTTTGTTTGGGATTTAAATGGTTATACAAGTTTAATAATTATGTTTTTTATTTTACATGATACATGTTTTTTTGGTTAGGTATTTTTGTTTATCAAGAATATTATATAGATGTTGCAATACTGGGGAGCATCCTATCAGTTCTGGGTGTATGACCCTTATGTTATAAGGGTCATGCACTACTAGAATTTGAGTTATTTTCAATAGGATATTTGGGATGGGATCCTCTCGCAAATGAGATTTTGTGACAGGGTCCCATCGCAAATAGCCCGTTGTAGAAAACAGCGTCGTAAAAAGTATTATTTGCGATGGGCCCGTTGCAAAAAATACTATTTGCAATGAGAAATTTTCCCTTCATAAATAGCTCTCCAATTATATACATTATATATATGTGTGTGTGTGTGTTGTGACGGTCCAGTTTTCTCGTTGCAAATAGTTCTCCGTTTATATATGTTATATATATCAAAACCCTTTGCAATGGGCCCGTCACAAAAAAGTATTTGCGACGATCCCTTTTTCTAGTCACAAATACTTATTTAAAAAATATATATAAACTATTTGTGACGGGGTACCATCGTAAAAGGTCCCATCACAGATACTGAATAAAATAAAAAATATATATATTTAATAAAGTTATGATAAATTAATTAAAAAATAATATTAATATTATTAAAAATATATTAAAATTCTCAATATTCGAAAAAAAATATAAAAAAATCATAAAATATTATTATTATTATTATTATAAAAATAAATAAACATTAAAAAAATATAATACTAATAATAAATATTTAAATATTTAAATATTTAAAAAATTAAAAAAAAATAAATTATGCAATATTCGCGCTAATATAAAAGAAAGAAACTGTAAATATTTTATATTATAAAAAATCTTGAATTCAAATGTTTTTAACATAACAAAAAAATCATTGTGGGTAGTCTTCTGGAGGAGGTGGAGGAGCTGGAGGAGCTGGAGGAGATGGTGGAGGAAACTTTATCCCTAAACTACAAGTTAGATGACGCATGTACTCCATCTTCTTGTGATGCTGCTGCCATCGACACATATCCTCCTCATGATACTATTGTCATCGACGCATATCCTCCTCATAATACTGTTGTTGCTACTACTAATGCTGACGCATCACTTCTTGCTGCTTCTGTAAACTCTCAATAAGCTCACTCTGAGCTCGTAGTTTCTCCTGATACTATGAGCCAGAAGATGATGTCTCTCCATGATCTCCTCTCGAGCTGGACGCCAACATTGCAATAGTACCATAATAAGTCCCAAGAGTCAAATTAGAGCTGATACCAACTAATCATCCCTTCTCAAAGGCATGTTGGGTCGCCTATATTCATGTTGCCTCATCAAAATGGTGGGAACTAGTCTGATCAGCCATCTCAGCCTGACTCTCAGCCTTTTTCTGAGAGGTCGTGGCCTCATATGAATCCTTCAATTCCAATTTGAAATTAAAATAGTAAAAATGTTATATGTAGTTAATTTTCAAACTGAAAAAAGAAATAATACTAACCACAATCCAATGTTGGCGATCACCTCTAATCTCTCCAGTAGATGGATCACTGTACATCCTCCGATAAACTTTATACTCCATAATATCTGGCTGCTCGACTGACTATATGAATATAAAATAAACTGTTTATATTTAAAGTTATATAAAATATTTAAAAAAATATACTTACCATATGCTCTCTACACGTACTGAATGTACGGATACCAGCTCGATGCATCACCTCCTATCTCCCCTAGTTTTTTTGGCCCAATGAAGATCTCCTCTGAAATCCACCACCCAACCAGTGTGAACATAATCCATCCCAAATGTAAGATGAAATGTACTCTGGTCAGTGATCTCTACACAACTCATCAAATATTTTCACTCCTGCTTTTTTCATGGTTGTCCTTCTCAAATTGTGAAAAAACTGATAGAAACGATCACACATAGACACCTCTCATGCCACGTGGATAGCGTCACGCATGCTATCATCAATGGGATACCATAAACCCGACAAATAATTTATAATATCAAGTTATTAATGAAATAAATTTTAAAATAAATATTATTTATTTACATACCAGCCAATGATTGAACACGTCGAGTTTCACATCAATGGGAATCTGTTCCCATGTGATCCCTGGCTGAGAAAAATAATTGTGCAAGAAAGCGCTCCCCTATCCAATAGTTACATGCGTAAAACTGTGAAAAAAGAATAAATAATCAAACAATTAGTAAATAAATAAATTAATGAAAAATAACTAAAATAAACAGGTTACCATACCTTCACGTGCGTGGATCAAATCCAAGATGTGGACATCGCTCAGGAATAGGTTCAGGAATCATCATTCGTGCAAGACTGTGCCCACTCTGCGTACCCCCTGAACCGCCAGTCACCCGAGGGTTAGATAATCACAAATCCTCCTCATCCAAAGGTTTCTCAGCCTCCTGCAACTCACTAAATAGATCATCGTTCATCTGAAACAAAAAATGATTGTTGTTAGCAAAAATTTGAAAATAACTATTATATATAGATATATATTAGTTATGATTATAACCAATATTTAACTATGTTAATTTTCACCTTCATCATCATCTTTATATCTGATGATGTTAATGTCTTCATATTCCTCCTCAGTATCATCAATATCCATATGAGTTTCAGTTTTATCATCTCTTGTCATTTCAAATTAATTTTTAACATCTTCATCACCATCGACCCTTAATTGTGGGGTATAATCATTGATATTCATGTCTCTTTATGAAAAAGATGTATTTTGAGTAGCCTCTTGAAAAATTTTAATTTCTTGCACTTCAGCGGAACCACATTCACTTTGACTAAACTGATTTTCCTAGGATTTCATTTTTATTATGCTCCACCAATCACTCAGGTCTCTTAAAGTAGCACAATACTTTGTGTAATAAATTTTATGTGCCTATTGAGGCATTAAAATGGTTCATTTACTGCAATAAGACTTTTATATTTAATATCGATGATTCTACAAGTCGGATGAACACACAAGCCTCTCTCAGTATCCAACCATCGACATCTAAACATCATTATAAAAATTTTTCCAACATAACACAGTTCAATAATTTCATCTAGCATGCCGTAAAAGTCAACTTCGGTTTCTTTATGATGATATCCTCTCAAGAAAACTCCATTTTTCATTGTTTTTTATTCCCCATATTCGTGTTTATGAAATAGAAAATCATTCTCCATATATGCATTATAAGATTTAACCATTTTGGGTGGTGGGTTACTCAATATACATAGTCTCTTATCAATTTTATCATCATGTTGAGACACCTGAAAATTTGTAAAATAATTATTAATATAATAAATAATAAACTGAATTTATATGTTAACCCATCAATAATTTATTTTACCAATTTTTGAAACCAATGAGAAAAAAAATTCTGGCGTTCTTCAAGAGCAGCTGCTGTAATTTATGGAAGTTGTTTCTTGATATTATTATCATATAACCTAAAAATAAAATAAGTTTACTTATTGTAACATAAATTATAGAAAAATTGATAAAAGAACTCATAGTAAAAATGATTTCATTTCTTCACAGTTGAGTAGAACATATATATGATCTTTGTGATGTTCATCATCTGAAATCCATCATTCGTAAACTCCACTGAAGCCAAGATCTAGATGATTAAAAACTAATAATTGATTTTCCATTTCATCATCAACATTCCCCTCATTATTTCCCATGTAGTTGTGTTTTGAGGGATATTCAGATTCAAAATAATGAGAGCAGAAAAAAAAAAGCAATTTCTTCTTGCAAATAAGCTTCAACAATTGAGCATTCAACTGATGCTTTGTTACGTACTTTTTTCTTCAATTTCTGCATGCATATCTTGAATGGGTATATCCATAGAAATTGTATCAGACCTCCATATTTTTCTTCATGTGGTAAATGTAATATCAGATGTTCCATTAATCCAAAGAAACCTGGCTGGAAGATTTTTTCCAGTTTATATATAATTACAACAACATCTTCTTCCAGTTTTCTTAGTGCATCAAAGTCTGTTGTCTCTACAAAAATGTCTCAAAAAAATGATATGTCTTTAATCGAATCCCAAATCATATAATTAAACAAACCTCTTAATCTAATCAGCATAATTATTTCAATTTTAACCTGACAATCATGACTTTTTAATCTGGTAATATGACCATTCTTAACACATCTTCCCAAATTGGAAGTATAGCCATATGGAAGTCTCAAATCTATAATCCACTGAAATAATAATAATCATCTCTCTTTGGGTAGTGTATAAGATACTTTTGGCTTCATTGACCTCTGTGATCTGACATTTTCAAATAGTTCAAGTTCCGATTGCCTGCAAATTTTGGCAAGATCTAATTGTGCCTTTACATTATATTTTGTATTACCTGTTATATCCAAATTTGTATGAAATAAATTATCAAAATAGTTTTTCTCAATACAAATGACATCCAGCATGTGGTGGATTAACAAATCAGACCAATATGGCAGATCTCAAAAAAATGCTCTGTTTTATTCAATTGTGTTCTTTCCCAAAGCCATGAATTTTCTATTGGTTTATTATTGGTCCAAATGTGATGGGTAGTAATAAAAATACAACTGATTTTAACTATTTACCTGAGATATTTTTTGGATGTTCATTCCTTTCAATTGTTCGTTTTCTAAAATGATATTTTTTCCTCCGAAAAAGATGATCAGTTGAAAGAAATTTGCGATGATAGTTAAAATAGCAATGTTTTTTCCATTGACAAGCATAAATGCTTTGTTACCTCCCATACAGTAAGGGCATGATTTCATACCATGTGTAATCTAGCCAGATAATATGTCATATATCAGGAAGTCCCTAATTGTCCACATTAATGAATATTTTAGTAGGAAATTTTTTTTCGTAGCAACATCATATGTACTCACACCATTACTCCACAATGAATTTAACTCATCAGTCAATGGTTTCAAATAAACATCAATATTATTTTTTGGATGTCCTGGGATTAATAAGGTCAAAAAGATATAAGTCTCCTTTATCAACATCCATGGAGGTAAATCGTATGGAGTTATAAAGACAGGTCAACATGAATACTGACTATAATAAGAACCAAATGGACAAAAATTGTTAGTAGAAAGACCCAATCGCATGTTTCGGGCTTCTAAAGCAAAAGACGGATGCACTCAATCAAAATGTTTCCATGAATCCCCATCATATAGATGATTCAAACTTTTACCAGTTGAAATCTTGGTTTTGTTCCATGACATCATTGTCACTGTGTTATTAGACATAAATAAATGATGCAACCTTGGTGTAACCAAGAAATATCTCAACTACTTTACTTGAATAAATACAAACTTCCCCAATTTAGCTTCTTTATACCTCGATTGTCCACACATGGAACAACTATTCAATGAATCATTTTCCCCAGAATATAAGATGCAATCATTTTAACATGCATGAATATTCTAATAACTAAGGCCCAGATTATGAACAAGAATCTTTCTCTCGTAGTAATTTGTAGTCAACACATTTCCTTCAGTTAACAGTGTTTTAATCAAAGAAAATATCTGATCAAAATAGTTGTTTGACATTCCATTATTTGATTTAATAGCCATAAATTTTGCAACTGCTTATAATTTTCTTATCTTTCAACTAGGATATAATGCATCCTCAAAAGACCTCAACAACTCATAAAATTCAAATGGTGCCAACTCGAGAGTTAAATCAATATCATCCAGAGTTTTAGTTTTTTTAACAGAGAGACTTACAACATCTTGTACTAAATTTTGAAACCGTGATGGATTCAGAATAAAATTATTAGTATTTATCTAGAACATCATTCACCGTGTTGATACCAAAAAACATAATCTGGTTGAAAACCAAAATGCAAGAGATGTCCCCCAACATTGTCAAATGTGTAAAACATTCTCAGAGCACATTTTTGACAAGGATTCTTAATTGTTCCTTCTGTAATAAATTATGGTTTTTATGATGCAAATAATAAGAAAGATTCAACACCCCCAATATATACAGGATTTAAACAAAAACTTTTTGTATTTATATGTTGATTTATCCAAGCACGATCATCTAATAATGACTGTTGTCGACTTTCTTATTCAATATTTTTATACAAAATATAAAATCATTACTATTTTTGAATAATTTGAAATAAGAAAAACACTATCCAAAAAAGAGAAGATAAATAATTACAGCTACTTCTTACTAATTACAACTAATTACGGGCGATACAATTTCTAGTGGATTGACGGCTTCTCTTTTGTTTGACGGCTCATTTACTTTTAACTTTCTCCCACTAAAATCATAATAAAGAATCTACTTGAAGGTATGCATATCCATTCTCATGCATATAAGAATGAATAATTGTACCTCTGACCAGATTCTTCATTGTGATTTCAGTGTGAGAAAGATGCAAGTAAATGAGATGTCAGACAAAAGATCCCCCTTTTCGTCGATGTATCATCTTCTTCCAACTATCACCACCTGAAAATATTATTAAAAATATGGTTCTACGAATGCATATCCAATCTCATGTATACGAGATTGGATATGCATACGTATAAGCACATTTTCTATAATGTTTTGAGTATGTGAGAGTTGAAATGAGAATACTTATTGATCAAAAGGAGTGCCTCTAATCCACTAGAAATTGTGCCAAGTTCTTACAATTTATTTCAATTTATTACAATTTATTCCTAATTTTTTATAATTTTTCCTAATTTTTCCTAATTTTTCTTAATTTTTCCTAATTATTGATAATTTTTCCTAATTATTGATAATTTTTCCAAATTTTTCCTAACTATTCCTAACTATTCCTAATTATTCCTAATTATTCATAATTATTCCTAATTTATCATGAACCGTCCCCCATGGCCCGTGCCGTAACTACCCCAAGCCCGCCTTCCATAGTCCAGGGGCTGGCGACTAGCACCAAAGGCGTAATTCCCTAAAACTGGGAAGGCATTGCCTTTATAAACTGAAAACACACACAGCAAAGTATAAGTTGGAAGAAAAACACTATGTAAAACTGTATACAAAAAGGATTGCTAAAAAGTAAAGGGGCCATGAATACAAGCCCAACTGTAAAGTACAAGTACAACTGAAAAGGAACAAAAACATCTGAAATATGTAAAGCAGCTCCTGAATCATCTGCCATAGATCCTACCTGAAAGGTAGGTATAGATAGCCTCCACAGCACTCCACGTATGTCTGTCTCCTCCGTGTACCATCACGCCGTGTGGTCCACCTCCGGGTACCATCCAATCCTGCTACTCTCGGCCGCAGTCAGCATTGTCTGTCATTTACAACCAACACAATGAGGTGCGGGCTAAGCCCGTGCAGGGGTGAGTATAACGATACTCAGTAGGGACCCCGAGACCCTCAAGGCCTCACAAAATCCAACAAGGATAAACCACAAAGTATGAAATCAACGGATAGACATTACTTAGGTATATGCTCATACATATAGCTAAGTTATCAAGTAACTCATCTCAATCATGAGGAAAACACAGAAGTCATTGATTCATCTCAAACCAGGATTTTATTCTAGGGATAGTATCAAGTAACATTCCCAGTCACACTGTCGAAACCTCAACTGCTGGAGTACTCCTCCTCTATAGAGTATTTTGGGCCTGCCACGTCACATAGAGGTGCTTCCCACTATCCTGGACTGCTAAGGTACTCCTCCTGTTGAGTATCGTGGGTCTGCAGCATCACACAGAGGCACTCCCCACTGTGGGTCTGCCAAGTCACATATAGGTACTCCCCCTCGTTGCATGCTAAGGTACTCCTCCTATCAAGTATCGTGGGTCTGCTGCGTCACACAGAAGCGCTCCCCACTGTGGGTCTTCTGTGACACCAAGGTGCTTCCCACTGGGCTAGTCGAAACACTCCGAGTCGAATCGGTCAGCAGTCGTTAGGTCTCAGTAAACTACTAGGTCTCTGCACTATACATGCTCGTCTCTAGGAGGATCCTCTCCACAAGCTACTGTTTAATGATCCAACTTCCACGAAGTCCCACGAAGAAGTATCTCAAGGGTCTTCCACGTCATAGAGGTCTCAACGCAATTGATGGAACATCAATCGCACACCCGATCTGTAAGTTATTAGCCTTTTAGTCCCGAGGGCCCGGTTGGATTTGTGTACGATCCAACCTGACTGTATATCAACTTTACCCCAAACTCTAGTGGGGTAAACTCAAAGGGACCGTTGTGCTCCAATAATACCAGCACCGCTGAAGGTTCATCAAATGGTCGACCGGTGCCAAAGATATGGCCAAAAGAAAGTAAAGGCCGGTAGTGGGCCCAAGTTTGGTCCGACCCCAGTCTCGGCCAACCTATTCTGGGTTGACCCAATCAGCCCGCTTGGTTTGTCCTGGTCCGCTGGGCCCGGCCAAGCGGACTACAGGGCTGGTTCGACCCAGAGGTCACCGTGTAGGCGGCTCAGGCGGCTCGGCCTGGAAAGCCGAGCCAGTTCCGCCAGCGACGCCACGAAGGATGCCACAGGCCGGATCAGGTGGTCGGCACAGCGCGGCCAGTTCGATCGGGAGCTAGGGTGCGGGCAGGCCGCGCGGGGTGTCGAGAAGGTCGCGGGCACGTCGCGCGGGGCGCGGGCAGGCCGCGCGGGAGGCCACGGGCAGGCAGGCCGGCGGCCGGGCAGGCCAGTTTGGCGCGGCTCGGGCTAGCGCGGGCCGGCGATGTTCGGCCGGGAGCACTGGTGTGTTGCGGGGGGTGTCACGGTTCACGGAGGCTGTGGGTAGCATGTCCTTTGTCATTGTCGCCTCCGTCACCTCGTTGTCGCTTTGTCGCCATGTCGAGGATCATCTCAAACAAGAACGGCGGAGGGGTCGGGCCATGTTGTTTTGGACCGCACCCTCCGCGTTTAGGGTGATATCAATTGGATCATCAAGAAAAGAAGATGAACAAAAACTCACCCATAAACAATTCCTTTCCAACCGTTGAAGAAGATAGAAAAGGAATAACATCAACATGTAATAAAGCCCCTACCATTGTTGTTCGTTCATCGTTTGTTGACGGAGTTACAGGAAGAAGACGAAGAGGATCGTTGTTCGTCGTGACCGCCAAGCACTTCCAAACCCAAGTTGCGTCGGCTCAAGGAAGACGCTCCACATCGTTTGGTGTCTGGGGAAGAAGTTGAAGAGGATCAGCATTCTTCGTCGGTGGAGCATTCTTCGTTCTTCATTGGGAGCTTTTCTCCCTAGCTCTCCTCTTCCAAAGTTCCACCAAATGAAAGATGCCAACCCAAAATAAATAATAGATTGTCTATTATTTTAGTTGTTGGCATGAATTCAAATAGAGGATTAATTAATTAGATAGTATCCTCCTAATTAATTGATGAGAGTTGTCACAAAATTAATAAAGGGAAGTTGAAGAGGCTCCCCCATATTAATTGGACCTTGAGGGTTTCTCCAATTTAATGGGGAGTTTAAGGGGTTAAGATCCCGTGTGGTCCCCACCACATTAATCCTCTCATAGGAGGTTGGGTTCGAGTGGGCCCCACCACCATAACCTCTCATGGGAGGTTAAGGTGCGATGGTTCTACCACCAACCTCCATGAGGAGGTTTTAACCACCACACACCAAACAGCGGCTCAAATAAAATAAAGTGTATGTCACTTTATTTTATTATTATTTTAAAGAAAATCCAAAAACTAACTTCTATCCTCGAATCACTACCGTCGAAGTGAAAGTATTCTTAAGAGAATACTGACACTGTGAGTTCAACGATTTCCTCAGATTTCAATTCTAAGCACCGGTTCAAAAGTTATAAAAACTTGCTTGTACGTTCACTAAACGTACCTGAAGAAAACTTTATAAACTGATTCCGGGCACACCGGGCCTCAGAATCATGCACCGTAAATTTTTGTGGACTCATAAAAATATCATGTTTTAAAAAAAAATCCACGGTATTTCTGGGTCTTTACATTCTCCCCACCTCAGGGCTTTATGTCCCCATAATCTACAACTCGAACTAAGGGAACAAATGTGGGTACTGATCATGTATCTGAGCCTCCCGATCCCATGTGCTCTCCTGGAGGTCCCGGTGCTGCCAGCGAACGCGCACTAGAGGTATCGACCGTCCACGTAGGACCCACTCCTGTTGATCCTTAATCTCCACTAGAACCTCCGTGAAAGTTTCCCCATCATCGATGTCCAACTCTCCATGGTTGATGATGTAAGAAGGGTCGTGCACGTATCTCCTCAGCTGGGAAACATGGAAGACGTCGTGAACCCGGTGCAACTGAGGTGAAAGAGCCAAGCGGTAAGCCACCTCACCTACTCTGCTGAGGACCTGGAAAGGTCTGATGAATCGCGGAGATAACTTGCCACCTCGGACAAATCTTCGTAAACCTCGTCGGGGTGAGACCCATAGAAAGACGTGGTCACCATCCTCGAACTCCAGAGGTCTCTATCTCCTATCAGCATACGACTTTCACCTACTTTGTGCAGTCTTCATCTGCTCCTAGATGATCTGCACCTTCTATGTGGTAGCCTATACCATCTCTGGTCCCACTAGTGTTGACTCTCCTGGGTCTGTCCAGCATTGTGGCGATCTACAAGGTCGACCATACAAGGCCTCAAAAGGTGTCATCCCAATAGTAGAGTGATAGTTGTAGTTGTAAGAGAACTCCACCAATGGTATGTGATCCTCCCAGCTATGACCGAAGTCGAGGAAACAAGAACGTAGCATGTCCTCGAGGGTTTGAATGGTCCGCTCAGTCTGACCATCTGTCTAAGGATGGAAGGTGGTGCTCAGGCTAAGCTGTGTCCCGAAAGCCTCCTACAACCCCTTCCATAGCTGGGAATTAAATCATGTGTCACGATCAGAGACAATCATCTAAGGTATACCATGTAAACGCACAATCTCCTGCTCATAGAGTCATCCCAAACTCTCTACTGAACCCTGCTCTCTGATCGGTAGGAAGTGGGCCGACTTGGTGAGTCGATCAACGATCACCCAAATCGAGTTGTGACCCCTGGATGTACGTGGAAGACCCATCACAAAGTCCATGGATATCTCATACCACTTCCACTCTAGGACCTCTAAAGGTTGGACCAAGCCTACTGGTACTTGTTACTCCGCCTTCACTTGCGTACAAGTGAGGAATTGAGAGACAAACTCTGCTACCACCATCTTTATACCTAGCCACCAGTGCTATCGTCTGAGGTCCTGATACATCTTCATCACACCTGGATGTACCGCTAGAGGGGATGTGTGTAACTCCCTCAACACTTACTCCTGAAGTGACACTGGCACCATAGTACATCCTCTGAAGAGGATGACGTGCTCCCCACCTTCAGAAAATCCATCAGGTGTCTGCCCTGTGGATATCTGAGCACGTTGTGTCTCACAGTCAGCATCCCCATGTTGCGCCTCCTTGACTTGCTGAAGGAGTGGGGGAGTGGATGTAAGAGACTGTAGAAATTCTTCTACATCCCTATCCAAAAAGGATATCTGTAAGGCAGCCAGCTACTCTGTCGCCTCTCCTAGAAGATGTATACCAGATCTCCTACTGAGTGCATCTGCAACAACTTTCCCCTTCCCAGGAGTATAGACTCTCTCAAAGTCATAGTCCTGGAGGAACTCAAGCCAACGTCGTTGTCTTAGGTTCATGTCCTTCTGAGAGAAGATATACCTGAGACTCTTGTGATCAGAGTACATGGTAAAATGCTTGACCATCAGATAGTGTCACCATATATTCAAGGCGGAGACCACTGCTGCTAACTCCAGGTCATGGGTAGCGTAGTTCTACTCATGTTGTCTCAGCTGACGAAAACCATAAGTGATCACTGCTCACTCTTGTATCAGGACACACCCGAGTCTGGTCTCTGATGCGTCGTAGTAGACTACGTACCCTACGCCTTCCTCTGGAAGACTCAAGATGGGGGCACTAGTCAGCCTCTTCCTCAACTCCTGAAAGCTTTGTTGGCATCTCTCTGACCACACTAAGGGTTTCCCCTTCTTCGTTAAGGCTGATAGTGGTGATGAAACTCTGGAAAATTCTGGTATGAACCTCCGATAGTAACCAACCAAACCTAGGAAACTCCGCACTTCCGTCACACTCCTGGGTGGCTCCAAAGCAATCTCCACCTCAATATTCACTGGATCTACAGCAACTCTAGCCTCTGAGATGACATGACCCAGAAAGTGAACCTCTCAGATCCAAAACTGGCACTTAGAGAGCTTACTATAAAGTTAGTGCTCTCAAAATGTGTCCAGTACTACCCGCAAATGGTAGTTATGCTCCTCCTCAGTAGTTGAGTAGATCAGAATGTCGTCGATGAAGACTATGACAAAGTGATCAAGGTAAGGCTGGAAGATCCTGTTCATGAGTCCCATGAACACTTCCGGTGTGTTGGTTATGCTGAAAGGCATAACCAAGAACTCGTAGTGCCCGTACCAACATCTGAAGGTCATCTTTTGCACATCCTCATCTCGAACTCTAAGCTGGTGATAGCCAGATCTGAGGTCTATCTTCGAGACCATCATGCTCCCTTCAGCTGATCAAACTGGTCATCAATCCTTGGGAGTGGGTACTTGTTCTTCACGGTCACTTGGTTCAGGAGACGATATTCAACACAGAGCCTCAAGCTCCCATCCACCTTCTTGGAGAACAGAATCAGGGCTGCCCAGGGTGAAACACTGGGCCGGATGAATCCTTTCCCCTGAAAGTCCTCTAGTTGTACCCGCATATCATGAAGATCATCGAGAGACATCTGATATGTTGGTGTAGATATCGGTGTCGTCCCAGGGTACTGGTCAATGTAAAAGTCCACCTATCAATGAGGAGGCAGTCCTAGAACATCGTCAGGGAAAACATCTGTGTACTAGTCCACCACTACAGAATAGCTCAAACTCTTCACATCTATTGCTCCGAGGGTAAGGCAGGCCAACTGATGAGTGATCGGCTGCACCCTCCTCTGAGTAAGTTTGTCATGTCCTGCAAAGGCTCCCTTCTCGCCGGTGAAGGTGAAACCGGTCCCATCTGTGTGGACACACTACATTTTGCACCTAATACAGTCAATCTGAGCATGAACTATAGATAACTAGTCCATACCCAAGATGACGCCCTAAGGCCTTGACGCTGCTATGAGGAGATCCCAGCTGAAGATCTCGCCTCCTAGAGTAAGCTCACACTACCAGCACCAGTGCGTAATCATTGAGTCTGATCCCGTAGGATTATATAGCCGTAAGGATCGAGCCAACGACTCCGTCGGAATCTCCAAGATCTGAACGAGGGTAGTGGAAATGAAAGAGTGACTGGCACATGTGTCTATAAGAACAGCAGCTAAGGTAGAGTAGACATAGATCGTACCCCGAATCATCTCCAAAGCACCATGATCGTAAGCCTCAGCTGCCTGGAACTGAGCTCTCCCCTATCCACCTGCTCCCTGCATTCGGGGTGGACCTCCTGGTGGTGGTGGTGGTAACACCTCAAAATGCCATCCACCGCCAGCTGCACGGACAGCTCCTCTGCCACATCCACCTCCTCCCTACGGACCACCTCGATCAAATCTCTACCTCTGCCTGGGAGGTCCATCAACTGTCTTCTGATTATCTGAATGGCGGGTCGGACAGTCACGAGCCATGTGACCCTACCCACCGCAGGTGTAACACTGTCTACTCTTGGCATGTATGTCACTACCTTGGGTGCCCCGCACAACTAATCATGAGTCATGTGGTCATCCACCTATGGGTATGGTCCTATTGGACCTATGTGTCATCTATCTAATGCCAACTGCAGAAGAATCTGCTGCATGTCAACTAGTGGTGGGTCTCGCTGCTGGAGACTACTTAGTAAGGAAACTCTCCACTATAAGGGCTCTCTCTAGCACCCCCGCCTGCGTCGGGATGCTGAGTGAGATCTTCGAAGCCCTGATCTCTCAGATGAGCCCCTACTCGAAGGTCCAGGCCCTGAAGAATCGGTCTCGCACCATATAAGTGGAGTAGCGTGAGAGGTCGTTGAACCTCGCTGAGTACTGAGCTACCGTCATTCTACCATGTTGTAGATACAGTAGCTCATGTATCCACACTGCACGAAGGGTGGCTAGGACAAACCCCACCTGAAACGGGATCTCGAAGTCTGTCTATAGTAGCGTCATCTCATCATGCACCTGGAGCATCAGGCTCCACTATCTTCTTCCTGCTGCCTGAAGGAGACTCACGGCAAGGATCGCCATAAGCTCTGCTAGTGTCCCTACTAGTTTGAAGACTCTCACCACAGCCTCCAGCCAATCCTCAGCCGCTTGTGGATCTATCTCTCCCCTGAAACAGGGTGGCCTCTGGTGCTGGAACTCGTGCAATGCGCTCAAGTGGAATGCATCATCTGCTGTTGGGTCTGGTGGCATCGGTGGCCCAACGGGTAGTGGTACCACTTGTGCCTCCGTTGGAAGAGGACCATGCACCAAGGCCTCATCGCTCGGTGGGCTATTAGTGTGTACAACTCTCGAGACTCTCACTGGTCATCTGCAGGGATGCATCCTGAAAGAAACAGATGTGACATGGTCAAAAGATTATACCTGGTGAGCTGACCTGGTTGAGCTGACTTAAAGAAAAACTTTTGAAAACACACACGCAATCAGTGTTTTCGTGCACTGAGTTGGAAATCAGTATTCAGGGTCCTAGTGTATGGATACATTGTATGCCGCACCAACACTGTACTCCCTGAACTGAAAACCACACTCAGTACCCTTAACACTATTGCTTCATAGAAAAGAAATATCAGAGTCCTAAGTTTTTTAGTATAACCAACTCCTCTGATACCAATTTTCCACAACCCGTCCCCTAGGACCCGTGCCGTAACTACCCCAAGCCCACCTTCCTTAGTCCAGGGGCTGGCGACTAGCACCAAAGGCGTAATTCCCTAAAACTGGGAAGGCATTGCCTTTATAAACTGAAAACACACACAACAGAGTATAAGCTAAAAGAAAAACATAAAGTAAAACTGTATACAAAAAGGAGTGCTGAAAATTAAAGGGGCCGGAAATACAAGCCCAACTGTAAAGTACAGGTACAACTAAAAAGGAGAAAAAATAGCTGAAAGATGTAAAACAGATCCTAGATTTTCCGCCATGGATCCTACCTAAAAGGTAGGTATAGATAGCCTCCATAGCACTCCACGTCCGTCCGTCTCTTCCGTGTACCATCACGTCGTGTGGTCCACCTCCGGGTACCATCCAATCCTAGTACTCTCGGCCGCAGTCAGCACTGTCCGTCATCTGCAACCAACAAAATGAGGTTCGGGAAAAGCTCGTGCAGGGGTGAGTATAACGATACTCAATAGGGACCTCGAGACCCTCAAGGTCTCACAAAATCAAACAAGGATAAACCACAAAGTATGAAATCAACGGATATCCATTACTTAGGTATATGCCCATAAATACACGTAAGTTATCAAGTAACCCATCTCAATCATGTGGAAAACACATAAGTCACTGACTCAGCTCAAACTAGGATTTTATTCTAGGGATAGTATTAAGTAACATTCCCAGTCACCCTGTTGAAACCTCGGATGCTGGAGAACTCCTCCTCTATAGAGTATTGTGGGCATTCTGCAACACACAGAGGCACTTCCCACTATCCTGGACTGCTAAGGTACTCCTCCTATCGAGTATCGTGAGTCTGTTGCATCACACAGAGGCGCTCCCCACAGTGGATCTACAGCGTCACACAGAGGTTCTCCCCCTCGTAGCCTGCTGAGATACTCCTCATGTCGAGTATCATGGGTCTGCTGCGTCACAGAGAGGTTCTCCCCACTGTGGGTCTTCTGTAACACCAAGGCACTCCCCACTGGTCTAGTCGAAACACTCCGAGTCGAATCGGTCAGCAGTTGTTAGGTCTAAGCCAGCTACTAGGTCTCCCCATTACGCACGCTCATCTCTAGGAGGATCTACGCAAAAAGATAATTTTCAATGCTCTAACTGCCACGAAGTCCCATGAAGAAGTATCTCAAGGGTATTACATGTGATAGAGGTCTCAACGCAACTGACAGCACGTCAATCGGACGCCCGGTCTGTGAGTTATTAGCCTTTTTTTCCTGCGGTCCTGGTTGGATTCGTGTATGATCCAACCTGAACATATCTCAACTTTACCCCGAACTCTAGTGGTGTAAACTCAAAGGGACTATCGTTCTCCCAAAATATTAGTGACGCTGACGGTTTGTCAAACGGTCGACCGGTGCCAAAGATATGGCCAAAAGAAAGTAAAGGTCGGTAGTCGGCTCGGGTCCAGTCCGACCCAGTCAGACCAACTCGGCCCACCCTAGTCTGGGCCGACATGGTATGGGCCGACCCGGTCTGCACGCTAGGTTCGGCCTAGTCCGCTGGGCCCGGCCTAGTGGACTGCGGGGGTGGTTCGGCCCGGAGATCGCCGAGTAGGCGGCTCGGGCAGCTCGGCCCGGAAAGCGGAGCCGCTTCGGCCAGCGATGCTGCAAAGGACACTGCGGGCCGGCTCGTGTGGCCAGCGCAGATCGGCCAGGAGTCGGGGCACGGGCAAGCCGCGGGCAGGCCGGCAGGGCGTGGGCAGGCCGGCAGGGTGCACAAGAGTCCGCGGGCAGGCCGCGCGGGGCGCGGGTAGGTCGGCAGGGCACAGGGCAGGTCGCGACAAGGTGCACGGGGCGCCGGGCAGGCTGCACGGGGCACGGGCAGGCTGTGGGCAGGCCACGTGGGGTGCGGGAAGGCCGCGGGTAGGCCGAGTGGGGTGCGGGTAGGCCGCATGCTGGCAGGCCGGAGGCCGGGAAGGCCGGTTCGGCGTGACTCGGGCCGGTGCGGGCCAGCGGTGTTCGGCTGGGAGCACCGATGCGCGGTGGGGGCGACGCAGTTCCCTGAGGTCGTGGGTAGCACGGCCTTTGTCGTTACCACCTTCATCGCCTCATTGCCACTTCATCACCATACCGAGGATCATCTCAAACAAGAACGACGGAGGGGTCGGGCCATGTTTTTTTGGCCCACACCCTCCGCATTTAGGGTGGTATCAATTGGCTCATGAAGAAAAGCAGATGAACAAAAACTCACCCGCAAAAAATTCCTTTCCAACTATTGAAGAAGATAGAAAAGGAATAACATCAACATGTAATAAACCCCCTACCTTTGTTGGTCGTTTTCTGTTCATTGATGGAGTTGCAGGAAGAAGATGAAGAGGATCGCCATTCGTCGTGTCCGCAAAGCACTTCCAAACCCGAGTTGCGTCAGCTCGAGGAAGATGCTCTACTTCAGTAGGTGTCCGGGGAAGAAGTTGAAGAGGATCGGTATTCTTTGTCGGTGGAGCGTTCTTCATTCTTCATTGGGAGCTTTTCTCCCTAGCTCTCCTCTTCCCAAGTTCCACCAAATGAAAGATGCCAACCCAAAAGAAATAATAGATTGTCTATTATTTTAGTTGTTGGCATGAATTAAAATAGAGAATTAATTAATTAGATATGCTCAACCTAATTAATTGATGAGATTTGTCACAAAATTAATAAAGGTAAGTTGAAGAGGCTCTCCCATATTAATTGGAGCTTGAGGGTTTCTCCAATTTAATGTAGAGTTTAATGGGTTAAGAGCCCGGGTGGTCCCCACCACATTAATCCTCTCATGGGAGGTTGGGTTCATGTGGGCCCCACCACCATAACCTCTCAAGGGAGGTTAAGGTATGGTGGTCCCACCATCAACCTCCATGAGGAGGTTTTAACCACCACACACCAAATGGCAGCTCAAACAAAATAAAGTGTAGGGCACGTTATTTTTTTATTTTTTTAAAGAAAACCCAAAAACTAACTTCTATCCTCGACTCACTGCCGTCGAAGTGAAAGTATTCTTAAGAGAATACCGGCATTGTGAGTTCAACGGTTCCCTCGGATTTCAATTCTGAGCACCGGTTCAAAAGTTTTAAAAACTCACTCGTACGTTTACTGAACATACATAAACAAAACTTCAAAAATTGATTCTGGGCACACGGGGTCTTAGAATCATGCGCTGTAAATTTTCACGAACTTGTAAAAATCCCATGTATTAAAAAAATCCATGGGATTTATGGGTCTTTATATAATTTTCCCTAATTTTTCCTAATTTTTCCTAATTTTTCCTAATTATTGCTAATTTTTCTTAATTGTCCCTAATTATCCTTAATTTTTTCTAAGTATCCCCAACTATCCCTAACTATCCTTTTTTTCCTAATTATCCCTAATTGTCCCTAATTATCCCTAATTATCTCTAATTATCCCTAATTATCCCTATTTATGACTACTTATGACTATTTCTAACTATTTAGGACTATTTGTGATTATTTGTGACTATTTCTGACTAATTATGACTAATTATTACTAATTATTACTAATTATTAGTATTTATTAGTATTTATTAGTATTTATTACTATTTATTACTATTTATTACTATTTATTACTATTTATTACTATTTATTACTATTTATTACTATTTATTACTATTTATTATTATTTATTACTATTTATTACTAATTATTACTAATTATTACTAATTATTACTAATTATTACTATTACTGGTTATTACTGGTTATTACTAGTTATTACTGGTTATTACTGGTTATTACTGGTTATTACTAGTTATTTCTAATTATTACTAATTATTACTAATTATTACTAATTATTACTATTTATTACTATTTATTACTATTTATTACTATTTATTACTATTTATTACTATTTATTACTATTTATTACTATTTATTACTATTTATTACTATTTATTACTATTTATTACTATTTATTACTATTTATTACTATTTATTACTATTTATTACTAATTATTACTAATTATTACTAATTATTACTAATTATTATGAATTATTACTATTTAGTACTATTTATTACAATTTATTACCATTTATTACCATTTATTACCATTTATTACCATTTATTACCATTTATTACCATTTATTACCATTTATTACCATTTATTACCATTTATTACCATTTATTACCATTTATTACCATTTATTACCATTTATTACCATTTATTACCATTTATTACCATTTATTACCATTTATTACCATTTATTACCATTTATTACCATTTATTACCATTTCTTACCATTTCTTACCATTTCTTACCATTTCTTACCATTTCTTACCATTTATTACCATTTATTACCATTTATTACCATTTATTACCATTTATTACCATTTATTACCATTTATTACCATTTATTACGAATTATTACTAATTATTACTAATTATTACTAATTATTACTAATTCTTACTAATTCTTACTAATTCTTACTAATTCTTACCATTTGTTACCATTTGTTACCATTTGTTACCATTTTTTACCATTTTTTGCCATTTATTACCATTTATTACTATTTATTACTATTTATTACCATTTATTACTATTTATTACTATTTATTACTATTTATTACTATTTATTACTAATTATTAGTATTTATTACTAATTATTACAAATTATTAATATTTATTACTAATTCTTACTAATTGTTACTGATTGTTACTAATTTTTACTAATTTTTACTAATTTTTACTAATTTTTACTAATTATTAGTATTTATTACTATTTATTACTATTTATTAATAATTATTACTAATTATTAGTATTTATTACTTATTATTTGTATTTATTGCAAATTATTAGTATTTATTACTATTTTTTACTAATTATTAATATTTATTAGTATTTACTACTATTTTTTATTAATTATTCTTATGTATTCCAAATTATTACTAATGAGTGTTAATTATTATTAATTATAGCAAATTACAGCTACTAATTATTAATTACCGCTAATTATTTATATTCATTATTAATGATCTTTAATAATTCCTAATTACAACTAATTATTAATAATTAGTACTAATAATTTAAACTTATTATTACAAATAAGTACTGATGAAAAAATAATCTAAATATAATTCAATTGCAACTAATTAACAATAATTAAAACTAATATAAAAAAATAAAATAAATATTAAATTAAATAAAACATAAATACCTTTAAACTTGATCTATTATAGGTAGAGACGACTTCAAAAACTTCTTCGTAAAAAAATAACTCATAGAAATTTTCACGCTAAAATTAGAGTTTAGAGAGAGAGAAAGTAGGAATTAAGGGGGAGAATGAAAAAACGGATGGGTGAGGTTAGATTAGTTATGACGGTACTATTTGCAACGGGAGTCTCGTCGCATATACCTTCGGCCACATTTATTACTGTTGGCGGTTAAAAGGGTATTTACGATGGGACTCATCGTAAATAGTGGTCTGCTGACACACTATTTGTGACGGGGCAACATCCTGTCACAAATAGTATTTACCGCCGTCGGGTATTTATGACGGGCTCTGTCGCAAATCGTATTTACCGCCTCTGGTTATTTGCGATGGGGGGTGCCTCCCCATCGCAAATAACCTCTTCGACGGATTATTTGCGACGGGATTTATTCCCGTCGCAAATAACCCGTTGCAAAAGGCCATTTTTTCGTAGTGATGGTGCCAGTGAAATCGATTGGAGCTTGGTTGATAGAAACTAAGGTAATAGTGTATTGGTAGGAAAAATTGCATCTCATCCCATGGAAAATATGTGGATTGGAATTCAGTTTTGGTTTTCATGTTGATTCAATGTGTTGATGACTAAATCATGTGGTATTCAATATTTTATTAGAGAGGGAATCAAAATATGTAATCATCAGTTCTTATATAGAGGGTATGATAAAACAAATTGACTGGGATAAATAATTTTACTATTTTGTTACACCAATTGTTGATATGAACATCATATGTGTTTTTGTGTGGTTACAGGATATCTTTGGGAGTTAAGGTGTTGTGATCTAGTTGATGATATGAGGAAACAATGGAAGTGGCTAGGTGTTTCAAGAGAACTAAGTCAGTGGAGGATCGACTAGTGTTTCACGAGTAATTGGATTTAGTGATATAAAAATCACATCTGGAGTGTCATATTGGGTGTGGCATATGTGTTTTGAGAATTGGAGCATGTGTTGTGAGAAAAAATCCATTTTTTGGGTTTAGTGTGTGAGTGTTTGGTCTATACTTTGTTTTTTTTTTTCATTTTAATTGGGGTGTGATATTGTATTACTATCATTGAATTTGAAGCTAAAAGATGTTTTCATGTGCTTCTCTAGGATGATAAGTGTTACGATGGAGTGTTTATTTAAGTCAAATAATTATGGGTTGTTTAATTATGGGGAAATTTTAATAATCAGTATCAAAATAGGGTTTTTTATAATTGGGACTATAATTGAGATTTCATGAGCTGAGGAATCGATAATACGTATTTTCTTGTGTTTAGGATTTTCGGTGGAGTTTGGGAGTGTCATGTGAATGTTGGAGGGAATTTTCTCAGGGTTGGGTTTTAATTTTGGTTTTATGTGTTAGAAAACACTACAACTAGGTGTGTTATAGTGTGGCGTGATATGGTCCAGTCCTTGAATAATGGATTTCTTGGATTATTCTATGATCTAGTGATGTTGAGGTAATAGTTTTTGATGAATTTAGTATATCACACTACAATAATGGTTTTTTATGGTGAATGGGAAGTGTAAGATTTAGTTATAGATTCTGGAGAGATCACTTCATAGACTGGTATGATACATCATATGGTTTTTCTTGAGGAAAAGGTGTCATTTTGTAACCTTTTTGGTGTTTTTTCCAGAATTTCTGGATATATTTTCTAGGTTCTTTCTTTAAGAATGTCATAACATTGTGAGCCTTTGGGTTATGCCACAATCTGATCCAAAATAGTGTCATTTCATTATTACACATATTGTCATGCCATAATATACCCCCTTATTTAGTAATTTTTTAACAAGTACATGGCTATATTTTCCATGTCTACCCTTTGGTTTTAGGAAAAACAATTATGTTGGTAGTGTTATTTTAAGATGCTTCTCACCTTCTCCATTCTCCCACATTTCAACCTTGATTAGGAATGGTTATTGGGATTTTTCTAGTGAAATTAAAAAGGAATGATATTTTTCTTTTCCCTCCATCATTCTTCTTTTTGTTTACCTATGATTTGATATGTATTGGGTTAGGCATTTTTATGATGATTCTAATGATCCATAGAGGAATAATTTGGGATTTTGGGGATTTTTAATGTAGGGGATAGTGGATATTGTGGGAAAATAAAAACAAAAAAACAATTCATTTGAGGAATTTTATTGTGTGAATTATTTTTGGTAATTTTGGTTTAATTTTAGGGATATGGGAAAGGATCGGTTACCGAATTATGATAATTTTGTTCATATCAGTTCTAAATCCATGCCATTAGAGGTTGGAATTTCGTTTCTCAATTTTTTAGCAATAGGAGACCACTCAATAGATTTCTTATGATTATTAATCCATTTATAAAATTATAAAATTAATTATAATTGTTTATAATTTGTTTCCTGTAGTTTTTTGTATTATATAAGGGATCAAAGGCTTGGTGATGATTTTATGGGATTTTATAGTGTGTATAAATCATGAATCAAGGATGGTAACTCCAATATAGAGGTGGCTAGTACTTATAGTACATTACCATATGGTTATTTATTTATTATTGAAAATTCCTATAAGATGTTTTAGATATGGTTAATTAGGAAAGGACATTGATTACCCTATTTAAAGGATTTTAGGGTCCTAGAGACTTCTAATCATAGAGAGAGTGCTCCACAACATAGTGAGTGAATTGAATCATATGAATAATTCATCACTAAGGGTAGAGGATTCAATTTGTGTAGATGAGGTTCCAAATATAGGCATTGTTCTTATAAGTAGTATGGATAGATTATGATAGTTTTAATAGGGATAGTTTGGTAGAAATAGTGGAATTTTGGACTATGAAAGATGGGTGATATTTTTGTATATCTTACCTACAATTGGAAATGTTCAAAATGTGTAGCCCAATCCTTGAATGAATTTGGTCTAACATTTTTAATCCCATATAAAACACCATGTTTCAAATCTCTCTAATTAACCACCATGGTGAGGTTATTGGGTGTGTCAGGGGGAAATATACCCTTGTTAAGGCATCTGGGGCCTGTAGGCCTACAAGAAAAAATTCAAAAACTATAAAGAATTTGACTAAACTATAGAAAATTTGACTGATGATGCCAAAAGGGCACAATAGTAGTGTATATATAAACATTTCTACTATAGAACTCAGACTTTGGGTACAGTGCAATTATAGCTCTTCAGAATTCCAACTACCTCTCACTATAGCATAGTAGACATACTATGAAAATTGTGGAATAGTTTCATTGTCTTATTTATGATATATTTCAAGATGGGGATTCTATGTGTGTGACACTTTTCAATCTCCCAATAATTATTCTCTCAAATTAGTGAAATTATTATTCCTATACCAGGGTATATAGATTATTCCTAAACCACATTAATAATTATTTCCTATTTTCTTATTATCTATCTATTATTTTTCCATTTTACTCTTCTTTTTTGAATCATTTTTCACCTATTGTACCAAGATTTTTTACATTAACTGGTATTAGAGATTATGTTCAAAAGATATAGGTCATATTTGTTGATTTGAGTGATTGATATGGAATAAGAAAAGGTGATTATTAATTTTTTATATGGAATTGATTTTAGTTATTAGATGATGTAGATTGAAGACTATCTTTATCAGAAAAAATTTCACTTTCCGCTTTAGGGTGGAAAATCTAATATATATGGGGAATATAAAGTGAGAGATACTAGACTTATATGTTTTGGGGGCTTTTCAACTTATGTTGTCCAAAATAATGTCATTTAACATCAGATAGGTGAAGATAATTGATATATTGATGAAAGATATCAAGAATTTGTATGAGAAGCCTTCTGTATAGAATAGTGGGTACATGTTGTGATGATTATTTAATATAAATATGAATATAGGGATGATTGTTCATGATCATTTCCACACATTCAACACTATGAAAAGTTATTTTTTATTGGTTATAATTATGTTAGATGATATGTTATGTGTTATGGTTTTATTATCTTTATTACATAATAGTTGGGAAGCCACTATAACATCCATTAGTAGTACTTAGGGTAATATAATTTTGGTTCAAAAAGACTTGTGAGACTTGATCCATATTGTTGATATTCATAGAAGATAATCAGGAAGATTCTTTGGTTCATATCTGAACATGTAAGGAAGAGGGAGATATTTATAATGATATAATCACATAGGATGATCAAAATCAAGAAGAAAAAGATAGAAAAATAAAAGTGGTAGGGTCCCAACTATTGGATTTGTGGGAATAAATGGCACATCATTAAGGAGTTAATTGAAAAATAAAATTCTCCTAGAACTAATATAGAAAACATCGTGGTTGAAGGATTTGAGGATGTATTATAGTTGAACATGGATATACCTATTGTGTCTTAAATTATAACCATGGGGGCGTATTTCCATTCCACATTGAGGATGAGTTTCATAAGCAATAATTCTTCTATAAATATTGGAAAGGTATATCTTTTTGATGATTAACTCTTATATATTGTGGGGAAGGGAGATGTATGGATTAAAACCAATGGTTTTAGTTTGCCGATTATGGAGAAGATAAGTTATATTCATGGACTAAAAAGAAATTTTATTTCTATCAGTTAGCTTTATAATGTAGGTTTTAGCACATAATTCACTGGTGGTTCCTGATATATTACTATGGGATAATTGTTCATAGAAAAAGGAGTAGTTAATGGAGTTTTATACTATATATTGTATAATTATATTGACATAATTTTAAAAAAAATCTACTAGGAATTCACAATATTGAAACTATAGGATATGATACATGGGTTTAAATGGGATGGAGGTGGTAGAAGAAAAAGGAATTATTCCATAGTTGACGTTTTTAGGTATTGGATTGTGTGAATATTGTATCATTAGAAAGAAGAAGAATTTATTATTTGAAAAAGGATGTAGAATACTGATGGCTGGGAAGATAGAGTTGGGGAACACTGCTATTTAAGGGAATTCACTAATACATTCACTTAGATATCACAATATTATTTAATATTTATCAATGAATTAACAAGTAAGGTAAGGTTTTACTTTATGAAAAAAAATATTATGTGTTATCGAAGTAAAAAACCAAAATGGATAATAATCTGGAATCAAAGCTGAAATACTTGATCTCTAAAAAATTTGGTGAGTGTTTAAAAATGATTTCAGGAAATTAATTGTTAATAATGGAATTTTGTTGGAGAAGACTCTTCCAGGTACACTATAATGTAATTTTATAGATTAAAGTATGAATAGGACATTGAATAGAAGTTCTAGGAGAATGAGGTAGCACTTAAGGTAACCCAAGACTTTTTTGGGGAGATGTAGTGAACATGGAAACATATCTCATCAATGGGATTCCATCTATTGCAATAGAATAATGTTTACTCAAGGATATATGTTCAGGAAAGGATATAATACTCCCATATTTATGAGTGTTTAATTTTTGACATATGTATATATAGATATTGATGAAAGGTAGAAGATTGATGCTAAGCCTAATTCTTGTTTCATTACTGGATATGGTACTAAATAGTTTGGTTATCGCTATTGGAAAATAAGAAAAATACAATCATTAGAACCCATGATGTGATATTTAATTAATGTGACACATATAATATAAATCTTGTAGATGAATTTTATAGTTTAAATAAAGAGTCAATATTCTAAGAGAAAGGGGAGCTAGAATATGTACTTCGGCATGTGACATAAAAACTAGTGGAACCTACCTCTCAAGTGGGTTTGAGGAGATAAAAAAGGGTGATAATACGTGTATTAAGGTATTCATCATCCTTAAATTATCTTATTATTTATTAATGGTGGAAGAAAAGAATTTTTATAGTGTAAATGTAGTGAAAGATATCGAACAAGTTGCATATGGATATAATGGATGAAATGTATTCATTGCATGATAACAATACTTGGAAGTTGACACCTTTTCTATTAGGAATTAAGGAATTATAGAGAAAATGTGAATACTTATTCAAGGAAGAACATGACGTTAAGAGTAGTTACAAAGAAAGACTCGTGGTGAAAGGTTTTAAATTTAAGTAAGGTGTAAAATTTACTGAAATTTTCTCAAATATAGTGAATCTTACCACTATCTGGGTGGTTCTTAGTATTGTGAAATTATAGGATTTACATCTTTAGTGTATTTATGTAATTATTACATTTAGTTATGGAGCTCAAGATGAGGAAATTTTTATTTAGTGACCAGTGGGATATGATGAGTTAGGAAATAAGGGTATAGAATCAAAGCTCTAGAAGATCTCTTATGGTATAAAATAGGAACCCTTAAAGTGGAAAATTTTGATTCATTCATGAAAAAAAATTAAAACAAATGGAATGGTGTAGATAAATTTTTATATTTTAATTATATTGTTGATGGTTATATTAAATTGATTCTATATGTGGATGACATACTCATTATAGGGCCATGTATGTTGAGGATTTAATACATGGAAGGGAAGTTTAAAGAGCAGTTAAATATGAATGATATTAAAGAATATAACAAATTTTTGGGGATGTAGGTCAAAATAAATCCTAGAATTAGAAACTTAATGATTTCACTAGCTAACTATTTGGAATGTTTTTGATAATATGTATCATTTTTCAAGAGAATCTAGTTTCTATTCACTTGAAAATCCATTTTAAATTATTAAAAGATAAAGAACCATATATAATAGAGGAGGTTTTATATAGAAAAGGTTCCATATGGTGTAGTTGTTGGAAGGTTAATGTATATCATGGTCTGTACTCAACCTGATATTTCTCATGTAGAAGGACTTGTTAAATGGTACATGGATAACCCTATAAAACAACATTGGGAAGCTATAAAGTGGATAAATAGGTATTTTAAGGGGAGAAAGTATCTTTATTCATTAGGAAAATAAAATCTTTGTATAGGTCTATCAATATTGACCTTGTAATTCATGTTGATAATAGGAGGAGTACTACATGTTGTGTATTTAACTATGGAGGGACTCTATTGAGTAATATATCTTAGATACCAAAAGTGGTAGTGCTATCTACTATAGAGGAAAAATATATTTCTATAATATAATTCAGGAAGGAGATGGTTTGGTTTAATAACATCATGGAATAGTATGATAAAAAGAGAGATAATAATGTTTCAAACTTTGATATTCAGAGTGTAATACATCTTGTAAAGAACCCAGTGTTTCATTCTCAGATGAAGCACATTTAGTTGAAGTACCATTTTACTAGAGGAATTATAAAGGATGGGTTTCTAAAAATTAAAAAGATTCGTAGAGCAAATAATTTATCATAATTATTTAATAATACAATGGTGATAGAGAAGTTGAGGCACTATTGTTATACTATTAGTATTCATTGATGAATGATGGATGAGTAGAGGAATATGGGAAAATATTATGGGATATTGAAACGTAAAAAAATGGTATTTCATGAATTTTTTTCTTGAAATTAAATCTTTGAATGGTAATAATGAACTGGTGAATGAATAATAGGCACTCAAGTTGTATATGTTTCATAAGTCAGTATAAAAAATGTAAGTTATCACTTAATATCAATCTCTATGTGTAAGATTGTTGGACTTATGTAACCCGATCCTTAAATAATGTTGTTCCAATAGTGGGTGGACCATAATATACACTAGGATGAAAATATCATGGTTCAACATTTACAATGAGGTTTCTAGGGGCTGTAGGGGAGCGCACTTTTGTTAAGGGGTATAGGGGCTAAAGGTACGAGGCCAAATTTTGGTCATGGTAGAAAATCTTACTGAATATTAGTAGATCTATTCATTAACACTGACAAGTCACTATAGAAGTGTGTACATTGACAGTGTTACTATAGCATCATGGAATTTGGATATAGTGGTACTAAAAATCCATGGAATTATATCCACCGGTCATTTTATCATAGTGGACTTACTTTTTGGTTGGTGGCATAGTTTTACTATATTCTTTATGAGATCTTTTGAACTAGGGTTTTTATGAATGTGATTCTCTGAACTCTCCCTATAATTATAAAATTGTATTAGTGAAATTATTATAGCTCTCCATTGATGTAGGGATTATTATTGAACCACATAGATTACTATGTTCTGACATATCCATATTATTCTTTAATTTTTACCCATTAAATCTTATTCTGTGAATCATTTTCTCGTGTTTCTCCTAGTGTTTATGTATCAACAAATAGTCCAATTAAGGGTGGTTAGTTGTCCTGGTTCTTGAGGTGGGCATGATAAGATCCCCAGGGCTTTTTATAGTGTGATGAGAAGGTATCCCTCTAGATTACTTTCTTAAGAGATCACTTATAATATGTGTTCAATGGGAAATCTGTTAGGGGTTATGAGAGTTTTTTTAAAAATATTTTAAATATACATCCAAGGGACCTTTATGTTGTGGCCAATATTGTAATGTTGGAATTGGAAAGGGATATTGAACTACCCTAATGTGTCCTATGATGGGTAGGTTCTATGAATTGTGAGATATCTGTAGGGTGTTGGATATAGTTTGGTGATAGTGTTTGGAGAGCATGATAGGATAATGAACCCTGTAGTTTCTTTACTTGATTGAAATATAAAGAAAACCAAGTAATATAAAAAGACTTATTACGTCATTTTAGATTACTATTCAATACATCACACAATAATTCACACCCCAAAACATAAATATTTAGTGTATTTAGAGATTAGGTACACAGTCATATTATTTTAAAAACAATACTCAACATCTCCCAAAAATATCCTTCACACATGGTATACTTTTATATATATCATACTTAAGAAAAATATTAATGGCTTGGGTAAATGGAAACATAATAAAGGGTTAACTCAAATACACAATAAGGGTAATTATGGTAGATAAAAATAGAAGATCATAAGTGGGAATAATATTCCTATAAGGTTATGAGATCACAATGAAGGTAAATAATTATATCATTTGAAAATCCCAAAAAAAAATTAATCATAAATCATATGTAATGGCATAAGGCTTAGGCATATTAGACATCAGTCATATGATTCTACAATCATGATCAATGAAGGAATGACAATAGTATAAGTGTGTGGTATAAACATAATAATTTCAAAACATTTCCTTTTTCAAGGCTCACTGCACAAACCATTCTCACATAGTGGACTGAATCCCTTAATAGATTTGGTTGACTACCAATTCCCTTTAAACCTTGGCAGATAGCACCTCCAAGTGGATTGAGTTCACTCCCCAATACCTTAAATATTACCTCCTGAGATATAAATATTTACCCAATGCATTATAGGTATATATGATTTTGGTCCCACCCATTATATAATGAAAACATTATATTTGTGCCATATGAACATGAAAACAATATAATTCCAAAATTTCTTAATTAACCTGTGAAAATAAATGGGTATTAGGTAAACTTCTATAAATAACGATCATATTAAATCCAGAGAAATAAAGTGGATGGTATCAATAGATAATATATCTAATTAATAAACTAAATAATTAATGTATGTTTACATTTACGAAAAATACTTTTATAAAAGCATCATAAATATTATTCTAAAAAAAAGAAGAAATATTGTTTTCATTTAGAATATTTTAAAAAATAAAAAGTAATATATAAAAAATAGTGGGAATATAAATTTCACTGAAAACCCATGGAAAAATTTAAATTATTCATGATATTTATGAATGGATATGAAACTATGAAATTTTTTAAAGTGGTAAATTTAAGAAAACATTCTTTTCACACAATTAGATAAAGATAAAAAATAACCTATATAGACAACATTGAAAAGATTACTTTTAGAACCATTGAAAATACATTAAAAGATAGTTAAAAATAACCTTAAACAATCATTGAATTATAAAATGGAACATTCTTGAAATAATATAATGATTATGGATATGGAAGAATATGTTTTGGGTAAAATACATCAAAACTTTTAAAACAATGATTTTAAATAAAACCCATTATAGATTTTAAAATAAGAACCCCATGAAAGAAATAACCTATTAAGGAACATGAATACCTTGACTATAAATATATTCATGATACAGTACATGAAATAGGTATTTTAAACATCATATAAATGAAATAGTTTTATGATATAATTCATGTCTCAAGGAAGTGAAATTGATATAAAAAACCATTACCCAAAAAATTTATTTATTCTAACACACACTAACGTCCATGTATAATAAATTTATGTTTATTATTTAGGTGAATAAGAATATTATTCATATTTATTATTCTTTAAACAATAAATTTATAATTATTTATTACCCATGTATTAATTTTTTATTGTTAAATTTAATATTATTGTGTTAATAATTCTGTTTCCTTTATATGATTTTGTTTGGAAGTTAAGTTCCTTGAATATTATTCATGTGTTCTTAAAATATAGAGTGTTAATTCTATTTAAATTATTTTTTTGATATAATTATGGATTCCCATATCCATTTTATGGATCCTATATAAATTTTTCTCAAATAATGCTTAAAAATTTCCCTTTTCTAGTGATTGTTGAATTAACAAAATAATTGAATTAGTTGGTATATATAATTTTGAATATTAACACTATAATTTTGATAAAATCTAAAATTCTTTATTATTACATGTAATTACTAGTATTTATGTTTTTTAGTGATTCATGAGAAAAAAAATTATGAAAATGATCATGTTTCCTGTGAAACTAACCAAAACAAGAACATGTTATAATAGTTTAATGAGTAAAAATATGTTATTGTATAATGATAATATCACCATTATAGAAGAATGATGATTTAAAAACATGCTAAAATTTTGATAAATAAAATTAAATAAGAGGTAGATGAAGAAGATAAAAGAAAGAGAATTTTAATAAGTTGTTACTTATAAATTTTCTTATAATGCTCATTTTAGGCGATTAAATTTTATAATGGCCATTTATTATAAATATTATTAATATAATGGACCAATTATATTAAAAAACTATAATAATTTTATATAATCATAATATTTCATTAAATCCAATTTTATAACTATAAATGTATGACTGTGACAAAAAATGAAATAGGTTTTTCTTTGAGGTTGTAGTCTTCATGTAACACGGACAACATTTTCATTTTCTAAATGATGGAGAAGTATATAATGGTTATTCCAACAACATAATAACATTTCAAGATAATAATTATACTAGTTTAATTATATTACTATAGTAATAGTATATTATTTATATGTGGCCCAAAATTAACCTAATTTATAATAAAGGTTGATTAGGCTGATAATCTATACATAAAATAAAATTGATACATTTTTTTTGATATTTTTTACCTCATCCCTTAGTTTAACCCCCATTTTAACCCTTATAACCTTTATTATGGTGAAAAAATCTACCATGGTAACAATTATTTATAAATAAAATTAAAATTAAAATTATTAAAAAAATTAAAATTATTATTAATAATATTAAAACAAATTATTATAATCGATTACTAGAGGTCATAAAAATTAATTTTATTATTAGCTCAAATAACGTGTAAAAAACATTTTTGGAAATAAGGTATCTTTCAACATAAAAAAATAAATTTATACTCATTCCATTCCCATTATATGCCATTAAATGATTTAAAATTTATTTTATTAAATATATTATCAGTAAATTTCATTGAAATAATTCATTATTAGTGATTTATTTAATTTATTAAGATAAAAATACATTGACCTCATAACAACAGTTTTCTGAAAAAACTTATCTTTTAAAAATTCAAATGATTTTATATTTATTTTTAATTGATTGAAAATTAATATATAGATGATTGTTAAATTTTTTATAATTAAAAAAATATTTTTAATAAATTCAATACTCTAAAAAAGATAAATTTATCTTTTTAATAAAAACATAAAAAAATGTTTTTAAATGGATCATTTTTGTTTAGTGAACAATTATTTCATTAGTATTCATTAAAATTTCATAATTATTTCATCAATGTTATTAATAGATTTTATAAATTAATAATTTATTATTTGACAATAAATTTTATTAGTTTTGTTCTATAAAATTATCAAATCAATGATAAATAGATAATTTTTTTAAATTGTTCAAAACTCTTATTATTTAATCAATGGTATTTTATTTAGTAAATTATACCCTTTTAATTATACTATGTCATTTATATTATCAATTTCATTTTACTATCAAGTTATTCCATTAATTTAATATTATAATAATCTATTATTCACGTATGTTTAGTGTTGTGGGCATCATAAAGAATTTATCTAAAGGGAAATTCACACTAAAATCATGGGTTCTTACATTATGCCACCCTAAAAATAATTTAACATAAAAATTATCTTACATAGATGAAAAAAATGAGGAAAAAACTTCCTCATTAAATCCCAAGTTTTCTATATTATTTCCTCAAAACAATGATTCTACCACAAGGAATTCACTTGGTGAGTAGCCTTATTCTACAACACTTTATCCATTTGATCTAAGATATCTATTGGTTATTCCTAAAAAGATAGATCATGTTCTAATCACACAGATTCTAATTATAGTACATTTTATTGATCTGGTATGTATTTTCTAAAAAGTTATACCTAAAAAAGACCATATACCTAAGAGTGGTTTGGTGCAAGTTCCAAGTAATAAGCTTATGCCCTGATATGATCATGAATCACCAAATAACCAATATTTATATATCTCACCTTTCCAGTAATTATGAACCTCATAACCCTTTTCTATGGAAATATACAAAAGAAAACATTATCACTAATTTCAAACTCAAAATATCATCAAAGTTTATTAGCATAGATTTTATATCGAATTTTTTCTTATTTCACAAGCCCCCTAATGGTTTTAACAGTTTTTGTCATCTTATGGATAATATAAAGAGTAAATGGACTCCTTTATCTAACTTTATCCCATCATGTTGTATTTATACATCTCTTCCCATATATAGTTTAATATTGTTCCATTTGGATGCTAGAGTGGAAACTATTATTATATAAGAATTCAATCAGGGGAAGATATTGATCTTAGCTTTATTTGAGATCATTTGACTAGGAATTTAGCATATCCTCCAATTTCTAAATGGTATCTTTAGTTTAACCATATATTTTAGGATGATATATCATACTAAAATTTAATTCAATATCAAATTTCTATTGAATACTCATCCTGAATTTTGATGTGAACCATTTATTTCATTTAGATATAATTGAATGGTGTACTATTGTTTCCTTACCAAATCCATAATTCATACCTAATAAATTTGATCTAGTGAGAAATATTATAATATTAAAATGGAGTGTGTTGAATTTTTGAGTCAAACCACCACTCCCCAGATGGTATTATGGCCTTTAGATACCTTGGGGCTTCTTATAATGTAATGCATAGTGATGTTTTCCCATTTTCATAATGATATTAGAAATTGTTTCATCATCCCATTATATTTATAATGTTCATCCTACATATTATGACATACTAGGAATAAAGATACATATAACATAATAACCCTTTTTGTATTGTCCAACCAGAATCATTTATTGATATCTCTATACAATTTTTTTCTTTCGGGGTGGAATTTGAATGGTGGGATATGTGTTTCATCTAATAACTCCTTCAATTCTAGTATTGAGGGAACACATATTCATGTCAAAAAACTTAAAATTCCATCTTGGTGAATGTTCAACTTTGGAACATTCCTGGCCATTTTTTTCAACTCTATGTCATCTTTCTAGGCCTCCTTGATCCTTTTATAGATGAATAGTCAACCAGTCATTTAATACATATAGGATTTCTCCTATTCCTATAGGATTTTAATGTCCATCCTTCATAAATCTATGATTATTGGGTCTCTTTTAACCCACATAAAGGATAATATAACATGATATATCCTTCTTAGTGCATTATCCACCTTATTAACCTTCCTAGTGTGGTAATTTATTAATCACTCGTAATCCTTGATCAACACCAACTATATCATTAGGCATATGTTAAAATCCTTCTCTATGAATATATACTTTATTATTTTATGATCTATATATATGTCACACTTTTCACCATATATATTATATATCTAAATATTTAAAATAAATATTACTTCTAAAAACTCCATATCAAGCATTTGGTAATTATTCTCTTAATACATTAACTTTTATGAGGAATAAGAAATTACCTTGTGAATTTTCATAAGAACACGTCCCAATCCCTTAATTTAAGAATCATTGTATATAAAAACCCCATATAAACTATCAGGTAATATAAGTATAGGTATGTTTTCCAACCACTTATTTTTCTCCTTGAAGTTTTATTTACATTCCACTATCTTGAAAATTTTATCACCCTTACATGTTAACTTCATTAGTGGATTTGATATAAGTGATAAATTTATCCCAATGTTTTTATAGTATTAATCCATTGAAATAAATATGTGGATTCTTATTATAGTGGTTCACCTATGAAATTTTTAGTATCCTTCTTCATTGAAGGATCTACTAATATTCTCTTTCAAATGACTATATTACATAGGAATGATGCTTTCTACCACCATAATTATCACATTATAAATTTTTTATACAATTTCTACTTTATTAAGGTCATCAAAAAAATCCTAAAATGATCTTTTTGTACTTATTTTCTCTTGTAATATATAATAATATCATTTATAAAGAATTATAAAAATTTATTAAGGCAGTTTCCAAGGACTCTATTCATCATATCCATGATGATTTCAAGGGATTTTGTAAGTAAAAAAGGAATAAAATTTAATTTAGAGTGTCTATACTATGTATGGACGGTTATTTTGGGTATATCCAATATTTTACCCCTAAATTGATGATACTGATATCAAATGTCAGACTTCCAGAACTATTGAGCCCCCCATAGTTGATAAAAAAGGTCACAAATTAGGGTAAAGAAAACTTATTCTTGATAATGATCTTGTTATGTTCATGATATTTAATTAATAGATTCATTTACCAATCTATGTTTTTAATAAAAATGAACTAATTAATCCCATCATGAAGTACTAGGGAATTTGAATCCCTTATCTAAAATCTCAAAGAGTTTATTCTTTAATTCATGTAATTCAATCTGGGCCATTCTATAAGAATTCATTGATATGGGCATAAGATTGGGTATAAATTCTATAGAAAACTCATCAACCTTGTTTAGGGGGAGACTAATAAACTCTTCATCAAATATATAGATATACTCCCACTCAATATTTATATCTTAAATTTTGAGTTTATCACCAACCATCTGAGATAGATACCATAATGACATGCTATTATGACCCTTATAACAAATGTAATTTTTATTAGGTGTTAATATTTATCCTTTCAATAATATAATATCATAGTTTGATTTTGAATATGAAATTTGATTTCTATTCCTTATAAATTAATATTTTATCTACACTGAAATATCCAATACGTGCCAAAATTATACAAAATTCAACTATAAGGGGAATAATAATATTTATAAGAAACACATTCCCATGATCTTCAAACAAATAAGACCTATATATTGGTAATGTAATCATCATTAGATTAAGAGTTTTCACTAATAAACCAATATCTAATTTTTTAGGGGGTGATGATATACCCTAATAAAATTATAATGATATATAAAAGTGGGTAGAAAAATAATCAAACAAAACATATGAAGTTCAGGAGTCAACATACCTTCTTTTATTTGACTCGGGTTGTAATCATTTACTAAAACCAAAAATTTAGCATGAGCTTCATAAAATAATATCCAGATTGAGAAAACATATAATAAGGATAATAAATCAAAAAATATCCCCTAATTTTATTTCTTTATTTCAATATATTTCATTTTAGGTTCTTCCAATATCAATTTTTGTTCATTGTAAGTTATTTCAGGTTCTATACTCTTATTATTCATACACTAATTCCAAAAAATAACTAAACACTTCTTTGATACTAATTCAGGTGTCTAGATTAATACATACCTTTTTATCACATCATTTTAGATGATTGTTCAATACATCTCATAATAATTTTCATGCTTGAACAAAATGGTTTAGTGACTTTTAATATAACTTACATAATTAACCTATTTTAAAAACACTCTTCAACATCTCTCATAAATTTCCTTCACATGTGGTACCATTCTATAAATATCTTACTTGATACCCTTCTTCATAACCAATGAAAATTGAAACATAAGAAATGGTGAGCTCAGATTCCCAATAAAGAAAACATCGGAGTTAAAAATAATAGATCATAAGTGAGGATAATACGTTCATAAGGAATGAGAACATAATCACAGTACATTATTATAATGTATGAATATCATATCCAAAAAAACATAAATCATAAATATTATGCCATGGAAGAAATATTAGTTATAATATAAGAAATGATTCATATGATAAAACAATCATAAACCATGAATTCATAACATAGGAATAAGGTCATGGCATAAAAAATAATAATTGAAAATCATTTCCTTTATCAGGGATCAATTCCTAGATTATTCTCATACAGTGGACACAGTCCCTTAGTGGATTGGGTTCACTCCTAATTCCCTTTAAACCATGGTGGACCGAGACCCTTAGTGTAATGTGTTTACTACCCAGTCCCTTAGATATTATATCATGATATATAAAGAATTAACCAAAAAATTAAAGGGTTATATAATTTTTTACCCACTTGTCACATAATGAAAACCATATATATTACTTCCACAAGGACATGAAAATGTCATAATTTAAACATCGATTAATTAACCCTTGAAAATAAATTGGATCCATGGAAAATGGTAAAAATGATTATAAGACATTGAGTAAAATAATGTGGATGATATCATTAGATAATTTCTACATTGAATCATAAAATTATTTAAAGGATCTTGATATAGATGGAAAATAATTATATATAAAAAATAGAAATATGCTTCAAAATAAATTAAGAAATATTCTTTTCTTTTGGAATCATTTAAAAAACAAAAAAAAATTATAGAAAAATGGGAATGGTATTTTATTTGAAAATACAATGCATACATGGAAATTAATATTGATAATGAATAACGGTTCTTAAAAAGGTAAATTCGTTTAATGGGTAAACATAAACATTCTTCTCACATATTTACAAAAAAGTTAAAAATGACATGTATGGAAAATGTCAATAAGATTACTTTTGAAACATTTTTAAAGTAACTCAAAGACAGATGTAATTGATTTTAAAAATTTATTTATGTTTAGAAAAGAAAAATCTTGGAATAATATAAAGAATATGGATATGATAAATAGTTGGGTAAAATATTTCAAAACTTCTAAAATAGTGATTTCAAATAAAACCCCTTACATCATTTAAAATAAAATCCCCCATGAAATAAAGAACATGATAAGGAATATAAAATAAAATGAGTATAAAAATTTTCATGTTATAATATTTTTAAGAGGAAGTATGTACATTATACAAATGAAAATATGTTCATTATAAAAATATTGTCTCATTTAAGTGAAATATAGCTAAAAAACACATCTGCGACAACCACTTCGTCAAAAATGCACTAGATTTCCTATATAATAATTTTTTGTTTATTATTTATATGAATAATAACCTTATTTATGTTTATATTTCTTCATACCATACATTTATAAATATTTATTACCCATATATTAATCAGGTGTTGTTAAATTTAATATTTGGGTGTTAATCGCTTCGTTTCTTTAACATGCTTCGATTGGGAGGTTCTAGTTAATTATTCTTATTCACGAGTTTAAAACCTCTATAATTTTCATGCTAATATATTAATTTATTTTTATATAGTTATAGAATATAATACCCATTTCATGAAACTTATCATGATTATTCACATGGAATTCTTAAAAATTATTTTTTCAATGACTATTGAATTTCTAAATAATTGAATTAGTTATAAAACATAAATTTGAATATTAACCATAAAAAATTATTTAAACATATTAAATTTTTTATTATTATATATTATAATTGGTATTTATGTTTTATTAGTTATTCATGAGATAATAATTATAATAATGTTCATATAGGTGGTAAAAATGACCCAAACAAGAACACATTATAACTATTGAATGAGTAGGTACTTTTCATAATAATATCACTTTTATATAACCTTAATAAATTTAAAATAATTTTATTAAAGTTAAAAATAAAATTCAATTATAGGTATATACATAAGATAAATGAAAGATAATGGTAATAATTTATTACTTAAAAAGTGTCATGGTATGTTCATTTTATAAAATTAAATTATAAAATGATATTTATTATTAATATTATTAATATAAAAAACCAATTATCGTTTTAGAACATTAATAATGTTATAAATATCATATTTATTGATTAAATAAATTTTTAAGATTCATTTATGCATAGAGGTGATGAAAAATGGAACACATCATTCATGGAGGTGGTTGTCTATAGGTAACACATAAAAAAATTTCATTTTCCAATGGATTAAAAGGACACATATAATTATTTTTTTATCAACAAAATAAAATTTTATTATACTAATTCAACTAAGTGAATTTTATTATTGTGGGTATAATAGAATATTTTGAGGAGGATTAATAAAAATAAACTTGAAAGAATTCTGTTAAAACAATTACGTCCTATTTGGATATCATTCTTTAGGTAACGCCTTAAAACTTATTAGATTGGTATTTTGGTGATAAAATAAGAACTAAATCATGATAAAGAGGTTTGGGAGAGTTTTTTAGATATTTTTTTAAAGATATTAAGTTCTATGTGTCAGTATAGGTGGGTGGTCTAGATATTCTTTTACAAGTGAGAGGAGTTCCACTCTTATAAATACTTATTTTCTTAATATATAATAAATTTCATACATAATTAAAGTGGAAATAAATTAGAAAAAAATTTAATTCAGGGTAATGTGGGCTGGGAATCCACTAATCTAATCAAATTGAGACATTTCTTGTAATATTGTTGGCTTTATCCCTTAGTTTAAACTACCTTTTAACCCTTTTCACCTTTATCATCATGGAAAACTATTAACTTATTAAATAATCATTATGACTAAAAATTAAATTGACCATATTACCAAATTAGAAAATTATGATTTCAAATAAAAAAACAATTTTATTATATTCAATTTTTAAATTTGATAAAAAAAATAATTTTAATCTTACCACACATAATGTGTAAAAAACATTTTTGATGAAATGTATCAATAAGAATAAAAATGAATTTATCCTCATTCCATGACTATTAAAAACCATTATATGATATTTAATTTAATTTATTAAATATATAAATATAAATATCATTAAAATAATTCATAAATAGTGATTAAATTTATTTTTTACGATAAAAAATCATTGCACACATAAAATAGTTTTCTAAAAAATAAATAATATCTCTTTTTACCTTCAAATAATTTTATCTTTTATTTTTAACTAATTAATAATCAACATATAATTATTATTAATTTTTTTATGTATATAAACCATACTTTTAAATAATTTTAATACTCTAAATATGATAAATTTAGCTTTGACATAAAAACATAAAAAATAGTATCTTTAAACAAAATATTTTTGTTTAGTAATGAATTATTAGATTACTATTAATTATACTTACATAATTATTTCATATATGTTATTAAATTATTTTAATAATAATTACTTGAATATTTAAAAATAAGTTTTATTTTTATCATTCCACAAAAGTATTAAATATAACATAAATATATAATTCATCATAATAGTTCAAAATAGTTTTTATAGAATCAATGGTGTTTTATTAACTGAATTAGACTAATTTTATTTTAAAAGTAATTTATTTTATTAATTTCATTTATATAACGAGTTATTACTTTAATAGGTATTGGTTAGCCTATGAGGCTTGTGATCATGGTGTGTTTTGTAATTGAAAAATATTTTTTAGATGTTTGGGTGTTTTCATGTAACAAAGTTCCATGAATTTACTTGTAATTATCCAAGAGATAACGTGTGGGATATATCCTATAGTTAGGAGTATAGAACTGGTATTTAGAGTGTACTCATGGTTTATAGGTGTATGTGTGGTTATTTGGTGTTGGATTTGAGTTTCTGAATAGACCTTTAGGTGACACATATATTGGATGAGATGGATAGAGAGAATTGGGAAAACACCCAATACTTAATTAGTGGGTAGTGGTCAAAACATGTATGATACCTTACCTTGAGTAAGAGGGTAGTGGTTTAGATGTTTTATGAGTATTCTCTATAGGTTATAGTGTGTTTCTATTAGATTTAGAATGAATCATCACATATAGTGGTAGGGTTCTAGTAAGAAATTTGGCTTGAGACTGTATCCTATGTGAACTTTTTTTAGTGTGAGTATTGGTTGTGTGACTCACACTAAGTGATAGGGTATTCGAATTAGTTTATATTTTGGGATCATACCTAGAGTGATAGGGTATATTTTGGTAATTATGGTATGATTTGAATTCCTTTTCCAATAGAATGATAGATGTGGTTCACCAGATGTGAACACACCAGATATGGTCAGGTGTCATAGTGTCCTGATAAAAACACGATGACCTAATAATCATTCCATTATTATATTTGTATTTTTGGTTATTATATGTTAGGTCAGAATATAAAAATATACACAAGAAGGTGAAGAATTGTGTCTTTTTCAAATTATTTTACAATTCTGCCTTTTGATGTCAACTGTAAATTATGTGAATAATCAGTGTTTATCTTTTATATGAAAGTATGAGCAGCATATAAAATAGAAATAAAGAACATGGATATTTATAGTGGTTTAGGGCACAAATATCCCATATTCCACTCCACCAATTACTCTCTCTGTGAGTTTGGTAAATTTCACTAGTCAGGTCCTCATATCATAATATTAATCCACAACTGAGTGCAGGAAGTTGACACATTTACAAATAAGGCAAAAAACAGATCCTTTTGGTTCTTTGAGAGAGAACCAAATATCCAGTGCTTAGATCGAGAATCTAATACTCCACCACAACTAAGTAAGAGCATTTGAAACTCTCAATAAAAATATATTGATTTAAAAGGTTTCGATTGAACTTCACATTTGTAACAGCAACTGACAGTAGATGGATATTCTTCTTCAGAAAATAGTTTCTTCAAGAAAGAATAGTTCTGAATTGATCTGGTTACAATATATCATTGAATAAAAGAATAAAATATTAGCAGCAGCAGTATTATAGAAAATACAAGATTCAAAACACGTATATTTCCAAAGTATAGTCTCTTCTGTAGAAAACAGAGTCTGATCGATTGTTGAAGTATATCTGTAAAAGACCTTCACAAGAATGTAGTTTCAATCAGAAATATGTGTCACAATATTTGGATCAATATATCACTACTTATTTGAATCATAAACACATATATATATTAAACAAATACACCAATAGAATATATAAAGAAGAGAACCTACTTTTCAATTCTAGATCTGAGAAAATCTCTAGATAAATCATGATAATTCAAATTCATAAAACAGTTCAGAGTAGTCATAACTTCCATTAAGAATATAAGATAATTTCTCCACTTAATATAATTATTTGAATCAATCATAATGATCTTTGAATCATTAGAAAACAAGCTTTAAATTTTCATGATATTCTATAAAGACCATTGCACAAAACTCTGATAAAATCGTAAATTCAAATCTCCGATGTTGAAAAGTCAAACATAGGGTTCCTTCACAAAACGAAAAAATACCAAATGTAGGATTAAAAAACATAGATTTCATTCTCCGAACATATTTTTAACAATGTAAGTTTTATCACAAAAGTAAGTTTGATGATCCATATGTTTTCTTCTTAAATGTAGGGTTCCATACTTACATAGGGTTCTTTAACCATACTTTTTCTCTTTGTCAAACATAAGGTTCCATCCAAAAATAAGGTTCTTTATCTATATGTTTCTATCAACGTAGATTTGATTAATCATACGTGCTGATCTTTCAACATAAGTTTTAATACAAATGTAGAGTTTGTTCCCTACGTTGTGTTCTTTAACATAGGGTATGAACAGTGTTTCCAGAATATGCTTAATAGAGTTCCGAACACTTTGATGAATATTCCACACGAATAATAATCTTGAATATAATTCCAAAATAAGGATTATAAAGAATATCAATTTCCTGAAATATAATTAAAGTAATATCATTAGTAAAACAAACAAGGTTATTTTTTAGCATAAAAATCAATAATATTTATAGAGTATTTTTGAGACAATACATGCCCAACAATCTCCCACTTTTTGATGATCAAAAAACCCATAAAATTAGTAACATAATTTAAAATTTTGCAAACAATTAAAAGAAAATAATTAGAAATTATATTTGACATAATTATTTTGATAAAAAGAAATGTTGTGCTTATCAAAATTTCTCCCCCTTTTTGTGAGATCAAAAAGAAAGTATAGAAAAATATTAAAACACATTAAATGTTGTATAGATCAGTAACTGAATGTTATAAGAATATTTGTAAATAAATAAGACTGGATTTTTGGTTGTAGACATAAACATGAAAGAATATTAAATAAATCACTTAAAATAAGAATAAATAAATTTTATTCATCAAAAATTGTACAAGTACAATAGTTAGTGTGGGTAGGAAACAAGTTATTCAACTGATAAGGTTAGGGTAGAAAAGTTTGGGTAGGATTTGGGTCCGTTATGGTTTTGTAGGATTTTGAGAAGCTTCAAACATGCCTTTCAGCTCTTCCATATGTATCCTCAACTTTCTCATAAGACTATCCCCCAACTACAAAACCAAAACTCTAGAATCTTGACTAATATGAAAGTTTTCAACAAGATTTACTTTCAAAAGGTCATGAAAATTCTCCTCTTACTGCATAAACTGGTCCAATTAATCTATGAATTTTTTCAGTAGAAATATGATACCTGGTTCATTCTGATTCAATTAGTCAACTAGAAATTTATGATTTTCCAACACAACTGATAAAGGAGAACTATTTCACTGAATATTTTGTAGGAAATCATTCATGTCAGCCATAACTATTATGATTTCCTGAAATCTTAGAATCAGATCTAGAGAGGTAGTAGGATCATAGTTATATGTACTGGTTTGACTGATACTACTCTTGATTAACTCAAATAGACTCCCCAAATACCACTTGAGATATGCAAAGTCTGACTTAGAAATAACTTTAGTCTTTAGCTTCCCAACCTCATTTAACAAATCTCTCTTGAAAGAATAAAATTGCTTTTTGGAAACATAATTTTCTTTAAGATCCTGTATTTTTTTCCTTCAACCTCGATCTCTTTCCAAAGATTGAAATTTTCTTCCTAATATTTATTGAACTTTATCACAATCTCTTCAACCTAATTAGATGGGGAATCATATCTCTCTTCATCTAGATATTGTGCATGATCAACTGCCACAATTTCTAAAGATCTTGAAGTAACCTTCTCCATAGACTTGTCCACTGGTTTTTCAACTGATTTGTCGCTTGAACAAGATATACTATTAAGAAATTCTATTTTTTTCAGAAACAGATTGATTTATCTCTCCCAAATGATCAAAAACAGAGTAAACAATATTCTCAATTATTTATGTAGCCACATTTTATAATCTGAGCATTTGTTGTTCTTCTTAAATAGATTTCTCTTCCTCCTATACAATTATAAAAAAACACTACATATCTCAAATTTTACTTTCAAACTATTGATGTTCCTCAAGAATAGGTTCTTCCAAATGAACTAACCCAGTAGCCTCACCTAAACCCAACATTGATTCTTTAGTAGGAGGATCTACTCTTTTACTTGGTTTTACAACCAATTATTCTAGAAAAACTTCTTCTTCCTCTTATTCTTCAACAAATATCAATTTTCTTTGGTTTTTTTTGTAAATTCCTTCACCTATGGTTTCTCCAATTCCTTCATTTCCAATTTCACTTTTCTCCCCCTAAGCAAATGATCTTGATTTTTTTTTCATCTTCACCAACTAGCATAAGTTTACCTTTTACTATACTCCAGTAAAAACCAAACTTCCTCAAAGTTCTTGCATTGAGTAAATTATTGTGATGACATTTTATTCGAGAATATATTAAATGAATCATATTATTCTTAAAAATAATTCAAGAAATTATCCTTCCATAAGGATAAAAATTCATCCTTGCATCTGGCTGACAGTAATAGTGAAGATATCTGAAAATATATCTTGGAAAATTAATATTTATCTCACTTAAAAATAGAAACATGATGTACATGTCTAGAATTAGAATCTTCTCTATTTCATTCATCCTTAGAGCAATACCAGTTTTAATAAACTTAACCAAAAAAATTTTATCTTCCTCAAGATATTTGAAAAATATCTTCCTAATGTTTGTTGAACCAAAAAGAAAAGACATAATTTCTACATAATTATGATCCTTATCCCCGATAGACCATAGATAAAAATGAAATACTCCCTCATGAGGAAAGTTCAAAATTTGGGAAATTTTAGTGGAAGAAATGGAAAAATACTTATCTTATATTCTCATGAAAACAGTATCTTCAGAATCATCGAAACTAAACTGTACTTTGTTATAGAAATATTTCAATTCTACCCTATAAAGAAACTCTGAGTTCGCTTCATTGAATACATATTCCAGACCTTGAAATGTTAACACCTGTTTTAGAAGAAGATTATTTTGGTAGATTCATTCGAAATCTATCACTTTTCCTTGAAAAATCTTTCTTCTAGAAACTTACTGATGCTTTAGACTTCTTGCTTCACCATCTTTAGTTCACTTGGTTTTTGTAATTTATGAGAAATGAAAGGTCTAAGGTTCTCTGGTTCTAGGGTTTTGAAGTTATAAAGAGGTAGATGAATTTATACAAAGGCTTCAGTATTCGAAAAGGTTTTGAGAAATGAAAAGGTAAGTTATTTGAAAGGTTTCTAACAGTGTCTTGTTTCCCGTGTCATTACGTAAGATAATTATGAAAAGAAAATTTTGAAAACATTCGGTGTGAATAAATTTAAGATAAAATAAATTAACTAAAATATATAGCAGAAAAAATATTAAAACAAATTAGATTTAAAGTAATCAGTAAATAATTTTAATATAAAAAAAATTAGAATAAATAAATAAATAAATAAAATAAAATAAAATAAAATAAATATTTAAAAAGATAAAAAGATTAACATTTATTAAAAAATTAAATAAACATAACTCCCTCTTAATAAAATAAAAACTTACATTAGGAAGTGGTTTAGTGAAAATATCAGCTAGTTGATATTCAATGTTGAAAAATTCTAAAGATATATCCTTTTTAAGAACATGATATCTTAGAAAATGATGTCTGATATCTATATTTTTAGTTCTTGAATGACTTATAGGATTTTTTGAAATATTTATAGGACTTGTATTATCACATAAAATAGGATTACTATTAAAATTTAGTCTAAAGTCCATTAGTGTGTTTTTCATCCACAATACTTGTTCACAGAAACTGCCTGCAGATACATATTCTACCTCAGCTGTTAATAGGGAAACTGAGTGTTGTTTCTTACTTGACCATGATACTAAAGATTTTCCTAAAAAGTGATAGGTTCCTGAGGTAATTTTTCTATATAATCTAAAACCTCCAAAATCATCATCTGAATATGATATTAAATTAAAATAAGAAGTTTTTGGATAAATAAGAGATTAAAAAATAGTTCTTTTTAAACATCTTACAATCCTTTTGACAGTAATAAGATGATATTATTTAGGATTTGTTTGAAATCTATCACATAAACATACAAAAAACATAATATCAAGTATGTTAGCAGAAATATATAATAAACTACCAATCATACTTCTATATAACTTGTTGTCCATTGTTTTTCTAGCTTCGTCAAAATCAAGTTTTATATTAGTACACATTGGAGTTTTATATGTCTTGTTGTTCTCGAGACCAAACTTTTTCAATAAATCAATAATATATTTACTTTGGTTTAAAATATTTCCACAATATTTTTGATAAATTTGAATTCATAAAAATAAGTTCAATTCTCCCAACATACTCATTTCAAATTATTTTTTCATAATTTCTATAAAAATCATTATAAATTTTTTCATTAGTTGAAAAAAATGACATCATAAATATAGATTTAAACTAATAATGTATTAGAACAAATGGTTTTATTAAAAAGAGTTGGATCTTCCAATCCAACAGTAAATCAATTTTTTAAAAGAAAAGAACATAATATTTCATACCAAGCTCTAGGTTCTTATTTAAGGTCATAGAGGGATTTAGTAGGTTTAAAAATGGAATCTATTTTTTAAGAATTTTTAAAAAAATGAGGTTGTTCAACATAATCTTCCTCCATTAAATAACCATTTAAAAAGGAAGATTTAACATCCATCTGATAAAATTTAAAAGTTTATATGAGATGTATAAGTTAAAATAACTCTAATTGTTTCTAATATTGATACAAGGGAAAAGGTTTCATCGTAATATATACCTTCTTCCTGATTATATCCTTTAGCTATTAATCTAGATTTTTTTCTATTTATAATCCCTTGATCATATTGTTTATTTCTAAAGACCCATGTAGTTCCTATAACTAGATAATTTGATGCTCTTTTAACTAATTCCCAAACTTCTCTCATCTTGCATTGCTAACATCCAACTCTCATCTTTTAAGGATTCTTCAAAAGATTTTGGTTCTAGTTGAGATAGAAAATTATATAATTCAACTGTGTTTCCTATATTTCTTCTAGTTCTTATTCCTACGTCTAGTTCTCATATAACAGTTTCTAAAGGATGATTCTTTAGGGTTCTAGACTGTTTAGGTAAAACACTTTTAGGTTCATCAATATCAATTTCTTATGAACTGGACTGAATTTTATTTATATTATTTTCTAAATAATTTTTTAGGTTTTCAAGTATCATGTTGTCATAAGAGTCGTTATTTTCATCAATTTTATATCTCTCTTTAATAAAAGGGTTAGTTTCATCAAACTTCACATGAACTGATTCTTCAACGATCCTTGAATTTTTATTAAACAATCTATAGGCTTTAGAGGTAGTAGAATATCCTATAAATATTCCTTTATCAGATTTTGGATTGAACTTACCAAGATTATCCTTGGTGTTCAGGATATATACTTTACTTCCAAAAAATTTAAAGTAATTTACTTTAGGATTTATGTTATTCCAAATTTCATAAGGTTTCTTTTTGAAAATAGGACGAATTAAAACTTTATTCATGATATATCAGGATGTGATTATAGCATCTTCCCATAAGTAGATAGGAAGATTGTATTCATTCAGCATAGTCCTAACCATTTCTTTAATAGTTATATTTCTTCTTTCAACAATTCTATTTTATTGAGGTGTTCTTGGTGTATAAAAGGTGTGTTTAATACCCAGATTTGAAAAAAATGAATTAAATTCATAATTCTCAAATTCTTCACCATGATCACTTCTTAATGAAATTATCTTAAAAAAATTATTTTGAATAATTTTACAAGAACTTTTAAAAATAGTAAAATCTTCACTTTTGAGTTTTAGAAAATTGACCCATGTAAATATTGAATAATCTTAAACTAAAACATATAAATATAATTTTACATCCAAACTTTCTACTCTTGATGGTCCAAACAGATCCATGTGGATAAGTTCTAGAAGTTTTGATGTATCAATTTTGTTAATATATTTGAAGGAAGATTTGTATTGCTTTATGATTTGGAATGCATCAAAAAATATATCACCATCAAATTTAATACTAGGTAAATCAAAAACTAACTATTTCTTAGATAATTTAATCATAAATATTACAATCACCAAATTTCCTATGTCAGATCCAAGACTTATTTATCTTAGCAGTTAAACAATTCACTTTCTATTTACATAAGGAATTTAAATCCAAAGTATGAACATTATCAATTCTAGGTGCTCTAAACTTAAGAAATTTATATTTAAAAAAAGAGCATAAATTGTTAGAAAAAACAACATAATATCCATAATCACAAAGTTGAGAGATACTTATCAGGTTGTGATTCATCCCTTGTGCATAAAGAACTTTGTTGATTGAGACTGTTTTTGGATCTCCAACAGTTCCAAGTCCAATTATTTTTCCTTTGTCATTATCACCATAGGTGACTAGACCTCTATCTATTTGATTCATTGTAACTTTGATTAGTTTCCACTCATATTCCTAGATCAGCCATTATCCATGTACCATATATCTTTTATTTTTCTATGACCTTTTTATTTGTCTTCTTTGGCCATGAAGCACATATTGGCTTTCAGATTTGATTATTCCTTTTCTGAATCAAATTTTAATGAGCTTCTAGAGTCTTCATAAACACTCCAAGTAGCCTTAATTTCTCTTTTTCCTTTTTTTTTAAATCATTATCTTTCTGATATTTCTTTTCTTTCTTTCTCTTTTCACCTTTTAACTGAGTACAATCAGGTCTTATATGACCTAATTTCTAGAATTAATGGAATCTAAATTCCCTTGAGTCTTTCTCATCCCTTTTGAAGGGTTTTCTGAATCCTCTTTTCTTCTTATAAAACTTTCTAAACTTTCTATCTAATTGAGCCAGTTCCATTTTAGAATCAGATGTGTCTAAATTCTTTTCTTCTATGTTTTCTTGATTTATTCTTATACTTTGCTTCTGAGATGTTACCTTTAGAGAATTATTATCCCTTTTCACTAATAATTTATGATCTTCAGCTTCATCTTGAATTTTATCTTCATACATCATAGGTGTCCCAATTAATTCTACCATTGTCATATTTTTAACAGGTGATTATTGTCAAATTGTAGCTAATATACCATTCCATTTAGTAGGTAGTACTCTTAGTACTTTCAAATATTGATTTGCTTATTTGATAGGATCACCTAAGGATGTTATATTATTGATAATCTGTGTAATATTTCCATTCATATGACTGATAATATCTCTATAAAACATTATAAAAGTATCAAATTTAAGCTTTTATGTTTCATACCTCATTTGTCTTACATTGTTTGTTCATTTATAGGAAACTACAATGGTTTTCCACATTTCATAAGTAGTAAGACATTGTGATAAATGATTGAATTCATCTGGTCTAAGAACACAGATAATAGCATTCATAGATTTAGAATTCATGTCATACTCAAACTTTGTAGCAGTAGTCCAAGTTATAGGATTTTTAGGAATTATATAAGGAGTAATGATCTTTGGGTAGATTTTAAATCTCAGATTCTTCAAATAGATAATCATCCATGATTTCCAGCATCCAAAATTTTCACTATTGAAATAAGGAGCATGAACCATTGACATTCCTTCTCTATGATCAATCATTTCCATCTTTGTATAAACCTTATACTTTTAGATTGTTATATATTTTCTCAAAATCTCTCCTCTGATACTAATTGTTAGGTCAGAATATACAAATATACACAATAGGGGGTTGAATTGTGTCTTTTTAAAATTCTTTCACAATTCTACCTTTTGATTTCAACTGTAAATTATGTGAATAAGGAGTGTTTATCTTCTGTATTAAATTATGAGTAGATAATAAAATAAAAATATAGAACATGACTATTTATAATAATTAAGGACACAAATATACCCTATTCCACTCCAAAAATTACTCTCTCTATGAGTTTGGTGAATTTCACTAGTCAGGTTCTCATATCATAAGACCAATCCACAACCGAGTGCAGGCAGTTGAAACCTTTAAAAATAAGGCAAAAAATGGAGCCTTCTAGTTCTTTGAGAGAGAACTGAATATCCATAGCTTAGATCTAGAAGCTAATACTCCACCACAACTGAGTATGATTATTTGAAACTCTCAATAAAAAGATATTAATTTAAAAGGTTTTGATTTAACTTCATCGTTGTAACAGCAACTAACAGTAGATTGATATTCTTCTTTAGAAAATAGTTTCTTCAAGAAAGAGTAGTTCTGAAGCAATCCGGTTGCAATATATCTTTGAATAAAAGAAGCAACGATTAGTAGTATCACTCTTATATAAAATCCAAGATTCAAAACACGTATATTTCCAAAGTGTAGTCTCTTCTTTAGAAAATAGATTATGATTGATTATTGTAGTGGATCTGTAAAAGACCTTCACAAGAATGCAGTTTCAATTGTAAATATGTTTCACAATATGTGGTCCAATATATCAATTCTTCTTTGAATCATACACACATATATATATTGAACAAATACACAAATATAATAGATAAAGCAGAGATCCTGCTTTTCAATTCCATGTCCAAAAAAATCGCATGATAAATCATGATAATTCTAATTCATAAAATAGCTCAGAGTAATAGTAAATTCCCTTAAGAATATGAGATAATTTCTCCACTTAATACGATTCTTTGAATCAATTGTAATGATATTTGAATCGTTAAAAAAATATCTTTGAATCGGCCAGATATTCCACAAAGACCATTGCATAAAACTCTGATAAAATCATAAATTCAAATCTCTGATGTTGAAAAGTCAAACGTAAGGTTCCTTCACAAAACTAAAAAATACCAAACGTAGGGTTTAACTACGTAGCGTTAATTCTCTGAATGTAGGGTTAAAAACATAAGGTTGATCATAAAAGTAAGTTTGATGATCCATACATTTTCTTCTTAAACGTAGGGTTCCATACTTACATAGGGTTCTTTAACCATACTTTTTCTCTTTTTAAAATGTAAGGTTCCATCCAAATGTAAGGTCATTTATCCATACGTTTCTATCAATATAGGGTTGATTAACCATACATGTTGATCATTCAACATAAGGTTTAATATAAATGTAGGGTTTGTTCCTTACGTTACATTCTTTAACATATGGTATGAATAGTGTTTCCAAAATATGCTTAATAGCATTCCAAACACTTTGACAAAGATTCCACATGAATAATAATATTGAATATAATTACAAAATAAGGATTATAAATAATATTAATTTTCTAAAATACACTTAAAGTGATATCATTAGTAAAAAACAAGGGTATTTTTGAGCATCAAAATAAATAAGATTTGTAAAGTATTATTGAGACAATACATGCCCAACATTATACTCATAAAGATACATGGGTATGGTGGGGTATATTTGGAGCACCTAGAAAGACCCATGGAGATTAATTTCTCAAACCCTATAAAGGAACCCCTATGTGTGTGTATACCTTCTATTTATTTTATGAGTCTCTATACATTTTTCATAGTAGATAGACCGGGTTAGAAGAATTGGGATTTGAGATAGGGTTGATGTAGGGCTTAGGGTTGGTAGTTGAGACTCTTTGTGTGTTTATTTTTTTTTCATTTTTTATATGTGATCAGACCAATTGATGATCTATTGGTATATATATGATTTATAAACTATATTACACATGTTTTGTGACATGGTATATGTTTTTTCCATTAATATTTTCATTATCATTAATTTAATATATCTTAAATTTGTTTATTCATTGTTGATGAGGTTTGGTTATTTATCTATTATTTATGGTACTTATGTTGAGATTATTGTCTACCTAATGTTAATCATATACTCTTTCCTCTAGTTGGTATCCTCGGGCATATGGGGTAGTTCACTTTAGGTTATATTACAACATTAATTATATTTTCATTTCATAAATTTTTCTCATTCCATTCCAAATAAGTGAGATAAAATTGGTAATATGATAAAATTTGTTTTATTTGACTTATCACCTTCTGTTTGTGAATAATAAATTGTGTTATGTGTGATTATTTTAGGAAATTTTATATTCAAATTACTAATTTATGTATTGATTTTTGTAGAATCATAGAACCAAATAAGAGTAATAATGATCCTTTTGGGAGATCCTAAGACTCTAGTACAATGGATGATTAATATGATTCTACTTTCATAATATAGAAGGTATTTCAAATTTGGAATGGGTATCGTTGACCATTTTTGTTTGATATTTTTGAGTAAAAAACCCTCATATCTTTATAGGAGATGCTATGAATTTTGGTGAAGAATACCATCTATAAATCTTAGAGATAATATATTTGAAAAATGTAATATTTAGGGGGAATATTGTTTTCCATTAAATATTTATGTTTTAGATACCAGTGTGATGATGGGGGGATATTTTTGTCTTAGAAAAAATAATAAATTGATTGATATTGGATTCTTTTTAATCTATCTTGTTTCATAATTTTTAGCTAAAAACACTAATGATGGATAAAGGAGAATATTTTTTATAATTAAAGTATGAAAATATGATGGTTATTGATTATTCCTCCAAATTTAGAGACTTCATCCATTTTTCATTGAGCTTGGGTGGTATTGTGTGAAGTTTCTGGAAGGATTTTTTTCCTCCACATAGAAGGGGAATTTGAATTAGTAGAGGGAATGTTTTATAATTTCTTTTCAAAAAAATAATCCTCTATGATTTTTCAGAGTATTATCTTCATAAAATAGAAAAATATCATCCTCATAAGATTATGTAGGAAATAAAAGAACAAGGATCACACAATTTTAACAAGGTTCACATACAATTTGGAATCATACTCCTTTCCTTGATCGGTTACCCTCCACGACACTATATTCTATTTTCTATAATCAAACTGAGAATAAATTACAATAACTACTGTGTAATTTAACACAAACATCACCAGTCACACCCAATAACATAGCTTCACGTTGAAGTACAAATAATATGAGAAAAGGATGAAAAAGAACACCCAAAAAATGTATCTACAATAATAAAAATATACTAATATTCTTCCTTGAGACTCTTAAATATGAATGAATTATTATACCACTGTGAAGACTTGAATTACAATACACAAGAAATATCAAAATAAAATTAAATCTCCCAAAACCTTGAGATTATTAAAATGGTAATCATTGAAAATCCAACCTCAACTTCAGACACTGGTTCTATTTTAACATCCTCAAGGATCAAAAAATATAAACAAAAAACCCACAAAATACAAATTTCAATTCCTTATTTTTATACTATGAATAATGATTAAATACTCATTTTCAAAACCCTTTATGACTCAGTCTTCAATTTTAATGAGATATAAAATAAATATCAGTGGAATCATATCCACATTTAAATTCATGATAAACATGGGTCTTAATTGTTATTTTGATATAAAAATATAAAAAACTCTTAGTATCTAGATAAATTTCTTATGTAATAACCATTAAAAATTTCCATGTGAAACTATGTGACTCATATCATCCATGTTGCGGCAATTGGATACATGAATTGTCTATGCTGTTGAATCAGCTACATTATTCTTGTCCAAAATACCTATGTATCATATCCAACTATATGATTCAGTTATGTGATTATTTTTCTATGTGATTCAGCTATTTTTCAGAAATTGATACATTTTCTACTTTAGATACCATGATTTTTTATGTCTCTGGACTTTCCAATGTGAATTACATCAGCTATATAATAATCCCTTATGTGATTTAGCACTATAGAAAGTTGGGTTACAAGAATATTTCCTAATCACTTAAATAGAATATTGACATACAGGAAAGGAATTATTTTCCAATGCCATAGAAATGGCTACATGATACACATCATCTACATAGAAATCAGCTATGTGGATATGGAAAATTATATAAATTAACTCAAAAGCTTCAACTGAATTACATTCCCTCTCAAAAACACCTGCTACCTTCATGAAATTCTCTTTCATGATATATAAAGAATAGAAAAAATATCATAAATCATCAAAATTAGTGAGAACCTCAAAATATTAATGTCAACAAATACAACAACCAAAACTCACTATTAACCATGTGATCTTTATTCATATTCAAACAAAGCCACAAATTCATGAGGTCTTCAATCTCCCACTTTGGATTAGTTGAAAATAATATGAAACCCCTAACTTAGCAAGCCTCAGATCATAAAATCTTATATAATATCATTGATATTTATATTCACACCATTGTACTTGATAAATAAGTGTTTTTGAGATATTTTCATCCCTCGATGATAAGCATGTTTAGGTTGACTAATTCAAATAACTCTGCTGTTAATGATCCCCTATCACATACACTACCCCTCCATCATAGACTTATATCCTCCTTTGGAAGCATAATTCAAATGTTTTTGGAGGGTTATCAATGAAATAGAATATCAAGTGTATGGGTATGGCTCAATATGAAATTTCCATTTTAACTCAAAAAAATCCCTCAAATGGTATAACTTTTTCAGTGATATCTACAAGATTCTATTTTGTGTTAGTAAATAAATGATTGATTTCACATAAGGCCACCTTATATTTACCAAAGTGATATATAATGTCAAAATTATTGGATTGAGAGTGTTGAATGATATTTTTTGAAATATTTATAGAACTTTTATAATCAAAAAAGATCTTCAATAGTCTTTGATCATCAACCCACAAATCTGCTAGTTTCACCTATATCCATAAATCATGTATAACTACATGAGTCACCTCCACATACTTCGATTAAACTGTAATAAGGTTCATAGAACACTTCTTATTACTATACCACATAACATAAATATAACTAAAAAATAATACACCGCATGATGTGGATCCATGGTATTTACAGTCACCGGTCTAATCTGTATCAGGGTAACAAAGAATGTTTATATCTGCTTTGCATATTTAGATAAATCCTTAATTAACTATAACTTTTACAAAACTCATAACTCTTTTATTAAAGATCACGTTTTTCTCCTTTTTTTTATACCTAGAAAAAAGAGTCCCGACATAAACAATGTCTGGTATGGATGTTGGGAGATACAAAAGGTTAGCAATCATACTTCTGAATTTATTCTGATCAACCTTGTTATCTTATTCATCTTTTCTCAACAATATGAAAAATAATAAAGGTGTAGATAAATCTTTTTAATCTTCCATTCAAAACATTCTCAATAATTATATGGCTTATTTTTCTTGTGAAATAAAGATATAATCTGAGTTCTACTCAATATTTAATACTAAAAAATAGTTTAGATTCTCTGGAATAGATATCTAAAATTAATTATTCATCTTCTTAGAATATTACAAATATAAGAAATTTTTATTACGAGAAAAAATTACATCATCCACACATACAAAAACCCATCAATGTGTCTGATAAATCCTTCTTAATGTACATGTTTTCATCAACAATGCCTTTAGAAATCCCTATTTATATAAAAAATTAATCATTTTTAGAATATGTTTCCATTAGATACTATATCAATCTATAAATTTATTTTTTCAACCTACTGGCCATTATTCTATTATGGTCAGGAAACAAACCTTCTAGTTGTTCAATAAAGTCTTATTTTTCAAGTTCACCATTCAAAAATAAAGAATTTACATCTATTTGATATACCATGTAATACTTATGAGCTAACATATTCAAGAACATTATTCTTTTATCAAGTCTAAAAAGTAGAGAAAAAGTCTATGACTTTTAATTGAGAAACTTATTTCTAAAAAAAATATAGCCTTTTACTATGCCACTTCACATTTCTCATTCATTTTTTTCCTGAAACCCCATTTATTACCAATCATATTTATAATTTTCATTATAGGAACATGTTCTTATATAAGGTTCTAATCAATTTTATATAGTTCTTAAATCATAACTTTAATCAATTAATCATGTTCAATAGCCTCAACCATTGTTCAAAACTCATCCTATGATTCATGGGCGGTTTGGTTCTCCACTCGTATCCTCCTTCTAGTATCGACTAGTTTATTCTGATTCCCAATGATAATTTTTTGTTTATAAATGTTTTTTTAACCGTTTAAATAGATATTTTTCACCACCAATAGATTATATGTCACTATTGGTATATTCTAATTTATTATTCACTATTTCTGGTAACTTTTTCAAATATTCTTCAAGAAAATTTCTCATTTATTTCTATAGGAAACATAAAATTTCTATTAATTTACTATATTTTTTCCAATATTTTCATCAATTTACACATATAAAGACACTAAATTTTATGAAATATATTATTCTGGCTTCTATATCTATTATAATTATAAAAATTACCCATAGTCTCTATCATAAAACTTTTCTTCACATATTCTAGGCATTCTTCCATTAATTTTAATATAACAAGGAATTTGAAAGACTATAAACTATTTAATTATATGATTATTTTGGTACCACATATCATATGGTGTAGAATTAATCTCAGGTCTTAGGAGACATCTATTTTTAATTTTTAATTCATTAAAAAATTCTTCTCTCCAGAATATTTTTTAAACTTTATTCTCAATTAGCATTATTCTCCTAATTTTCAAAATGCACATATTCTTCCTTTATATAAAAACATTAATGTTTGGTGTATAAAGGGTTCTATATTGATTATTGATTACATATTTTCTAAGATAAATCTTAAATTAACCACTTGTTTATTCAATCCCATTACCAAATATTAGTTTTTGATACACAAAACAAACTATTTATTAAACTTCATTTTGTATATATTCAACATCCTAACAAAATCAGACTTCTTCTTGTTAAAAATAACATTTTTAATTTGAGTTAATTCATTTATTAATTTAATAAAATATAGACCATCATGAGTTTATTTATATCTCAAAGGCCTACAATGATTTTTTTGGACGAATTCCAATGGTCATGTAGAAGTAATGCACACCTTTGATTGTGTCCTTTAAGTTATCTTACACTTCTGATATGTTCAACAAATAATATCTTGATCTCTTTTAATCTTGGGTAGATCTCTTACCACTCCATGCTTCAAAATATTACTTAGTCTTCTTTTTACATAATACCCTTTTATTCTATTCCATAACATGTTCTCATATTTTATGTTCATTCAACATGTATCGGAAGGATCACCAATAATGAATAAGTATATATTTATTCTACTACCCTAAGAAATAGTTTTTCCATCACCTATAATTTTAATGATCCATTTTTTCTACTGAATGAAACTTCATGACCATTATCATAATGTTGGTTAACACTCAACAAGTTGTGTTTTATCTCTTCAACATAATGAACATCATCTAATTTAAAATTATCATTCTCAATTTTAAATTTGAATATAACTTTTATTTTTAATGAAGATTAATTACCAAATTTTACTGCACCTCATTCATGTTCATTAATTTCTTTCATAATTTTATCATCACCAGTCATGTGGGAGGAACACCCAATATTAAGTATCTATGCCTTCATCTTTATGAACTATTTAAAATAAACTTCTACAAAACATGACTTTTCTTCATTATGAAATTTTTTTACTTTCCATTTATCATTGAGTGGGAACTAACTAGGTAATATTTTCATGAATTTCATATCTCTTTATTCCTTTTTATCACACCTTAAATATATCTCTTCAAGACAATGAATCTTATTTTTCATTGTTAACATGTAACAAGTTTCATTCTTTGTATGCTTTCTTCCAAAATCTTCTTCCTTCTAGTTGGAATAGCTCCCCCTATCTTCTTTCCTTCCTATGATTAAAGGTATGTGGTGAAAAAATGTAAAATCATTTCACAACACTGAAAATATCCCTAATATATCTATATTTCCTCAAAAAAATGGGGTTTTTTAACTATAAATTTTATATCCAAAATTTCATATTCAATGAAATATTTTGGTATGAATTTGTGTCTAATTTGGAATTTAAATGTAATCTAAGCCTCCTTTTTTATAATACACTTTGGAAGTAAATTTATTTTTATTTTTATTCGTCAAAATTTTACTTAAATTAAGATCAACCCTTCATTTTTATTGCCAAGAGTTTTGGAAATAGATTTTTCAAATGAGGATATTACCTAAATTTTATCAGAATATTTATAGGATTATCCATTGATATTAATAGAGATTTTTGTTTCATTCATGATCTTGGTCTATTATTTCTCATCATAAATACAGTTTTATTATTTCATTGATAATTATTTATCCATTAAATAATGGTTTTCTTCAATATATTTTACCGTATTCTCATATTCAACATATTTCAACCTGAGTTTTTTAATTTCTTCTGCAAGAGTTGTCTCACTTTTAATGTCCTCACCTTTTTCATATATCATATTATTTTTATCTTTTAATAACTTCTTCTCTATTTTTAAAATGGTTTTTTCTTAAGATATGCCTCCAGTTTATCATTTTTTGTGTATTCATAATATATTGGTTCTCAATTATCTTTTTCAACACATGATGAGTTAATTGTTTTCTAAACATGAGCCATAAAATTTTTAAATTTATCATATATTTATAAATCTATATCACTGTACTAAATAAGATAAATTTCATGTTCTTTTCTCATTAAATGTATTATTTTAGTTCTTTTAAATCTCTTCTCAATTTCACTTTACGTTGAAGATTCTTTGTAATTTTTTATCTACTTAATTCCTTTGTATTTTCATCATTTTCATATACATAATATAATTCTTTATTCTTTGTAAAATTAACTAAATAGTGTCCAATTCCATTACATTTACATTATATAATATATAATGCACCATTTTTATTTATTTTTACCTTATGAAATGTGTTTTAAATAAAAACAATAACTCTATAGTATTAATCTTCATTCTCGTAATCTCTTATGTCATAAAAATCTTCATCATTAAAAATTTTCATATTCCTCATAGATTGAAAATATATTCCATGGATCAAATTTTTTTAATGATGAAATATTTCCAATTTCATAATAAATGAGAATATTATGTAGCAAATTAAGTACAAGATCTTATCTATCTCAAGGAGCTAAAATTTTGGTATCAAATCTATATAAAAAATTTCACATCAACTTCTTCACAATTTTAAAATCTTAAATATTTGAAAAAAAATACTCTAATATTACTTATAATTTTATTTACCTAAGTTATAAAATCATCAAAACATTCATCTTCTATCATTTTTATGTCTTTAAATTTTACCCTTCAAATCTATTAATTTTCCTCTATAACTTTCACATTTCCTTCATAATTACTCTCCAACTTATCCTAAATTTATTTAGTGGTTTGTATGATAATAGATTTAGTGTATAATTTCTTTGATAAGGGAATGGTAATAACATTTTTCACTTTTCCATTAACTTCCATATTCATCTTGTTAATAAACTTCATTTGACCATAATTTACAAAGAGTGGAAATCCCACTAGGGTTGCATCACAAACTTCCAATTCAAGAGATAAAAAAAATGGAAACATTCAATTATTCCAACTATTATAATTTCTGTTATCGAATATTGGTACACCCCAATTTTTTATAAAATTTATATTATCATTTATCAAAGGGAATCTACTTGGATACTATAAAGGTAACCTACTCCAATACCACTTGATGTTCCATGAAGGATCAGTTTCTTCCACTGATAAGGGGTGAATCGGTGAAGGGTGGTTTTTTATAATTTATTATAAACAAAAGTAATCCTCAATAACTTGTTAGAGTAAACCCCACTCAAAATAGAAAAATTATAGCCTCACACGATCATGCATGAATGAAAATAAAAAGGAACATACATTTTTTATAGGTATCAGATCCAATGGGTAAACCTAATCCTTGTCATTGATGGTCACCATCCCCAACTATATATTCTCTTAACTATAATCACAAGTGAATTACAATTATAATAATTCATGTAACATCACACCATATAGGTTAGAAGTCACACCCAATAATATATTTTTTTCGATAGTATAATTAATATGATAATAATATGATTAAGATTACTAAATAAAATAGGATTATATGGTAAAAAAAGATATGATTATACTTCCACAAGCCTCCAAATTATGTATAAATGAGTCTGTCACAATTTATAATTGATTTTATTTTTATAAGAAATGTAATAATCAAATTAATTACCCTAAAACCATGATATTAATTAGATTTTTATTGATGAAATCAAACCTCATATTTAGACACTTTAGAATCTTCCATTTTCTAAGAGATTAAAAAAAGAAACACAAAATACACAAAATATATTTTTTAATTACCAATTTTTAGAGTCTAAAATCCTAGTAAAATATGAATTTTCTAAACACCTAAAAACTCAGGAATATATTTTCACATGATATAAAATAAATATTTATGTGCACACTTCCTCATTTAAATTCCTGAAATACTTAGGCCTTCTTTCCTAATGTGGTATACAAATATCACAAAACTCTTAGCATTATTAAGAAAAATTTTGGTAACAAACATTAAAAATTCCCATATGTGGCTATGTGACTCACATCAACCACATCATAGATATTAGCTAAGTGAATTGTCAACATCACTGAATCAGCTATGTGATTCATATCTAAAACACCTATATAGGATATTCAACTGTGAAATTTGGCTATGTGATTCTATAGCTATATGATTCATCTACATTATAGAAATGGATATGTCAATCACATCGGTTGTATTGATTTTGGATACACTATTAGAATTTACTACATTAATTACTTCATATATGAAGAAATCCCTTACATAATTCAGCTATGTGGGATGTTCGGATTCATGAATTTTCCCAAATATATTATATAGTAGATTTGATAATGTGAAATTACATATTTTTCTATGGAGAATTGATAGCTACATGGTATACTTCATCTATATATAAATCATATCTATAAATAATAAAATTACAAAAATTAACTCATAACCTTTAGGTGACTTCCAAACCTTCTCAAAAACACTTTCTAGCATAATGAGACTCTTTTATGGTATATATGCAATAAAAACCAAATCAAGAATCGTCATAATTATTTATCACCTAAAAATATTTATATTAACTAATAGAATAACCCAAAATCATCAAGAACCATGGGATATTAAAGCATATTCAAAAAAATCCAAAAATCTATGAGGTACTTCAGTGATAATTTTTAATCTCATCATTTCAATTATTGTATAAAGTTAGATATTATTGAGTCTATTTTATTTTTATACATCTATAGAAGTGGTAAACAAGTTTCTTATAGAATAGAAGGATCTGAAGGGGAAAAGGTGGGATTCAATGGCTTCTAGTGGATTTCTATGTTATAGTAAGAGAAATATGGATGACTATAAAAAGTATATGAATAATCATGTTTCTATTGAAATACATTTTCTTCTCCATTTTCAAAACATAGGGAACCATTAAAGTACTATAAATGTGTCTAAAATTTCAATACTAGTTTTTTATTTTATATTGAGTGAAATGAGTGCATTTCATTTGAAAAAAAAGATGTCATCAAAGAATTATCTTGAAAAGACTAATAGGGTTTAAGGTTGAGATTATACTTCCACATAGTCATCTCATGCTTGGGATAGTGCACCACAGTTTAGTAATAGTAATATTACATCATGGAGGTCTTATCATAGGGTTTTTTGGACTTCAAAACATCAAAAATAGTTAGGTCATATAGCATAGTATAGTAAGGTGAATCGGGTATAATATTAATTTGTAGGTTCTAGTTAGTTATTTAAAATGGATTAGGTGCTAATTGATCTCATTAATAGGTCTTTTATAGTAAGAGGTATGATGTGGTTTTCATCAATATTGGCTTGTGACTTTTTTAATAGTAGTGCATCAATATTTGAAGGTATTGAAACCATAAGATTAAATTTTTTCACCTTTTTTGTCCAATTATTCTTATAAATAATTTGGATAAGATTATATTCTTGTGGGTTGATTCTCACATATTAAACAAAGTTACCATCAAGTAATGGTATTTTTAATCATAGAGTACTGATTTTTTTGACCAACTAAGTGGAGATCAATGTTTTCTTAAATATTGATATTAGGTTGAATTATCACCAATATATAGAAAAAGATAAAGATATATAAAAGACATATTTTCAAAGTGGATGTGGAAAATGTGAATTTTTATTAATTCTATTAAAGGAATTGAATGAAATTAATATTTTTAATAAAAGGAGTTTTCTATACTTATCTAGATTTATTTTTGATATTTTTTATCAATAATATATTTATATTATAAATATATTATACTAATTATAGGAAGTATTGGGATATTATCAAAGACACGTTGAGATATCGTAGATTATATACTATGATTTAAAAAATTATCATTGGATCTCGGAGGAAAGAATACTTAGAAATGTTGTTTTAGAATCTAAAATATTCATGGATCCTTAAAATAAGTAAATTGTGAGGACATAAGAAATACCTAAAAATGAATTTTTAAATTTTGATTTGATTAGTAATATCTAGTTATTACAAAGTAGTAATCTATAATACCACTAAAATAGCTTTTATTATAATGAAATTGGAAAATAATGAGGTAAATGTTTGAAGGATTGATAAGTGTGAGTCTATATTTCAGGATTTAAAGAATGGTTTGACATAAAAACCTATTCTCTTATTACCAGATTCATGGAAGAACTATGAGAATTATTCAAATACATTCAATGTGGGCTAGGATATGTTTTGATGTAAGTGGGATAGGTGGTTCAAATCATAGTCCATGTGGAGAAAATTACTTTACTCTTTATCTTGAGTTAGTTGTGATTTTTTATGGGATTTATAGTTGGAAAAATTATTAGTGATAATTTTTTGGAATACTCTAATAAAAAAATCTAGAAGTATATATTTTCCCTATAAGAGATTAATATTTGACATAGGAAAAGGGTTGGGTATCTTAAATAATTTGATTTTGAGAGGATATATACTCAAGGGAAAGAGAATGATGTTTTTCATTTAGAAATATCATATAGATATAGTTTTTGAAATGATGGATAATTAATAGTTCATTACACTTGTCTTTATGTAATATTTTTTTTCTTATTTTTGTATAGAGGTAATGTGTTCTAGAAATCATTAATCATCACTTCATCCATGATAGTGGGAGTGAATAATGTTCAAATTTTAGATTCTAAATATTTTTTATTTATTGAAAAACTATATTAGATGGGAGAAAATACCCCATATGGTCTCTTGATACTGATTTGATTTTATGTTTTCATGGGTGCCTTTCCATTCCATTATCCCTGTGAAAATAAGTGATTAATGAATTTCATCTTTCTTGATAATATACTCAGCTAGTTTAATGAAGATATTATATATTTTTTAATGAAAGAATTAACTTATATGAATGAAATAGGAAATGTCAAAATTTAATTTGAAATTATTTACATATTAATGGGTAAATCCTAAAGATAATAGACTTGTTGAAACACTCAAATAATTACCTATTTTGATGTATAAATGGGATATTGTTTCCTTGGATTATGTAACTTGTTTATGAAGATCATTAAATGGTAGAGATATGGTTTTGTTTATCATTTATATGATTATTAAATTTTTCACATCTCTACCTGATCAAAGAAAATTAATATATTGATGATTTTGGGATGATTTATATCTGTGAGATTATAAGAATTTGTTATATTTTATCATAATACTTGGTTTACATATTCATACTATAAGGGTTTACAAAAGGATTCTGGTACTAAAGAGAAGTTGATTATGAATTTAAATAAACATATATATAATTATTATGAGGATAAAGTAAATATTTTTTAGGATATTATTCGTGCATGTATCCTTGATTTTAGTGTTGTGTGGGAGGACCATGTGGATTTAGAAAGGTTTTTTATAATAATATATATGATGATTATATTCACATGGTTCTATTTTATATTTATATAGAAGTACATGTTTAATATATTTATATTGGATAAAAGAAACTAGGGATTCGTTCTTCAGTCCTAGTATGGTATAAGATACTTTTAATCGTGTATTGATGATCAGGAATCTCAAGGTATATAGGATTTAAAATCCAATTGAATATGATGACCTCTCAATTTTTTTATTATACATCACATCGTTATTTATATAAGGACCCAACCTTAAACATTACATAATATTTAGTTTTAATCCAAGAGTTAATTCTCTTTCATTTGAGTATATTTTTAGGTTTAGTATTTTAGATGATTAGAACATAACTCATACATAACCAAACCATATAATATATAGTAGACAGTTCTAATCAGTTTCCATTTTTCCCATCATATAAAACTTTTAAAACAAAACATGATTTAATTTAATGAAAAATATTTTTTTAACATTCGAATTTACCACTTACTTTCCCTTACCCATCTCTAAATTCTATGAAAAACATTTTAAAAACATGGGATAGGAACAAAAATCATAGTAATGGATATAAAAAACCATTAGTCCCATGAAAACATGAAAATTCATGTAATGTATACCTTTATCTTTAAAGTTCTTTGAGTGTGTGAAATAAATGATTTTTATAAGAAAACCCCATGATCTGGTTTTAAAAAGTTATCCTTTAAAAATCTTAGAAAATAATTAGAAACTATTTTGGTAACTTAGAGAATAAATTTCACAACCTATTATAAAATCATGACAAAAGTAACTAGAGACCAGTTAAATCCATAGGAGAAAAAATTCGGAAAATACCCCATTCTTGACTATAAAAACAAGTAATATTACCCAATTCATTGGAGTTCTATCTAGGTGCACCCATCCTTTATGTTATAATAGGATCACCTAGTGCTATCTAGGAACACCCACCATATAAGCAATAATGGGCTCACTCGACACTATCTGGGAGAACCCATTTCTCATGTAAAATTCTCAAGTACCATAGCATGAAAAAAAATTGTGCCTATAATTTTAGAACATAGAAAATTTGAAAAACACTTTTAAACTCGTAATAAAATTACTTTTGGATGTCAAAATACCCTTTTCTTTTAAAAACCCATTTTCAAAATAAAAATACCCTTTTATTTTGAAAAACCATTTTCAATAAAAAAATACCCAAAAAAGGGGAAATAGTTTTTATTTGAAAAGAACATGAAATCTAGGAAAGGAATCTGGAAATCAAATAATTTTCATGGTGGTGGAAAATTTGAGATGGTCGTGTATGTTAAGAATTGAACATTCCTTTTTTAGTTTTTCAAAACGTTCCGTATAAAACACGTAAAAATATTATTTTTGGAGACCTTTGAAAATAATATAAAAAAGAGTCATAAAATTTAATTTATAAATATTTAATGTCCATATAAAAATTTCATAAAATAATTTTAAAACATGGAAATATAAAATAAATAGTTTGAATGAAAACAATAAAACATAATTTTTTCAAATAAAAGTCCCTTATCACTTTGTAAATATTTGAATCATGGTCCCCATTAGAGAATAACATTAAATATAACTAATAATTCCATGAGAACAGATAAATTCATGATATAAAATTTCAAAGGGGTTTTTTATACACCTTGTAAAGGAGTATAGGTGTATAAAATCAAAATAAGCCTCAATGGAAGGAAATTGAGATGAAGTCCCTTACCTTCAGTCTAGCTTTTTAGGTTTGTATTTATCTTCCTAAATAATAAAAATATGTTAATTATTTATTTTATTGAGAACTATGTTCATGTTTATTATTAATTTTATTTCATTTATTAACATTTTATATATGATTACATAACTAATGGATTTTATGTTAGATATTTCAATGATATTTGGATTATGTTTCAAAAACGACATTGGTAGGTTAACTATGGTCAAAGAGGTCATTATTTAAATATCTATAGAATAATAATCATGAAATAATTATAATATTGATAAATAAATTATTCTTTTATGACCAATCATGATTGTTTGACTTGATAAATGAAGTATGTTATGATCCTGGAGATGGTAGGTCGTAGTAACATTCTAATTTTTCGATAATCATTATGGAAAGAAGGTAAGTAATATTTTACCTTTCTAGAAAGACCATAATATAATATATAGCATATAATTTATTTAAATATACTTATATATCATCCATGTGGTTTGGTGATGAAAATATAGTCACATCTCTTTGTAAAGGTGGTATTCGACACATAAACGAACGACGTTATCACTTTTTTAGTGAGTGAAAAGGTAACAAAGAAAACAACACATTATCTTTTCAAAATGATTAAAATTTCATGAATATCATAATTATTTTATTTATATCACATTTATTCATTATATTTACCCTTATTACCTTCCATGTAAATCATTAGTGAAAACGAATCACATCACTTCATGAGACGGTAGTCTATCGTACACACGAGTGATGTTATCATATCCCCTACAGAATGGAAAGTAAAAAATATTATATATGATGTAATGAATAAATATGTATAATTATGTTATAAATATCTTTTATATACTTTATATCCATCATCATATCCAACCATGATAGGTGGTAATGGAAAAATGAATGACATCGGTTCGTGCGGCGGTAGTCCATCATACACACGAATGATGATTTTGTAACCCATTTGATGGAAGAGGATAAGGATTTAGGATAGGAAATTAAAAAATATCATATCATTATATATAATATACTTATTTTATTATATAATAATGTTTTAAAAATAATTTAAGGGGGTGGTGGAACAAATAAAATCAAAATGATCACAGAATAATGTTACCCTTTTTCGGGTAACTTCTTTTTGTTTTCACTAAAGAACTTCATTGGTTGAATTTCTAGGAAAAATAAGGCATCTAGTGCGAGATTAGGGAATTATAAAAGTTATTTATTTATTTATTGTCTGATAAAATGGGTTTTTAAGGTGTTAATATAGGAGGGGAGGGGAGGCCTTTTATAAGTGAGGTGAGTGGTACACTTGTATTTTTCGAAAAGAAAGAATTCCACCAACTTTTTTCATGTTATAAGGATCCAATAATGGAACCTTATAGATACTATAATAGATAATTTCTAAATATGTCCATAAAATATATTCTATACATGTTTTTAGGTCATTTTAACCCTTATCTTTTTAGTTTAAGCCCCAAGTAAAACCATTTTTACCTTAACTGTGGTAATTAATTTTTATTATTCTCACTATTTATTGTGGTAAAAAATTAAGTTAATACTATTATAAAATATAAATTAATATGATTCCACATATGGAATCAATTTTAACAAATTTAACTCAAATAAGTTCAAAATATAATTTAAAAAAAACTCGTAGATGTGATAAAAATGAAGGTTTTTAATGTGAGTATTTTTTTTAGAAAAAGATGGTTTTTTATTAACTATATAAAAAATAATAGTCATTATATGAAAATAAATTAATATTTATAGATATATAGTCTATAAATTTAATTTAAATCATTCCCCATTATGGATTATTTTAATTAATTAGAAAGTATAAACATAATGCATTTTAAAATAGTTTTTAGAAAAACTCATTTTTAAACCCAAAAACATACTTATACTGAAAACCAATATAAAGTTTATTAAAAAGTAATTAATTGTAATAAATATATATAAATAATACTTATTATACTATAAATATTACTCAAAACATATTGGGTATTTTAAATTACTTAATTTATTAAAAATAAATGACTTTTTTACAAAAATCTGTATTTTTCACTATTCACTAAAAAATCAATGATTTCTAAAAAATCCAAAAATTTCAGCATAGGTAAATTTTGATGTTATTATTTCAAAAATTAAATTCATATTTTCATATTAAAATTTAAAAATTTAGAAATTAAACTTTAAAATAAACCCTTATAAGAAAAGAGTTTTGTTAAAACTATTTCCATTTTGATTTAAAAAATTACTTAATAATTTTATAACTAATATAAATATCTTATTAATATTAATAATAATCAAAAAAATTATTCTACATTTATCTAGGTTTTTAAATTATTCCGCCATTTTTTAAATTTCACCCTTGAAATTTTATTCACTTATCATACCCGTCGGGATATCTTTCCCTCATATCATTTTCATATTCCCATATTGTCTATTCAACCATATGGTTTTTCTATAAAACCACAACCTGGTGAATCATCTTATTCCATAACACTTTATCTCTATGGTTAAGAATCTATTCTGGATTTTACTCATAGGAAATAATCTCTTAAATCTGACCTACTTTCAAGATCAACACATGAGATTAATCTGGAACGTATTTTCTTAACATCGAAACATGAAATATGTTGTGTACCTAGGATAAAAATAGAGTTAAGGTAACTTGGTAGGAAAATAATCTAACTTTATATAGGATTTCATACAGTCCAATGAACTATGTACTTATCTACCCATTCTTACCAAAACAAAAAACTATTTTTCCATGGAGAAACTTTGAGAAATATATTATCACAAACCTTGAAAAAAAATATTTCCTCTAGTTATCAGCATAAGATTTCTGCATGATCTTATCTATCCTAAAATATTACTAAATCAAAAACACTTTATTCTTTATTTATTCTACCAACTCAAATTCAATAAAATTCCTTTCTCCTATATCATCCCAAAAATATATTGTCTGACACCACTTTTTATATAATTCCTTAAATGGTTCCATCAATATACTAAAATAAAAACTATAGTTATAAGAAAACTTAACCAAATAAATATATTTATCCCAAATTATTTAGTAATCCATTGAACAATAACAGAGCATATCTTCCATGTTATGAATTTTTCTCTTAGATTTTCCATCAAATTGAGGATGAAAAGATGTACTAAAATTTAATCCATTACCTAATGACTTTTAAAGTCCTTTATAAAACTTATATGTGAATATGGGATCATGGTATGATATAATAGATAGATCCACTCCATGTAACCTGAATACTTCCTTTATATGTAGTCAATAAATCAAATCTAAAGACATTTTATCTTGAATGGGAAGGAAATGTATAGGTTTAGTTAATCGGTCAATAATAACCCAAATCACATTGTTACCTCTTAATGTCCTTGGAAATCACATCATGAAATCAATGGATATATTTTACCATTTCAAGTCCTAAATTGGGAATGTTTAAAGCATACCCTTCAGTAATTATCATTCTTATTTAACCATAAGAAAATTCAAAAACTTCATGGTAAATTTGCTAATATCTATTTTCATTCCATCCAACCAATAATACTCCTGTATTTCTATATACATCTTAGTGTTTCCATGATGAATAGAAAATGGAGAATTATAAGCTTCACTCAACAAATATTTCCTCAATTGAGAATCAAAAGGTAGACATAAACCTTTTCCAAATCATAAAACTCATTGTTAATCAATATTAAAATCAGGATTTTTACCCTTCTTAATATATTCAACCTTTTCCTGCAAATATTAGTCATCCTTATAAGCTTTCTTAATTATTTTTGAAAAAATTGGATGTATTGAAACCTGAAACAAAATAGATGATGTCCCTATATCCACAACATCTAGGACAAAATTAATCAAATAATTAACCAAATGGTCATGTTCCAAATATAACATGGATAATGTGGCATTATTTTTTGACTCAAAGAATAAGAAACTTTGTTTTATTTTCCAGTATGGTAATTAATTGGGAAATCATAATCCTTGATCAGTTCTATCCATATTCCTTATCTCATGTTCAATTCTATTTGAGTGGATATATACTTCAAACCTTTTTTATCAGCATATATTTCACACTTTACTCCATACAAAATATTCCTCCAAATTTTAAATTCAAAAACCACAGAATCTAATTTCAAATCATATATAGAGTAATTTAACTCCTAAGGATTAAAATAACATGAAGCATGATCAATTAAATGATCATTTTTCATTAGGACACAACCAAGTCCTTTCAATAAAGCAGCAGTGTAGATGAAAAATTTACCACTTCTGGAAGGCATAGACAAAACTGGATAATTAACCAATCTTCTTTTTGGTTCCTAAAAACAATCATCACATTCTTTTATCAAATATGAATTTAAATCCATTTTGTATTAATATATTCATTGCGATAGGAAATTATGTAAACTTTTCAAGAAACATGTGGTAGTTACCTACTAATCTAAGAAAACTATGAACCTCTATGATATCTATGGGTATTTTCCATTATTTAACTAAATATATTTTAGTAGGTTCAATATTTATGATATCTTTAGAAATAATATTTCCAAGGAAAGAAATCTCTTGAAACAAAAATTCAAACTTACTAAATTTCCCATACAATTTATTTTATTTTAAGGTTTAAAAAAATCATTAGGTGTATTTAATATTACTCCTAGATTTTAGAATATACCAAAATGACATCAATAAAAACAACCACAAAAATGTCCAAGAACTCATGAAAAACTCTATTCATAAGTACCATAAATAAATTAGGTGGATTAGACAACCCAAAAATAATAAATAAAAACTCATAGTGTCCATATCTAGTCTAAAACACTGTCTCCATAATGTCTTCTTACTTCACTTTCAACTAATTGTACCCTAAACTCTGGTCAACCTTTAAAAAATATTGATCTCCCTAGATATGATCAAACAAATCGTTGATATGAGGTAAAGGATGCTTGTTCTTAATAGTGATATTATTCATGGATCTATAATCAGGGAAATGTCTCATTGAAATGTCTTTCTTTTTAACAAACAAAATAGGAGAACCCTTGTAGCACCCCTAGTTTAAAGTAAGTAACCCTTTATGTATGATTTTTAAATATGTAAAGTTTTTTGGTGAACTTTGGGAGTGTTTAGAATAATTTTTAAATGTTTTGGGTGATTTTATAAAGGTGCACAGTTTAATAAAGGTTAGTGGAAACCATAAAACACCTACATGAAACTATGAATAGTGAGACATGGGATAATGGGAAGGTGTACATTTAAGGCACACAGTTTTGCCAAACCGTACAACCAACCAGATTTAACCATGCAAAGTGTTATAGAGGGATTTTTCAAGGTTGGAAAATGATTTTTATAACCATGTGATCCAACCATATGGGGTGATCCTTAAGGCAAAGGTTGATGCATGGTTATCACATGGTTTTTCTAACTGTGCAACAAACCATGCATGGTTTAAAAGTGAGATCCTAAAAAAGTAGATCTAACTCATTTTCATCCATAAACACCACTTTTTCCTCCATTTTAGTCCCATCTAGATATTTCTTCCTCCTAGAGTCTTGGAGTCTTTTCCCATTGATCTAGAAGCGATCAGAAGTCAAATCATGGTGTGTTTGAACCTGATTCCCTTGTTAATTAATCGTTTTCCTTCATTTTTGGTAGTTTTACTTAGATCTACTCATCTTACCTATCTTAAATTCATTGATCTAGTCCTCTATGGATGGATCTAAGGTTTTTTATGCTAATATTATTTATATATGTCTATGTTTATATTAGGGAAAGAGATCTAAGGCAATTTTTTTGATATTTAAACCAGTTTTATTAAAGAATTTGGGTCGTTCTTCATGTTCATCATAATAACTGAGGTAGGTGGATTCACTCACAACTCCTCTTATTATAACTTAAAGGATTGATTTCAAATTGATCATTTTTCTTGAATTTGATTATGAAATCATTTTACAATTCTTGATTAAAACCTTATTTGGTGATGGTTTATGCAATTGTACAATTTTGGTATTTGGTGGAAAGTTAAAGTGTTAACTTGATTTTAAAATGATGATTTTAAAATAATTTATTCGGTTTGATGCATGTAAAAAAAATTCAATAAAAATATGGGTTTATTTAATGGTTTTTCATATTTTTATTTGGAATGGTTGTTGGATTGTATGGTTAAGCATGCATTAAATGGTATGGATATTGGTCGTGAAGTACCACCATCAAAGGGACAGGTTATGGATGTGAAGTTTCACCATCAATGGTAACACCAATATTATTTGGTTGAGTTTTTGTGTGGGGTTATGTGAAATGGAATGGGTTATGCCAATAGAAAATTGATAAATTGTTAAATGACTTATTTGGTTTCTTTCCTTGGAAAAAGGATTTGGTTTTAGAAAAATGTTTTTTATGGAAAATGTTTTATATTCTATTATAAACTATTCTAAGGATTTTTATATAAATTGTTTTATATAAATTTGATAACATGTTCTATCCTAGTTGTGTGGGTAGGGTAGTAATTTAGTGAAATCCTACTATGTTTCATTGCGCGCCCATACTTTAGAATGTTAGGGATTTTGTAGATATTGTTTATCAAGACATAGGTAAGGGGATAGTAACAACTTTCATTAGTGTTGCTTCATGATACTTGGTATTTGATTATGGATTTGAATATTAGAGAATGTTATGAGTTTCAGAGTTGGTTTCTTTGGATTCTTTGAGATTTTTTGGTTTGTATTCCACTTTTTGTTTGATATTGGTCTTGGTTTACATTGGTTACTTTGATATAATTTGGATTATTTTGTTAAACATTGAGTTGTCTTACATTGTTATCATGAATCATATAGTGGTTTTGATTATGGTATGTTTGGTTGTGTTTTAATTATTTTAAAAGGGAAATCATCCCCCAATTGTATTGAATCCCTTGGCATTTATTTCCAGCCTTTGGTTCCTTGGGGACGTCGTCTAAGGCCAAGTAGAAATTCTACCTCTACTCAAACCAATGAGGAGAAGTGGAATATTACAAGTGGTATTATCTTGGTCATTAAAAATATATTTATGGGACAAGTGGTATCAGAGATTCCGGTCCTTGACTTACAAGTAGTATGATTTTTTTTATCCTTGTTCGTCAATTGTCTTGGTCTTGGAGTTGACAGTTCATTTTGGTTTAATCCTCAATTTGGGTTGGTAAAAAGGAGTAGGATTTTCAGTATTTGAAATTTAGATCACAAAAATATATAGCTATCCTTTTATGATGAACTTCAAGTTACCATGGAGTTGGTTACATAATTTTTTTGGAGACACTTATAGGATTTTTAATGTCATTGTCATGGGTTTATCCAATGAGATGAGTATGACATGAATTTTAGAAATGAATTCCCACTAGGAGTTCTTATTTAATTTTGAGTAATTCTATATGATTTTGTGAAAAAAATTGATTTTATAAAAGTGAATAAATTGTTTTCAAATGTGATATTTTGAAAAAAAAAAGGCATGATATGGGTATTTTGAAAATGGGAAGATTTTCAAAAGCATGCTGGAATTTTCAAAAATGGTTAAAAATAAAAAATGTTGAATTTTGGAAATCAATGGTGTGATATATAATGTTTTAGAATTTGAAATTATCAAGCCTTCAGTTACTAAAGAGTGAGACTTATGGTGTTTTTTTTGTTTTTAGAAAATTACACTCATTAGGCATCATAGAAACATACTAGAAGAAGATTATAATAATGTGGTTTCACTTGAGCCATTGGTGAACAAAAAGCTGGTTCAGAGTATTTTCCAATATTTTAAAGATGTGGATAGAGGAGAAAATGGGATAAATCAAGGAAAGTGGATCATTCAGCTTAGTTCTAAATGAAAAATCCACCCATCTTTTATAGTGATTCATAACTAGAGAAGGAATAGGTGTGGGTGAAAAGGATGGATCAAATCTTTGATTTTCTTGGAACACCAGAAGAGCTAAAAGTCAATTTGGAAACATATATGATGGAGAATCTTACGCACTAGTGGTGGGATTTATCAGTTCATGCTAAGTTAGACCAAGTACTTTCTTAGGAGGTTTTTGAATAATTTTTCAACAAAAAATTCTATACTCATATGTTTAGGATTGAAAGAATGATAAGATTTGTCAGCTTAAAACAGGAGAGCCTCACAGTGACAGAGTATGCAGATAAATTTATGAATTTAGTATACTTTTCTGCCTGAAGTTGCTTCTAGTGAATCCTTGAAGGAACACATTTCTGAATTGGTGTTGAGGAAATAGATTTACTCAAAGATTGTTGTTCTTTGTATAACATATTATACAAATATTTTCAATATAGATACGGTGGAATAAAGGGATATCTCAGCAGCTATGTGTGGGGGGATCATGTTGATAACTATAGGAAATGGTGGGAAATCTAATACTGGTAGCAATCATAAGAGGGAAACTTATTTCTAAGGTAGCGGAATTCCTCATAACCAGAAATATGGATCAGTAAATCTTCCTCAAAACCCCAAGAGAAATATAGGATATTTACAATGTGGTTTGTTGGACCACATGAATCGATATTGTTTAGAACCACCCAAATCATGCCACAACTGTAACCAGATGGGGCATCTTCGACACTATTTTTTCACTGCTCCGAGGTCATGTGTTTGAGAAACTTCTCATATGTCATAAACTTCTTATGTTTAGACAAGAATAGGGAAGAAAAATCAATATTTTTAGTATATAAGAGCTATCCATGGTGATTTTAGGAATACCATAACCCCTCAGGCAGTGAAATCTCAATAGGGAAATAAAGAAAAAAGGGTAGTGAGTAATCAGTTGTATGGAGATAAGAAGGTTATTACGGGTGATAAATTTGTACCAATGACTATGTGAGGTGTGATTCTTTTTAATTCTATACTTATGAAATATTTTTTTGATACGAGTGAATCAAATTTGTTTATTTCTTCTCGTGGTGTTGGTTTTTTGGATTTATATATTGATATAATGCCTTCTATTTAGAAACTTCAAACTCCTCTTGTTCAAAGAGAATATTGAGACTATGTGTAAAGAATGTTCTATAACTATTGATATAGATGAGTTAATGTGGGATTTATCTGTGCTAAATATGGATGTATATGACATAATACTGGGTAGGGATTGGTTGACAATGGTTAAGGCTCTCATCAATTGTTATACCTGAAAGGTTTGTTTCATGACTGATGATGGTGTCAAGCATCTCTTTAAAAGAGACCGGAATGTGAAGGCAGGTGCAATGAGGTTTTTGGCACTAGCAGTTGGAATGATCTCATACTAGTTCATTATTTTACCTTTCCATTGATAGAATATATTGATGATACTAGTTTTCTAGCAATTTTTTATTAGCTTCTAGATGTTTTTCTTGAAAATTTATCAGGGTTTCCACCCACAATAGAAGTGGATTTTACGATTTATCTCCTTCTGAAAAATAGTCCCATTTCACATAAATATTATCATATGGAACCAATATAATTAATGGAACTCAAATTCCATTTAGAGAAGCTATAAATAAAGGGGTTCATTCATCCTATCACGTCTTCGTGGGAAGCATTGATCTTGTGTGTCAAAAAGGAAGATGGAACTATTCGGTTGTGTGTGAATTGTCATAATTTTAACCAAGTTAATATAAATAATTGATATCCACTTCCATGCATTAATGATCTGTTCGATAAATTGAGGTTAGATCATTGTTTCTCCAAAATTGACTTGTGGTCAGGATATCACCAATTGCGGGTTCGGAACAAGGATATTTCGAAAACAGTTTTCAAAAGTAGATATGGCTATTATGAGTGTGTGGTTATGCATTTAAGTCTAATGAATTTACCAATAGTATTTATGAAATTGATGAATTGAATATTTTATAGATATTTGGATTCATTTTTGGTTGTGTTCATGGATGACATATTGGTGTATTCAAGGAAAAGGGATGAGCATGAGCAACACTTAGAAATAGTGTTGGGAATCTTGAGAGATCATTGTTTGTATTCCAAACTATCAAAGTGTGATTTTTGGATACAAGAATTAAATTTACTTGGCCATGTAATCTCTAAAATAGTTTTTATGTGGATCTAGAAAAGATAGAGGTTTTTATCTCTTGGAAACCTCTAATGAATATCTTCGAGATATGTAGTTTCCTTGGCTTGGGTGGTTATTACCGACACTTTTTTCATTCTCACGACTAGATTCACCAATGAAAGCTTTAACGAGGAAGAATGTTTCATTACAATGGAATGAGGAATGTCATAAGTCTTTTCAAGAGCTTAAATTTTTCCTTACATCAGTATCAATATTGATATTGCTAGAATCATGACAAGGGTACATGGTGTATTGTGATGCTTCGAGATCTGGGTAGGGATGTTTTATCATGTAGTAAGATCATTCTATTACTTATGGCTTAATAAATTTATGGTTTCATGATAATAACTACCCAAAATATGATTTGGAGTTATCTTTCATTGTCCATGATTTGAAAAATTATCATCATTACCTATTTGGTGAGAAATTTATTATGTTTATGGATCATAATAGATTGAAACATATTTTCTCACAAAGGGAATTAAACCTGAGACAAAGAATATGGATAAAGTATCTCCAAATTCTTTACTTTGACATGATGTATACTTTAGGTAAAGGAAAAACAGTGGAAGATTCATTAAGAAGAAATTCATATGATCAGTTGGAAAAAGAGGCTTCATATTAGTGGAAGTTGATGTTAGTGATAGAATACATGAACATGGAATGTAAATACTGGGTTTATGTTGTGGTTCTCATTCCAGATTCATTTGTTCCCAATTTGGTTGCGACTGATAAAGAGGAACATATTTCCAATTTAGAATGTGTTTCGATAAGCTCAAAACTCAATGGTGGGGATACCATTGAGGAATAGAAACTATATAGGAGTTCAGTTTTGTGGTTTTAAGATTGTATAGTCATACATATGGATTTTTAATAATATATTCTTAATTATTACCACTATTTGATATGGGTTATTCATACTAGAATATAGAATATGTATAAGGTGTTGAAATTACAATTTTGGCGGGTCAGTATGAAAATAACGGTGGATAAGTTTTTTTCAAGATGATTAACTTGTCGATAGGATAAGGAAAATCATCAGCAGCCATTAGGTATGTTGTAGTATTTACCTATCCTTGTTTAGAAATGGAAGAAGATAGCCATGTATTTTGTAACAGGTCTCCCAAGAATGGTTCAGAAACACGATGCCATATGGGTGATAGTGGATCGGGTCACAAAGTCTTCCCATTTCATCCCTATTCATGTATCTCATGCACTGGTGGACTTTTCAAAAATATATATCTGATAAGTGGTAAAGAGGCATGGAATACCAGTTTCGATAGTGTTAGATAGAGATCTGAGGTTTGTGTCTCTTGCCTATAAATCCTTACCAAAATCCCTTGGGACTCAGTTGATTATGTTTATGACGTATCGTCCTCATATTAAAGGGAAATCTGAAAGGATAATATAAATTTTGGAATAAATTTTATATACTGGTGTAATAGATTTTAGTAGCTCATGGGAAGAGAATGTATAGTTAGTGGAGTTCTCATATAACAACAGTTATTATGAATCAATACATATGGATTCTTTTAAATCATTTCATGGGTGTTCTTATCATTATCTAAATTTTTGGGTGGAAATAGGTGATACATCATTAGTTGGGCTGATCCTAGTCTAAGAGAGAATGGAGAAGATTCAGTTGAACATAAAGAGGATGGAGATGGATCAGAATCATCAGAAATCGTATGCAGATCATCATCAATGACCATTGTCATTTTAGGTGAGTGATCATGTGTTCTTTAGGATCTCTCCAAGGCTTGGGCATCATTGTTTTGGGAAGAAGGAAATGTTATCTCCTCAATACATGGTCCCTTTTGATATACTAGAAAGGGTTTGAGAGGTGGAAAATCGGTCAGCATAGCCACCATGTTTTAGTGGTGTGCATAATGTTTTTCATATATCTCAGTTGAAAAAGTATTAAACTAATCTTGACAATGTGATTTGATGGGATCACATTGACCTAGATATGGATTCTTTATCGGTGCACGTTCCAGTGTAAATTTTGGACCGGAAATAGAAAGTATTTTCGGGAAAAATAATCATTCTAGTGCAGGTTTTGTTTTAACATGGTTGAATTCAGGAAGAGACTTAAGAAAGGGAGAAGTAAATGGTTGAGAAATAGACCAAAATATTTTGGTATAGTAGTGGTTTTGTAATTTCCTAGGACATAAATTCCAATGGTGGGGAGAATGTGGCACCCCTGGTTTCAAGTATGTAACCATTTCTTTATGATTTTTAAGTATGTGAAGTGTTTGGGTGAAGTTTTGGAGTTTTTTTAAGAATTTTGTAATGTTTTGGGGGATTTTATAAAGGTTATTGGTTTGATTATGGTTAGTGGAAACCATGAAACACCTACAAGAAACTATGAATAGTGAGATAGGGTCTAATGAGAAGGTTTGTGATTAAAGTGCACGGTTTGGCCAAACTTTGCGGACACCATAGTGTAACTGTGAAAAGGGGGATAGAGGGGTTTTTCACGGTTGGCACATAGTTTTTATAACAGTGAAAGACAACCATATGGGGTTCTTCTTAAGGCAGAGGCTGGAACATGGTTAGTGAACAGTTTTCCTAACCATGTGACTAACTGTGCACGGTTTAAAAGTAAGATCCTAAAAAAGTGGATCTCACTCATTTTCACACCTAAACCCCTCATTTTTCATCTATTTAAGCTCTAACTCGATATTTCTTCCTCTCAAAGGCTTATGAGCCTTTACCCATTGATCTGAAAGCGATCTAAAGGCAGCTCTTGGGGCGTTGGAACTTGGTTCCCTTTGCAAGTCTTCATTTTCCTTCATTTTTGGTAGTCTTCCTTAGATATACTCATCTTCCCTCACTCGGATTCTTTGATCTAGTCCAATGTGGATAGATATAGGGTTTTTATTCCATTATTTTTTAGATATGGTTGTGTTAATGTTGGGGAAAGATATCTAAGGTGGTTATTTTTTATATTTAACCCAATTTTATTGAATAATTTGTGTCATTCTTCTTGTTCATCATAATTCCCAGGGTAGGTGGATTCACTATTGACTCCTCTTATTAGTGTATAAAGTCTTGATTTCAAAATTATTGTTTTTATTTAATTTTATTGGTAAATTTTTGTTCTGTAATTGATTAAAACCTTATTTAATGATAGTATAATATGGAATTTTGAAATTTGGGTATTTTGGTGGAAAGTGAAATTGGTAACTTGATTTTAAAATAATTATTTTAAAATAATTAGTTTGTTTTAATGCAAGGAGAAGTTTTTTCAATAAAAAATGGTTTTATTGAAATTATTTGGCACATTTTCGTTTGGCATGGTTATTGGCTTATATGGTTAATCATGCGTTGAATGAGATGGATATTGATCATGAAGTACCACCATCAAAGTGATAGGTTATGTATGTTAAGTTCCACCATCAATAGTAACACCAATATTGTGTGGTTGAGTGTGGGGGGTGGGGTTATGTGAAATGTAATGGTTTATGCCAACGTGAAATTGAGAAATGGTTAAATGAATTGTTTGGTTTCTTTCCTTGGAAAAAGGAATTGGTTTTTAAAATATTTTTTATTATGGAAAATGTCTTATATTATGCTATAAACTATTTCAAAGTGTTTTATATAAACTCTTTTATATAAATGTGATAACATTTTATATCCTCGTGATGTGAGTAGGGAAGTCATTTGGGTAATTCTTTATAATTTTCATTACCCACCCCTTCTTTGGAATGTTGGTGCTTTTGCAGATATTTTTTATTGAGATATAGGTAAAGGTAAATTATAAGCTTTCTTTATTAGTGTTTCATGATACCTAGGATTTGATATTGGAGTTTAATATTAGATCATGTTCGATGTTTCTAAATTGGTGTCTTTAGAGTCTTTGAAATTTTTTAGTTTTTATTCCACTTTGTAGTTGATATTGGTCTTGGTTTCCACTGGGTACTCTGATATAATTTGGTTTATTTTGTTACACATTGAGTTGTATTACATTTTTATCATGCATCATATATTGGTTTTGATTATGGTATGTTTGGTTGTGGTTGATTTATTTTAAAAGGGAAAATCATCCCCTAATTTTATTGAATCCCTTGGCATTTATTACTAGCCTTTGATGCCTTGGGAATGTTGCCTAAGGCCCAGTAGAAACTCCACATCGACTCAATCCAATTAGGAGGGAGGGATTTTGCAAACCCATGGTCAAGTGACAATTAGGATAAAACCTTTATCTAATAACTCTTTCAATTTCTTTTTCAAATCTAAAATTTCCACATTATCCATTTGATAAGGGGGTTAGAAATATGATTAGTATTAGGTACTAAGTAAATAGTAAACTCAACCTCCCGGTGAGGAATAACACCAAGAAATTTATTTATAAATACATACATGTATTTATTTACTATTTTAATGTCACTAATTTTAATAATTTATTTATTTTCAACAATATGATCTAGGTAACTTTCACTCATGCCTCTAATTAATTTATCTACTTCTTGGTAAGTTATCAAAGGCATGAAATAATTAAACACCATATTATTAGCAATGAAATAAATCTTTTCATGATAAACTAAAATCTAATCCATAACAAGAATTATATCAAACTCTACTATATCCAGTTCAATAAGATTTTCAAGAAATACCATTCCACTGATAACAATATAAATATTTATACAAATCTTTTTTTCTTTAATACTTCCAACCAAAGTTTTCACCAAATGTTCTATCATACATTCATGAGGTGATATTCCCAATTTACATGACAATTTCTCAGAAATTATGGAATGTGAAGATCCAAAGTCAAAAAGGTTATTTCCATAATTTAAACACACAAGTAACATACTTATCATCACTTTATTTGATGGCCCAGCATCAACTGTAGTTGTAGGAAGAAATTTTTCCACACCATTTTTCTCCTGGTCGTGTTGATTTCCATCCAGAGTTACTAGTTTCGAACACACATTATCATAATTATGCAACTCATATAAAAAAACACATCACCATTGGATATATATAAGTTAACCCATTAAATGTTCATTTATAAATATTTTCTTTACATTCATGGGCCCTCTAACCAAACTAACCACACTAGAAACACTTCCCAGATCATATCAAAAATTACTTGAAATTTCATTTTCCATACGTGGAACATTTTGGTGGATTTACTCCAGAATTATTAACTATTTTTTCTATTTTTCTTACCACCTTAACCTTTTATTACTATTATCGACCTAAGGAACATATGTTTCAACAAACTCCATCTCAACTTTCATATCATAAAAAACCACTTTCTTATACCTTTTAAATTCTCATATGGAAAATTATATTTATAAATTTGTTTCAAACTGAGTAAAATCTATTAATATTACTATAAATTTCCAAAATAAAATCTTTCACATACTTGGAAAATCTTGTGAAGTTTGCTTCATATGAAGCTATAGAATCTTCATCATTTTCCTCATTTATAATAATTTTTTCCAAAATTAATCGAAAAAACTTTTGGAAATATTTATCAAGGAAAATATCATTAAAATTTTCCCATTACATGGAATAAATATCATATTTATCTCTGTTATTCTTAACCAAATGTCATTATTGATCATCTTCACCTTCAAAATGATAAATGTTAAGAATTTCCTTTTGATGTTATAACCTTCCCATGATTTCAAATATCTTATCCAGATCATTGATCCATCATTTTTATACTACAAGTTAAAATGATCCACTGAATGATGGGGGATGTTGCCTTAGTAAATCCTCCATAATTGACATGTCTCATTGTGGTAGATCAAGTCCCTCCCTATAATGGATACCACCACTATTTATATCTTTTTTCAACAGATCCATAACTAGAAAAAACTGTTCTATTCTAATTCCAACAATCTTGGGATGTTAATTTGGAAGGATATTTTCCTCTATGTGACTTCCCACTATAGTATCCTTGTTTCCTATATGGAAAAACATTCTAAACAGGAATAATTTAGATAAAGTAACATGGTAATCTTAAATTTATATATATTTTAAACTTATCCATAAGGTGAAAATTTTAAATATAAATTTATTAACATTATCATAACCTCTAAATTTATCTAAACCAGCCTTTGATACCAATTATAAGGTCTCATACATAATCATTACATAATATTGAGTTTTAACTCAATAATTAATTCTCTTATATTTGATGATATTTTCATTTTTATAGTTTTATATATTTAGTCTGTAACTAATACAAAACAAAACCATATAATATAAATTGGACACTTCTTATTAGTATCCATTTTTACCACCATATAAAACTTTTAAAATAAAACATGATTTCATTTCATGAAAAATCATCTTGAATTTTAGTTTGACATATTCCTTTTCCTTACCCATCTTTAAATCCTATGAAAAATATTTTAAAAACATGTAAGGATCATAAAAATATAAGGGATATAAAAAAACCTTTAATCCAGTAAAAACATGAAAACTCATGTAATTTTTACCATTATATTCAAAGTTATTTGAGTATATGAAATAAAATATTTTAACATGAAAAACAAACAAGTTTTTTTCTCAAATTAATCCTTCAATAAACCATAGAAGGCAATTAAAACCATTTTTGGTAACTTAGGGAATCACATTCATAACCCATTTTAAACCTATATCAGAAGTAAATTGAGCCCAGTTAAATCCATAGGAGAAGCCCTTTGTTAACTCCTTCATTATTTCCTATTAATACAAGGAACATTATCCAATACATTGAATCACTATTTGGATGCATCCATCCTTTAAGCTATAATAGGTTTACATGGTGCTATCTAGTTTCACCCACCATATAAGCTATAATGGGCTCACCCAGTGCTATCTGGGCACATTTGTTTCTCATGTATAATGATCAAGTACCATATCATGAATAAAAAAATTATTCTTGCACTTTTCCATCATAAAAAATTTGAGAAGCTCTTTTAAAATTGTAATAAAATCACCTTTGAATATTAAAATACCCTTTCTTTAAAAACCATTTTCAAAATATAAATACCATTTTCTTTTGAAAAGAAATTTTCAATAAAAAAATACCAAAAAGTTGTAAATTTTTTTTCCTTTTAATAAAATATGAATTCTTGAATTGGAAACTATAAATTAAATAATGGTCATGATGGTAGAAAAGTCAATGTCTCCATGTACATTAAGAATAGAACATTCCTTTTTTCATTTGTCAAAACATTTCATATAAAACGTATAAAAATATTCCTTTTGAAGACATTTAAATATAAATTAAAAATATAAATAAAATGTAAATTATAAATATTTTATGTCCATATATAAATTTTCATAAAATCATTTTAAAACATGGACATGGAAAAGAAAGAGTTGAAGGAAAACTTTAAAACAAATTTTTTTTAAAGAAAAGTTCCTTATCACTTTGTAAATATTTAAATCATTATCCCCATGAAATAATAATGTTAAATAGAATTATAAATAACATTATAATATATAAATTCATGTTATAAATTTTTAAATGGTATCTTTATACACCTTATAAAATATTATAGGTTTATAACATCAAAATATGCCTCAATGAAAGGAAATTGAGAAGAAGTCCCCTACCCTGAGTCTGACTCATCACGTGTGTCTTTATATTCATGAATAATAACCTTGTGTTAATTATTTAAGTTCATGAGAACCTTTTTCATGTTTATTACTTCTTTCATTTCACTTATCATCATGTTATATATTATTACATAACCAATTAATTTTGTGTCGGATGTTTCAGTGATATTTGGTTTATGTGTCAAAAATGACTTTGGTAGGTTGACTATAGTCAAAGAAGTAATTATATAAAAATATCCAAAATAATAATAATTAAATAATTATCATATTATATATCAATTATACTTTTAATACAAATCATGAAATTCTATTTTAATAAATGAAGTGTGTTATGATCATGGTGATGGTAGGTTGTACGTACGCATGAGTAACATTTCCATTTTTCGAAAATCATTATGGAAAATAGGTAAGTAATATTTTATATTTATATAATGATCATAATATCATATATACTATATTATTTATTTAAATATAATTGTATATTTTTTAATGACCCAAACTTTCATTAATGAAAATTCCTTTTGATTTATTTAAATGTATTATTATGGGTATATAAAACTTATGCACTTCCTTGGTTTTATGTTTTTGGATTTTAAAATACCATTAGGGATTTTGAACGTTGTTAATATATCCATTGAAAAGTTATCACTTGATTAGTATAAATATAGGGCTTTAAAAAATCCAATTTACTCAGACAAAGGAAGTGATGGCCTCATCTAGTAGACATGCCCCGTACGAAGCCCATTTTTCAGAATTCAGAAAGGATGTGGCCTCATTGGGCTTCACTCTTTACCAAGAACAAGCCTATATTCAACATTTTAATCTCAAATGTAACTACCTATGGGAGAAGTGGAAGTTGATAGAGATTATCACCCAAGCGATGTTATCTGAGCCCACCAAAGATTCTGTCACCACCGTACACCATACCCTTTGGTCTTATGTGTGTGTTATAAGGGGTTATGTAACAATACCTTATCACTATGAATATGTTCATTATTTTTTTATATAATAATTAATATACATTCATTTTATTACTGTTACTTTGTAAATAGTTTTTAAAGCTCAAATAGTATTTTTAGTTATATTCAACTAAGAAATATATTTTGATGAATTAATGGATTTTTGAATTAAATAATATTTTAATAAAATGTTATTATTATTATTAAATTACTTTATGTTAAATATAAATGATCGTATAAATTTATGAATGCAATTTTAATTTTTATTCAGGTTTGAAAGCTGTTTTTGTCAAAACCCATGAATTTTCGATAAATGTTGGTTTTTATTTTAAAAGTAAAAATTCACATATTTAGAAAATTATTTAGATAAAATGAATATTATTTTTGGAATTAGGACATCGAAATTATCCAATGGTTAATTTTTCATAATTTTCTGAGACAGTCAAATTTTTGGGTAAAAATTAAATATCGTTTAAATATATAATGTGTTTCATGACATCATAATGACCCAATAGTGATGTAATAAAATACTATAAACATTATTTTCGGCCAATATATGTTTTACCATTAAAATAATGTGATTTTTTGTCTGTTTGATTTATTTTACAAATCTTTAGTGGACCCTTCCAGCCTTATAAAACATTTTGTCTTTTTAAATTGTTTTCCTTGAGAGTGTGACTCACCTCCACATAATAAACCCTATTATTTTAAGAATTTAGGTCATTGGACTTATAAAATATTGTTTTACACTCCCCTTTGTCAAAAACCATGGGCAAAAACGATGGGATTGTTTGTGGTTTTGATTAGTTTAATATGTGGTGTCCAAAACCTAAATAATAAAGAATTCTCTATCCTTTCCTATATAAACCCACCCAAGCTCCCACTTCCTCTTCACTAAAAGCCTTTGGAATTCGTCCAAAATCTGCCCTCCTTTCTCCAGAATCCTCCCAAAGTGCACCAATCTCTAAAGAAGCCTCTCTCAAGCCTCTCCCGAGCTTTTGGGATCACACTTCCAAGTAAGGGATTTCTTCCTTTCTAAATTTTGTCCAAATTTATTTATATTGTTATATCCTTTTGATTTCAATTAAAAATTTTGTGGTATGATTTCTCACCTCCCCCATAATTCCCTCTTCGTGTTTTAATAATGAGATATCCCCTTTCTCTCTCATTAATTCCTCTCATGTACACCCATTACCATGCCGAAATTCTGTAAGGAATTTCTCTCTCCTCATTTACATTCAAGATATTATTTTGTATTACATATCTAAATTACATTAAGTTTGTTGGTACGTATATCTATATGACCCCTATTACTGTCCATTTCATGTAAATATTATGATACACTCATTTCTCACTCATCAACCATTTTTATGAATCCTTATGTCACGCCGTTATGCTGCCGAAATTGCACCGTGTTTTTTCAATCCAAGATCATTGTGTAGTGAATACCATACCCATGTCTCTATCAAGGGTATTCACCTTTATTCACATATACATAGTTAATGGTACTTTCATTTATTTATTCCACATTACTTAATCTTGGAATAACTTATGATTTTGATTGATTCCATGTTATATGATCCATGTGGAACACTTATGCATCAAATGAAATGTTTAAGAAGGGTGTGCCCTAATAGTGTTCCAATGCATTGAGTAAAGTATAGTATCATGATATGTCATGTGGAATGAGTTTTGACTCGTGATGATTCAAGTGCAACGAGGTTTTACTTGTGCTTCATGTGCAATGAGGGTTTACTCATGCTCCATGTGCAATGAGCCTTGGCTCATGCTAATTCCATGTTAAGTGTTGTTGCCACATTTCCATGTTATGATTATCATGATTTATCATGCCTTTATGTTCATTTTTCTCTTGTGATCCATTGATATGCCTATTGTCTAATATGTACTGTATTCCTCATGTTATTCCATTTTTATTCCCTTACTGGGCTTTATAGATCACCCTTTTTTATGCATGTCCTTAGGTTATCCTATGAAATGCTAAGTATGAGGGAATGTAGTGGTCATGTAAAGTAATTTTTCAATAAGATGTTTCTTTCTATGATTTAAGTTGTTATGTAAGGTTCCTAAGCCCCAAAGACACTAGACCTCTTGATCTTCTATATTTTATCAAGTGAAGGTTTTATGTAATAAATCATGTTTCAGTATGTAATAAATAATATGGTTGTTATATTTGGTATCAGATGATAGGTTTAGTTATTTTTGGGATTAGGATTAGAAAACCCTAGTGAAGCCTTAGAGACAAGACTAAGTATAATAAAAAACTTCCCTAAATTTGGAGAGTATTGAGTAAATGTTTTATCAAGAAAATACATCCCTATCTGGATACGATCAGGTAGAGGCGGCTCTGGTACAGATGTACCTAGGGGTGAAAACCCTAACAAGGAGTTTCGGGCTTGACCCAGGGTATCCTAGTACACGACAACGGGCCTTGCTACACTCTTGGTTATGACACTCGCGGGTGATTTTCTTTGGTAAATTCACAAGCTTAGTATGAAACCTTATTAAGGGAATTAAAAGAATTCCCCTAAGAATATATGTTGGGAAGTAGATCATGGATAATATATATTAAAGCCTATAAATTCGTAAGTTAAGGAAACAAATGTAATTTATAAGTTATCCCTTTAATATCTTTGTATTCCCCTTTATGTGTTTAACTGTTTAAGATACTCATCCCTACGTATATATTGGATAGAGTAGAACTATAATAAAAAAGTGAAAGCTAGGGTTATCAACCATAGTTCTACGCATTCCTTTATATCCTGAAAGTTTAGTATAACAATCCCAACACCGCCACAAATCATGGAAGTAAATATTTTAATGAGTACAGAAAATTGGTAAATCATTGAATCCCATGAATATAACTCCTCCCCAATCATAATTGGTGGATTGAAATTCCCGGCGAACCTCATTATACTCCCTCTGGTGGAATTTTATGCAATTATAGGCATGGATTGGATTTCCTTATATAGAGCCAACATAAATTGATGTGAGAGGGAAATCACTCTCCATGTGGAGAATCGACCCCTGATTCTGTACAAGTGCAAGGAGGAGGATAAAACTTCTTTAGTTCCATCATCTTAAGCAAGGATATTACTGCCCTATGAGAACGCATATCTGGATCAGATGCTTGAGTCTAAGGAAGCAACCGCCCTTGAATACATGCCTATTGTGAGGGAATTCGCTGAAGTGTTTCCTAAGGAATTGTCTAGTCTTACTCCTAGAAGAGATGTTGAATTCTCAATTGACATTATACCTATGGTGTTTCCAATATCCAAGAATCTATATAGAATGGCTGTTGTGGAGCTTGAGGAGTTAAAGAAACAACTACAGGAGAATATAGATGAAGGGTTTATATGCCCAAGTGTTTCACCATGGGGTGCACCAGTCATCTTAGTCAAGAAGAAGGATGAGTCAATGCGCCTTTGCATTGATTATCATGAGCTTAAAAAAATCACGATAAAGAACAAGTATCCTATCCCACGAATTGATGAATTGTTTGATCTGTTTTATGGAGAAAAATACTTCTCCAAGGTAGATTTTCGGTCAGGATATTATCAAGAAAGGGTGAAGAAGGAAGATATCCCCAAGACTACTTTTTGTACAAGATACGGGCACTATTAATTCATAGTAATTCCTTTCGGACTCACTAATTCTCCAGCAATCTTCATGGACTTGATGAATAGAGTCTTTAGATATTACCTCGACAAATTTGTGGTAGTATTTATAGATGAAATTATAATATACTCCAAAACCAAGGAGTATCATGAGGATCATCTAAGAACTATACTAGAGACCTTACGAAAGGATAATCTCTATGAAAAGTACAAGAAGTGTGAGTTCTGGTTGAAGGAGGTCTCATTCTTGGGCCATATCATCACAAGCAATGGGATATCTGTGGATCCCTCCAAGAAAGATTCAATATAGGGATATATGAGGCCAACATCAGTAATGGATATCTATAACTTTTTGGTGTTAGCTAGATATTATCGAAGATTTGTGAGAAATTTCTCATGATTTTCCAACCCTCTTACCAAGCTAACTCAAAAGGGAGTAAAGTTTTCTTGGAGTGATGAATGTGAAGAAAGTTTCAAGGAGTTAAAAAGGAGGCTTATCACTGCGCTCATGCTCACTTTACCCACAAGTGGAGAAATTTTTTTGGTATTCAGTGATGCTTCAAAGAAGGGCCTGGGCTGTGTGTTGATGCAAAATGACAAAGTCATTGCCTATGCTTCAAGGAAATTGAAAGTTCATGAGCATAATTATCCAAAACATGATATGGAGTTGGCTGCGGTGATCTTTACTTTAAAAATTTGGCAGCATTATCTCTTTGGGGAGAAGTGTGAAATATATACGGACCAAAAAATCCTCAAGTATATATTCACATAGAAAGAGTTGAACATGCACCAATGAAGATGGTTAGAGCTGATCAAAGACTATGACTGCTCAATCCATTACCACCCTAGGAAAGTGAACAAGGTGGCGGATACTCTAAGTAGAAAGGACCTAATGATTCTATCATTTATGAGAATTGAGAAGGATCCAATATTCTTATATTTGATGAAGATAGACATGGGAATCATAAAGAAGGGAAAAACATTAATCCTTTCACAAATGATTGCTCAAACATATCTTTTGGAAAGGTTAAAGGATGCTCAAAAGGATGATGTGGGAATTCAGAAGAAAGTGGAATCTATCAAAAAAGGAAAATCCTCAGAGTTCAATGTCAATGAAGAAGGAATTGTGAGATTTGGGAAAAGACTATGTGTCCCATCAAGTCCGGATCTAAAGAATGAGATTTTGGATGATGCAAATAGTTAAAATTTCTCTATTCACCCAAGAAACACAAAGATGCATCAAGATCTCTGAGATCATTATTGGTGGGATAACATGAAGAAGAAGATCACTGAGTATACATCAAAGTGCCTAGTGTGTCAGAAAGTGAAGGCAGAGAGGCAGAAGTCTAAGGGGATGATGAAACCATTGCCCATACCAGTATGGAAATGGTAGAACATCGCCATGGAATTTGTCACCAGATTTCCAAAGACATCCAAAGGTAACAATAAAATATGGGTTGTTATGGATCGTCTTACAAATTCTTCACACTTTATTTAAATTTGGGAGGATTTATCATTGGATCAACTGGCACAGATATATATGAGGGAAGTGGTAAGTCTGCATGGAGTACCACTATCTATTGTATCTAATTGAGATCCAAGATTCACCTATAAGTTTTGGAAAAGTCTTAAAAATGCTCTGGATAATGAACTGAACTTCAGTACGGTATATCATCCTCAAAATGATGACAAATTTGAGTGAATTATTCAGACACTGGAAGATATGTTAAGATCATGTTCAATGGACTTTAAAATAGGATGGGATCAACATCTTCCTCTGGTTAAATTCTCCTATAATAATAGTTTCCACTCGAGAATCCAAATGGAACCTTATGAAGCCATGTATGGGAAGAGGTGCAGAAAACTGGCATGTTGGTATGAAGTCGGTGAGCATAAGATTCTAGGACCATAAAGGGTTGAAGAAATGGTGGAGAAGGTGAAAACCATTCAGTAGCATATCAAGGCATCCCAGAGTCGACAGAAGATTTATGAAGATAACCATCGACGAGACCTTGAGTTTAAAGTTTGATACATGGTATTTCTACACATATCTCCATGGAATAAGGTCATAAGGTTTTGAAAGAAGGGTAATTTAAGTCCTATGTACATCCACCCCTTAGAGATTCTTGATCGTGTCGGGGTTGTGGCCTATCGACTAGCACTTCCACCTACCATGGCCAAAGTACATGATGTCTTTCATGTATCCCTCTTAAGGAAGTACATACCAGACCCTTCACATTTACTCTCTTCATAGGTGGTACAGTTATAGGATGATCTTTCTTATGAGGAGCAACCAGTGAAGATCTTATATCATAGGGAAAAAGTTCTACGAAATAAGATAATGCCCCTCATGAAAGTGATGTGAAAAAACCACAAGTTTGAAGAAGCAATGTGGGAATAAGAAGAAGTGATTAAGTAGAGTTACCCACATCTGTTTTAGTATGGAAAAAGGAAATTTAAAGGGAGAAATTTTTTAAGGTGGAATATTGTAACAACCCAAACTTTCATTAATGAAAATTCCTCTTGATCTATTTAAATGTATTATTATGGGTATATAAAACTTATAAACTTCCTTGGTTTTATATTTTTGGATTTTAAAATACAGTTAGGAATTGTGACCATTTCTGATATAGTCGTTGAACAGTGATCAAATGATTAGTATAAATATTGGTCTTTAACAAATCCAATTTACTCAGACAAAGGAAGAGATGGCCTCATCCAGTAGACTTTCCCTATATGAAGCCCATTTGTCGGATCTCATAAAGGAGGTGGCATCATTAGGCTTTGCTCTTGACCAATCCCAATCTGAGCTTCAACATTTTAAGCTCGAATGGAACCGCCTACGGGAGAAGTGTAAGTAGATAGAGATTACCACCCGAGTGATGTTATCCAAGCCCCCCAAGAGTCTGTCACCATCGCACACCTTACCCTTCGGTCTTATGCGGGTGTTATAAGGGGTTATGTAACAAGACCTTAGCACAATGAATATGTGCATTATTTTTTTTATAATAAGGAATATACATTCATTTTATTACTGTTACTTTGTAAATAGTTTTTAAAGCGCAAATAGTATTTTTAGTTAATATTCAACTAAGAAATCTATTTTGATGAATTAATGGATTTTTGAATAAAATAATATTTTAATAAAATATTATTATTATTATTATTTATTAAATATAAATGATCATATAATTTTATGAATTCAATTGTAATTTTTATTAAGGTTTGAAAGATTTTTTTGTCAAAACCCATGAACTTTCGATAAATGTCAGTTTTATTTTAAAAGTAAAAATTCACACATTTAGAAAATAATTTAGACAAAATGAATATTATTTTTGGAATCAGGATGTCGAAATTATCCAATGGTGGATTTTTCATAATTTTCTGAGACAGTTGAATTTTTGGGTAAAAATTAAATACCGTTTAAATATATAATGTGTTTTATGACATCATAATGAACCAATAGTGATGTAATAAAATACTATAAATATTATATACAGAAAATATATGTCTTACCATTAAAATAATTTTATTTTGGGTTTGTTTGATTTATTTTACAAAGCTTTAGTGGACCCTTCAAGGTTTATAAAACATTTTGTCTTTTTAAATTGTTTTCCTTGAGAGTGTGACTTGCCTCCACATAAGCAACCCTATTATTTTAAGAAGTTCAGACATTGGACTTATAAAAAAAATTCCACTCCCCTTTGGAAAAAACCATGGGAAAAACCATGGGATGGTTTGTGGTTTTGATTAGTTTAATGTGTGGTGTCCCAAACCTAATTAATAAATAATTCTCTCTCCTTTCTTATATAAACTCACACAAGCTCCCACTTCCTCTTCACTCAAAGCCTTTGGATTTTGTCCAACCTCTTACCTCATCTCTCTATAATCCTCCCAAGGCACCCCAAGCTCCCAAGAATCATCTCTTAAGCCTCTCCCAAGCTTTTGGGATCACACTTCCAAGTAAGGTATTTCTTCTTTTCTAAATTTTGTCCAAGTTTCTTTATATTGTTATATCCTTTTGATTTCAATTAAAAATGTTGGGGTATGATTTCTAACCTCCCCCATACTGGCCTCTTCATGTTTTAATAATTATATATCCACTTTCTCTTTCATTAATTCCTCATATGTACACCTGTTACCATGCTAAAATTCCGTAAGGAATTTCTCTCTCCTCATTTACATTCAAGCAATTATTTTGTATTACGTATGTAAATTCCATTAATTTTGTTGGGACATATATCTATATGACCCCACTTTCTATTAATTTCATGTACATATTATGTGACACCCATTTATCTCTCATCAACCATTTGTATGAATCCTTATGCCACGCCGTTATGCTGCCAAAATTGCACCGCGTTTTTTTCAAGACAAGATCAGTGTGTAGTGAATACCATACCCATGTCTCTATCAAGGGTATTCACCTTTATGCACATATACATATTTAATGGTACTTTCATGTATTTATTCCACATTACTTAATTGTGGAATAACTTATGATGTTGATTGATTCCATGTTATATGATCCATGTGGCACACTTATGCATGAAATGAAATGTTTAAAAAGGGTGCGCCCTAATAGCGCTCCAATGCATTAGGTAAAGTATAGTATCATGATATATCATGTGCAATGAGTTTTGACTCATACTGATTCAATTGAAATGAGGATTTACTCGTGCTTCATGTGCAAAGAGGGTTTACTCATGCTCCATGTGAAATGAGATTTGGCTCATGCTAATTCCATGTTAAGTGTTGTTTCCACATTTCCATGTTATTATTATCATGATTTATCATGAATTTATGTTCATGTTTCTCTTGTGCTCCATTGATATGTCTATTGTCTAACATATACGGTATTCCTCATGTTATTACATGTTTATTCCCTTACTAGGATTTATAGCTCACCCTTTTCTTATGAATGTCCTCAGGTTATCCTACGCAATGCTAAGTACGAGGGAATGTAGTGGTCAGGTAAAGGAAGTTTTCAATAAGATGTTGCGTTTTATCCTTTAATTTGTTATGTAATGTTCCTAAGCCTCAAAGACACTAGACCTATCGATCTTCTATATTGTATAAAGTGAAGGTTTTATGTAATAAATCATGTTTCATTATGTAATAAAGAATAGGGTTGTTATATATATCATCCATGTGGTGTGGTGTTGAAAATAGAGTCACATCACTTCATGAAGGTGGTAGTCCACACTTACACGAATGACATTATCACTTTTTCAGTGAGTGAAAAGGTGAGAAAGAAAATGATAAATTATCTTATCATAATGATAAATATGTCATGAATATAATAATTATTTCATTTATTTCACATATATTAATTATATATACCCTTATTACTTTCCATGTTAAGTGTTAGTGAAAAACCAATCACATCGCTTCGCGATATGTTTGTCCACCACACACACAAGCGATGTTATCGTATCCCCTACGAAATGGAAATTAAAAATTTTATATATGAAATAATGAATAAATAGGTATAAATATTTTATAAATATAATATATATATATATACTTTATATCCATCATCATACCCAACCATGAGAGGTGGTGATTGAAAAATTAATGACATCGGTTCATGAGGTGGTAGTCTGTCGTACACCCAAATTATGATTCCATAACCCATTTGATGGAAGAGGAGAATTATTTAGGTTATAAAATAATAACATATAAGTGTATTTAATTTAAATGTTTTATTATATAATCATGTATTAATAATAATTTAAGGGTTGGTGGAAGAAATGAAAAATGCTCATTGAAGAACATTACCTCTTCATCGGGTAACTTATTTTTGTTTGCACCAAAGGCCTTCCTTGGTTGGATTTATGGAAAAAATAAGTCTTATATTATGAGAGTATTTAATTATAGAACTTATTTAGTCTGGTATTTTATAAACCAATGGGTTTTGAAGGTGTGAAGAGATGAGGGGAGGTGGTGGTCTTTTATAAGTTAGTTGAGTGACACACTTGTAATTTTTTAAAATAAATAATTCCACCCATGTTTTTTTCATGTAAAAAAGTTACAAATATAAATTAATATGTCATTAATAACCATAGTAAAAAAAAATTAAAAATAAATATTGAGATATGGATCATCATATTTCATTAATGGATTCATAATCATAAACAACAATAAATGATGAGATTGTAGCAATAAACTCTTACCACTTCAAAAACTTTGAATCAAAAAACCCATGAAGAAATAACATAAAATTAAAATTAAAATATAATGATCATGAAAAAAATCTATAATATTACATATAAAATGGGATTTATATACACCGTGTGAAAGAATATAGGTTTATAACATAACGTATATCTCAAAACAGGAAAATTGAGGGAAAAAAACCGTTACTGATTTCGTAACTCTTGAACTGTAAACCCCATGAAAGAGAGGTGATAAAATTGATATTTAAAAAAATATAATTAAAATAATAATAAAATAAATACATTTTAATTATTCACATCACATAAAAGAAATATCTAGTGAATATGGATTGTGTCTCACGGAAAATAAAAGTGAGACAGAAATCCATTACCTTAAGTCTTGACTTCTATTGTACTCATTAAATACTCCTGTATAATAAATATAAGTTTATTATAAATATATTACAGAACCATATTAATTTATATCAAATAATATATGATTTTATTATGAACTTTTATTACCCGTTTATTAACAATTCCATGTTAATGTTATGTTTTGGTTAATACTCGCTTTATTTTTTATATATGTTTTGATTTTTTATATTTTTTGGTCCTCTTACTTTAATAATAATTTAATCATATAAAAATGATATAAATGATATAAATATCATATATATTTATTATATATTTATTTATAATAATCTATAAAATATATAAATAGGAAATTAAATACACAATTCAAGGAGATGGTAGGTCGTATATACGCATGAACGATGTTTCCATTTTCTTGTCGGATTGAAAGAAAGGAACTTATATGAGATATTATCATTAAAGAATAATTTTTATTCTATAAATATGACATATTATTATTAAACCCATCCTTAATAAACTCCATGTAAATTGTGAACAAATCACATTATTTTATTGGTTGTAGTCCACATTACACACAATTGACGTTATCGTATTCCCACAAAACTGGAAACCATAAACGTACATGTGATATAAAAATCCCATAATAATAATAAAATCATAAATATCATAAATATACTATATAAATATTATTTAAATCATTATTCCCAACTTTTAAAGTTGGTAATGTAAAAACAAATAACATTGGTTCGTGAGGCAGTAGTCGGTCGTACACACGAACTATGATTTCGTAACCTGTTTTATGGAAGTGTGTGTGGATATAGGTTGTACCATTCACATAAAAACATATCATTATATTTAAAATACTTATTATATTATATAATAAAAATAAATAAATAAATAAATGGGTTATAGGAATAAATAAAACAAAAACGTCAGTTGATGAACGTTGCCCCTTTTCAAGTATCTCCTTTTGGTTTGCACCAAATGACTCCCTTGGTTGGATTTATCCCCAAATAAGAGATTCTAGGATGAATGGAGAGAATTTTTGAATGTATTTAGATATTTATTGGATTATAGTAAGGGATTTATAGGTGTGATGAGAGGATAATAGGGTGTGTCCTTTTATAAGGGAGGTGAGTGGGAAACTTGTAAATTTTTGAAAGTGATAATTCCACCCATATTTTTTACATTTAAAGTGGATCAAATAATATAATAATAAATATCCTGGAAGGTATAAGTTATAAATATGTCAATAATTTTTTTTTTGGATAATTTTCTAGTTCATTTTTCCCATTAGTCTTAAACTTTATTCCCTTAGAAAACTCATTTTTCTCTTAATCTCTGTGATTAATTTTAACTATTTTTACTAAGAACTTTGGTAAAAATTTAAATTAAACATATTAGATAATGTAAATTATGATAATTCAAAATATTGAATCCATTTTTCCAAATTATATTCCCATAATTTGAATGAATTAATTTCAAATAAATCCCGCATACGGGGCGAGACAACTAGGTTTTTTTAAGTGAAAATGTTCAAAAGTTTGAAATGATTTTATATCCAATATCAATGTGAAATTGATTCCAATGACCTAAATTAGATTTTTTGATTTATAATTGAAAAAATATACTTTAAAACCAATTTAAAATATAATTTAACTATCTAAATAAATTATATGAAATGGAATTTTTAAATTAAAATTATGTATTTTTCACTATTTATCCAAAAATGAAATATTTTAGAAAAATCCAAAAAAATCCCACTAATATGATTTTAGAATTATAAAATAAAAAATTAATTTTACTTTATCATATTCAATTTCTAAAAGTTTCAAAAATTGATTTCATTATTTTTTACAGAAGGATATAAAAAGTTGTTCTTTTGAGAAAATGGTATTTTAAAACATATAAAGACTTTACTGAAAATTATATATTTCATTATAAATGTTTTTTATTTATATAAAATCATTATAAATCATATTTAAAAATTATTTATTACTATTTATATTCCTAAGTTTAATGTCTATGTTAGAACTATCTTTTTTAAATAATTATAATAATAAAATGTTGTTTCATAGAAACTCAGTGTTGCATGTAACGCAAGTTAAACCCTGGGTTGTGTGTAGTGTAATATTAACATGGTTTTTAGTATAACAAAATATTAAATTGGTGTAGCATTAAATACAAGCCATCAAAGAAATTTAATTTATTTGAAGAAAATTCATAAAATCACAGGGTGTTACTTCTACCCTCCCCTAATTTTTAACCTTAAACCCTCATTTTCTCTCCCCCTCGGCTCACGCAACCCTAAGGATCCCTCCCTTTTATTTTATCCTCCTAATTTAGAAAATCTATATAATTTATTCGAGTTTAAAATCTATTCTTATAAGTTAATCACCTCTAAACCTCATATCCTCTTTATTTATTCAATCTTCTACCTTTTTATTGCCTATATATGGTCTCACTGGCCTATGGTAGCCTTTAGATAAATTTTTAATTGAGGATATCCTTTTTTTGGGATAATTTAGGTTATTTAAAGGTCATTATTTCCTTCTCATATTGTTTTATCATCAATTTTGGTGGAAGTGGCTTGGTTCAATCTATTTGAGATAGGTTTCCCTATTTATTAACCTTTAATTTAAGAACCATTAGTTTCTTGATCATTTATACTCATGTTTTAGCTATAAATTAATATTATTAAATGTTTAAAAGGATTATTTAAAATGAAAAAAAATAACTTGATTTTAATTTAAATGTAAATTTTTTTTCCTTTTAAGATATTTGGTAAAAAATTGTTCAACCTCACGCACCAAATGCTTAATAAAATTCCTAAATGAAATTCTGAATTGAATTTTTAAGATTTAAAATGGTGATTTGGTTATTTAGTTTATTTTTAAACATTAATTTAAACTTTTAAGTTGTTCTTGTTCTTTCAAGGTGGGGTTTAAAACTAGTTTCCTAATAATCTTTATAAGGGCCAGTTGGAATTTTTTACAAAGAGTTATCATACCTAGTTGAAATTTTTAAAGAAATATTTTCTTGATAAAGGTTCCCTTATAATTTTCCTATAGTAAATGTTTGATTCATATGGATGATAAATTCTCTGGTATATGGTACTATTATATTATATTTATGTGTGTGAGGTTATATTATAAATAGGAGTTCTTGGGGGTGAGTATTGTTATGATTTTTTTTGTGTAATTGTGTATGCATGTATTTTAATATCATTATTCAATACAATTTATTAGATCACACCAATTTTATATATATAATGGGAATTGAGATTAGCTAGTGAAACTTTTGAGAATATATACTATACTAGTTTATGATCATTATCTGACTAGTGTCCCCTAGTATATTATTTTCCATGATTTAGTATTTTTCCCATCAGTTAGTCTAGGTAGGGAAATACCAATATTTAGAGTGATTTGGTTGAATCTGGATCACTAATTAGGATAGATCTTATTTTAGTATGTTATATACTTTCAACCCAACACCAAGGTACTCCCTTAATCACTCATACTTGTTTTATATTGGATGTGTTACTTTTATTATTGTGGTAGTAAACTGGATACTATTTTCCCTTTCCAATGATTTAATATTGTTGTTATCATTATTATTACATCTACTATTTATTTATATTATACACTATTGTTTTAAATGATACTCTTTTTATATATTTTGAAAAAAAAATGAGACATTATATATTAAATAATTAAAGGAACATCTCTTGAAATGGATTAACCTCTAAGTCATAAAGTCAATTGGTTAAAATAAGGGGTAAATGGAAAATTATTTATTTTAAAACTAATGATAAAAACCAATATTTATAAAATGTATTTCAAAAAATAATTAAATTAGTATTTTAATTAAAGTTAATACATGGGGTGTGGTTTACTTAGAATGCATACTCATCTTTGTGCACAAACCAATATTTATCATTTTATTTTCTGGTTCTAATTCTGCTTCATCTTGATTGCCTTGGAGTGATGTTTGTATTGTTGTTAGAGTGTGACCTGTAGGGTCACCTAGATATCTGGTGGGTTGTTCAATTATTTTTTTGTTTATGTGTATTCATATATGTATCATCCATCTCAGCCTTCTTTTCCATTATATTTTATATCTTTTTTAGATTTATTTTTCTATATCGAGTTGTATGATTATTTCTGCTATACTATATATGGTTTTAGTTTAATTTTGAAACTAATTATTTTTTTGGAATGGACATTAAACATATGGATGGTTCATGTCAGAATTATGGACAGATTCTATTGTGTGTTCAATTATATTTATTGGTATAAATCATTCTCACTATGGAATTCTCGATGGCCTTGTTCTTGTCTTCGTACCATGGGGATAAGTAACACCCTTCAAGTATTTCACAGGACATTTTAGGCACCTAATTTAAGTAATACTAGGTTAGTTCATGAAAAATTGGTATTAAAGAACTAGTTTTTAAGTGGTCTTAGTGTCTTTTTCACCTTTCATTATTTAGGTGTGTCTGGTAAAATAGAGTAAGATTTTCAAAACATGAGAGGTAGGTGGGAGAATATTTTATCTTGATCTTACTCATCATAAGCCTCAAGAATCCATGGGATGTCAGTTTTTTAGTCTTTTATTTTGGATTTTATTTTCAGTTATTTTATGTTTTAATTGGATTTATGTTGATGATGTTTTGGTTTCATAAAATCTATGTGAGTTATTTGATGTTTCTTGTTTTGGTGGATGATAATTGGAGTGATCTTGTGGTACTCATTGAGATCGCATGGTCTGGAATGCCATGAGGAGTATAATTTCATGGTTCAATGAGACTCCCAGTGGTGTTTGTGTGGTTGTAACATGGCCTTACAAGCCATGTGGAAAAGTTTCACACTAACACTAGTCTCGGTCTTGAGTTTTTTTAGAGTTTCTTTAATTTTAATTTTCTTTTGACTATGATATATTCATGTAACTTAGATAATATTTAGTTTTAAATTTCATAAATATTGACTTTTAATTTTTAAATCATGGTTTTAAATGGTAATTTTTTGGGTTTTGAAAATCATATATAGGTTTTATAATGTATTTTGAAAAATGAACTTCATGCTTGTATTTTTAATGAATTTTTTTTTAATAAAATGGGTTTATAAAGTTATAGTTGGTTATTTCTCTCAATTAATAAATCTTATGTGTTATAATAAAGGTTGTTTTAAAAGAGTTTTAAATAAAAATAGTGATTCTAATGAAGAATTTTGGGGCTTAGAAATAAAATTTATGTCTTATATTGGATGTGATGAAATTATTTTCATATTTTTAATTTTTTTGGATTCAAAGAGTTTGTTTGAAATAATATTAAGATTTGTGTGAATGGAACTATTTGATATTAGCAAATTAATTTTTCAGGTTTTTCTGATATTTTAGTATTCGGTTCTTTGTAGAATCATTTTATTTTGGGATTTAATTCTTACTAGGTATGGTTTTAATTTTGATTATATTTTATTGAGTTCATGCTTTTCTTATTATTTAGAGTAAAACCCCATCAAACCTTCATGGAATTTCAAGGGAAAATTGTGGGTGGGTCTCTGGAAGTGAACCCTTTAGTTGATCAACTTATATATTTATTATTAGAGTTTTAGAACCTAATTACCCCTCTATTTTATATTCATTTGGATACTCATGAATTAAAATAGTGGTTGTGGAGTATTGAGAGGATTTTTTATTTTATTGAGTTTTTTGAATCCTAAAGGTTAAGTTCATTACTTTTTATCTTGAAGGTTTGAATTATAAGTGGTGGAATTATATTGTTTATACTAATAAATAATAGGACCCTTGCTAGGAGAATTTTACAAATTCTTTCATCCAGAAGTATTTATCTAAGTCTATGAAGGTGGTTAAGGTGATGGAGTTATACATTATTCAACAGTATGATAAAATCATGTTAAATTATGTCTATCATTTCATTGATTTAGTCCTCTATCTTTCGGAGTTGGGATTGAAATGTTCCTTTAAGTACTAGTATTTTAAAATAGGCCTTCTTCCTAATATTTAGTAGAGGGTGATGGAATTCTAATTAACCTCATATAACTAAGTGGTGAGACCTACCTCTGGAGATGAGATATTTTTAGTAGTGATAATTGAGGTGATCAATACTTCCTATATTCTTTGAAGTGGTGAATAGAATTCTAGTAAGGGAATGGGGAATCGGTATGAGTATATACAGGAATACATTGGGATCAAGAGGCCTTCTAGTGTCTCATCAACATCTTCCTAGGGTTAAAACCTGGTGTTCCATAAATTTTTCAAGCAAGGCTATAGGAATCCCTCATGCCAGAAAGCTTTTAGGAAATTTCATTCTTGCGACTATTTGGGACATCATCAAATGTTTTTTAATAAAACTTTTTGAAACGAGAGTAGAACTAGATCTGCCCCTTTGGTGGATTCTCTTGTTCAACTTGAAGAACATATTTCTGGTCCATCCCCTATTTGAGGTATTCCTATTTCCCTCTTTTTGTTTTTCCTCCAATGTGGTATTATTGTCCTTTTCTTGTAGGAATGATTAGAACTTATGGAAAGTGTTGTTCCTTGTGTAGATTATGAATCGTGAGTGAGTGAATTTTTGAATTTATTTTTTTTTAGTAGTATCCCTTAAATAGTGTATTTTTCTTGTGTTTTCTCTTTTTGTCTAGTCTTTTACCCTTTTTTAGTTCTTGGAAGGATGGTTTCCTTAATATAATATGAATATAGTGGGAAGACCACCATGGTGATCTATATCTATATAGAATTAATTATATATATATCATATTACCTCAAACAACCCTTCTATGGGATGGATTATCAGTTAGTAGATCTATAGTCCCCTTCATGATCCAATTTAGAGTTTCTCATATCCTTTATTATTTGGTGGTGTTGGGATCTTGGTACAATATCAATATTTTTATTAATATCAAGATGTTTGATTCATGATTATGATTTTTGGGGTTCCTCAATAGGTGAATCAAGTTTTTAAGGTGAGGGTGATCCATTTCAGGTGTTTTTTAGGTTTTATCCTAGTAAGGTTGTGGTGTTTCTTAGTTTGAGAATCAACTCATGTTTGAGAGGATCAAACCCTATCCCAAGTTTTGATCAATTGAATTTATGAAATCTTTCTGGGGGGAATGTGTTATGGTGCGAAATAACATCACACACTGGCCTATTTTCTTTTATTAATTTATTTATTTTATTATTTTGTCCTTTTCCTTAAGTTTTGAGAGTTTTGGGTCAAAATTTTGAGTTTTGGGAAGCTTTTCCTCCTGTCGCATGGTTAGTATGCATGGTTTCAAAGAAACCATGTGGCTACCTCTACATAGGTCCCTTTTTCAGTTCATTTTGTTATTTCATAGTTTATTCCATGGAGTTAGTTCATGGTTGAGTCCAAAACATGTGAAAACTAGGGGAAATTGTGTGAGATATTGGTGAGTAGAGTTATCAGCTCACAACATGCTCATGGTTAGTATAAACCATGCAGCAAGTGGGAAAATTTATAGATTTTTATAGCTCTATTTTTCATAGTTTTTGTATATTTTTTCAAACCATGAAGCCAAATTGTTTTAGGTTCCAAGTTAATAAAGTAATCCCCACACATTTTAAGCACATTTTGGAAAATTGTGCAGCCCAACTATGTGGTATTCCTGGTTTTAAAAATTGTGAAATTAAAATTATATATTCCATGATTTTAAACCATAACCCTCATTTTATCCCCCCCCCCCTCCATCTAACATGGCCCTAGCGGCATCTCTAATTCATTTTCTCCACATATTTTGGAAAATAAATAGAATTTGTTCGATTTTCCAGTTCGAACCCTCAAGTAAATCACCTATAAACCTCATATCATCTTTTTTCTTCTATATTTCACCTTGTTCGTACCTTTCTATGGTCTCAATGACATAGGGTATCCCTTCAATAGATTTTTCATCGGTTGTTTCCATATTTTATGGTTTGTTTAGGTTCTCTAAAGTTCTTATGTGCCTCCTCATGGTGGTCTAGAATCACTCTTAATAGAAGTTTCTTGGTTTTGTTAGTTTGAGGCAAGTTTCCCTATGTATTGACATTTAATTTAAGAACCACTAGTTTATTGATAATTTTTACTCATGTTTTGGATATAAATTAATAGTATTAAATGTTAAGGATTATTTTAAATGAAAATTAAGTTTTATTTTATTTTTATTTAAATGTAAAGGTGTTTTCATATTGAAATGTTTGGTAAAAATCTATTTTGTTTAAGCTTGCACGCTGAATTCTTAATGAAATTCTTGAATGGATTTTTATAAGTAAATTATGATATTTTAAATGGTATTTTTGTTTTTCAAAGGATTTTTAAACATACTTATGCACTTTCATGGTGTTATTGGTCCTTCAAATATGGTTTTAAAACCAATTTCCTAAAGAATATTTTGAAATCCTAATTATCACTTTTTAAAAAGAGTTATAAGGGTTGTTTGGAACTTTTAAATAAGGGTTTTATTGATGAAAAAACCCTTAGAATATGACCCTAGTAAAGGTTTGTGTCGAATTTATGATAAAGATCCTATTATAGGGAACACTTATATTATATTGATGACTTTGGGAATAAGCGGCTATTACAAAGAGGGGTTATTGGTGGTGAAGAATTTTATGAATTTTGTTTATGTAATTTCATATGTTTTAAATTTTATATAATGTTTTGATATTATTTATTAGCTTACCCAAATTTTACATATATCATGGAAACCAAGATTTTCTAGGGAAACGTATGAGAACATGTGTTACACTGGTTTAGGATCATGCTCTGACTAGTGGCCCCTGGTATGGTGTTTTCCCTAATTTGAGTTTTTTCCCTCGGAAGGGATAGGTAGGGAAATACCAAGTGTTAGAGAAATTGGATTACATCAGGTGCTCCAATTAGCACGGATCCTATTTTAGTATGTTGTAGACTTTCCCCTCAACTCTTAGGTACTCCCATAATCACTTAAACTTAGTTTTTTCTATTGGATAATTACCTCATATTACTATAGCAGTAGATTGGATACTATTTTCCATTTCCCTTGATTTATTATTTCTACTGTAATTATTATTACAACTACTCCTTATTGCCATTATATTATTTTATTTTAAAGGAAACTTCTAAATTAATGTTTTGAAAATGGTTTTGTGACCTTTTATGTTAAATCTATAAATGAAAATATCTTGAAATGATTTAACCTCTATTTATTAAAGGGAGTTGTTTAAAATTATAGGGTAAATAGATGGTTATTTTTAAAACTAAATGAGAAAAAATTATTTTTTTAAAATTGCATATTAAACTAGTAAGAAATGGATCTTTAACTTTAAGGTAATTCATGGGGTGTGGTTTATTTGAAATACCAAATATAACATCCAAATATTTTATAATATATATTTCTTTTTATTAAATTTTATGTGTTTTATAGCTTTTTTTACACACAACACCAAACTTGGATGAACCATGATATACTATTAAAATATTATTATTAAATGTGATATTTGTTGTACAGTCGTTGAATTGGTGGGTATGAATATGAATAACTAAATTCTAAAAAATATTTATAAATTTTTTCCTTAATGAAAATGTATTGATTAATTTTTAGTAAATAATTACTCAACTTTTTATAATGAGAATAAAATCATATAAGAACTAATTTTTTCAAGAATTTTATTTTCTATATATAATGTATTTTTATCTAAATAAAATATATTGGTCACTACTGATCAAGGATGAAATATATTTATAATTTATATAATCCATGTAATAATTATTTATACCATAGTTATTAATTGGTTATAAATAAAGATAAAAGCATTTAAAGGTACATAGAGATGTTTTTTTTCAGAAAAATGTTTTCATTAAGTGTAATTTATTTTATCATATTAAATTAAATTAATCACTATTTATAAATTATTTTAAGGAAATTTTTATATAATATATTCATTAAAATATATTCTCATTCATATAATATTTTTTATTATTAATGGAATAAAAATAAAATCATTTTTTTGCACAAAAATACATTTTCTCTAAAAAGGTTTTTATGTCATCTCTGTGTGGATATTAGAATTAATTTCTTCTGTTCTGGGAATTTAATCTTATAAAATGGAATCCTTATTTGGAATAAAAATAATTAATATTAGGTAATATTTTAAAATGAATTTTTATCCATAATTAATAGTTACCATAGTAAAAATCTACTTACCACAGTAAGGGTTAAAGGGGTTTAAAGGGGGTTTACCCAATAGATAAGGTTTTAAATAACACAAAACACTTTCTTAAATCTCATTTATTAATTTTATTTCAACCTTAACCTTCTTATATTCAAAACTATAACAATTTTTATCCTTTTTAAGTATATTATTTAATAAATTTTCAAGTATTTAGAAGTTTTTCACTCACCTCACTTATAAAGGGGAACCTCCTATTCTCACTTCTCCACACCGATTGAGAACTCTAGTTTAACCAATTCCTACCCAAATTAATTTTAAATTATCTTATCCATTTTCTATAGGTCCTGGTATCACCAAAATACCATCTCAATAATCCCTAAGGTGTAACTTAAAGGAAGATACCCATATAAGAGGTAATTGTCTTTGCTGATCTATTTTTAGTTTCCTTATTCCTTAACCTCATACAAGTTTTCTAAAACTATATTAACATGATTAAATTAGTATAATAATTATACTGATTTTTATTATTATAATTTTATAGATATTTTCTATTTTATTTTTATCTAATGGAAGAAAACATCTCTCATGTGTACATACAAATTATAGTCTCCATGAAGCGATGTAATTTATTTTTCATCACTATCTCTGATGGTATTTATGTATAAAAGGGAAAAATATTATGTTTATAACATAATTAATATTATTTAAAGATAAAATTTTATCTACCTTCTTACCCTTTGATCTGTTGGAAAAGGATAATATCACTCGTGCGAACATGAGGGATATCACCTCCACAAAGCAATGTGCTTTTTTTCATTTTTTCTGAACATGGATGGTAATAAGGATGTTTTTAATGATTATATATTATATTTATGATATTATTATGATTAATTAAATATATATTTTTATTTTCCTTTCTTTTATTCTATTCATTGGAAAATAAAAACATCACTCGTGTGTATATACAAACTACCATCTCCATGAAGTGATAAAATTCATTTTTTATCACTACTTTACATGAGTGGTTTAAAAAATTATATAAGGAGTAAATATGATACTCATTAAATGATTAATATTCTATGTATTATGAAATTATAACCAAGGTGAAAGGACCTGAACTATTAAACTGAAACTTGCATGGGAAATAGAATAATTAAACCTAAATGTTGATTTTAATGAAGAATTGTTAAAAAATGGGTAATTAGAAATTATAAGGGAATGATATATTATAATATAAGTATTAATAAGTTTATATTATATATTTATAATAAATTTATATTTATTATACAAGAGTTTAAGAGCATGTGAAAATAAAGTAAGGACTGGAGGTAAGGGTTTATGTAACATCTAAGGTAATGATTGAATAAGTATTTTTCATATTAATTAATATTTATGAATTAAATGGTAATTTTACCTTAAAATGGATTCTATTTCCAATATCATACATGAAATGTGATAATTAGTTTCTTTGAAATCTTGTGTTGCACTCAAGACTGGGTTATACCAAAGAATAATATACTATTAATATTATTATATGACAGTTATCTCCTAGTAATTATATCAAATGGAATTAATAAGTCTAACTATATTATGTTTATATATGTTTATAAAAAAATTACTTTTATCTAAAAAAATTATTCGAAAAATATAAGAATAAATCTAGTTTTATGCTAAAAAATAGTATTTTTCTAAAAAGCAGTTTTACTACCTTTTAATGGCACACCTATTTTAAATCATAATTTTTAAAATTTTATAATTTTTAAATGAAAAAAAAATTATGTCAATTATTAACATTTACATTGGGTGAATTTTTTTATTTTTCTGAGAACTTCCATATTTTGATGAATAGTAAATAATAATGAATTTTAGTTTAAAATTGGATTTTCATCCAATTTATACTAATAGTTAAAATATGTTTTTATTTGTTTTTAAAGTATAATTAGATAAATTATATATCATTTAAACCAATTTAGGTCATTGTAAATAATTTCACATTGAATTTAGATATAAAAACTTAGCAAACTTTTGAACATTTTTACTTTAAAAACTCACTTTGTCATCCCATATGCAAGATTAATTTTAAATTAATTTATTCCACTTATGTGATTTTAATTTTAAAAAATGTATTAAATATTTCAAATAATAATAATTTATAATTACTAGTAAGGTAAAGTTAGTTTTTGACAAAAAATATTAGTGAAAGTAATTAAAATTAATTATAGTGATTAAGGTAAAAATGTGGTTACTTAGTGGTAAAACATTAATCTTAAGAGTATAAATGATCTAAAAACTTTTCCAAACCCCATTGTCTATAAATTAAAAATATCACATATTGGATCTAATTGGGACCATTATTTTATTCACATGATGTAAGGGGGGCCTCCCAATAGTGTTTACCTTTTAATATTTACAAAAATGTCGCTCCCCCTACACTATAAAAAGGAACTCACCCTCCCCATTTATTAAAATCTCTCAATCACATTTTTCAAGTCCAAATAATGACCAGATTAGATCCCAAAATCCCTCCCTTCACCCAAGATTCCTCACTTTGTGTATAAATCCAACCAAGTAATCCATTTGGTGCAAACCTGTAACGTCCCGAGTCTGGAGCCCCTCCACTGGTTCCCCATACCCGGTTCACCACATGACCTCAAGCACGTTTCCCCGAACGCCAGAGGCTGCCAACTAGCAGTGAGGGCCTTGGTGAGTCGTTGGGGAAACTAAGCCCTCAATCGGTAAGGTATACAAGGTAAGAAAACAACAATAAACAGCGGAAGCAGTAAACAACATGCATAACAACAGAAACCAAAAAGCGGAAGCAATGTAGATATATAACTATGATGAAAATGATGCAGCAGGTACAAGTATCTAAGGAAAATAGAAAACACAACAATGTTCTGAAATACAACTGAAACCAAGTGCAAAAGAAAAAAAAAGTTATCTCCTCAGCATCGCGAGCCACGGCTCGGTCCCATGCTCCCCAGCTCCTGATGCAGTCAAGATCCTGAAGTAGAAGGGGAACTTTCCCTTATCTATACCTACAGCAACATAGTCTGCTTGGGCCCAAAAGCATGGCCCAAACAGGGTGTGAGATACAATCCCAGTAGGCAATCACCCAAAGATTTGTGCCTAACATCCAATGAATACATGGCAGTAAATAAAAAAGAAGCAGTAAACAGGAAAGCACAAGCAGCTACAATCCACAGTTCTAACAAGTAAAGTACACAAGCAAGAAACCAGCAACAAGAAGAAAACAGGTAACCCTCTGGGTAGCTCTCACAGCCTAACCCCTATGGTTCAACCTATAGTACTAGCAACCCTCTGGGAGGCACACACAGTCTCACCCCTCTGGTTCAGCTATGTAATTAAGCAGACTCTCTAGGGAAGCACTCACCGTCAATTCCCCCTATAGTCTCGTATCGTGCTAAAGGCTCTCTGGGGAAGCACTCAACGTCAATTCCCCATGTGGCCCGCGTCGTGGATCTATAGACTCTCTGGGGAAGCACTCAACGTCAATTCCCCCTATAGTCTCACATCATAATTAAAAGACACTATGGAGAAGTCCTTCCATCAATTCTCCCTTTGGTCTACTACTCTAGGTTCTCACAGTCCTGAGTATAACTAAACATTCTCAGCGCGCGTGTATCATCCAAGTAAACCACAAGAACTACTTGGCTATCAAATAAGGCTCAACAACATAATAAAACAACAGTTCCACTATCCTACAACTAGGCATGGAAACTGGCAGAACGCCCAACAGGAAAAACAAGCATGGTAAAGCAACTTGTGCACAAAATAAATTACACTACTCCCAAGAAATAACCTCTACTAAAGCAACAAGCAAAGCAGGCAAACAGTAGGGGAAAAATAGGAAACACGCAATACCCCGTTCATGGTTATTGGTGGAATTTTCACATAATATTCATCAACTTTCTATGGAAAGGCACAAACTACCTACCTCGATCCGAGGAGATCGATATACGTGAACCTCGACGACAGATTCCTCTTAGAACAATGTAGATCTAAGAAAACGCACAAAACGTTTATCCCCCGATAACTTGGAAACGAGGAGGAATCAAGAAACAAGGCTAAAGCAGAGGGAAGAACTCGCCGCTGTGATTCCAATGCAACTGACCATGCTCGAATTAGAGAACGGACGGAGAGGCGGGAGTTCATCAAAGATCTGGTCGTATGGTCGCTCTCGGACGGACGAAAACTAGAGAAGAAGATAAAAATAGTGGTTAGGCGTGACCCCGGTCCGTTTAATGAAAAAAAAAGTACACGGCGTGTACTTCTTGAGTACACGGCATGTACTTCAATTTTTCTGTACTCCGAATTAACCAGCCTCCACCTCAGCCTTACACACCGTGTGTGTGGCCCGGACACGGCCAGCACACAGCTTCGAGTCGGGGAGGAGTACACGGCATGTACTCAGAAATTACACGGCGTGTACTTCTGAAATTTCTAGAAAAATTATTTTCCTTAAAAACTCTAGAAAAAGGGAAAACATACCTGAATGAAGATCCGTGTTCTTACAAACTTCCCCACTTAAAGAAATTTGTCCCCGAATTTCCCTAACGAGGTGGAGAAGAAGAAACCCCGAACAGCTCTAGCCACTGCAATCATATATCGGCCTCCCTCTCCTAGGTCTCGTCCTGTACTCGCCTGTGATGCTATAGCACAAGTACCAGAGGAACAGACCGCCTGTGGAGAACCTTCGTACTGTGATCGACAATCCGGATAGGATGCTCCTCAAACGATGCATCCGCTTCAAGCTCGACTTCCTCGGGTTGAAAGACGTGAGATGGGTGTGAAAAGTAACGTTGGAGCTGAGAGACATGGAAGACGTCGTGCATGGCCCGATACCTCTGAGGTAGCTGCAACCGATAGGTGACCGGCCCCACTCTCTCCAATACCTCAAACGGCCCGATGTAACGCGGTGAAATATTACCCTGTCTCCGAATCCTTTTGTGTCCCAACCTTGGTGCGACTTGTAGGAAAACTGGATCACCGACCTCGAACTCCAGAGGTCGTCTCCACTAATCAGCATAAGACTTCTGCCGAGACTGTGTTGTAGCCATCCTCTTCCGAATCAGCTCTATCTGATCTGAAGTCTCCTGAACAAGACGAGGTCCCAGCAAAGCTGCCTCTCCTGCCTCCAGCCAGCATAAGGGTGATAGGCATGGCCTACCGTACAAAGCCTCGTATAGCGCCATCTGAATGGTCACCTAAAAAATGTTGTTGTAGGCGAACTCCACCAGAGGGATATGCTTCTCCCAAGAACCGCCAAAGTCAAGGATGCAAGCTCGGAGCATATCCTCAAGCACCTGGATCGTGCGCTCGGACTGAACATCAGTCTTGGGATGGTAAGCTGTACTCAAAAGTACCTGTGTACCCAAGGCCTTTTTGAAGTCTCTGCCAGAACCGAGAGGTAAAGCGCGCATCTCTATCTAAAACAATAGAGCGCGGAACTCCATGCAGACGAATGATATCTCTGATGTAAAGTCGTCCCAGATCATCGACACTGAAGGTCTCCTTGATCGGCAAGAAGTGAGCAACCTTCGTAAGTCTATCGATGACAACCCAAACAGCATCGTTACCTCGAGGTGATCTCGGCAACCCGATCACGAAGTCCATCGCAACATTGTTCCACTTCCACTCTGGAATGGGTAACTGCTGTAAGAGCCTCGCTGGTCCCTGATGCTCTGATTTCACCTGCTGACAAGTAGAACATCGCATGACAAAACCAGCAACATCCTTCTTCATACCCGGCCACTAGTACTGGCGATGAAGGTCCCGATGCATCTTGGTGACGCCAGGATGAACTGCCCAAACAGAGGAATGGAAATCCCGCATCAGCTCCTTGTGTATGTCTGTTGGCACCCATACGGGTCCTTGGAAATGGGAGATCACATCCTCTCCCACTGTCCATCCAGGTTGAGGGTACCCTCCTAACACACTCTCCCGTAGGACTAAGCCTTCTGATTCTGATAGCTGCCTCATCCGTACCCGATCAAGTAGCGTGGAGGTAACAGCTACAGAAGATAGAAAAGTCTGTCCCCATCTATCGTGTACCTCCAGATGCATCTCATAGAATAGAGCCATTAGCTACCACTCACTACTGGCCTCCTGGACTACCTGAATCTAAGTTCTCCTTCTCAACGCATCTACCACCGCGTTGCCCTTTCCCGGCGTATAGGAAAGCTCGAAATCAAAAGACTGAAGATACTCAACCCACCTGCACTGCCTCAGATTCAGATCACACTAAGTGAAGATATACTTGAAACTATTTTGGTCAGTGAAGACCAAAAAGTTCTCTCCCAGAAGATAGTGTCTCCAACAGCGCAAGGCATGAACAATAGCTGCCAACTCCAGATCGTGCGTAGGGTAGTTCCTCTCATGTGGCCTCAGCTGTCGAGACCCATACACAAAGACTCCTTCTCCCTGCATAAGCACAGCTCCCAGCCCGATACCCGAAGCATTACAGTAAACAGTGTAGCTCTTGCCTGGCTCTGGCAAGACTAGTATTAGTGCTGATGTCAACCTCCCTTTCAGATCCTGAAAGGCTGACTCACAAGAATTTGACCATAAGAACTTCACCCCCTTCTTGGTCAGACCTGTCAAAGGTGCTTCTAGATGAGAAAAGTCCTGAATGAAGCGACTGTAGTATCCAGCCAGCCCTAGGAAGCTCCGTACCTCAAATAAGTTCTTCGACTTCTCCCAGGAAACTACAGCTCTCACTTTCTCTGGGTCCACTGATACTATTTCCTCTGAGATGACGTGACCCAATAAGTGAAACTGATCCATCTAGAAGTGGCACTTCGAGAGTTTAGCATAAATTCGATGCTCTCTCAGTGTACTCAGAACGATCTCAAGATGTGTGGCATGGTCGTGTCGAGTGTGAGAGTACACCAAGATATCATCCACGAAGACCACGACGAAGGAGTCCAAGTAAGAATGGAACACTCGATTCCTCAGTGCCATAAAAACTGTAGGTGCATTCGTGAGTCTGAAAGGCATGACTGTATACTCGTAAAGACCGTACCTGGTCCTGAAAGCTGTCAGAGGTACATCTGATGGTCTAACGCGCAACTGATGATAACCATACCTCAAGTCGATCTTCGAGAAAACCTGGGCTCCTCGAAGCTGATCGAAAAGTTCATCAATCCATGGCAAGGGATATCGGTTCTTGACCGTCAACTGGTTCAGCTTCCGATAATCCACACAAAGTCGAAGGGTACCATCTGACTTCTTCGCAAACAGAACAGGCGAACCCCAAGGACAAGTACTGGGTCGGATGAAACCCTTAGCCTGTAGCTCCTCCAACTGATTCTTGAGCTCTTGCAACTCAGGTGTGGCCATCCTATAAGGAGGAATGGAAACCGGTGCCGCTCCTGGAACGAGCTCAATAGAGAAGTCTACCTCACACTCTGGAGGCAAACCCAAAAATTCCTCTGGAAAGACATCCCTGAAGCGATCCACCACTGGAGGAAAGTCCAACTGTGGAGTCCCCTGATCATCCAGATAAAGAATAGTAATCTGGGTCGTCACTCCTCCTAGCCCAAGATGCTCGAGTCCCGCCCGACTTGCCCGAATGTCCCATTCGCCTCTATGAAGGAAAGATTCACCCTCTGGTGAAATGAAACTGACTCTGCGGCGATAACAGTCAATGAATGTCTGGAAGGGAATCAACCAGTCCATGCCAAGGATGAAATCATAGCCTGTCATCTCTAGGACATAGAGATCCCATAAGAAGTGATACCCTGCAACCTCAAGAGGGAACTCTCTACACTGGCATACACTAGATGTCCTCGTTCCCAAAGGTGTGTCTAGTGTCAATGAGTCGGCAGAAGAAAAGATGCAGAGTCCAAGGCTCTCCATAATGGAAACAGAGATAAAGCTATGCGTAAAACCAGTATCGAAAAGGGTTGAAGATAAAACTGAGGCTACTAAAATCATACCTCGAACAGTAGAAGGGTCGGGATCCTGCTCATGATATGTCTACTCCACGGTGAAAGACCGGCCTGCACCACGGCCCTGTGCCCCTGACTGACAACTCTGAGTTGAACCTCTTTAATGGTGCTGAGGAACTGGTGGTTGACTACCATGGCCTCAACCTCCCCCTCGGCCCGAACGGCCGGATGAACTCCAGTTCCTGACTGGTGAGAAACTGGCGGGGCTGCTCCTGAACGAGGAGTCATGGAAGAACCCCGGTCACCTGCTTCTGGTGAGAAAACCTGGCAGAAACGCAGAAGGTGACCCATCTTGCCGCAATATCAGCACTCCACGGGGTCTCTCTGGCACTGTAGCCTCATGTGCCCTGTCTGGCCACACTGATAGCATGTCACCTGGTTGCCTGATGATGCATCTCGCTTCCTCGAATCACCACGTGTAGGCTACCTACGGCGCTTCTTGTTGTCATCTGAAGGAAAGATAGCTCTGGAAGCAGGATCGCCCTGACCCGCAGCTCCAGATTCTCTCAGATTGTGCTCTGCAATCAGTGCCTGGTTGACGATGGAGGTAATGGAAGTCAGCTGGAAGATGTTCACCTGCGAGCGGATTTCCAACCTGAGTCCATCCTCAAACTTCCTCGCCAAGAACACCCCACTCCCATCCCGAAGGGGTGTAAAATGCTGCAACTCAGTGAAATGAGAGGAATACTCCATGACAGATAGAGTACCCTGCTCTAAGCTCATGAACTCCCGGGCTCGATCGGCCCTCAGGGTCTCCGGGTAGAATTAGTCGTAGAACACGCGCTGGAACTCCTCCCAAATCATAGCCTGCTGATGACCCGCCTGTGAGACCACGTCCCACCACCTCTTGGCGGAGTCTCGGAGCATGTAGGTGGTGATATTGACCCGCCTCTCTAGAGGCATCTCCAGATGCTCGAAGATAGTCAGCATGGCTTCCAGCCATGACTCTGCAGCCCGAGGTCCTCCCTCCCCTGAGAACGTGGGAGGATGCTGCTGCTGAAAGACCCGCATCAAGTCTTCCATAGACGAGGTAGGAGGCGGTGCTCCCTGGAAGGCTTGCATCATCCTCATGAAACCTTCCCCGAACTATGCATCAGCGCCCGCAACTAGTACAACAATCGGTGTCGAGGCTGGCTCGGCTGGGGGATCGACAGGAAGTCCCTGATCAACCCTGTCTGGCGTCTGATCACTGCCTGATGACAGACGTACGACCAGAGGACGTCTCGGAGGCATAGCTCTGAAAGATCAAAAGCACACATTAGATCAGGAAAACAAGGACAGAGAACACAAGAGTACAAAACGGGAACAGGGGAAGAAAAACACACAAGATTGCAAAACACGACTACACGGCGTGTATAAAACTACACGGTGTGTCTTCTTAAGCCACTGACATGGGCGTGTACCCTCACCCTACAAGTCTTGTACACTTCAAACTACACGGCGTGTTGACCCCCACACATGGCGTGTACTTGAGAACTATTCCCCTTCCCGAGTCTCCTTACACGGCTAACCCACACGGTCTGACTCAACCCGAGACTACACGGCGTGTTCGAAGAAAAAACAGCGTGCACTAGACAAGGCTTCGGCAGTCTGTGTTGTTGAGTACACAGTCGTCTACATGGCTGGACCTTACACGGTGTGCTCTGAACAAGCATGGCGTGCATAGGAGAAGGCGACACCATCCTGTGTTGTTCGTGACACGGTCGGGTACCTGGGCAAGACGACACGGCGTGTTCTGAACAAACACGGCGTGTGGAAAGGAAGGTAACACCGGACCGTGTTGTTCATGACACGGCCGGGTACCTGGACAAGACTACACGGTGTGTTCCCTATGGACACGGCGTGTTCTACCAGAGCCTCCCCAGCCCGTGTTGTTAGTGACACGGCCGGGTACACAGCTCCGAACTCACACGGCGTGTACCAATGGTACACAGTGTGTTCCTGAAGTTACTCCCACGACACCGTGTTCTGCTCACACGGTCAGTGACACGGCCTGAAAACTACATGGCGTGTATCCAAAAGTTCACGCCGTGTATTCTGGGTTTTTCTGGGCAGTAGCTCAGAAACTGCGCAGAATTCCAGAAACACTAAAAACAAGGGAAAAGATGCCAAATTCCGATCCGTGAGGGCCCATAACACCTCAAGAACCAAAATTTGGCGTTCATTTTTAAACAAGGAAAAAAAACAGTTTTCTAACATAACAGCAGAGAATCTATCAAGCAATTATCACAAAAGCATGCATAATCTACACAAAGTCTATCACAACAGCATAGAATCTCTAATGCACCCTAGATGGCATGGCAATAATGCATGGAATGTGATTCCTACAAGTGTATATATGATGCATGAGATGGCATACCCTCATCTCATTGGGTTGCGACGGAAATAGAACCGCAATATCAAAACAGTAATATCACAAGCCATGTGAATCACTCTAGGTGAAATCAGATCAACTATAAAATCTCAAAACCAGCAACTGCAATTAACGAGGTAGTATGGCTTTTCCCTATACACGGGTTAGCTACTCCCGGGCACAGCTTAATACCAAGTACCGAATCCATCCTATCCTTGTATAAAGTCTCCAAACAGTAAATCAAGAGAAAAGAACTTCTTTGATACCACTTTGTAACATCCCGAGTCCGGATCCCCTCCACTGGTGCCTCGTACCCGGTTCGCCACATGACCTCAAGCGCGTTTCCCCGAACTCCAGAGGCTGCCGACTAGCAGTGAGGGCCTTGGTGAGTCGATGGGGAAACTATGCCCTCATTCGGTAAGGTATACAAGGTAAGAAAACAACAATAAACAGCAGAAGTGGTAAACAACATGCATAACAACAGAAACCAAACAGCAGAAGCAATGTAGATATATAACTATGATGACAATGATGCAGTAGGTACAAGTATATAAGGAAAACAGAAACACAACAACATGCTGAAATACAACTAAAACCAAGTGCAAAATAAAAACAAAGTAATCTCCTCAGCATCACAAGCCACGGATCGGTCCCATGCTCCCCAGCTCCTAATGCAGTCAAGATCCTAAAGTAGAAGAGCGCTTGCCCTTATCTATACCTGCAGCAACATAGTCTTCTTGGGCCCAAAAGCATGGCCCAAACAAGGTGTTAGATACAATCCCAGTAGGCAATCACCCAAAGATTTGGGCCTAACAGTCAATGAATACATGGCAGTAAATAAACAAGAAGCAGTAAACAGGAAAGCACAAGCAGCTACAATCCATAGTTCTAACAAGTAAATTACACAAGCAAGCAACCAGCAACAAGAAGAAAATAGGTAACCCTCTGGGTAGTTCTCAAAGCCTAACCCCTATGGTTCAACCTATAGTACTAGCAACCCTCTGGGAGGCACACACAGTCTCACCCCTCTGGTTCAGCTACGTAATTAAGCAGACTCTCTGGGGAAGCACTCACTGTCAATTCCCCCTATAGTCTCGTATCGTGCTAAAGGATCTCTGGGGAAGCACTCAACGTCAATTCCCTCTGTGTCCCGCGTCATGGATCTATAGACTCTATGGGGAAGTACTCAACGTCAATTCCCCCTACAATATCACATCGTAATTAAAAGACACTCTGGAGAAGCCCTTCCGTCAATTCTCCCTTTGGTCTATTACTATAGGTTCTCAAAGTCCTGAGTATAACTAAACATGCTCAGCGTGCATGTATCGTCCAAGTAAACCTCAAGAACTACTTGTCTATCAACTAAGGATCAACAGCATAATAAAACAACAGTTCCACTATCCTACAACTAGGCATGGCAACTGGCAGAACACCCAACAGGAAAAACAAGCATGGTAAAGAAACCTGTGCACAAAATAAATTACACTACTCACAAGCAATAACCTCTACTAAAGCAACAAGAAAAGCAGGCAAACAGCAGGGGAGAAATAGGAAACACGCAATACCCCGTTCATGGGTATTGGTGGAATTTGCACATAATATTCATCAACTTTCTATATAAAGGCACAAACCACCTACCTCGATCCAAGGAGATCGATATACATGAACCTCGATGACAGATTCCTCTTAGAACAACGTAGATCTAAGAAAATGCACAAAACTTTTATCCCCCGATAACTTGGAAACGAGGAGGAATCAAGAAACAAGGCTAAAGAAGAGGGAAGAACTCACCGCTACGATTCCAACGCAACTGACCATGCTCGAATCGGAGAACAGACGACGAGGCGGGATTTCGTCGAAGATCTGGTCGTACGGTCGCTCTCGGACGGACGAAAACTAGAGAAGAAGATGAAAATAGGGGTTAGGCGTGACCCCAGTCCGTTTAATGAAAAAAAAAGTACACAGCATGTAATTCTTGAGTACACGGCGTGTACTTCAATTTTTCCGTACTCCGAATTAACCGGCCTCCACCTCAGCCTTACACACCGTGTGTGTGGCCCGGACACGGCCAGCACGCGGCTTCGAGCCGGGGAAGAGTACACGGCGTGTAATCAGAAAGTACATGGCGTGTACTTCTGAAATTTCCAGAAAAATTATTTTTTTTTTAAACTCCATAAAAAGGGAAAACATACCTGAACGAAGATCCGGGTTCTTACAAAACCAAAAGGAGTTACCCAAAAAAAAGATGCAACATTCTTCAATGAGCATTTGAGTTTTATTTATTTATAAACTACATTAATTTATTATTATTCCATGATTATATAATAAAATAAGTATCCTAAATATATTTATATGTTTTTATGTTAAGTTCTAGACCTAAAACTACACATAATTCCATCAAATAGGTAATGAAATTACAGTTCGTGTATGGAGAACTACCGCCTCACATAACGATGTCATTCGTTTTTTTCTTTACCACCTCTCATGGTTGGTAATTATAATGGAAAAATTGTTTTTATATGATATTTATGTTATATTAATACTTATATAATTTTTATATAACAAATACCTTCATTCTTTCCATTTTGTGTAAATATGATAACATCACTTGTGGACATGTGGACTACCACCTCCTCAAAGCGATGTGATGTGTTCACACATTACATGGAATGTATTAAGGATGGGTTTTATTAAACATATGTGACATAAATAACATATATGTGATATTAATTTCATAATTAACTTTCTATAAATTTAATATATCATTTTCTTTAACAACCTTTCACAAACTAAAAAAATTATAACGTCGTTCGTGGACGTGTGGACTACCGCCTCCTCAAAGCCATGTGATTCCTTTTACATCAAAATATTTCTATATATAAGTATATATTAAAAAATAATATGTTATATATGATATAATTATAATTATGGAAGGATAAATGTTACTTACCTTCTTTCCATAATTATCATTAAAAAATGAGAACGTTACTCATACGTACGTACGGCCTACCGTCTCCATGATTGTAATGTTGGTTCATTTTTTTAAACATCATCCATTATTGGTTTTAAAAGTATAATTTAAATATAAATATGATAATTATTTCATGATTATTATTATTTATATTTTTATATTATGACCCCTTTGACCATAGTTGACCTACCAAAGTTGTTTTTGACACATAAACTGAATATAGTCAAAACACCCAATGTAGACTTGATTGTTTTAGTAGTTGTTTACAACATTATCATAAGTGAAATAAAATTAATGATAAACTAGAAAATTTTTATAAATAAAGTAAATAATTAATATAAGTTTATTATTCAGAAATATAAAGACACGCATGACAAGTTAGACTCAGGTAAGGGATTTCGTCTTAATCTCCTTTCATTGAGGCATTTCTTGAAGGTATGCACCTTTATTCTTTTATAAGGTGTATATACAACCCCCTTGACATTCTATATCCATATTTTGTCTATTATCATGGTATTTAATGTTTTTTTTAATTTGAATCTTTCATGGGGATTACGATTTAAATATATAAAGTAGTAATGGACACTTTCAATGTTTAAAAGTTTGATTTTAAAATATTTTATCCATGTAAATATTATTGATATTATTTTATATGTTTATTTTTATAAATATATTATAAATAATATTTTATGTATATTTTAAATTTCATTCAAAAAAAATCAAAAAATAATATTCTTATGTGTTTTATAGGTAATGTTTTGACAAATGATAAAAGGAATGTTCTATTATTAACGTACATGGCGATAGTGACTTTTCCACCATCATGGAAATTGTTTTATTTTTAGCTCCCTTTGTAAGACTACATGTTTTTCTAATTGAAAACCCTTATTCCATTTTTTTCATTTTGGTATTGAAAATTGTTTTACAAAATAAAGGTTTACTTTTTATTGAAATTTTGATTTTTGAAAGAAAGTGGTATTTTAATATCTGAAAGTGATTTTCATATGAGATTAAAAGAGTTTTTTAAATTATGAAATTTTTTATTTTAGGTTGTAGTTATTGGACATTATAAATTATGGGTGTGTCCAGATATATCTGGGTGAGAACATTATAGCTTAAATGGTGGATGGTCCTAGATAGCACTTTAACTCACTGGGTAATAATTATTTTCTCCTAAGAATTATATTGGAAGTTGTTCGTATGGTCATTCCAATCAGTAAGGGTTTTCTAAGGGTTTTGTAAGGGTTCAATGCGATGATGTCCCAAAGTACCTACATGATTTTTCTAATTTTTCTAATGAGTTTTTAGGGAAATCATTTGTTTTAAAAAGGTAAAATCATTTGATCAGAAGTTTCCACTTTGTATTTTATGTTTTTTTATGTATGAGTTATTTCTAAATTCTATAAAACTCTAACTGTGAAAATATATTTAATGTGATAGAAATTAAAATTATTGACTTAACTCAAGTTTGGGTAATGTTTAATGTTAGGTCCCTATAGATGGTATTAGAGGATGTTTTATATAACTTTAGAGGTTGGGGTAATATTAATAACTTGAACTTGAAATATTATACCTTGGTTTCAAGTTAAAATGTTATAGAATTTAAAGATTACCATGTTAATTCATCTAAAATATTTTTTTTAGAATGGTTTTTTATAGAGAAAATAGGGAAGTGGTGGTGGGAATGAACTGAGAGGAAGATATCCTTTAAAATAAGCATCTCTACATGGTTGTAATTGGAACATAATAGTTTATTTTAGTGATGTTCCATTAGTAAATGAATACATGGATTTTTTTTAGATTATTTACCTATTTTTATTCCTGATCAAGAGGTTGAGTTTAATATTGAACCAGTACCTAATGCTAAGCCTATTTTTAAACCTCGTTATCGAATGGATCAAGAAGAAATTTTAGAGTTGAAAAAAGTAATTACATAAGTTATTAGATAAATGTTTCATTCGACTTATCACTTCAAAGGTTGACCTAAGGTTGGGATACCATAAGTCGAAAATGAAGGAATATTATATTCTGAAGAAATTTTTTTCAAAATAGATGTGGCCACTATGAATTTATAGTTATGTCATTTGGGTTATATAATGCACCTATTTTGTTCATGGATCTTATAAATAGAATGTTTCATGATTTATTAGATAAGTTTTTGGTTGTGTTTATTGATGACATTTTAGTATTTTCTAAAATTCAAGGGGAATATGAAAGGTATCTAAGGGTTGTTTTGAAAATCTTAAAAGAACAGAAACTATATGATAAATTTAGAAAGTGTGAATTTTGGTTGTAAAAAAATTCATTCATTGGTCACGTTATTTCTAAATATGGAATAACTATTGATCCTTATAAAATTAAATTTGTTGAAGAATGTATGAGACCAAAAAATATCACTGAGATTCATAGTTTTCTTGGATTAACTAGTTACTACTAACAGTTTTTTGAATACTTTTATCTATTATCTATCCCACAAACTAAGTTAACTCAAAAATGAGTTAAATTCATCTGGACAAAATAATGTGATGATTATTTTCAAGAACTGAAAATCATATTAGTGAATAATATTATTTTGGCCTTGCCTTCAAAAAATGGTGAATTCTTCATCGAGAGTGATGCTTCATTTAAAGGACTTGGTTGTTACCTAATGAAAAATGATTAAGTAATTTCATATGATTCACGTCAATTGAAACCTCATGAGTTGAATCAACAAATGCATGATTTAAAATTAGCTTTTATTTTTTTTCATTAAATATTTAGTGGCATCATTTGTATGGAGTAATTTTTGAAATATATACTGATAAAAAAAGTTTGAAGTATATATTCACTCAGAAATAATTGAACATGAGACAAAGAAGTTGTTTGGAACTAATCAAGGATTGTGATTGCATGATTCATTATCATTCTAGAAAAGAAAACAAGGTGTTTGATTCTTTGAGTCAAAAAATTAATGCTACATTAACTATGTTACATTTGTAATGTGACCCTTTGGTTAATGATTTAATGAGTTTTGGCCTAGAAGTTGTGGATGCAGGGACATCGTCTATTTTCTTTATGGTTTCAGTGTAGTCGACTTTGTCAGAAATAATTAAGAGGGCTCATATAGTGGATTAATCATTACAATAAAAGGTAGAATATGTTAAGAATTATAAGTTTCCTGATTTTAATATTGATGAAGAATGTTTTTTGAGGTTTGGAAAAGCATTAGGTGTGCCTTGTGATTCCTAGTTGAGGAAATAGTTATTGATAGAAGCTTACAGTTCTCCATTTTCCATTCATCTGGGAAGCACTAAGATGCAAAGTGACCTTCATAAGTATTACTGTTGGGATGGAATAAAAAAGATATATTTCTGAATTTACCATGAAGTGTTCGAATTTTCAATATGTTAAAATAGAACGATGGTTACCAAAGGGGTAACTTCAACCTTTTCCAGTGTCATAGTGGAAATTGGAGAATATATCAATGGATTTCATGGTGGGATTTCCAAAGACGTATCACGGTAATAATGCAATTTGGTTCATTTTTTATTGATTAACTAAATATGTTCATTTTCTTCTCATTCAAGATATAGTTTCTATATATCATCTTTCTATACCATATCTAAAAGATATTGTTAGGATGCATGGAGTGCCTCTCTCCATTATATCAGACTGTGATCCTAGGTTCACATCTAATTTTTGGAGAGGAATTCATAAGTCATTGGGTATCGAACTAAATTTCAATACAACTTTTCATCCTTCATTTTATGGACATTCCGATAGTAGGATTCATACATTGGAAGATATGATCTGTTCTTTCTGAATGGATTATCAGGGAAGTTCAGATCAACATCCTTATTTGGTTGAACATAGGGATCAAATGTTATAGAATAAGGCAGTTCATCAGGTTAAGGTTTTAGGGAAAAAAATATATGGTTGAAGAGGAAAAATGGGAATCTGAAAATAATATGAGGGAAAAATATCCCTACTTATTTGATAAGTGAATAAAATTATGAGGATATAATTTCTAAAAGGGGAATGGATGTAACATCTCAGGTGATGATAGAATAAGTATTTTTCATATTTATTAATATTTATGAATTAAATAGTAATTTTACCTTAAAATGGATTCTATGTCCAATAGCATACACGACACATGATAATGAGTTTCTTCGAAATCTTACGTTGTAAGCAAGATTGAGTTATACCAAACAATAATAAACTATTAATATTATTATATGGCAGTTATCTCCTAGCCTTTGTAATAGTAGTAATGAATATAACTAACTATATTATTTTTACACATGTTTATAAATTTTTTTGACTTTCATCTAACAAATTATATAGGAAAAACATAAGAATAAATCAAGTTTTATGCTTCAAAATAATATTTTTCTAAAAAGTGATTGTACCGCCTTTTAATGGAGCACCTATTTTAAATAAAATTTTGAAACTTTTATAATTTTTATATAAAAAAATAAACCACTTTAAAATCAAAATATAAAATTTTACATTGGTTTAATTTTTTGTATTTTTTGAGAACATTCATATTTTGATGAATAGTGAGTAATACTGAATTTTATTTCAAAACTTCATTTTTCATCCAATTTATTTTTATAGTTAAAATATGTTTTTATTTGGTTTTAAAGTATAATTAAATCAATTTTATATAATTTAAAATAATTTAGGTCATTGGAAACAATTTAACATTGAATTTAGATATAAAAAATTAGCAAATTTTTGAACATTTTTACTTTAAATACCCGCTTTGTCATCTCGTCTGTGGGATTAATTTTAAGTTAATTTCTGCCACTTCAATGATTTTAATTTAGAAAAATAGATTCAATATTTGGAATTATAATGATTTATAATTTCTAATAAGTTCCACTTAGTTTTTTACCAAAAATATTAGTGAATGTAATTAAAATTAATTATAATGATTAAGGTAAAAATATGGTTACTTAGTGGTTAAACTTTAATCTTAAGAGTCTAAATGACCTAGAAACCTATCCAAACCCCATTGGCTAGACATTATTCAACCATATAACCCATTTTATATAATTTTTACCATTATTGGAGTCATGTGATGTAATAGAGACCTCCCAATAGTGTTTACCGTTTTATATTTACAAGAACATCACTCCCCCTATATTATAAAAAGACACTCACCCTCCCCATTTATTAACTCCTATAAAGTCTATTTGGATCATCCAAACCCTAAAAAAATAAGTTCCCAACATCCATTACTTAACCCCTAGATTCCTCACTTTGTGAATATATTTAACCAAGTAATCCCTTTGGTGCAAACCAAAAGAAGTTACCCGAAAAAAAGAGATAACATTCTTCAATGTGCATTTGTGTTTTATTTCTTTCTTGACTCCCTTTATTTATTATTATTCCATGATTATATAATAACATAAATACCCTCAATATACTAATATTTTTTTTTATTTTAAGGGTTCTACCTATACCTACACACACTCCCATCAAATGGGTAATGAAATTACCATTCGTGTACGGAGAATTGTCGCCCTACGTAACAATGTCGTTCTTTTTTCCTTTACCGCATCTCATGGTTGGGAATTATGATAGACAGACTATTTTTATATGGTATATATTATATTTATGTTGTCTTCATATTTATTTAATTTTCATATAACACATACCTTCATTCTTTCTATTTTGTGTAATTACAATAACATCACTTGTGGATGTGTGGACTACCGCCTCCTCAAAGCGATGTGATACGTTCACACATTACATGGAATGTATTAATTATGGTTTAAATTAAACATATGTGACATAAATAACATATATGTGATATTCATTAAATAATTAAATTTTTGAAAATATAATATATCATTTTATTTAACACCCTTTTGCACACTGAAAAAGTTATAATGTTGTTCGTGGACGCGTGGACTACCGCCTCCTTGAAGCGATGTGATTACTTTTACATAAAAATAATTATATAAACAAGTATATATGACTAAATATTATAGTATATATGATATAATTATCATTCTAGAAATATAAATGTTACTTACATTCTTTCCATAATGATCATTGATAAATGAGAACATTACTCATGTGTATGTACGGTCTACCGTCTCCGTGATTATAATGTTGGTTCATTTTTCATAACCATCATTCATAATTGGTTCTAAAAGTATAATTTATGTATAAATATGATAATTATTTCATGATTATTATTCTTTATATGTTTATATAATGACCCATTTGACCATATTTGACCTACCAAAGTCGTTTTTGACACATAAACTGAATGTGGTCAAAACACCTGATGTAGACTTGATTGTTTAAGTAGTTATTTACAACATTGTAATAAGTGAAATAAAAGTAATGATAAACTTGAAAAATGTTCTGAATCAAGTAAATAATAATCATAAGTTTATTATTTAGGAATATAAATACACACATGAAAAGTCAGACTCAAGGTAAGGGATTTCATCTCAATCTCCTTTTATTGAGGAATTTCTTGATGATATAAACCTTTATTCTTTTATAAGGTGTATATACATCCCCCTTGACATTATATATCCATATTTTATCTATTATTGTGTTATTTAATTTTTTTTAAAATTTTAATATTTCATAGGGATTATGGTTTAAATTTTCAACATGGTATGGTACACTTTCAATGTTTAAAGATTTAATTTTAAAATATTTTCTACATGTCAATATTCTTGATATTATTTTATATGTTTATTTTTAAAAATGGATTATAAAGGAAATTTTATGTATATTCTTAATTTCATTAAAAAAATCAAATGAATCTTTTTATATGTTTTATATGGAACTTTTTAACAAAGGACAAAAGGAATGTCCTATTCTTAATGTACACGGTAACAATGAATTTTATGTCATCATGGCCATTATTTTATTTGTGTCTTCTTTTTCAAGATTCCATGTTTTCTTAAATGAAAAACCTTCTTTATTTTTTGGGTATTTTGGTATTGAAAATGGTTTTCCAAAATAGACGTGTATTTTTTATTGAAAATACACTTTATGAAAGAAAATGTTATTTTAACATCTAAAAGTGATTTTCATACGAGATTAAAAAGTTGAAGACTCTGTTGGATGAACTGTTAGAGAAAGGCTTTATACGCCTGAGTGTGTCACCTTGGGCGGTGTCGGTTCTCTTTGCTAAGAAAGCTGATAGGTCACTTCACCTCGGTGTTGATTACTGAAAACTCAATAAAGTCATAGTAAAGAACAAAGATATGTTGTCATGGATTGATGATCTATTTGACCAATTGAAAGGGGATAAGTGGTTTTTAAAGATTGATCTACGATTTGGTTATCATCAGTTGAGAATAAAAGAATATGACATTTAGAAAACCGCCTTTTAGAGTAGGTACGGTCATTATGAATACCTTGTCATGCCTTTTGGTCCAACAAATGCTCCTGTATTTTTTATGGATTTAATGAATAGGATTTTCCATACCTTCATAGTAGTATTTGTGGATGACATCCCTGTTTACTCTAAGTTTGAGGAGGATCATGTGCGTCATCTGAGAGCGGTTTTGGAATTATTGATAAATCACTGACTTTATGTCAAGTTATCAAAATGTGATTTCTAGATTCATTAAGTGAAGTTCATGGGACACGTGGTGTCGGAACATGGTATCTCAGTTGATCTTGAGAAGGTTAAAGTTGTTATGACATGGGAGAAACCAAAAAATGTTTTCAAGATTCAGAGCTTCTTGGGGTTAGATGGATATTATCGTCAGTTTTTAAAGGATTTCTCAAAGTTGGATTTTTTTATGACTATCCTAACTCAGAAGGGAGTAAAGTTTATTTAGAATGAAAAGCATCAGAATTATTTTTTTGAGATGAAATGTATTTTGACTTCTCCGCCGGTGTTGACTCTTCCAAAGACCGGGCAGGGCTATGTGGTGTTTTCTGATGCATCGGGTTCAGGTTTGGGTTATGTTGTTATGCAGGGTGATAATGTCATTGCTTAAGGATATCGGTAGCTTAGGCCACATGATAAGAATTATCCAACACATAACCTTGAACTCACGGTTTTCATTCATGCGCTTAAGAGTTGGTAGCATTACCTTTTGGGAGAGAGGTTTACTGTGTATTATGACTACAAGATCTTGAGTTATATCTTTTCTCAAAAATATTTGATCTACGCCGGAGGCTTTGGGTGGAGTACCTGCAATCTTTTAACTTTGATATCACCTATACCCCGGGGAAAGATAATGTTGTTGCAGATGCATCAGGTAGGAAACTTTCGACACAGACCGTTAAAGAATCATCAAAATATTGGAACTTGATGGATCTTTTTTGCACAGTTTCATATTAGAGTCCACGAATCAGGGGTTGGGGTTTCCTTGGCCAGTTTTCAGTTGACATTCGCTCTTCTTGAGTTGATTATTTAGGAACAATAGCTTGATAATGAGTTCTATAGCATTATAGAATCTATTTATAGTGGGTAGACCATTGTTAAGTGGTCATTTTTGACAGAGGGAATTCTATGTTATCAAAATCATTTTGTGGTACTTTTATCATTCAGGAAAGATGTGATGGGGGATTGTCATAATTCTCAGTGGGCAGTGCACCTAGGAACCATGAAGATGTTATATGACATGTGGTGTAGATTATGGTGGCCAGATATGAGATAGGGAATTGATGATTTTGTCTCTCATTGTTATACATGCCAACAAGTCAAGGTCGAGCAGTAGAGACCTTCGGGTTTGCTTCAGCTACTTCCAGTGTCGACTTGGAAGTGGAATGAGATCTCTATAGACTTTTTTGGTTGGGTTTCTACATACCTATAAAAAGAATAATTTGATATGGGTTATGATTGATAGGTTGACTAAGCTGGATCACTTTATACCCATTCATGATACAACCAAAGTTGATGAATTGGGTAATCTCTATGTGAAAAAGATTTTTTGTTTGCAAGGAGTCTCATCTTCTATAGTCTCTTATAGAGATCCTCGGTTTACTTCTCGCTTTTGAGGAGGCCTTCAGGAGACACTGAAATCTCAAGTTCATTTGAGTATGGAATATCATCTATAGTCAGATGTCCAGACAGAAAGAGCTATACGTATTATTGAGAATAGGCTTTGCGCCTGCGTTCTTGAATTTGGTGGGGCTTGGGAATACCATTTGGTACTGGTTGAGTTTTCTTGTAATAATAATTACCAGTATGTGATTAGAATGGCTCCTTTTGAGGCCTTGTATGGTCAGCCTTGTAAATATATGTTGTGTTGGTCGGAGATTGGTGAAAGTTCCTTTGGTTGGACCAAGATTGGTTCAAGAGACGGCAGTAAAGATTCAGTTGATTCATCAAATAATTTTGATGGAACAGAGCCGATATAAGTCTTTTACTGATACTCATCGTAGGCTATTGGAATTTTCAGTTAGTAACCAGGTGTTCTTGAAAGTTTCACCCTTTTGGGTCATCGAAGGCTTGGCAGGTAAGGGAATCCTACTCCTTGTTCCATGGGGCCTTTTGAGGTTGTTGAGCAAGTGGGGAAAGTGGCTTACCATTTAGCACTTCCACCACAGCTAATGTTGATACATAATTTGTTCCATGTATCTCAGCTATGAAATTATCTTTCTGATCCATCTCATGTTCTGAGCTGGAGTGATCTTGATATCGAGCCTGATTTATCTGTGACTGAGCATCCAGTCAGCATAGTTGATTCTGAAATCAAGGTACTTCATGGAAGGATGATGCCTTTGGTTCGAGTGTTATGGAATCACGGTTCTGATACTCATGAGACATGGGAGAGGGAGGCACTGATGAGAGAGCAATGGTCTCAACTTTTTGACATGGAAGCTTCTTGACAGGATTTCTAGGGATTGAAAGTTTCTATGCTGGAGAGGTTGTAACATTCTGTTATTGTTTTCAAGTACTCCTTAACCCCTCATTTGATCAGGTTTTGGTTGGTTTCGTTTAGGGGTGCTTCGGGTGAAAATTTTGGAACTTTTTGAAACTTTTTGGGTTGTGTACGGTTGGCGCATCGTTTTCCCAAACTGTGCGCCCACCCAGGATAAACCGTGCAAACCCAAACTGTGGGGGTTTGCATGGATGGTGCATGGTTTGACAAACTATGCACCCACCTAGTAGAAATTATACACCCCCACCAAGGGGCGCATAGTTTTTCTAACCGTGACCTAGCTAATTGTGTGTCCCTGCCCAGCTAACCGTGCGTACGAGGATTTTTAATTTTGAGAATTTATTTTAAAATCCTGAAACCCCCGGTTTTAGTGTCTGCTAAGCCCATTCGACCCTAACATGATTTCTTCTTCCTTATAGGATTCCTAGAGGTGATTTTGTCCCCTCCAAACCCTTTCTGAAGCGAATCGAAGATAGGTGAACTTCGTTCAATCTCTCCCTGGTAAGATTTCTTCCACCGTTCTCTATCTCCCAATCTATTTCTCTCTCCTCCTTAGGGTTTGATAGATCTTTATGTTGATAGAGGATCTAATCTCCGATGTTTTAGATCTTGAATCTAGGTTTGATTCTCAAATCTCCTTTGTCGACATTCTTCATTGGAATTTCCAGTTATGAGACGTGGTCTCTTAGTTTCAGTAGGCGGTTTTGTTTATGATTGGCCAATTGATTTAACTCTAAATTGCTTGATTTAAATTAAATTTCTTTCAATTAGATTATGAAAAAATTAATTCACATCGAATTGGGATTTGAATTTTCTTTGGCATGAAATTTGGGGAAAACCCTCAATTCCAATGAATTGAGATGTGATTTTGGAATTTGATGAAAATTGTGAAATTAAATTGTGGAATTATATTGTGAAATTGATTTGTGAAATTAATTTCAAATTTGTACTTGAGAAAAATGGATTAAATTTTTTTGATAAGAAACTATTTGGTTTTATCCTGGAAAAGGCACAAATTGATTAAAAACTTGTGTTTGGTTTTTAAAGAGAAACTGGCATATTGAAGTATAAAATGGTTTAATTGTATTTTGAACAGTTTTAAGATAAATTTCCCATTATTGATTTTTGTTTAAACACATAAAAGATTAGGTATTTAGTGAGTTATTCGGGACAACACTCTATTGATGCTTTACAACTCTAATAAAACATATGCAGCATGTCACATCCTCATTGGGAAGGTGATGAGTCTTCTTTGACTAGTGTCTGAGGGATGTGTGTACACATATTTCTGTGATCACATATTCGAGTGTGTAAGAATCCCATAACCTGAAACTATTGTGCCTCTTGGCAGATGGTCATGTTGTTGCTTTGTGATTGTTTTGATATATATGTCATTGTTTATAAACTATTTTACACATGCCTTTTAAATTTATATAAACTGTTTTATATAAAATGTTTATTAAGCCGTTATTTAGAAACTTTTCCATCAATTGAAAAGAAATACATGATTTGTTTTAAATATGCTCTTATATTTCCATGCGTGTTTATTTAAAATTGAAATCTTTATTTGGTTAATTAATGTGGCATATTCTTATGGAATCCTTGGTGAGACCCCACTGAGCTTTTAGCTCACACCCTACCTGTGCCTTGGAGTGTTTGTAGATTTCTTTCTATCAAGTTCGAGAAAGGGAAAAGCACCACTTGGAGGTGGTAGTTGTTGTTGAATCTTTGGGCTTTGAGCTGTTGTGTCTGTTGGGACTTGGGTTATCATCCTGTTTTCTGGTACTTTGTGGTTGTACTTTGGGTTTATACACCTGTTTGACTTCTGGTACTGTTCTCACTATGGAGTTTTCTTTTGTGCATGTTGACTTGTATCTATTTCTTTTGTTGTTCTTGTGGAAAAATTGTTCTCACCTTTATCTTGTATGATGTCAAGTGCTAGTCGTCAACCCATGGGGATTAGGAATGCCTTTCGGGCCATGTCGGGATCGGCTCGGTTATCAGGGTACCAGGGTATCTGAGCCAGTTCGTGACACAGGATCATCAAAGAGAGGTTGGGGTTGGAAACCCCCTGTCGTATCTGGGTGTGGGTCCCCCATACTCATTGCACTAGTCTGAGTGGAATCCTCCTGACGAACTAAGGCATGGATCCTCTACCAACTGAGTGGCACCCCCCTGACGGACTAGAGTGTGGGTCATCTACCTACTGAGTGGTACCCCCCTGACGGACTAGGATGTGGGTCCTCTACCTACTGAGTGGCACCCCCCGACGGACTAGGGCATGGGTCTTCTACCTACTAAGGGGCAACCCCTGACGGACTAGGGCGTGTGTCTTCTACCTACTGAGGGGCACCCCCCTGACAGACTAGGGCGTGGGTCTGCTACCTACTAAGCGGTACCCACCTGACAGACTAGGGAATGGGTCCTCTACCTACTAATTGGCACCCCCCAGACGGACTAGGGTGTGGGTCCTCTACTAACTGAGCGACACCCCCCTGACGGACTAGGGTGTGGGTCCTCTACCTACTGATTGGCACCCCCCCCCCTAACACACTAGGGCATGGGTCCTCTATTATTTTGAGTGGCACCCCTCTTACGCACTAGGGTATGGGTCATCTATCTCTCTACTAAGTGGAACCCCCTTATCGCACTGAGGTGTGGGTCCTCTACTTTTAGATTGTACCCCCTCAACTATGTGGCACAGTGACGAGGTGTGGGTCCTCCGCATAATGAATTCTTTATAAAGACACATGAGATGTTGGGCATCAATGATGAACCTTTGGAGCTATAGGCAGACTCATTGTCCTGGGATGGGCTGTGAGATAGAGATCCCCTTTTGTCTCTTGTATGGGTTTCTTATATGAGCATATATCTTTGTTGTTGGGTTCTGTTCCCCTCTTACTTTGGGTTGAGTTGACTACTTCTATCATGTCTTTTATTTCTCTCTATTCAGTTTTTGGGGCATCCAACTGGGCTTATACAGACGACGGACAGGTCGGCGATGGCGTTGGTAGAGCTTAGGGATACTTGGGTGCATAAACTATGTATAGTGGTCGGGCTTGAAGATCTAGAGTCAGGCTCTCTCAACATTTCTTTTCCAATTTTTGTCAGGTTGGGACATATTTTCTGGGTGGGTGTGTATTTTTCCATTTAATTTTCAGATTGCACTGCCACACTCTTTTGTATTCCCTAGAGGTTATTACATGCATGGTTTTTACTCTAGATGCTACTATCTTTTGTTATTATTCCTCGACACTTCTGTATGGAAATAGTTGGGTGTGTGAGTACAGGTACTTTAGGCGAAGGCCTCCCATTTTAGTTATTTCTTCTCATCATTTGTCGCCAACCTCTGGCCTATGTAGGCGGGCTTGGGGTTGTGGTGGCCTGATTTTATGCCGACCAAGTGGGCCCCGGTGAGTAGGGTCATTGCAGATTGGTATCAGAGGCAGGTTCAACCTCAGGGCGGTGTTTGGAGTTTTGTCCCCTTATGAGGTTTGGTTGGGAATTTAGGAAAAAAATGTCAAAGTGTCTCGAGTGTGGCTTTCAGGCCATGGAACCTCGTGTTTGTGCGGCGTCCGACGTATATATTCACCAGGATTATGACTACCTACTTGTCGACTCGACACATTGAGACATTTGTTGCTGAAAAATTTGGTACATGCATCATATAGGATTGAGTCATTTGACTATCCTTCTTGAGTCATCTCCCCATATATATATGCTCATCTGACTGTGGTACATCTTGATTACTTTCAGGATGCCTCTGCGAAGACAACCATTAAGGTTACCGATTCAGGATAATAGTGACGGTCCGATGAATGATGAGGCCTCGGTTCAAGGGTCATCTCACGAGATCTTTCCTCCAAGCGGGTAAGTAGCAGTACCCCCGACTGTCGAGCAACAGATTAACCAAAAAAATAGGTTGAGGATGCGCATAGGCTTAGCGCACTTCGTGAGTTCCAGCGCCAGAGGCTGTTGAGGTTCCGTGGTGAGCCAGATCCCCAAGCAGCGTAGGATTAGCTTGAGTCGGTGACCCATGTTTTCAGACTTGTGTGGACCCTGACGGATCATATGGTTTCACTGGAAACCATTCTTTTTCATAGAGTAGTTGGGCACTAGTGGAGTCTAGTCATGCAGAGACATGATGAGTTAAAACTCTCATGGTCTGACTTCCAACAGTTGTTTCATGAGGAGTATTACCCCTAGTATTTGTGCTCAGTTCGTATTCAAAAGCTTTTGGAGCTACAGTGGGGAGGTATGAAAGTTGTTGAGTATGTCGTGAGGTTCACTGACCTTACATGGTACTCCCTCGACATGATTTGGGGTGGTTACTTCTGGGCATAGAAGTTCGAGCGGGGTCTCCACACAGACATTTGTGTCAGTGCGGTACCCCTGTTCATTCCCACATATGTTACAGTGTTAGAGTGGGTGCTAGTGATAGAGAGTTTCCTATCTGAGGGACTTCATGCAGCTGGAGATGGTAGTGGGCGTCATGGGGCTGATTTCTCGGCATCAAATAGAAAGCGTTAGTCAGTGGGGTCTTGGCGTAGGAGACCTTCTCATGGTCGGACTCAAAAGAGGGGTGATGTTATGCATGTGACGGGCGAGGTCACATGGCACGTGATTTCCCGACTCAACGTGCTGAGGAGGGCAGGCAGGTGGCGGATGGACCGTCACGCTAGAGGCAGCGTCATGATCATGGATCTCCCAAGCGAGGCCAGGGAGGCGGAGCTAGCAGAGGAGCAGGTGGGGCTCCTAGAGGAGGAGCTGCAGGTGGTGGAAAATGTTATGAGCTACTTCCACCACCACCACCAAGCGGCCTACATCAGGCTCAGGGAACTGATAGTCGGGGTTGCGGGCAGCTGCAGCTATGGAGGCTTATGACATAACAACTCACGAGATGATTAAAGGTGTGGTCTGTGTTTATTATACTCTTTCTTCGGTACTATTTGACACGGGCACGAGTCATTCCTTCATCTCTTTACTCCTTATGAAAAAGGTGGAGCTCCTGGTTAATACTTTAGTCCATCAACTTTGTCTTGAGGTTCCTATAGGGAACTCTTCTTCAATATCGCTTATTTACCGACAGTGCGAAAAATCGCTTAGTGGAGAGAGTATCTTGTGGGACCTATTGGTCATCATGATGAGACCTTATATCATCATCTTGGGTATGGACTGGATGTCCATGGTCCAAGCCTAGATTGACTTTCATCGAAGACGAGTCAGATGTCTTCGGGTAGATGGGATGAGATTCTCCTTTGTGGGAGAGAGAGATCTCATGGCGGAGCGAGTGGGTCATGTGAGCAGGAAGCTGCAACCCATCACCCATCATTTGGCGAGTTTAGCCCTTAGCGCAGTGGGCTCTTCAGGCATCTGAGTTCCTTCAGTCGTGAAGGATTATATGGACGTCTTCCATGAGGACGTTTTGTGACTACCTCTGTGGCAGGAGATGGATTTTTTCATCCACTTGCACCCCAGGACCACTATGATATCTTATGAGGTGTATCGGATGACACTTACCAAGTTCTTGGAGATGAGGATGCGGTTGGAGGACCTTCAAGAGAAGGGTTTTATCGGACCCAGTGTGTCCCCCTGGGTCGCTCCAGTTTTGTTCATGAAAAAGGAGGACAGGATCTTGCGGCTTTATGTTGATTATCATCTCCTAAATCAAGCTATGATAAAGAACAAGTACCTCTTGTCGAGGATCGATGACCTCTTTGATCAATTTTGAGGTGTGAGATGGTTCTTGAATATCGATCTTAGGTCCAGCTACCACATGTTGAGGGTTCGCAATGCTGATGTTATGAAGCTGACATTTCAATGTCGCTACAAACACTATGAGTTCCTGGTGATGCCTTTCGGTGTGAAAAATGTCTTTGTTGTGTTTATGGCTCTGAGGAACCAGATCTTCCAACCATACTTGGACCAGTTGTGGTTGTCTTCATTGATGACATACTCATCTACTTTGTGTCAGAGGAGGAGCATGCAAAGCACTTGAGTATGGTTCTAGACTTACTTTGAGAGCACCAGTTTTTTGTAAGCTCTCGAAGTGCCAGTTTCGAATCTGTGAGGTTCACTTTCTAGGGCATGTAATTTCTGAGCATAGATTAGCTGTGGACCCGACAAAAATTGATTCAGTGATTGCTTGGGATCCACCCAAGAGCATGTTAGAGGTGTGGAGTTTTCTTGTCTTGGTAGGGTACTACAGGAGGTTCATGGTGAACTTCTCTAGGATTGAAGGCCCTTTGACTGCTCTAACGTGGAAAGGGTAGTTTTTTACCTGGATTGAGAAGTGTTAGAGATCCTTTAAGGAGTTGATGCTGATGAGTACTCCTATTTTGAGACTACTAGAGGAGGGTGTGGAGTAAGTAGTGTTTTGCGATGCCTTTAGAGATGGGCTCGGCTGCGTATTGATGCAAAGGCGGGCAGTGATCGCATATGGGTCGAGACAGTTGAGACTCCATGAGAAGAACTACGCGACTCATGACCTAGAGTTGGAAGCATTGGTTTTCTCTCTAAGAATGTAGAGGCGCTATCTTCTGGGAAATCATTTTGTTGTTTACTCAGACCATCAGAATCTCGGGTATGTCTTCACGTAGAGAGATCTGAACCTGAGACAGAGGCACTGATTGGAGTTATTGTAGGACGATGACTTTGAGATAGCCTATACTCCTGGAAAGGGAAACATGGTGGTAGATTCCCTTAGCAGGAAGTATCATTCTCATTTAGTGGAAGAGGTGTCTAAGCAATTGGCTTTCTTGCAGCTGACACTGGTGGAGGAGAGGGGTGTGGCTTATCTTCAGTCGATGGTGTTGACTTCTCCAGTTCTCCAGTGTATGAGGGAGAATCGGTTGGGAGACATCGATTGTGAGGTCCTACGTGACCAGATATCCTCAGAAGATTCGCCAGATGGATTCTATGAAGGAGGTAATCGCGTTATCCTTCCCCAGAGACGGACGATGGTTTTGAACACGCAGTGAGAGAAGGTGATGAGGGAGTTTCATGCTTCTTTTTGGTTGTACATCCCGATGTAGGGAAGATGTACAGGGGCCTTCAGCGGCAATTTTGGTGGGCTAGCATGAGCCAGAGTGTTGGCGGGTTTGTCTTGCAGTGTCTCACATGCCAGCAGCTGGAGGTTGAGCACCAGGTTCCGAAAAGTTTATTGCAGCCTCTTAAGATCTCAGAGTGAAAATGAGACGACATATCCATGGACTTTGTGGCAGGGCTTCTGCGGAAAGCAAGAGGTCACAATGTCATTTGAGTGATCGTTGGTCGACTTACCAAGTCGACACACTTCCTTGTTATCAGGAAACAGAGTTCGATGGAGAGTTTGGGGTAGTTGTACGTGTGGGAGATCGTACACCTCCATGGGGTGATCTTGATGATTTTCTTCGATCGTGATGCACGGTTCACATCACAGTTGTAGAGAGGCCTGCAGAAAGCATTCGGGACCTAGTTGAGGATGAGTATATCTTTTCACCCCCATACTGATAGGCAGATCGAGCACATTATCCAGGTGTTGGAGGATATGTTGAGGGATTGCGTGTTAGACTTCGACTGGAGGGAGGATCACTTACCTTTGGTAGAGTTTTCTTATAATAATAGTCATCACTCTACTATCTACATAACACCTTTTGAGGTTATGTATAAGAGACCCTGTAGGTCACCCTTATGTTGGACTGAGATCAGTGAGGCATCTCTTGTTAGACCAAAAATGGTGCAGGCGATGACAGAGAAGGTCTGGGCAATCCGTGAGCGGATGAGGACCACCCAGAGCATACAAGAGACCCTATAGGTCACCCTTATGTTGGACTGAGATCATCCGTGAGCAGATGAGGACCACCCAGAGCATACAAGAGACCCTATAGGTCACCCTTATGTTGGACTGAGATCAGTGAGGCATCTCTTGTTGGACCAAAAATGGTGCAGGTGATGACAGAGAAGGTCTAGGTGATTCGTGAGCAGATGAGGACCACCCAGAGCAGACAGAAATCTTATGCAGATTGACGTCATAGGCCCTTTGAGTTTGAGCAGGGAGATCACGTCTTCCTGAGAGTCTCTTCATGATAAGGATTTTGGAGATTCGGTCGGGGAGGCAAGTTATCTTCGAGTTTCATCGGATCGTTCAATATCCTACAGAGGGTTGACGAGGTTGCTTACCGCCTAGCCTTACCCCCACAGTTGGAGCGGGTGCATAATGACTTCCATGTGTCGCAATTGATGAGATACATGCATGGTCCTACGCACGTTATTGACTGGAGCAAGTTGGATATCAAGGATGGAGCCACCTTCACGGAGTACCCGGTAGCAATCAAGGATCGGCAGGAGAGGAGCCTGTGAGGATGGACCATTCCCTAGGTTCGTGTGTTGTGGCTACATGGGAGCATGCAGGAGAGCTCATGGGAGCGGTAGAGAGGAGCCACCTTCACGGAGTACCCGGTAGCAATCGAGGATCGGCAGGAGAGGAGCCTGTGAGGATGGACCATTCCCTAGGTTCGCGTGTTGTGGCTACATGGGAGCATGCAGGAGAGCTCATGGGAGCGGTAGAGTCAAATGTAGACTCAGTATCCCCACCTTTTTGCTTAGTTTGTATTTTTCGAGGACGAAAAGTTTTGAAGGAGGAAACAATATAGAGAGTTCTTTTTACCTTGTAAGACTTTGAAATATATTAAGGAATATTTTCGAAGCTAGACGCTGAGACAGCGCAAGAATCCGAGGCTCGGTGAGCCTGGAATTAATTTTATAAAAATATTAAATATATTTTATATCACGTGCACACAGTATTTCATAAATAATGGAATATCTCCTGAACAGAATCTTGAATCAGAAATATGATACCACAGTTGAATTCGGAGTATGGGGTTTACCTTAGGCGTGACCTAAAGTTGGTCGACGTCGGACGTTTGGATGAGGCAGTCGTTGGAAGGTACATTAAGTTGATTAATTAATTAATTCATTTAATTAATTCATTTAATACTCAAAAACCTATTTCCCTCTATAAATAGCCCGTTATGGAAAATCACAAGGGTTAGCCACATAACCTTGTGATCGTTGAGAGGAAGTTTCACCGTTCTTCATTGGCGAATCAAGATCGGACGATGACCGATGATCAGATCAAGGTGGATTGTCAGACAGCGAATGCAGCGGATCTTCCTCATCGCTAGCGAACACATTCTTCACCAACAATCAATCCATAATCGAGGTAGGACTCATCAATTGTGGTTTTCACCCTCTTGATTAAATTCTTAAAGCATGAATTTGATATTTTTATCTCTTATTGGCGATTGCATGCCCTTCGCATGAACCTATTGTTGAAATAAATTGATTTATTCAATTTATTATTTTCTTATACCATGATCTCACTCTGGATTCTCTGCTTTGCAATCGTTGGTCGAGAACGTTTGGTCAATGAGGTTTATCACCCTTATTATGGTGTTTTTTCCTATCATTCTTCACGTTTTTCATCGTAGTCCTACGGGGTCGTGGTTTGACTTTGTCGAGGCGGGTTCGAGCGCAATCTAACCCCCGGATTTGTGGTCGTTGTGCGAATGATGATCGGGATGGCGATTTGAGGATGGATCATGTTCCATTGCGGGATGCGGGTGATGATCCCTATAGATCTGGGATATGGGACCGAGCGCAGCGATCGAAGGAGCGGTGTGCGCATGCAGGCTTCGTGCGAATGGACGAAATTTGTTTTCTGGCAACCGAAGGCCGGGAAATGATGGCCAAAGGCGACCCCCACTGATTTTGGGTGCTCAAATGGTAGAAATTGAGGCGGAAATGGCGGATCTGGGATCCACAAAGAAGATTTGACGAGTAGGCAGACTCAAACACGGCCAAACACACGGACACGGCCCGACTACACGGGCACGGTCCGACTACACGGGCTAGGACATGGCCAGGTACCCAGGCTAGGACATGGCCAGGTACACAGCCAGGTACACGGGCACGACCCGAAGGACACATACACGATCAAGAGCACACAAGTAGGCCTCGGGCGACTGAGACACGTCGTGTGGGCCCCGTACATGTCGGGTATGATGACATGGCCACCAAGTCGTATCCATAGGAGACACGACCAAGTGTCGAGGCGGGGTCACATGTCGTGTGGAATCCATATACGTTGTGCACTTCCCTGTACAACTTCTTTCTCTCATATCTTCTTCATTTGGACTTGGATTTTTGTCCGCAAGTAGTTTATCCTGAATGTTTTTCCACGTAGAACGTGATGGTAGCCTTTGTAGTGACTTATACGATGCGAGATATTATGAGTGTAACGCTTCTTTAGGAAACACTTGATAACGGTAGTGATCAAACAAGATCATCATAGAGAGGTTGGGGTTGGCAACCCTCCTGTCATATCAAGGTATGAGTCCCTCGTACTCCTTGCACTGGTCTGAGTTGCACCCCCCCATCCCCTGACGAACTAGGGCGTGGGTCCTCTACCAACTGAGCAGAACCCACCTGATAGACTGGGGTATGGGTCCTCTGCCTACTGAGTGCCCCCCCCCCCCCGACGGACTAAGGCGTGGGTCTTCTAGCTACTGAGTGGCATCCCCCTAACAGGCTAGGGCATGGATCATCTACTTACTGAGTGCCCCCTCCCCCCCCCCAACAGACTAGGGTGTGGGTCTTCTACTTATTAAGTGGCACCACCCTGACAGACTAAAGTGTAAATCCTCTACCTACTAAGAAGCACCCCCTGACGCACTAGGGTGTGAGTCTTCTATTCTTTTGAGTGGACCCCCCCCCCCCCCCGACGCACTAGAATGTGGGTCCTCTATCTATCTACTAAGTGGCACCCCCTTATCGCACTGAGGTGTGGGTCCTCTACTTGGAGATTGTGCCCCCTTGACTGTGCGGCACAGTAGCGAGGTGTGGATCATCCACACGGTGACTGCTTTGGACAGACATGCGAGATGTTGGACATCAATGATAGACCTTTGGAGCTACAGGCAAACTCATCGTCCTGGATTGGGCTAAAAGATAGAGATCATCTTTCTCTCTTGTCTGGGTTTCTTATATGAGCATATATCTTTGTTGTTGGGTTTTGTTTCCCTCTTGTTTTGGATTGAACTATCGTGTCTTCTATTGCCTCCTTTTCAGTTTTTTGGGACGTCTTATTGGGTATGTATATACTCACCCCTACATTGACTTTGTCCGCACGTGTCTTGACTTATGCAGACTACGAACAGGTCAATGATTGCATTAGTGGAGCTTAGAGATACTCTGATGCATAGACCGCGTGCAGTGGTCAAGCTTGGAGATCTGGAGTCAGGTCCTCTCAGCATTTCTTTTCCAGTTGTTAGGTTGGGACATCTTTTATGGGTGGGCGTGTATTCTGCCCTTTACTTTTTAGATTGCACTTTTCACATTCTTTTGTATTCCCTATAGGTTATTACATACATGGTTTTTACTCTATATGTTACTGTCCTGTATTATTATTATTCTGCACTTCTGCATGGAGATGATTATGTGCGTGCGTACAGATATTTTAGGCAAAGACCTCTCATTTTAGTTATGACTTCTCGACGCTTGTTGCCAGACTCTGGCCTATGGAGGCGGGTTTGGGGTTGTAGTGGCATGGTCTTCCGCTAAACAGATGGACCCCGGTGGGTCGGATCGTTACATATTCCATATGTGAAAAGTAATTGGAAAAATAAAATGTGGAACCAAAACTTAAATATTTATTAAAAAAAAAAGACATGCAATTATAAATGCATTCAAGAAAATAACCAACAAAGTCCTTGATTAGAATAAATTCGACATTTTGAACCCCACCCAACCGTTTCTCAAAGTAATAATAAGACATGGTTAAGGTGTCTAAAATGTGTTGTTACAAAATGAAGATTTGGTTTCATAACTACTATCCTACATAAGAATTTCAATGATGAAAATGGTAATCAAATATCCCTAAAACAAAATTAATTTCAATGAAGAATTGAGAACTTAAAAACTTATATTACTCATAAAATAAGAATATCTTACTTGCAAATTAAGAATCATTACACACTTCACTAGGTTGCACCCCATGATGTGGAGAAATACAAAAAAAAACTATGCACGCACCCAGAAAGTCTCAAGCCCGTGGCCTCTCCTCCCTACCACAGAGGTACAACCACTAGGCTGCGCCCCATGGGGCATATTACTCTTAAAATATCTTAGTTATAAATATAATAAAATGCAATTGTAAATATTCTAAAATCCACTTGTAAATTTAATTGTAAATGTGCTAAATTAACACATTTACAAATAATTCTTTAAATATTCACAAACACATTTCATTCATTTTACAACTGATCTTTAACCATTTACAATCAAAATGAGAAGAAAAATTGTATTCATTAACAAAAAGATCTTTTACTGACATTTTTAAAATTAGGATACCTTTATCTAACAGAGAGCAAAGAATAAATGAAAAGGATGGAATGAGATGGAATACATGGTGAAAAGTGCATTATTTATCATGAAGGGAACCCGCCAACCAGAATCAACAGCACCAAATTCATAAAAACAACATTTTCCAGGGACGAAGAGATATTATAAAACCCATACAAAATCACCAAGAACCTGCCCAGAAATGCTTTGAATCTTTATCCTGGTAGCAACTGCCTCTTACATTTCTACCTTTATCCAAATTGGTCAGAATCATTTTAAAACACATCTTGCACACTCACCGGACACCAAAAATGGGCACCCCCACTCAGGTTTTGCCCAACTTTATCAATCGCCTCCTCAGCTGATGATTAATGCATCGAACTGCTGCATGACACATTGCTAGCCAGCAAACATTCGGCTCCCGCAAAGGCCCCGGCCCCGGCCCCGGCCCCGCCCCCGGCCCCGGCCCCGGCCCCGCCCCTGGCCCCAGCCCCAGCCCCTCTTTCTCGCGTTGACAATGCCAGCAGCCAAGGAGTGGCCAAAATTTTCAAAAGCATCACGCCCCATCAGCTTCAGCCCAAGAAACTTCACCAAATATGACAATTTCGCTTCATCCTCCCCAGCAACCGCTAGCAGCTGATGTGCTTGTTCACGAGACAACACTGTGTAAAGCTGCAAAGGCAAGTCCACGGAGTGCCGGGAGTGTTCCCGATAGAACCCATCATCCGACTCCCCAAAGGTCACTCTCGTGATCCCCATTGACTTTGGATCTTCTGATGGAGGGTTAAACACAAATGAAAATCCCCCGAACTCCATGTCAGGCCTCCTAAATAGCTCTAAAAGAACATCATTGCTCGGTCCAATGCTCGTTTGAATTAATCTAATTGGATTAGTTTGTAAATCACATGTGACCCCTAAGATGCGCGATGCCTCTCTTAGACCGCTGAGGAAGGCACCGTGCATGGTCGCGGGATACTGCTTACATGTAGCTTCGCCAGCAAAGAACAGCCGGTCTCCCACATTCTGTGCTAGTAGGTCATAGTCCCTGCCCGATGACCATACCCTGACATGAGAATATGAGCCATAAGAGAAAGGATCGCTGCCCCATCTAGTACATATCGTCTGTACAGGGTCCGGCACATCAATTCCCTTTGGCTTATATATACCTGCAAGAACAGCTACTGAAATGAACCAAGCAAAACATTGCCTCCAACTTTATGCCCCATCAAAAAAAAATCACTTATCTTTTAAAGAAATGTGGTACCTCTTAGGATGCTTAAAACTCGATGAAGCAACGCAGATGGATCGGTGTGTTCAAAGCTATCAGCAGCTTCACCTGCAACCAGTGCAGCGAGCACCGGGCCACCAGATACAGTATGATAACTATAAAATAGAAAGTATTCTCCACGTTTGTTACTCCGATTGCTAAGGTGTCCAAACGTGTCCAGGTCCTCGCCCCAAAACACACCAGGGAAAACCATGGCAACCTTGTTCAGCAACCCAAAACCCAATCTTTCAATTGCACCAAGTTTTTGTTTGGGCAACTCTGGTATGAATTTGATGACTTGCTTCTTTAAGACACCAAGAGGTACAGTGCATAGGACCATATCTGCTTGAAAGACTTGGTTCCCAGCAATCACATCAACACCTCCTTCACCATGTTTAATTGTATCCACATTTTTCCCATATAGTACAGGGATACCCTCACACAAGGCTTTAATCAGCCTACAGTTGCCTCCAGCAAGTAAACAATGATCCCCGCCCATTTCAAAAGGATCATCTTGATCCCAATAAGCAGCTGAAAGATCTGAAAGACATCCAGCATTTGCATATTCCAAGTTTGCAAGATGCCAATCGAGAAGTTGTCTTTCCTCCATGTTTGTAGCCACAGCATAAAGCTGTTTCAATGTCTCCAAAACTGCACCCAAAGAGACATCACGGGCAAGTCCACCAAGTATTTGTCTCAATTGGGTGACTTTGTCAAGCAACTTATTGAAGATGAATTCAACTTTTGAATCAATCGCCGTATCAACAAGTGCCCCATCAGGATTGTACAGAGGGCACTTGTCTCTAACCTTGTGAAGCGGTATAGAGAGTTGCCTTGCAAGAACTCCCAGAGGGTTGGCATCAATGCCAGTGATAACACTGCCACCAAGATCTACAGAAACAAAACTATCCTTAAGACCCATCTTCTGAGTATAAACTCTTCCCCCAGGACGGTTTCTTCCTTCAAGCACAAGAACTTTGAAACCAAAGGCCAAAAGTTGCCTTGCTGCAGCCAATCCAGCCAGACCAGCACCAACAACTATCACTGAACAGTCAACTGCTTCTTCTGGAAAATGAGATCTGAAGGATGGTGACACCCCAAAATTAATATAACCATTTCGTAAAAGAAAATCATAAGCTGAACAAATCAAATGTTCATACTCATTACTCACCGTCTCTCTTATCTGACCTTTTGATAGCCATACCCGCACATCCTCCCTCCACTTTGCCAGTATATGATTCCTTACCACTATATAATCATTCTGTTCTTTCCCACCCAATTCACTCACCACACCAGCTTTAATTTCACCCTCGAGCAATGCATCAATTGGGAACCCAAGAGAAAGCGCAATCATGGCCTCGGTTTCAGTCTCTTTCTCCAGATCCTCTTTTGTACGATTCCGCTTCCGTAAAGAGCGCCCAATATGTTTGTCAATAAGTTCATCCATCAGTCTTTCATCATAATTCCGCGAACCCACTTTCTTTCTCAAGGAACGCTTTGAAACTGAGCTATTTGAAACCGGAGTTCCCATCGTTATCTGTTTAGTCCACTCTCCAGGAATGCACAACCAATAGCCCAATGTGATCAACTCAAAATAGAGATTAAGAAACAAAAGATACAAGCAACTCCAAAGTGCCCATCCAATCCTCTACAGATTTCATATCCACAAAAGAAGCAGCTAATTCCTCACAATATTAGTTGACTTCCAACCGTATTATTATCCATCTGAACAACCCTGCCCGAAGGCACGTCGACAACCATCGCTTCCTAAATGCAAATTATCGCGAAATAAGCGGTCAAATATCCATAGTATATTCAACTAAGATAACAAATTCGAACAGAAATCTTCCATACCTTCTAAGAATGAATATGCAGTTGAATTGGATCCCCTGTCATCGTTCAGCCGGTCCCAAGCAGAATTAAATTCGTGCCATCGACACAATTCACATAAGATGGGGCCGGGAAGCGAAAAAGAAACACTTAACGCGGCGCGGTGAATTCAGGTGAAGAAACACATGTATGAACCGTTTGGATATATTGTAGATTGGTGAAAATCGGGGACTTAGGGTTCCTCGAATGCGACCTCCGGAGACCGGAGGGGCGTCGCAGACTCGCAGGAAGAAGCAAGCAATCTATGGAGCGGACAAAATCACGGTCGTTTCTGTAAAAGCGACGTCGTTTTATTCTTGGCGAAAACAAAGTAGCTACGGATTAATAAAAGTAATAATTGACTATATTTTTTAAAGAAGGTAGATGAATGAATTTCGAGCTACTGATCATTACTCAGTAAAAAATCTGAATTTATAAAAACAAATCGCAATTTTTATGTTTTTTAGGAAAGAAAATAAATGAATTTCAGCAAAAAAAAACTATTAGTAAAAAAATAGTTCCGAATTGATAAAAATGATTACAATTTGGATTTTATATTATGAAGAAAAACACTTCAAAAAATGTTATGAATTGAAAATAATAATAAAAAAATTAATATTTTTATAAATGAGAACAAATGAGTTTAAAACAAGTCATTGCTCGAAAATATTTTTGCACCATTCAAATTAATAAAAAGTTATGATTTTTTATTTATAAAAAATAATAGGTAACTTTTCAATTATAAGTCCCTCCTGAAGAAAAATAGTTATGGATATTTTTTATGAATAAATAAATAAATTAGTTCCAAATAATAAGTTATTTCTTTGTAAAAATGGTTCCAAATTTACAAAAAAATTATAATATTTTGGGAATGAGAAGTCCTTTGTTATATGCATTAGAACAAATGTGTTTTTAATATATTATCTAGAGAGAATGGTTTTGAATTGAACTTTTGAAGAAAAATAGTTTTCAGAAAAAACATAAATGATTTGTCGCAGTTTTTTATGGAGGAAATCAATCGAGTTTTAAAAAATAGGTTATTAACAAAAAAAAACAATTTCACATTTATAAAAACAATGATAGTGTTAAGAAATTGATTGAATACCAATTGAAACCGCAAAAAAATTGAGACAGGAAATACATGATCAGTCGTAGTAAAATTGAAGTGTTCACAAAGCATGAAGTCAAATATTTGTAATGACGCTGACAAATGAAATGTAGTAATTTATAATAAGGTTGACAATTGAAGAGAAAATATAAAGGGTTAGAAGTTCAAATTTCTATTAACATAGTGATATATATGTATACTATATGAAGGACGTAATCAACGGTTTAGATCAATCTCCATTTCTCATGTCAAATTTAACAGTTAGAATGTCAAATGTTGGAGTTAATGGAGAGTTATCATATGGAAGGTTTGTTGGGGAACGAGGAGTTATCATCATCATAGTTATTAGAATTATGACATCCATATAATAAATATTTCATAACAACTCATCGGATGTCATAATTTCATGGAATCTTGCAAAATCTTTACTTACAAAACCCCGCAGGAAAAAACAAGTGAAGTCAAAGTAATTGAATTCAATGTCATGATGTCTTATTAAAAATAATATCATGAAAATCCACTGGAAAAAACTTGATAAAAGGAAAACGAATGGAGCATTCCCAACCCCCCCTCGTGAAATCACGAGACTTTTTAATATCTGCATCCCAATTTTATAAATCAATTTCTCAAATGTTGAAGTTGATAATACCATTGTGAATAAATTCGTAAGATTGGCACAAGTCCTTATATTATGGATATCAATCTCACTTATGTATATGGATTTCGCATGCATTTTTTATAATTTTCTAAATTAGTTTTAATTATTTTTCGAACTGCTTTGAGCGTTTTCACGTTGTTTTTGTAGTTTTGTAGTGTTTTATATATTTTAGAAAATTTGTAGTTAATTTTTATACTAATATTAGTAATTTAGTATTTTATTAGTTTATTTTACATTTTACATTTTATTATTATTATTATTATTATTATTATTATTATTATTATTATGTGTATAATTATTTATTTAATTTAATATGTAACTCTAGTATATTTAATTATATATATAATTCCTCCCCCCACCCCCCCCCCCCCCGGCACCACGTCCCCCCTCCCTTATGAGTAATTTTTTTAAATGGGTTTTTGGAAAAAAAATTGCCTAAAAGGGATAGGGTTTGCAGTATTTTTAAAAATGGGTCCGAGATGCGTGAACCCCGTTCACAAAAAAAAATTCAGCAGAATTTATCTGCTATTTAATATCCAGCAGTTCTGTCGTTACAATAGTTTGGATTCTGACAAACACTCTCACCCATGACTCTCTTTTATAAGAGGGCTAGCCCTGGAAATTGTTCTGTATTTTCGATGTGGGACTCAGCTGCTATCTTCCTTGCGCAGAACATTCTGCATTTCCGATGTGAGATTCTGTTTCAAGTACGTAACTTTGAAAGACTATAAAATACAAACTATAAGACCAATATAAATGAAACTTAAAACATGAATTAAACATATAAGAAATTGTTTAAAATAAAAAGAATTTTGTAAAAAATGTTGATGCATAATAATTTATAAGCTTTCAAAGATACCAATTATTAATTATATACTAATTAATATTTATAATTAATAATTATAATTAATAATTATATTATTAATTAATTATAGTATAATTAATACTTATATTACTAATTAACTAATTGATTATTATATAATTAATAATTAATAATTATAATTAATAATTATATTAGTAATTATAATTCATAATTATATTGCTAATTATAATTAATAATTATATTACTAATTAACAAATTAATTATTATATAATTAACAATTAATAATTAAAAACTAATAATTGTAATGAATAATTATAATTATTTATTATATTACTAATTTACTAATTAACTAATGAATTATTATATAATTAATAATTATATTACTTAATAAATACTTAATTATTGTATAATTAATAATTATATTACTAATTAACTAATTAATTATTATGTAATTAATAATTATATTACAAATTAACTAATTAATTATTATATAATTAATAATGATACTACTAATTAACTAATTATTAAATAATTAATAATTATATTGCTAATTAACTAATTAATCATTAACTATTTTATTAATTATTAAAAATTAATTATATAAAAATTAATTAGTTAATTATTATATAAATAATAATTATATTACTAATTAACTAATTTATTATTATATAATTAATTTTTAATAATTAATAACTAATAATTGTAATGAATAATTATAATTACTAACTATATTACTAATTAATTAATTACTTATTTTATAATTAATAATTATATTACAAATTAACTAATTAATTATTATGTGATAAATAATAAATAATTATAATTAATAAATATATTACTAATTAACTGATTAATTATTATATAATAAATAATAAATAATTAAACTTAATAATTATATTACTAATTAACTAAATAATTATCAATTAATAATTATATTACTAATTTACTAATTAATTATTATATAATTATATTACTAATTAACTAATTAATTATTGTATATTATTAATTAATAATTAATAATTATAATACTAATTAACTAATTAATTATTAATTATTTCTTATATGTTTAATCCATGTTTTAATTTTCATTTATATTGGTTTTATAGTTTGTATTTTATAGGCTTTTAAAGGCACGTAAACGTTTTTAAGTTTCTAGTTGGTGGTTTTGAAAGCTTATAAATTACTTTTCATCAACATTTTTTACGAAATTCTTTTTATTTTCAACTATTTATTATATGTTTAATCCATGTTTTAAGTTTCATTCATATTGGTCTTATAGTTTTTATTTTATAGTCTTTCAAAATCACATACTTGAAACATTTTTAAGTTTCAAGTTGGTGGTTTTGAAAGCTTATAAATTATTATTCATCAACCCTTTTTACGAAATTCTTTTTATTTTGAACTATTTCTTGTATGTTTAATCCATGTTTTAAGTTTCATTTATATTGGTCTTATAGTTTTTATTTTATAGTCTTTCAAAGTCACGTACTTGAAACATTTTTAAGTTTCAAGTTGGTGGTTTTGAAATTTTATAAATTATTATTCATCAACCCTTTTTACGAAATTCTTTTTATTTTGAACTATTTCTTGTATGTTCAATCCATGTTTTAAGTTTCATTCATATTGGTCTAATAGTTTTTATTTTATAGTCTTTCAAAGTCACGTACTTGAAACATTTTTAAGTTTCAAGTTGGTAGTTTTGAAAGCTTATAAATTATTATTCATCAACCCTTTTTACGAAATTCTTTTTATTTTCAACTATTTCTTATATGTTTAATCCATGTTTTAAGTTTCATTTATAGTGGTCGTATAGTTTGTATTTTACAGTCTTTCAAAGTCACGTACTTGAAACAGAATCCCGCATCGGAAATGCAGAATGTTCTGTGCAGGAAAAAGAGAACCTGAATCTCACGTCGAAAATGCAGAATGATTTGCTGGGCAAGCCTTCTTATAAAAGAGAGCTATGGGTGAGAGTTTCTGTCAGAATCTAGACTGCTGTAATGACAGTACTGCTGGATATTAAATAGCAGAAAAATTCGGATAAATTTTTTGTTTTGTTTATATATATATATAAAACGAAACAAAACAAAAAACAAAAATATTTTTTTTTTAAAATTTTTTTGTAGGATGCGTGAACCCCATTCACGCATCCTTCATCAACTTCGTGAAGGATGCGTGAACGGGGTTCACGCATCTTTCAATGCGGTTATGATGCGTGAACCCCGTTCACGCATCTTCCCAGGGTCAGTGATGCGTGAACGAGGTTCACGCATATGGGACCCATTTTTAAAAATATTTTATACCCTAACCCATTTAGGCAAAAAAAAAACCCAGAAAAAAATCTCCCCTCCCTTCCCTTTATCACCTCCTCCACCTTCAGCCCCTGTCGAGCGCACCACCAGGCCTCAGTGCTTCCACCACGCACGCGGGTGCCTCCATCACGCCGAGCCACACCCCTGTGCACCATCAATGGAAGGCGTATCTTCCTCCTCAGACAACAGTGTGCACACCGATGTCGCAACTTCCACTGTGTCGCGCGACCATCCCTGCTTGAAACCCTATCAGTAGCGCTGCCTCGCCTCCTCCTGTTTGGTGAAACTCTGAGTGGGTGCAATATTGTTAGTGATCCGTTGTTAGCGCACGATGTCAACGTGCGTGGAGGGTTGCTTTTCATTCAGAGATCGATAGACAGTGAGTGCCTTACGCGACGAGAGTGCAGACCGACACAAACATTTTTTTGGTGCCGCGATGGTTTGGTTCGATGTTATGATGATCAGTGGAGTGAATGTTATTATTTTACAATCATCCGAGGCAGCTTACAGTGACAAATGCAACGACACGAGCACAGTGATATTTGTTTATTATTTTATGTGTTGTGTTGTCGTCATGACTGACTGATATTTTTGGTGTCGGAGTTGCAATGAATGTGACGGTAATTGCATACATTTAATTTATTTCCATGTTTGATTGCGAGTTAATTGATTTTAATTGGATATTTAATTAATTAATTATATCAATGTTTGAATTATTTGTCATTTGGAGTATGCGCACATGCTTTAATGTCTGTCTGTGTGAGACCTAATAAGTGATCACATGCGGGAGACCACCATATAATTTATTTACCTAGAATTCGATCGTGTGCGTCAGAGAATCATAAATCGCACGCGATCAAATTTTGAATAAATAAATATATTAATTGAAAAAATTAATATTTTGCGTACATTCTCCTTCAAATTTGCGTGAGTGATACCTAATAAGTGACCTCATATGAGAGATCCCGATGCCATAGATACCCCAACTTTGTGAGAAACGGGTTATGGTATTTCACCAAGTGATTCAGTGCTACAATGACACATAAATTATTCATCAGACAATAGAACGAAATGACGGATGATTTATGTGAAAATTAGAATACTGTCTAACATCACAGAACGAGATCTGATAGTATTTTGATTAAAAATTGAAATCGGTGATAATTGAATAAATAAATATTCAGATGTGGAAATTAAATAACAGGCATTGCATGCACCTGAACAGACGTCACAACTCTGACACTTCCATCTCTACCTGTTTCTTCCATTGTTTAATTTAGTTCACTTAGATAGTTTTAGTTAATTTAAATATTCATTTTTAAATATTCATTTAGTTTTTAGAACTTTTTAGTTGTTAATCACATTAAGAACTCAACTGTTTGAACATTCTTCAAGAGGATATTCCTAGTGTCTACTCACATTCTCTCGGTGGTTCGACCCTGCCTGCCACTTCTACAGTAGTTAGTAGGTTAATAAATTTGCAAATTTGCACGTGTTGTGACATGTGTTCCAAATTTTCGGTGTCTTTACCGGGGAGAGTAGTCGCATTAGGAGTTCCTTTAAAAGAGCGATTTAGGTCAAAAAGAAATAAAATAAAATAAATAAAAGATAAAAAATATGTTTACTACTCTGGGTATTTTTTTGGCATTGCAGGAAAATTTTAGACACCCAAGAGTTCGGAATGACATGAGAAACACCATAAAACTACAATTAACTCCCACCCTATGCGACCACAGCTCACGGTACAGAGTATAATGATTCACTGCACATGAGCTCTCTAGGTAATCCTGTTTATTTTAATTATTATTATTCGAGTTCATGTTATGATCGATATTCTACTCCTAGTTCCTACCCACCTGTTAATCATTTTCAAAGTCAAAGCATTCCTAAAAATTTAGAACTTGATAATTCATATGAAACAAATGATTCAATAATTGAGCACATAGTGTTTTCTGCTATCATTGTGACAAATCAAAGATTTGAACTTCAAGATGAACGTAATGCAAAATTGATGTCCGCAACAAAAGTTCTAGAAAATCAAATACTCATATTTTCCATCTAGTTGCCTCACTACCACTTGATGATTCAATTCAAAACAATTCCGTTGAGAAAAGTGTAGTAGAGGTTCCATTTGAACAACATCCCATTCCTAATTCTGATGATGAGACCACTTTGACTGATCCTCCTTCTTATCATACCATTGATGACTCCTCTCCATCACAATTTAATTCTTCTAATCTAATCACATTTCAAGAATAAGAGAGCTTAGTCTTCTACCCTATAAAATATAAAGGTCCCTCAAAAATGCAATTGAATGTTCTCATAATGTGAGTTCACAACCCTTACATCCCAAAGTGAAAAAGACACATTCAATGTCTACCAAATTAAACATTTTGAGGATGAAGAGGACATCGAACTAGGACCCTTATTTACCATAATAGAGTCATAATTGAGCCAAGACACCATGAAATGAAACACACAAGAGAAAATCACTTCAAATGACATTGAATCACCTCTTTCTGAAAATATCTACGAGTTTGAAACCTTTTCCAAAAGAAGACATTTGAAACATTTATGGAGTCATAAAATCAATCAACATTGGTGGTAGAGAACACTCATAATTTTCTAAAAAAAATGGATGAATGAGATTTCCTGGAGGATCTTGAGTTTTTGGTGACACATGTGCCAATTCATAAATATGATGAGGGCAGTATAGAAGAAAATTTTGAAAAATAGGTCATTCTTGACACAATGGAGTCACCTACTCCAATTGAGCTTGCCTCGCTTGCTCCATGCGTCGAGCATGTATTGAGTTGGAAACCAATGGATTTCCATGTGCTAGTGGTTGGCGGTAAAAACAAATTGGGATAAATCATAAACCCAAATATTGAATTCAAGGATGTGATGGATATAAACCAACCACTAAAGAAGTCTGGTAAAAACATTTTTTCACCTGTGCACATTCAAAGAGGTAATCTTATTGATCTTTCCACTGACTCCCTTTGAAAAAACTTCAATTACTCATTGTGTTTTTCTTTAAAATAGTTATATTCATTCCATTTTAAGTTGGTCTATTTTCATTTCATTCCATGCATCCATTTTACCAACAAGTTTCCATTGAGATATTGTGCATCTTACAGGACAATTTCATTTTCGACCAATGGATTCCACACTTCTACTAAAAAAGAAGCAGATGCATGGTATGAATTTTCAGTCAATTAGGGTGGAGTTTCATCAATTTATAGATGAAGACAAAGTAAACTTAGTGATAAATGGAAGACAACTCATCATTAGGTTATTTTCCTTGCACAACATTTAGTTTCATTTCATTTAGTTTTTTACTAATAAAATGACATGCATTTACCATAATCTAATTTCTTCTGACACTGTAGTGGATCCGAGTTCATCATATATATTTTTATCATAAAAATGATTTTTATTATGGTGTGGATTCTTTGATATGATGTGGGTATGTTTTGTCCATGTGTAGATTTTACATGTTACATCATTTTGAGAGCTTCATCGGATACAGACGACCTTTCCGTATCTATCTGCACTTACATAGGGAGGTATTTTATTTTATGTTCTATTTTATACTTCCAAAAACACCATGTAAAATAAATAACTCAAAAAAATGAAAATGAAAAAAATGGAAAAAGTGAAAGGAAAAAAAACTAACATTCTTGTCATTATTGAACCCACATGAAAACGACTGCATTTCTGTAGTAACACAGTCAGAGGCATACCACTTGTATCCTTGGGTAACCTGACCACATGATTCCTATTTGGAATGATTTAATCCTTGATCTCATGACTTAGATGATTGTTGATATTATTTCATGCTTCGAAAATATTTTTCAGAAACTTGTATGTTTTTGAGACACTTATTTTCACTAATGCTCATATGTGTTGTCCAACATTATATTTTCATATCCATGAGGACTCTGTCCCATTTTAAATCATCTCATATTTCTATTTTTCTTGAGGGAATATCTACCATGTTATATCTTCTATAACTTTCCATGTTTTTTCTGTCAAAGTGATAAGAATTTTGAAAGTTTCACTGAAATGACTAAGGCATCTATTTGATTCTTTAGCCCCTTTGACCCATTGAGCTACCCTTCCATTTTCTCCATCATGTAGCCCTTAGTATCCATGATGAATCCTTTTTAGGATGATCCCACAACTGATAACCTTACCCACCAATTTCTTGGCTATTTTTATGATAATTTTCAATCTAAGTGTGAGGGAGAGATTTATTCATGGAGAGGGTTGTTTGAAGGACAAGGAGGAATTTTATGCACATGGATGAAAATTATGTCATATTAATCATATGTTTTATATTTTACAATAGCCAAATTCATTACATGTATTTTGATATGGGAATATATATTCTTTTTGGTTTCAATAATGAGTACATATGTGGTCATTACATGGTAACCCTCGCTTTTGGGGATACCTATAAAAGTGATGATTCATTACTCCAGGAGATTGAAAGTTTTCTATATAACCCACTTTCAATGAGATGCTACAGTGTAAGCACTACTTGTGTACCTTTCTTTTGAATTTTTTTTGACATTTATTTCATGGAATTTGGGAACTATTACACACCAGTTTTTTTCTGCCCATATTATTTGAGCGAGTTGTGTCCCTAAGAAAAACACTAGAGAAAAAAAATTGAAAGAAAAAAACAACAACAAATTTTTGAGAGATATTGGATTATCATATGCTTAGGTAAAAGAAAAGTTTTAAGTTTTGGGGAGAGATATTTTGAGGGCGATATTTGGATTGACACTTATCATGCATTTATTTCAAGATTCAACCCTCATTTTGCCACAAATTGTCAAAAAAAAATTATGACCCATTATTCCGCAACCTCAGAGACATTTGAACCTAATGTGAAGTTCTCTAGATTGTTGTTTTCTTTTTATTTACACTAGTAGAGATGTTAAATTCATATAAAACTTATGGTAAGCATGCATGTGTATGAGAATTGAGCATAAATTTGATCAAATTGTTTGAGTGATGAGAGTGATATCGAGGTAGGTCACATAATGCATGAGCGCACACACTTGTTTTGGAAAGAATGTGAGAGGAAGGTAAATTGTTTTTGAAAATTGTAATTCTAAATGAAGCATGATATTTTGTAAGTAAAATGGAGTGATTTTTTTGAACTTGTAATTTTGATGCTTTGATTTGTCCACATGTCCAGTTTTGTATTCTTTCTAATTGTTTTTCCCAGGAGTGAAAAAGTTTACATGTGGGGGATTTGATGCATATAGATTTCACATGCATTTTTTATAATTTTTTAAATCAGTTTTAATTATTTTCTAACTACTTTTAGCATTTTTAGGTTGTTTTTGTAGTTTTTTAGCATTTTAGATATTTTAGATAATTTTTAGTTAATTTTTATACTAATATTAGTAATTTAGTATTTTATTAGTTTATTTTACATTTTATATTTTATTATTATTTTTATTATGTGTATAATTATTAATTTAATTTAACATGTAACCCTAGTATATTTAATTATATATACAATTCCATCTCTTTAAACTTTATTAATTATTTATTATTTTTATTAGTTTATATTGATTTTATACATTATTAACATTTAATGTCTAACACTTTTTTAGCAGTTTAATTAATATTAGTTTTATTTTTATTTTACTAATATTTTTAGTAATTATTTTAATTTATTATATTAGTTTTTTTATTTTTCTATTTCATTTTTTTTAATATTTTTAGTTTTAATAAAAATACTATTAATTTCAGTAGTTTATTTTTTTAAAATTAGATTAATATTTAATAGTAGTATTATTATTATGTGTATTGATTAAAATTTTATTTATCTACTAATTTTATTTTATGTATTAGTATTTCTAATTTTATGTACCTATATTTATTTTAGTTGGGTAATTATTTACATGGGTATATTTTGTTTTTATTATTTTAATATAACATTTATTAATTTAATAACATTTTGACTCTTTGAATTGGTTGTTCATTTTAGTTTATTTTCAAATTAAGATTTCTATTTAAATACAGATGATCTCAACTGGGAACCCAAATGAGGAGACCATGCCACCCTCTCTCCATTCTCTGTAGCAAATCCATCAGAGCTGCACCCCCTCCCTCCTTCAAGTCGCCCCTCCTGTCACGACCCGTCCCCTAGGGCCCGCATCGTGACTACCCCAAGCTCATCTTCCATAGGTCAGGGGCTGGATACTAGCACCAAAGGTGTAATTCCCTAAAACTGGGAAGGCGTTGACTTTATAAATTGTAAACACACACAACCAGAGTACAAGCAGAAGAAAACAATAAGTAAAGCTGTATAACAAGTGTACTGAAAGTACAAAAGGGGCTAGAAATACAAGCCAACAAAAAGGTACAGCTACAACTGAAAGAAAGTACAACTGAAAAAGAAAAACTACTGAATGGAGAAAGCAGCTCTTGGATCATCCTCCGGGTTCCTACCTAAAGGTTAGGTACAGATGCCCTCCTCGGCACTCTGCATCTATCGGTCCGCTCTGTGAGCTGTCACGCCGAGTGGTCCACCTCCGGGTACCGTCCAATCCTGGCGCTCTCGGCCTCTGTCAACGTTGTCCGTCGTCTGCATCCAACACAATGAGGTGCGGGCATAGCCCGTGCAGGGGTGAGTATAACGATACTTAGTAGGGACCCTGAGACCCTCAAGGTCTCATAAAATCCAACAAAGATAAACCACAAAGATAGATAAAATCACGAAGTATCAACCAAACCTACTTAGGTATATGCCCATACATATACCTAAGTTATCAAGTAACCCATCTCAATCACGAGGAAAACACAAAGGTCATTGACTCAGCTCAAACCAGAATTTTATTCATGATGTTGAAACCACGGTTGCTGGAGAAATCATCCTATGTCGAGCACAGTAGTTCTGTCGCGACTCCGAGGTGATACTCACTAACCTTAGATTGCTGAGGTACTCCTCCTGTCGAGTACCACAGGTCTACCACCTCACACAGTAGTGCTCCCCGCCATGGATCTGCCGCCTCACACAGTAGCGCTCCCCCTGATAGCCTACAAAGGTACTCCTCCTGTCGAGTACCACGGGTCAGCTGCCTCACATAGTAGCACTCCTCCACCATGGGTCTACCACCTTACACAGTAGTTCTCCCCACTGGGCTAGTCAAGTCACTCCGAAACGAATCGGACAAGCAGTCATCATGTCTCAGCCAGCTACTAGGTCTCCGTACTCCGTATGCTCGTCTCCAGAAGGATCCGCTCCACGAGCTACTGTTCAATACTCCAAGTGTAACTAAGTCCCATGAAGAAGTATCTCAAAGTACCGCCACGTCATAGGGGTCTCAACGCAACAGACGACGCGTCAATCAGACACCTGATCTGTGAGTTATTAGCCTTTTTGTCCCGGGGGCCCGTTTGGTTTCGTGTATGAACCAACCCGACCGTATCTCAACTGTACCCCGAACTCTCATGGGGAATACTCAAAGGGACCGTTTCTCAATGAAATTACCAACTCCATCGACGGTTCGTCAAACAGGCGTCCGGTCTGAGAGTTATTGGCTTTTCCGTTCCAGGGGCCCGGTTGGTTTTTAAGCTAAAACCAACCCGACCATACTCCAACTGCATCCAAACTTCAAGTGGAGTATTCCAAAAGAACCTTCTCATCAAAAGGAATCCAACTTAGTTGACGACACGTCAATCGGACGTCCCGTCCTTAAGTTATAAGTGTTTCCGCTCTGAGGGCCCGGTTGGTTTCAGGTTCGAACCAACCCGGACGTACCAAAAAATTGTCAAAACCTTGAGTGTAATATACCGAAACGATCGTCTCGATCCGAGGAATTCTACGCAACTAACGGTGCGTCAATCGAAGGTCCGCAGCTCAAGTTATGGGCGATTAACCGAAAATGGTCCGAAGAGGGGGGTCTGGGCCCGGTCCGACCCGACCCAACCCACCATGGGTCGGCCCGGGTCCGGGTCCGGCTCGGTAGGGCGCGGCTCAGCCTGGTGGCTGAGGCCCGGCCTGTGTGGCAGGCGGCCCGGCCCGGCTCAGCCAACTGGCTGAGCGGGGGGGGGGGGGGGGGGTTCTTCGTAACGGCGGCGCCAGGCTGGCGCCGGCCGACCTCCCCGGAACACCCGACACGGGTTCCGCTCCACCACTGCGGCCGGTGTCGCGACGGTCTTCCGCCGGTGGCGCGCTAGGGCGCCGCCGCGCCGGCGACCCGCGCCACCGCTATCTTCCGCGGGCCACCGGAGTTATTCCGGTGGTCCATTTTGCCTTCCGTCTGCGCCTGTGGCCCTCTCGGGTTCTGCTCTACACTGCGACGGCCTCAAAACGTCGTTGCCCATCCGTTCACCCGTTTCCCAACAAATCGTGCATCACGAACAAGTTGGCGGTGGGTCCGGACTTGTTCGTTATCCCGTACCCACCGCGTTAGTGGTTCAAACAATCACCCAACAAATAATTGCCCAAGTTTGAGGGTATAAATCACATATATAAAATTATACAATATCCCCTACCTCATAATTGACGTCGCACGTTGACGAGCTGTGGAAGACGAGCATCGCGGTAGTCGGGCGTCGCGGAAGACCGGTGTCGTCTCGTCAACGTTGGAGGAAGAGTCGTTGTCATGACGCAGAAAGAGAATCCGAAGACGGAGTAGATTCCTTGACGTCGGGGTGCATCCAAAAGGAAGCGTTGTTGGAGAAGTCTTTCATGTTCTTCATCGGATTTGTTCTTCGTTGAAGAACGGTGTTCTTCGTTGGAGAGGAACACCTTTCTTCTAATTCTCCAGAGCCTCCTCCATCGAATATTTTCCAATGAAAATATAATAAAAGCCACCCAACTTAATAATGTCAAGAACTTCAAATTAATTCAAAATGAACCAATTAATTAAGGGTGCTCAATTAATTAAAAAGATGAAGTTGGCACACTTAATGGAGGGAGGTGGAGAGTTAAGAGAGGGGGTTAAAGGGAGTTAAAGAGGGGATTTGAAGGGTTAGGGGATCGTGTGGGCCCCAACACCATTATACTCCCATGGGAGGTTATGTGGGGTGTGGGCCCCACCTCCAACTCCTCTTTTGGAGGAATTAACCACCATCAAATAAAAAATTATGTACACATAATTTTTATTATTTTTTTAATGAATCTCCAAAAATTAACTTCTCCTCCCGAGCAAATGCAACGGCGACAAAGGTCCCCTTAGGCGAATACTGGCGCTACGAGTTCATCGGTGCCCTCAGATTTCAATTCTGAGCACCGGTTTAAAATATAGAAAAGCCCGCACCTACATTTATTGAACGTACCCGAACAAAACTTCAGAAATTTATTCCGGGCACACTGGGCCTCGGAATCAGGTGCCGTCAAAAATTACAGACTCGTAAAATTCCAAAGAATTTAAGAAAAAAATTCCCTTGAAATTTCCAGGTCTTTACATTACCCTCACCTTATGGATTTACGTCCCCGTAAAGCTACAACACACACTAGGGAAAAAAAAGAGGTACTGAGCTCGCAAGTGAGCCTCCCGCTCCCATGTGATCTCCTGGAGGTTCCCGTGCTGGCAGCGAATGCGCACTAGAGGAATCGACCGCCCATGCAGGACCCGCTCCCGTCGATCCTCAATCTCCACTAGAACCTCCGTGAAAGTCGCCCCATCATCGATGTCCAGCTCCCCGTGGTTGATGATGTGGGATGGGTCGTGCACGTATCTCCTCAACTGAGATACGTGGAAGTCGTCGTGCAACCAGTGAAAATGAGTGGAAGTGCCAGGCGGTAAGCCACCTCACCTACTCTACTGAAGAAGTGGAGGAGTGACTGTAAGAGACTGTAGATAGGCTGCACCATCTCTATCCACAAAGGATATGTGTAAGGAAGCCATCTGCTCTATCGCCTCTCCTAGCAGCTGAATACCAATCCTCCTGCTGAGCGCATCCACAACAACGTTCCCCTTCCCAGGAGTATAGACTATCTCGAAGTCATAGTCCCAGAGGAACTCAAGCCATCATCATTGTCTTAGGTTTAGATCCTTATAAAAGAAGACACACCTGAGACTATTGAGATTAGAGTAAACCGTAAACCATTCGCTCAACGAACTGTGGGTGAGACTATCTAATTGTAAGAACTCGACTTCACCGTTCTTCCCCTACGTTCTACAAGAGCTGCTAAGATTTCCCCTTTGCCGAAAAGGGAAATTCGGTCTCATCCCCTAGATGAAACATGTCCTTTTCCTAATACAGTCAATCCTAACATGAACGGTACTAATTCTTTCCATGGAGGACGTCGTAAGGCCTCAACGCTACTAACAAGATATACAACCGTTACTCTTGCTTCCAAGGGTTGAGTCACACTATCGGCATCAGTGTGTGTTTACTGGGTCTCCTCCAGTATAAATCTCAAAAGTGAGGGTCAAGTCAATAGTTTTAACCGGAACCTCTTAGTATTAACCACACAAAAAGGAAGGAAAGAAAACGTCACAAGGACAAGTGTCTTTTATTACTACAACTTAAAGTAAAAAGACACAAATCAACCACAACAATGACATTAATGAAGCTAGAAGCATCATGAACAAAGGCCTCTATGCCTCGAACTAGTCCCACTCTTGTCCAACTGCTTCCGGAGCTCCATGGTCGTATGCTTCAGTTGCCTGAAGTTGTGCTCTCCCCTGTCCACCCGTTCCCTGTGGTCGGGGTGGACCTCCTGGTGGTGGTGGTGGAAACACCTCAAAGCGCCATCCACCACCAGCTGCACGACCATCTCATCTGCCACGGTCGCCTACTCCTTGTGGTCCATCACGATCGAACCTCTGCCTCTGCCTGGGAGGTCCTTTATCTATCTGCTGATTGTCCGAGCGGTGGGTCGGACAGTCACGAGCCATGTGACCCTGTCCGCCGCATGAGTAACACTGCCTGGAAGGTCTGGCTCTGTCTCCACCCTGGGTGCCCTGCACTACCGACCCTGAGTCGTGCGGTCGACCACCTGTAGGTCTGGTCCTCTTAGACCTGTCCATCATCTGTCTACTGCCAGCTGCAGAAGACTCCGCTTCATGCCGACTAGTGGTGTGTCCCGCTGCTGGAGACTGCTCGGTAAGGAAACTCTTCACTAAGAGGGCTCGCTCTAACACCCTTGTCTGCATCGAGATGCTGTGAGAGATAACTGAAGCTCTGATCTCTCACCCGAGTCCCTGTTCAAAGGTCTGAGCCATGAAGAACGGGCCCCGTACCATATCAGTGGAGTAGCGTGAGAGGTCAGTGAAATTTGCTGAGTACTGTGCCACAGTCATGCTACCCTTATGTAGATGCAATAGCTCCTGTATCTGCACCGCTCGAAGGGTGGCTAGTACAAACTTCACTCGGAACAGGCTCTCGAAGTCTACCCATAGAAGTGTTGCCTCATCATGCATCTAGAGAATCATGCTTCACCATCTGCCTGCTGCTGCCTGAAGGAGGCTGGCAACAAGGATCAACATGAAGTCTGCTGGTGTCCCTACTAGCCTGAAAAATCTCACCACAGCCTCCAGCCAATCCTCAGCCACCTATGGGTCCATCTCTCCCCGGAACCTGGGTGGCCTCTAGCATTGGAACTCATGCAACGCGCTCAAGCGGCGTGCATTACCTGCTGCTGGGGCTAGTGGCATCAGTGGCCCAATGGGTGGTAGTACTGCTGGTGCCTCTGCTGGTGCCTCAACTGGAAGAGGGCTCTGTACTAAGGCCTCATCGCTCGGCGGGCAGTCAGTACGTACAACTCTCGGGGCCCTAGCTGGTCATCCGTAGGGAGGCATCCTGAAAGAAACTGATGCGACACGGTCAAGGATTATACCTGGTGAGCTGACAAGGTTTGAGCTGACTTAAAGAAAGATTTTTAAAACACACACGCAATCAGTGTTTTCGTGCACTGAGTCAGAAATCAGAAGTCAAGGTCCTGGTGTATGGATACGTCGGCTTCCCATACCAACACTGGACTCCCTGAACTGAAAACCACACTTAGTACCCTTAACACTATTGCTTCACAAAAAGAAAATATCAGAGTCCTAGTTCTACGGTAGAACCAACGTCCTCTGATACCAATTTGTCATGAACTGTCCCCTAGGGCCCACATCGTGACTACCCCAATCCTTCCTTCCATAGGCCAGGGGCTGGTGACTAGCACCAAAGGCGTAATTCCCTAAAACTAGGAAGGCGTTGCCTTTATAAATCGTAAACACACACAACCAGAGTACAAGCAGAAGAAAAAACTAAGTAAAGATGTATAAAAAGTGTGCTGAAAGTACAAAAGGAGCCGGAAATATAAGCCAAAAAAAGGTACAGCTACAACTGAAAGAAAGTAAAATTGAAAAAGACAAACTACTGAATAGATAAAGGAGCTCCTGGATCATCCTCCGGGTTCCTACCTGAAGGGTAGGTACAGATATCCTCCTCAGCACTCCGCGTCTATCGGTCCGCTCCGTGAGCCATCACGCCGAGTGGTCCACCTCTGGGTACTGTCCAGTCCTAGTGCTCTTGGCCTCCGTCAGCGCTGTCCGTCGTCTACATCCAACACAATGAGGTGCAGGCATATCCCATGTAGGGGTGAGTATAACGATACTCAGTAGGGACCCCGAGACCCTCAAGGTATCACAAAATCTAACAAGGATAAACCACAAATAGATATAAAATCATGAAGTATCAACCAACCCTACTTAGGTATATGCCCATACATATACCTAAGTTATCAAGTAACCCATCTCAATCATGAGGAAAACACAAAGGTCATTGACTCAGCTCAAACCAGGATTTTATTCATGATGTTGAAACCATGATTGCTAGAGAACTCCTCTTATGTTGAGCACAATAGTTCTGTCGCAACTCCGAGGTGCTACTCACTAACCTTAGACTGCTGAGGTACTCCTCTTGTTGAGTACCGCGGGTCTGCCGCCTCACACAGTAGTGCTCCCCGCCATGGTTCTGCTGTCTCACACAATAGTGCTCCCCCTGATAGCCTACAGAGGTACTCCTCTTGTAGAGTACCGCGGGTCTGCCGCCTCACATAGTAGCACTCCTCCACCATGGGTCTGCCACCTCACATAGTAGTGCTCCCCAATGGGCTAGTCAAGTCACTCCGAAACGAATTGGACAAGCAGACATCAGGTCTCAGCCAGCTACTAGGTCTCCGTACTCCGTATGCTCGTCTCCTGGAGGATCCGCTCCACGAGCTACTGGTCGATACACCAACTGTCACGAAGTCCCATGAAGAATTATCTCAAAGGACCGCCACGTCATAGGGGTCTCAACGCAACAGACGGCGCGTCAATCGGACGCCCGGTCTGTGAGTTATTAGCCTTTTTATCCCAGGGGCCCGGTTGGTTTCGTGTACGAACCAACCCGACCGTATCTCAACTGTACCCCGAACTCCCATGGGGTATACTCAAAGGGACCGTTTCTCAATGACATTACCAATGCCGCTGACGGTTCGTCAAACGGACATCCGGTCTGAGAGTTATTGGTTTTTCCGTTCCAGGGGCCAGGTTGGTTTTTAAGATAAAACCAACCTGACTGTACTCCAACTGTATTCAAACCTCAAGTGGAGTATTAAAAAAGAACTGTCTCATCAAAAGGAATCCAACGTAGTTGACGGCACGTGAATCGGACGTCCGGTCCCTAATTTATAAGCGTTTCCGCTCCGAGGGCCCGGTTAGTTTCGGGTTCGAACCAACCCGGCCATACCCAAACTTTTCCAAAACCTTAAGTGTAATATACCTAAACGACCATCTCGATCTGAGGATTCCTACTCAACTAACGATGTATCGATCGGAGGTCCGTAGCTCAAGTTATGGGCGATTAACTGAAAATGGTCTGAATAGGGGGGTCTGGGCCCGGTCCGACCCGGCCCAACCCACACTAGGTCGGCCCGAACCGGTTCAACCCGACCCAGGTCCGGGTCCGGCCCGGTAGAGCGCGGCCCGACCCGTGCGAGGGCGGCCCGACCCACGCAGCAGGCGGCCCGGCCCGCGCGACAGGCGGCCCGGCTCGGAGGCCGGGCGCGGCTCGGCTAGCTGGCCGAGCGGGGGGGGGGGGGGGGGGGGGGGTTCTTCTTCATAATGGTGGTGCCAGGCTGGCGCCACCCGGCCTCCCCGAAACCTGTGGCGCGGGTTCCGCTCCACCGCCGCGGCCGGTGCCGCGACGGTCTTCCATCGGCGGCGCGCTAGGGCGCCACTGCCTCCAGGCGGCCGACTGGTGCCGGTCGCCGCCTCCGGTCACCGGCGCTGCTGTGCTGGTGACCAGTGCTGCCGCGATCTTCCGCAGGACACCGGAGTCGTTCTGGTGGTCCGTTTTGCCTCCCATCTGTGCCTGTGGCCCTCTCGGGTTTTTCTCTACACTGCGACGACCTCAAAACGTCGTTGCCCTCCCATTCACCCGTTGCCCAACAAATCGCACGTCACGAACAAGTTGGCAGTGGGTCCGGACTTGTTCGTTAGCTCATACCCACCGCGTTAGTGGTTCAAACAATCACCCAACAAATAATCGCCCAAGTTTGAGGGTATAAATCACATATATAAAATTATACAATATCCCCCTACCTCGTAATTGATGTTGCACGTCGACGAGCCGCGGAAGACGAGCATTACGGTAGTCGGGCGTCGCGGAAGACTGGTGTCGTCCCGTAAACATTGTAGGAAGAGTCGTTGTCATGACGTGGAAAGAGAATCCGAAGACGACGTAGATTCCTTGATGTCGGGGTGCGTCCGAAAGGAAGCGTCGTTGGAGAAGTCTTTCGCGTTCTTCGTCGGAGTTTTTCTTCGTTGGAGAGGAACACCTTTCTTCTAATTCTACAGAGCCTCCTCTATCGAATATTTTCCAATGCAAATATAATAAAATCCACCCAACTTAATAATGCCAAGAACTTAAAATTAATTCGAAATGAACCAATTAATTAAGGGTTCTCAATTAATTAAAAAGATGAAGTTGGCACACTTAATGGAGGGAGGTGGAGAGTTAAAAGAGGGGGTTAAAGGGAGTTAAAGAGGGGAGTTGAAGGGTTAGGGGCTCGTGTGGGCCCCACCACCATTATCCTCCCATGGGAGGTTATGTGAGATGTGGGACCCACCTCCAACTTCTCTTTGGAGGAATTAACCACCATCAAATAAAAAATTATGTACACATAATTTTTAATATTTTTTTAATGAATCTCCAAAAATTAACTTCTCCTCCCGAGAAAACGCAATTGCGGCAAAGGTCCCCTTAGGAGAATACTGGAGCTACGAGTTTATCTGTGCCCTCATATTTCAATTCCGAGCACCAGTTTAAAAGATAGAAAAACCCACACGTATGTTTACTGAATGTACCCGAACAAAACTTCAGAAATTGATTCCGGGCACACCGGGCCTCAGAATCAGGTGCCGTCAGAAACTGCAGACTCGTAAAATTCCAAAGAATTTAAGAAAAAAATTTCCTTGAAATTTCCGGGCCTTTAGACCTCCCACACCCCTCCATCATGTCTCCCCACCCCATTCCCCACCCCTCCTTCACGTCGCCCCACCCTCCTCCCCCCACCTCACGTCGCCCCCTTCCCCTTCCCTTCATCACCTCCTCCACCTTCAGACCCCTATCAAGCGCACCACCAGGCCTCCGTCTACCCTCCTTCGCTGTAGAAACCCAACACAACAGCACCTCCACCACGCATGTGGTGACCTCCATCACGCCGAACCACACCCTTGTGCACCACTAGAGGAAGGTCTATCTTCCTCCTCAGACAACAACATGCACACAAGCATCACAACTTCCACCGTTCCACGTGACCAGCCCCGCTTGAAACCCTATTAACGGTGTTCCCTAGCCTCCTACTGTTCGGTGCAACTTCGGGTGGGTGAAATATTGTTGGTGGTACATTGTTAGCGCACAATGTCAATGTGCACAGAGGGCCGCTTTTCATTTAGAGATCGGTGGATGGTGAGTGCATTATGCGGCCAAAGTGCATACCGACGTGAACATTTTTTCAGCACCACGATGGTTTGGTTCAATATTATAGTGATCATCAGAGTGAAGTTTATTATTTTGCGATCATCTGAGGCATCTTGCAGTGAAAACTACAATGACACAACCACAATGATATTTTTTTATTATTTTATTTGTTGTTTTGTCGTCATAGAGGACTAATATTTTTGGTGTCAGAGTTGTGATAAATTCAACAGTAATTTCATGCCTTTAATTTATTTCCATGTTTGATTATCGGTTAATTAATTTTAATTAGATGTTTATTTAATTAATTATATCTACATTTGAATTATTTTTCATTTGGATTTTATGTGCATGATTTGGTGCTCGTTCATGTGAGACCTAATAAGTGATCACATGCGAGAGACCATCAGATAATTTATTTATCCAGAAGTTTATTGTGTGCGTGAGAGAATCATAAATTGCACACGATCGAATTCTGAATAAATAAATATATTAATTAAAAAAATTAATATTTTGTGTACATTCTCCTTCAAAATTGCATGAGTGACACCTAATAAGTGATCTCATGTGAGCAAACCAAACACATATAGATACTCCGACTTTGTGGGAAATGAGTTGTGGTATTTCACCAAGTGATTCAGTGCTATAATGATGCACAAATTATTCATTTGGTTAGGGAACAGAATGACAGATGATTTGTGTGAAAATTATAATACTGTACAACAACATAGAATGATACCTCATAGTATTTTGATTAAAAATTGAAATCGTTGATAATTGAATAAATAAATATTCATATGTGAAAATTAAATAATTGGTACTGTATGCATGTGAAAAACATCACAACTCTGACACTTCCATCTCTACCTATTTCTTATATTGTTTAATTTAGTTTACTTAGATAGTTTTAGTTAATTTAAATATTCTTTTTTAAATAGTAATTTAATTTTTAGAAATTTTAACTGTTAATCACATTAAGAACTCATCTGCTTGAACATTGTTCCAAGATGATATTCCTAGTGTCTACTAACATTCTCTCAGTGGTTCAAACCTGTTCACCACTTCTATAGTTGTTAGTAGGATAATAAATTTTCAAATTTTCACATGTTGCGACATGTGTGCCAAATTTCTAGTGCTATTACCAGGGAGAATAGTAGCATTAGGAGTTCTTTTAAAAGAATGATTTAGGTTAAAAACAAAAAGAAGTAAAAAAACAAAAAAAACCCTGTTTACTAATCTGGGTATTTTTTGGCATTGTAGGAAAATTTCAGACACCCATAAGTTCAAAATGGCATGGGAAGCACCATAAAAATACAATCAACTCTCACCCTACATAACCAAAACTCATGGTACTAAGTATAATGATTCACTGCACATGAGCTCTCTAAGTAATCCTGTTTATTTTAGTGATTATTATTCAAGATCGTGTTATGATCTATACTCTACTGGTAGTTCATACCCATCTGTTAATAATTTTTAAAGTCAAATCATTCCAGAAAATATAGAACTTGATAATTCATATGAAACAAATGATTCAATAATTGAGCACATGTTGTTTTCTTCTATCACTAAGACAAATAAGAGGTTTGAACTTCAAGATGAACATAATGAAAATTTTATATCCTCAACGAATGATCTAGAAAATCAAATAACTCATCTTGTCCAACTAGTCGCCGCCCTAACACTTTATGATCCAATTCAAAATAATCCCATTGAGGAAAGTGTAGTAGAGGTTCCACATGAACAACATCCAGTTCTCGATTTCGATGATGTGACTACTTTGATTGATCCTCCTTATTATCATACCATTTATGACTCCTCTCCATCACAATTTAATTATTCCAATATAATCCCATTTCAAGAATATGAGAGCTTAGTCTTCCACCCTATAAAATATAAATGTCCCTTATAAAATGCAATTTCATGTTCTCATTATGTGAGTTCACAAACCATACATCCCAAAGTGAAAAATGTCACATTCAATGTCTATAAAATTAAACCTTTTGAGGATGAAGATGAAATTGAACCGAGACCCTTCTTTACCATGATAGAGTCAAAATTGAGCCAAGACACCATGAAATACAACACGTAAGAGGAAATCACTTCAAATGAAATCGAATCACCTCTTTCTGAAAATATATGTGAGCCTGAAACCTTTTCCAAAATGGATACACCTGAAACATTTATGGAGTCAGAAAATCAGTCAACGTTGGTGGTGGAGAATGTTCATAATTTTATTGAAACAATGGAAGAATGATATTTCCTATAGGATCCTGAGTTTTTGGTGACAAATGTGCTAATGGAGAAATATGAAGAGGGAAGTATAAAAGAAACTTTTAAAAAAAGGTCATTCTTGATATAATGGAGTCACCTACTCCAATTGATCCTTCCCTGCTTGCTCCATGCATCGAGCATGAATTGAGTTGGAAACCAGTGGATTTCCCTATGCTAGTGGTGAAAACAAATTGGGATATATCTTCAACCCAAATAATATATTCAAGGATTTGATGGATATAAGATGACCACCAACGGAGTCTGGTAAATAAATTTTTTAACCTATGCACGTTCAAAGAGGTAATCTTCTTGATCTTTCCACCGATGCCCTTTACCAAAAATTCAATTATTTAGTGATATTTTATTCATAAGAGGTATATTCATTACCTTGTAAGTTGGTATATTTTCATTTCATTCCACACATCCATTTGACCAACAAGTTTCCATTGATATATTGTACATCTTGTAGGATAATTTCATTTTTGATGAATGGATTCCACACTTATACTGAAAAAGAATCAAATTCATGGTATACAATTTCATTTGATATGGGTGGAGTTTAATAAATGTATGGATGAAGATTAAGTAAACTTAGTTCTCAATGGGAGGGAACCCATAATTAGTTTATTTTCCTTTCACTACATTTAGTCTCATTTCATTTAGTTTTTTATTAATAAAATGGAATGAATTTACCATATTTTTTTCTTCTAGCATTGTAGTGGATATGAGTTAATCATATATATTTTTATCATCCACATTATTTTGATTATGGAATGAATTCTTTGATATGATTTGGGTATGTTCTATCCATGTTTAGATTTTACAGGTTACATCATTTCTAGAGCTTCATCGGATACAAACAACCTTTCAACATCTATCCTCACTTACATAGGGAAGTGTTTTATTTTCTATTATATTTCATGCTTCCGAAAACACCATGCAAAATAACTAACATAAAAAAAATGAAAATGAAAAAAATTGAAAAATGAAAGAAAAAAACTAACATTCCTATCATTGTTGAACCCACATGAAAACGACTACATTTCTATAGTAACACAGTAAGGGGAATACCACTTGTATACTTGGGTAATTTGAGCACATGATTCCTATTTGTAATGAGTTGATCCTTGATCTCATGAATTAGATTATTTATGATATTATTTCATGCTTCAAAAATGTTTTTCATAAACTTGTATATTTTTGAGACACTTATTTTCACTCATGCCCATCTATGCTATCAAACATTATATTTCCATACCCGTAAGAACTCTAGCCCATTTTACACCATCTCCTATTTATATTTTTTAGATGAAATCTCTTCCATGTAATTTCTTCTAGAAATTTCCATGTTTTCCATCGAAGTGATAATAATTTTGACAGTTGCACCAAAATTACTGAGGAATCTATTCGATTCATTAGCCCCTTTGAGCCACTAATCCACCCTTGAATTTTCTCCATCATGTAGCCCTTAGAATCCACGAAGAATCCTTTTTAGGATGATCCTACATCTGATACCCTTCCCTACCCATTTATTGAATATTTTCATGATAATTTTTAATCTAAGTGTGTGTGGGGGGATCTTTATTCATAGAGAGGGTTGTTTGAGGGATAATGAGGCATTTTATGCACATGGATTGACATTATCTCATCCTAATCATATCTGTTATATTTCATAGTATCCACATTCATTAAATATACTTTGATACGAGAATGTAGATTCTTTTTGGTTCAAAAAATGAGTACATCTGCGGCCATTACATGGTAACCCTCGCTTTTGGGGATACCTCTAAAAGTGATGATCCATTACTCCAGGAGCTAGAAATTTTTCTATATGACCTACTTTCATTGAGATGCTACAATGTATGTGATAATTGTGTACCTTTCTTTAGGATTTTGTTTGACATTTATTTCATGGGGTTTATGAGCTGTTACAAACCAGTTTTTTAGGCCCATATTATTTGAGTGAGCTCTGTCCCTAAGAAAAACACCAGAGAAAAAAAAATTAAAAGAAAAAAATTAACAAAGTTTTGAGATACATTGGATTATTATATGCTTGGGGATAGAAACATTTTGAGTGCGGGGGAGCAAGATTTTTAGGGTGACATTTAGACTGGCATTCATCATGCATTTATTTCAATATTCAACCCTCATTTTTCCAAAAAATTGTCATTTTTTTTATGAACCACCATCCTGCAGCCTCAGAGACATTTGAACCTAATGTGAAGTCCTTGATATTGTTGTTTTCTTTTGATTTCCACTAATGTAGATTCTAAATTAATGGAAAAACCATGGTAAACATGCATGTGTATGGAAATTGAGAATAAATTTGATCAAATTGTTTGAGCGATGAGAGTGATGGTGAGGTAGGTCACATGATGCATGAGTGCATGTACTTGTTTTGGAAAGAATGTGAGAGGAAGGGGAATTGTTTTTGAAAATTATAATTTTAAATAAAGCGTGATATTTTATGAGTAAAAGGATCTGATTTTTTTGAACTTTTAATTTTGATTATTTGATTTGTCGATGGGTCTAGTTGTGTATTATTTCTGATTGTTTTTCCCTAGAGTGAAAAAGTTTAAGTGTGGAAGATTTGATGCATATAGATTTTGTGTGCATTTTTTTTAATTTTCTAAATTTGTTTTAATTATCTTTCTAACTGTTTTTAGCATTTTTAGGTTGTTTTTGTAGTTTTGTAGTACTTTAGATATTTTAGATAAATTTTAGTTAATTTTTATACTAATATTAGTAATTTAGAATTTTATTAGTTTATTTTTCATTTTTCATTTTATTATTATTTTTATTATGTGTATAATTATTAATTTAATTTATCATGTAACCCTAGTATATTTAATTATATATATAATTCTATCTCATTAAAATTTATTAGTTATTTATTATTTTTATTAGTTTATATTGATTTTATAAATTATTAACATTTAATGTCTAACGCTTTTTTAGCAGTTTAATTAATATTAGTTTTATTTTTAGTTTATTAATATTTTCATAATTATTTTAATTTTATACATTAGTATTTTTATTTTTATATTTCAGTTTTTTTAATATTTTTAGTTTTAATAAAAAACTATTAATTTTAGTAGTTTATTTTTTTATTAAATTAAATTAATATTTAATAATAGTATTATTATTATGTATATTGATTACAATTTTATTTATCTACTAATTTTATATTATGTATTAGTATCTATAATTTTATGTACCTATATTTATTTTAGTTGAGTAATTATTTACATGGGTATATTTTGTTTTTATTATTTTAATCTAACATTTACTAATTTCATAATGTTTTGAATCTTTTAATTAGTTATCCATTTTGGTTTATTTTCAAAATTTTCTTTCTATTTAAATGTAGATGATCTTGGTTGGAAACCCTAACGAGGAGACCATGCTACCCTCTCTCCATCTACTACTGAAAATCCACCCAAGCCGCACCCATCCCTTCTTCACATGGCTCCCTTCCCCCTCCTTTACGTCTCCCCTCACCCTCCTTCATGTCACCCCTCCCTCACGTCGCCCCCTTCCACTTCCCTTCATCACCTTTTCCAACTTCATCCCCCTGTCAAATGCAACACCAGGCCTTCAGCTACCCTCCTCTATTGTAGTAACCCAACACAATAGCACCTCCACTACGCATGCGACTTCCTCCATCACGCTGAGCCACACCCCTATGCACCACCAGTGGAAATCACATCTTCCTCCTCTGACAACAGGGTGCACATTAGCATCACAACTTCCATCGTACTATGCGATTATCCCCTCTCGAAACCCCATCAGTGGCATTGCCTCACCTCCTCCCATTCGGTGTGACTCTGGGTTGGTGAAATGTTGTTGGTTGTACGTTTTTAGCACAATATGCCAACATTCACAGAGGGCCTCTTTTCATTCAGAGATCAACAGATGGTGACTGAGCTGTGTGGTGAGAGTGAAGACTGACCCAAATTTTTTTCGGTGGCGTGATGGTTTGGTTTGACGTTGCGACGATCATAGGAGTGAAGGTTATTATTTTGTGATCATTTGAGGGATCTTGCAGTGAAAACTATGACTACACAAGCACAATGATATTTGTTAATTATTTTATGTGTTGTGTTTTCATTATGAAGGGCTAATATTTTTTGTGTTGGAGTTGTGATGAATGTGAAAATAATTGCACATCATTAATTTATTTCCTTGTTTTATTTATAGTTAATTAATTTTAATTGGATGTTTATTTATTTAATTATATATATGTTTAAATTATTTGTCATTTGGAGTCTACACACATGCTTTAGTGATTGTCTGTGTAAAACCTAATAAGTGATCATGGGAAAGAGGCCATCAGGGAATTTATTTATCTGGAAGTCGACCAAACGCTTGAGAGAATCATAAAACACACGTGATCAAATTCTGAATAAATAAATATATTAATTGAAAAAATTACTATTTTTTTTGTACATTCTCCTTTAAACTTGTATGAGTGATACCTAATAAGTGATCTCATTTGAGAAAACCTGATGTAGATAGATAATCTGAATTTGTGAGAAATGAGTTGTGGTATTTCACTAAGTGATTCAGTGCTACAATGACACACAAATTATTTATCAGGATAGAGAATTACATGATGAATGATTTGTGTGAAAATTAGAATACTGTCTAACATCAAAGAATGAGACCTGATAGTATTTTGATTAAAAATTTAAATCGGTGATAATTGAATAAATAAATGTTCAAATGTGGAAATTAAATAATTAGCATTGCATGCACTTGAATGGACTTCACAACTCTGACACTTCCATCTCCACCTATTTTTTCAATTGTTTAATTTGGTTCACTTAGATAGTTTTAGTTAGTTTAAATAGCCATTTTTAAATAGTCATTTATTTTTTTAGAACTTTTTAGTTGTTAATCACATTAAGAACCCATATGCATGAAAATTATTCTAAGAGGATATTCCTAGTGTCAACTCACATTCTCTCAGTGGTTTAACCCTGCTCATCACTTCTATAGTAGTTAATAGGTTAATAAATTTTCAAATTTTCACGTGTTGTGACATGTGCACCACTTACTATTAATTTGAAGTTCATGAGTGAATTTTTTTAGAGATATTTGTTTTTTCATATTTCTTTTGATACACTTAATTTTCAATTATGATATACAAGTATCATTATCCTCATATAATACAGGGGGATTATCATTACACATATCTAATACACAATTATTTCTGATATGATGAATAACTGATCTCATCCAAACACATTAATGATTTGTTTCATGAATTTTAATCAACTTAGAATGATTGGAGGAAATAATAGAAATGGTGGTTTTTATAGAATTTCATGAATTAACAGTTCTACCATATGTGAAAAAATATCCAGTTTGAGATCTTGCTTTATGTGGATCAAACAAATAACCAACATTGGAATAACTAACTAGTTTTGGTTCTGATCTATTAGAATAAAATAAACCATAATCAATAGATCCTTGATGATATCTTAATATATGTTTGATAGCATTCCAATATCAATGATTAGGAGAATAACTATACCTAACTAATAAATTCACAAAAAAAATATTCATTCAGCCTTATATTATTTTCAAGGTACATTAGTGATTCTATTACACTAAAATATGGTACTTCATGACTAACAAGTTCTTCATTATCCTCTTGTGGTCTAAAAGAGTCTTTATCCCAATCAAGAGACTATACAATAATTAATGTACTTAATGAATGTTATTTTTCCATATAAAACATTTGGAATACTTTTACAAAATATTGAGATTGATGAACAGAAATTCCAACTTCAAGATATTCAATTTTTAATCCAAGGAAGTGATTTGTATTTCTAAAGTCTTTCATTTCAAATTATTTCTTTAAATATTCCAATGTCATGGAAAGTTCATTATGAGTCCCAATAATATTAAAATAATCAACATATACTACAATAATTATAAATTTAGACCTACTCCTCTTAATGAAGACATATGAACCAATTGGATCATTTTTATAACCCATTTCATTAAATATTCACTCATATGTTTATACCATCTACACTCTAACTGCTTTAATTAATATAAAGTTTTATTCAACTTAATAGAATCAAGATATAAAGATCTAGAACATGCATCCAACATTTTGAATCCTTTTGGTATTTTTGTATAAACATCATTATTAATGTAAAAACTCTATTTTTTCCTTATAAAACTTTGGAATATATTAAATAATATTTTCAAAGCTAGGAACTGAGCCAGTGAGGGATTCTAGGGTCCAAGGAGGCTCAATGTTGATATAATAATTTTTTTAAATATATTATATCAAGCACACACATTTTTTTAAAATAATGAAATATATCCTAAATGGAATTTTAGATGGGAAATTTGAGACTGCTATTAAATCCATAATGTAGGTTTTATCCTAGGTACGACATAACCTCTGTGCGTGTTAGGTGTTTGGTTTAAGGGTGGTCGGGGATAGAATAATAATTAAAATAATTAATTTGTTATTAAATAGATAGACCTAATACCCCCTTTTATACCTTATTATGGCCAACTACTATGGTTAACCACATAACCCTAGGGATTTAAGAGGGGCTATGGAAGAGATCTCTTGACTAACAACAATGGGATCATAGATAAGTGATCGTTTTGTTAAGAATTTCTTGTATCTCTCCAATGAAAATGACACCAAACCATTCTTCATCAATGATTTATCCAATATTGATGTTGAAATTTTTTTATGCTGGTTTAATACCCATTATGAATATTACAGGTCAAACGTGAATCAATCCCACAAACAAATTGATTCGTGGGTTATCGTTGGTTTACAAGCATTGATTTATCTTCTTAAAATTAGGAATTGATATTGTTAGTTAATCCTGGATTATTCATTTAATTTTCCTATTTCTTCATCAATGAATGAAATACAACCCAAATAATGTATGACGTTCATTTTCTCACCTTTTTGTTGTGTGATTTCCCCCCCACATTCTTTGTATGATCATCGTTGGTATTTAATTTGGTCGGCAGTTAGAAAATATATGTAAATAAATAATTATGAAATCGATATTTGGCACAATATAACATTTACACATATTTTGTTTTGGGACCGATAATGTTATCATGGTGTGATGATGAATAAAGACGATCGAGGATTAGATCGAGAGTTCTTCTTCCACGGATTGATGATTCAATGACGTTGTAACGACCCAAAGTTTCATTAATGGAAATCCCTCTTGATCTAATTAAATGTCTCTATATGTTTATATAAAATGTCAACTTATTTGGTTTTATGTTAAGAATTTTGACCGTTGCTAATATAGCCATTGAACATTGATCACATGATTAGTATAAATACAGGGCTTTAACAAATCCAATTTACTCAGACAAAAGAAGCGATAACCTCATCCAGTAGAATTGCCCCATACAAAGCCCATTTATCGGAGCTCGGAAAAGAGGTGGAATCCTTGGGCTTCGCTCTTGAACAATCCCAAGATGAGCTTCACCATGTCAAGCTCGAACGGGACCGTCTACAGGAGAAGTGGAAGTTGATAGAAATTACCACTCGAGCGATGTTATCCGAGCCACCCCAAGAGTCTGTCACCATCGCACACCTTACCCTTAGGTCTTATGCGGCTATTTTAAGGGATTATGTAATAAATCTATAGTACTATGTTCATGTACATTATTTTTGTATATAATAATGAATATAATTTCTTGTCATTATTGATACATTGTAAATAGTTTTTAAAGTACAAATGGTGTTTTTTAGTTATTATTTAATTAAGAAATCTATTTTATTAAATTAAAGTTTTTTTGAATTAAATAATTTTTAATAAATTATTATTATTATTATTATTAGATTAATTTTATTATATATAAATGATCATATAATTATATGAATGCAATTATAATTTTTATTAAGGTTTGAAAGCCATTTTTGTCAAAACCCGTGAATTTTCGATAAATGTCGGTTTTTATTTTAAAAGTGAAAATTAACATATTTAGAAAATTATTTAGATAAAATAAATGTTATTTTTGGAATCAGGACATTGAAATTATCCAACAGTGATTTTTTCATAATTTTCTGAGACAGTCAAAATTTTGAGTAAAAATTAAATACCGTTTAAATATATAATGTGTTTTATGACATCATAATGACCCAATAGTGATGTAATAAAATATTATAATCTTTATGTTCGGACAATATATGTTTTAACATTAAAATAATGTGATTTTGGGTTTGTTTGGATTACTTTTCAAAGCATTAATGGACCCCTCAAGACTTATTAAACACCTTGTCTTTTTAAATTAATTTCCATGGGAGTATGACTCACCTCCACATAAGCAACCCTATTATTTTAAGAAGTTAGGACTTTGGAATTATATAATATTGTTTTACTATTCCCTTTTTCAAAAAACATGGTAAAAAAATATGGGATGGTTTGTGTTTTGGATTAATTTAATGTAAGGGGACCCAAACCTAAATAATAAAGATTTCCCTCACCTTTCCTATATAAACCCACCCAAGCTCCCACTTACTCCTCACTCAAAGAATTTTGAGTTCATCCAAACACTACCCTACTCTCTCTAGAATACTCCCAAGGTTCCCCAAGCTCCCAAGAAGCCTCTCACAAGCCTCTCTCTAGCCTTTGGAAGCACACTTCCAAGTAAGGGTTTTTTTCTTCCTTTCTCATTTTTTGTCCAATTTTCTTTATGTTGTTTTGCCCTTTTAATTTAAATTATGAATGTTGGGGTATGGTTTCACACCTCCCTCATACTTCCCTATTTATGTTTTAATGATTGGAGACCCCTTTCTCTCACATTAAATTCCTCCCATGTACACCCGTTACTATGCCGAAATTCCGAAAGGAACTTCTCTCTCCTCATTTATATTCAAGCAATACTTTTGTATCATGAATCTAAATTCCATTACAATTGTTGGTAAATGTATCAATATGACCTCCTTACTGTACATTACATGTAAATATGATGATGAACCCCTTTCTCTCTCATAAACCATTTCTATGAATTCTTACGTCACGCTGGTACGCTGCCGAAATCGCACTGATTTTCTAAGCCAATGCCATTGTGTAGTGAATACCATGATCATTTATCCATCAAGGGTATTCACCTTTATGCACATTTACTTATTGATTATAAAGTTTCATGTATTAATTCCACATTCCTTTATCATGGAATAAATGATTATGTTTTATGAATCCATGTTTTATGATCCATGTGGCACACTTATGCATGAAATTAAATGTTTAAGAAGGGTGCGCCCTTATAGCGCTCCAATGCATTGGGTAAAGTATAGTATCATGATACGTCATGTGAAATGAGTGTTGATTCATTCTAATTTAAGTTCAATGAGGGTTTACTCGTGCTTCATGTGCAATGAGGATTTACTCATGCTCCATGTGCAATGAGCCTTGGCTCATGCTAATTCCATGTTAAGTGTTGTTGCCACATTTCCATGTTATGATTATCATGCTTTATCATGCCTTTATGTTAATGTTTCTCTTGTGCTCTATTGATATGCCTAATGTCTAACATGTATTGTACTCCTCATGTTATTCCATGTGTATTCCCTTACTGGGCTTTATAGCTCACCCTTTTCTTATGCATGTCCTCAGGTTATCCCATGCAATGCTAAGTACGAGGGAATGTAGTGGTCATGTAAAGTAAGTTTTCAATAAAGATGTTGTATTTTATGTTTCAAGTTTTTATGTAATGATACTAATCCCCAAAGACACTAAACCTCTCAATCTTCTTTGTTGTATCAACTGAAGTTTTATGTAATAAATCATGTTTAAGTTTGTAATAAAAGCAGGGTTGTCATAGTTGGTATTAGAGGATAGGTTTAGTTATTTTTGGGATTAGGATTAGAAAACCCTAGTAAATACTTAGATACAAGACTAAGTATAATAAAAAAATCCCTACGTTTTGGTGAGTATTGAGTAAGTGGGTTATCAAGAAAATACATCCCTGCCTGGATACGAGCAGGTAGAGGCGGATCTAGTACAGATGTATCCTAGGGGTAAAACCCAAAAACACTGCTTTGAGCTAGACTCCAACGAGAGATGGTGCACGACAATGGGAATTGCTGCACTCTTGGTTACGACACTCCTGGGGGATATGTTTTTATAAATTTACAAGCTTAGTATGAACCCTTATTAGGGGAATTAAAAAAAATTCCCCTAAGAATATATGTTAGAAGTTAGATCATGAAAAGCCTAGATTAAAGCCTATAGACCCATGAGTTAAGGAAATAAAAGTTTATTTATAAGTCATCAACTTTTGTCTTTAGATTACCCTTTATGTGTTACCCCTAAATTTCCTTTTATTCCAGCCAATGGCCGGTAATAGGAGGACTCGGGCTAACAACCATTTTGAAGATCAGTGTGATGACTGTACTAATGAGATGCCCAATCCAATGGGAGCGGGAATCACGAACTTTGTCACGCTTCTCTCTTATCTAACTCAAGTTTTGAATAGAAAAACGGGTCAAGAGGAATGTTCAACCCCCCTAATAAAGAACAAGTCGCTATCGAGAGCTTTATGAGACAAAGGCCTCTTACTTTTAGTGGATCATCCGATCCCATGATCGCTGAACAATGGATCAACTCCATTGAAAAGATCTTCTCCATCCTTCAATGTTCTGAACAAGAGAAGGTTATCCTGGAGGCTTATCATATGGAGGGTAAAGATGATCAATGGTGAAAGTTGATCAAAAATACGAAGCCTGAGGAGGAGATCGAGGCGTTGTAATGGAAGGATTTCCGAAATATGTTTTTCGATAAATATTTTCCGCGCACCCTCCAGTTTAAGATGGAAAGGGACTTCCTTTACCTCAAGAAAATAGATGAATAATCTGTTGGAGTGTATGAGGAAAACTTCAAAAGTCTTGCATGATACGCTTTCGGCTTTTTCGTTACCCCTGAATGCAAAGTTGACCGCTTCTTTGGTGGGCTGAAACCTAGCCTGCGGAAAGCATTGGCGATCCGTGACTTCGACAGCTATGAGGAAATTGTATGATGTGCCGTCAAGGTCGAAATGGAGATCGGAGAATCACAGGGGTATCATGGGGATAAGAAGCGTAAGGTGGACTTCAATTCTGGTGGTTCGATGTATAAATCCAACGGTGCTAAGAAGATCCAGCACTCCACTTGCCAAAAGTGCAGAAAGAAGAACCCAGGAAATTGCCTTAAGGAACGAGAAAATGCTTCAGGTGTGGAAGAGAAGGGCACCTAGCTATTAACTGTCGGCAAGAAAGACCCGCGGCTGCGACAGAGGAGAGGAATGCTCCGTTCGAACCTCAACACGTTGTTCAATGCTACAAATGCAAAGAACCGGGTCATTTTGCAAATTAGTGCCCTAATCCAAGGGTTTTCGGAGGCAACCAACAACCTCCAAGGCAGCAAGGAAGAGCTTTTTCCATCACTTCTTCCGAAGTGAACCTCGACAACAAAGTGGTGATAGGTAATCTAGTTATTAATTCAAGAATAGCGAACACACTTTTTGATTCAGGTTCTACACATTTTTTTATATCTCGAAAGTTTAGTAGAACAATCCCAGCACCACCACAAATCATGGAAGTGAAGATGTCGGTGAGTACGGAAAATGGGGCAATCATTGCATCCCATGAATATAAGTCCTCCCCTGTTATAATCTGTGGATTGAATTTCCCAGTGAACCTCGTCATACTCCCTCTGGTGGAATTTGATGCAATTATTGGCATGGATTGGATTTCCTTATATAGAGCCAACATAAATTATCGAGAGAGGGAAATCACACTCCATATTGAGAATTGACCCCCGATTCTTTACAAGTGTAAGGAGGAAGATGAATCTCCTTTAGCTACATCATCTCAAGGATGGATATTAATTCTTTATGAGCACGCATATCTGGCTTAGATGATTGAGTCCAAGGAAGAAACCATCCTTGAAGAAATGCCTATTGTGAGGGAATTCACTGAAGTGTTTCCTGAGGAACTTCCTGGTCTTCCTCCTAGAAGAGATGTTGAATTCTCAATTGAAATTATACCCGGGGATTTACCAATATCCAAGACTCCATATAGAATGGTTATTATAGAGATTTAAGAGCTGAAGAAACAACTATAGGAGAATCTGGATAAAGGGTTTATACGCCCAAGTGCTTCACCATGGGGTGCACCAGTCCTCTTAATCAAGAAGAAGGATGGGTCAATGCGGCTTTGCATCGATTATCGTGAACTTAACAAAATCATGATAAAGAACAAGTATCCTCTCCCAAGAATTGCTGACTTGTTCGATCAGCTGCGTGGAGCACAATACTTCTCCAAGGTGGACTTGTGGTCGGGATATTATCAAGTAAGGGTGAAGAAGGAAGATATCCCCAAGACTGATTTTCGCACAAGATACGGGCACTATGAATTCATAGTAATGCCTTTCGGACTCACTAATTATCCAAAAATCTTCATGGACTTAATTAATAGAGTCTTTAGAGATTACCTAGAAAAATTTGTGGTAGTCTTTATAGATGATATTCTAATATACTCCAAAACCAAGGAGGATCATGAGGAGCATTTAAGAACTGTACTGGAGACTTTGCGCAAGGAGAAGCTCTATGAAAAGTAAAGAAAGTGTGAGTTCTAGTTGAAGGAAGTCTCATTCTTCGGCCATATCATCACAAGCAATGGGATATCTATGGATCCCTCTAAAACAGATGCAATTGAGGGATGGTCGAGGCCAACATCGGTAACGGATATCCGTAGCTTGTTGGGGTTAGCTAGATATTATCGACGATTTGTGAGAAATTTATCACGATTGTCCAACCCTCTTACCAAGATAACTTGGAAGGGAGTAAAGTTTTCTTGGAGTGATGAATGTGAAGAAAGCTTCAAGGAGTTGAAAATGAGGCTTATCACTGCGCCCGTGCTCACTTTAACCACAAGTGGGGAACTTTTTGTGGTATTCAATGATGCTTCAAAGAAGGTCTTAGGCTGTGTGATGATGCAAAATTATAAAGTGATATCCTATGACTCAAGGCAGTTGAAAATCCAGGAGAAAAACTATCCAATGCATGATCTGGAGTTAGCGGCAGTGATCTTTTCCTTGAAAATCTGGCGGCATTATCTCTATGGGGAGAAATGTGAGATATATACTGACCATAAGAGTCTTAAATATATATTCACATAGAAAGAGCTTAGTATGCATCAGAGAATATGGATAGAGCTCATCAAGGATTATGACTGTTCAATACATTACCACCCTGGGAAAGCGAACAAGGTGGCAGATGCCCTAAGTAGAAAGGACCCATCGATTCTATCAATGATGAGAATTGAGAAGGATCCAATCTTCTTAGACTTGATGAAGATGGACATGAGAATCATAAAGAAGGGAACATCATCAATCCTTTCATAAATGATTACTCAACCGTCTCTTTTGGAAAGGTTAAAGGATGCTCAAAAGGATGATGTGGGAATTCAGGAAAAGGTGGAAGCTATCGAAAAAGGGAAATCCTCGGAGTTTAATGTTAATGAAGAAGGAATTGTGCGGTTTGGGAAAATAATATGTGTTCCATCAAGTCTAGAGCTGAAGAAGGAACTTTTGGAGGACGCACATAGTTCAAATTTCTCTATTCACCCAGGGAGCACAAAGATGTATCGAGATATCCGAGAAAACTTTTGGTGGGATAATATGAAGAAGGAGATCACTGAATATGCATCAAAGTGCCTGGTGTACCAGAAAGTGAAGGTATAGAGGCAGAAGTCTAAGGGAATGATGCAACCATTTTATATACCAGAATGGAAATGGGAGAACAACACCATGGACTTTGTCACCGGACTTCCGAGGAAATCCAAAGGCAACAATGCAATCTGGGTTATTGTGGATTTTCTTACAAAGACTGCGCACTTCATTTCTATTCGGGAGGATTTCTCTCTGGATCAACTGGCACAGATATATATCAGGGAAGTGGTAAGGTTACATGGAGTACCACTATCTATTATGTCTGACCAAGATCCAAGATTCACCTCTAAGTTTTGGAAGAGTCTTCAACATGCTCTGAATACTGAACTGAACTTCAGTACGGCCTATCATCCTCAAACTGATGTCCAATCCAAGCAGAATATCCAAACACTTGAGGACATTTTGAGAGCATGCTCAATGGACTTTAAAGGAGGATGGGATCAACATCTTCCTCTGGTTGAGTTCTCTTATAATAATAGTTTCCACTCGAGCATCAAAATGGAACCATATGAAGCCCTGTATGGGAAAAGGTGCATAACACAGACATGTTGGGATGAGGTCGGTGAACGTAAGCTGCTTGGACCAAAAATGGTTGAGGAAATAGTGGAGAAGGTGAAAACCATTCAGCATCATATCAAGGCAGCCCAGAGTCGACAGAAGAGTTATGCAGATAATCGTCGACGAGACCTTGAGTTTAATGTTGGAGACATGGTTTTTCTACGCATATCTCCGTGGAAGAAGGTCATGAGGTTTGGAAAGAAAGGGAAGTTAAGTCCATGGTACATCGGCCCCTTCGAAATTCTTGATCGTGTCAGGGATGTGGCCTATCGACTAGCACTTCCACCTACCATGGCCAAAGTACATGATGTCTTTCATGTATCCCTATTAAGTAAGTACATACCGGACACTTCACATGTACTCTCTTCTGAGGTGGTACATTTGGAGGATGATCTATCTTATGAGGAGAAACCAGTGAAGATCTTAGATCATAGAGAAAAAGTTATACGAAATAAGACAATGCCCCTCGTCAAGGTGTTGTGGAGAAACGACTTGGGAATTGAAGGAAATGATGAAGCTGAGTTACCCACATCTGTTTTAGTGTGGGAAAAGGAAAATTTTGAGGGCAAAATTTCTTAAGGGGGGAATATTGTAACGACCCAAAGTTTCATTAATGGAAATCCCTCTTGATCTAATTAAATGTCTTTGTATGTTTATATAAAATGTCAACTTATTTGGTTTTATGTTAAGAATTTTGACCGTTTCTAATATAGCTGTTGAATAGTGATCACATGATTAGTATAAATATAGGGCTTTAACAAATCCAATTTTCTCAGAAAAAAGAAGCGATGGCCTCATCCAGTAGAATTTCCCCATACGAAGCCCATTTATCAGAGCTCGAAAAAGAGGTAGCATCCTTGTACTTCGCTCTTAACCAAGCCCAATCTAAGCTTCACCATGTCAAGCTCGAACGGGACCGTCTATGGGAGAAGTGGAAGTTGATAGAAATTACCACTCGAGCGATGTTATCTGAGCCACCCCAAGAGTCTGTCACCATCGCACACCTTACCCTTAGGTCTTATGCGACTGTTTTAAGGGGTTATGTAACAAATAGATAGTACTATGTTCATGTACATTATTTTTTATATAATAATGAATATAATTTCTTGTCATTATTGATACATTTTAAATAGTTTTTAAAGTATAAATGTTGTTTTTTAGTTATTATTTAATTAAGAAATCTATTTTATTAAATTAATGGATTTTTGAATTAAATAATTTTTTAATAAAATATTATTATTATTATTATTAGATTAATTTTATTATATATAAATTATCATATAATTGTATGAATGCAATTATAATCTTTATTAAGGTTTGAAAGCCATTTTTGTCAAAACCCGTGAATTTTCGATAAATGTTGGTATTTATTTTAAAAGTGAAAATTAAAATATTTAGAAAATTATTTAGATAAAATAAATATTATTTTTGGAATTAGGACGTCGAAATTATCCAATGGTGAATTTTTCATAATTTTCTGAGACAGTCAAAATTTTGAGTAAAAATTAAATACTGTTTAAATATATAATGTGTTTTATGACATCATAATGACCCAATAGTGATGTAATAAAATACTATAATCTTTATGTTCGGCCAATATATGTTTTACCATTAAAATAATGTGATTTTGGGTTTGTTGGATTACTTTTCAAAGCATTAATGGACCCCTTAAGACTTATTAAACACCTTGTCTTTTTAAATTAATTTCCATGGGAGTATGACTCACCTCCACATAATCAACCCTATTATTTTAAGAAGTTCAGACTTTGTCCTTATAAAATATTTTTTTCCTCTTCCCTTTTCCAAAAACCATGGGCAAAAACCATGGGATGGTTTGTGGTTTGGATTAATTTAATGTAAGGGGACCCAAACCTAAATAATAAAGAATTCCCTCATCTTTCCTATATAAACCCACCCAAGCTCCCACTTCCTCCTCACTAAAAGCCTTTGGAGTTTATCCAAACTCTGCCCTACTCTCTCTAGAATCCTCCCAAGGTGCCCCAAGCTCCCAAGAAGCCTCTCACAATCCTCTCTCTAGCCTTTGGAAGCACACTTCCAAGTAAGGGTTTTTTTCTTCCTTTCTCATTTTTGTCCAAGTTTCTTTATGTTGTTTTTCCCTTTTAATTTCAATTATGAATGTTGGGGTATGGTTTCACACCTCCCTCATACTTCCCTATTTATGTTTGAATGATGGTAGACCCCTTTCTCTCTCATTAAATTCCTCCCATGTACACCTGTTACTATGCCAAAATTCCAAAAGGAACTTCTCTCTCCTCATTTATATTCAAGCAATAATTTTGTATCATGAATCTAAATTCCATTAAAAATTTTGGGAAATGTATCCATATGACCTCCTTACTTTCCATTACATTTAAATATGATGAGGAATCCCTTTCTCTCTCATCAACCATTTCTATGAATTCTTACGTCACGCCGTTACGCTGCCGAAATCGCACCGATTTTCTAAGACAATGCCATTGTGTAGTGAATACCATGCTCATTTCTCCATCAAGGGTATTCACATTTATGCACATTTAATTATTTATTATAAAGTTTCATGTATGAATTCAACATTCCTTTATCATGGAATAAATGATTATGTTTTATTAATCCATGTTTTATGATCCATGTGGCACACTTATGCATGAAATGAAATGTTTAAGAAGGGTGCGCCCTTATAGCGCTCCAATGAATTGGGTAAAGTATAGTATCATGATACGTCATGTGCAATGAGTTTTAACTCATTCTAATTGAAGTGCAATGAGAGTTTACTCGTGCTTCATGTGCAATGAGGATTTACTCATGCTCCATGTGCAATGCGCCTTGGCTCATGCTAATTCCGTGTTAAGTGTTGTTGCCACATTTCCATGTTATTATTATCATGATTTATCATGACTTTATGTTCATGTTTCTATTATGCTCTATTGGTATTCTTAATGTCTAACATGTATTGTACTCCTCATGTAATTCCATGTGTATTCCCTTACTGGGCTTTATAGCTCACCCTTTTCTTATGCATGTCCTCAGGTTATCCCATGCAATGCTAAGTACGAGGGAATGTAGTGGTCATGTAAAGTAAGTTTTCAATAAAGATGTTGTATTTTATGTTTCAAGTTTTTATGTAATGATCCTAAGCCCCAAAGACACTAAACCTCTTGATCTTATTTGTTGTATCAAGTGAAGTTTTATGTAATAAATCATGTTTAAGTTTGTAATAAAAGCAGGGTTGTCATAGAAGTAGTGCGACGAGAAGCAATTATCGATATGTAGGGTGGATGAAATCCTGATACCGATGATGTATTTGGTGTTTTCAACCTTAGATCTAGGATATACGAGCATTATTCTTGGTGGAATACATTACGACGGTGGTTCATGTGAGATGTGTAGAACAGGTGGGAGTTTTTGGAAAATTATGAGTTACACGACGTGTAATTCAGATGAACACATGTCTTATGGATCCCTTGGTGCGACATCTATGGTTAAACACATAGATAAATGTCACATGTCATGTTACAAGTCACTCTCCGTGTTACATGTCACACATCCTGTGACATGACATTGGAAACTCAGTGTGTACCTTTGGGTACACAGGCATGAACACTGCCAGGTACACGAGCATGATTTGGATACTTGGGCATGACCAAAGTACTTAGACACAACTAGGTACACATACACGACTAGTGTACATGGGCATGACCGGAGTACATGGGAATGAGCCAGAGGATATGGGCATACCCAGAAAATCCAAGAAACATTGTGTATTCCCTATATACACCGTTTACTTTTCCAGGGCAGGTTGAGGCCCTCGATCTCTTCAATCAAGATGAGTACTAGTAGGGTAAGCTCCCTTTATCCATCCCTATGAGGGTATATTGAGACATCCCATAATAAGTATAGGATGAGTGATCCCCTCTATGTCTTAGTCTCAGATATAGCCAGGTATCCCTCCACGTGGTTTGGGGTGTGATCCTTTATCATCCTTCTCTAGGTTGGTCCATGTATCTCATTACTGATTATCAGGATGTGTGGCCCCATCCTAGCTGTTTACTTTGGGTAGGGTTAGGTATCCCCTATAGGCCTTGAGTGTGACCCCCTATTTGTGTATCAATATCTTTTGAGTTCTAGTGTGTACTTCTTCATGGAAAGGCCTGACAGAAACAACCTCTCTAATGAGAGCCATCAGTGTTATCGAGACTTGAGGAGTGAGTTCTTTTGGATGAGAGTTACCTTGAGGCCTATAGTGGAATCCTAGTCTCACAATGTGGTTGTGACCTTACTATAATAATTGGTGTCTATCTCGAGTATATATGGGTTTTTGATGTTATATGTTTGGTTATTTCAGGGTTTCCTGCTAAGTATGTTTATACTCACCCACACATGGAATCTACCTATATGTGTCATGTCTTTTTTAGATGACAAGTCTTTCAATGGAGTCCTAGGAGGTCCAAGAGTGGGTGGATCATTGATTCACTAGATAGAATTCAATTGTTTCTAGGATTTTCATTTGATAGTAGTCCTCTCTTTACTAGAAGGATGAACTCTTTATAGTTTTTAGTGGGATTATATTTGGCCCTTTATACTTTCCCTATACTTGTGTCATGATATGATGTAGGATTTAGTTGCATAAATACATATTGGTATCAGTTGTATATTTCATTTATTCATTATAATGGTGTTTAGAGATGCGTGTGCGCGTGTGTGTATAGGTACTTTAGGATATAACCTCCCATGTTAGCGATATGCCTACTCAACACTTGTCATCAGCCCTTGGCCTATTGGAGGTGGGCTTGGGGTGTCACACCCAGCTTACCACCAACTAGGCAGACCCTATTGGGATGAGTTGTGATAGAGTGGTATCAAAGTAGGTATATTAAGATTTAAGTTTGGAGATTTTCTAGCTATGAGGTCTGGTATGGGATCTAAGGAAACCATGTTAAAGTGTATCAAGTTCATCTCTCAGGCCATAGAACTCAGTGTTGGTGTGGAGGCCAATGTATCCATTCACCAAGACTCTGATAATATTTCTTTTTTACTCAGTAGATTTAGTAATTATTTATAGGGAAAACATCGATATATGAATCATATAGGAATGATTTATGGTTTCCATGTCCTTATTGAGTCAACTCCCCATATATACTCTTCGATATTGGTATGTATTGACTTCAGAAGAATGCCTCCTCGATAAAATCCAACCAGGATTCTGCAGCAGGATTGTGATGATAATCCACCTAGTGATGAGGCTTCAGTTCAAGGGCTTGTACAAGAGGTGGTACCTTTTAGAGGTTTGTCGGCCTTACTCTACCCATCGAGTAGAAGGTTTCTCCAGTAGTATTGATATAGGATGTGTGTAGGATGAAAACACTCCACAAGTTTCATAGATAGAGACCCCTTATGTTTTGGGGTGATCCCCCCTAGGAAGCAGCAGACTAGATCAAGGTAGTTGGGAAAGTTTCCTACCTTGTTAGGATCCCTCCCGATTAGATGGCGGTCCTAGTAGCAAGCCTTATACATGGATATATATGGTGATGGTGGAGTTTGGTGACTCATATGCATGGAAAGGTTACTCTCTCTTGGACATAGTTCGTGTGTCTCTTTAGGGATGAATTCTAACCAATGACTTTGCGAGTAGCATGCATCCAAGAGATTTTGGAGCTCCAACAAGGTGACATGATAGTTGTAGAGTATTCTTTGAGGTTCACTAACTTCTCTAGATACTCAATGGAAATTGTTCAAGATGTATACTTTTGAGAATATAACTTAAAGAGTGTCCTTCACTGAGATATCTGATTTTGAGTGATATCTCTTTGAATTCCTACTTATGCTGGAGTGCTAGAGTGTGCCTTAGTAGTGGAGAGTTTTTTAGCCAAGAAGACACCAACAATTAGTGATGGTAGTGGGGACTATGGAGTTGATATTTTAGTATCTGGTAGTTGACAAAAGTCTTAGGGATACAATCATGAAATAAGAATATAAAGACAGTCTCATGATAGGGGTTCTGTAGTTTAGGGTTTTGAGGATGGTTCCAGTCAGTCGAGGGAGAGGTGATGCTACTCTTGTGACATTCAGGGACATCTCAAACCAATTTTTCTAACCCACTGTACAACTAACATGGAGATGGTCGATGGACCAACTATATAGAGATAATTTATAGAATAGGGAGGTCCATAAGGTATCATACATGGTAGAAGAGATGGAAGAGCAACATGACGTGACTGATGATTTGATCTTTTTCCACCACCATCACCAGGTGGTCCTTGCCAGGCTCAGGGAGCTGGTGGTTAGGGATGAAGGTAGCTGTAAGTAGTGAAGGATTATAACCCAGAGGCTTTAGATATTATTCAAGGTATGATCTATGTATTCTCTACTTTAGCTATAGTATTGATAGACACAGGTAAAAACTACTATTTTATTTCCACATCCCTTGTTCAAAATCTATAGATTCCCATGGAGACTTTTGTTTGAACCTTTAATTTGGAGACTCTTACTGGGGGAGATTCAATGATCACACACTTCTTCTAATAGTGTGACCTATAGCATCCCAGACCCAGTTCACTCCTAAGTAACCAAACCTGGTTGACCAAATTGCCTCAAGCATGCCTCCTCATGTGCCAGAGGATTCCAACTAGTAGTGAGGGCCTAGGGTGTCTGTGGGGAGACTATTCCCTCTGGTCATAGTTAAGCACAATAGTATATGATAGATAATAAAAAAAATAAAAATAAAAATATGAATCAGTGGAAATCGAAATAAATCATCTAGATGAATATCAATAGTATAATATACAAAAGATGTCATGTCATGTTACTACACAAAAAGAAAGGGGAATACTTATAATGTAGAGCAAAAGACATATACAACATGCTATACAAAAATAAATAAAAGACCAAAATCTATCTCTAGTAGAATCATGATCATAAGATCGATCCTATTCTCCTGTACTCTATCCTAGTACTGACAATCAAGCATCCATAGTTGCAACCTTTCCTTTATACCTACCAGTAACCAAGAAGACTGGTCATGTACCAATTGGAAGCCCAAAAGGGTGTGAGATATACTCATCAGGCCACCACCAATGACGTCTAGCATGATCCATCCTATGCATTTAAAATGACAGTGTGCATATATAGTAAGTGTAAAGAAATAATGTAAATTGTAACCAAGTCGGGCTGGGTTACTAGAGGACACCCTCCTGACTGGATCTACTTTGGCCTAATTCAGGATATCTCTAAACACATGTCACTATATATATATATATATATATATATATATATATATAAATTATGGGTATATACAAATATAAATAGGTATGTATATATATAAACTCTATACATAGTATCGTATATATCCATATATATAGATACAGAGTATTAATTAGGAATTTAGGCATAACTCAGACGTCCATGCATAGTCATAAGAATCACATGTTATAGATAAGGGTAATAGATCAAGCATTTGATCAAGGGTACAAATGTACTCATACCCCTAAACCCAATGATCAAATTAAAATTTCATGTCCAACAACCTTTGGGGAACTTGAAACATCATGTCCAATGTTTAATAAACGATGTGAGATGTCATGACCAACACCACACATCAAGGGAGCATGAAGTATCATGTCAAAAACTAGCCTTAACTATGTCACAACATCCATTATACATGGGAGAATAATAATAATAATGATCTATCATGTAAGTAATTCTTTAACACAAGCCAAGGGTGTGATCCATAATTTATATAAGGGTACATGATATGGTCATACCGTTCACTTATTTTAATTAAATCAAGGCATTAAAATTTAATTATCAAGACAACCCCACTTATGAGGTGGGTTATTCACATTAGTATTTATAAGGTCAAGGAAATTTCACAAGTATACCCTAAAGGGTGGAATAGGTCAAAATGAATGCCCTCCGACAATAACAAGAGTGAAAAGGGGTATTACTATCATGGAAAACCATTTAATTAAGAACAATTTATATTTTTAAGGAAACACACAGAAGGTTCAGTTATGTGGCATGCTAATTCATGATACATAGAAACAAGACATAAGTGATAAATACTATACCACCCACCTTATGGTGGTAGACGACTCCTCATCTGATATCTGATTCTTATTCAAGCTAGAATGGAAGAAATTAGTGAAATAGATAAATGAATAGAAAATAGGGTATATTATCTCACCTGGAAATCTTATTTATGAGGTAGAGATAAATTGAGAAAGGAAGGAATAAGATTATATATATTACTAGTGTCTATCTAATGAAATTGATGACAAACGATTCTGACACTATATAAAGAACCTAGATCAAATCCTAGGTGAAGGAATTTAGAGAGATTCCAACAGATAGAGTAGGATAATATGAAATTTGGGAAGAAAAAATAGGGGTTATGTTTTAAGTAATTCATGGGTGAAAAAATAATTTCACATAATTTTAAATAGGCACACAGTTTGTCCAAACTGTGCACCAATCGTGTGGCTCCACTACCTAAGTGACACTAACCATGTGGGCTAGACACATGGTTTGGAAAAAATATGTGTAGAACATGTTCCCATATGCAGAACCATGAATGGATTACCCAAACCATGTGGTCTTAGGGAAACGATTTAAACAAACTATGCGCCTGATCTATTTCTTCCAAAATTTGGATATTTAGACTCCGAATGCACCTCAAACGCTCTCGAAATCCCCCTTAAACTCTTTGGAACTTTCATAAAGATAAAAATAAATATTTAAAACAAAATTTAATGGATTTATACCTCATAAGAAAATCCTGGATGGTACAACCTCTCCTGCTTAAAACAACTCATCCTCAAGTTTCCCTTCCGAGGGTGGTAAAACATCATCTGGTAAAAGTTTCGGCCACTGAGCACGTATATCAGCCTTTCACTCCTAGGTATTTTCCTATACATGGATGTGATTACATATCACCTGAAATAAAGGATTTGACCTACCTCAGAGAGCCTTCATGTTATGATCAATGATATGAATAGGTCACTCCTTAAAGGAAGCATCAACCTCCAACTTAATATCCTTAGGATCAAAAGAATGATATGGGATATAATAATAACAATGAAGCTGTGATACATGGATGAAATCATGCATGGCCCTATACCTATGAGTTAAATCCAACTAATAGGCTATCAATATGAATCTATCCGATATCTTGAAAGTCCCGACATAACAAGGTGATAACTTTCCCTGCTTTCAAATCCATCTATGACCCAACCTAGGAAAAACTCGTAGAAAAAGGACCCAATGTCCCACCTCAAACTCTAGAGGACGGAAAATATGATAAATATAAGAATTATTCCTATATTGAGCTATATCCATACATTTTCAGATAAGATATACCTACTATAATGTCTCCTAAATGAGATAATGTCCTAGTAGCGTCGCCCCACCCACCTCTAACCAGCACATGGGTGAATAACACAACCTACCATACAAGGAATCATATAGATCCATCAAATTATTTTACTGAAAGATATTATTATAAGAAAATTCAGTGAGTGGTAGATGTTTCTCCTAATAATATACAAAATTAAGGACACATACATATCCTCCAATACCCATATTGTATACTCAGACTGTCTATCGGTTTGTGGGTGATGAGCTATACTCAAAAGTACCTATGGACCCAGTTACCTCTGAAACCCATGCCATAATTATTATGTAAAACAATATTCCCTATCTGATACAATAGAATTGGAAACACCATGAAAGTGTATAACCTATTCGACGTCAATTCTCCCAAGATCATCCATATAAAATGTCTCTATGATAGGTAAAAAGTGAGAGAACTTGTTCAACCTATTGAAGATCACTCATAATGCATTATTAAATTGAGGGGAAATCATAAAACCCATCAAAAAAATTCATTATGACATCATCCCATTTCTACTCCAGATTGAAAACAGTCTATAAAAGTCTTGAAGGCTACTGGTGCTCTGCCTTCACCAGCTGATAAGTGGAACACCATGTAATAAAACCTACAATATACCTATTAATACTTGGGCACTAATACTAGTGTCATACATCTTTGTACATCTTGGTGAGTTCAGGGTGTAATTCCTAATAAGAGTCATGATATTACCACATCAATTCTCCCCGTATGTTTGCAAGTTCCCAGACATGACCATGAATGTGAAGAATCTCATCCTCATCGATAACCCAACCAAGCAGTGAGTCCTCACCTAGGACACTCTCCCTTAGGAATAAGACCTCAAGATCATAAATTTTTCTTATATTCACTCACTCTAGAGGAGAATATTTCATATCCAAGGTTGTTAAAATAGGCTACTTGAGATACTCCTAAACCTCTAGATGCATCTTAGAAAATAGATCCATCAACTACCACTCACTATTGGCCTCTTGAATGGACTGTGTCTGAGTCTTCCATCTTAGAGCATCATCCACTGTATTACCTTTTCTGGGCATATAAGCAATATAAAAGTCAAAATACTATAAGTATCAAACCATATATTCTATCTAAGATTCAAGTAACGTTAAGTGGGAATGTTTTTGAGACTTTGATGGTCTATGTAAATGAAAATCCATTATCCCAATAAAAAATGCCTCCAATAGAGTAAGGCATGATCCAAAACTTCAAAATCGATGTTGTGTGTTGGGTAGTTACATTTGTGTGGTCTCAACTGATGAGACTCGTACACCACATCTCGATCTCTGTACATCAAAATGGCTCCTAGCCTAATTCCTGATGCATCACAATATATTATATAACCTATACCAGGATCGAGAAGAATTGATATCAACACTAAATTCAATCTCCCCCTATACCATTAGAAGGATTTATCACAAGCTTCAAACCACATAAACATAACACCATTCTTTATTAAACCCATAAGAGGTTCTACAAGGCATGGAAAGTCCTAAATAAAGTGCCTATAATATTCATCCATCCCCATGAAATTTCATATGTAAAATAAATTCTTGGGATAATACCATGATACCATGAATTTCACCTTCTATGGGTTAATAGATACTCCTATATATGAGATAATGTGACCTAGGAAGTGAACTTTATAAATAAAAAAGTGGCAATTTGTGATCTTAACATACAACTGGTGCTCTCTTAGTGTATTCAATATGATCTCAAGATGTTTGGCATGGTCGTTTTGAGATTAAGAATACACCAAGATGTCATCCAATAAGACTACCACAAATGAATTGAAATATGGGTGGAAAACCTAATTCATCAAGGCTATGAAAACTATAGGCATGTTCGTAAGACTGAATGACATTAATAGATACTCATAAAGGCTATATCTGCTATGGAAAGATGTACATGGTATATCCAAAGTCTTAAATTTCACTTGATGATATCATGAGTGTAGAAAGATCTTTAAGAAGTCCCTTGATCCATGGATCTAGTCGAAGAGATCATCTATGTGGGGTAGAGGATATCAGTTCTTGACTGTAAGATAATTCAGATGATGGTATTACACACAAATCCTAAGGTTCTTGTATGTCTTTTTAGTGAATAACATAGGTGAAACCCAAGGATAAGTATAAGTTCATATAAAACCCTTAGTCTATAAGTCTTCAAACTATCTATTGAGCTCATAAGGCTCTATAGGTGCCATCTTGTAAGGAGTAATAGATACCGGTGTTTCTCCTAACAATATCTCAATAGTGAACTCTACTTCTCACTCAAGAGGTAGTCCAGAAAAGTAACTGGGGATGACATCACTGAAATGATTAACCATCGAAGAAAAATAAACTTGTCACACCCCCTGATCATTCATGAAGATACTGGAGATATAGGTTGTTATTCCACCCAGTACATGATTTTTAGGTCCATCTTGGGTTTCATGGACATCTAATTCTCCCTTATGCATGTAGTTACCACCATCAGGTGATGAGAAGGTCACCTGCCATTGATAATAACCAATATGATCCCAATAAAGGTCTAACTAGTCTATTCCAAGAATGATGTAAAAACTAGTCATCTTTAGGATGAAGAGGCTCTATAAGAAACAAAATCCTTCAACCTTGATGGGAAAATCCTCAAATCGGTGTATAATCTTCGATTGTGCTCCCAATGGAGTATCTAGAGTCATTACCCCAAAAAAGTAATCAATTTCTAGGAAAAAAATTTCCATAATAGCCACACAAATAAAATAATGTGATGAACCTATGTCAAAAAGTATATACACTAAAATTAGAGGCTACAAAAATCATACCTCATACTATATAAGGCTTGAAAATATGTTCCTACAGTATATGCTATACTATATGAAGTTGGCCTATACCACGACCATGAACCATAACTTGGATACCCTGAGTAGGCCCACTCTACCGGAACTTCATCTCATAAGACTATCTCCCATGGACACATCCACTTCATATTCTTGATCAACCCTCAGTAGTCCAGCTTCTAGTTTGACATAGAGATGCTGATCCTACTCCCAAACACAGAGTCAGTGTAGATCCCTTCTCACTAAGTACCAGAGTAAAGTTTATTCAAAAACATTTTAGATGGCCTATTTTTTATATAGGCTCGAAATTCAATTGGATCATTATTTCATTGGAGCTTTGTGTGACCAGGATTCCCACACCAATGACATATCATGTAACTTTTAACATGTTCCATATGACTGGAACTACCCCCACGAGTGACTCAAGGCACAACTTTCAGTCACTCGATGAGCCTCTATCCTTTCCTGGTGCTGGACTTCCTAGGCCCACAACATCATCTTCCTTAAAGTTCCATTCAATGATGAGAGATTAGTTCACTATCTTTGGTATAATAGTCAATCAGAATATATTAACCTAAGATCGAATGGCATATACAATACCATCCTCAATCCATCTTGTTTTTATCAATTCATTGTCAGTGAGAGTTGGCGTGAAACATTTGAGATTCATGAAATGAGAAGAATACTTCATCATGGAAAAAACACCCCAATGAAGGTGTAAAAATTACCTAGCTCACTCAAATATTAGTGTAGATGGGAAGAAGTAATCATATAAGGCTATATGAAAATCCTTCAAGACCATATCCCGATGTTGACCAGCTCAGGTGGAAACATCCCACAATCGCTTGGAAGAATCACACAACATTTAGTTTCTGATATCGAACCTCATTTCCATAAGTGTCTTCAAGTGATCAAATATAGATAGTATAGCATCTAGTCATGAATCAGCTTCCTAGGGGCCACCATCCCCCAAGAACATAGGCAGATGCTACTACTAGAAATCTTGCATCAAATCTTCCATAGAAGAGGCAACTCATGGAGCTCCCTGCATGTATTGCATAAACTGTAGGAAACTCTCTCAGAACTAAGCATCAATGCCAAATTTGGATATAGAAGGAAGTGCTAAAAGTGGAACTATAATAGGTAATAATGGTGGCTCAAGGACCACCTCCTCTGGAGCATGGTCATCTCCACCTTACTGGAACTCGACCTGAGGCCATCATGGTGGCATATTTCTACAATTTACAAACACCTGCCTCAAAAAATAATCTGGTAGCTAAAAAGATCATAGATAAAAGAATAAGATAGGTGCAATGCCTTCCTATAAAATATTCAACACCCATATGCCTGATCCTAAATCTAGGTATAGGTAATTCTAAAGGATCATTAGAGTCATAAGAGACACTCCCTATTTCTCACTATTAAGGTCGGGTCAGGGAAAAGATCCCATATCATATACAAGGGTCCTGGTATATGGAGTGTTAATTGAAAGGTATAGAGGAAAACACCCTTTATGATGCAATTTAAATCCCCATTTAACGACAACCTTTATTTAAGAGTTTAAAATCCAGCCTATTCATTTTCACACATACACACACACACACACACACACACACACACACACACACACACACACACACACACAAATGCATATTTATCATAGTGCAGTTAGATGTATTTTCCATTCCCAAGTTATAAAGTCCTATACTTTATAAGTTTCAATCACTAATGGAATTTTTGGTATTTGTAACGGGATCCCATTGCAAATAAGTTTTAGCGACGGAGTCCCGTCGCAAATAGTCCATTGTAGAAAACGACGTCGCAAATACTATTTTTTGTGATGGGCCCATCATAAAAAATAGTATTTGCGACGAGGAACTCCACTGCCACAAATAAGTCTCTGATTATATACATTATATATAAATAAACATTTTTTCAACGGGCTTGTCGCAAATACTATTTGCGACAAGCGCTTGGTCCCATCATAAATACTATTTAAAAATATATATTTAAACTATTTGCGACGGAATCCCATCACAAAAGGTCCCATCGCAAATAATAACCAAAGTAAAAAAATTAATAAAATTATAATTATTGAAAAAATAATATTAATATTATTAAAATAATAAAAAAATAAAAAAATATTAAAATTCTCAATATTCTCAAAAAAATATAAAAAATTCATAAAATATTATTATTATTATTATTAGTAAAATAAAAAAACATTAAAAAATATAATACTAAAAAAATATATTTAATAAAATTATGATTAATGAAAAAATAATATTAATATTATTAAAAAAAATAAAAAAATAAAAAAATATTAAAATTCTAAATATTCACAAAAAAATATAAAAAATAATAAAATATTATTATTATTATTAGTAAAATAAACAAATATTAAAAAAATATAATACTAATAATAAATAATAAAATATTAAAAATAAAAAAAAATTAAATAATGCAATATTCGCACCAATATAAAAGATAGAAACTGTAAATAGTTCATATTATAACAAATCTTGAATTCAAATGTTTTTAACATAAAAAAAATCACTGGGGGGGTCATCTTCTAGAGGAGGTGGAGGAGCTGTAGGAGATGGTGGAGGAAACTCCATCCCTAAACTACGAGTCAAACGATGCATGTACTCCATCTGCTCATGATGCTGCTGCTGCCATCGACGCATCTCCTCATCATGCTACTACTGTTGCTGCTGCTGCTGCTGACGCATCTCTTCATGCTGCTTCTACAAACTCTCTATAAGCACAGTCTGAGTTCTCAACTACTCATGATACTATGAGGCAGAAGATGATGCCTCTCCACGAGCTTCTCTCGAGTTGGACGCCGACATCACAACGGTACCATAATAAGTAGCAGGAGTCAAATGAGAGTCGATACCAACTACTCAGCCCTTCTCAAAGCCATACTGAGTCACCTGTATCCATGCCGCCTCATCGAAATGGTGGGCACTGGTCTGATCAGTCATCTCATCCTGACTCCCAACCTGTGTCTGAGAGGTTGCAGCCTCATATGACTCCTTCAATTCCAATTTGAAATTAAAATTGTGAAAATATTATATGCAGTTAATTGTTAAACTGAAAAAAATAATACTAACCACAATCCGATGCTGGAGATTACTTCTAATCTCTCAAGTGGATGGATCACTGTACATCCTCTGATAAAGGTCGTACTCCATAATATCGGGATGCTCAACTGCCTATAGAAATATAAAATAAACTATTTATATTTAAAGTTATATAAAATATTTAAAAAAGATACTTACCAGATGCTCTCTATGCATACTGAATGTACGACTACCAGCTCGATGCGTCACCTCATGTCTCCCCCGGTTCTTCCAACCCACTGAAGACCTCCTTTGAAATCCACCACCCAACCAGTGTAAACATAATCCATCCCAAACGTGAGATGAAATGTACTCTGGTTAGTGGGATCTACACAACTCATCAAAATCTATCACTCCTACTTTCTTAATGGTCTTCCTTCTCAAATTTTGAAAAAACTGATGGAAACGGTCACGCATAGACACCTCTCATGCCGCATGGATAATGTCACACATGCTATCATCGATTTGATACCATAAACCCTACAAATAATTTATATTATCAAGTTATTAATAAAATAAATTTCAAAATAAATATTATTTATTTACGTACCAGCCAATGATTGAACATTCCAAGTTGTACATCAATGAGAATCTGTTCCCATGGGATCCATGGCTGAGAAAAATAATTGTGCAAGATAGCGCTCCCTTATCCAATATCTAAATGCAAAAAACTGTGAAAAAATAATAAATAATCAAACAATTAGTATATATATAAATAAATTAATGAAATCTGACTAAAATATACAGGTTACCATACCTCCATGTGTGTGGATCGAAGCCAAGACATGGACGTCGCTCGGGGATAGGGTTAGAAATCATTAGTTGCGCAAGACCGCACCCCCTCCGTGTACCCCCTGAGCCGCCAGTAGGCTGAGGGTCAGATGATCCCAAATCTTCCTCATCCAAAGGTAGCTCAGCCTCCTATAACTCACGAAATAGATCAGGGTCCATATGAAACACAAAATGATTGTTGTTAGCAGATAGTTGAAAATAACTATTATATATAGATATATATTAGTTATGATTATAACCAGAATTTAACTGTGTCAATGTTCACCTTCATCATCATCTTCATATCTGACAATGTCAATGTATTCATATTCCTCCTCGGCATCATCAATATCCATATGAGTTTCAGTTTCATCATCTCTTGTCATTTCAAATTCATTTATAAAATCATTAACATCTTCGTCACCATCGACCCTTAATTGCAGGGTTTCATCATCGATATTCACGTCTCTTTATAAAAAATATGGATTTTGAATAATCTTTTGAAAAATTTCAATTCCTTCCACTTCAGCAGAACCACATTCAGTTTGAGTAAACTGATTTTCCCAATATTTCATTTTTATTATGCTCCACCAATCACTTAGGTCTCTTGAAGTAGCACAATACTTTGAGTAATAAATTTTATGTGCCTATTGAGCCAGTAAAAATAGTTCATTTACTGCAAGAAGACTTTTATATTTTATATCGATGATTCCATGAGTCAGATGAACATACAAGCCTCTCTTATTATCCAACCACCGGAATTTAAACATCGTTATGTAATTCTGTCCTAGATAACACAACTCAATAATTTCATCCAGAATGCCGTAAATGTCAACTTCAGTTTCTCTATGATGTGATCCTCTTAAGAAAACTCCAATGTTCATTGTTTTTTTTGATTCCCCATATGCGCGTGTATGAAATCAAAAACCATTCACCACATATGCATTATAAGATTTAACCATTTTGGATGGTGGGTTACTCAATATACACAGTCGCTTATCAATTTTATCAGTATGTTGAGACACCTAAAAATTTGTAAAAAAATTATCAATATAATAAATAATAAATTTAATTGACATTAAACCATCAATAATTTATGTTACCAGTTTTTGAAACCATTGATATTTTTTTGTCTGCGTTCTTCAAGAGCAGCTGCTGTAATTTTTGGAAGTTGTTTCTTGATATGATTATCATATAACCTACAAATAAAATAATTTTACATATTGTAACACAAATTATAGAATAAGTGATAGAAGCACCCATAGTAAAAATGATTTCATTTATTCACAGTTGACCAAAACATATGTATGAGCTATGTGATGTTCATCATCTGAAATCCATCGTTCATGAACTCCACTGAAGCCAAGATTTGGATGATTAAAAAACGATAATTGATTTTCCATTTCTTTATTAAAATTTCCCTCATTCCATCCCATACAGTTTTGTTTTGATGGATATTCAGATTCAAAATAATGATAGCATAAAAAAGAAATTTCCTCTTGAAAATAAGCTTCAGCAATTGAGCCTTCAACCGATGCTTTGTTAAGTAATTTTTTCTTCAATTTTTTCATGCATCTCTCGAATGGGTACATCCATCGAAACTGTAATGGACCTCCACATTTAGATTTATGTGGAAAATGTAATATCAGATCTTCCATTGAGTCAAAGAAAGTCGGTGAAAATATTTTTTATAGTTTACATATAATTACAGCAACATCTTCTTCTAGTTTTCTTAATGCATCGTAGTCTGTTTTCATTGTAAAAATGTCTCGAAAAAATATGATATGTTTGTAATCGAATCCTAAATCATAGAATTCAACAAACCTCTGAATCCAATCGACATAATTCTTTCCATTATATCATGACAATCATGACCTTTTAATCCGGTAATATGACCATTATTAACACATCTTCCCAAATTGAAATTATAGCCATCTTGAAGTCTCAAATATGAAATCCACTGACAAAATAATAAGCAAATATCTTTGGATAATGTATAAGCTACTTTTGGCTTCATTAACCTCTATGATCTGACATTTTCAAATAGTTCAAGTTTTGGTTGCCTACAAATTTGGGAAAGATCTAATCGTGCCTTTACAGTATCTTTGTTCTTACCTGGTGTATCCAAAATTGTATGAAATAAATTATCAAAATAGTTCTTCTCAATATACATGAAATACAACATGTTTCGGACCAAAAAATTAGACCAATATGAAAGATCTCAAAAAATGATTCATTTTATCCAATTATTTTCTTTCCCAAAGCCATGAATTTTATGTTGGTTTAATGTTAGCCCAAATGTGATGGGAGGTAATGAAAATACAACTGATTTTAACTCCGTACATGCGATATTTTTTGGAGGTTCATCCATTTCAATTGTGCCTTTTCTGAAATGAGATTTGTTCCTATGAAAAGGATGATCAGTTGGAAGAAATCTGTGATGACATTCAAAATAGCAAGGTTTTTTTCCATTGACGAGCATAAAAGATTTTTTTTCTTTCATACAGTAAGGACATGATTTCAGACTATGTGTACTCCATCTAGATAACATTCCATATGCTAGAAAGTCACTAATCGCCCACATCAACGTAACTTTTAATATGAAATCTTGTTTTGCAGAAACATCATATGTATTAACACCATTACTCCACAATGCATTTAACTCATCAATAAATGGTTTGAAATAAACATCAATATTCTTTTTTGGATGTCCTGGGATTAATAATGTAAAAAAGATATAGGGATCCTTTATCAACATCCATGGAGGTAAATTGTATGGAGTTATAAAGGTAGATCAACATGAATACTGACTACCATAAGAACCAAATGGACAAAAACCATTAGTAGAAATACCCAATCACACGTTTCGGGATTCTAAAGCAAAAGATGAATGCAGATGGTCAAAATGTTTCCATGAATAACCATCAGATGGATGATTCAAGCTTTTATCGGTTGAAATATTGGGTTTGTTCCATGACATAATTGACGGTATGTTCTAAGACATAAATAAATGCTGAAACCTGGGTGTAAGGGAGAAATATCTCAACTTTTCTACAGGAATTGATCCAGACTTCCCTGGTAGATCTTCTTTATAGCTCGATTGTCCACATGTGGGACAACTATCCAACAACTCATTTTCACCAGAATATAAGATGCAATCATTTGCACATGCATGAATCTTCTGATAACTAAGGCCCAGATTAAGAACCAACCTCTTTCTCTCATACTAATTTGCAGGAAACACATTTCCTTCAAGTAACAGTGTTTTAACTAAAGAAAATATCTGATCAAAACAATTGTTTGATATTGCATTATCTGATTTAATAGCCATAAATTTTGCAACCGCTTCTACTTTGATTATCTTGAAACCAGGATATAATTCATCCTTAGTAGACCTCAATAACTCATAAAATTCAGATGGTGCCAACTCAGGAGTTAAATCAATATCATCTTGAGTTTCAGTTTGTTGAACAGATGGACCTACAACATCATGTACTAAATTTTGAAACCGTGATGGATCTAGAATCAAGTTATTAATATCTTCTCTGGAGCTGCGTTCACCGTGTTGATACCAAAAAATATAATCAGTTTGAAAATCAAACCGCAAGATATGTCCCCCAACCTTGTCAAATGTGTCAAACGTTCTCAGATCACATTTTTTTACAAGGACACTTAATTGTGCCTTCTGAAACATATTCTGGGTTTTATGATGCAAATGATAAGAAAGCTTCAACACCCTCAATATATAAAGGATTTAAACCATAACCATTTAGATTTATGTGCTTATTTATCCAAGTCCGATCATTTAATAATGACTGTTGTTGACTTCCTTGTTCCATATTTTTCTACAAAATATAAAATCATCACTATTTTTGAATAATTTGAAATTATAAAAACACTATCTAAAAAAAGAAGATAAATAATTACAACTACTTATTAATAATTACCATTATTTACAGGCGACACAATTTCCAGTGGATTGACGACTACTCTTTTGTCTGACAGCTCATTTACTTACCACTTTCTCACACTAAAATCACAATGAAGAATCTACTCGGAGGTACACATATTCATTCTCGTGCATATGAGAATGAATAAGCGTACCACCGAGAAGATTCTTCATTGTGATTTCAGTGTGAGAAAGATGCAAGTAAATGAGCCATCGGACAAAATAACCCCCTTTTCGTCGATGAATCATCTTCTTGCAACTGTCACCACCTGAAAACATTATGAAAAATGTGGTCCTATGAATGCATATTCAAACTCGTTCATATGAGATTGGATATGCATACGTAGAATCACACTTTTCATAATGTTTTGAGTCGGTGAAAGTTGAAAGGAGAAGAGTCATCGAGAAAAAGGAGTGCCGCCAATCCATTGGAAACTGTGCCAAGTTATTACAAGTTATTACAATTTATTACAATTGATTTTATTCCTAATTAATTATTATAATTTATTACAATTGATTTTATTCCTAATTAATTATCACTGATTATTACAATTGATTTTATTCCTAATTAATTATTACTAATTATTACTAAATATTACTAATTATTACTAATTATTACTAATTATTACTAATTATTACGAATTATTACTAATTATTACTAATTATTACTAATTATTACTAATTATTACTAATTATTACTAATTATTACTAATTATTACTAATTATTACTAAGTATTAATTAATAATTATTACTAATTATTAATTACTAATTATTACTAATTATTAATTACTAATTATTACTAATTATAAATTACTAATTATTACTAAGTATTAATTACTAATTATTACTAAGTATTAATTACTATTAATTACTAAGTATTAATTACCATTAATTACTAAGTATTAATTACTATTAATTACTAAGTATTAATTAATATTTATTACTAAGTATTAATTACTATTAATTATAATTAATTACAATTAATTACTATTAATTACTATTAATTACTAATTATTACTAATTATTACTAATTATTACTAATTATTAATAATTATTACTATTTATTACTAATTATTACTATTCAGTACTATTTATTACTAATTATTACTATTTATTACTATTCATTACTATTCATTACTATTTATTACTATTTAAAACTATTTATTACTATTTATTACTAATTATTACTAATTATTACTAATTATTACTAATTATTACTAATTATTACTAATTATTACTAATTATTACTAATTATTACTAATTATTACTAATTATTACTAATTATTACTATTTATTACTATTTATCACTATTTATTACTATTTATTACTAATTATTACTAATTATTACTAATTATTACTAATTATTACTATTTATTGCTAATTATTACTAATTATTACTAATTATTCCTATTTATTACTAATTATTACTATTTATTATTTATTACTATTTATTCCTATTTATTACTATTTATTAATATTTATTCGTATTTATTACTATTTTCTATTTATTACTATTTATTATTACAAATAAATTTTGTTAACAAAACAATATAAATCTAATTTAATTACAACCAATCAACAATAATTAAAATTAACATAAAAATGAAATAAATACTAAATAAAATAAAATATAAATACCTTTAAACTTGATTTCCTATTGATGTAAATGACTTCACAACTTCTTCGTAAAAAAAACTAATTCAGAGAAATTTTCACTCTGAAAATAGAGTTCAGAGAGAGAGAGAGAGAGAGAAAGTGAAAATTGAGAGGAGGAATAGAAAAAACGGATGAGGGGTATATATATGTTAGATTAGTTACGACATGACTATTTGCGATGGGTTACCCATCGCAAATACCTTTGCCCACATTAATTACTGTCAGCAATTAAAAGGGTATTTGCGACGGGAACCATCGCAAAAAGTTTCTGCTGACGCACTTTTTGCGACGGGACAATATCCCCTCGCAAAAACCTATTTACCACCGTTGGGTATTTGAGACGGGTCCCGTTGCAAATACCCTCCGACCGACGCACTATTTGCGATGGGGGAATCCCCCCGTCACATATAACCTTCCCACGGTTTGGCGCGCAAACCGCGCCAAACCACTCCTAAATTTTTGTGACGAGACCCCAAATCCCGTCGCAAAGAACCAATTATTTGCGATGGGATGAATCCCCCATCGCAAATAACCTCTGGGACAGACTATTTGTGATGAGAATTAATCCCATCGCAAATAGCCCGTTGCAGAAAGCTATTTTTCCCATAGTGAATTGGTATTACATGTAACTATCACCAACCTTTATAATGGTTTAATTAAATGGATAACCATTCCCAATTTATAAAGGACCACACACTTTATAAATTGAAATTGTAATCCATTTAATCTAAAACACTAATGTTTTAGCCATGTGGCCAATGGTCCATGGATCAAACATGAAATAATTGGTTAGTTAGAGTGCCACCATCAACCTAGGCAAAGCAATGAGATGCACCTATATGGAATGGAATAATACATGACATGTGAATCTCTATGTGCCTATGATTATGCATGTACACTACTTAATTTCCTTAGTAGGACAAGGGTAAATGAGAAATCCATAAATACCACATCATAAACAAGTGCATCACCCAAAGGTGAGATCAGTATAATTGTAAATAGAGAAATACAAAACAACAAGTCCCATATTAGGAAATTTGGATTTTTTATCTGTATATGGGTTAGCTTTTCCCAGCCATAGGATCATTACCAAATTCAAACACTCCCTAATCTCCTGTATAATCATTCCAAAATAGTAAGAGAAAATGAAAAAAGCTTCTTTGAGACCACTTTGTAGAATCCTAGACCTAGTTTACTCTTAAGTAATCGAACTCGATTGGCTACATGGCCTCAAGAGTGCCTCCCTATATGTCAGAGGCTACCGACTAGTAGTGAGGACCTAGGGTGTGTCCATGGGGAGAATATTCCCTTTGATCAAAGTGGATCATAATGGTAGATGATAGATAATAAAATAGTGGAAATAGTAATAATTATATGAATAAGTGAAAGCAGAAATAAATCATTCAGATAAATATCAGCAATATCATATAAAAAAGATGTAATTTCATGTTACTACACAAAAAGGAAGGGGAATACTTAGGATCCTGAACAACATGAATATACAAAATTCTATACAAAAATAAATAGAAGACCAAAAATATCTATAGTAGAATCATGAGCATAATCTTGGTCCTTTGCTCTCATACTCCATCCTAGTACTAACAATAAAGCATCTATATCCAGACCCTTTCCTTTGTCCCTACCTACAACCAAGATGTCTTTTCAGGTACCAATAAGCAGCCCGAGCAAGGTGTGAGTTATACTCAGTAGGCCACCACCAATGATATCTAGTATGGTCCAATCAGTTCATTTAAAATGATAGTGTGCATATAAAGTAAGTGTAAATAAATAATGTAAATTGCAACCAAGTTCGGCTAGGTTTCTAGAGAAAACCCACCTGACTATACCTGCTTTATCCTAATCTGAAATATCTCTTAACACATGTCACCATATATATATATATAAGTATGAGTATATATATATAAATATAAATAGTTATATATATAAATATATTCACTCTATACGTAGTATTGTATATAGCCATATATATATAGATACAAAGTACTAGCTAGGACCCGAGGCGTAACTCAGACATCCATGCATAATCATAAGAATCTCATGCTGTAGATAAGGGTACTAGCCCAAGCATTCAATTAGGGATATAGATTTTATCATATCCATCAGCCCAATGAGTGAAGTGAAATTTCATGTCCAAAAACCTCTAAGGAATGTGAAGCATCATGTCTAATGTTCAATAAATCATGTGATATGTCATGCTCAACATCACATGTCAAGGTAGTGTGCAACATCATGTACAAAACTAGCCTTAATCGTATCTCAACATCCATTTTACATGGGTGAATAATAATAATAATAATAATAATAATAATAATAATAATAATACTCCATCATGTAAGTACTTATTTTACATAATCCAACGGTGTAATCCATAATTTATATAAGAGAACATGACATGGTTGCACCATTCACTTCTTTTAATTCAATCAAGGAATTACAATTTCATTATCAAACCAGCCCCACTTTGGAGGTGGGGTAGGTCAAAATAGTATTTATGAGGTCAAGTAAATTTCATAAGTACACCTCAAAGGGTGGAATAGATCGAAAGGAATGTCCTCCAATAATAACAAGAGTGTAAAGGGGAATTCCTAGCATGATGGTCTCGCCCAAATTTACCCAAGTTTTAAGGGTTAAGCAGTCGCTTGTAGTGTAGCTTGGGTTGTCGAATCCTCAGAGACCTAAGAAGAACCTTTAGACACTAAATAAAAAGGGATGAATTTTTGGCTATGAAGTGGCCAACTTGGGTTGATTTTAGATTGTTTTGAAAGAGCACTAATAGATCTATGTGAATTCAAATTATGAGAAAATGAGTTGATCCTAGGTTATTGCTCGGGGTGAATTGAATGAATTCCTTTTTTACGATTTTAATTTCATTAACTAGAGAAGGATTCATGAAATTAATTAAAACTAACCTCATCACTTACTGATTAAACACCTTCAAAACATATGACAATCCCCTATACACTTGTAGGATCATTTTCATGAGCACTCCAAGGTAAAGGATGTAATTAGCACATGAAAGTGGGGTGAATAAATTCAATAAGGAAGAGGAAGAATAAAAATCATTGAATGAAAGAAACTCAATTAAAAGAAATTAATAACATTTAGGGCATGAGAAATAACATTCAATCCAGCCCATTTCTACTCCCTTGGATCAACCCATAAAAGAGCTAGCCCTCCATTGATTACAAGTTCTCAACGGAAGCGGAAAGTAGACTTATGAGGGTGGAATTGAAGAAGTAAAAACAACAAAAATAACGATCACTCCACCGTTGTGTGAACAAAATCACAAGGTTTGGTGTGAATAAATTCACAATTTGAGGCAACGGTATCAAGGTGATAAGGAGAAGGACAGAACAATAGAAGAAGAAGAACTTTTATTGAAAACTAAGGTGATTCGAACAACTTACATGAGAAGGAAGAACATTACAAAGGCAAATTGGCATAATAACATTACAATGAAAAGAAAGCACCCAACCTCCCTAAATCTACCACTACTACTGCCTTAAATAGGAAGAAATGAAGCCTTGGACGATCCCCCAACATCCCATGTGCCTTTAATTAATTATGTTGGGGAAAGGTGGGTGGAACATTAATGATGAGAGACTTTTCCACTTCTTGCCCCGAAGTTGCAGCCAGCTTGCATCCACCGGAAAGACGCGACTAAAGGACCTTCTAGAAGGCCTAATTTGAGTAGTCCCTAGATTACTTAAATGAATCCCCAGATGTACCCTAACAGCATGTAAAATTTCAGCCCAAAATACTTTGTGGTTCGGGAGATATGATTTAAATAGTGGGCTGTTTTTCTGGGCCTTAGACTCTGGCCCAAAATTAAAGATTCAACTTGGGCCGACTTAATCACCACCATTGAGGACGAATTAGCACTGGATCCAGAATAATTATTTGTTCCCCTATATGTCTTCTATCCTTACATAAATTTTGGGCTTCATTGGGATTGTATTGAGGTCCCCATAGTCCGATCAGTGGGATGATATCCAATCTGCCTTCTCCAGAATTGTTTCCTTTAATCGCCAAATATCTCCATCATCCTTTATTAATAATCCATTGATCCCTGAATAAAAAATGTTCATAATTAAGTTCATATCCATTTCCAAAAATATAAAATTAAAATATGGATATTTACATTCTTTAAAATCAGATGAAACATTGGGCCTAAATTGGTGCACATTAGGCATGAAGTGCACAAATGATGAGAATGGGTGTTCAAAATGTAAAATGCGCTAAAATGGTATTTATGAATAGAAAGTCACATGAAAACTGCATATATTATCAATTAATATTATCCTATTAAAGTGGCTAATCACACCCCACAACTTGAGTTTTGCTAGTCCCGAGCAAAATATATCTCACAAAAATGAAATTCGAATGACCTTTTCCAAAAACATTTTAATACACATTTCTCACCCAAAGATCACATACCAAACAATTATGAAACCCATAAAAATCATTTAAAACAAGCTATTTCCATAAGCATATCTCAAGCCCAAGCCCATTCCTTTGTTCAAATTCATTTCCATATTTCATCCAAATTCAATTAAGCATGATGAAGTGTTGTGCGTCACAATAGACATGGGGGTTCATTTTCATTCAAGGGAGAAAAGATGGAAGCGCTAGGAGCAATCAAATTTTAATAATAAGATGAGTACTCATTTTTTATTTTCTTTTTTTTTGGTTTTTTTTTTGCAATTTTTCCATGGTAATTGAAATTGAACTCAATCGAGTCAACCCATGTAGCAAGACTTTGCCGATGACTCCCAGGCTCAAAGACCTTAGGGCACCAAGTGAAGCTCACATACTCGGGCATCATCTCGAGTTAACCCAATCAAAAACAAATTCAAATTACCAAAAATAGAGATAAAATGCCCAACTCTGGGCCAGACAACTATGGAGTCACGATCCCCAAGTACCGAAATCCACACATTAGGTCAATTCATTGCTCTACACGCAATTGATTTTTTTTTGAATACTCATGTTAAAATTAAAATGATCGCCAATCCTATGATATTTATTATGGGTCTCCAAGAACTCAAACTAAGAACCCACAATCTAGAGGACGTGCATTGTGTTTTTTTATTAAATGGATGAAAATATAACAGTGAAAAATCACATCGGACAATCGCACTTTCCAAAATCTATGCACATGAACATAAACTTGCATTAAAATCAGAATCAAGGCATGCAAAATTATTTGATATCCAATTTCAGAGTTTGGAATGTGTGTTATCATGTTCAAGCTTAATGGAAATTTTTCCTTCCACACATTTTCATCTCCCCCCCCCAACTTGGAATACACTGTCCCCAATGTTTAAAGAATTGAAACATAGAAGTGGCAGGATAGAAGTTCAACGAAGACATTGAAAATGAAAATTATGGAATGAAGTCACCTGGTGGTTGATGTTGAAAATGCATTCCCATGTCTCCCTTCAGTTCTGGTTTATCTCCCAATGGCTTGGACGGTTGTGACTAGATTTTCCCAATGACCTATGACATGCCTTAATTTTTTTTAATATATATATTTTTTGTATTTTTTTTAACCTAAAAAAAAGTATAAATAACATAAACTGATGATACATTGTCTTCTTTATATTTTCTGGGTAAGGTATTACTCAAGGATCACACCGCGTGACACAGATGAATACGGTGCTCCCCTTTCATACCCATCCGTACTCATAAAAGAAGAAAAGGTCAACAATCTATTTTTTTTAAAAAAAAATACCAACAAAAACAAAAATATAAAATAAAATAAAATAAACTGATGATACATTGTCTTCTTTATATTTTCTGGGTAAGGTATTACTCAGGGATCACACTGCGTGACACGGGTGAATACGATGCTCCCCTTTCGTACCCATCCTTACTCATAAAAGAAGAACAGGTCAACAGTGTATATATATATATATATTTTTTAAATAACAAAATGAAGAAGAAGGAAAGAAAGAAGAAAAAAAAAGATTCACAAAGATTAGAAACATGAAGACCACGGGTTGCCTCCCGTGCAGCGCTTTTGTTTAACGTCGTTAGCCCGACATGGATCCTAAATCTATCAATTCTTTCCTGGTTCATAGGTTGGCTCTGTTAACTCTACCTCTATTTCCTGTTTATTTAATGATTCAATGAATGGTTTTAACCAATGACCATTGACCTTAAAAATGTTACCACTTATGGGATCCTGAATCTCTACTGCCCCATGGGGGTACACATGATGCACTATGAATGGACCTGACCATCTAGACCTTAACTTTCCCGGGTGTAAATGAAGTTTTGAAATATACAAGAGCACACATTTTCCCAGTTCAAATTGTTTGACTTTGATATTCCTAGATTGGTAGGCTTGAACTCTAGCTTTATTTACCCTTGAATTTTCATAAGCCTCCATCCTAAGTTCCTCAAGTTCATTAAGATCCAACTTCCTCTTTTCTTCGGCTAAAGAAATGTCGAAATTCATTTTTTTGATTGCCCAAAATGCCTTATGCTCAATTTCAACAGGTAAATGGCATGCTTTTCCATAAACCAACCTATATGTTGACATTCCTAGGATGGTTTTGAATGCTGTACGATATTCCCAAAGAGCATCCAAGAGTTTCTCAGACCAATCTTTCATAGAGGGGTTGACAGTTTTTTCAAGAATTTGCTTAATCTCCCTATTTGCTAACTTAGCTTGACCATTGGTTTGAGGATGGTACGCAGTGGAAACTTTATGAGAAATTCCATACTTAGACATGAGTGAAGAGAATGGGAGATTACAGAAATGGGTTCCACGATCACTGATTATATCCCTAGGAATTCCAAATCTAGAAAAGATATGCTCTTTTAGGAATCGGATCACAACTTAATGATCATTAGTCTTGGTGGGAATGGAATCAACCCATTTTGAGACATAATCAACAACTAAGAGGATGTAGAGGTATCCCTTAGAGTTTGGAATGGGTCCCATGAAATCAATTCCCCAAAAATCAAAGATTTCAACGACTAGAATGGGAGTGAGGGGCATTTGATTTCTTTTGGAAATGGATCCTAATTGCTGACACTGAGGAAAACCTTTGCAGTATTGGAAGGAATCCTTAGTGAGGTTTGGCCAGTATAAACCACTTTGGAGGACCTTTGCAGTGGTTTTCTTTGTAGAAAAGTGGCCTCCACATGCCTCTCCATGACAAAATTTTAGAATGGACTCTTGCTCAGACTCGGGAACACATCTCCTGATGATTTGATCAGGACAGAACTTGAAGAGGTAAGGATCATCAAACACGTAGTGTTTGACATCAGAAAGGAATTTTTTCTTAGCTTGGGTCCCCAGGAATTTTGGAATGTCACCCGTCACCAAATGGTTTGCTATGTTAGCATACCAAGGTAAATCACTCACTGAATAGAGGTGCTCATCGGGAAATGAATCAGACACAGAGAGGTGGTGTGAGTTGTCTTTGAATTCCATCCTAGAGAGGTGATCAACTACAACATTTTCAACACCCTTTTTATCCTTAATGGTTAAATCGAACTCTTGAAGAAGAAGGACCCACCTAATCAATCTAGCCTTGGCGTCTTGTTTTTGGAAAAGGTATTTTAGGATGGAATGGTCAGTGAAGACAATGATGGGTGATCCTAAGAGATAAGACCTAAATTTCTCTAAAGCAAAGACAACATCAAGCAGCTCTTTCTCAGTGGTGGTGTAGTTTATTTGTGCATCATTTAAATATTTGATTGCATAAGCAATGACACATGGAGTTTTCTCACACCGTTTTCCTAAGACTGCTCCTACAGCGAAGTCACTTGCATCACACATGAGCTCGAAAGGAAGTTTCCAATTTGGAGATTGCATGATAGGTGGAGATATAAGAGTTGACTTGAGTGTAGAGAATGATTCCTCACAGCTTTCTGTCCATAAAAATGGAGTATCTTTTACCAATAGAGCACAAAGTGGTCGAGAAATAGAGCTGAAATTCCTAATGAACCTTCTATAAAAGCCAATATATCCTAAGAAGGACCTCACTTCCTTAACAATTTTAGGAGAGGGAAGGTGACGAATGATGTCAACCTTAGCTTTATCAACTTCAATCCCTCTACCAGATACCAGATGACCTAGAACATGTCCTTCCCTTACCATGAAATGGCATTTTTCCCAATTTAGTATGAGATTCTTATCCTCACACCTTGACAAAACCTTTTCAACATTTAGAAGGCATCCCTCAAAAGTATCCCCAAAGATGGAGAAATCATCCATGAAGACCTCTAAACAATCCCCCACCATGTCTGAGAAGATTCCCATCATGCACCGCTGGAAGGTACCAGGGGCATTACATAACCCAAAGGGCATGCGCTTGAAGGCAAAAGTGCCGAATGGACAAGTGAAGGTCGTTTTTCCTTGATCCTCTAAAGAGACTTCGATTTGATTATACCCCGAGAATCCATCTAGGAAGCAGTAGAATTGATGACCCGCCACTCGCTCGAGGACTTGATCTATAAAGGGCAAGGGGAAATGGTCTTTCTTGGTACAAGAGTTGAGCTTCCTATAGTCAATACAGACTCTCCATCCACTACTAACCCTTGTTGGAAGCATCTCTCCATCATTATTGGTTATTACTGTGATTTCAGCCTTCTTTGGAACCACATGGATTGGGCTAACCCACTCACTCTCAGCTATAGGATAGATGATACCAGCTTTTAACAATTTCAAAAGTTCTTTTCTCACTACTTCCATGAGATTAGGATTGAGTCACCACTGAGGTTGACGACATGGCTTTGAATCGAATTCTAGAACAATTCTATGAGTCCCGATAAGTGGGATAATCCCAGGAATATCTGATAGGGTCCATCCAATGGCTTTCTTGTGTCTCCTAAGGACATCTAGAAGCATCCTCTCATGATTGGATTCAAGAGAGGAAGAAATGACAACAGGAAATGATTGATTGTCCCCTAAGAACGCATACTTTAGTGATGAAGGTAAAACCTTAAATTCAAGATCAAAGTGGTTATCACTTTCCAAGAAAGGATGAGACTTTGTATTGAACTCAGTTTCTTTGTTCACATTTCTTGACAAAATTGGTTCCTTGTGAAGAGAATTTTCATCCACTAAATTAGCTAGAGTAGTTTCATGAATGGGTATGGACTCGATGTTATTGATTTCACCCATGGTATCATTGATTGGTGATTCTAGAAAATCATCAATAGAGCAATCTAAAAGAGATTCAAGCCAAGGATACAAATTTCCCTCATGTGAACAAAGAAAATCAATCTCTTCTTGACTTAAACATCCTTCGGTAATTCCTTGATGTTCCTTGAGTTCACTATCAACACTACCTATCCAATTAACCTCATGGATCTCTTCATCATCCCCAATTTGAGAGTTTTCATTGTAGATGTTCAAGTCTAGACTCATGTTTCCAAAGGTGATGGTCATGTTCCCATTTCGGACTCGGATAACAGAGTTGATTGTTGCAAGGAAGGGACGACCAAGGATGATTGAGGTTTGCTCCCTAGGACCTAAGATTGTGTGATTTTATAGAACAATGAAGTCAGCTGGGTAAATGAAATTTTCAACTTTCACCAAAACATCCTTTAAGATCCCCTTTGGAACTCGAATACTACGATCAGCAAGTTGAAGAGTGACAGATGTGCGTTGGAGTTCTTCGAGCCCTAACTGACAATACATAGCATAAGGAATGAGGTTCACACTGGCTCCTAGATCACACAAGGCTTTGACAACTTTGTTCTCTCCTAGTTCAACATTTATGTAAGGGCATCCCGGGTCTTTCATCTTTGGAGGAAGGGTTCCTTGGATTGTTGTGCTAACATTTGCTGCCAGAAGGACTTGGTTCTTATGTGAGAATTTCCATTTAAATATACATAGGTCCTTAAGGTATTTTGAGTATGCAAGAATGGTTTGAATGGCATTGAGGAGTGGAATGTTCAACTTGACTTGTGAGAATATTTCCCTCAATGTTTCACTCAATTCAGGCTTGGTTTTCCCCCTCATGCGTTGAGGAAATGGGGCAGGTTGTGGGGTTGTTTTTTGAAGAGTTGTTTCTTTCACATTTTTATTAGTATCTTCAGTTTGTTCATGTGTTTCATTTGAATTTTCATTAGAGTTTGAATCTTCAGGTGGGTTTTGAACTATTTGTTCAGGTTTCTCAATTGATTTCCCACTTCTCGAAACTGTCACAACCTTTAGTTGTTCATGAGTTGTTTGAGTGCAACTTGTCTCCCCCCTTGATGTTTGTTGTGGAATGGCCTGTGTGGGCATGGGTGACTTTCCAGTTTTGATGGTTTGAAGTTCTTGTTTAAGGGACGAGACTTCTGAGTTCATCCTTTCCATTTGTTTGCAAAGTTGTTCAAGGATTGGGAGAGGGACAGATTGGGAAGGGGTTTGTGTTGGTTGGGTTATCCCAGGGGGATACTTTGGTTGTTGGATAGGTTGTTGGTATTGGACTGGAGGATGTTGGTATTGGACTGGTTGTGGTTGGAATTGGTTATGGTTTTGAAAATTTTGTGTAGGGTAGGGGTTTGGTCCTTGTGGTTGGCTAGGTTGTTGGTTATCTTTCCATCGGAAGCCTGAGTGGTCATTATACCTTGGGTTGAATGTGTTTGGGTATTGAGGCTTTTGAAAGTTTAGGGCATTGACTTCAGCAGGTGGTCCTCCTAAAAGAACATCCTTGATTGATGGAATGGTTGGGCAGTTGTCTGTTTTGTGGTCATGTTTATCACAGATTGTGCAAACAGAGTCTACAGTTTGGATTTCATTGATCTTCCTATGGTCTATCTCTTCAACCTTCCTAGAGAGTGCTGCAAGTTTTTCCCTAAGGATTTCCTCTTCCCTAAGTGTATGCATTCCAGTAGTTCTTTGAGGCTTTTCAGAATAAGGTGATGTTCCCCATGTTTGGTTTTGTTCAGCAAGGATTTCTAGATACTCATAAGCATCATTTGGGGATTTGTTTTTAAAGGTCCCATTACACATCATGTCAATGAATTATTTGTTCCCCGGGCCCAAACCTTCATAGAAAATTCTTACTTGTTCAGGAATAGAAAAACCATGGTGTGGAACCATGTTTAGGGTGTCTTTGAACCTCTCCCATGTTTCATAAAATGACTCTCCCTCTTTTTCAAAAAAATTTTGGATGCTCTTTTTTAGTTCAATGGTTTTGTGATGGGGGATGTATTTTTTGTAAAATTATCTTTGCAATTGGTTCCAAGTGTGGATTGATGAAGGTCTCAGATTATTTAACCAATTCTTTTCTCGATCCTTAAGTGAGAAAGGAAAGAGCCTCATCTTAGCTGACTCAATTTGATGTGGTGAGCACATGGTTTCAACAATGTCATTGAACTCCTTGACATGAAGGTAAGGCATTTCTGACTCCATCCCATGGAAGGTTGGAAGGTGGTTTAGGATATGAGGTTTAAATACATAGTGGGCATCTCCTACGGCAGCATGCCTAATGCAAGAGGGTGCATTGGTCCAGGTAGGTGTAAGGTAGTCATTCATGGTTTGATCGACTGCATTCCCCAAATTTGGGGCTGCCTCATTTGGATTTCCATTTTGGTTCCCGCCCGGGTTTATGAGTTGGTTTCTTTGAAGACCCTCCATTGAAATTGACTCAATCTTTAACTCTGGGGTATTAGGAAGGTTAGGATCCAATGGTGTACTTGACTCCCCTATCCTATGACTTTCCACCCTAACTAGTCTGTTTGAGTTATCGCGTGTGAAGGCGGACATGCGCCAAAAAAAAGCAAGAAAGGGAAAAGATAAGAGATCTTGGGTGAGAATAGAAGAATGGGGGTGAGGAAAGAAGGTTTTTGTCTAAGGAACTTACTTGGTCCCCGGAAACGACGCCAAAATTTAGTCTTGCCCAAATTTACCCAAGTTTTAAGGGTTAAGCAGTCGCTTGTAGTGTAGCTTGGGTTATCGAATCCTCAGAGACCTAAGAAGAACCTTTAGACACTCAATAAAAAAGGATGGATTTTTGGCTATGAAGTGGCCAACTTGGGTTGATTTTAGATTGTTTTTAAAGATCAATAATAGATCTATGTGAATTCAAATCATGAGAAAATGAGTTGATCCTAGGTTATTGCTCGGGGTGAATTGAATGAATTCCTTTTTTTATGATTTTAATTTCATTAACTAGAGAAGGATTCATGCAATGAATTCAAACTAACCTCATCACTTAATGATTAAACACCTTAACATATGATAATCACCTATACACTTGTAGGATCATTTTCATGAGCACTCCAAGGTAAATGATGTAATTAGCACATGAAAGTGGGGTGAATAAATTCAATAAGGAAGAGGAAGAATAAAAATCATTGAATGAAAGAAACTCAATTAAAAGAAATTAATAACATTTAGGGAATGAGAAATAACATTCAATCCATCCCCTTGATATTCCCTTGGATCAACCCATAAAATATCTAGCCCTCCATTGATTACAAGTTCTCAACGGAAGCGGAAAGTAGACTTATGAGGGTGGAATTGAAGAAGTAAAAACAACAAAAATAACGATCACTCCACCGTTGTGTGAACAACATCACAAGGTTTGGTGTGAATAAATTCACACCTTGAGGCAAAGGTATCAAGGTGATAAGGAGAAGAACAGAACAAGAGAAGAAGAAGAACTTTTATTGAAAACTAAGGTGATTTGAACAACTTACATGAGAAGGAAGAACATTACAAAGGCAAATTGGCATAATAACATTACAATGAAAAGAAAGCACCCAACCTCCCTAAATCCACCACCACTACTACCTTAAATAGGAATAAATGAAGCCTTGGCAGATCCCCCAACATCCCATGTGCCTTTAATTAATTATGTTGGGGAAAGGTGGGTGGAACATTAATGATGAGAGACTTTTCCACTTCTTGCCCCGAAGTTGCAGCCAGCTTTCATCCACCAGAAAGACGCGCCTAAAGTACCTTCTAGAAGGCCGAATTTGAGTGGGCCCTATAATACTTAAATGAATCCCCGGATGTCCCCTAACAGAATGTAAACTTTCAGCCCAAAATACTCTGTGGTTCGGGAGATATGAATTAAATAGTGGGATGTTTTTCTGGGCCGCAGACTCTGGCCCAAAATTAAAGATTCAACTTGGGCCGCCTTAATCACCACCATTGAGGACGAATTAGCACTGGATCCAGTATAATTATTTGTTTCACTATATGTCTTCTATCCTTCCATAAATTTTGGGCTTCATTGGAATTGTATTGAGGTCCCCATAGTCCGATCAGTGGGATGATATCCAATCTGCCTTCTCCAGAATTGTTTCCTTTAATCGCCAGATATCTCTATCATACTTTATTAATAATCCATTGATCCCTGAATAAAAAATGTTCATAATTAAGTAAATATACATTTCCAAAAATATCAAATTAAAATATGGACATTTACATTCTTTAAAATCAGATGAAACATTGGGCCTAAATTGGTGCACATTAGGCATGAAGTGCACAAATGATGAGAATGAGTGTTCAAAATGTAAAATGCACTAAAATTGTATTTATGAATAGCAAGTAACATGAAAACTACATATATTATCAATGAATATTAGGCTCTTAAATTGGCTAATCACATGAACAACCATTTAATTAAGAAATATTTATATTTCTAAGGAAATTTGTGAAAGGTTTTGTGTTAAAGCATCATGTAACATGATACATAGAAATAATACTTAAGGTATAAATACTATACCACCTAACATATAGTATTAGATGAATCCTAATTCAGTATTAGATTCATATTTGAGCTAGAACAAAAGAAATCAATGAAATAGAAAAATTCCCTGAAAATAGGGAATATTATATTTCTTGGAAATATCATTCATGAGGGAAAGATAAACTGATAAATAAAGGAATATGATTATATATCTTACTAATGGCTATCCAACATAACCTATGGTGAACAATTCTTACACCGTATAAAGAACCTATATTAAAGCCTAGGTGGAGGCCTAAGGGGAGATTTTAATGGAGGGAGGAGGCTACTGTGTGATTTGGGAAGGAAAAATAGGGATTATTTTTAAGGAAGGTTGGGGAGAAAATTTAATTTCACTTAGTTTTAAATAGGTTCATGTTTTGGCCACATGATTTAGCCAAACCATGTACCAACCATGTGGCTCCACTTCCTAAGTGGCACTAACCGTGCGAGATAGGCACACCATTTGAGAAAACCTTACATAACTTGTGCACCCCTCTACATACCTCTATAGAACCCTATATGTTTTTCCCAAACCATGTTCCCTCAAGGGCATAATTTTAAAAAACCTCTCACTTACTCCGTTTCCTCCAAAAATCAGAGCTCTAGGCTTTGAAAAATCCCCATACACTCCCGAAATCTCCCTTAAACTCTTAGGAACTTTCATAAAGATAAAAAAGAAAGGTTTAAACTAAAATTTATATGATCTGTACCTTAGAATAAAATCTAGGATGTTATATGACCTGACTCTTGTAGAAGATAGATTCCTATAGAATTTTTCATGGCCACAGTGAGACCTTACAATGTCCTTCTAGGTATGGATTAGATATCCATAGTTCATGCATAAATTGACCATTTTAGGTAGAAAATGTGGTGTGATCATATTTATGGTACAAGGTTTTACTTTTTAGTGATAATGAATATCAGATAGAGAATGATGAGATCATATGCAATATGATACAACCAATTACTCATCAGTTGGCTAGTATTATCCTTGGAGTAGTGGATGTTGTGATATTATAGCTTCCTATAATTGTGGAAAAGAATGAGGATGTATTCCTTGAGGACATTTTTGGATTACCTCCCCAACAACAGGTTGAATTATTCATATAATTACACCTAGGTATTTCCCTGATATCTACACCAACATATTGTATGGTTCCCATAGATCTTTGAGAGATGAATGTGCATTTGGAGGATTTGCATAAGAAGGGATTTTTTAGACCCAGTATATCCCCCCCAGGAATCCCTAGTGTTATTCACCATGAAGGAGGATGTGATCTTGATATTATGTGTAGATTACCATTGACTAATTTTGGTGACCATGAAGAATAAATATCCACTATCAAGAATCCATAACCTCTTTGATCATTTGAAAGAGGCGATATGGTTCTCAAAGATTGAACTCAAGTCAGGGTATCACCAGCTCTAAGTTTGAGATGAAGATATATAGAATACGACATTATGATGTCTCTATGGTCACTATGAGTACCTAGTGATGCCTTTCAGCATGAATAATGACTCAACATTGTTCATGGGACTTATGAACCTGATCCTTCATCCTTTCATGAACTGGTTCATGGTAGTATTCATCGATGACATCCTTGTGTACTCGACATCAAATTAGGAGCACATAAGATATTTGAGGATGGTCCTGAACATACTTCAAGATCACTAGATTTATGAGAATATCTTGAAGTGCCAGTTATGTATTCAAGAGGTCCACTTCATGGGACATGTCATATCAGAAGAGGGAGTAGTTGTGGGTCCAGTAAAGGTTAAGTTAGTTCTAGCTTAGGAGCCACCCAAGAGCATGTTTAAGGTGTGAAGATTCCTTAGGTTGGAAGGATTATATAGGATATTCTTGTCCAATTTCTATAATATTTCACCACCCTTGAAAACTTTCATCCAAAATGGGTAACCTTTAATGTGTGTGGAGAGGTGCCAACAAGATTTTCAATAGTTGTGGAAGAGGTTGATGAATACCCAAATCATGATACTACTAAAGGAGGGTGTTGAGTATGTGGTGTTTTACTACGACTCCAGAGATGGGATTGGAGGTGTTCTGATGCAAATGTAGGAGGTGATTTCTTATGGGTCCTGACAGCCGAGACCCCGTGAAAAAAATGTGCAACCCATGATCTAGAGTTGGAAGTAGTGTTCTTTACCCTAAATATGTGGAGACACTACCTTATAGATGAGAAATTTATCATCTATTATGACCACAAGAATCTCAAGTACATCTTTTCATAGAAAGATCTTGACTTGAGATAGATGTAGTGGCTAGAGTTCCTCTAGGATTATGAATTTGAAATTTTATATACTCCCAGAAAAGGGAAAATGATAGAAAATGATCTCAGTAGGACATATTCTTCACAGTTTTTGAGAGGGGAATCATAGTAGTTGGCCTCATTATAGTTGTAATTAGTATAAGAGAATAGTAAAAATTACCTCCAGTCTATGGTTTCTACCCCTACAATTATTCATTGTGTTAGGGAGGATCAACATAGAGATATAGATTATAAGGCCTTTCATGTTCAGATATCCTTAGAATGTTCTCTTGATGGATTTTCTAAAAGTGGGGAGCACACCATATTTTCTGAGGGAGCATGATGGTACCAATGATGGTGCGAAGGGAGGCACTAATTTTGTTTTATAAATCCCTATTATTAGTAAATTTAGGAGTGGAAAATTTTTACTAGGAACTTCAGTGCCAGTTTTAATGGACAAGAATTAATAATTACATAGCTGAATTTATCTCTTGATACCTCAATTGTCAGTAGGTGAAAGATGAGCACCAAGTTCCAATAAGTTTGGATTAACCTCTTAAGGTGATAGAGTTAAAGTTTGATGGTATATCCATAGATGTTGTGACAAGGATTTTGTGATAATATTGACTTAACAATTCTATCTGGGTGATCATAGACCAAATCAAAAAGTCAGAACACCTCCTAACCATACAAGAATAGATTTCAGTAGAGTGATTGAGATGCCTTTACATGTAGGAGATAATTCATCTTCATGGAGTTTCCTCGAAAATTGTTTCATACCATGATGACCGCTTCACATCATAATTATGGAGTGGATTTTAGGTTTCCTTTGGGACCTATTTTTAGTTGAGGACAACATTTCACCCTTATAAATATGGTCATATTCAGTGAACCATTTAGGTCCTAGTGGAAATTATTTAGGATTTCATATTGGACTTTGGTTGTAGCTGGGAGAACCACATACTATTGGTCAAGTTCTCATATAACAACAATTACCACTCTACCATCGGTATGAAAAAATTCAAGGCCTTTTACAGTAGTCCCCACATGTCACCATTACACTAGACCGATCTAGGGGATTCAAAACTCATGGGCCCGGAGTTGGTAAAAAAGATTATAGAGAAGGTACAAATCATCTAGAGGTAGATGAGGATTACCCATATCCATTATAAGTCTTATTCATATTGACTATAAAGGCCTTTGGAGTTCTATGAGGGACCATGTGTTCTTGAAGGTCTCAACTCAATGTGGATTACATAGATTTTCTAGGGTGAAAAGTTATCTTCAAGATTCATTGGCCCTTTCTAGATGATGCATAGAGTTGGTAAGGTGGAATAATTCTCAACTCTACCACTGTAGTTAGACCAGGTATATGATGTATTCTATGTGTCACAATTGAGGAGGTATATACAAGACCCATCACATGTTATCGACTGGGGTGAGCTAGACATTGAGGATGGGCTACCTTCTTAGAGTACCTAGTAGATATTGAGTATAGAAAGAAGAAGGTCCTTCATGGGTGAGTTATTCCCTCGATTCGTGTCTGATGGTAGCATGAGAATATTTAGGATATCACCTAGGAGCAGGATAACTAGATGCAAGATCACTATCCTAATCTTTTTGAGTAGGGTTTTTTCTTTTTGAGATGAAAATATCTAAGGTGGGTAGAATGCAACGAATCTATTTTTTCTTTATAAAACTTTTGAATATATTAAAGAATATTTTATAAGAGTTAGTATGATATTCCAAGACCCAGATAACCTCAATATTGATATAATAAAATATTAAATATATTATATCACAAACATATAATTTTTATAAAATAATGTAATATCTTTTAAATGGAATTCTAAATGAGAAATATGAGACAATCATTAAATATAGAATGTGGGTTTTACCCTAGGTGTGACATAATCTTTGTTCAAGTTAAATGGTTGGTTAAAGGGTGGTCGTGGGTGGAATAATAAATAAATAAATAAATAAATATATTTATTTTTTATTAAATAAGTATACCTAATCATCCCTTTTTAAGCCCCATTATGTCCCAATACTAGGGTTATCTGCATAACCCTAGGTATTTGAGAGGGTCCATTGATGAGAGATCCAGAAGAATTACAATTGGATCATAGAGCAGTGATTGTTTTTCCAATGAGTTATTGGATCTCACCAACAACAATGACACAAAAACATTCTTCATCAACAATTGATCTAATCTTGTGGTATGACTTTTTATGTTGGTTTAATACCTATTTTTATTATTCTAGGTTTAACATGAATCAATCCTAGTAAAAAAATGATTCATGGGTTGATCATTGGTATAAATGTGTTGATTTATCTTCCTAGAATTAGGAATTGGTATTGTTTATTAATCTTAGATTATTCCTTGCATTCACTAATTTCTTTATCGGTGAATGTAATCCAAACCGAACAATGGATGATGTTTTTTTTATCACCTTTTTGTCATGTGCTTTTCTCCCCACGTTATTTGTATGATCATAGTTGGTATTTCATTTGGATGGAGGTCAAAAAATACCTATAAACTGATCATTGCACAATTGATCATTGGCACAAAGAATTTTTTTTCCAGGTTCAGTTTTGGGGCTAATAGTATGATCATGGTGTGACAACGAAGATTGATGATTGGGGATCATGTTGGGAGTTCTTATTCCTTTGATTGGTGATTCAATGGTGTGGTGTGATGGGAAGTGATTCTCAAGTGGAAGGGTGGTAGGAATCTGGCCACTGATGATGTATCAGGAACAATAAACCCTAGATTTGGGGTCAATAGGTGTGATTATTAGTGTAATTGATGGTGGTGATGGTGCAGGTGAGACACATACAACAAATGAGAGTTTCAAGGAAATTTCAAGTTACATGGAATGTATTTCAGATGAACAAAAACCATGTGGATCCCTTGTCTTGATGGATAGGGTTACACATAGATATAAATATCACACACAGTGTTACATGTCATGTCACACACTATTTGACCCGACACTAGTTACTTGGTGTGTGCTTATGGGTACATGGGAACATAAATGACCGGGTACATGGGAACATACAAGTATATGGGTATGGCCAGGCTATGTAGGAACAACCAAAGTACTCAAGAATGATTAGGTACATAGACATGACCGGTGTACATGAGCACAATCAGAGTACATGAGAATAGGCCAGAGGGCACATGCATACCCAAACAAGCCAATACATGATGCATATTCCCTATACATTCCATTTAATTTTTCAAGTTAGGTTGAGCCCCCTATTTTCTTTAGTTTAGATGAGTACTAGTAGGGTACTTTCCGTTTTCCCATCCCTATGAGGGTATAATGAGGTATACCATATGAAGAATAGGATGAGTGATCTCCTCTATAGGTTAGTCTTAGATAGATTCAGGTATCCCTCTATGTGGCCTAGGGTGTGATCCTCTATCATCCTTCCTTATATTTGGTGAGGTTCCATTACCGACTATCAGGGTGTGTGATCCACATCCTAGTGATTTACTATAGGTAGGGTCAGGTATCCCCCATAAGCCCTGGGTGTGATCCCCTATATGTGTATCAATATATTCTGAGTTCCAATATATACTTATTTATGATGAGTCCCAACAGTCATGACCTCTTGGATGAGTTCCATCAGTGTTATTGATATTTAAGTTTTGAGTTATCCTGGATGAGAGTTACCTTGAAGCCTTGAGCAGAATCCTAGGTTGGCAGTGTGGTTGTGGCCATACTATGAGACTTGGTGTCTATATTTATTATATATGGGTTATTAATGTAATCCTTGTTTACAAGTTGAATCACTTGTTGTTTTATGTTTGGTGATTTTAGGGTGTTCTATTGGGTATGTTTATACTCACATTTTCATGGGATATTTCCACACGTGTCATGTATTATATATATTTAACCTTTCGATAGAGTCCTAGGAGGATGAGGAGCAGGTGGAGCATAGTTTCACTAGACATATCACAATCAGTTCCAAGAGTTTCATTTTATAGAAGTCCCCTCCTAACTAGCAGGTTGAACTCTTTACAGTTTTTGATGGGCTTGTATTTGTCCCTTTCTTCTTTCCCCATACTTATGTCCTACTCCGATGTAGGATTTAGTAGTATACATGTATCTTGGTATTAGTTTTATCTTTCCATTCTACATTATATTGGTGTTTGGATATGTGTGCATGTGTAAATATACTTTAGGATAAGAAGAGTGTGACAACCCAAGGCTACCTCCAGTAGGCTAGGGGCTGGTGACAATCACCATGTAGACATATCACTCACATGGGAGGCCTTAGCCTAAAATACCTATACACATGCACACATATCTAAACACTTGTATAATGAAAAAAGGAAAGATACAACTAATACTAAGATGCATGTATATAACTAAATCCCACATTATATTATGAAATAAGTATTGGTAAAGTAGAAAGGAAAAAATACTAACCCACTAAAAATTATCAAGAGTCTAACCTGTTAGTAAGGAGGGGACTGCTGTCAAATGTAACTCCTGGAACCAACTACTGTCCATCTAGTGTAACTATTCTCCACCTACTACTAGTCCTCATATGAATCCATAAAAGGAATATCATCTTTATAAGACATGACATGTGCGAATAGAGCGCATGTAGGGGTGAGTATAAACAAACCTATTAGGACACCCCGGAAAACAAAAAATGGAAGAAATATAATAAACATAGTTAGATCAACCCACAAGGAAAGAGGATAAACAAACCCAACATTAGATATTCTCAAAAGAAACCTAAGAGAATAGAGAAAGGGGATTTTATTCCTCATAGCTAGATAAGAATGATGAGTCTGTTCATAACTCCCAAAGGTCCCATATTTGATACTAATCACCACACACAACCTCATAAGAATCAAGGTGGAGGGCCCACACCTCGCCACTACCCTCTATAGTTGAGGGAGTACTAACTTAAATGGAGGACCCGATCCCTATTTTAGCTTTAAGATAGGGGAGTAATACTACATAGATATAGGACCCACACCCTCTTTAGTTTGGGGGAGTACTAGTTCTAATTGTTTAAAGAGTATGGGGGACTCACACCCTAGCACGATAAAGGAGTACCAACCTAGAAATATCTCTGATGATCAAACCCAATCACTACCATTGGCCAAGCATCGATGAAAGAATAATCTCACTTGTAACACCTCAAGTTGTATCTTTGATTCCAAAACAAAGGATACCATCACATCCTAAGGAAAACACAATCAGCATAGGCTACTCATGGGCCTAAATCTATGTCTTGAATAAGGATATGCACAAGGTAGATGGCTCTGAGTGGGAGTACATAGAATGTCCTACTAGGGTATATGGCATGTCTCATAAAGTCAAAACCTAGTCACATCCCATCGTTGGACCTAGTGAATAAAATCCAAAATACATGGTGTGTCATCTGAGTGACATGGAATGTGTGACCACTCATGGTCCAAGTCGTATTCCTCACTGAACATGGGTTCTTTAACTGAGGAGGGGTACATGGGGTGAAATCTTAGGTACATGGATTTTATTCCATAAGGACTGACTAAGTTTGTACTACTGGTACATGGACAAGCTACCCAGTAAAATCCACATGGAGTATGGGTACTCTACATGGTTTGTGATACTTATAGTGGACCAAAAAACTAGTCACCACATGGGGGGGGGGGGGGGGGGTCCACACGGTGTGTGTTATTTTGAAGTACACACCATGTATATCAAGTTTTCCTAGAAACCCACGGTCTTCATGCATACTATCCGTATCACCTCCTCCTTCTCTCTAACTAAAAAATCCACCATAAAACCTAGATCTATGTTGACCAAGCTTGCAGAACTGTCGATGTATGGATTCTGGTCATCCGTTAGTTATAATATCATCCATTATCATTATACCAAAACACCACATGGTCCAACAATCAGGATCTACACTACTTGTGCCACCATCAAATCACCATCATTGATTACATGCCCTTTTTGGATCTTTAGACATTAATTCCTAGCCTCCAATGGCCAAAAATCGGGATTCCAATTTACCACGCATAATTCTCCACACCTATCATTTCCTAAATGGGGTTCTAAAACCCAAATATATCATTCAAAAATACCATATCCTCATGATCCTTATGCTAATAATTGATCAGTTTCTATTCGCACAACCACCATGAATCAAGAGGTTCAAGCAGCTCAAACCGGTTAGGTAATGTCAAATCGATGAAACCCATGGGCCAACAATGAAGAACATGAAGAATAGAGGTAAGGAAGCACACATAAAAAGTGAGGAATATCATTGTCTGATGAAATCTTGAACAATGATCATATAATAAGAAATAAAAGTGGTGATAATAATGGTGTAATGAAATAGATAATTAGAATTTAAAAGTTGATTAAAAATTCAGATCATGTGAAGAACTTAAATCCAAAATCAAGAATATATACGATCAATTCTCAATAATAAAATAAAATAAAAGAAATTTATAAACAATGATCCCTACCTCAAGAATGGATTGATAATTAGAGAAGAATGTGTCTGCTAGAGATGGAGGTGAATATCCTGTTGTGTTCATCATTCATCTCACAATTCTCCTTGATCATTGTTGTCGATCAATGTTCGCAAGTCATAAATTCCAACAGATATCTCATCCTCCTCCTCCTTAATATCTTAGTGTTATGCGGTTAACCCTGGATATTTGTCATAATGACATTTTTAGAGAGGGGAATTATGTTTTTTTGTCCATTTAGTAAAATAAATAATTAATTTTTTGATTTACTCAACACACATGCTAATGGTTGTATTTAGTTGAATGCCCGATGCTTACCTACATTATGTCATGCCTAGGGTAAAACCCCCTTTAAAAAACAACCACAGTCTCAAATTTCCCATTCAAGGTCCCATTCAATGGGAAAACCATTTATTCTAAAAATATTTTCCCACATGATTTAATATATATTAATATTTTTAATAGATTAATTATGGGGTCCTACGACACCCAAAACACAACACAAACTCTGAGGAAACATCCAAAGATATAATTAATAGGCACAATTATGTTATTCATTAAGAGATGATTGTCTAGAGAGGATTAATTGTGCACAAAAATATCTCAAAAATCCTCAACCCTAGGAAATGATAAAATCAAGCATTTATACATATAGGTTAGAAAATAAATAATTGTACATAGGCCCTTAAAAAATTTCTTAATCCTTAATAAACCCTGCATCTAATGATGATGATGATGATGATTATTATTATTATTATTTCCTTAGCATGCACATGTCTCGTGGATAAAATAAATATCATTCCTTAAATAAATAAATTAATATTTATTTAAATGATATTTAATATATTATTCCTCTAGACCAGATAACTCAGTATGTGTTTCTTACATAGAATTTACCAAACCAACAATAATAAACATCATTTATTCTATAAATAAATAAATATTATATTCACAATCTTGAAAATAAATATTTATTTTAATATTCATGTAACTAAATAAATATTTGTCCGGTAATAAATATTATTTATTCATTGAAAATAAAATAATTGATAAATATATATGAAATTCACATCAGTGATTGAATATTAGTGATCAAATAAAATATTCTGAATAAATATTATTACTTGGTTAGGATAATAATATTTATTCCAACTGTTAAATTCAAATAAAATTTAACTATGATTGATGGATACACTAAATGTGTGATCCTCTATGATTTTTTCCTCAGTGGCATTAAATGAGTTTACTTAAAGTCCAATATCAACATCTAACAACACGTAATGGCACCCATAGAGGAAGAAGTTAATATCTCAATAATGAAAACCACACATGGACACTCACTTGGTAATATAATCTCTTAATAATGATATCACATCAAATATACTACATACTCATGTCATCAACCCATATGATTGATATGAATTTATTTGAATCCTAAAATGAATCCATTAATCAACATGGACATGGAATTTTAGTTTGAAAATTTTATTCCAATCAAAGGGATGAGATAACATCTTCCTTAAATAGAAGCAACAAATCCTATATTAAATTATTCATTAATGTAATATTACTCATGATGCACCCATCATACCCTATTTCACTATGAACATATATCATCATGGTTTTTATAAATACATTAAAGTATGTGACTTATAATATAAATTAATAATAATAAGAAGTAAAAATATCATTACACACATTCACATTTATAAATTCGAATGACTTGTAAACATATAGAATTCCCATTGGCGGGCCTTCCCTCATAATCTCCTATCTTGGAAATTACCAAGTGAAAACTTCATGAGATAAAGTCTCATCCTATTACAAGTACTCACACTATAGAGTCAACATACTATGTTTCCCATCATAGAATAATATTCTAATAATAGGACATAAGTTTAATAATATCATCATAGCACTTCAAGGTTCTCATCATGATGGGGAATTTTGTAACCTTTTGAATATAACATATAATATGGGACATCATCACATTAAAGTTATATAGAATAATAATCAATATATGGTAATGTATTTATTAATATCTAGGTATTTGAATATATATGAAATATAAAGTATAACGTGGTTGGTTCTAGGGAACCAACATGAACAGACTTCCAATTTCACTAGATCCAACTGTTAATGACTTTACGTCTGCTAGCTCTCATGTTATGTTCATTATTCTACTAAGATAAGGATTTATTCAATGGGTCTACCAAATTTTCCTCAGTGGAAATTTTCTTACTATGAAATTAACTCTATGATAAAAATCCCTCAACATATGACACTTACAAAGTAGGTATTTCATTAGTTTATGAGACCTTGGAACCTTGGTAAGAGTCATCACTATAGTATTATCATAGTATAGTGTAATTATATCTTTATATCTAGGCAATAAATCTAGATCTTCAGTGAAATTTTGTATCATAACTACTTCCTTGGATGCATTATAAGACATAATATACTCAGAATCTACTTTAGAATCAATTACCACTGCTTATTTTAAGATTTTCTAGTTAAAAATAACTCTATTGAGGTTAAAGATGTATCTTTATTGTGATTTAAGGCCATCCTAATCAATTTGGAAACTATAATCTATATATCCACTGATGAATAACTCTCCATATCCTTTATAAACCAAGAACACATCCTTAGCATGCCTCAAATTCTTTAGGATAGTCTTGACTACCATCCAATGGAAGTCTCAGGGGACAACTTAATATTTTCATACCATTATCAAGGCATAAAAAATCAATCCTTATAAAAATAATGACATACATGGATGAACCTATTGCTGACATGTATGAAATCCTTATCATCCTATGCACATCCTCCTATTTTTGAGGGCACATTTTCTTAGAGATATATATACCATGTGATATTGAAAAAACCCCCTTTTGGATTGTTCCATATTTAATCTATTTAGTATCTTGTTAATGAATGTACCTTGACTTAGTCTAAGAATCCTATTTGGTCAATAAAAATGGATTTTTATCCCAATAATATACACTACTTCACCTAAGTCTTTCATGGAGAATCATGTATTCAATGACCCATATGTTTACTTCAATCCATAGTGGATCTTTGAAACTTTTATACCTTATTGTATTTATTTAGGGTTATAAACCCTTATAGTTATTTTATATATAAATCTTCCTAAAGGTTCCCATTAAGGAAGGATGTTTTGGAATCCATTTTCTAAATATCATGGTCATGGTGAGAAGATATGTAAATTATAATTATGATGAATTTTAACATATAAACCAAGGAAAAGGTTTCATCATAGCCAATGAATTTCCGATGTGTATACCCTTTTACAACCAATCTGTCCTTATAGGTACTAAATCCACATTTCATGTTTAGTTTCTTCTTAAATATCCATTTGCAACCAATGATATTTACATCCACTAAAGGATTTAAAAAAAAAAATCCAAACATGGTTTTGGTATATGGAATTCATTTTAGTATTCATGTATTCTTCGTATCTAGTAGCTTATACACTACTTATTATTTCCTTATAGAACATAGGTTCATTATTATCAACTAAAAATGAGTCACCATCCTCATTTACTAGAAAACCATGTCATTCAAGTTCTCTAACCTCTTTATCACTCTTACATAGTTCTTGTGTCTCTTGAACATCCTCTCCCACAAGGTTTTGTGGAATCTATTATTGTGCTGACTATTGTATATCTTGATCCATAACTTCATCAAAGTCAATATAACTCCCACTATCTCTTTTATAGAGGCGATGCCTATCAAGAAATGTGGGATGTATGTTAACCACAACCTTATTATATAAGGGGATGTATAGGTAACATCCTTTAGTTTCCTTTGGATATCCTATAAATACACACTTAGTGCCTCAAGGTGATTTTTTTTCAAATATGGACTTAACAAACACTTCATAACCCCAAAATCATATATGTTACAACATGAGTTTACTTCCAAACCAAAGTTTATATAGAATACTATTTTTATCTTTAGTTAGCACTCAGTTTAGTGTGTATTCCATTGTCTTTAATGCGTATCCCCAAAAGGATAATGTAAGAGTTGTATGACTCATCATTGATCATACAATGTAAAAAAATGCCCAGTTCCTCCATTCACTTACAAAATTAAATTTTGGTGTATAAGAAGGAGCGAGTTAATATAAAAACCCAAACTCCCATAGATAATCAATTAATTCTTAGTTAATATATCATAAATAATGGTCTAAGTGGGGTTTATTTATCTTTGTACCAAGTTGTTTATCAAATTAATTATTTTTTACTTGAATTTATCAAAGGAATATAACTTATACTTCATTAATTACACAAATAATTATTTACTAAATTCACCTGTAAAAGTTATAGAGTATGAGTATCCAACTCTTACTTCGACTGGAAATGGTCTACGCACATCTGTATTAACCAACTCAAGAATCTTTGTGGCCCTTTAACCCTTTCCACTAAATGAGGATTTTTTCACTTTGAATTATATATAAGAATGATATATACCAAGTGGTTTTAGTTCAAAATAATCTAAATAATAATCTTGATATAATTTAGTCAAGAATTGTCCATTTAATTTTTTTGATAGTATGTTTTTCATTTACATGACCTATCTAGTGATTCCATAGTTGGGTGTGATGTGATTCATGAGAACTAGATTAATTATTGATTTCCAATACTTAGTTTTTATATTCCAATACATAAATACCATTATTGATGTGTTCTATACCATTACATATGAAATCTGTATAAAAGTAACAACATTTATTTCCAAATTTGAAAATAAAACTATCTATATCTAGGAAGGATATCGAAATGATATTTTTGGTAGCACTTGGAACATAATAATAATTCTTTAAAACCAATATCAATCCTCTTAGAAATGTGAGGTGATAATAATAGTAAGTTGATCTTCATTAGAAACTTATAGATCCACCTCACCTCATATTTTTTTTAAATATACTTGGTTCCTATAATTGGATACACATGTAATCACCACAAGATATATATAATACCCAATTTGAACAAATAAAAAGATTTCACTTGATAATGAACTCACCTAAAGCTTCCCCTTACTTATTTTCTATGGTGAAATTATTTTTCTAGTATCCCTTATTTCTAGATATAAAAAAGATAACATCCTTCTCCCTTACTTTCCCTTTGATCCTCCTTCTCTTGGCTGAGTGTTGTATAGAGGATTTAGATTTAGAGTTAGTATTATAGCCTTTCTCTTTTCCCTTCCTCTTATTCACCATAAATACAAAAGTATTTTTATGATTCATTTCCTTATTAACCTAGATAACCAGAGTAATGAGATTTGGGAGATACTTCTCAATATTTTTTATATTAAAGTTTACAACAAATATGGAGAAGATTCGAGGAAGATAAGTAAGAATGAGATCGACGCACAATTAATCAGGTATTTTATATTGGAGTTGGTTCCCTAAAACCAACTTGTTTAGTACTTGATTATTTGTGTTTTCTTATTAAAGAAGTTTTCTTATCATAGAATTATTGTTATTTTATATAATATTTTTATCTATTAATTTCCTTAGAATATATGTCACGCTAAAAGGTTATATCAGTTCCCTACTATGATGAGAACCTAGAGGTTCCATGATAGTATTATTGAACCTTGTTTTATAACCGTATGATATTTTATGATGAGACACATAAAATATATACTATCAGGGGTAGAAGGCTCATAAAACATTGAGAAATATTCTCTTGGTGTACTCCCATAGTAATCTCTAAGATAGGAGGTTATGAGAACAAAACCATTGATAGAAAATCCATATTTCCATGTATCATTGAATGTTCCTATATACAGATGTGTGTATTGATCTTTAGACTTTAATATTATCATTAATGTATATCATGAATCATGTGCTTTTATGTATTTATGAAAACTGTGAAAAAATATGTTCACGAAAAAGTAAGATACGTTGGGTGCATCATGAATGATATATAATTAGTGGATAATGTAAGCAAGTATTTATCCCTTTTGTATCTTAATGAAATTTAATATCTTTTGCCATTTTATGGAAGCAGAACTTCCTAAATAAATGCATGTACATGGTGTTTGATGAGTGAGTTCATTTCCAGAATGTCAAAGAAAGATACATAGAGCATATAGGTTGATGGAACCAACACAAAACCTGTTTGATTTGAGATACTATGATAAAAAGTATTATATTACATGGTAAAAATTTGTAGGAGGTTGGAAATTATTACGATGATAACTTATTTTCTATAGATGAATTGACATATTTTTAGACATTAACCTTGGAATTTAAACCATTATGTCTAATTAGACTAAGAAAGGGGCCTAGAGGGTCACACACTAAGTGTATCCGCAATCTCAGTTAAATTCTATTATTGAATTTAACAAGTTAGAATAAATAATATTTAATCAAGTTTGGTTGATCACCATAATTTAATAACAAGGTATTATAAATAATAAGTGAGTTAAATAATAATAAAAATATATTTTTGTGAGTTTAGATAATATAATATTTGTTATTTTTATCGATGAATAATGTAGTTATATTTATTTATTAAATAAATAGTCATTATCCAAGGATAAAAAAATATGGATGAGGGAAAGAATATCAAGTTTAATGGTCCAATTAGTAGTGTTATAAATGATATTTATTTATATTATTTATGCATTTCACATGTCATGAATTTAATAATAATATTTATATTATTATTATTATTATTATTGGGCATGGGGTAAACTAACAATTATAGAATTGGGAAAGGGCTTGTGTTCAATTTTCAAACCCTAAACCTACCATAATAAATATATAATAATATAACTTTACTAAAACAAAATTGGTTTTCACAATGGATAGAGTGAGACTCTATCAATACATAAAGAGATATAAAGAGATATATAGTGCTCTCCTTATATCCCTTCTCAAGAAAATAATAGATCATCAAGAGTTCTTCCCCCCTTGAAAATAATTCTGCTGTGGTCAACCAAAAAAAATGAAAGCGATTAGGATCATCCATTCTAGAACCCGATGATTCTATAACATCATTCAAAGATTGTGGTATATGTGTGGATCACTATAAGAGTGATTCTGCTATTGGTTCACATAGTATAATGATGGTGCAACAAGATCTATTCCATCGATCATCAATAAATAGATAATTATGAGTTAAGGAAATTCTATATTTTATTATAAATTAATTATAAATTACATGTGAAGATCCTTCACCCATGGTTCTGGTGTTTTAATATAGTAAATTAATCTAATATTTTCATTGGAAATGACCTTTTGATCATGTAAAGTAATGATTTCACATGATTCATTACTAAAAGATGAGTTGGTCATACCATCAAAGGACACTTATACTACGCCTATAAACCTACAAGTGGTATCAAAGTAATCAGATGTTTAATTTATAATTGTTTATTATTCATTTATTCTTCATACATTTGTTTTTTTTCTTTTACTTATATCAATTATATTTAATATCTAAAATTTTCATCTCTTCTATTTCTTTGTTCTTGATAACATAACTAGTAATCAATTAATGAATAAAAATGAAGAAGCATTCTATTCACAATATATGGTGGTTCTAAAGGCTCTGGCTGAAAAAAACCAGTGCACATGACACGTACTTCCTGATTACATGTTGTGTGCCTTTTTTTTTCTTTCTTATATCTCTTTCTATCGGGTTAGATTTGAAAAAATAGGATCTAATATCCAAATAGATTGGAATAACATGTAGATTTAAATAGATTGGCACATGACATGAAAAACTATATACTGTGTAACCACTGTACACAACATGTAGTCCCCGTTATCTCATAGTCAAGTACACGAGGTTTCCCAAGCATATCATGTATTGGATACACAACATAGGGAATAACATTCCATGAAATTTGAGATTACACACTGTGTATTCCAAGTACACATAGTGTACTTTGAACACATCCCAGGAAGCCAACACTGACATATCAAGGCATGTGCTGTGGAAATGGGAAGAAGACAAGTACATGCTGTGTACTTTTGTATATGCCATGTACTTTTATACACACTGTGTAGTATTCTACCGGTAGTGTTCTAAAATTTTAACAGAAATAAGAATTAAATGTATAATTAAACCTATTTATTATGTGTTCCTTTTGTCATTTATTCGACAGTACACACCATGTCAATAAGATTAACAATTATATATTAAACTAATTTCCATGTTAAAATTTTGATGAACACATGAGGTTACCTCAAAGTACACTTTTTTACTACATTAATTTTAAATGAAATTATTTTTTTTAAAGTTATAAATTATTGTGAGTTAAGAATTGTTGAATAGAATTAAGATAAATTTAATTAAATGGATAAATTCATGGTTCATTATCTTAATTAAATAATAAATCCAAGCAATTGATAAACCTGATGGAAAATATATTCTCTTTTCTTGATGTGTGGGTGATCATGGGATTAGACTATACCTTTTGTATGATTGGTTTATTTTAATTTATTATAGTTAAATTATTATTGAGGGACTATAATTCATCCCCTCCTCATTATGTAAGGGACTGTGCCTATAGTTTCTTTTATGTAAACCCCATTTATCTAATCCATTGGATCACCTCACCTATATATGAGTAAAATATTATGTAAGTATGGATCTACCAAGTGAGTGGAGGCTATTCGAGTAAAGGATTTGAGGTGAAACCAATTGAGGTGATGCATAGGATCCAACTTTGAATACTGAAACACAAACTGAGATACATTTCAAGGTGTTTTACCCAAGGGTCTAGGGTTAGTTTATCATCTTCTAGATAAACTAACCATTATATAATATCACGATCATGACACTTGTATTTTATTTTTGTCAATTTCATGGTTAATTATTTATGTTTGTGAATGTTTTGCGATCACCTAATAAATTAATTAACAATCCTTCAATATGGAATAAAATATAATTAGATTATATGTAAATGTTTAACCAGACATGGTTAATCACTTGAGTAAAATCATCTTAATATTAATAAGGCATGTGAAAAGATGAAAATGGGATTTATGAATAAGGACATAAATAACTCAAACTAAAATATTAATTTGTCCTAGCCTTCCAATAATTAAGTAATAATCAACCTCATAGTTCAATTTTCTTGACCAACCCAAGTTAGGATGCTTTCAATTATTATGGAAATTTAATCTTGAAGTTTTGGGTTGACTTAACTTAGTTTACATCAAGGGTTGACTACCCAAGAAGGACTTTGTGTAACCAAGAGAAAAAGGTTGAGGAAATCTTAAAACAATATTTCAATATTAGGGTGTCCACTCAATAGATCAAGGAACTACGAGTTAATGTAATTGGAAAGTTACACCTACCAAAAACCCTTCAAATAGCTTGTTAGGACCAAGTCTGGGTTATGAGAAGTGAATATTGTTCCTTTCCTCTAGAATATCTAAGTGAAAAGATATTACAAAACTAATGGTTAGGGATATTAGGTTTTGAAAAATAGTTGGAGATTAATAAGAATTTAATTAATTTTAAATTTATTAATCTATTTTTTTAATCAAAATAATTGCTTATTATATTCTCTTAAATTTTATAAATGGAAAATCAAACTACATTGAAAATATCATTGTGATCTATACTAGATAAGGATAAACTTATCACCGATGTGAATTTCTTGGAATGTTATAGGTGCTTGCACATTATACTAATCCATGAATAAAAATCATATGTGCCAGAAACCCTAATTCCTAAGTCACTTTCCAAAGAGGCTAGTGATGGAGAATTATCACTCTACGTAAATCATGTGAAAGATATAATGGATGTCCAATGTTTTATGTTATCCACCATGTATAATTAAATTTTAATGAAATAAGAGGACATGGATTCATATAACATAGTTTCTCACATTTAGGATCTCTATTAAGAGAAGGAAAGATCAGAGAGATATGAGATCTCCCATACACTATTCACGTGCAAGCTTGGAGAGTCAGTGTCAGTAGGGAAACATATATTTAAGATGATTGGTTATATTGAGAACCTAAATATATTGGGTTTCAAGATACCCGATGAACTACACACATATATCATTCTATCCTCACTACCCAAAAAACTCTCCAGTTTTATTATGAATTATAATATGAGCAATAAAAATAATACACTATCAAAACTTCTTAATATTATCCTCCATGTTTATAATGAAATGGGATGTTACAAACCCACTATCCTTATGGAGAATAAGAAGAATATGAACAAGGAAAAGGGGTCGAATACTCATTTCAACTCTAAGGCTCTGAAGCATCATCCCTCCAATAAGAAGAAGATCTAGAGGCAAGGAAAGGAATAATATATAGTATGTTTTTCATGTGGGAAGCAGGGCCACTGGAAGATGAATTTCACCCATACAAAGAAGAAAGGGGAAGATTCATGAGTGATATTTATTGAGTGTAATATTTTCATATCTAAAATTTGGATATGAGATACTATTTTGGGTTCTCAAATTTGTATCCAACTATAGGAACTAAGTATATTTTAGAATATTTACAGAGACAAGGTGGATTAAAGGGATACCAATGGAGCAAGGTTGGAAACTCTAGACATTGGAGAATACCATACATTACCAACATTATTGATTTTTGTTTTAAAGAACTATTATTATATAACTAGTGTTACCAAGAACATTATTTTCGTTTCTTTCTTAGATATGGATGGATTTATTTTCAGCTTTTGAAATAAAGGTTCTAATTTTATAAATATAACACATGTTATGGTATGAAATAATTGAACAATGGTACTTATCTATTTAATTATGAAAACAAAATGTTGGAAATTTATAATGAAACTAATAAGTGTAACTCATATGACACCCAATTGTGGCATCACTGTCTTGGTCATGTAAATAAGAAGTGTTTGAAAAAGATCTATCAAGATGTTTATTTAGAATCTTTTGAGATAAATCCACTTGAAATATGTCATGATTGTTTACAAGGAAAGATGACCAAACAACCATTCAATGGTCAAGGTGAGAGTGCCATAGATCTTCTATATTTGGTACAAACTGATGCGTGAGAACCTTTTCAAGTAGAGGCTAGAGGCGGATTCTCATAATTTATTAATTTTACTGACAAATTGAGTAGGTATGGTAATATATACCTAATGAGGTATAATTAAGAATAATTTGAGAAGTTTAAAGAGTTCAATAATGAGGTTGAGAATCATATTGGTAATAATATGAATAAAATTTGAACAGATCAAGGTGGTGAATATCTTAACCATGAATTTGTTGATTTTCTATGGGAGTATGGGATTTTATCTCAACTTACTCCACCTTATACACCATAGTATAATGATGTCATTGAAATGAGGAATCGTACCTTGTTGGACAGGGTAAGGTCAATGATGAGTCACACAAGTCTTACATTATCCTTCTGGGAATATACATTATAGACAACATTATACTTACTAAACTAAGTACCTACTAAAGTAGAAAAATGATATTCCCTTCAAGTTATGGAGTATAAATAAACCTGTTTTTTCACATGTTCATGTATAGAGTTGCGAGGCATTTTTTAAGGATATCTCAAGAAATAAACTAACACCCCAAGGAACAAAGTTTATATTTATAGGATATCCCATGGAAACAAGGGGATAATACCTATAAAACCTATTAGATAATAAAGTAACTATTTTGAGATAGGAAATTTTTCTTGAGAGGGAGAACATACTTAAGTAGGATAATGGGTGAAAGATTTAATTCAATGAAGTTGATGCTCAAGATACACAAGAGTTGGTATAGTAACTGATTCCATAGGTCATCATTGAAGAAGGTGTTCCCAAAAAATAAGTGATGTATAGGATTATAAGAGAGGTAAGATAACCAGAGAGATATGGTTTTCTAATCACGAATGATAGTGAATCATTATTGGTTAACAACAATGATCCAATCTCCTAAAAGGAGCCACATGTTTAAAAATGGTTTAGTGGGAGTACATTTGATTTCATAGTAGTATATATTAAAGACATATTACTAATTTTAAATGATATACTATCCTTACAAAAGGTTAAGGAATGGTTGATAAAGTGCTTATACATGATGGAATTAGGTGAAATAACCTATATTATAGGGATCAAGATCATATAAGTGATAGATCCAAGAGGCTTCTTGGACTAAGTCAAGGTACATACATTGACCAGATACTAAATGGGTTCAGTATAGAACAATCTAAGATAGTATTGGTTACATTTTTACATGGTATAAATATTTCTAAGAAAATTTATCCTCAGACACAAGAGGAAAGAGAGAGAATAAGTAAGATCCCATATGCTTCTACAATAGGATCTATCATGTATTCCATGTTATGTATTAAGCTTGATGTTTCCTATTCTTTGAGCATAGTAAGTAGATATCAAGTAGATCTAGGTGAAAAATATTGTATTGTTGTTAAGGATATCCTTAATTATCTAAGGTGTACTAAGTATATGTTCCTAGTGTATAGATGAGATAAAGAACTATTCATCAGGGGTTATATAGATGCCAGTTTTTAGATAGATCAGAATGATCTTAATTCATAATCTGGATATGTCTTTGGTCTCAATGGAGGAGTTGTGATCTAGAAGAGTTTAAATCATCCAGTTGTCACTAGTTCCATAGAATATTCCAAGTATATTGCGGCTTCTAATGAAACCAAGGAAGAATTTTTTATTCACAGCTTTTTCTAAGAGCTTGATTTAGTACTTATTAGTAAATATCTTTTCAAAATTTATTGCAATAAAACTACAACAGTGGCTCTCTCCAAAGATCCAAGGTCAAACCAAAATACAAAGCACATACTTAGGAATTTTTATCTCTTGAGGTTTTTTTTCTCAATGAGGTGAATTTGTGGTGATCAGAGTATCCATGGAGGAAAAAATGTAGGACCACTTAACAAAGGATTTATTTTAGTAGAATCATGAGTATCACGTGATAGCTAATGTACTGAAAGCTGTTGTCAGTTATATCTAGTGAAAGTGAGAGTTTGTTGGAGTTGGTGACCTATAGTAAACTTTTTTAGTGATTTATTATATATTTTTTTCTTATTAAATAAGATTTATTATAACATCATGATTGTTATTATACATAATATTTTTAGGTGATAATGTCATTAGAATATATATCACATTGAAAGGTCATAACAGTCCCCCTCTATGATGAGAACCTAAAGGTTCCACAAAATTATTCTTGAACCTTATTATATGGTAGGATGATATTGTCTGACGAGACACATATCATATAGGATATAAAGGGTAGGAGGATCATAAGACATTGTGATATATTCTCATGGTGTTCAGCCTTGTTAATATCTATGATAAGATGTTATATGAACGAATCTGTTAATAGGAAATCTATATTTCCATGTGTCATTAGATATTCCTACCTATAGATGTGTGTATTGATCCTTTGACTTTAATATTATAATTAATGGATATCATGACTTTATTACCTTAATGTATTGATAAAAACCATGATTAAATATGTTCATGGTGAAGTAGGATATGTTAGGTGCATCATGAAAGATATATCATTAATGGATAATGTGAAAAAGGATTTATCCCTTTTGTCTCTTAATGAAAGTTAATATCTCAGACCCTTTTATGGGAATGGAACCTCCTGAATAAATCCATAGACATGGTGTTCGATGGGATAGTTTATTTTTGAAAATTCAAAGAAAGATACATTGAGTTTATAGGTTTATGGAACTAGTATGTAACCTACTTGATTTTAGATATTGTGATAAAATGATTATATTACACGACAAATGTTCATAAGAGGTTGGCCGTTGTTTCAACATTAAATTATGTATCTATGGATTAATTAGTATGTTTATATATTGTAACCTTGGAATTTATATGATTATGCCTAATACCACTGAGAAAGAGGCCTAGAGGGTCACCCACTAAGTGTATCTACAATCTTAGTTAAATTCTATTATTAAATTTAAAAAAATTAGAATAAATATTATTTATTCAAGTTCGGTTGATCACCATAATTTAATCATAAGTTAATTGAAATAATAAGTGAGTTAAATAATAATAATAAATATTTGTTTACGATTTTAGAGAATATAATATTTATTATCTTTATTAATGAATAATGTAGTGATATTTATTTATTAAATAAATAATTATTATTCAAGGATTGGTAAATTTGGATGAGAGAAATCAGACTAAGTTTAATGGTCCAATTAGAAGTTGTATAAATGATATTTATTTATATATTTATGTGTTAAACATTTCAATAATTTAATAATAACATTTATATTATTATTATTTGACATGGGGTTAACTAAGAGTTATGGAATTGGGAAAGGTCTTTTGTGAAATTTTCTAACCCTAAACCTGACATAATAAATATCTATTTATATATTTTTTCTAAAACAAAATTGGTGTACACAATGGATAGAGTGTGAATCTATTAATACCTAGAGAGAGGTCAAGATATATATAGTTCTATCCTATTCTCCTCTCTCAAGCCAAAATGATATCAACAAGATTTTTTACTCTCTTGAGAAGAATTCTGATACAATAAACCACAAATAATGTATGTGATCAGGATCATCCGTGGTAGTACCCAGTGATTCTATGGAATTTAAAGATTGTGGTGAATGTGTGGATCACTTCTAGAGGGATTCTATACTTGTATACTATAGAAGAATGATAGTGCGATGAGATATATTCCACCAATCATCAATGAAGAGATATTTACGAGTTAAGGTATAATTCTATATATTCTTATAAATTAATTATAGATTACATATAAAGATCATTTACCCATGGTTACATCATTTTAATCTAGTAAATTAATATACTGTTTTATTTGTAAATAACCTTTTGATCATGTAAATAAATGATTACACATTATTCAAAACTAAAAGTTAAGTTGGTCATACCAGAAAAGGATGCTTTCGATGTGCCCATAACCTATAGTTTAAACTCTATAATGTCTAGATACTCAATTTAGCCAATAATTTTGACAATTTGAGGTACATATTGAACTCCCTCTTCATGTTTTCACATAAATAGTTCCTTGGAGATCTCAAACTGCTCCTTTTTTATCTCTCTCTTGATATAAATCATAAAAATTATAGAGCATTCTATAAACATGTATGTTCTCATGAGACTTTTGGATTTCATCAAACATGGATGATAAAATTAAACACTGGGCATATAAAATATCATCTAAGTATTTTGAGTAGACAAAAATCTCTTATTCACTCACCTCCTTAGTAGGTTTAGTAATGAGGGATTCTATCATGCAATGCCTCTATTCTTGTCATAATACAATGTGAAAGTGCTTGTACTAATTTTAGAAGTTAAAATTAGTTAGGAGGTTGTATTTTTCTAGTATATATTATAGTTATATCAAGGATTGTGAACATATTATTTATATATAATAAAATAAAAGTTTATTTTAAGTAGTTTATCTTGATTATAAAAATATATGAGATAAATTATTTTATTTATCTCTCATTGTTCAATCAAGTCCCAATATCCCTCAGTATTTGACTCAAAATGTCTTGTCACATAGACATTCTAGTGTAAGGGATCTATATTTCCCTTCTCATAACATATATTATAGCCATGAAAATCATAATAAGGTAATTAGGTAGATGGTCTTACCAACTGCTAGCTTGTACTTTCTTGATCCGTTGAGTGGACCCCCCATTCCTGAAATCCTAATTTGGATCTTCTCAATATTTTCCTTCAAATTTATATTGAACAAACTATTTCAATTAAATACAATTCAATTTTTGTTAATTCAACCCACCATATTTATTTATACTTCCCAATAATTAAAAGTGACCTCGACTATAGTCTAATCGAAACATTAACTATGAGTTCATCTTAACTTAGATATTGAAAGTGTTTTTTGAATTAATATTTATTTGAGAGATTTTTTTTATTATACATAAATTTTATAATTTTATCCTTTACATGTATTTCTAATATTATATGGATTTTATGTAATTAATTAAGTATGTATTTGATAAAAAATTTATGTATAATCATTTTATCTAGCCTACCTTTTCATCTTATTTAATTTATGTGATCTAGTTTAATTATCATATAAATGAAATACATATAAATAAATAAATAAAGCGACTTGATCATGATCTTTATAATGGTTGATTTATGAAGAAAATGTTAAAATAACATATGAAACTAGGGAAAAAACTCCTTGATCCAGGATTAGATTATGTGGTAGTATTCCACCATCGACCTTTGTATCTCCTTGGTTGATTTCACCTTAAAATGAGTTTTTAACTACCTCCTATTCTTAGGGCTCCATCCTTCACATATTTTATACTCACACATAGGTGATGAGAACCGTAGGAATGGTTATGGGGTTTATATTAAAAGAAACCATGGACACGTAATTCCTACATAATAGAGGTAGGAGGGATGACACATAGGTCATAATATTTAATTTAATAAAAATTTATCACATATAAAAACCCATGAAATAATATTAATTAAATAGAAATTTAACATATACATTGATCTATCAAGCTCATTATTAGTCACATATAAGCAATGATTACACATTTAAAACAACTAGCTATTATTTATTTCAATCATTCTTTAATAAGATAAATTACCCAAATAAATAAATTATCTTATTAATTAATTAATTAATTTATCTTATGTCTATCTAAATAGTCCTAAATATTCCCATCCACTGTAATTTTAAATAAATTAAATAAATTAATTTTATTTAAAATTAATTAAGTAAAAAAAATATATTTAGAGGCAATATGGCATGTACCCATCCGAACTACCCGACATGGTCCTTATTACGTATTATACACTCACATATAATGTAGTGTACATGGTGTTTCATGTAATTACACAACATTTACTATCAATAAATGACATGAAAACATCTGTTTAATTATATGGAATGTACCACTTTTAATGCATGAAAAGTACATGGTGTGTAGTTCTGAAATTTTACGTGGAAATTAAGTAAGTGTTTAATATTATTTTAAAAAAATTACACATTGTGTATTGTTAATTAATAAAAAAACATGTTTTAATTCGGTTTAATGGTATAATTAATTAATTTTTACTTTCTGTATAAATAGGTAAGAGATACACAATGTGTACAAGCCTTCCCCATGTCATGTATTTTTCTTATTATCTATCTATGATACACACTTATGAACTCAATGTGTATTTATCTGAAGAAATTTATAAGTTACATAGTGTATACAGAAGATGAACCCCATTTAACCTTCACATTTCATGGTTATTAGTCCCTAAACATCTTATAATAAATAAAAAACACATATTTGACCATAAAATTTCCACAAATTTCTCTTCAAACTCATATAAACTACAAGGTGTGTACTCTGGCTACACATGATGTAGTTTGGAAAGCTGTGTACTGGTCTAGATTGATCAATAAATGAAATTTAATAATTTCATTTGATATTTTCTTCACATTACGCATATGAATTAATTCAAGTCTTGTTTTGGTGTAAATAACTTGAATACATAGCGTGTAACTATTAGTTACACACTATTTAGTTTCATGTTATCCAACCAAAATCCTTGACACCTATGGATGGGTTATCTAGTTTCTCCTAATGCATTATTAACTTTATTCAGTTATATAAATGTGAATAAATAATATATCATGACTTTTAGATTAAAGAACGAATAAACTGGAAATAAAAACTAATAAAAAAATTCATATATCGATCAATAATTAATAAATAATTATAAATTTGAACATTACCATTTTGATACCACTTGTAGGATTTAGGTGTAGTAGAAGCGATTGTGGGTGCAATACCAACTTGTTTTTTATTGGATTTAATGCATAATCCATAAGATCATAATGAAGAATATTCAAGCCAATGAATATACATGATTTTTTTGACAAATAGGCTTAAAAACAAGATTGAATATATTTCACAATAAAACTATAATTAATTTAATAACTAGAAAAATAATTTAGTCTTGAGATCTTTATTAGATGAACATGTTGATAGATCAAACCCTATTTCAGTTATACTATTGTTTCACTAAGAGGATCCAAAGTAGAATCCCTGTTTTGGTGATCCACACATTCTCCTTGATCCTAAAACAATGCTAATGGGATCCCATTTGTGAGTGAAAATGATCCAATCATATTTCATTGTTCATATTTATCACAAAAAAATCCCTCAAGTTTGAGGATTTTCTTTTTCTCATTCTCTCATTCTTGATAGGTAGGAAGAAGGTGGTTAAATTCTCTCTGTCTTGAGAGGAAACTATAGAGATATTCATCATTGAGATATAATTCTCAAGAGAGGATTTTCTATGCGTAAAAATTTCTAAAAAATTCCCAAAGCTAGAAAATTATATAACCTAATACTTATAGATCTAGACTAGAGAATAAATTATTTCACATAGGCCCTTAATATTCTCTTAATCCTTAGAAAACCCCATATTTAATAATAATAATAATATTATTATTATTTATTTTACATGCACATGTCTCACAATTAAAATAAATATAATTCATTAAATAAATAAATTAATATTTATTTAAATGATATTTAATATATCATTTCCACCAAACTCAATAAATCAGTTCGTATTTCTTCCTCGACATTTACCAAACCTATAATAATAAATATTTTCCATTTGATAAATAAATAAATATTATATTCACAGTCTTGTGAAGAAATATTTATTTTAATATTCATGTAACTAAAAAAATAGTTATCTAATAATAAATATTATTTATTACATTGTGAACAAAACAAGTGATAAATAAATATTCAACTCATACTAGTAATTGAATACTAACAGTAAAATATAATATCTTGAATAAATTTCATTAATCAATCTCAATAATAATATTTAATATAACTATTAAATTAAAATATAATTTAACTGAGATCAATGGATACACAAAGCATGTGACCCTTTTGTATTCTTCATTAGTGGCATTAGTAGAATTTACATAAAATCCAATATCAACATCTAGAAATATATAAAGACACCCATATAGGAAGAAGTTAATGTCATAATGATGATAATCACATATGAGTTCTCACTTTGTAATATGATACATTTGTCATGATATCTCATGAAGTAGGTTGCATACTCATGTCATCAACCCATATACTTGATATTTCTTTCTTTGACCTCCTGAAATAAACCCATGAATCGCCATGTCCATGAAATTTTAGTTTAATAATTCCATTCCAATCAAAGTGCCGAGATATCATTTTCCTTAAATGGAAGAAAAAAACTAAAATTAAAGTACATGACTCATGATATGCATTAATAATAATCTCAAGTCAAAGGATCATTACACATGTTTGTATATAAAAATTCCAAAGACACGTAAACATGCAGAATTCCTATTGGTAGGTCTATCCTCACAATATTATGTCTTGTAGATTACCATGTGTGAACTTCACGAGAAAAATTCACATATTATTATGAGTAATCACACCTAACAATAAACATATTATGTGTCCCATCATATATTTTATCCTAACTATAGGAAATAAGTTTAAGAATATCATTATATCACTTCGAGGTTATCATCAAAGTGGGGAACAACCATAACCCTTTTAATGCAATAGATACTCTAGGGTATTATCACATTAAATTTACATATAAGAACAATCAATATGTGATAATAAATTTATTAATATTCAATTATTTTAATATACATGTAATCTAAATTACAAAGTCATTGGTTCTATGGAAACAAAAATAATACCATTTATACTAATCTAGTATATCAGAATATTCATCAATCATTTTAGGTTATTGATCCTCATAAATAATATCAATTCACAAATTATATGAAAAATATTTCATTAATAATGGAATCCAATTAGTTTCAACACCTTCTGATGTTAGTAAAATTTATTGAAATTCCCTCTTGATCATGATCATGTACTTTTAGTACATTGGCTTCTTGAGGAGTGTCTGGATCAAATAAATTTCCATTCTCCCTAGTTTCATTTATTTCTTTAACCAATATGAGTTGTTTCCATATAATGTTTTGAGGATTTTTATATTTTAAACCAATTAGTCTTCTACCCTTTATACATAGATTAGAAATATCATTGATAACACTATTAGATTGTCCTTTAGGGACATATATTCCGGCTGGAGAATTTTTAGTGGGTATGAATGAATTTGTAACCCATTTTGAATCATTAAATGCTTTGGAAAATTGATTTGATAAAGTTTACAAATTAATGGTCTCTTGAACTTCTAGTTCATTGATATTTATATAAGGACCAAGATGAAATAGTAAAGATATTTTTTATGATATTACTTTTGATATCAATTGATCTTCCCCATTTAATGTTGTAAACACTTTTTCATCAAACAAATAGTCAATAAATCAGATTGTAAATATATATCCTATGACTTCCTTAAGATACTTTGTAATCGATAGAGATTCAAATCCAATGTAAATCCACAATCTTCTTTAGGGTACCATTTTTTTCATTATAGGGGTTCTATTAGAACATATATAACACAACCACATGTTATTAAATGTGAAATATTTGGTTAATTACTACAAGATAATTGAAAAGATGAATATTCAAGATAACTTAATGGTCTTATTTGAATCGATGCTTTATATGTAAAATTCCATGTCCCCTTACTGAACAGAGAAATTATTCTTTTTTAATGAGTGGTATAGTGATAAGTTGTAATCATTTTATAAATGATTCAAATAGAACATTTTGAGTGTGAAAATGATATAATGGTTGTTCAATACTTATTCTAATAAAAATTAAATAATGATTAAAATAATTTGATGAATTTTCAACAGAATTATTAAGCTGAATATAATTGATTGAAAAATATATAAATTGTGACATTAACCTTATTATTTTGGAAAAAAACTTCATAAAAAAAGTTTGTGAGTTGATAATAAACACACACGAGACCATCTAGTTGAATCATTTATAAATATCATAAAATATCTAAATGGGTCACATGGTGGATAAATTAGACCACATATGTTACCATGAATTATTCCAAAAAAACAGAGTGGATTTATTCACAATTTTTTGATTATGATGGTCTTATAATCAATTTTCCTTAAGAACAATAAACACTTGAGAAATCATTAGGTGCAATAACATTTTTATCAACCAATGGTTAACCATGAATACACTTAATTATGTTTTGCATTATTATTGATCTCGAATGACCCAAATGGTTATGATGTCAAATAAATGTATCATGGTTGGTAAAATTATAGTTTACCACATTTAATTTGATTATCAAAATATTGAATAAGCATAATATAGAGGGAAGTATTGAAAGTTTCTCTTTAATAAACTTTATCTCATTATTAATTCTTATCATGTATAGTTATTTAACACCTCCTTCATCTATGGAATCGATTTGATATTTATTTTCATGAATATATCTAAATCATAATAAATTTCATCAAGAATTAGGTGAATAAATATTCAACTCACACTGGTAATTGAATACTAACAGTAAAATATAATATCTTGAATAAATGTCATTAATCAGTCTGGATAATAATATTTAATATAAATATTAAATTAAAATATAATTTAACTAAGATCAATGGATACACAAAGCGTGTGACCCTTTAGGATTCTTCATCAGTGGCATTAGTCGAATTTACCTAAAATCCAATATCAGCATCTAGAAACATGCAAAGACACCCATATAGGAAGAAGTTAATGTCATAATGATGATAATCACATATGAGTTCTCACTGTGTAATATAATCCATTTTTCATGATATCTCATGAAGTAGGTTGCATACTCATGTCATCAACCCATATGCTTGATATGTCTTTCTTTGAACTCCTGAAATAAACCCATGAATCACCATGTCCATGAAATTTTAGTTTGACAATTCCATTCTAATCAAAGTGTCGAGATATCATTTTCCTTAAATGGAATAAACAAACTAAAATTAAAGTACACGACTCATGATATGAATTAATAATAATCTCAAGTCAAAGGATCATTACACATGTTTGTATATAAAAATTCCAAAGACACGTAAACATGCAGAATTCCTATTGGTAGGTCTATCCTCATAATACTATATCTTGTAGACTAACATGTGTGAACTTCACAAGAAAAATTCACATATGATTATGAGTACTCACACCTAACAATCAAAATATTATGTGTCCCATCATATATTTTATCCTAACTATAGGAAATAAGTTTAATAATATCATTATATCACTTTGAGGTTCTCATCATAGTGGGGAACTACCATAACCCTTTTAATGCAATAGATACTTTAGGTCATTATCACATTAAAATTACATATAAGAACAATCAATATGTGATAGTAAATTTATTAATATTCAAGTATTTTAATATACATGAAATCTAAATTACATAGTCATTGGTTCTATGGAACCAAAACTAATACCATTTATACTAATCTAGACTATCAAAATATTCATCAACCATTTTAGGTTATCAATCCTCATTAATAATATCAAGTCACGCATTATATGAAAATATTTCATTAACAATGGTTTCCACTTACTTTAAACATCTTCTAATAATAATAATATTATTATTATTTATTTGACATGCACATGTCTCACAATTAAAATAAATATAATAACTTAAATACATAAATTAATATTTATTTAAATTATATTTAATATATCATTTCCACCAAACTCAATAAATCTATTCGTATTTCTTCCTTGATATTTACCGAACCTATAATAATAAATATTTTTCATTTGATAAATAAATAAATATTATATTCATGGTCTTGTAAATAAATATTTATTTTAATATTCATGTAACTAAATAAATATTTATCTAATAATAAATATTATTTATTACATTGTGAAAAAAAGTGATAAATAAATATTCAACTCACACTGGTAATTGCATACTAACAGTCAAATATAATATCTTGAATAAATGTCATTAATCAGTTTGGATAATAATATTTAATATAACTATTAAATTCAAATATAATTTAACTGAGATCAATGGATACACAAAGCATGTGACCCTTTAGGATTCTTCATTTGTGTCATTAGTCTAATTTACCTAAAATCCAATATCAGCATCTAGAAACATGTAAAGACACCCATATAGGAAGAAGTTAATGTCATAATGATGATAACCACATATGAGTTCTCACTGTGTAATATAATCCATTTTTCATGATATCACATGAAGTAGGTTGCATACTCATGTCATCAACCCATATGCTTGATATGTCTTTCTTTGACATCCTGAAATAAACCCATCAATCCCCATGTCCATGAAATTTTAGTTTGATAATTCCATTCCAATCAAAGTGCCGAGATATCATTTTACTTAAATGGAATAAACAAACTAAAATTAAAGTACACAACTCATGATATGAATTAATAATAATCTCAAGTCAAAGGATCATTACACATGTTTGTATATAAAAATTCCAAAGACACGTAAACATGGAGAATTCCTATTGGTAGGTCTATCCTCATAATATTATGTTTTGTAGATTACCTTGTGTGAACTTCACGAGAAAAATTCACATATGATTATGAGTACTCACACCTAAAAATCAACATATTATGCGTCCCATCATATATTTTATCCTAACTATAGGAAATAAGTTTAAGAATATCATTATATGAATTTGAGGTTCTCATCATAGTGGGGAACTACCATAACCCATTTAATACAATAGATACTTTAGGACATTATCACATTAAAATTACATATAAGAAAAATTAATATGTGATAATAAATTTATTAATATTAAAGTCTTTTAATATACATGTAATCTAAATTACAAAGTCATTGGTTCTATGGAACCAAAAATAATACCATTTATACTAATCTAGTTTATCAGAATATCCATCAACCATTTTAGGTTATCGATCCCCATGAATAATATCAAGTCACACATTATATGAAAATATTTCATTAAAAATGGTATCCACTTACTTTCAACATCTTCTAATAATAATAATAATATTATTATTTATTTGACATGCACATGTCTCACAATTAAAATAAATATAATTCCTTAAATAAATAAATTAATATTTATTTAAATGATATTTAATATATCATTTCCACCAAACTCAATAAATCAGTTCGTATTTCTTTCTCGATATTTACCAAACCTATAATAATAAATATTTTCCATTTGATAAATAAATAAATATTATATTTACGGTCTTGTGAAGAAATATTTATTTTAATATTCATGTAACTAAATAAATATTTATCTAATAATAAATATTATTTATTACATTTTTAAAAAAATTGATAAATAAATATTCAACTCACACTGGTAATTGAATACTAACAGTCAAATATAATATATTGAATAAATGTCATTAATCAGTCTAGATAATAATATTTAATATAACTATTAAATTGACATATAATTTAACTGAGATCAATGGATACACAAAGCGTGTGACCCTTTAGGATTCTTCATTAGTGGCATTAGTCGAATTTACCTAAAATCCAATATCAGCTTCTAGAAACATGTAAAGACACCCATATAGGAATAAGTTAATGTGATAATGATGATAACCACATATGAGTTCTCACCGTGTAATATAATCCATTTTTCATGATATCTCATGAAGTAGGTTTCATACTCATGTCATCAACCCATATGCTTGATATGTCTTTCTTTGACATCTTGAAATAAACCCATCAATGCCCATGTCCATGAAATTTTAGTTTGATAATTCCATTCTAATCAAAGTGCCGAGATATCATTTTCCTTAAATGGAATAGAAAAACTAAAATTAAAGTACACGACTCCTGATATGAATTAATAATAATCTCAAGTCAAAGGATCATTACACATGTTCGTATATAAAAATTACAAAGACACGTAAACATGAAGAATTCCTATTAGTAGGTCTATCGTCATAATATTATGTCTTGTAGATTACCATGTTTAAACTTTGCGAGGAAAATTTGACATATGATTTTGAGTACTCACACCTAACAATCAACATATTTTGTGTCCCATCATATATTTTATCCTAACTATAGGAAATAAGTTTAATAATATCATTATATCACTTTGAGGTTCTCATCATAGTGGGGAACTACCATAACCCTTTTAATGAAATAGATACTCTAGGTCATTATCACATTAAAATTACATATAAGAACAATCAATATGTGATAAGAAATTTATTAATATTCAAGTATTTTAATATACATGTAATCTAAATTACAAAGTCATTGGTTCTATGAAAACAAAACTAATACCATTTATATTAATCTAGTCTATCATAATATTCATCAACAATTTTAGGTTATTGATCCTCATTAATAATATCAAGTCACACATTATATGAAAATATTTCATTAAAAATGGTATCCACATAGTTTCAACATCTTCTGATGTTAGTAAAATTTATTGAAATTCCCTCTTGATCATGATCATGTACTTTTAGTACATTGGATTCTTGAAGAGTGTCTTGATCAAATAAATTTCCATTCTCCATAGTTTCATTTATTTATTCAACAAATATGAGTTGTTTCCATATAATTTGTTGAGTATTTTTATATTTTAAACCAATTGGTCTTGTACACTTTAGACATTGATTAGAAATATCATTGATAAAACTATTTGATTGTCCTTTAGGGACATCTATTCTGACTGGAGCATTTTTAGTGGGTATGAATGAATTTGTAACCCATTTTGAATCATTAAATGAATTGGAAAATTGATTTACTAAAATTTTCAAATTAATGGTCTCTTGAACTTCCAGTTCATTCATATTTATATAAGGACTAAGATGCAATAATAAAGTAATTTTTTATAATATTAGAACATATATAATAGAACCACATGTTATTAAATGTGAAATATTTGGTTCATGACTACAATCTAATTGAAAAGATGAATATTCAAGATAACTCAATGGTCTTATTTGAATCGATGCTTCTGTAAGTAAAATTGCATGTCCCCTTACTGAACATAGAAATTATTCTTTCTTAATAAGTGGTATAGTTATAATTTGTAATAATTTTATAAATGATTCAAATAGAAAATTTTGAGTATGAACATGATCTAATGGTTGTTCAATACTTATTCCAATCAAAATTCAATAATTACTAAAATAATTTGATGAATTTTCAATAACATTATTAAGATGAATATACTTGATTAAATAATATATAAATTGTGACATTAACATTATTATTTGGGAAAAAAACTTCATAAAAAATGTTTGTGAGTTGATAATAAACATGCATGAGACCATCTAGTTGAATAATCTATAAATATCATAAAATATCTAAATGGTCCACATGGTGGATGAATTGGACCACATATGTTACCATGAATTATTCCAAAAAAATATGGGAGATTTGTTCCCAATTTTTTGATGATGATGGGATTATAATAAATTTTCCTTGAGAACAATAAACAATTGATAAATCATTAGGTGCAATAACCTTTTTATCAACCAATGGTTAACCATACATACACTTAATTATGTTCTGCATTATTATTGATCTTGAATGACCCAAATGGTTATGATGTGCAATAAATGTATCATGGTAGGTAAAATTATAGTTTACCATATTTGATTTGATTATCAAAATATCTACTAAGCATAATATGGAGGGAAGTATTGAAAGTTTCTCTTTAATAAACTTGTTCTCATTATTAATTATTATCATTTATAGTTATTTAACACCTCCTTCATCTATGGACTCAATTTGATATCGATTTTCATGAATATATTTAAATCTTAATAAATTTCATCTAGAATTAGGTATATAAAAATAACCATTTATTAAAATATGTATACCACTAGGTAAGCATATATATTTTTCTTTTGGAGCCTTCAATTATTTTTTCATTACTGGATAATGTACTTATATGATCAATCCCCATTTTAAGGTTAATAAAAATATATCTCATATTTAAGAATTGTGTGTATCATGGAACTTCAACTAGAGAAATATATTTATAATGGGAATTAATCCCAATGAAGTAATTTATAATATTTATTTCTATTCAAATGAAAATAATACATGTATTGTAACATCCCGGACCCGAGTTCCACTCAACGGGTGCCCCGAATCCGGTTGGTCACATGACCTCAAGCGAATTTCCCCAAACTCCAGAGGCTGCTGACTAGCAGCGATGGACAAGGATTGATAATGGGGAAACTATGCCCTCATTTGTCAAAGTGTAGTACAACAGAAATAAATATAAACATACAACAACAGAAGTAGTAAATAATATAATCCAGAAATGGAGAACAAAAGGAAAACATAACTTGCAGTCACACATATGATGATGCAATATGTCCCTAATTATAGAAAGTATCCAAAACAAGTTACACTGTAATCTAAAACAATACAGAATAAGGTAAAAGTACAGAAAAATAAAACAAAATAGTGCAACAGGAACTTAGCAGCATCGCAAGCCTAAGCTCGGTCCCATGCTCTCCTACTCCTCTGCAAAAATCATGTACCTGTATAGGGAACCTTTCCCTTATCAACACCTACAAAAATATAATCTTTTTGGGCCCAAGACATGACCCAAATAGGGTGTGAGAAATAAATCCCAGTAGGTAACCACCAAAGGCCCGTACCCAACTGACAGTGAAAAATGTTCAACAACAGTGTGCAGTAATGTAAAGCAGTAAAATAGGAAGTACTCAAAAGTAACTATCCTATCAATTACATTACAATTTTAATAATCATTTAACAATTCCAAGTCTGTGCTTTAGCTTGGCAGGTATAACATAAGAAATCACCATAGTTAATACTCAATGTAACCATTGTCCTTAGACCTAAAAGTCCTTACCCTTAGGAAAGCAAGAATGAAACCCTCAGGTGACTTCCCTTAGTCATAACGAATATTGCCCTCAGGCATAAGATATGTCGCCCTCAGGCACAAAAGCTACTGCCCAGTGGCATAAGAAATGTTACCCTCAGGCTAACAAACACTGCCCTCAGGCTAAACAGAATACTGCCCTCAGGAATTCCATAGGAAATCAAGTAATCGGTCCAAGCCCAACATACAAACAATAAATTATATATGTTTTCTCTCAATAAAACTCAAAACATGATTATAATCACAACATACCCATGGGTATCCTGGAAAAACGGCTAAACAAGAGAAACACACCCGCAGGGTGTCCCTGGATCCAAGAAATGATCCCAAACAGTAGTTTATATTCATCATTAGATTATCTATGAAATTATAGATATCTTATCAGATAAGGACTCAACCACACAACACCCTGAACATGGGCCTGTGGCACAACGGTACAAAAAAATCACTCGAAAGTTGTAAATAAACACCAGACCACCTACCTCGATCTCCTATGATCAGTATATGAGAACGACGAATCCCAAAACGTCCGAGAACAATGTAGATCTAGGAATAACAATAACCCATTAAAACCCAAATCACTTCCCCTGAGGTAAAGAATTGGAAGGAAAGGCTCAAGGATAGGTAAGGACTTACCCATGCGGTCCAAACTAGATCGATGTCAGAAGAATCAGAATCTCGGTGAGTGTTCGGGATCTCCTCTAAGCCTCGACCTCCTCTCCCGAGCTCCAAAATGAGTTATTTTCCTCCTCTGCTGAATGAGGAGACTACTGCCTATTTTAAGCAAAAAAACATAACTACATGGTGTGTACTCTCAAGTACACGATGTGTACTTTCCATTTTTTAACTATTCCTCTGGTGGCCACTTTCCACCGCCTCACTGTTCATCTGTCGACATGATTACACAACGTGTATTTCTGAGTACATGACGTGAACTAACATTCTGCTGGAGGCTACTCCCACCACCTTACTGTTCACCTGCTGACTGATTACACAACGTGTATATACTAAGTACACGACATGTAGTCAGTTTTTACACCATTCATCACCGACAGGCCTACACGCCCTATATACTCATCCCACACGACCAAAGTACACGATGTGTGAAAAAGTACATGATGTGTACCCAAAAATTTTGGGATTTTCCCCCATTTTCCTTATTTTCTTGAAAACACTTAAGGAAAAAGGAAAAGAAGAAACCCGTACCTCAAGAATAAGAACTGGGTTCTTACAAACTTCCCCCCTTAAAGCAATTCGTCCATGAATTTCCCTTCTAAGGGTGGTGAAGATAAATATGTGAACAACTCTAGCCATTGAGCACGTATGTTGGTCTCCCACTCCCAGGTTTCGTCCTGCACTTGGCCATGCTACCATAACACCCATACGAGAGGAACTGACTGACCTCAGAGAACCTTCGTGCTCCTATCAATAATATGAATCGGATGCTCCTCAAAGGACGCATCTATCTAAAGTTCAACCTCCTCAGGATGAAAAACATGATATGGGTATGAGTGATAATGGCGCAGCTGAGATACGTGGAAGACATCGTGCATGGCCTGGTACCTCTATGGTAACTGCAACCGATAGGCAACCGGCCCGACTCTCTCTAGAATCTCAAACCGCCCCACATACCTCGGTGAAAGTTTACCCTATCTCCTGATCCACCTATGCCCCAAACTCGGTGAAACACGCAATAAAACCTGATCCCTGACCACGAACTCCAAGGGTTGTCTGTAGCGATCATCATAAGATTTATGACGAGACTGTGCAGTAGCCATCCGATTCTGAATCAACTGGACCTGTTCTGAAGTATCTTGCACAAGACATGGTCCCAGTAAAGCTGCCTCTAACCAGTATGAGGGTGATCGGCATGGACTACCATACAAAGCCTCGTAAGGTTCCATCTCAATAGTTTCCTGAAATCTATTATTATAGGCGAAATCAACCAGGGGTATGTGCTTCTCCCAAGAGCCCCCAAAGTCCAGGATTCACACACGTAACATGTCCTCTAGCACCTGTATCATACGCTCTGACTGGAAATTAGTTTGAGAGTGGTAAGTTGTGCTCAAAAGCACCTGTGTACCCAATGCCCTCTTAAAACTCTTACAGAAACAAGATGTAAAATGGGAATCCCTATCTGAAATGATAGAACGAGGGACCCCATGAAGACGTAATACCTCTTGGATATACAACTTCCCGAGTTCTTCAACATCGAAGGTCTCCTTGATTGGAAAAAAGTGAGATACCTTCGTAAGTCTGTCCACAAAAACCCACATGACATCATTGCCTCGAGGTGACCTCAGCAACCCAATCACGAAGTCCATCACGACATCATCCCATTTCCACTCTAGAAGGGATAACTGCTATAATAGTCCGGCTGGCCTATGATGCTCTGCCTTCACCTATTGACAGGTGGAACATCTCGTAACAAAACTGGCTACCTATCTTTTCATACCTGACCACCAATACTAACGTCTTAAGTCACGATACATTTTGGTAACACCATGATGTACTTCCCATGCTGAAGCATGAAATTCCCGCATCAACTCCTTGCGTATATCCCCTGGAACCCACACTCGTCCATGGATACACAGTACCTCATCATCGTCTATCGTCCAACCAGGAGGAGGGTCCTCACTTGCCACTGACTCTCATAGAACTAGGCCTTCTGAATCCGATAGCTGTCTCATCCTCACTCTATCGAGGAGGGTAGAGGTCACAGCTAAGGATGAATGATAGGTTTTCCCCTGAATATCGTACACCTCCAAATTCATCTCATAGAACAAATCCATAAGGTGCCACTCACCACTGGCCTCCTGCACTACCTGTATCTGAGTCCTCCTACTCAGTGCATCAGCTATTGCATTACCTTTACTAGGTGTATAGGCAAGCTCAAAGTCGAAGGACTGAAGGTATTCAACCCACCTTCGCTATCTCAAATTCAAGTCACGATGGATAAAGATGTATTTAAGACTTTTGTTGTCCCTGAACACCAAAAAATGATCTCCCAAGAGATAATGTATCCAACAGTATAATGCATGAAAAACTGCAGCCAACTCGAGATCATGTGTTGGGTAATTCCTCTCATGTGGCCTCAACTGCCGAGACCTGTACACAACCACTGGATCGCCCTGTATCAACACTGCTCCCAGCCTAATACCTGATGCATCATAGTAAACTGTATAGCTCTTCCCTTGCTCTGGAATTCCTGTATAAAGCGCCTGTAGTAACCATCCAACCCCAAGAAACTCTGTATTTCAAACACGTTCTTAGGCTTCTCCCAGGAAACTACTGCTCTCACTTTCTATGGGTCTACTGCAACTTCTACCTCTGAGATAATATGAACAAAAAAGTGCATCTAGTCCATCCAAAAGTGGAACTTTGAGATCTTAGCATATAGATGATGCTCTCTCAGTGTACTCAGTATGATCTCAAGATGGGTGGCATGGTCATGTAAAGTGTGATAGTACACCAAGATATCATCCATGAAGACTACCACAAAAGAATCCAGATATGGGTGGCACACATGGTTCATCAGAGCCATGAAAACTGTTGGCATGTTCGTGAGTCTGAACAGCATAACCAAGTACTCGTATAGACTATATCTGCTCTAAAAAGCTGTAAGAGGTATGTCCGATGGTCTAACGCACAACTGATGATATCTGGATCTCAAGTAAATATTCAATAACACTCGTGCTCCTTGAAGTTGATAAAAAATATCATCAATCCTCGGTAAGGGATATCAGTTCTTAACCGTCAACTGGTTCAGCTTCCGATAATCCACGCAGAGTATGAGGGTACCGTCCGCCTTCTTCGCAAACAAGACTGGCGAACCCCAAGGAGAATTATTGGGTCAGATGAAACCCTTTTCTTGTAACTCCTCTAACTGCCTCTTGAGATCCTGCAATTATGGTGTAGCCATCTTATAAGGAGGAATGGGCACCGGTGCCGCTCCTGGCACAAGCTCAATAGAGAAATCCACCTCTCTCTTGGGAGGTATACCTGAAAAGTCATCTGGGAAGACATACCTTAAATGATTTACCACTAAAGGGAAATCCTTCTGACACGTTCCCTGGTCGTCCAGATATAAACTCGCAATTTGGGCTGTCACACCACCTCACCCACGATGCTCAGGTCTATCTTGGCTCACCTGGACATCCCATTCTCCCTTGTATAGAAACTCTCCACCCTCTGGTGACGTGAAACTCACCCTGTGAAGATAGAAATATACAAAGTCTCGAAAGGGTACCAACCAGTCCATCCCGAGAATGAAATAATATCCCGTCATCTCTAAGATATAGAGGTCCCATAAAAAGTGACACCCACCAACCACTAGAGGGAACTCCTTGCACTGACGCACACCTGCCGTTCTAATCCCCAACAGAGTTTCTAGTGTCATGATATCCGACGAAGAAGAAACACAGAGCCCAAGGCTCTACATAATGGGAACATATATAAAGCTATGTGTAGCACCCGTATCGAAAAGTACAGAAGATAAAAAAGAAGCAAATAGAATAGTACCTCTGACAGTGGAAGGTCCAGGATCCTGCTCTTGTTGGGTCTGTTGCACTGCATATGCCTGCCCAGTGCCATGACCCTGCAACACAGCCTGACTACCCTGAGCTGAATGACCCTGCTATCTTTGTGATCCTGGTGTCTGGATACCGTGGCCATGACCACCACCTCGGCCTAAACATCCTGATGTATCCCAATTTCCTGACTGGTAAGAAGTTGCTGGCCCTGCTCCTGCATGTGGAGTCTGCACAGAACCCCTCTCACTAGTCACTGGTGGAAACGCCTTGCAAAAATGCTGGAGATGGACCACCTTATCGCAAGCTTGGCACTCCACTGGGTCACGTGGACACTGATGTCTCTTGTGCCCGTATTTACCACACCGATAGCACATAACCTGGACACCTGAAGAATTATTCTGGCTAGTACTGCCACTGTGAGAGAAATCCATCTGCCTCTTTCTTTTACCGGTAGAAATAGTACCAGAAACTGGTGCCGAACCGCCATGGTTCACACCACTAGATTCCCATAGGTTCCACTCAGTAATCAGTGCCTGGTTCATAATATCACGCACGACAGGAAACTTGAAAACATTCACCAGTGCTAGGATGTCATACCGAAGACCATCCTCAAAGTGTCTAGCCCTCAATGCCTCATCACCCACCAGTACAGGTGCAAAACACTGTATCTTGGTGAAGCGGGCAGAATAATCCACACTGACAAGGCTCCCTACTACAGATTCTTGAAATCTCGAGCTCGATCTGCCCTCAGCATCTCTGGAAAGAAAAATTCATAGAAGAATACCTAGAAATCTTCCCATTCCATGTCCCAGTGATGCTCAGTCTGGGTGGTAACATCCCACCACCTCTTAGAGGAATCATGCAACATATAAGTAGTGAGCTTGACCCTCCTCCCTAGAGGCGTCTCAAGATGCTCGAAGATAGTCTTCATAGAACCCATCCATGACTCTGCAGCCTGTGGTCTACCATCCCCTGAAAACATAGGCGGATGCTGTTGTTGGAATATACGTGTCAGCTCTGCCATAAATGTGGCAGCCGGCGGTGCTCCCTAGAAGGTCTGCATGAACCGCATGAAGCCTTCATGGAATTGTGCATCCATGCCTGCATCCGGTATAACAGATGGTGCCGCATCTGGCACTACTGGAGGCTCCACTGGTATCCCATGGCCTACCATCTCTGGAGTATAATCATTTACACTCTTTTAGTGAACAACTGGTGGTCGTCTCGGCGGCATGACTCTACAAGGTCAAACACATGCCTTAGATTTAATATTATCAAGGACCAAGAACTGAAAACGTAAGAAGGGAGCATGATAAATAAAACGTCCAAGTTTTACAAAACAAGACTGCATGACATGTATAATAACTACTCGACATGTTCCTTTAAGTCTTTCACATGGGCGTGTACTTCTGCCAGCACTGGTCGAGTAACACCCCAAACACACGGTGTGTTGTCTACACACACGAAGTGTACTTGAATTTCTTCCCCTGCCTGAGTCCTTCTACACGGCTAAGCCACAAGGCTCCCTTTTGAACGAGACTACACGGTGCGTATAAAGTCTACATGGCGTGTACCCTTAAGCCCTTACATGGTTGTGATCTGATGCTGGCATGGGAATGTCTCAACCCTAGGTACACGACGTGTTACACCTGCACACGGCGTGTACACCACACCGTCTCCCCATCCACACAGCCAAGTCTACATTGTCTCTCACTGGTTGAGACTACATGGCGTGTCCCACAGGTACACGAAGTGTCCTAGATGAGCTTCAACAACCCATGTTGTTCGTGACACGACCGGATACACAACTCACACTACACAGCGTGTTCCAGATGGACACGATGTGTACCAGAAAGGATAACACTGACCCGTGTTGTTAGTTACACGGCCGGGTCCCAAGATTAAACTACACGACGTGTTCATCATTGACACAACATGTTTAAGCAAATATTTCTCCGCCCGTGTTGTTTTCCACATGGCAGACACAAGGTCAACATGACACGATGTGTACAACCGATACACAATGTGTGCCCTCAAGAGTTTTCCCATCTCGTGTTTCTATCTACACGGACTATGAAATAGTTAACAACTACACGGCATGTAATTTCGGTACACAGCATGTACTTAATTTTTTTCCATTTCTTCCTGAATAGAAGAGTACATGGCGTTTGTTCATAGAACCACACGCCGTGTTGTCTGGGTTTCCAGACAGTAGACCTCAGAAACTACTTCAGAGGCCCTTTTCTTTAATTTCAACCGTCAGTATGCTAAATCCCGATCCATGGGGTCCCATACTCCCCGTGAACCAAAGTTTAGCACCCAAACCTTCCCATTTATAGTACAAAACACAACAAAAAGGATGGATCATGATCCGCTAAATTCTGGTCCAAGAGAGACCATACTTCTCAGGAACCAAAGTTTAGTGTCCATCAACCCAACCGTAACATGAACCAACACCCTATAAATAGTAGAAGTATCTATCAAGATACCTATAACAACAACATGCATTTTATAGAACAACATCTATCACAACAACATGCAATTTCTAATGAACCTACATGGCATAGAAACTATGCATGGCATGTGATTCTAACATGTTCCTAAATGATGCATGAGATGGCATACCCTCATCTCATAGGGTTGTGACTAAATAAAACCTAGTATAAAAATATAATCACCACACCACAAGTGCGTCACCCAATGGTGAAAATCAGATCAACTGTAAAAGTGAAAAATCAGTAAAATTGCAACATGAGGTAAATTGGATTTTCCCTATACACGGGTTAGCTACTTCTGGGCACATCTTATTACCAAGTACCTATTCCGTCCTATCCCTAGCTATGGGCTCCAAAAAGTAAGTCAAGAAGAAAAGAAACTCCTCTAATACAACTTTGTAATGTTTCGGACCCGGGTGCCACTCAATGGGTGCCCTAAACCTGGTTGGTCACATGACCTCAAGTGCATTTCCCCAAATGCCAGAGGCTGCTAACTAGAAGCAAGGGCCAATGACTGATAGTGGGGAAACTATGCCCTCATTTTTAAAAGTGTAGCACAATGGAAAGAAATATAAATATACAACACTGGAAGCAGAAAACAATATAATTTAGAAATGGAAAACAGAAGGAAAATATAACTATCAGTCACACATATGATGATGCAATATGTCCCTAATTATAGAAAGCATCCAAAACAGGTTACACTATAATCTAAAACAATATAGAACAAGGTTTAAGTACAACAAAACAAAACAAAACAATACAACAAGAAATCAATAGCATAGCAAGCTTAATCTCGGTCCCATGCTCTCCTAATCCTCTACAACAATCATATACCTATATAGGGACCCTTTACCTTATCAACACCTACAAAAATATAATCTTTTTAGGCCCAATACATGACCCAAACAGGGTGTGAGAAATAAATCCCAGGAGGCAACCACCAAAGGACCATGCCCAACTGACAGTGAAAAATGTGCAACAATAGTGTGCAGTAATGTAAAGAAGTAAACTAGGAAGTACTCAAAAGTAACCATCCTATTAATTACATTACCATTATAATAATCATTTAACAATTCCAAGACTTTTCTTTAGCTTGGTAGGTACAACATAAGAAATCACCACAGTGAATACTCAAAGTAACCATTTTTCTCAGACCTACAAGTCCTTACACTCAGGAAAGTAGGAATGAAACCCTCAGGTGACTACCCTTTTTCATAAAGAATATTTCCCTTAGGCATATGAGATGTCTCCCTCAGGCATAGAAGCTACTGCCCATAGGCATAAGAAATGTTACCCTCAGGATAACAAACACTTCCCTCAGGCTAAACAGAATACTGCCCTCAGGCATTCCATAGGAAATCAAGTAACCGGGCCAAGAACAACATACAAAAAATCAATTATATATGTTTCCTCTCAAGAAAACTCAAAACATGCTTATAATCACGGCATACCCATGGGTATCCTGGCCAAACGGCTAAACAAGGGAAACTCACCCACGGGGTGGCCCTGGATCCAAGCAATGATCCCAAACATCAGTTTATATTCATCATTAGATTATCTATGCAATTCTAGATATCTTATCAGCTAAGGCCTCAGCCACACGACACCCAAACATGGGCTCGTGGCACAATGGTGAAAAAAATCACTCGATAGTTATAAATAAACACTAGATCACCTACCTCGATCTCCTATGATCGGTATACGCGAATGACGCCTCCCGAAACTTCTGAGAACAACGTAGATCTGGGAAGAACGATAACCCATTCAAACCTAAATAACTTCCCTTAGAGAAATAATTGGAAGGAAAGGCTCAAGGAGAGGGAATGCCTTACCCGTGCGGTCCAAAAAAGATTGACATGGGAAGAATTGGAATCCCGATGAGTGTTCGGGAGCTCCTATAAGCCTCAACCTCCTATCCTGAGCTCCAAAATGAGTTCTATGACTCCTCTGCCGAATGAGGAGTCTACTGCCTATTTTAAGCGAAAAAACATAACCACACAGTGTGTACTCTCAAGTACATGGTGTGTAATTTCCATTTTTTAGCCGTTCCTCTAGCGACCACTTTCCACCACCTCACTGTTTATCTATCGACATGATTATACGACGTGTATTTCTGAGTACACGACGTGTACTACCGTTCCACTGGTGGCTAATCCCACCACCTTACTGTTCACCCACCGACTGATTACACGGCATGTATATACTAAGTACACAGCGTGTAGTCAATTTTTATACCCTTCATCACCGACAAGCCTACACACCCTATATACTCATCCAACATGGCCAAAGTACACGATGTGTGGAAAATTACACGACATCTACCAAAAAAATTTGGGATTTTCCCCATTTTCCTTATTTTATTGAAAACACTTAAGGAAAAAGGAAAATAAGGAACCCGTACCTCAAGAATAAGAACTGGGTTCTTACATGTATATAAGAAGTAAAATTAAATAAAATGAAATAAAATTTGCAACATTCATTGAAAACATTAAAAATCCAAAATTAAATCCCCCTCTTGATAATATACACATTATCCATATTCTTGATACTTTTAGGGTTTACAAAATAATTAAATATGTCAAAATTTATAATATCATCATCATACTTTAAATCCTAGTTAGTAAAGTTTTCTTCAGTGATTTTTTCTTTCCCTTTGATTGATTGTTGATAAAGATTAAAAAAATGCTTTGGTGTATGATAGGTATATGACTAGTGCCCCTTTATAATAAACTAAAATAATTAATTTTTATCATTATTAATTTTATTTTTTTATGGTTTATCCTTTTTTTACAACTTCTAATGGTTCACTTTCCTCTTCTCATGGAGTGTATAACCACCTTGAGCAAATGAATTTCCTCGGACTCAACCACATCGATGGATTTCAAAACCATTATTTTGAGAATTAATTTTAACTTTATGAAATATAGATACTCTAGTGGGTAGGGTTTCATTATTAATCATTAAGATTTTGTTGTTTTATTCTATAATAAGAAGGAAATACAGTGATTTAAAATATTTAGTAATGTATTTTTCTTGATATGGTTTCTACTGAAAATTTTTTAAGTCATGTAAAGTAGAAAAAAATTCTCTTATAGTGTATCACTATCAACAATATTTTCTCTAAAAAATTTCAATTGTGATTTTAAAAATTATAGATTTATATTCATTTATTGATTTATATTCTTGGAATATTAAGTGACTCCATTCATACTATGCATTTTTTTATGTATTACCAGTCATAAGTGATCATACTGCTCTTTGAGGTTTTACATAACACCAAGTTATCATTCAATATCAGGTAATAATTCCTCAAATCCCCATGAAGGTGATAGATAATAAATATCAAGGATTTGGAATGGTCTTGGGTAGAATATTGATTGGAAACTTTGATCATATCACCGAGGATTTTTTATTTAAATGCATCTCAACATCCAAAATACAAGACAAGTATTTATTTCCACATATGTTAAGAGGGTAAAAAGCAAGTTTTGAAATATTATCTATAGAAAATATGAATTAATACTTTATTACTAAACTCTCGGAACAAATTAAACTTGTTTTTATATCATGTTAAGAAAATGGCTGAACACTCATTGAAACCCTAAGGAATTTCAAGACCAGAAATATGTAATCAATCAAAGGTTAAGAGAAGCATCGATAAAGTGTGGATTCAAGTCTTTATGATAGAGGTGATAGAATAAATTTAGTAATATAAAACAATGTAGAAAATTATTGGAGAGAAAATATAGAGGTCTAAAAGTTTTAATCTCCAATAACATAGTTACATATATTTATAGAGTCAATTACAATATCCTAAGTCAAATCCAAAATTCAAAACATCAACAGTTAGAGATAATGAAGGGTTATCCATATGAAATGTTTAGTAGTAAATGGGTAGTCATTAAAATCATAATTATTAAAATTATGACATCCATATAATAAATATTTCATAATAAATAGTATATGATTTCTTTTTTATGAATATGAACAAATTGGTTTTTATCTATCGGTTAATACTCAAAAAATAGTTCTAAATTAATAAAAACATAAAATATTTTTTATTTGTTCTTATTAGAATGAAAAATTATTATTTAACAAGATATTATTATTTTGAAAAAATAGTCATGAATAGGAAAATACAATAATAGTTTTTACTCATTTTTTACTTATAAAGGATAATAAATGTTCTTCACACATCACATAATTATGTAAAAAATAATCATGAATTTATAAAAAATAAAAATAAATTATGAACAATTTTATAAAAAAGAGAAAATTGATTTAAATAAATAAGTCATTATTCACAAAAATAGTTTTTAAATATAAGTGATAAATATTTTTTATAATTTTTAGAAAAGATGAACAAATAATTTTTTTATTACAATTATTTTGATAGAAACATGCCTATGAGTTGATAAAAAAACATATTTTTTTAGGAAACATGATTTTTCAACAAAACTTTAAGGAAAAAGGTTCTAAATTGATAAAAATAATAATACTTCAAGGACTTATTTTATGGAATAAAATAACAAGTTTAGAATAAGTCATTACATAGAAAAATAATTATGATATTTTCATTGGGATTTAGAATAAATAATTTTAAAATATATAGTAGTCGATAATTCAAGTTGTACCTAAGGGAGATTTGGAAGGCTAAAAAGATGATCAAAACAGACATAGGAGGAGATTCCATGGATTACATAAATTTATTAAATATGAAATCAGGATGAATTTAGTATGGAATTCATGGAATTTTACATGAAACAAGCCAACATGAAATGGTGGTTATAGATTATTCAAACCATTTTGAGATAGTAGAAGGTTATATACATAGTGGGTTGCTTGAACCTTCACTATAGTCACATGAGACATAAAGTAAAAATGGGAATTGCATAAATAAATATGATATGGTTCAATTGAAACTCTTGATATCAAAATTGAAATGATTTAACTTTTCATATCTACTACATTGATATGAAAGTTCTATAAGCTTAAGGGGTTTGAGATATAAAAATATATAAAGATTATGTTGTTGGAAAAATAAAAATGGGATTTACCAAGAGTGTTTTAGAAGTACACAATCTATTTTCATATTACTTATTATTTTTAAAAATTATGCCTCTCACCTATATTTTTGGAATTTAAAATATAATATTTTGGGATATTTTTAGTGACATCTCAGGAAACTTTTCTAGTGTTATCTTTAAATAATTAGAGTTTGAGTTGAAGTGTGAAATATATACTGAGATATAATGAGATATCCAAGGAATGATTTTTACCTATAAAAATAATTCCTTACATCAATATTTATAGTATCTATTTATCATTTAGAGGATCACTACTGGGGTTCTTGACAGGAGTTTCTAAGGATAGAGAGTCTGGTTTGATTTCATTTTATGTGATCTCTCATGGTTAACATGAGAGGGTAATGTTCATGTGTTGAGTCTTATAATTGAGGTTGATAGGATATTGAAGTTTATTTTGGTTTAATGGTAGTTTTATTGTTTTTTTTCATTCAATAATCCTTATATATCTTTTTATCCTTCTTTGAGCCTGAAAATCATTTCATTGATTGATGAATTACTTTTAAATGAATTAAATAAAGGGTTTGTAAGGATAAAAAACATCTTGTTCAAAATAGTAGTATATATTAGAAACCTTATTCCCAAGATCAAAATTCTATAAAAAAACTTTTAAATATAAAATAAATAACATATACCTTTCATTAAAGATAGTCTCTACTCCTATTCTCCAATCAAACATGCTTGATGAAGATCATTAAAGAAAATCCAAAAGAATATTCACTATAAGGTGTATCCACAGATCAACAAAATAAACCAATGTTAGGGTGGGATAATCCTCACAACCATGATATGATAGTATCTTAGGATTTATAAGGAAGTATAAAGAAGAGATATTATGAGGGAATTGATATGATACTAGAGAAAGCTTGAACACTTATTAGGAACTATTGTACCATCCTGGCCTGGACCTCTCAAATGATGCCTAATTGGGGACACCACATAGACTCAGGTTCATCTGGCCATATCCTAGAGGATTCTGACAAGTGTAAAGGGACTAAACTAGTAATGAGGAGACTATTAACTCTAAAACAAGTCTTGAGGGAAACACCCAAATGAACCAAAAATTCAGCATGACCTATCTATATAGTTGATGTACCACTAACCTGTTAACAAAAAAGGGAGCCCACTAGGGACCATAGTCCAAAATAAAAGTAAGAAAATATCTATATGATGTACTAAAATAAAATAGAACAATATTATATGCTATAAACAAGACATACATCATATAAAAGAAAATTCACATTGTCCTGTACATACTGGTTATAACTGAAAATTACACACACTGGCCTCTATCCCAACTCACATTCCATCATGAAAAATCCTTGGCTTAAATTACCTGATAGACCTATACCAAGCATAATTTCCATGATATACTTATGATATAAGAGAAAACATGAGAGTCTACCCATGTACTCTGGAACCCACACCGTATACATAGATAGAGGGTGAGTCCAACAACCCAGTAGGTATCCCTAATGCCTTAACCAAACTGAGTGTTTTTATGATCAAGTAAATGTGAATGTAATAAATTTATAGAGTGAATTAGTTCCAATGAAACAAACCCACCTGAATAAAATGACACACAAGAACAATAATCACACAAGTATACCTACTTTGACACCATGTTAGGATCCATGTTATAACATAACCCATAAAAAACCTGCCATAAAACCATACCGGAAGGAACGTCTATCAGGAACTTGATAACAAAAGTATACAAAAAACATGTCTATAACTTAGTTCATGAACTAATAAAGTACCTTAACCCATACTTATGTACTAAGGGGGTCTATCAAGCCACCCTGACCTATCCTTGCAGTATCTAGGGAGGTCATAATCAATCATGCCATCCCATCCCCATGGGCTCTTGGGAGGCCAAAACCAATCACACTATCCCATCCCCATAGGCTCTATGTAAGACAAATTAAATCACATTGACCCATAAATATAGGTTCTAGGTATGATGTAACACCCTAATATTTTAGAAAATAAAACTATGTTCAATAGCATAGTCGACACGCAACACCGCGCTTAAACGACTCGCGATATATATAACCGTTATAACCTTAACATTAAATTGGTGGGTATAAATATTATTAAATAATTTATTATATATATATATGTTCTAATAAATATAAATTATTTATAATTTTCTATTAAGAAATCAATCAATTTTTAGTAAAGTAATTTTATTCTTCAAAAATATGTTTTCTTTAAAAATATTTTTTATTGATTTTCAAGAAAAAATATTATAATTAATTTTTGGAAATTTTATAAAATTTATTGTATAAAATGAACATAATTTTTTAAATATTCATATCAAAAATTAATTTGTGTAAAATTTTGGTATTTTTCAGAAAATATTGATTTTTCAGTGAATAGTGAAAAATACCGTTTTTTTGTAAAAAAGTCATTTCTTTTCAATAAATTAAGAAATTTAAAAATCCCATTATGTTTTGAATATTATTTGAAGTAAAACAAGTAATATTTAGTTATATTTAATTCACTTAATTTATTTTTAATAAAATTCATATTTTGTATTTTAGTATAAGTTTGTCTTTGAATTTAAAAAGAGGATTTTTATGAAAACTGTTTTAAAGTGAATAATGTTTCTACTTTTTAATTAATTTAAATAGATCCTAATGAGGAATGATTTAAATTAAATTTATATATTATATAAAAATAAAATTAATTTATATTCATGTAATAATAATAATTATTCATAGATTTAATATAAAATCATATTTTCCTTGAAAAATACACTTCTTGAAAACCCATTTTTTCATCACATATGTGTGTTTAAATTTAAATTTAAATTTAAGAATTCTATGAATTGAATTTTAAAAAATAGATTCTATATTCTGAATCAGAATAATTTATATTTTCTAATAAGTTTAACTTATTTTTTGTCCAAAATGAATAGTGAAAACAATAACAATTAATTACCATGTTTAAGGTAAAAATGGGTTTACCAGGGGGTTAAAATAAAAATATTGGAGTCAAAATGACCTAAAAACCAGTATAAAAACTATTATATGGCCATATTTCAACCTTATAATATCTTAAGTCTTGAGAATACTCCATTTTGGATCTATTTGGTGTAACATCCCAACTTTTTGAAGAGGTACAGACACTTAAATTACTATTCAAAACATCTTGTTTCTTTGATAGTAATGTGATTAGGGGGATAAGGAGCAGTTTGGGAGAGTCTACGGATCATTCGGAACTTAGAGATCCAATATTTTGAAAGGAATACTATTCCTCATGGTTATAAAATGGTTAGTGCTAACCGCATGACTCAACCGTGTATGGTGGTCTAGTGCTCTACCTCGGGCCGCACAATTTTTCTTAAACGTGAAGCCCAGGCCGTGCGATCATGCAAGTGCTACAAACCCTATGAAATAGGCAATTTGTATGGCATGTGTATGGTTATTAAAACTATTCACCGATCTCGTGTGAGGAGTTAACTTGGATAGTGGCTGTCACACGGTTGGTGCACAGTTTGGCCAACCCTGCAGCCAAACCTTGTAAACTTGTTAAAAAGAGGGAAATGATGATTTTTCACTCCTTTATTTTTAACTTCCCCCTCATTTTATTTCTAATTCCATGCACATCAACCTCTTCCCTCTAAAACCTACTCCTCCATGCCTAATATAGGATTCATGGATTCTTCCTCATTTGGACTTCGATTGAGCCATCATCTGTCACATTGAATAGACACTAGTAAAATATTTATTCCTTTTTCACCTTTCATCGTTTATCTCTCTATTGATAGAGCTATTTTGGTGTGAGATAATATTCCATATTTTTAGAGATTTTTTCTATTTTTCTATTTTCTTATTTTCTTGATTGATTCAAAGGCCAACAATGGATGAAGGGTCTTCTCCCAACCGAAGGTGGGTGGTCTAGTACTTTTTTTCCCAAAAGATAATTCATTTTACGACATGCTCCATCATGATACACACCATACTTTTTGTGTTTTTCTTAAAATTATAAATTTATTTATCTAAGTTATTACACACGTTAGCAATGCCGCATGTACCCTGGTTTATGGTTGGAGGTCCCCCACCTCAATAAGTTCCACCCCATAGGGTGTACTTATGAAATGAACCTATTACTGTTAAATATTTATTTATAAAAACCACCTTCTAAGTGGTCCTATCTTGATGCCTAAGTGAAGTGACTACCTAAATTAAATAGGAGCGAGTGGTACAACCCCATCTTGGTACTTTCCTATGAATAAAGATATTACCCTTAATTAAATTCCATGATAAATGAATTGTAATTCAACCCTTATATTATTGTAAAGCATGAATAAACTTATATAAATATGATACTTGGGCAAGGAATCCCACATATTTATTATAATTGAGCAAGCCATCCAATATATTTGTGATACACAGGCATGAAGTCCCTTATATTTTTGATACTCGGTTATGGAGTCCCTTCTACTTGTGATACTCAAGCAAGGAGCCCCATATATTTTTGATAATCAAGCATGGATCTCCTTCTATTTGTGATACTCAGGCATGAATTCCCTTCTACTTGTGATACTTGGGCATGTAATCCAAAATAAAATGTGATACAAAAGCATGGAATCCCTTGACATCCTTGATATTCATACCACTACCCATGGATTCCTAAGTTACACCTCATGTCCTAGATAGTAGTAGTATCCATATATATGGCTATAAACATCTATATGTATACAGACCATATATATGTATACATATAACTACTTATTCAGAGTTTATCCAGCTTAGGCCAAAGTGGGAAGTGTAAGCCTGGTGTTCTTTAGGAACCATAGCTAACCCATTTACATTTTATAGATTTTATTATATTATTATACAGGCACACAACTTATTTTATATTCAGTAGCTAAATTTTACTAGACACTATTGGAGGTGGCCTACTAAGTATATCTCACACCCTATTCATAATGATGGTTGGCACATGAACATAATTCATGGATACAGGTAGGTTTAAAGGGAAGTGTCAAACTGTGGATACTTGGTTGTCTACTTATGATGGAGTACAGGAGAAGAGGACTGATCTTAGGCTTATGATGCTAGTGTAGATAGTTTTTTTATTCTTTTTTATTTTTGTATATGCCTATTCCCATACTCTAATTTTTGTATATCATCATGACATAATCATCATTTTTGGCATTCAATATTGATTTATCTTCTTCCTATTTATCATCTAGATGATTTATTATTATACTACTAGTTATTTATTACTGTTTCCTATGATTATCATTATTGTTCACCACTGTGCTACACTCTGATCAAGGGGGCATAGTCTCCCCAAAGGCACACCCAAGGCCATCGCTTCTAGTCGGTAGCCTCTGGCATATGGAGAGGTTCTCTTTAGGTCATGTAGCCAAATGGATCGGGGCACCAATTAGTGGATTCCGAGTTAAGACATTACAAAGTGGAATCATAGGTCTTTTTTTCCTTTTGTTTTAATGTTTGGGTATCAGAAAGGAGACCACATATGTATTAGAATTTGGTAATGATCATATTCCTAGGAGTATCTAACCCACGTACAGGGAAAACCCAAATTACATAGAATGAGATATTTTTGTTTTGTTTTGTGCCATTATAGTTGTATTTATTTCACCATTGGTTGACACACAAGTCTTGTGACATTATTTTTGTTGATATTATTATTATGGACTTATTTTTCCTTATTCTGGTATGAAAAGTAGGTATCATCTCATGCATAATTATAGGAACTTAAGGATTCACATATAATTCATTATTCCATTCTATATAGGTATATCTTGTTGACTTTATTTACTATATTACCTATGATTGTTGTGTGTGCTTTGATTATTATATATGTAAATGGGATAATGTTTCTTTTAGGTATAGAATAATTAAATTAATTAGTTTTTTTCATCAATCTAAATGGTGTTTTCCTATATAGATTGATGAAAACACCTCAATTAACCAATTATTCCATGTTTGATCCATAAACCACTGGTTCTATGGGATGAAACATTAGTTTATTTGATTACATGAATGCCAATTTTAATTTATGAATCATGTAATTCTATAAATTTGGAATGTTCATTCATTTTATCAAATCATTTTACATGACCTATTACATCATGATACCAAATTTAAGGGCCAAGTCATAGTTTCATGACATACCAATTGCAATTTATAAGGAGTATGGGCCTTTATAACTTGGGAATGGTGACACATATAACTAGACCGTGATATATATATGCATAAAAATAAGTACAATCTTAAATTAAACTAAAATATTTAAATTAAATAGTCACCACTAAATTGGGATTCCAAGTACAAAGTAAAGAGTGTTTTCTATTATACCTTGAAATTGACACTCAATATACAGAACCTTTGCTGTGTGATATGAGACCTCGACCATGACCCAATTTTAGTAGTGGGAAGTAGGCATTGTCTCTTATAATCTTCTATGATCTTTCCTATAAATAATATATGTATTTAGGAGTAGGTAGATAGGTGTGACTTGTTTATAGTAAGGATATTTATCCATCCTTTCCTATGATTCTGATCCTATCTACTATTAAATTGTATCCAAGGCATGCATTTGGAAATTATAGAGCTATAATTCCATGAAATTATTGAGGCTTGAACTAGGAAGGTGGTGACGGCCATGCTTCAGAGGTGGTGGGCCATGATCCACTATTATTATCTCTTTTAATGAAACTAGATACACCTCCTGTTCTTCCTCCATGGGAACTGATGCTTAGTTTAGAGAGAGCTTTTTATTCTTCATGCAGTCTGTATAGGGATCTCCATAACCTACCCCTACTATGGTAGAGTTTATGTGATAATTTCAGTAGAAAAAACCTCCCATATTCTCAGGGGATGGTTTACCTCATGCTATTGAGTTTTGGATAGAGGTCATATTATCAATCTTAGAGAATTTATAGATGTATCTATAGAGGAGGGTCAATTTCACCACCTATATAATTTGTGACTCAAATAAATGTTAGTGATATGTCATCTCTCAGACTGATCATCAGTAGGGTATAGTCTGCATGGAATTCCATAAAATCTTTTATTATTACTTCTTTTCACATACACTAACATTAGACTATGCCAGGGAGTTTTTACATCTATAGTAGGGTCCTATGTTTGTGATGGAATATCTTGTTTCACCAAGATTTAGAAATTTTCACTAATAATGACCAATGATGAGTTGATGACTATGATATGGTTAGGGGATGGGACTGCGTACACCATCCAATCATAGGTGAATAGAATTTGGTTGACCACTATATCAGAGATAGTGAAACATGCCCTCATAACTGAGTGAAACCCAAGAGAAGTTGACGATGTAATCCAGGGAAGTTTCATTCCAAGATAGGGAGGTGGTTATTTTAGTGGTAGGAAGCGTCACTTTGAGTCTACACGTGGGGGTGGAAGAATCCATATGAAACCTACTAACAATTATGTGGTATGACACTAGTTCATAAAGATAGGGCATAAGATTCCCCAATGTCCCATATATTCCATAGAATTCTAAGGTTTTGTCTAGTTGGGGAATAATCAGAGTTTTTGTAGGGTTATTCCATCTATGACTAGTGGGAGAGGATCCTTACCAGTCCCTCCATCAGGATAATTATCACCTCTCTCAGCAGGTAGTTGGAATACTATCATCCAATCTAGCTAAGAAAGTGGTCATATATAAGGTATTCATGCTCTATATCTTCAGCGCTTGCAGAGAAAACCTGGTCAGGTTATCCAAGTTGTATATTTGGGATTCATATTTAGCCATATCTATACAGTGTAGCCTACTCTTGAGGTGCAAAGTACCAGACCTTATATAGTTAGAGGTACTATTCTAGTATCCTATACTTTAGCATTTTCCTTATTTTATATAGGTGTAATTATGGAAAGTTTGGTCCTTAATATAGAATACTTATATAGTGTGATGAATCTCTATACACTGTTAGGGGTTTGGTCGGAGAGTTTGTGACAGTGCAAGGAGTTCCCCTTGATATAGGTGGGTATTTATTCTTGTAGAACCTCTTTGTCCTTGAGATTACGGGATTAAAATTCATACTTAAAATGAACTAGCTAGAGCCTTATCATGATCTCATTGATTTCTATCATCAGAGGGTGTCCTTCACATCACCCAAGGGTGGTACCTATATTCATAAGGGTGAATGAGATATCTAGGTGAGTCAAGATGGACCATAGTATCATGATCTAGGTAGAGTGACAACCCATATGGCTAGTCTTTTTATGAGCAATCATAGAATGCGACTTGTATAATTTCTTCCAGTGGAGGATCATTTTAGTGACATTTTCCTTAAAGACTTATCTAGATTACCTCCTATGAGAGAGGTGGATTTTACCATCATGATAGTGACAAATGTGGGATTAGTCTCCATTACTTATTATAATATGGCATCTATAGAGCTTTAGAAACTCAATTTTCAGCTAGAATACTTGGAATCTAAGGGTTTTATATGACCCAATACTTTTCCATGGGGTTACCCTGTCCTTTTCAAAAAGAAGATAGATGGTACCCTTATATTTTTCATGGATTACCATTAGTTGAACTAGCTTACGGTAAAGAATCGATATCCATTTCCTCATATATATGACCTCTTCAACTAGCTTTGAGGAGTGTTAGTTTTATTTAAGATCAATTTGAGGTCAAGATACCATCAGGTGTGTGTCAGACTATCAGACATACCACTTATGGAATTATTGAGAATATATGACCTTTATGAGTATTTTTTTATGATGCTATGAATTGCGAAGAAACATCAGTTTTCATGGATCTAATGAATCATATTTTCCAACTTTATTTGGATTCATTTGTGGTGGTCTTCATAGATGAAATCTTGGTGCATTACCTCACTAGAAATTACCATGAAAAACATCTTGAGATTGTGATAAATACACCAAGAGATCACTAGTTATATTTTTAATCTCACAAAATTCTAATTTTGGATTGATAAGGCTTAATAATTGGGTTATATAATCTCACAGGTAGGAGTATTTTTTGACCCAGATAAGGTGAGGGATGTGGTTTCCTGGGAGTATCCCAAGAACGTATTTGATATATGCAGTTTCTTAGGGATGGATGGATAGATATTATAGGCATATTATTTTGTAATTTTCATGCCTAGCAGTGCCTCTAATATTATTAACTAAAAATAGTGTTAAGTTTTTATGTTCAAACTCATGTGAGACAAACTTTCAGGAGTTAAAAGTGAGATAGACTTCAGCACCAATAATGATTCTTCCATAGTTGGGAAGAATTTATACAGTTTATTGTGATGCATTAAGAATCAATATTGGAGCAGTTTTGATGAAGGGATATTGATTTTTAGTGTATGGGTCCCACCAAATAAGACCTCAAGAGTGGAATTACCCTATGAAATACCTAGAGCTATCATATTTGGTTCAGGCCTTATGTTGTTGGAGGCACTACCTATTGGGAGAGTGGTTCATCATTTAAAAATACAAAACAAATCTCTAATACATTTCCACACAGTGTGATTTGAATCTCATGTAGTACAAGTGGATATAATACCTTCATTAATTCATATTTTAACTTGATTATACACCCAAAAAGGTAAATTTAGTAGCTAATGCACTGATCCATAAGACTCATACACAAGCCATCCAGGAGGCCAGTTATGAGTGGTAGTTGATGGACCTTTTTTCTAAGATGCACCTGGAGGTTCAAAAATGTCATGGGTAAACTATTTTAGTATCCTAAGAAGTGACATACTACCTTATGTAATGGATAAGGATGAGATAAAATTCAGATTATGAGGTCTTAGTCCTAAGACAAAGTGTTTTAGGTGAGGACCCACCTCCTGGTTAGATTATTGATAAGAATTAGATCCTACACTTTCACAGGAATGTTTGGGTGCCTGTAGACATACGAGAAGAATTGATGTAGGAATATCATGGCTTTGTTTGGGTAGTAAACCCTAGGATTACCAATATATATCAAGAAATATGTCATCATTATTGGTGGATGGGTATGAAGAGGCTGATTGTAGGTTTTATCACATGGTGTTCCACCTATCAATAAGTGAAGGTGGAGAACCAGTGGACTGTGGGACTTCTACAACCCATATCCATTCCAAAATGGAAATGGGATGAAATCACTATGGATTTTATGATGGGATTTCCAAGATCCCCTCAAGGTAGTGAAACAATATGGGTGATCTTTTATAGGTTGACCAAGGTCGCACACTCCCTACCAATTCGAGAGACCTTCTCAGTTGACAAGATTGTGAGGATTTATATTTGGAAGATTGTACACCTTCATGGTGTTCTCCATTCTATTATATCAGAAAGATACTCTCAGTTTAAATTATGGTTCTAGAAAGGGATGTGGAAAACTTTGGGTACAAAGGTGAAACTATGTACAACCTACCAACCTCAGAACGAAGGTCATTATGTATATATGATACAAGTGTTTGAGGAAAAGATTTGGTCTTGTATCCTATATTTTGCAGGTTCTTGGGAGAAGAACCTACCTATCATCGAGTTTTCCTACAATAAAATCTGTTAGGAAACTATTCCGATGGCTCCCTAAGAGGTCCTTTATGGTAGGATATTCCCTTAACCCCTATTCTGGTTATAGGTAGGTGAGGAAACATTAACAGGACCTCATATAATTTAGGATACTTTAGATTAGGGAAAAATGATTCAGAATCATATAACTATATCTCAATCTCGATATTAGTCTTATAACTATTTTCACTTCTAACCTCTATAGCTTGAGGTGTGACATCGAGTCTTTCTTCCAGTTTCACCAATATTAGGTCATAGATGGATTCAGAGATAGGGAAAGCTATCACCTCATTATGTCAGGCCTTTCGAGATATTAGAGAGATTTAGATCAGTAGCCTATAGGTTAGCCTTAACATAGAGGTATTATGCCATGAATGACATCTTACTTTAATTACAACATTACTGTTATTATTCTGACCCATCTCATTCGTTTGATCTTGAGGATATTAAGCTCGAAGTAGATGCATCATTTGTGGAGAATCCTGTACATGTCATTGTTTGGAGCACGAAGGCTCTCTAAGATAGTTCAGTTCCTATGGTGTAGGTTCTATGGTAACATGACCATGTGTAGGATGATACCTAAGAGTGAGAGGTTGACATACATTCTTAATGGTTGGAACTTTTATCAGACAATTCTTTACCACCCTCATAAGGGAAACTCGGGGGCAAGTTGTTTTAAAGAGAGTAGGTTGTAACATACCAAATTTTTAAAGAGGTATAGACACTTAAAATACTATTAAAAAATATTATTTTTTTCTAATAATTCTCTTAGGGGGATAATAAGTAGTTCGAGAGAGTTTGAGGATCGATCGGAGCCTGGAGCTCCAAGATTTTGAAAGTCAAGCTGAGCTTCATGGTTAGTGTATATTTAGTGCTAACTGTGTAACTCAAACTTGCGGGTTGGTCCAATTATTTTCCTTGTTTTATATGGGTTGAAATAACCATGCTTCCTAGTCCTCATGACTATGCATGTGATATAGACCCTATGATAGAGGCACTTTGCATGACCTGCACATGGTTAGTCAAACTGTGTGCCTAGCCCATGTGAGGGGTGCCCTTAGATAGCGTCTATCACACAGTTGATGCATAGTTTGTACAACCATGAATCCAAACCATGATACCTTTTAAAAAAGGGGGGAAATAATTATTTTTCCATCATTTATTTTTTAACTTACCCACCTTTTATTTATTCTTCCATGCACAACATCCTATTTTGTGTGAAAGCTTCTCCTCCACACCTAAGCTAGAATTCGTGGTTTCTTCCTCATCCGAACTCCAATCGAACCACTATCTATCGCATTGGATAACCACAAGTAATATACTAATTCCCCTTTTACCTTTCATTATTTTTCATCCTGTCTATGTAGTTGTTTTGGTGTGAGCTAATATGCCTTATTTTCAGGGAATTTTTCTATTTTCCCATTTTATTATGTTCTAACTCGATTCAAAGTCCAAAAACAGATGAGGGGTCATCTACCAACCTAAGGTAGACGTTATATTAATTTTTCCTAATATCTAAGTCATTTTATGACATTTACCATCATGCTGCATGTTGGAATTTTTGTGCGTTGCCTTAAAATTATAAATTTAATTTATCTAAGTTGTTTCACATGTTATAAATTCCCCAATGTACCTTGGTTTATGGTCAAAGGTCCCCTACCTTGATAAGTTCCACCCTATAGGGTGTTCTTATGAAATTACCCTACTATTATTAAATGTTTATATGATCGAACCACATTCTAAGTGGTCTTGGCTTGATGCCTAAGCGAAGTGACTACTTAAATTAAATGGTAGTGAGTGGTATGAAAACATATTAGGACTTTTCTATGAATAAGGATATAACAAATAATTAAATTTAATGATAAATTATTTGTAATTTAACCCTTGGATTATCTTAAATCATGACCAACCTTATATAATTATGATACTTGGGCAAGGCATCCTACATATTTATGATACTCAGGAAATGAGTTCTATATATTTATAATACTTGGGCATGGAGTACATTCTATTTTTGACACTCGGTCATGTAATACCCTCTACTTATGATAATCGGGAAAGACATCCCATATATTTGTGATACTCAGGCATGGTTTCCCTTCTATTTGTGAAAATCAGGCATGGTGTTCCTTCTTCTTATGATAATTAGGCATGGAGTCCCTAATATAATGTGATACATGGGAATAGAATCCCTTAACATCCTATGAGATTCATACTACTACCCATGGATTCCTGAGTTAAGCCTTAGGTCCAAGCTATTATTAGTATCCATATATATGGTTGTAATTGTTACTATGTATATAGACCATATATATGTATACATATGACTAGTTATTCAGAGATCATCTGGTTTAGGCCGAAAAAGGTAGTGTTATCCTAGGGTCTTTTAGAAACAAAACATGACCCATTTATATTTTACACCTTTTATCACATTATTGTATATGCACACTACTCATTTTATATGAACTGTTTAGATTTTACTAGACACCATTGGTGGTGGCCTACTGAGTATATCTCCCACCCTGTTTGGGATACTGATTGGTAGCTGAATAGAATTCATGGATACAGGTAGGGATAAAGGTAAGCACCCAGCTATAGATTCTTGATTGTATGCTTATGATGAAGTATAGGGGCAGAGAACCAAGATTAGTCTTGTGATGTTAGTGGTGATATTTTTTTTATATTCTTGTATATTCCTATTCCCCTATTCCCCTTTTTTGTATATCATTATGACATGATCATTATTTTTGTATCTGATATTGATTTAGCTTCTACCTTTTTATTATCTGGATTATTTATTATTCAACTATTATTTATTACTATTTCTATTTCTTATCATTATTGTTCACTACTATGATACACTCTGATCAAGAGGGCATATTCTCCCTACAAACACACCCTAGGCTCTTGCTGCTAGCCGGAAGCCTCTGGTGTAAAGAGAGGAATGCTTGAGATCTTGTGTCCAACTAGACCAGGGAACAATTTAGTGGTTTCTATCTTGGGATGTTACATGTCTCATATGAAAAACATGGTCACACCTTTTTCTATTTATAAATTATTTATGTGCCACTCACCTCACTTATAAAAGGACACCCCTCTTATATCTTATTGACACTTTACAACCATTTTGGTACAACCGATCCTTGACAAAATCACTTTCTAAATTCCATCCACTCATCCCAGAAGCCTTGGTTTGGTTATAAATCCATTCTAGGAATACATTAGTTATAATCCTAAAGATGTGTTCTGAGAAGAGGTAAAATTATTAACTATGTGTTTTTGTTTTATTTATTCTTACAACTCCTTAAATTCTTATTCAACTATGATAATATGATAACATTAGTATCCCCTATATAATTAGATGTTATTATATTAATTTAATAACCTAAATATATCTCCTCTTTCATCAAATGAGATACGAAATCATCATTTGTGTGTATGGAAGACTACTGCCTCGCGAACCGATGTCATTCGTTTTCCATCATCACCTCTCACAGATTGTTGTAGTGATGGATTTAAAGTATATGTATATTATATTTGTAACATATTTATACTTATGGAGTTATTAGATCACATATACATTTTCTAATTTCTGTTCTGTGGGGGATATGATAACTTCTCTCATGTGTACATCGGACTACCGCCTCGCAAAGCGATGTGAATTTTTTTTAACTAACACTTTAAATGGAAGGTAATAAGGATAATATTAATTAATAAATGTGATATAAATTAAATAATAATAACATTAATGAAATATTTATTATTCTAAAAATATAATATAACATTTTATTTCTTACACTAAAAAATGATAATGTCGTTCGTGTACATGTGGACTACCGCCTCTATGAAGCGATGTGATTCTTTTTTCATCATCACATCATAAAAACGAAATATATAAGTTTATTTAAAGAAATAATATGGTATTTATGATATTATTATCATTATATAAATATAAAATAATACATACCTTCTTTCCATGATGATCATTGAAAAATGGAAATGATACTAATGTGTACGTATAGTCTACTGCCTCCATGATCATAACGTAATTAATTTTTTCATAACCATTTTTCATGATTAGTTTTAAAAATAAAATTTATGAGTAAATATGATAATTATTTCATGATTATTATTCTATAGATTTTGAAATAATGGCCTCTTTTACCACATTCAACACACCGAATCCATTTTTAAACAATGAACTGAACGCCCTCAAAACACCCGACGTGGACTTAACTAATTAAGTATTAAAATATTTCATTATAAATAAATATAATAAATGATTTAAGTATAAGGTGTTAAACCCAAAAAAGTTTCTTAATAAATAAAATAATTTCTATAATCATATTATACAAGAGTTAAAGGACATGCATGGAAAGTATAGACTCGAAGTAAGGGTTTTTCTCATCTCACTTTTTATTTCTATGAGACACATGCAATATTCACCACTTATTTTTATTGTGTGGTGTATATACTACCCATTTTACATGTAATATAACTAATAATTTATACATAATGATATTGTAAGTTTAAATTTGAATTAATTTATCCAAGGGGATTTTATTTGAAAGTTACCGAGTGGTAAAGAATTTCATAACTCAATTTCTTTTCATTGGGTTATATTAATTATTCATTGTATTTGATATAATAATATTATTTTTTGTAATAAATTTTGATTATATTATGTTATATTTACACTTATTTTATATGGATTTCCATTTTATACACATAATCTATTCATTGATTAATTATTAAATTAAATAGTATGATTTTTGTAAGGGTTATTCGTATCAAATTCTCTTTCTTCAAGACATACATTTATGATATGAACCATATTCATTTGTGAGGTATATATAATAAAATTTGACATGTTATATTATGAAACTCCTTATTTTAACGATATATGAAGTATCATTTGATGTTATTATTTCACGAGTCTTATGATTGATGAGTTACCAAAGTGGAAAAGTCTTTATGTTAGAATCTCCTTTCTTTCAAGATTGTTTAAGTTTAAGTTTATTTTGGAGGAAATAATGTGATATAATTTTATTAAAACAAATATATTTTATTCTAATCTGGTTATGAATGTGGTTCACATGTTTAATTTCCATTTCATCCCTAATTTATTGAATAAACATCAAGAAATTTATTTGTAAGTGATACTGATCTTGTATTTTTCTTTTAGATCAGTTATCTTTTTCTTCCATATCCATATTTTCTATTTTTTTTTTCAAAAATTTTCTTTTATAAAACTAAATTATTTACTTAATACATTTTATATGATCTTTTACCTTCTTTTAAAAGGTTTTAAAATTAAATTTCTTAGTGTTTCCCAAATGGGTCACTTTGACTCCCTTTTTCAAAATGTTTTGAAAATAATGTTTATTTTTAACATTTATGATATGAATAGATTTTCCCACCACCATGTAAATTATTTTCCTTGAAGTTTCATTTATATGTTTACAAGTTTGTTTTCAAAGAAAAATATCTTTACAATATTTTGTTAATTTTTTTAAAAAGTTATTTTCAAAATGAAAATCTAATTTTCCTCAAAAATGTTTTTAATGATATTTTAATGGAATTTACATTCATCAATGTCAATAACCATTATTATTACTTATGATTAAATGGGGATATTTTATAATGATACCATCCTCATTATTTCTCTGGATGGATTATGATTTTTTCAAAGAATTTTTTATGGAACACATTTCCTTTCCATAGGTTAATCATGTTTTAAAGAGATTTTTATGGAACTCATTTCATTTCCATGGATTAGTAAAGTTTCAAATAGATTGTTCTGAAACCTATTTCTTTTACACAAGTTAACCATGTTCCAAAAATATTGTTATAGAACCCATTTATTTTTCACTGGTTAATCATGTTTCAAAGAAATTGTCATGGAACCCATTTCTTTTCCATGGTTTAATCAAGTTATGAAAGGAATAATAATTGTTTCTATGAGTTTATGATGAAATGGATTCTCTATATACTTTATTCACGATACAATTCATAGATTTTTTTTATTATTAGTGGTTCTATTATAAACCAAGGATGTGTGGTTTCTTTATAAAATAAGTATGGGTGGTTTCGTTATAAAACAAAGATGGGTGGTTATGTTATTAACCAAGGATGGGTGGTTACATTATTAACCAAGGATGAGCAGTTCCATGATAAACCAAGGACGGGTGGGTCTATTATATCCCACCAATCAATTGGGTACCCCAGAGATAGAAGTAGACCATATTGGATTTCTATTTGTAATAGTGATATTATGATAATGTTTCTAAGATACCAATATGTTTTATCCATTCTTTATATGAGTTTACAATGTTTCCCTTGATCAAGATTGATATCATGTGGCTCATGATTATTAATTCTGATGACTATTACCTTTGTTAAATCCTTATTCAATGTTTTCATGTTTGATGATCTAGGTATTGATGGATATTAATATTCTTATGTTACACTCATAAACTTTGATTACATCATCATAATATTATGCTATTATTATGCTTCATGATAAAATTTAATTATTTATGCTTATGTTTACCCTTATCAAGTATTTTAGACCACTCTTCTTATGTTTCATTTTACCTAGGTTATAAAGTTTGAGGTTTAGTGAATTATGTCTAGATGGGTTTCATATGGATGACTATGATGACATATGTGGAATATGAAAATATTGGTATAGTGGGATATTATGTTCATATTTATAAACCATTTGTTTATGAATTCACAATGTTAAGATTTATTCCTAATTATCTAAAACTCTAAAACTAAAAGGTCCTTGAGACTGTAAGTGACCCAATATTTTCATTTTGATGTTTTAAGGTTTGGATATATAAAATTTGGTCACCTTTATCGGTATCAAAGCTATAAATGTAAAGTTTATATTTTTAGCATTAGATTTGGGAGTGTGGGTTCAGGGATGTTATAGTTGGTATTAGAGGAAATGTTTAGATAACTTTGGAGATTCAGATGTTTTCATGTTAGGTTATATTAAGATTTATGGATACCATATTAGGTATATAAGGTTAAGGATTATCATAAGTTCAAAGTATTAGACAACTTTTTTAGGTTTTAATAAATGAGATCTTAAAGTGATCAATGGCATTTTAGGAGATGTTTTATTAGGTTTAAGTACATGTAAATATTTATTTTAATATGATGTATGCATTTAAAATTTTCAAACATAAGTTTTAAGCTATTTATAACCTTTAGGGTTTATGTGATCTTGAATATTGAGGTAATTATAGGAACACAAGTTTTATCCTATAGATAACCATGAGATTGAAAAGTGATTTGGTGACTAAGTGATTAATGTTATTTCAAAAGGTGATCACCATATTTTTGTGATTTTAATATAAAATGTATAAGATAGACTTTTATGCTAAAACACTCTTTAATGTTGATGTTAATGAGGTTATTTGGGATACAATTTTATTTATTTTTGGAATGTTTTAATTTTAACTTTGGGTATTACTGTTGAATTTTGGAGATTAATGTATTATTTATCATATGAAGGTTTATTCATTATGAAAATTATCTCACCATGTGATAACCATTTTTGGTTTTGGTTAAAGTATAAATATAGGTGTAATATATTTATTATCCCTTTTATTGTTATGTGGTCTTTAAAATTTTATTTCAATAGTTTAGGCATGAAAAATTCATCCTGAATACACATCGTTTGAAGAAAAAGATGAGATTGTGGTGAAAATTGAAAAAATGATGAAATTATACTCATAAAGAAACTATATTTCCTTATCTTATTAATATATATGGAAAATTAATCTCTCAACTATAGTAAAAGAATATTTAAATAAAAATTTTACCCTTTCACCTTCATTTATAATGAACCGATGGTCTTTTCCCTCATCACAAATTTATGGTTTTGAGGTCCTTAACTTTATCTTGATCATTCAATTTCATATAATCAATGATATATATCAATATAAATAATTATTTATGCTTTTATTATATATAAAAAATATTCACTTCATACCTATGATCTTTTATTTAGGAACCTAGTATGTGTTATTCTAGATAACTTTCATACGTCCTTTTCTCTATTATCAACATAATATTTTATTTACCTTTTCTACAATGTGGGTTTCCAAAAAAATGTTTTTTAAAATGTCTAAAATTTTATTACCGAGGTAAATTTTAAATTATAAGGATGAAATTTATTATAGGTGAGGATTCAATGCCCTGATATTTTAGAAAATAAAACAATTTTCGATAACATATTCGACATTCAACAATGATCTTAAACGACCATGATATATATAACCATTATAACATAGCTAGTAAACTGGAAGGTATGAATAATATTAACTAATTTATAATATATATATATATATATATTTACTATTAAATATAAATTATTGATAATTTTTTAGTACGCAATCAATCAATTTTTATTAAAGTAATTTTATTCTTCAAAAATATGTATTCTTCAAAAATGTTTTTTATTTCTTTTCATGAAAAAAATATTATAATTAATTTTTGGGACCTTTATAAAATTTATTTGATAAAATTAACTTCATTCTTGAAATTATAATATCAAAATTCACTTTGGATGAGATTTTGAGATTTTTCATAAAATATTGATTTTTCAATGAATAGTGAAAAACACCAATTTTTGTAAAAATGTCATTTCTTTTCAATAAATAAAGAAATTTAAAAGACCCATTATGTTTTAAATATTATTTTAAGTAACATAATTATTAATTATTTATATTTAATCCACTTAATTTTTTTTTGAATCAACTTCATATTAGATTTTTGTATAAGCCTGTCTTTGGGTTTTAAAAAGGGATTTTCTCTAAAAAACAATTTAAAGTGAATATTTTTTATCCTTTTTAATTAATTAAAAAAATACCTAATGTAACACCCCAGAATGATAAATGGTTAAATGACTAAATGATACGAATCATGTTAACAAGGTCCACCTTTCTTTTCAGGAGCCTATTTGATTAGAAATTCATAGTTAATCGGGCTTGGCCTGGAGTAGTGATCAATATGGTGTAGGGTCCTGAAAAATCTGCAAAGGAGAATGAGAATCCCCCTTAATTTGAGAAAGGATTCTACCAAATTTCCCTCAATGAATTGGAAAAAAATATGAAGAATACTCAAGATTGGCAAAGGACCGACCGGTCGGCGTACCGGTCCAACATTGATGGTACGCAGCCGGTTCAGCAAGCCACCCCCTCCGCGGAACAACGTCGTTCACAAAACGGAGGCGAGAACCCCTCTGCAGGCATGAAGTAGGACGGGCGCCAGGCCAGTCCACCGTCAAAAACTGCCCCAGCCGCGAAATGCGCCAACCGGCCCAGACCACTCGTGCTGTCGTTCGCAGAATAGAGGCGGAGCCCTGCGCGGCTGCAAAGCACCCCTCGAACCGATTTGGTTCGCGGGTGAGGTGCATTCAATGCCCACTTGTGAGTTGTGGATTGACCAATTCATCTGTAAACTAGTTTTTCGGTCATGGGCCTCCGTAAAAGGTGCCACATTACCATAGATACATCTCTTTCCCCCTCTATAAAAGGACATCGAGGGGGAGAAGAAAGGGATCGATCAGATTCGGGTAGAAGGATTCCGAGATTAGGGGATCGATTGATCAGACTCTATCAGCGAGAAGGTTTGGAGATAAAATTCTGAAGGAAGGATTCCAGAGGAAGGATCTTAGGATTTCTCAAACAAAGAAGTTCCGATTCACGAACTAGAACATGTATAAAACCGGAAACGAATTGATAAGGAATTGAAAAATGAAAAACAAATTGGTGAACCGTGAACTTAAAATAAAAACTGCAAGCCATGGCCCCTCCACGGATGTACTCCCAGTGGACTAGGGATTTTATGCCCCTTTTTTGATCTGACACACCTCATAGCACCCTCCTATGCAGGCAAAGCCCTGACCGGTGAACCCCCGACCAGCGACGCCCCTGACCGCCGCTGCTCGCACAGACTCCACTATGTACCAACCTGGTATGCGGGCCGAACCCGAAGCTGCATACCACCCTAGTATGTGGGATGCCTATCAGTCCGCATACCACCCTGGTACGTGGATGACCTCTCCAGCCACATAGCACCCCCCAACGAGAAGGGCACCACTCCTCATGTACCCATGTGGCCCACCAAATCCTTCGGTGTTCCCATTCCCCGAGCCAGATAAAACCCTTCCAATCTGGCCCGATCCTTGACAATCCCTTAATTGGTCTATTCATCAGCCCCGAGTCAAGGTCTCTACCAAATCCACTAGACCCATATGATGAAACCTTCAGGAGCATCAGCACGCTACTTTGAGTTCACATACCCATGGTAGATGAGGACAAAGGGGTTTCCCCGACTCTTGAGTGGATTCTTGAAGCATTCCTAGGTTCACATTCCCACGGTAGTGTAGGGTCCGAGCCAGGGAGTCCCCTTTGTGCCTCTACACTTTCCAAGATTGAGGGACCCCGCTCGCATTTCCTTTTGACGAGCGCCAGCGGTGATCACTTCTCCCCTCTCCCAGGAGTGGCTGGGCATCCCTCCTGGAGTAAGCCCCACACCATCCTCACTGGAAGCCATTGGACCTTCCCCTCTCATCACGGAAGGTTCATTGCTCCACTGCGCGACTTCTACCTTCCTCCAACATCAGGGAGAAGGAGAGTCCAGTGGTCCCGGCCTTCTCCTCTGCTCATCGTCTTCCTCCCCTTCCCCCAGTAGGGAGAATGTGCGAGGCTTGACAAGTATGTTTCATTCTCTTGTTTCTCACACTGAGCATGACTCACGTGGGCTTAGAGATTTGTAATGGTCACGGCGTCCTCACAAAAACGGTCCTCAAAACAAACTACATGGGTTTTGATCCATGTCTCCTAAACAGGGTATGTAGGAAGCCTCCCTGAGGTTCAATCCCAATTCAGGCCACTAACCATGTGTAAGTCCCAATAAAATCCATCAAAACTAAATATGTGGGTTTTGATCCCTATCTCCTAAGCAGGGTACGTAGGAAGCCTCCCTGAGGTTCAATCCCAATTCGGGCCATTAACCATGTGTAATTCCCAATCATGCCCCTCAAAAAGAACTACGTGGGTTTTGATCCTTGTTTCCTAAATAGGGTACGTAGGATGCCTCCCCGAGGTTCAATCGAAACAACAGGAAACTCTCACATAAGCCCGTATCACGGGTTTGATCCAAACACTCAAGTCGTTATCTGTCCCCCCTGGATGAAAATAAACTCTAAAGTGCCCAGTTATGAGGCTTTAAACCAGTTCCGTCCAAATGAGTCCAAACTCATAAGAGTCATTAATCCAATGAGGGATGGTAAACCTCAGGCCTAAATGATTCTGAATCCCTGCGTTCAGCTGACCATTTCCAACCAAGAGTAATTCGTGGATACTATGCTTGGGTATAAACCAAAGATTAGTGAACATATGAATACATCTTAAATCTATAAGAGAGTCCCAGAACAGGCAATAATCCCTCCCAAAAGGGTGCGATGAGCCTGACTTCCCATCCTCTCGACCAATGTGAGTTCTTAAGTGCCGCTGGCCAAATCACCCAGTGAATGTCTGCCTTTAGAAAGAAGGTCCACATATCGTTGGATATGGAACCGTTGGGCATTTCGAAACAAAAACGGTGCACCTGATATGAGTGATTAAGCAGAACCCAACCTTCTATAATCAACCATCGGGCAACACACATTTTTTCCTCGGTCGAAACAAAAATGGTGAACCCAATGTGAATCTTTAACCAAGCATGATAGATTTAACCTAATCCCACTCTATGCCCCCTTATACTCACAAGGAGGGCCAAGAAAGGTCATTAATTACGCATGGGATCATGAGATGATGCTTTGACGGGTTTTCTGTTTGTATTTGTTAAAATATTTTATAGGTACCAATCAGAACTCCCTTCGATCCAATGGTATCACGGAGGAACTCACAGATGCATACTTCAAGCAACGCAATGACCGGACATCCTCACTAACGAAGGACCCCGTCACCTACTCAGAGTCTTCAACGCTGGGTATCAGATGCGTTGATCCAAGAGTACCACTTGAATGGTACTCTCCTGACAGTGGAGGTGGCCATGAACGCCATCCAATCCACCAAGACATGCCCGTCGCCTACCCAGCAGTGGTCGCGAATGGAGATCCAGGCGGATCTTGTTTCTGTCTCAAACTATTTCAAGAGTCTATCCCCAGAACGAGACAACACGTACCTCCCTTATCTTAGGGAGGCAGATGAGGTTGACACTGAGGACTTCAACCCTGCTGAACGGGGGTTCCGCTCTAAGGCCCCCGTCGGAAGACGTCGTCGCAGTTATGCCGCGACTAAATATCCTCACGCTAAGGAGGATGTCTCCCCAAGGATACGGGCCCACGCTCCCTGAGCTCTGGCCCCTCAGACTGCCCGATGAGGGTGGAAAACGTGCAACCAGGGACTGGTCATCACCCTTGTCCCTGAGGAGGATCTCTGCTGCCCAGTCATGGAGACATATTGCGAGCAGGCACATACACCTATCCGCTCCTCCAAAGTCCACCATCCAGACATGGCAGCATCATATGAGCAGGCGCGCATCCCTGCTGAGATCCATCAAGCCCTTCACTCACATAGGACGACACCTACCTAGTAGGCACCTCTCCCTGCCCAGGGTCATGAAGCCCACCAACCAGATGTGGTGGCAACCCAGCGCCTGCAGGACCAGCTCCTAAAAGATGCTCCTAATGCAAACCATCCTGATGTGGTGGCGATAAACAAATCCTGCCATCCAGATGTGGCGGAAATTAATAGATGGGCACGTATCCCTGCCAACAAAAGCCACCGAATTGATACGGTGGGGAACCAACATTTGCAGGGCCAACTCCCTGCAGATGCAAGTAAAGTCCGCCATCCTGATGTGGTGGAAAACAGAGAGATAAACCGGCATATCCCGGCACAGGGGAAGACTTGTTCACCTGCCCTGACACAGGAGAATTTTCAGTACCCACTGACCACCGGAGGACTAGAGCAGGATATTCCTACTCCGATACCGGAATGGGATTTCATACCCATTCCCGACAAAGACGTCTCTTTTCATATCTTGGCAATGATGGAGGAGCAGGTATCGATCCAAGATCATATCTTGCAGAATTTCCAGAATGTAGTTTCATCAGTGGCAACAGCAAGGACTCGGGCCCGTGAGCCCATCTCCCCAATTGAGGCGACTCATCTAAGATATGAGATAGCCTCCTCAGAGCAGATCTGCATCCCTGCTTCCGCCCAGGAGGGTCGTCGACCATATTCCGCGATACAAGGGAAACTGGATCGAGCAGCCTCACTCATTCCAACTGGGGGACACCCGTCCATCATGGTGGATGCTACAGATCAGGCATATATCCCTACTAAAAGTCAAGATGTTCATAGGCATATCCTGACAGCATCACGGGACCCAATTAAAAAGGGACCCAAAGGTGAAGGCTGTTATCAACAACAGACGGTCCCCACTGCACATAAGAAAGCGCCCCGAACACACCAAAGGCATCCAGAAAATAAAGAGCAGGTTAATGACTCTACTCTGTTGGAATCTGGGGTTCCCAATCCCGCTAAGCACATATTGAAGGCTCAGAACCCTGCCCACCCATTACCATATTATGGGAGTGGTAGTAGTAGTTGCGAAGTTCCTCCCCGCAATGTCACTACCAGCAGCTCTAAAGGTCCTCCCCAGAGTACCCGTGGGGGACTCCCCCATGGGAATATAATGATCGATCACGAGAGCTTCTCTTTTTATACGATTCACGGAAGCCCTCCGCATGACCAGAAGATTGAGCAGTAAGAAGGCCCTCCACTTGCTGCGGTCCACCCTGAAGGTCCTCCCTGGGGTATACACTATAAACACTCTCCATAAAGTGGGACCACAGATTATGATATTATTCCTCACTATCGTAGTCGCAACTATAGATTCCCTCCCCACAGTGACGTCTCATCACGACAAGAAGGCCCTCCCCTTATCGTGGCCCGCCCTGAAGGTCCTCCCCGGGGGTTACGTTGCAACGACACTCCACACAGCCAAGCATCAGATCACGATGGTAGTCCTCGCCACTCTGATAACGGAGGTCCTCCCTGTAGATACGTCAAGCAACGAGAAGGACCTCCCCTCACTATGGTACATTCTGAAGGCCCTCCCCAGGGTGTACCCCATATACATTCTCCCTGCGGCAGCTGTGATGGTAGTCCTCGCCACCACAGTCGCCATTGCGAAGGTCCTCACCACAATGACCCCAAGCAATAAGAAGGTCCTCCCCTTGTCGCAGTGTGTCTTGAAGGTCCTCCCCAGGATACACATTGAATGTCAAACCATGATGGTCATCCTCATCATGATGGCAGTTGTTGTGAAGGCCCTCCCCGTAACAACGCTACACAGCCAGAAGGTCCTCCCCTTGATGCGACATGCCTTGGAGGTCCTCCCCAGGGTATGCAGTGCAAAAGTCCTCTATGTAGTGAGGCGTCAAGCAGTAATGGTAGCCCTCGCCATTAAGGCATGGATAGCGGAGGCCCTCCCCACCTAGACGACGATCAACGAGAAGGCCCTCCCCTCTTTGTGGTACATTCTGAAGGCCCTCCCCAGGCTGTACCCCATAGATTCTCTCCCTACGACAGCTGTAATGGTATTCCTCGCCATTTTGGTCGCCATTGCGAAGGTCCTCCCCGCAGTGACATATCATATCGACAGGAAGGTCCTCCCCCTACCGAATCAAGCACAGAAAATCCCTCATATTTCGAGGCACTCAGAAGGATGGGATCAAGCATTTCAGATTCCCATCTAGTCACCAACGACACCCTTCTTCAATCAGGAGATGGTCTGGGGCCACGTTCATCTTCTGAACCACCTCGGAATCGCCCAAATGATAATTCAATACCTACCGGCCCCACTTCCTCTGACCACACTATCGGTGAGAATCTCAGTTGGGCCGACTAGGTAGAGGAATCACTAGCGGAGGAGTATGCTGACATGTTGCACCTGAGGAAATGACTAGCCATAGATGATGTACCAGTTATGTTTTTGCCCATGACCACCTCTCAATTCAACATACCTAGAAAGTTGTTAGAAGAATGTGTGCACGACATCCAATCCAATATATGGACAACCCTCTGCCGGTTGAAATCAAGATTCCTTCCCTATGATGGGTATGTAGACCATGTTAAGACAATAAGAGACCTCCTGCGTCACATCGACCTGGAATCTCTTCCTTCGGTGCGACAACCGCGGCCTGAGAGGCATAAAGGAAACCTTGAGTTAGCCTACCTCTGTGCACTACACCAGTTGCACCGCCTCATTGGTGACGCTCCGATGGGAGTCCATATCCGAGGATGGGGATAACATGGAGATCTGCATTTCACTCCACTCCCCACCCATAAGAACCCGTTTGGCATAATGTCTTGCAACGTCATCACGTCAAGACAACAATCGAGTGGTGTCCCTGTTCAGGAAAGGAGACACACCCAACAGAGACAGGCCTTGAGTAAGTCCCAGAAGCGTCAGGCCCGAAAAGAACAATCCATTCACGAACTTCTGAATTAGGTCACCGAAAGCATACAACATGCCTCTCGCCTAAGAGAGGCCAATCAGTAGTCATTGCTTTCCTCCCCCGAGGGGATTGATTCACAGGTGAACTCAACATCAGATCCAGTTCACCCCCGAATAATGGCACACAAGATCAGGAAGGTAGAAATAGCAGCAGCCACTACCGCAATCCAGGGTCAACCCCAGCCTGTAGGGATGGGGGAATTTTTAACAACAAATGCCCCCATAAGACCAATAAATATGGGAAGAGACTCAATGTCCAAGTAATGGAGCCAACCCCAACCCTTAGGGATGGGGTCATTTTTACCACCTCAACAACAACCTCCCCCATGAGAATCAATATTCTATCATCTAGGGAGGACAGTCAGAAGAGGAGGTTCCTTCCCTATACCATCATTTGAATAATCATCCCCTTCAATAGGGAGGCATACCGTAAGGTCGCATCAAATAACTCTCTGCGTCACCCTTCTTCAAGGAGTCCGAAAGAAATGCCGGGACAGGAAGGGGAAGACCAGTAAAAGGCACGAGAGATCCTTTTCCTATTTGGAAGATGACATCTCCTCCACCCCGTGATATGCATCCATCAACACCATAGAGGTTAACCCCACGAGTGACACCGAAGGTGATGAAAATCTGGATGGATCAGGAGACAACGGTTTCGTTCAGGCTGTGATTCACAATGAACCATCAGGTGTGAACACCCGGAACCAGAGGGCCACCATAAATATGGCTTCCCCTCTAGATAACCCTCCTCTGCTTACCCTATGAGCTTCCAACAAGGATAAGAAAAAAGGACTGGTTACCCTTAACCTGCCTCCTTCTCTCAATAAAAATGATCCACTTACGCTCGAAGATAGATTCGCTCGATTGGAAGAGGAAATGAAATAATTGAGGCGGCTTAACGCCGAGCTACTCTAGAGGAACCATCTTATTGAAAGCGCTTCCAAATAAGAGCTACACCTTGCACTCCCAGCAAGTGCACCTCAAAGACCAAGGTTTTCCCCGGAAAATGAAGCATGGTTAGGGCCCCTGCCCAATGCGGCACCCGGCCCGTCCAACTACCTGAACATGGATTCAGATGAATACCAAGACTTCCCTCCACTCAGGAAGCAATTGGAGCGAGTACATATGAACCCTCCGAAGGTGTCACAAACGGCATATGCACCCTTGGTGTCGGCCGAGACGAATCCTTAAGCAATGCCTCGGGCTACACCTACCCAATACTGGGCCCAACAGGATGTAAACCAGGGTCTCGCCAACACCATCGAGGAACTGACAGCTCGATTGGAAGAAATGGAAGGTCGGCGCACTTTGGTACAGCCAGAGCGAAAGCCCTACCTATATTGGGTGAGCAACATGCCTCCTCCACCAAATTTTGGGATCCCTGTATTCCCTATTTTCAATGGATCAGGTGATCCCGAATAGCATTTGATGCACTACGCGTCTTATTGCGACCCTATGATGGGAACTTCGGAACAAAAAGAAGCAGTGAAACTCAGATGCTTCATGTGGACCTTGCAAGGATCTGCCTTCATCTGGTATACGAGTCTGCCAGCTTAGTCAATAAAAAGCTGGGAAGACCTTCGGCAGTAGTTCCTGTTCCACTTCAGATCAACGCTGCCTAAAACAACGGTCAGCGACCTCATGAATTGAAAACAGAGGGAGAACGAGAGGGTCTCAGATTTCATCACCATATGGAAGGGTCTGACCTACTCTCTGAACATGCCATTGTCCTAAGATGAGATGCTTTCCATATGCATCGTAACCTTCGAGATGAGCTACAAACACCGCTCATACCATTGGAGTAAACCACTAGCTTCTGCAATCTCTCTACCATTGCTTAGAGAATTGAAGACTCCCTACAGCGGGTTAATCTGAAGTCCTGAGTATCCTCACAGGCTCCTGCAAAGAGAGTAGTTAGAGATGAAGCATCCTCTATCACACTCAAGCCAGCCCCGACGCCTGCTCCACCACCTAGGCCTCCACCAAATCGTCAAGGGCCCCCTGTATATCAGTGGCCGCCTCCGCCCAAGCGGGATGATCATAGAGGATCGAAGCGGAACTGGTTCAAGGAATGAAGACACAAAGTATACTTGTTCCGAGAGGACCAAGTCTGCAGCTACTTCATCGCTGCCATGAATTGAAATTTTCTTCACCTCCCAGAGCCAAGGAAGCCCGAATAAGTCAGCCACGATGACAGGCCAGATTACTATCCCTACCATCAAATGTTGGGGCACAATATCGAGGAATGCTTCATCTTCAAAGACCTCCTGCAAAGGATGGTAGACTTTGGGCAGGTTGAGCTGGGACCACCCCTAGCACATGTGATGTATATTTCTACCACCGACTCCGAAAAAGGGGAGGGGTGGCAAGAAGTCACCAACAAGAAGGGGTAGAAATTTGTTGATTGGATGACTCGGAAGACTGTCAATTGAGCTCACGACATACTCCATGCTCAACTACAGCAGCCAGTGTTGACACCAACAACCCCTAATGCCGCACAGTCGACCATATCAGCCCCACAACCCTCCACGAGCCGGTCATCCAGGCGTAATCAAAATGGGAGGAGACAAGCACAAGAGGAGAAGTCCACAACGAGGCTGAAGTTAGCCTCAACACTGTCGGATTTTATGCCCTCAAACTTGGCGCTACGGGCACCGAACCACCAAACGACACTATCAGGGACAACCGACCAGGTTGACCTGTCACAGGACGAGGAGCTAATATTTGGTTCCATAAACATCATCCATATAATGGAATTGTTCCATGACGAAGGGTATGGTTATGAACCTGAGTTCCCAACACAAGGGGCCAGGAGGAGGAATCGCAGAAGCAGAGGATACTAGGGGAGGCACAGTCGCAGCCAAAACCAACCCTATGGTTTTACCCTGTCCCAAACCATTAATATCGTGGAAACCCATGGGAGAACCCTTCAACAGACTCAGCAGGAGAAGGAATATTCCTCCACCTCCACAAGTAGCCACTCTAGCCTCGTCATTCTGTGGTACCCATCAAAGGAGGAAAAAGTTTCTAGCCACCTAGTGTGCCCAAACAGACCGGCCGAGCCGAGTCCCCAGAATGTGGGAACACCATCGACATGCGACCATCAGACAGTCCCTCCTCATCACATACTCCATCTCCCAATGTTCCTGCTAAAACTCTCCTGCCAATGGAGAAGCGTCGGCCGCTGGAGAAGAAATACGATATCCTTAAGTAGCTAGCATCAGTACCAGCCAAACTGTCAATCCTGGATGCCCTGAGTTTGTCAGCAGATCTCAGGGAGGCACTTATAGAATCCTTGCTCAGCCCCCAGGAGTTTCAAGCCGAGGTAGCCACCGCTGAGATTTACCGGACGGAGACTGACCCGACTGAATGCAATGCAGTGATTTCCTTCACTGATCAGGATGAATATGCCATCATGAAAGGACACATCAAACCACTATATGTGTTCGATACACTAAATGACGTTGAGATCCAGAAATTTTTTATTGACTATGGCTTTGGAGTTAACCTCCTTCCCCTATGGACACTTCATAAGTTGGGCTACAGTGGGGATGATCTAATACCCTCAGCCACAACTCTATTGGGTTATGATAAGAGTGAACAGAAGCCAATGGGAAAAATCAAGATAAAAACCCATTTTGGTGACCTTGTGGCCTACTCGTAACTCCTAGTGGTCCGGCAGAACACAACATTCAATGCCCTGCTGGGAAGGCCGTGGCTCCATAAGGACATGTCCATTCCTTCATCCTACCACCAGTGTATTAAGTATTGTGTCAATGGACAAGGTGGAACATTGCATGATGACAAGGCTCCTTCCGAGATCTCTGATTCACACTACATTGACACCGGGTTTTATGAGAAAAAGAAGAAGAAGCCTTCGATCGATGGTATCGACTGGATCCCCGCTCCAAACGTCCTGGAAGTGGTTCCTGATGACCCCCTCAAACTGCTTGGTGAAGACTACATACTGCCCATCAACCATGTTGAGAGCAGGAGTTCAAGTCTGGACACATACTCAGCTATCCTCATGACTTTATCCATGACACCCGAGCATAGAAGTGCAGAAACGACCGCTAACCCTCAATTTGGGGGAAAATACTTGAGCGAGGACGCCCACAATGCCTCAACTCCGGACTCCCAAGAGCCCATGCCAAGAACTTTCCACCCATAAGATCAAGAATATGGGAATGTGGGGGAAGAAGAGGAGGAAGATCTCAGGGATGAACCTCCCACATTTGAGGAAGGTATCTCCACCACTGTGGACGAGCTCAGGGAAATAAACCTGGTTATCATGCAAGAACCGAGGCCCACTCTCATTAGTACATCCATGTCTCCCAAGGAGCATGAGGTATATACCTCTTTCTTGAGGCAACATCGAGATGTTTTTTCCTGGAATTACATAGATATTCCGAGACTTGATCCCAAAGTGGAAACACACCACTTAGGTCTGCCAGAAGGCCACCAGGGCTATAAACAAGCCACCAGAAGGATGCACCCCACACATGATGCCAAAATAGAGGCTGAAGTCGATAAGATTATTAAAGAAGGATTCATTCGAGAGGTATAATACCACATCTAGCTAGATAACATAGTCCCCGTCAAGAAAAATAATGGAAAAATCTGCGTCTGCATCGATTTCAGAGATCTCAATCGGCATTGCCCGAAAGATGATTTTTCGATCCCAATCACTGAGTTATTAATCGACGCAACAGCCGGGTATGAGGCTCTATCCTTCATGGATGGTTATTCTGGGTATAATAAAATCAGGATGGACCGAGATGACAAAGAAGCCACTGCCTTCAGGTCCCCTTAAGGAGTATTCTGTTATAGGGTCATGCCCTTTGGTCTCAAGAACGCTGGCGCCACATATCAACGCACCATGCATCATATCTTTAAACCATTCCTAGGGAGATTATTCGAATGATACATGGATGACTTGGTGGTAAAATCAAGACAGTGCTCATATCACCTATCATACCTTCAAACCGTCTTCAGCAAACTTCAACAACATAGCCTGAAGATGAACCCCTTGAAATGCACCTTCGGGGTTACCTTAGGGAAATTCTTTGGCTTCATCGTACGCCATCATGGCATCGAAGTCGACCCTGAAAAGACAAAGTCTATCCTTGGTTTACCACCTCCCCGCAATCTCACTGAGTTGAGAGGATTCAAAGGACACCTGGCCTACATTAGGCGGTTCATAGCCAACCTGGCGGGTAAATGTTTACCTTTCACCAGGTTAATGAAAAAGGGGGTTACATACCAATGGACAGATGATTACCAAGAGGAATTTGACAACCTAAAGAAGTACCTCTTAAGTCCACCGGTTCTCATTCCCCCAGTTTAAGGAAGTCCTCTTATCCTATACGTGACAGCCCTAGAGCGGTCAATGGGAGACTTCCTCACACATAAAAATGACGCCGGCAGTGAAAACAATCTCTATTACCTCAACTGAACCATGATCAATGCTGAAACTCGATACTCAAACATCAAGAAGAGTTGTTTGGCCTTTGTGTTTGAAGTTAAAAAATTGCGTCATTATCTGCATCATCATGAAGTCTATTTGGTCTCGTGTAGTAACACGCTCTAGTACATCCTCAGCCGCCCGATGCTGACTGGGCGGCTATCCCGATGGGCAGTCATACTGCAATAGTTTGACATCTGTTTTGTGCCTCCAAAAGCCATAAAAGGCCAGGCATTAGTTGATTTTATGGCAGAGCACCCCTTGATAGGGACCACCACACCAGACGTCGAGCTACCTGATAAAGACATCTTCTCGGTTCAAGAGAAGTTCCCAACATGGGAAATGTACTTCGACGGTGCATCCCAAAGCCTGACAGGGAAGAGGATGGAGGATCCAAAATTTAACAATGTGGGTTTGGGGATCATAATCATGTCCCCAGAAAAGGCAGTCTTTCCATATTCCTTCCTCCTGTCAGAAGGATGTACGAACAATGAGTCGGAGTATCAAGCCCTCATTGCAGGCCTGGAGCTCGCACTCCAGGAACAAGTACAACACCTTAAGGTAAAAGGTGACTCATAACTGGTCATCAAGAAAGTCAATGGTGACTATGATATTAAAAAGAAGGAGCTGATTCCCCTGTTTGACCATGTCCAAGGGTTAATGGAGGAATTCTCCATAGAACCAACATTGACCTATATTCCCTGGTCTTAGAATGACCAGGCCGATGCATTAGATAATGCGGCCACAACCCTAGCTAACCCAGACCAGGATGAAACAATTATCAGTATTGATCATCATAGAATGGTCTTGCCATTTGTTTAGACTAAGACAAAAGAAATCAACGAAGTCAGTCCTGTCCTTGAGCCATATGCTCCTGCCACCGGCTGGATGACCCCCATCACAAACTAGCTTCAAAGGGGAGAAAATCCATCAGATAGGGCCGAACGAGAGAAAATACAGAGAAGGGAAATCAACTTTGTCATATATGGTAGCATGGGTCAACAAGAGGTCCTCGACAAATGAGGCCTCGATGGAGTTCTCCTTAGATGCATTGATGGGGAGGAAACCGCTGCCATCATGACTGAAGTGCATGACGAAGTATGTGGAGCACATCAGTCAAGGTCTAAGATTTCCCATTAGGTTTGAAGTCTTGGCTACTATTGGCCCACCATGGCACGAGATTATGAGAACTTTACCGTAAAATGCCACTCCTGCCAAATTCATGCCAACTTCATTCACCAACCCCCGAAGTTACTTCATCAGGACAAGTACTCCAGGCCATTTTCCATATGGGGAATGGATGTCGTGGGACCATATCCTCATGCCACGACCAAACAACTGAAGTATATCCTCATAGCAACCAACTTCTTTTCCAAATGGGAAGAAGATGTACCCCTCAAGGAAGTCGGGGCAAGAAACATTGTCAGCTTTGTGAAATCCAATATCATCACTAGATTTGGCATCCCTCATACCATACTGACGAATAATGGCACCAACTTATACTCTGCTAAATTGGAGAAACTATACCAAGAATATGGTATCAAGGCTAACCACTCATCCTACTACCATGCAGCGGCCAATGGATAGATAGAGGCTTTCAACAAGACCATGTCCAACATTCTCAAGAAAATGGTGGACAAAGACAAGAAATCATGGCTGGATAAACTCCTTTATGCATTGTGGGCTTATCTAACCACAATCCGCACAACTAATCAGGCTAATATGTACTCATTAGTATATGGAACATAAGTAGTCCTTCCCATTGAGATCCAATTCCTTTCGCTCCGTGTTTCCATTTGTGATCAGTTATCCAATGATGAGCAATCGGAAAAACAGCTAGGTGAATTGGAACAGCTGGATGAGAAGCGGTTGCACACTTTTTCACCATCTGAAAGTATATCAGAACTGGATCGCACGATCCTTCAATAAAAAGGTTCGTCTTCAGTATTTCTTGGAAGGAGAATTGGTGTTGGTCCTCTGGACCCCAATGATACCCGGAAAGAAACCGCTAAAGCTGGATCCTAAGTGGGAGGAACCATATGTTATACAAAAGGTCTACTCCAATAGAGCATATGCCCTGATCTCCATGGACGGGAAGTTCAATACTGCTCCTACGAATGCAAGATTTCTGAAGAAGTATTTCGCATAACCAAAAGTGCCTCATCCGAGCTGCAGGATGTTAAACTGCCAAGCCCAAATGGTCCGAACTCTATGACCGTTAAACTAAGAGTATCATCTGAGCTGCAAGACGTTAAACTTCCAAACCCTAATGGTCGAAACTCTATGACCCTAAACTAAGAGTATTTCGTCCTCACCACACAATGTTAAACTGCATGGATTTCAGAGAACTACGTATGGATTGATTCCTATTCTCACAAGATACGTAGCGACGCCAGGATTCTGTATCCTGTCCCAGCCATCCCTAAATAAAGTTAAAAGTTCCCTTTTTTCCTCCGTGTATGAACCAACCCTACACGGGGTGTATACCTTTCATATAACTACATACGGCTTGATTTCCTCCTTTTCAGGATACGTAGCGATGCTAGGATCCCACATCCTGGCCCAACCACCCCCAGTGAAATAAAAAAAATGCCCTCTTCCCCCGTGTACAGACCAACCCTGCACCGGATATACCTCTTTCAAAGAACTACACGTGGCTTGATTCATTATCTCATAGGATATGTAGTGACACCCTAACCCCATGACCGGGTCCATCCACCACCTTAATCATCACCCTCTTAGCATGCCTATTCACATGTTACACAACCGAGACTTCCGCCATTCCTTGTTTCTCACAACGAGTATTACTCACATGGGCTTAGGAATTATGGCTGGGTCCCTTTGCGTGAACACAAACTAAATGGATTTCAGAGAACTATGTATGGCTTGATTCCTACCTTTGCAAGATACGTAGCGATGCCAGGGTCCCCCATCCTGGGCTAGGCACTCCCGAATGAAGATTAAAAATTCCCTTTTCCCCCGTGTATGGACTAGACCTGCACGGGGTGTATTATCTTCTAAAGAACTATGTACGGATTGATTCCTACCCTTGCAGGATACGTAGTGACGCCAGAATTCCACACCCTGGCCCAACCACCCCAAATGAAGCTAAAAATACCCCCTTTCCCCCATATAAGGACCAGAACTGCACATGGTGTATTCCTCGTCCTTACTGCATGACGTTAAACTGCACGTAAAAGAAAGAAAAAAAATTTCCCCTTTCCCCCATACGGACCAGACCTGCATGAGGTGTATTCCCCAAAAGAACTACGTGTGGCTTGATTCCTACCCTCACAGGATATGTAGTGATTCCAGGATCTTATCTCTTATCCTAGCCACCGATAAAAGAAAACACAGGTATATATACCCCTCGTCCTTACCACATGACGTTAAATTGCACGGTCCAGTGTCCTTACCGCATGATGTTAAACTGCACGGAATCCCCTTTTCATGTTGGTTCATCTTCGTCCTCACCGAATGACGTTAAAACTGCACGGACTTTGTCCTCACCACATGACATTAAAACTACACAGACTTCATCCTCACCGCACAACGTTAAACTACACAGACTTCTTCGTGAACCACCCAAGATATACAGAGAAACAGGATGGGAATACTACTTGAACATTTGGATGCATCCTCTCCATACATCAGACTCCGTGACCTGGATAATTGAGGATCTTCATAACCACCCATGGCCATCGGAAGTGGAAAGTTATCAACCCGTGGAAACCTTTGTATGACTATGCATACCATGCCCTTAGCGAATCTGCATATTGATAGCCCCTGGCCCGTCTACCAAAGGAAAGATTTCCTCAGGTGATACTCTTCCTATCTCTGTACGCTTACCGGCCTCAGAGCCCCCATATCATATCTCCCAATCTAAAAATTTATGGAGCAGTGGTTTACAAGTTCGTTTCCCTCTCACATCCAAACGTTTCCAGGGTATCCCTACCTGGTTATCCTATGTATCCGCCCGTGGTTCACATGACGATCTGCATCTAAAAACATCAAGCCATGGCTAGGATACTTTGACTCAATGGGAAATTTCGGTGAAGATGTTTATTGTATTCTTGGACACCATTATCCCCATATGCCGAACTATGTGCTATGAGCAAACCCATATTCTCATAATCATCCATGGCCATCAGAAGTGGAAATTCATCGAACCATGGAAACCTTTGTATGACTATGCATACTATGCCCTCAGTGGCTATGCATATTGATCGCCCCTGACCCGTCTACCAAAGGCAATATTTCCTCAGGCGATACCCTTCCCATCTCCGTACGCTTACCAGCCTCAGAGCCCCACACCATATCTTCTAATCCGGGAAACCCCAGAGTTACAGTTTACACCCTCATTCCCTCACACTTGTTCAGAGTATACTAGAGCATCCTAACTCAATTTCACTCTGGGTGATTGTAGAAATAGTCATCCAATGGTCCGAACTCTATGACCATTAAACTAAGAGTACTTCATCCTTACCGCACGACATTAAACTGCATGGAGTAAAGGTACACCCCATGTTCAAGATAAATAAACGCAGTGAACTCTTTGAGTTTTAACAGCAACCAGGGATGAACATCCCTGACATGTCCAAATATTTCCTTACCAAATGATAGACTTCATGGCCCGGACAATTGTGGATCCTCATAATCATTCATGGCCATCGGAAGTGGAAAGTCATCGACCCGTGGACACCTTTGCATGACTATGCATACCATTCCCTCAGCGGCGCTTCATATTGATATCCCCTGGCCCGTCAACCAAAGGCAATATTTCCTCAGGCGATACTTTTCTTAGCCCCGTACGCTTACTGGCCTCAGAGCCCCCATATCATCTCTCCTGATCCAAGAAGCCCCGGAACCACGATTTACACCATCAACTCCTCTCCACGTCTTGTACATGCTGAAATATTTGAGACTAGTTACATTCTAATCAAGAGTGGCCTTTGCAACTACGTCCTTACCGTATGACGATTAAAACTGCATGGAACATGTCTTTGTCGCTTGGTGTGAAGCTACAAAGACCAAGCATTAAACATCCAAGTAAATGCCTCCAAATACAAGAATTTTCACAGATCTAAAAATCCCCCCCCGTCCTCGCTACACAATGTTAAACTGCACAATATCTTTAATAATGATCCCCGTCTTTACCGCATGACGTTAAACTGCACGGAAGCTGTCCCTACCGCATGACGTTAAACTGCACGGAATTTAAAATGCCCTCCGTCCTCACCGCATGACATTAAACTGCACTAATTTAGTAATAATAACAATTCCCTTCATCCTTGCCGCATGACGTTAAACTACATGGTCAAACTCTTCATGGGTTCAATTAGGAATAGAGGTTTTCCTCCTTCCCTCAATGCACGGGCCCGACCTGCACAAACCACCGTCTCACAGCAGCGTGAGAAGGGATGGCTTTACCCATTACTGGGAAATTTATCATAGATATTTCTCCCGTATCCAGGAACCCTCTCCTCATAAATCACACTCTGTACCCAGAAAGAGCCGAACCCTTGTAAGCCACCCCTGGTGGTCCCGAATCTCAACTTCCCTGAAGTTTCTCGGCTATCGGGAGAATAAAATCATTGACCTAAGGACACCTTTTCATGACTATGCATACCATGACCTCAGCGGCTCTGCATATTGATCACACCTGGCCCATCTACCAAAGGCAATATTTCCTTAGGCAATGCTTCTCTCCGTATGCCTCTTGGCCTCTGAGCCCCCATGTCCATCACGGGATTTGAAAACCCTCTGAGCTGCAGTTTACCAACCTCTTTCACAACCATACCTGAATATGGTGGAATGTCTTTGATGAGATTACTGAGAACTAGGAGAAGTCATTCCATTTTAAGGAATGTCCCAACTGCGTGACTTTAAACTACACCAAGCTCCAACCATACTTAATGCTAGCTAAATGTGTAGGACATGGACCCTTCGTCCACACTCCTGATTAATACATATGTTCCCAAACCCTTTCAGACATCACATACCCTTTCTGATCCACCCCTGGTGGTTTTCATAATTCTCTAAGCCACCCATGGTGGTTTCCATAATCCAGACTCCCATAAAGTCCCCAGGCCATCAGAAATGGGCAGTCATTGACTTAAGGACACCTTTTCATGACTATGAATACCATGCCCTTTACGGATCTGCATATTGATCACCCTTGGACCGCCTAACAAAGGCAAGTCTTCCTTAGGTGATGCTTTTCCTACCTCTACACGCCGATACGGATCCCATGCCTTGTGACATGCCCTGCATGTTGTTCAAATCTAAACATGTTCCCCCCCCACATGCATCTGAAATGTATTGAGAAATATTTTAATCAACCAAACCTTGTTGGGGCCCTCGCCCCACCATATCTGGTCAAAGCTGTTCGACCTAAAATGTCAGTAATGATAGTCTTGTCGGTGAGACTTTAAACCACTCATAAAAATAGGCTCAAAGCCCGTTAGGACGAAAACTCGGAAAGGGAGACCTAAGAAAAAGTTGAGCCATACCCACTGGGTCCACACCAAATGGGCCCAGGAAAAATTAGGGTATTGATGGAAAAGACAAAAATTTTCTAGGGTTTTTCTATAAAATCCTAGAAATAGTCAAACTACGCTCGCTGGATCCCTTGGTCTAGGCAAAAAAAATTAGAGCTCGTTTCTATTTTATCAATTATATTGAACTCTGATTATTATAAGTTTGGTGAATTATCATATAAAACAACCATTTCAAATAATTTATATCACAGGAGAAGGCAACAAAGAGCACTAAGGAGAAACATCTTTTTTGTTCCATAATAGAGTTGATGAGAAGGGCTTCCACAATTCGGATCCTCCTCTGGAAGTGAAAGGTTATTACAGGAGACTTTCAGTGGATTCAAAAAGTTGTATTAGTCGCTGATGAGAATCCTCGATCACTTGACGGAGATTCTGCAGCAAAGTCGTCTCAGATTCTGCATCAGCCCGTAGTGCTTCCACCTCCTGTGCCGCCTTTAAGCTCGCCCTCATTTCCTCCTCCATCTGCTGCTCCCCTTCTTCAATTATGGTTGTGTAATTAGCCTCCTCCTGCTATAGATGATGTATGTCACTCCTCATCACCTCCAGTCGATAACTCTTCTTAAGGACTTCTCCCTGAAGTCTCGCGATTACCCTGACATGATCATGAGATTCTGTTAGGAACAATTGTCGGGTCGCGGAAAGGTAAGCTTCAGACTAAGCATAAGAAAGGTGAGATTCAAAACTGACAAGCCTCTCCTAGTCAGTGACCGCCTGCTTGACTATATCATAAATTCCATGGTAGTCAAAGCCTTCGAATCACAGCAGCATAAACAGATCGTGCAACTTTGGAAATTTAGTCAGCATATCGGCCAAGGGCGTCTGAGAAATCAGCTTCCATATTTTCTCCCATGCCCTTTGGCGAGTAGGTTGAAGATTGGAAAGGACCTGTTGATCAGGCTTGGATTCACTCCCGGACGAATATACATACTCTAGGATAAACTTCACCAAGGAGGGACCTGATACGGCTTCAACTGCAAGCTCTGACGCCGCGACAACTTCGCCCCCAGCTGTTGTGGTCACGAGCATGATTGGATCTGATGGCACAATCGCCAGCATTAAAGGTTGTGGTCCTAAAGCTTGAAATTCGATAAGACAGATAAGTATCCCTAATCAGAAAAGGTAAGAGAAGGGATTCAGTGTCAAGATATTGAGAAGCTTACCCTCGATCATCAAGGCATCGGTGCCCTCAAGTTCTACGCCGCCACTGCCGCTCGAGAAATACGCTACATCTTCAATGGGAAATGGAGTCCTGGAAACCCCCAAAGGTTCCCAGGACCTAAGGCCATTCCCAAGGCCAGCAACTCCCAAAGCTGTCTCCAAGATGTCATCTACAGAGATCAAGCTCGGGGAAATTACTTCCTCGGTAAACAGAATGATGGCCTGCTCTGGGTTCTCAACAACTGGCCTGATAATAGACTCTTCCTCCATCACCATGGGATCTATCAGGTCCGAGGTAGTTAACATCGTCAGATCTGGGGCCTCATCGGTAATCACGAGTGCCCCATCCTCCCCCACAGCTATAGAGGTTGTATGATCAATGGGAGTCTCGTCTTCTAGATTCTCCTCCTCTAACATATCCCCGATCGTTGAAGGTAGAAGGAAAGCGCCCGTACCACTAGCCCATTAAGTAGGGCCCACCATCTCATTGCGCTCAGGTAGGGCCGCAGGTGGTCCCTCAGATAATAAAGGGGCGGAAGGTATGACCACTTGGGCAGCCACGACCAGGTCACTGATTGGCCCTACACCATAGCACTAAAACATTTAATAACTGCCAGAGTCAGAACATATAAGTTGGTAATCGAGGAAATGGGAATCACAATTAACCATCATTCCCTGTCTGATCCTTTCCGATAATCAGGACACCTGCCAACGTCTCTGGATCTACCTAGGGGACAATTCTCCGCTCGGAATGCTGGGAGGAGCTGGATGAGGAAATACCCTAGTCGGATCCGCAATGGTTGCTTCCATGTGCTCAAATACACTAGGAGACCCCTCCTCGATGACCCTCATAGTCGAAGGCGCATGTTCGCCTGCTGCGGTACCCCGGGGAGTATGCTCCGGGGAAGGAATTGCCCCCTGGGATTCCTCGACACCCTGCATAAAGGGAAGAAACTTTAGAACCTTCACAGTAAAGAAGGAAGAAGGCCGGGATGGACGAGCAGGGAAACCTCTTCCTCGGGATCTGACGATTCGGGATGCTTTATCATCATGGACACCCGATTAGACCCGTAAATCCGGTTTCGGAGTGAATGCACATATGCATCCATTTCCTTCAAAGAGGCGACTATTTCTTCCAGATCCTATTCCAACAACAAGTGAGGTGGACCAAAGATAGTCCCAATACCCAAAATATCGAGAGAGCTCGTTTGGAGAAACACCCAAACCTCTTCATTTGAGCCACTGACCCTCAGGTCATCCCAAATCCTCCACACGTCTGTAAATGTAGCCGTAACAAGAACAACTAGCCAGGGGGGATCGACCTGAGAGGGTCGGGGATTGACATGGGCTGGTGGAGGCGCCAATAGTCGTGGTTGTTTTCTAGGTCTCGCCGCTACCCCAGAACTCTCGGAAGCTACCTGTGGGTGGGAACTCAAGGGAGGGAGGGGGGAGGGGATTACCTTGCCTCAACCACAATAGGGGAACCAGCGGAATCATCACCCCATGAAGAGTGATCGATCTCTTCCTCCTCCTCATCAGTCACCAATCGCAGTAGGGCCTGGACTCGGTGTGTTAACACCGCATAACCCTGGCATTCATGAACGTAGGCCTCGAGGTCCTGGAGATACCGATTGACCCTCTCTGGGTCCACATCATAAAGGATGTTAGCAGGAGCAGATAAGGATGACTAGCCTTTGAATTCATCCCATAAGTCCCAGGCCGTCGGGAAGGCGACATCAGCAGGAATGGACAACTCTCTCCGAGTAGCTTCGAGGGCATGTGAGGAGACACCTCTATCCGTTAAAACCATCCCCAAAAACATGGGACCAATAGGGTTACGGAGAACCTTTCTCGGCCGGGTTGGAGTGCTATCCCCCTTCCACTTCCTCTTTCTCTTCGATGGATTAGGACTCGAGATAGTGGGCACCCACAGCCTTAACTGAACATTCGGGTATGATTGCACCCAGGAGTCGGTATAGCTTTTGGATAAGAAAGGCATGGAGTCTGCAAGCGTGGGGGTTATAACCTTGCAGTCAGTGTCCTCCCAGGTGAACATTAGCCACAATTTTCTGGCCACCATCAGATGGTGGTTCCTGTGGGCACCATTGAGAGCATGAGGACACATCACCTGGACGCATCCAAATTGACGTCCAAATCGTCAAGGCGCATACCCCTCACAGATCAGTTCCCTACCAATACAAGCCACCAGAATACCCTCTCAGAGGGAAAAGAGGTAGCCCCGATTGCTAAATTCCTCTGATATGGCATTCTTGATTGCATCAGTTGGGGAGGGATATGGTTGGAAATTGAAATGATCGTAGCTCGAGATCTGGCTCGACAACAGACGCATATTCTGATCTATCTGTTTTCCATCCTTCTCTTGGGACACCCACTCCTCGGGCATAACCCCACTGGTCAATTCCAAATACGGCCAGACTATGGTACCCAGAATCTGAAAAGGATTGATGAAAGTATAGCAATTCTTAATATGCGCTCCCAACCATCCTCAGGGGATTTTAAAAGGGCCGGCTACCCGGTTTGGATGACTCCCCTCGGTAATATTGCCAAGCAATCAATAAATCCTAGCCAGTACTGGGACAACCATGTTGATGACATTGCTGGTGGCCAGCTGTGCCACCATAACAAAAGTAAAGACCCGCATGCCGCCAGTATCGCGTACGGGCAACAACCAACCACTCAAGAACATGGCCAGAAACACCGCCAGATGGAGCAGCCGATCAATGCCCGTCACAAGTTCCCAACCCCAACTATTGAACTGTCCTTCCTCCAGGATCATCCAATAGCTTCCCCTCTACCTTTAGGACTCCATAGAAGGACAGGTCGTGGGCTAGCATGGAAGATCCATGGAATTTCTCTCTCTGGAAAAAGATTTGATCCATTCACGATATGGGACAAGATGTTTCGGAGATATATCCTTCGAATATTCCAAGGCCCGATCAATGAACTGATTCACCAAGGGAGGAGTCCTCTCTTCATTATCCCACACAGAAGGGGGAGGCACGAATTCATCATACATGCCTCCAACAATTGGGACCCCTAAAATCTGGGAGACATCCCAAAGACTGATACCCACCTCCCCATGGACCAGATGGAATGTGTTGGTATCTGGACTCCAACGGCTCATAAGCTGCTTGGAAAGGGCGTGGGGCCGATGGGTATAGGTCTGGGACACCCAGGCAGCTTCATATAGACCCATGGCTCGCAATTCCACTTCAAACTCCGCACAGCTCTGGTGAACCCAGAAGGGCCACCTCCAATCCAACGACTTAAACACCACTTCGGGCCGGAGGTCCTGGTCCGATGACCAGCCACGTTGGTTTTTTACTATATCATTGCGGGCAATGATCCAGTAACAGTGAATTGCCTATCCTGCTAACATTGTTCTCCTGTCGGGGACACATGAAGGTGATTCAACACAGACCCGACAGCTGTATCCCTTGGGGTAGGCCACCCTCTGGCAGTTATCACAACTCAAGGGATAGTACTGGTAAATATCCATGCTGCAAGATTGTTGTCGTTAGATGGCACTGGAATCAGTGTATTGGACGATAAACCGAACCCGTAGGTAGGAATACTGTTGGAAAAGGGGTACTCCCACTATGACTCGGAGAGAAAGTTTTCAAGGAGGGGGTATAGTGGAGTGTGGTGGACTCCATCCTGAACAGAGCTGGCCACATCCTTTAAGAATTGATCACCAATTAGAATAGGCTCGACAGTAGGCCTCGGTGTGGGTGAAGGAGGAACCATATTTTCTCCCTGCATTATAAAAACCAAGCAAATGGTTAGTTCGAAATAATAAAATCTGGACAAAAATACCAAGTATTTGGAAAAGGACTCCATCAAGGAGCCTTCATTACGAGATATGTGGGCTGGCCTCAAGAGGTAGTTCGCGACGGCTGCATCCCGCGAACTAGCCCTACGCGGAGGAAGTCCGCGACACTTTGGCCCACAGAGCATTGGATAGCAAGCCACGAACTAGGCTGCTCCGCGGAATCTCAATCCCGGATTTAAATGTTTAAGTTCAGAAGAATTAAGAAGTTTCAAAGTTTAGATTATTCCAGTTCACGGACCATCCAAAACCACATAACGATTTCTTATACAGCCCATCGTGACTTAATTTTTAATTAATTAAAAGTTTTAGTTCATGGCTGGTGAGATCGGTCTACAGGTGACGACAAGCGTGAACGAGAAATGGTTTGTGGAAATTGAAGATGGCTCGCGGATGAGGATTTTCGCGAAGGAGGTAGGCACACAGAGACGGAAAGAGAGAGCTCCGTTTTCACGAGGAATACAGTAAAAGACAAGGGTAGGGCCCCACTTATTTATAGGCATGGTCCCCTACCGGGTCCACTCCTCTACCACAAACTATCAAAGTTTCAGGACCACTCTACATCAGAATAGCCTCCTCTTCGTTCTGATCAGACCCTATTCCGATGGGGCGTATTTTTAGGGTCTTGAAAAATCTGCAAAGGATAATGGGAATCCCACTTAATTTGAGAAAGGATTCTACCCAATTTCCCTTAAATAATTGGACAAAAATATGGAGAATACTAAAGATTGGAAAAGGACTGACCGGTCTGCGTACCAGTCCAACATTGATGGTACGCGACCGATTCAGTAAGATACCCCCTCCGCGGACCAGCTTCGTTCGCGAAACGGAGGCGGGAACCCCTCCACGGGTGCGAAGCTGGATGGGCACCAGGCCAGTCCACCGTCACGAACCACCCCAGCCACGAAACGCGCCAACCGACCTAGACCGCACGTGCTGTCATTCACAGAACAGAGTCGGAGCCTTGCGCAGCCGCAAAGCACCCCCGAACCGATTTGGTTCACGGGTGAGGTGCATTCAATGCCCCCCCACGAGTTGCGGATTGACCAAGTCATCCATAAACCAGGTTTTAGGTCATCAAACTCCGCAAAAGGTGTCACATGACCACAAATACATCTCTTTCCCCCCTCTATAAAATGACATCGAGGGGGAGAAGAAATGGATCGATCATATTCGGGTGGAAGGATTCAGAGATCGGGGGATCGATTGATAGGACTCCATCGGAGAAAAGGTTTGGAGATCAAATTCTGAAGGAAGGATTCGGGAGGAAGGAGATTAGGATTTTGTGAATAGTGAAGTTCCAATTCGCGAACCAGAATAAGTATAAAACTAGAAATGAATTTATAAGTAACCGAAAAATTCATAACAAATTGGTGAACCACGAACTTAAAATAAAAACCACGAGCCATGGCCCTTCCGTGGATGTACTCCCCATGGACCAGGGAGTTTATGCCCCTTTTTCGATTTGACACACTGCGTAGCACCCTCCTATGCAGGCGGAGCCCTGACCAATGAACCCCCGACCGACAATGCCCCTGACCATCGCTGCTCGTGCAGACTCCACCGTGTACCAACCTGGTACTTGGGTTGAACTCGAAGCCGCATACCAACCTAGTACGCGGGATGCCTATCAGTCCGCATACCACCCTGGTATGCGAACGACCTCTCCAGCTACGTAGAACCACCCTACATGAAGGGTGCCACTCCTCATGCACCCATGCAGCCCACTAACTCCTTCGGTTCCCTGAGCTAGATAAAACCCTTCCAATCTGGCCTAATCCTTCGCAATCCCTCCATTGGCCTATTCATTAGCCCCAAGACAAGGCCTCTATCGAAGCCACCGAACACATATGATGAAACCTTCAGGCACATATGCACGCCACTTTGAGTTCACATGCCCACGGTAGGCGAGGAAAAATGGGTTTTCCCAGCTCTTGAGCGGATTCCCGAAGAATTCCTGGGTTCACATTCCCACGGTAGTGCAGGTTCCGAGCCAGGGAGTCCCCTTTGTGCCTCTCCACTTTCCAGGATTGAGGGACCCCACTCACATTTCCTTTTGATGAGCTCCAGTGGTGAGCACTTCTCCCCTCTCCTGGGAGTGGCTGGGCATCCCTCCTGGAGTAAGCCCCACACCATCCTCACTGTAAGCCAATGGACCTTCCCCTATCATCATGGAAGGTTCATTGCTCCACTGCGTGACTCCTACCTTCCTCTAACATCATAGAGAAGGAGAGTCCAGCGGTCCTGGCCTTCTCCTCTGCTCGTCGTCTTCCTCCCCTTACCCCGATAGGGAGAATGTGTGAGGCTTTCCAAGTCTGTTGCATTCTCTTGTTTCTCACACCGAGCATGACTCACGTGGGCTTAGAGATTTGTGATGGTCACGGTGTCCTCATAACAATGACCCTAAAAACAAACTATGTGGGTTTTTATCCCTGTCTCCTAAGCAGGGTATGTAAGAAGGCTCCCCGAGGTTCAATATCAATTCAGGCCACTAACTATGTGTGAGTCCCAATCACGACCCTCAAAACGAACTACATGGGTTTTGATCCCTGTCTTCTAAGTAGGGTACGTAGGAAGCCTCTATGAGGTTCAATCCCAATTTGGGCCATTAACCATGTGTAAGTCCCAATCATGCCCCTCAAAATGAACTACGTGGGTTTTGATACCTGTTTCCTAAATAGGGTACGTAGTACACCTCCCCGAGGTTCAATCCCAACAACAGGAAACTCTCATGTAAGCCCGTATCACGGGTTCCATCCAAATGCTCAAGTCGTTATCTGTCCCCCCTGGATGAAAATAAACTCCAGAGTTCCCAGTTATGAGGCTTTAAACCAATGTTGTCTCAATGAGTCCAAAATCCATGGAGTCATTAATCCAATGAGGGATGGTAAACCTCATGCCTAAATGATTCAGAATCCATGCGTTCAGCTGACCATTTCCAACCAGGAGTAATCCGTGGATACTATGATTGGGTATAAACCAAAGATTCTCGAACATATGAATACGTCTTAAATCTATAAGAGAGTCCCAGAACAAGAAATAATTCCCCTCAAAAGGGTTCAATGAGCCCGAATTCCCATCCTCTCGACCAATGTGAGTTCTTAAGTGCCACTGGATAAATCACCCAGCGAATGCCTGCCTTTGTAAAGAAGGTCCACATATTCTTTGGATATGGAACCGTTAGGAATTTCTAAATGAAAAATGTGCACCTGATATGTGTGATTAAGTAGAACCCAACCTTCTCTATTCAACCGTCGGGCATCACATGTTTTTCCCTCAGTCGAAACTGATGGGTAACCTTCTAAGAAGTTTCCTAGGGTGTGTGTGAGTGAGGAAAAAGAACACTGGAAAGAACATGTTTTGTCTTGTGGGTACAATCATTAGTCAAATGACCCGTTCAGGTATGTGGGTGGATGTTAGGTAGGGGACCACGTGTCTGCGGGGCAACTGGTGGTACCTAGCGGGCCAGTGCCTAACGATAATGTTAAAGGTGGGGTGCCTGTGCTATCAGCGGGGCCTAGTTGTTATATTGATATCATAGGAGGAACCCATCCTTAAGTGTGGTTCACTATCGGGGTTGATATGTGGGGTCCACAACGTGGTTGTTGTGCTCTAAGGGGGGGGGGGGGGTGAATGTAACACCCCAAAATGATAAAGGGTTAAATAACTAAATGATATCACTCACGTCAACAAGTTGGACCTTTCTTTTTGGGAGCCTACCTAATTAAAACTCTATAGTTAAGCATGCTGGGACTGAAGTAGTGATCGAGATGGGTGCCCTTGTAGGAAGCTTCCTTGGGTGTGTGTGAGGAAAAAAACACTAGAAATAAGATGTATTGGACTGTGTGGAGATTCATTAGTCAGATAAAACCCTAATTTTTCTATCAAAGCCATTTTAAGCCATTTTTCACAAATAGAGATTTAAAATCAATTCACAATTCAATTTCACAATTAAATCCAACAATATAATTTCAATCAATTTCCACCAATTTCATAACAAACACCCAATTTAATGGAATTGGGTTTTTTTCAAAAGTTTTCTATCAAATCCATTTCATAATTTAAATTAGAAAATTTAAATTTCACCAATTTCCATAAAAACAACCCAATTAAATGGAATTGGGGGTTTTCCAATTTCATGCCAAAAACCCATTTTTAAAACCCCAATTCAGTGGAATTGGTCTTTTCCAACAAACCAATTGAAATCCATTTAATAAAAATCAATAAATTTCATTTAATTCAAACAATTTAAACTAAATAAGTAAATTTAGGGTTAATATAAATTGGGAATCATAACTAAACTACCCACTTCGGGATCAACAGATCTCATAACACCAAACCCTAACTAGGATTTTCCATGTAGGACAACGAAAAAAATGGGAATCAAACTGGGAGAAGATTAAAGGGCGTTTCTTGAGCATCGAATCACTTTTGAGAGGGATTTGAGGGTCTAAGAACTGCTCTTGGGTTATCCCGAGGAAGAATAAATCACATGGGTTCATTCTAGGCCCATATAACACCTAAAATGGGGGGGGGGGGTTAGGATTTTTAAGTTGGATTTTAGGATTAAAGAAATCCCATGCACGATTAGTTGGGAAGAACCACATGGTTTGAAAAACTATGTGGACTAACCATGCACTAGTTTTAAATGGGACACATAGTGTCTCCTAAGAGGGCACATGAATTTACTAACCATGCACCAACCATGAAAAATACCACTAACTTGGTTTCAAAATCAACTATCTTGACCAGCCATTCAGCCATGGCTAAATCAAGTTAAACTTCAAGATCATTCTAGCTCAGAACATGAGATGGGTCAGATAGATACTTTTGTAGCTGAGATACATGGAACATGTTATGTATCGACATCATCTGTGGTGGAAGTGCTAAACAATAAGAAACTTTTCCCACCTACTCAACAACCTCAAAAGGTCCCACAAAATGAGGAGAAAGTTTCCCTTACCTCCCAATCCATTGATGAACCAACCAAGGTGAAACTTTCAAGAAACCTTGGAAATGACCGACATGCACTTGGAATGTAAAGACTGAGGTGATGTTGCAGTTTTCTTTCTAGTTTCAGTTGTTCTTGATTTGGTAAATATGGTTAAAGAGGCATAAACATCTGAGGTAGAATGTGTGACTATGAGGTCAAGACTCAATGGTGGGGAAACCATTTAGGTATGGAATATGGATGAGAGTTTAGTGTTGTGGTTCATAAATCAGATTGTTTTACCTATGAAATGTTATGAATAAATTCTTCATGCTTACCACTATAACGACCTGTGTATTTGAGCCAAGTTAAATTCTAGGGAATTTAAATTTTGGTGATTACCGAATGGTCCATTTTTAAAACTAGTATTCAGAATGAGATTCTAAGAGTTAAGACACTTTAATGTGTTGTTTTTGGAATTGGGTGAAGGCTCGAGAGGTTTCCTGAGTGCCTCGTTGAGTTTTAGAAGTGTTAGAGGCTGGTAGTTGGGTTTTTGGTGGTATGTTAGAGGTTCATGGTTTATCTAAAACTGTGCGGCCTCCAACAAAAAATTGTGTAGCCTGTTTTAAGGGAGAAGAATGCCCCACATTGGCTATGTTTGATTTCCAAAACCATGCACCTAGACCGCAAGGTTAGTGCCAATTTGGGCAGTACCATCACACTATTCACTACATGACTTGCGCACGGTTAGAATAATAGTTTGGGAATAACTGTGTGGGGTGCTCCAGGTTCCTAGTGGAGGGCGCATAGTTGGCACATGATTTTCCAAACCATGCGACCCAAACCATGCGGTGTATTTCTTTTTAAGAAATTAATTAATTTAAATTAAATTAAAATAAATTAAAAACTAAAAATCTAAGTCACCCTTCTCCCCCTCATACCCATGTGTGAGAATCCCCTATCTCTTCCTCTACAGGCATGAGACACCCCCTCTTGGATCCTCTCTCTTTCATCGATTTAAATCGGATTTCTTACTATTCTTTATACGATTATTCAAGATAAGGCCTACATCTTCCTTATCCTCCCTTGGTTGGCAGTTTTTCTTCTCCACATCACTTGTTTTGAGTTCAAATGATCCCTAAGGTTCAGGATAATCCAGATTTTTTGGTTTTATTTCATTTTTAGGGCATGCGGTGCATCTCCTAGGACTCCCTCGTGTGTGTTTCGGCATCTACCACTAAAGGCCAAGTGTTTTGGTTTAATTTTTGTTCACCTCCATAAATTCGAGGTAAGGTTTTCCTCTATTATTCATTTTCTCTCAAATTCTATTTAGAGTTTTCATAGTTTTTGAGTTCCTAGTATTTTTCTTTAAGTGTATTGGGCTTTGCCGTGTGGTTTTGAGTCACCAGAGTTAAAGGAAACTTACTTCATATTAATAGGTAAAAATATTTATATGTAAGTTCCCCTATTATATGTATATTCACCCATGGAAATGAATATATATATGGAGCTAGGTGTTCTTACATATAATATGAAAAATTCATTTGTGTGTGAGTGTAAACGGGTATATGAATATGAGATATATATAAGGATCCTCTTGTGCATATTCATGGCCATGAGAATATGCACATAGGGGATAAATTTCCTTATGTATATGTGAAGGTGAATATGTTTAGAGGAGAGAATGAGAAGATTCGAGTTTTCTCCGTTTAAAGTGTCAAGTGACAAGTGTTTGGATTGATGCTCTTCCCATGAGGTAGGATCCATATCCTTGACCCTTTAAAATTTAATAATGATTTAAGTAATTCTTTAAATAAGTTGAATTATGATTTTATTTGATAAATTGAACTGAAAACCATGAATGAAATGATTAAATATGATAAATTATTTATTTGATAAACAAAGTCATGTTTTTATAATAAAACCCCTATAATAGAGGTTCACTGTATTCTAAACTGAAAAGTAATGATAGTGATTTATATCATGCTTGATTTTTGGAAAGTTATTATTCATCCATATTGATAACCTTAAATAGAATAGGTTTTAACCTTATAAATTTTTATCAAACCAAAGAACCTCCTAAGTGTTTGGTCTGATTTATAAATGATATTGCCTGTGTAGGTAATTGCTTAGTGACCATGTCATATCCTAAATGAACCTTGATTTTTGTAGTGGAATTGTAATGTTTTGTTAGACTCAATGACATGTACCAAATTAAATAACTTGTCCATAATGGCTAGTTTCCAAGGTTGAGTTGTATTAAATGGTTCAAATTAAATGGATTCCTTGAAATGGAATTGAACATGGATATTGAAATTCATAAGAGGTATTACCTTATGTATTATATTGAAAATGTAAATGATGGTTTTAATGGGTTATATAAATGCAAAGTGTGAGAGGTACTTCCTTATGGATTGAATTATAAATTTGATAACACCCTTATATGGGTTTGATAAATGCAGTGCATGAGAGGTTTATGCCTCATGCCTTATATACTATAAATGATTATGCCTTAAATAGGTTATAGAGCCAAAGGACCATGAGATCCCTCGGGTAGGAAGACTGTGTGAGCTTTCATATTGGGTTCCAAAGGAATATGAGATCCTTTAGGTAGGAAGAGCATGATATATTCCTTGTTAATGACCAAAAGACCATGAGATATCTTGGAGTTGGGCCAGGGGATAGACTGTGATAGCTTCCCCTAGTGATGGATGCCTATGAGTTACATCCCGGTTCAGCTAGCACTTTAATTACCAAGAGACTTTGAAGCTCTTGGAGTTGGGCCAAGGGATAGACCATGAGCACTTCCCTTGGAAATGGATTCCTACGAGTTACCTCCTAGTCTAGAAAACACTAGTATCCTAGGTATATGAACATTTGGAATCAACAGACACTTTGTTCATATAAGTGGATTCTATATATATAACTAAACTATATATATATAGTATTATTATATATATATAGTTCCTGATCAGACTGATTCTAGTTATGAGATGAAGAAGGTATATCTATATGATGTACCTTAGGAACCTAGATAGTTGGTTGATTATTTATTCAGTATTTTTATTATTATGTACACCTACAATGCTTTAATTTATAATCACGAGAATGGATTGGGATAGACACTGTGGGTGTCGGCCTACTGAGATTTATATCTCACACCCTGCTCGGGCCTCCATTGCACTGGGTTACCTGAGTAGATTTTCTTGTTTGTAGGACTGTGGGCCTTGGTTGATTTCTTATGATGTATTACTTGTACCTAAGGAGTTAGGATCATAAGACTGAACTGGAGTTCAGGATTCTCATGGAGATCACCTTTGGGATTTTTAGTTCTTTTATTTACTTGAGTCCTATATTGTTCTTTATTGTAAATCATATTGTATGTTTACTGTTTTAGAAAATGTATGGTCAAATGGACATGAATAAATTATTGTAAATTAGAATTGTCCATATCTTTTATATTTAATTTATTATTATAATTATTCCACTATTATTTATCTTCCATTTATTATACTGCTTCCTCTATTGTATGTTATTTATTAATCTGATTGAACCACTGTGCTACTATGATAAGAGGGTATAGTCTCCCAAATATCACCTCCTGAGAACCTCACTGCTAGTTGAATGCCTCTAGTGTAAAGGGAGATGTGCTCGATGCCATGTAACCCACCGGTATGACTACTGATTTAGTGGTAAGTTAGGCCAGGATATGACAACCACCATTCAAGATGGACTATTCATCATGGAATACAGAATATGTATAAGGATTTGAGAGAATCATTTTTATGGGTTGTTATGAAAAGAAAGGTGGTTGAGTTTTTTTTGAGATGCTTAACTTGTCAGTAGGTTAAGACAGAGCATCAATGACCAATAGGTATGTTGCAGTTCTTACCTATTCCAATATGGAAATGGAAGTAGATAGCTATGAATTTTGTAATAGGTCTTCCAAGAATGGTTCAGAAACATGATCCAATATGGTTGATAGTGGATTGGATAACAAAGTCAACTCATTTCATTTCTATTCATGAATCACATATGGTGGAGGACTTTCCAAATATCTATATCTGAGAAGTGGTAAAGAGGCATGACATACCAGTTTCAATAGAGTTAAATAGAGATCCAAGGTTTACGTCTCATTTTTGGAAATCCTTATAGAAAGAACTTGGGACTCATTTGACTATGAGAATGGTGTATCATCCTCATATGGATGAAGAATCCAAATGGATGATACAAATGTTGGAAGAAATGCTGTGGGCTTGTGTAATAGATTTTGGTGGCTCATGGGAAGAGCACATACCATTAGTAGAGTTCTCATATAACAATAGTTATCAAGGCTCGATACATATGGATCCTTTTGAATAATTTTATGGGATTCATTTTCATTCTCCACTTTGTTGTGTAGAAATAGGTGAGACTTAACTAGTTGGGCCAATCCTTGTCCAAGAAACTATAGAGAATATTTAGTTGATTAAAAAATGGATGGAGACAACTCAAATCCATTAGAAATAGTATGCATATCATCATCGACAACTATTTTCATTAGAGGTGAGTGATCATGTGTTCTTGAGGATCTCTCCAAGTCTTGGACATAGACATTTTGGGCAGCAGGTCAAGTTGTCTTCTCAACACATATTCCCTTTTGAGATACTTTAATGGGTAGTTGAGGTGGCATATCGATTGGAATTTCCACCATGGTTCAGTATGGTTCATAATGCGTTTCATGTATCTCAGTTGAAAAAGTATTATCCTGATACTAACTATGTGATCATATGGGATCACATTGACTTAGAGTCGAATTATTTGTTGCTACACATGTCAATGGAGATTGTGGATAGGAAAGAGAAATTATTGGGTGAAAAAAGCATCGGTTTAGTGTGGGTTTTGTGGAAACATGTTCAGATTCAGGAAGAGACTTTGGAACAGGAGAAGGAAATGAATGAGCAATGGCCAAAACTCTTTTATAACTATGATGGTTTTCTACTTTATGGGGATAGAAATTACAATAGTGGGGAGAATGTATCACCCCTGTTTTCAAATAATTAACCCTTATTTTATGTATTTTATGTATATAAAGTGGTTGGGTGAAGTTTGATAAGTTTTGGAAGAAGTTTGGATTATTTTTGGGGATTTTATAAAGGTACAAAGTTGGTGCATGGTTAGTAGAAACCATGAAACTTCCCCAGGAAACTATGTACAATGAGGTAGAGGGCTATGGATAGGCACACGATTAAGGAGAAAAGTTCAGCCAAACTGTGTGGCCACCTGGTAGAAACTGTAAAAAGCTGGACATTAGTCTTTGGAATGGTTGGTACATAGTTTGGAAAGATTGTGATATAACCATGTGAGGTTCCTGCTTAAGGCAGTATCCAACACATGGTTAGTTCATGGTTTTCCTAACCATGTGACTAACTATATACTGTTTAAAAACAAGATATACAAAAAGTGGATCTAGGCCAGTTTTATGTTTTAACTCCTTTTTTCCCCAAGATGAACCAAAATCTGGATTTATTCCTCTCAAAGTCTAAGGAGGCTTCTCCCATCGATCCTAAGGTGATCCGAAGGCTTCTCTTAGTGTGTTGAAGCCAAATTTTCATGATAAGTCATCGTTTATGGTGGTTTTACTTGGTTTTCCTTAGATCTACTTCTCACTATCTCTTGGTTTCTTAGATCTACTTTTTGTGTGGATATATCTAAGGTAGTTCATGCCAAATATGATTATATTTGGATTTTTTGTTTCTAGGGGAAGAGATCTAAGGTGGCTTTTAACCCATTTTCATGGAGGTTTTTCACGTCGTTTATAATTTTCCCCAAATTTATGAGGTAGGTGGATTCAATCTTGACTCCTCTATTTATAACTTGAAGGATTTTTTTCAAATTTATTAAATTGATTGAAATTGATTGTGAAATTGGTGTGAAAAGCATGGTAGAAGCCTTCTTTAGTGATGGTTGGTTGTGAAATTTTTGAATTATTTTGCAAAGTTCTTTGATAAATGATTTTAAATTGTTTATTTTAAAATATTTTCTTGGTTAGATTTATGGAAATTTTTTTTCAATAAAATTGTTGTTTTAATGAAATGGTTTTGGAATTGATTTTTTTTCATTTAAATGGTTTTGGAATGATTTTATTGGCATGGTTTTTGGGTATACTTTGTGGTGTGTGTTCACATTGCATTATGAGGCCTGGTTGAAATATGACCTTGTGCCTGGTGTCAAAGGTGTAATGGAACATGTAATTTAATTACCTTGTGATGACTTGGTAGATCGATGAGAAACTGCTCATGAGTATGAAACTATCATAACGAAGCATGCGTGGGTGGATGCGTGGGTTTGTGGATTGGAATGGGTTATTCCAAATGGAATTTATGAAATGGTTTTATAACATTGTTTGGTTTCTTTCCTTGGAACTTGTTATTTTTTTGAGAAAATTGTTTTACTACGATACTTGTTTATATTCTGATATAAACTATTTTTAGAAATTATCTTATACAAAATATTTTATATAAATGTGCTAACATGTTCTATCCAAGTGGAGTAAGTAGGGAAGTAATTTGGGGAAATCCCAATGAGTTTCATTACTCAACCCTGCTTTGGCACTATAGTGATTTTGCAGATATCATTTACTAGGACACAGGAAAAGGTATAGTATCACATTTCTATAGTGGTGCTTAGTGATACTTGAGCTGTTTGTGGAGTTGGATCATGAAGATGTTGGTTCTTGGGAGTTTTATTTAGAGTCTTTGAGTTTTTTTTGGTTTCGTAGTCTTCTGCTCTGTACTTTGATATTGTAGTCTTTCTCTATTATACTTGTTTTTAGTTTAATTTTAATATCAATGGTTTCTTTGTGTTGTCTTTCATTGATATCATGCATCATATAGTGGTTTATTTGGTTATGTCATGTTTGGTTTATTTTTTCAATGGTAAAATTTCCCCCTAATTGTAAATTAATCCCTTGGAATTTTTTACCAGCCTTTGGCATCTTGGGGATGTTGTTTAATGCCAAGTAACATCCTCCCACTTTCTCAAGCCAATTAAGAGGGGTAGGATGTTACACCTAATGGGTAATGATTTAAATGAAATTTATAGATTATATATTAATAAATATTATTCAATAATTATTTTTATTCATATAGTTAATATAAAATCATCTTTTCCAAGAAAAATACACTTCTCGAAAATCCACTTTTTCATCGTGGTTGTTGGTTTAATTTTTAATTTAATTTTGAAACTTACCTGAATTGAATTTGGTAAAATAGATTCCATATTTTTAATTATCATAATTTATATTTTATAATAAGTTCAACTTAATTTTTGACCATAATTAATAGTGAAAATAGTAAAAATTAATTGTCACAGTTAAGGTACAAATGGGTTTACCGGAGGGTTAAACTAAAAATTTAAGGGTAAAAATTACCTAAAAACTTGTCTAAAAACTATTATATGAACATATTTAGTCTTTATAATGTCTAATTATCTATAATAATCCATTTTTTGACTCTTATGGCATGTGAAAAATGTGGGCACACCGTTTTCTTTTCAAAAATTACAATTGTTCCACTCACCTCACTTATAAAAGGCCACCCCATATCCTCTCTCATTCAAATATTCAAACCATTTTTTTGGCCAATATCTACCTAAATAACTTAAAAAATTCCATATAATCATATTATAAGTCTTTTTTTGGTCAAAAAACCATTCTAGGAATACTTTAGGTATAATTCTAAAGAGGTGGCTCAAGAGGAGGTAACATTCTTAACTATACGCTTTTGTATTATTTCTTCTTCCACCTCCTTCAAATATTATTCAAATATGATCATATAATAAAAAAAGTATCCCCTATATAGTTATATGTTATTATATTAGTGTAATAACCTAAATATATATCCTCTTCTATCAAATGGGATAGGAAATCTTCATTCGTGTGTATGGTGGACTACCGCCTCATGAACTGATGTCATTAGGTTTCCATCACCACCTCTCACGAATTGTTGTAATGATGGATTTAAAGTATATATATATATATATGATATTTATAACATATTTATACTTATTTAGTTATGATATCACATATACCTTTTTTACTTTCCATTTTTGGGGGATATGATAACGTCACTCGTGTGTACGACGAATTACCATCCCACGAAGCGATGTGATTCATTTTTCAACAATGATTTACATTGAAGGTAATAAGGATAAATTTAATGAATATATGTGATATAAATTAAATAATAATTATTTTCATGATATATTTATCATTATTAAAATATAATATATCATTTTATTGCTTACACTGAAAAATTATAATGTCATTCATGTACGTATGGACCACCGCCACCACAAAGTAATGTGATTCTTTTTTCATCACCACATCACAAGAATGATATATATAAGTATATTTAAATAAATAATATGGAATTTATGATATTATAAGCATTATTTAAAGATAAAATAATATACACCTTCTTTCTATAATGATTATTGAAAAATGGAAATGTTACTCATGCATATGTACTACTTACCGTCTCCATGATCACAAAATAGTTCATTTTTTATAACCATTTTTCAAGATTTCTTTAAAAGTATAATTGATGAATAAATATGATCATTTTTTCATTATTATTATTCTGTATATATTTAAATAATGATCACTTTTACTATGATCAACATGCCAAAGCTATTTTGAAACAATGACCCGAACGTCCTTAAAACAATCGATGTGGACTTAACTAATTAAGCATTAAAATATGTCATTATAAAGAAATAAAATTAATTATTTAATTATTAGTAATTAAAACTATAAAAGTATCTTAAGAAATCAAATAATTGATATAATCTTATTATATAGGAGTTAAAGTACATGTATGTAATGTATGGACTCGAGGTAAGATTTTTTCTCATATCACTTTTTATTTCTTTGAGACATATGAAATATTCATCAATTTTTTTATTGTGTGGAATATATACAACCCATTTTACAAGTAATATCATGAATACTTCATAAATCATGTTATTTTAAGTTTCAATTTTTATTAATTTATCCAAGGAGATTTGAACTGAATGTATCCAAGTGGTAAATAATTTCTTGACTCAATTTCTTTTCATTGGGTTATATTAATTATTCGCTATATTTTATATTATAATATTATGTTTGTAATGAATTTTGGTTATATTATATTGTATTTAAACTTATTTTATATGGATTTACATTTTATACACATAATTGATTCGTTGATTAATTATCAAATTCAATGGTATTATTTTTATAAGGTGTATTTGTCTCAAATTCTCTTTCTTTGAGATATATGTTTATGATATGAAGCTATATTTATTTATGGGGTTTATATACTTTACTTTGACATGTTATATCATGAAACTCATTATTTTCATGATATATAACATATCATTTGATTTTATTCTTTCATGAGGCTTATGATTGGTGAGTTACTAAAGTGGGAAAGGCTTTATGTTACAATATCATTTATTAACCCATACTATAACCCCACATTCCCCCATCTCACTCTTCTCTCCCATTTTATCCACCCACTTGGTGTCTAGGGTTTTCTCCTAAATCTCCTCTCTGTATAGGCTTCCTCGACTCTCTTCATCTCCCCCATCTTTCTCTAGCTTCTTCCATGGATTCTTCTAATGTTATTTCCCCTACTACCTTTCAATGCTGGTTGGCACCAGTTTTCTCCTTGGTCCCTTTATTAATTTTTTTCTTTGGTGGAGGCACTTCGATATTACCATAGGCTTCTATTCCATGCTCTAGCCTTGAGTTACAATGATATCCTCTAGGTCAGATCTGAGATTTAGATACTCAGAGGTTTTGGGCTAAGGCTCGGAGGTTTTGGGTTCTCCCGATGTCTTCTTGCCTTCAATTTTCAGGTTTCTTCACCTATTTTTCTTTCATTGGTCTTGGTTGTGGCTTCCCTTAGGGTTTCATCCCCATTTTCTGTTTTTACCTTTTTGTTTTGTGCCTGTTTTCAGTGTTATTTGTTCTATTTTGGGTGATTTGGTTTTTGTTTTTGGGTCTGTTTATGGGGGGTCTCACAAATGAGCTCTGTTTAGGTCTTCGTCCGCCCGTTTCTCTACTTTGGCTCTAGGCCTCCACCAGTCTCTCCAAGATGGATTTTCACAGTGACCTTCCTAGTGGTTTTGGATGTGAGGTTGAGAAGTCTTGACTCGTGGTGGTTTCATCTTCATTGTCCCTGAGAGGATGGAGGTTATGGCTTCTATTATGTTGTTCGGATTTTCTGTTATATGATGTTCATTCTTGTTTTCCAACGGTGATGTTGTCGATGCTTTTTTTGTAATGGTAACAAGGAAGATGATGCGAGGTCTTGTGACAGATGTAGAGTCCTGACGTAGGCTCTGGGAGGTATGTTTTGGATATCATGGTATTTGGTGATTCTATAGTGGTCTATTATGTTCTTAAGATGGTGACGAGGGACTTCAAAGAATGATTTTTTTCCAACGTACTGGTGTGATGATTGGTCGGTGACGGCGACAGTGACAACCGTGATTGGTCTGTGTCGAAAAAAGAGGTGGCTAATGATGTTCAGTGACATGAATTTAGCTGATGAGGGTAGCCCATGAATCGAGGTCTCCTCATTTTATGTATTCAAAATTTGAAATTTGAAATGGATTTTGTTTATTGTATCCCACATGTGGTTACCGCTCAACCAAAAAGCACTATTTTGAAAAAAAAATAATTTTCAGTCATTCAATATCATTTCTTTCAGTATTTTTTATATTCAAGTTTATTTAGGAGGAAACAATGTGATATTATTTACTTTAACCACATCTATTTTTTTATACTCATGTTATTAATGTATTCCACATGTTTAATTTCCATTTCCTCCCTTATTGATTGAAGAAATATCAATAAAGTCATTTGTAAGTGACACTGATCTAGTATTTTTATTTCAAATTAGGTGTCTTTCTCTTCCATATCCATGTCTTCTAAAATGTTTTCAAAAATGTTATTTTTTAAAACTAAATTATTTTAAAAATCCATTTTACATGATCTTTTAAATTCTTTTAACAGGGTTTAAAAGGAAATTTTTTAATGTTTTCCAAATGGTTCACTTTGACTCCATTTTTCAAAATGTTTTGAAAATAATGTTTATTTTTAATATTTATGACATGAACATATTTTCCCACCATCATATCCATTATTTTTCTTAAAGTTTAACTTATATGTTTCCAAGGTTATTTTTAAAGAAAAGTATTTTCACAATATTTTTTCAATTTTTAGTTTTTAAAAGTGATTTTGAAAATGAAAAGGTTATTTTTTGTGAAAATGTTTTTAATTAATTTTTAATGGTATTTCCATTCATCAATTTCAATAAATATTGTTGTTACTTATGCTCTAAAGGGGATATTTTGTAATGATACCATCCTCATTCTTTCTCGGGATGGATTATGATTATTTCAAAGATATTTTTATGGAACCCATTTCCTTTCCATGGGTAAATCATGTTTCAAAGAGATTGTTATGGAACCCATTTAATTTTCATTAGTTAATAAGGATTAAAATATATTTTTATGAAACCCAATTATTTTCCATGGGTTAATCACGTTTCAAAGATATTTTTATGGATCCCATATATTTTCCATGGGTTAATATTTTTTCAAAGAGATATTCATGGAACCCATTTATTTTCCACAGGTTAATCAATTTATGAAGGAATAATGATTGTTTCTAGGAGTTTATGATGAGATGAATTATATACATACTTTATTCTTGATAAAAGTTTTGGATTTTTTTTTAAATATGGGTGGTTCAATTATAAACCAAGGATGAGTTGTTTTGTTATAAACCAAGGACATGTGGTTCTGTTATAAACCAAGGATGGGTGGTTACATTATTAACTAAGGATGGGTGGTTACATTATTAACCAAGGATGGGTGGGTCTATTATATCCCTCCAATTCATTGGGTACTATAGAGATGGAAGTTGTACATATTGTCTATTCCATTTGTAAGAGTTATATTATGATAATGTTTTCAATATACCAATATAATTTATCTATTATTTTTATGGGTTTATAATATTTCCCTTGATCAAGATTGTTATCACATGGATTATGATTATTAATTCTGATGGCCTTTTCATTTTTTAAAGACTTATGATATGTTTTCATGTTTTATTATCCAAGTATTTGTGGGTATGAATATTATTATGTTATACTAATGCACTTTGATTATGTCATCACACCCTTATGCTCTTCTTATGATCTATGATGACATTCAGTTATTAATGATTATAGTTACCTTTAATGAGTATTTGAGATTAAATTTATTATGTTCCATTTTCCCTAGGTTATAAATATTAATGTTAAATTAATTATTTCTATATGGATTTCATATGTATGGTTATGATGGACTAATGTAGAATATAAAAAGATGGGTATAATTGGAGATGATGTTCATCTTTTTGAGAAATTTTTTTATGAATCCATAATGTTAAGATTTATTCTTAATTCCATAAAACTATAAACCTAAAAGGTCCTTGAGAATATAGGTGATATAATATTTTCCTTTTTATGTTGTAAGTTTTGGATGGTGAAAATTGGGTCACCTTCATTGGTATCAAAGATGGAAATTTAAACTTCAAGTTTTTAGCACTAGATCTGAGTGTACGGGTTTGGGGATATTATAGAGGCCACAATTAATTACACTGTCCCATCCCCATAGGTTATTGGGAGGCCATCATCAAGTACCTAGACCCATACTTATTCACTCAGGGAGGTTACACCAAGTATGATCTCATCACACATCGGAAATAACAAATAGGGCTCATAAATAGTTTGAATACTCACCATCCCATCATTAAGGAACTAGTTCCTAAGGACTTATTCCAATATTTAAGCATCCACTCGAGTACCTTAGGCCCATCACAACCCTCTATGGGTTTATCAATTCTATCGAGATAAACCCACCACTTTGATACCATGAGAAAACATCATTAGTCAAAACACACAACAAGCTTCACCCTAATAAAGAGCACACTCAAGGAACATATGCTTTTGTAAACAAGGCATCACCCACTCACAATAAAATAGAACAAAATAAACTCACACAAATACCATTCAATTTCCTATAAAACCGAGTAAACTACCCTTTACAAATCCACTTAAAAGGAAATCACTTTCCACTTTTCACAAACCTAGACCTTGGCCCATAATCTAGTGAAAACACACCTTATAAATCTCATCCCCTTTTTGAAATACCATTTCAAAAACTTTTATCCAAACTATAGTTTTCAATAAAAATTCCATTTGAACCAAATCCCTTTTAAAAATCAAAATTTCAAAGGGAAGCCTCTTTCTTTAAAGGAAACAACTCACACCACCACAAAATCCATAAGGAGGGATACCAACACTCGACCAAAGCCTATCCCAACCTTATATATCAACTCACATAAGACATGAAATTATAGAGGTGGTTATTATTAATGAAGCACAAAAATAAAAAATAACCAGTTAAACAAGATACTAAAATAAGGTTAAGGCCCTTACATCAAATGAGGATAATCATATAATTCTTCACCCAACTATTGTAGCCTAGGCCCATCCAAGCACCACATCTATTCCTGAGGCACTATATCACATCGAGTTTCACCAAAAAATGATTATAATAACTTATATTCTGTTAAAAATTTAAAATAAAACATGAATAAATCCTAAAAACTCACTTGGTGATTTATTAAATCCATATGAGGTTCGTACTGACCTCAAACAAGTCCCTGAGAACCAGCCACATGTAATATCATCATCAAATTAAATAATTAATTGATTAAAACCAAAAACCCAAATTGGAACAAGGGGTTCCAAACTCACTGGGTAGTATAATAACATTAGAATCATGAGCAACTGGGTGAATTTTACTCCCAACGCACCCCAGGACCATTCTAAACAAAGAGCATATTTTACTACATGAATTGAAGTCCAATTGAATTAGATTTCATTGAAAACCTTCAAAGAATTACCAAGAAAAATACCCTATGAAAAATTGTGAGAGAAGACATGATTTTAACCTCTTAGTACATTCTCTATAAGATTTACATTAAATCCCCTTAAGGTGAAATTATTTCGCTATGATTAGGGAAATTCATCCATCCAAACCCTATCCAAATAAAATGAAATTTAGTATAGAAAATAGGAAGGAAATAAGGAGGATAAAATAGGATACCTCATATCATAATATCACGTTGAATCCATCTAAAATCACTTAGATTGAAGGAACACAATGGGAGTTCCAAGAGGGGATCTCCCCCTTATGTTCACATAAATGGAGGTGGAGAAACCTGAAGGAGTTGCAAATAAAAACCCATAGAAAATACCAAAAGGACTATCATTATAATGAGGTCACCTAATCCCTACTGGCGAGATAGAATTCCCAACACACTATATAGCCCACTGACTAGCTAGTGTCCATCTACTAAAATTATGTAGCCTAGCCACCCAACCACTACTCTAAAACCCCTTCAAATACCTAAGACCTCCCCCAAAACACAATATCCTTCTAAAATAACACCATTGAGATGTTAAAAGGTATTAAATTCCATTATGAACCTTATATTTCAAAACAAACCCACCACCCAAAGGAAAAAAATCAATTTCCCCCAGGATTTTCCAACCCATAACGATGTGGGTTGTTAAAAACTCCCCACTACAATGCTTCTCATCCCTGAGAAGTCATGGTAATGCTTGAACCACACCTCCTAACCCAACATGAACATGAATGGCTATATATTTATTATGCAAGAAAAAACACACAAGAACTGGCCAAGGACAAGGTCATGAGAACAAGGACCTATGGAAGCCTAAAGTAATGAAGCCCTAGCTGATCTCCTCTTACCAGGTTAGCCCTCTCAGCACCCAGTTGAATAACAGTTGAAACACAGAAGACGCTACAACCCTGGTCTGCCACCGCCATAGATGTAAAATGATCCGCCACTTTATTTCCATCACGCCATGTGTGTAGAACCTGAACATTGTTGTTGCTGAGGATGGTTTTGCATCTCCTGATGATATAAGCAATTGACCATGGAGTGAAAGATGTGCCACTCAAGGAATAATGAATTATTTTGGAGTTTGTTTCCACTTGCTGATGTGGGATCCCCTTCTGCCTGCATAACTCCAGACCTGTGAACAGCGCCTTGGCCTCCGCCTGGATGGTGCTCCCCACCCCATAGTATGCAGAGAAGGCTATTAAGACACTGCCCCTATGATCTCGAACCATCCCTCCCCCACGCATGATACCTTCAGCACATGACCCATCACAATTTAACTTCAATCCCATGATAGGAGGCTTCCACGACACCCAGTTGCCCCTCGGCCCAGTGGAGGATTGCTGCAATGAGGGAGAAGACCTCTGAAGATCCCTCAGCAAAGGAGTGTCGCACCAGGCCTTACCTCCCCAAACCAGATCAACCAACAAGGATCTCGAGTGGGCGATCACTGCTCTGCGAGAGGAAGCAACTCCATTGAACCTGGATTTATTTCAGGATTTCCAAATACACCAACAACCAGCATTGAAGATCAGCGATCACGCCCTACGTTCTGGCCCCGGACCAGCCACACCATGATACCATCTTTCCAGAAATGAATACCCCAAAAAATGATCAAGGATACCGGTGAAACCACCAAAAAACATCCAGAATTCCATATCCCATTCTCCTTCAAAAAAGAGGTGATCATAAGACTCCTCATTATGCGCCTTGCAGCAGTGGCACCTAGATGCCATGCTGACCCCCATTCTCCTCACATTATCATCTGTAGGAACCGTATGATTTCTAATCCTCTAGGTAAGGAAGTTGCACTTAGTCGGGTTCCTCTCACACCAGACCACACTATTCTACTCGTCATGCTGCTCATGGGGGAGATAAATCTGCCAGAAATCCTTTGATGAGAAATTCCCTGTAGCAGATGCAGTGAACACACAAAAATCAGGCTCAGAGGTTAGTGAAATAAGATCCAGCACCCCTTGCTGCTCTGCATTCAAAACTGTGCTGGTAAAAATGGGGTGCGAGCAGGCCTCCCGAAAAGAGATCATTGGATCAAGACACCCTGGAAAGCCTATGATGGCACCTACCCAGCTGTGGTTCCAGAAAGAGAGGTCTCCCCTCTCCACAATCCACTGGGAATGCTGCTGAATTGATGAAATAATACTTTGAATCGTATCCTATAACGGAGAAGCCTGACCATCATCCCACTCCAACTCTCTACTCTGGGAGGACATAATTTTTCCCCAAAGCCTAAACTCTTCCACCACCTCCCATGCAAGATTTGCGTGCAAACAATGGACAAAATCAACCATGTTTCGAACGTTGATCCCACCTTCAAGAATTGGCCTCGCCAGCCTCCTCCCTGAGGCCCAATGATGCTTACCCTCTCCCTGAGCATCCCAAATAAAATTGGCCAGAATCTTGTCAATGGAAGAGATAACTCCCTTGGGAACTTTGGTAGCTGAAAGGACACGAACAAGAATATCTGAAAGCACACTATTGACTAGAGTTATCCACCCACCAAAGGAAAGGTATCGGTTCTTCCAGTTAATAACTCAGCTGGTGATCTTACACACAATACCATCATAGTCATGAACCCTGATCCGACCTAGAGAGATAAGATAAACAAGATAGAAAAAAGGAAACTGACCCCTCTGTATACCCAACTTACTACACAGGGTCATGGCCTGATGGTCGTTGCATCTGCCTGAAAGATAAAGACAGCTCTTGTCCTTGTTAATGATCTGTCCACTCCAGAAACAATATTCATCTAGAATTTTGGATAGACTACCCACCGTCCTTTTGTTGGCATTCATAAAGATGAGAGAGTCATCTGCATACATAAGGTGGGAAACTGAAGGCCGGCTCCTTTGTTTGTGAAACAGCTGGAGGTACCCCAAGGACATATTTCTGTTGATAATCCAGCTAAGAGTGTATTGAAACATGATAAAAGTAGTCGGGGAAATGGGGTTTCCCTACCAGAGACCCCGAGCCTGCTTGAAAAAACCATGAGTCTTCCCCATAAAGGACACAACCATCCAAGAAGAACTGAAGCATCTGAAAATGATATCCACCGCCCAGGTATAAAGGCCCATGCCTGCCAACACCCTGTTAATAATTCCCCATTCCATCCTATCATATGCCTTATTCATATCCATATTAAGGGCCATATTAGATCCATAGGTTTTGATATTGATGTCACGAATCATTTCTTGAGCCAAAGCCACCGCCCACTGAATCGACCGCCCCTTGACAAAACCAGGTTTCTCTAAGGATATCCACCGAGGAATATGAATGGATATCCTAGCTTTCACTATGCTAGAAAAAATCTTGTAAGAAAAGTTACACATACTAATCGGCCTGTAGTCATGAATGGACGACGAGTCTTTGATCTTGGGTAAGAGAACCAAGGTAGTGGTGCCAGCCACCCGAGGGATAGATCCACCTCGAAAGAAGTCCTGTATGGCCGTGATAATATCAACTTTGATCACATCCCAAGACCCCCTATAGAATGAGCCTGGGAAAACATCCGGCCCCGGAGTACTCTCCGGGTTGAGACTCATATCCGCACCAAAAACCTCCTTCTCATCCGGGATCGCTTCCAGCGCCGCATTGTCTTTCCCAGACATCAGGTTAGGGATCCCTTCCAGAAGCTCAGATTCACTGCTTGGGTACCCATTGGGCATCGCCTGATTGGGACATGAAAGAAGGTTATTGAAAAAGGAGAAGTCCATGTCACCAACCACATCTCTGTCACCTAAGAATGAGCCATCATCAATCCTAATATTGGGATTCACCAGCCTCCTTCTCTCCTTGATGCAGGCGTGAAAGTAAGCTAAGTTTTTGTCCCCTTCCTGAAGCCACTTCACCCTCGCACACTCCTGAGCCATGAATTCCTGCCTTAGCACCAACTCCTCCAGAACCAACTTCTTTCTCGAGAGCTCTTCAAAGACTATGTCATCCCATGCATCCTCAAGGATCTGGTCCAGGGACTCAAACTACATCTCAAGGATGTAAAGGTATTGTTTAGAAGATTGATAACACTTTTCCCAAGCTTGTAAGCTTTGTTTGAGTCATCTCAACTTGTTGTGCAGGGCCACCCAAGAGAAGCCATGAGATGTGGCCTTCCAAACCTCGCTGACCAGGTGGTGATAGCCAGGGGAGCCAATCCAATTGGCCTGGAAGTGAAAGCGTTCACCACCATCATGATCGGGAGGCAGAGATGTCAACAAGGGAGAGTGGTCTGAGATACCCCGGATGAGATGGGTCACCTTCATATTGGGGAATCTGGAAATGGAATTTAAGTTAGCCAGACACCTATCCAACCTACACCAACATCTTTGGACCCCTTTCTGGTTATTACACCAGGTGAATCTATCCCCTGAATATCCCAAGTCCAGAAGACCCTTTCCGGACATAAAATGCACAAAACTCAAGCTGGACGCACGAGGAAAGACACCTATGACTTTTTTCTCTGCTGGATCTGATATAACATTGAAATCACCACCCACAAACCAAGGGGAATCCCCCCGAGTCAAAGGCATAGAGATCCTGCCACAACACCTCTCTCCATTGCACATCACAACTCCCATACACCATAGACAAGAAAACAGATTCCATGCCTATGGACGAATTAATAGTAATGAGCTGGTCGTTGTCCTAGACAAAATCAAACCGCACCTCTTCCTTCCAAAAAATCCATATATGGCGATTGGTCGGATCTTCATGCAATCCCCCCTTCATGCCAACTTTCCAAGTAAACTCGCCTAACTTTTATGGCTGTTGTTTGTGTTCCAGGATAGCAACAATAAACGCCTTGTGTTTCTTTACCTATATAGCTAAGAAGTCCAGCTTCAACCGGGATCCAAGGCCATGGGCATTCCAAATGATGAACTTAATCATTGACATATAGAAAGCCCGATAGAGCCCCCAGCCTCGGAGGGCTCATTTCGAGAGGGAGAAACCCACTCCTGAAAAAATCTATCTTTATCCCTTGTACATACCCCAGAAGCCGGGGAAATGGGATTTCTTGGAGAGACCGAAAGAGAATGGCTCCGCTATGGCAATATTCTCACCTCACTTTGGGAGGAGTGCTGATCAAGGGAAGTCAACACTAGAGGCACCAGGACCTCATGCATGCCCCCTACCGTAGCCTCCTGTTGTTGATACTGACTCTGAGAAGCCTTACCAGAAGCACTCTCACCATCGTCTTCCAACAATAGCACATTGTGTGAACTGAGAAAGCCTGGGGAGAGGGCCTCTTTCCTAGCCTCAAGCAAAAATGAACCATCAGAGGTAAGCAGACCAGAACCTGCCTGAAACACCGCCTCTTTCCCAAACCTTGTAGCCAGTCAGCACCCGGAGAACCCTGTGCAAGAGAGCCAGAAAGCCTGGACAGGAACTAAGCCAAACTCGAAGAGGGAGAGAAGATGAGTCAGAGGAAGAGGAGGAACCACCTTCACCGAGGAAGAGCTATCCGAATCCAGAGCCAACAAATAAGAGCAGCCTGCGATCATCAACAATGTCCTGAATGATGCTCTTGATGTGGTTTCCAACTCAACACATCTGATTCCATGTGATCTCATTAGTAGGTCCCTCCCCAACCAAATCCCCTTAGTAACACATGGCCTCACCTACCGACGCACCACTACATAACCCAAACATGATGCCCTACTCCAAGAGGCATCACCTCACCATCCAAACACCCACACTAAGGTCTGTCCCAATAATCAAATTATTTTATTGACTAGTTCCACAATTGACCACATTTATTGTCATACTATACTCTGGGAACCAATGTCACTACTACAAAACATGCCTTTAATAGCGCTCAAAAAAAGATTTGATAAAGGTTCCCTTTATCATCCCTGAAACAAACGCTGATAAAGGGTACCTTTTATCAGCATTTTTTTCCAACACTGATAAAATCTACCCTTTATCAGTGCATTTTTTAGTGCTGATAAAGGGTGCCCTTTATCAGTACTTTACTTTTATCACCCATAAAGGAATCCTTTATCATTGCTTTTTTAGTGGTGATAAAAGTTTAAATAAAATGAAATAATTAAATAAATAAAAAATAAAAATTATTATTTAAAAAAAATATTAAAAATATCATTTATTAAATAATTATTGATAAAAATGAATAAATTGATTATACTATATACAAATTATAGATACTAATAAATTGTTTATATTAAATAAATAGATATATGTAAAATGAAAATTAAATAAATAAAAATTAAAAATAACTACATTGTGAAAAATATTAAACATTTTATTAATTAAATAATTATTGATAATGTTAATAAATACTATATATTAAATATATAGATATATATGAATGTATATAAATATGATTTATATAATACAAAATATTTTTGATTTATATTAAATAGTAATATATTTAGTGAATAATTTTTTATAATTAAAAATTAATATGAATTGAAAATACTAACTAATTGCACCGAGTAATAGACTTAATTGAATGTCATTTTCAATTTAATATATAGATCAAACATATTATATTAATTTCACATATATGTAATCAATGCATTTTTATATACAATGAACACACACAAATATTTTTTTGGGAATTTAATCGATTTCTATTATTTATTTTATATATATATATATTTACTATATATGTTTTAATATTTTCAATATATATTAATCTTTATTTCAATAAATATCTATGTTTTTAATGATTTATATTTAATTAATAAAACATATCCAATTTTTCAATATTGTTAAATTCTACTCATTTTTAATTATTCAATTTTACTCATTTTTAACATGCATGCACCTAAGATTAAATATTCATTAATAATGTTAAAAAAATATTTGTAAAAAAATATTTATAAATAAAAATATTTATAACTATATATTTACTATTTTTATACATTTATAATTGTAAATAAATAAATAATATTTTTTTTAAAAAGTATTTATATAATTACAAATCAATAATTATATATTTAAATAAATATAAAATTTAATAAATTTGTTTAAATAATGAATATATTTACTATATTTAAATTTATATATATTTATTAAATATTTATATGTATATAATTATATATATATAATGATATATATATATATTTTAAAAAGTATTTATATAATTATAAATAAATAATTATACATTCAAAGAATTAGAAAATTATTATTTTATAAAAATTATTATTATAAGTATTATAATTATATATAATGATTATACTTTTTTTAAAAGTATATTTTTTTTAATAAAGTATTATAAGTATTTATCATAATTTTTTTAGTGCTGATAAAGATTCATTTTATCAGTTCTTTTTAACTTAGCACTGAAAAAAGGTATCTTTATCAACAATTTTTTAAAAGCACTAATAAAAGTTTCTCGATCTATTTTAAGAACCCTAAACATTGTGAACTAGTTCGTGATATCCAAATATCTTCACAGAAGCCACCTGCTATCGATGCTCCTTTTTGTCGAATCCAAGCTCAAATCTAGGCTAGAATCAAGGATCCAACTATCCCAAGACTCGAATCCAAGGATCGAGCAATTCAAGGGTCGAACGAAACCAAGGCTTGAACGGAATCTAGGTTTTTTGATATCTTTACTTTCCCTCAGTTATCCACTGAGCCTTCTCATCCCACATCTGTGTATCCCAAAAAATCTAGTTGCACTATCCTATAATAAAACAACCCAAAATTCATTATTTTTTAGATATATTGAAGTATTGTCTTCCCTAATAGTATGTGGCTCTCCCTGGGAAAACATTGGTAATGCGCTGCTTGAAATATATGAAAACCATTATTGCTTAATTTTGTTGTGAGGTATAATAGGCTCCCAATACCTATATTCCATGACATCTACCTCTTTGCAATCATGAACTTTTAAAAAATTCATCCATATAGTGGTCTATTTTTTCATTAGTTTGGAATATTCTATTGAAAATCACTTGGGAACCTCTTTTTCATATTTTTATTCAGAAATTAATGTGATATGATTTCCTTGATTCACCTATAAACCAAGGAAACCATTTCACCATTCAAAGAAATATCGACATCCTACCTTATATAATCCACAAAAAAATTGCATTGTTATTTTCCCAATCTTCAATTATTGTGTCTTTGACATATATGAGTACCAATATCCTTTGATCATTCTCCCTCTTGATATAGAGGCTGTGATCGACTCTACCTTGCTATAAACCAAGATTTATTAGGTATTGATCTAACATTAAATACCAGGTCCTCAGTGATTTCTTAATCTTATACAGAGAATTCTTTAACTGGAATACCTTTCTCTCATTGTCATACATAATAAACCCATCTGGTTTATTAATGTATACTCCCCCTTAAGAGATCCATTTAGGAACATAGATTTGACATCCATTTGGTATACTTTTAACTACATTTACACTGAAGTATACAATAAAATTCAAATAGTTTCCAATTGGTCTATGAGATTAAATTCATCATAAATATAAATTCATTTGATCTAGGAGTTCCCCTTATACACTATCCATTCTTTATTTTGAGCCACTTTTCCATAGTCAATGAGTTTATTATTGAACACCCAATTGGTTCTGATATAATTTATGTCTTCCAGCCTTATAGAAATTTCCTATGTCACATTGTTCTTATTCAGATCAAGCTCCTCATGAATATATTTGATCCAATTATCATCCTTTTCTGCCTCTCCAAATAATATAGTCTCTACTTGGGAAAAAATGAGGTTTTTTATAGATTATTAATCGTTTGAGTTTTCACCGAAACTGTTCAATCACTAATGAAATTTTATTCATTGATTTTTGCCTTGCTTTTATTTATTATAGTTGATAATCCCTCTTCATTTTCCTCACCATCAATGTCTTATTTTGAGTCTACCTAAGCCCTATGTGCTCCCACCTATGCTACTCAATTCAACATTAATTTCCTCTTATGTTTCATTATTATTTTAATTATTAATAATATCCCTATTTTAAATAATAAAAAATATCTATCAATTTTATCTTATCATTATAAAAACAACTTAGACCACCCTTTTTAAGTCAGTATTTAATTGCATAATTATTTAATATGATCAATTTTTTAATACCACTAATTTATTTCCACTTTCAAACACAATTACCATAAATTTTTACCAACCCCAAATCAAAAAATGGTTTATCTATTTTTCTATAACTTCGTAAAAATATAGCCTTATTTGAAATGATAACCCACTCATTAATAATTCTTAAAAATCACTTCATTTCTTTCATCACACATCTAATAAACACTATGCATGTTTTAATTTAATCCATCTAAAAACATATCATTCTTTAACATTTCCTTTTGGTTCCACCCTTAGTAATCTCTGATTACCATCTATGTAATTATCACAAATGGGAGGCATTACCCCTTTTAGAGAACATAATGGAGTAAAACGGTCATCCTCATCAATTTCATCTCTCGAACAGTTATTATTCCAATTTTTTTCTTGGGACTCATCCCCCATATCTTTTATGTTACTTGTACTACTATGAGTAGTAGTAATCATATGGATGACTACTACTTTGAGTATTTCAAGAAACATAGGTGCATGTACACAAGATATTGAGGATGAGTGATAAACAACAAAATGCAATGATAAATATTTAGAGGATTAGATAATGGGGATGAAAATTTTCTATAACTTTCACCTTTGTAATAATTCAAAGGATAACACCTAACATAGTGGAGTAATTATTTTCTTAAATTCAATTACCCATTTTCTTCAAATCATACTAAAATTATTTGAAACAATCAAATTTTGAGTTTCCCTTATTATAATTATCTATAACTTTCAACTTTAATAATTCATATCTTATGTTTATTTATTTATTTATTATATAAATGAATATTATATGAACCCAATAGAATATCTCTACTTTCTCTCAGATGACTCAAAGCTTCAATCCAAGGTATCTTATTTTCTCCTCATTATCCTCACTCATTGATTGATTATTTATAAATATCTATTTGTGTTTTTTTATCATCATTATTTATTTACCATCAACATATCCCCATGGTCAACAATTCTTGAAAAGTAAAATCATTATCCATAGAATTAATTTATTATTTCATATTTATGTTTAATTTATTTCTTTTTAGTATTAATCATATAATAATTGTTTTCTTGTACACGTGGATTCTTTTGTTCAAGTTGGGGAGGTTTTTTCAAAGTTGTTCATGCTTATGAGGGATTATACTTTGAGCCTGAAAACAAGATAATGAAAAAAAGGAAATGCGTTAAGAATTAATACAACCATCAGGAAAAGGTGAATTCCTACTAATTATTTAATTAATATTGTCATAATTTTATCAATTATTTATAAGTTAATTTCATTATCATTTTTATATAATACTTATTTATTTTTTTCACAGATCTTTTGGGAATTTATATTTTTCTTTCAACTATCTTCAAAAATCCTCAAAAGAGATAAAATTTTTCTTTTTGCTAATGTTACCATGTTTTCCATTTTCATTACCTTTATTTGTCAAGCTGCCAACACTGCATATTGATTCGATGTTGTCAGCCGAAAAAACTTTTTCATTGCTGAAATCTAGAAGATTAGAGGAATCTAATGTGCCAATTGTGGTGACTTCTTGTGATATAATGGGAACATAATCCTCCTATAATCTTATGAATTTCAACAATGAGAAAGGTATTTTAGATAAGAACATTGAGTCAATATGTAATGTTAAAAATTTGAAATAGAAATACAATGGAAACATGGTAAAATTGGTATTTATGATTTTTTTGAGACATTGGGATGTGTAGGAATCATCCACACCTCAATCTAATACACGATGTGACCGGTATGACTCAAAGTGCTTCTTTTTATTTAAAATTGACCTTAATTTTAGTAAAAAGGAAAACTAACATACTCAAAACTGAAAACAAAAATATTTTAGTTATTTTGATACTTTATAGAAATGATCCATAAGTCATTTGGGACATGTAGGAATCAGACGCACCTCAATTCAATGCACAGTGTGACCGCTATGAATTAATGTGTTCATTATCATTTTAAAATCGACAGTTTAGTTCAAAAAATGTCACTCATTGAAAAAAATAAATAAAAAATGCTCATATTTTATTTATAATTTAGGACATATATTCGTAATTTGTTTTTGATGTGTAGGAATTAGTCCCACATCAGACCGATACACGATGTGATCAGTATGAGTCAACGTGTGTGTTTCCAATTTAAAATGAAATTTTATTAAAAAAAGTGACATACTAAAAACCAATTAGATATTTTTATGAATCAGCCACACCTCAATCTGATGCACGGTGTTACCAGTATGACTCCAAGTGTGTCTTTTTATTTAAAATTGACATAAATTTTAGTAAAAAGGACAATTAACCTACTCAAAACCAATAAAACGTATTATTATTGTTTTTATACTTTGTGTAAATGATACATAAGTCATTTTTGATGTGTAGTAATCATCATCACTTAAATTTGATACACAATGTTCCCGATATGACTCAATATGTCCATTATCAGTTTAAAATCGAAAGTTTAGTTCAAAAAATGTTACTCACTGAAAACTGAGAAAACATGTTCATATTTTATTAAAAATTTGGGAAATATATTCATAAGTCATTTGTGGCATTTAGGAATGATTCTCACATCAAACTAATATTCTATGTGATCATTATGAGTCAAAGTGTGTATTTCCAGTTTAAAATGACATTTTAGTAAAAATGACACGTGACATACTAAAAACCAAGTAAACACATTCATATTGTTTTGTTACTTTATAAAAAAGATCCATAATCTATTTGAGAAATTTAGGTATTAGCCTCACCTAAATCCAATTCACGATGTGACTGGTATGACTCAAAGACGTCTTTTTATTTAAAATTGACATCAATTTTCATAAAAAAGACAACTGAACTACTTAAAACTGAGAAAACACATTTATATTGTTTTTATAATTTAGGAAAATTATACATAAGTAATTTTTGATGTTTATTAATCATACAAACCTCAATCTGATGCATGGTGTGACCGGTATGACTTTGAGTGCGTCTTTTTATTTAAAATTGACATCAATTTTAGTAAAAAAGGACAACTGACCTACTCAAAACCTGGAAAACACATTAATTTTTTTTATATTTTATTGAAATGATAAATAAGTCAATTTTGAAATTTTGGAATCAACCTTACCTTAATTCGATACATGATGTTTCCGGTAAGACTCAATGTGTCCATTATGAGTTTAAAATCGTTATTTTAGTTCAAAAAGTTCCACTCACTGAAAACTGAGAAAACACACTCGGATTGTCTTGATAATTTATAAAAATGATTCATAAGTCATTTTTTATGTGTAGGAATTGGTATCACATCAAACCAAAACACAATGTGTACAATATGATTCAAATTTCATGTTTCCAGTTTAAAATGACATTTTAGCAAAAAAGACAAGCGACACACTCAAAACTGAGAAAACATATTTATATTGTTTTGATACTTTAGAAAAACAATCCATAAGTCATTTGAGATGTGTAGGAATCATCTGCACCATAATAAAACATATAGTGTGATTGATATGACTCCAATTGAGTCTTTTCAATATATAAGTATCATTTTAGTTTAAAACACGCATCACATAACCAAAACCAAAAAAGACAAGCCTATATTATTTTATAATAATTATATATGCAATTAATTAGTTAATTTAATTATCATTTTTTTCTTATACTTATTTAGTTAATTTTCATAGAGATAATTCTTGAAGAATAACAAAAAATAGTAAGAATCAAACACAACTCAATCTGATACACAATGTTCTTGGTATGACTCAAAGTTTAGTTTAAAAGTAACACTTTATATTAATTTATTTGTTTATATTATTAATAACATATGAATTTTTTTCATATACTACTATGTTTTTTTCTCAAGTAGGGGTTAGGATCAAAATATATAGGAATACTACTATGTTTAAATTTATGTGATAATTTTTACTTATGTAATTGTATAAAAAAATGTTTGAAATGTCTATAATATAGTGTTTTTTCTTTTATTTTCATTTTTTTTTTCATTTAAACTATGTCTTCGTGCTTGATTTTGTTGATTTTTTGGTGTTTTTGGTGATGTAGTATGCTATTACAACACACTGCACCGGTTCTGTAGTGTGTTATTTCAACATACTACAGTATTACCCTTTATCATCACTTTTTTAGCTATGATAAAAGACTAGGGATTTTAATCTCACTCCGATAGCCAACAATTCTCTAGCACTGATAAAGGCCATTTTAGAGCTGTTAAAGACTTATTTTGCAGTAGTGTGTGCTTATGATCTGACTCACCCTAGGATCACACCACCACTACCCCAATATTGATTCTCACACATCGACTCCAACCAACACCACACCTGAATCCCCTAAATGGGTATGCCTACTCACCAGAATTTCACTAAGATCAAAACTTTCTATCAATTGGTTTTACCACACTTTCATCCATTCCCACACAAGGGTCACTCATCCATGAACAATAATCTAAACCCCGCCATAGTATTATCCTTATCATCACTTTCCCAACCAAAATCTCCCTTGAACTATGATGAGTAGATTTTAAGGATCCCACTCACCACCACCACCATGCATCAAGGTAGTTCTAGACTGCACCCATTAATTAGAAACACCAAAGTGTCATAAAAATTATAAATCATCCTAAGGATGATGGTAGTCCACAATATAAGATTCAATATTGAATATCAATTCAAATGAGTGGTTCTCCCCACCATATGAATCCCCCACCAAGAGAACGAATCGGCCAACCCCAATCGGGGACTAAAACCAAATAAACATTAAGTTTTCTAACCCTAAAAACCACTAAATCATATCAAAAAAAATCATGTAACCAATCACTGAACAAACCCAAATCATATCTATCTACTCAAGCCTCACATCAATATCCATGATCCAACTAAATGCGAATCTATCTAAAAAATTCAACCTCATAATGCCACCACAAGTTTCTCCCATAAGCATCCATCTCATAATCCCACCACTAATTGATCCATCAAACACCCATAGAGTACTCAAAAAATGTGAAAACCAACTACTAAGCTTCTCTAAGTACTAAAGATCTAGAAAAAAAACCTATATAGGAAGTAATTTTTCTCCGCATACCACACTAAAGAAATTCACATCATACCACACATGATGACTTCACTCAGTAGTTTTCCAATAAAACTTAACACATAGTCTGAGCACACAAATCAAACATATGGGTTATCCTCAACCAATAAACAAAATCTCTGTAAACCAGTTTTCATAGGAATAATTTTTTTTTTAAAATAAAACCTTCTAAAAAAATTTTACACCCAAACTCACATAAGTTTTCTGAAAAATCCCTTGGCATCCAAGGGTTTTCCATTAAAACAAAAATTAAAAAACTTCCTATCTTAGTTAACTATTTTCCTGAAAACTGACCCCCTTTTAAAAAATACATTTTCAAAACAATTACAAAAACAAATTTGACTTCCAATTTCAAAACTCATTTGAAATTTCATTTCAAAACCTATTTTACTTATGTTTTCACAAACTTCAAAACCTCATTCATTTAAAAATTTCCATCTCTATAATCCATTTTCACAAAACCAACCCATAAAACCATTTATGCATGCCTCATTCCACTGCATGATTTCTCTTTTCAAAATCAAGTTTTTTAAGAAAACTAAAATTTCCAAAAACCATTAATATATGGAGGAAATTAAATCACAAACCAATAATCAACCAATACAATCATATTAATATTAATATAATTACCCCTTATAATATATGTGAGTAAAAATAGGTTATTTATAAGTTTCGTTTATTAATATGGATTATGATGAGGCATCATGTCAAAAAAAAACCACCCATAGGCATGTGTATCATGACCTAAACATGACACTATCATGATGCATTTACAACTCATTAGCTCCTACTTGATCCCTATGACTCATGCCAACTCCCATCCATCCCATATTAGAATTCTCAATCCAACCAATCACCTCACTCATCATATAGTGCATAATCCCAAAATTGAACATCTCCTAGAAAATTGAGTTTTAACCAATGTTATTCTAGAAAATCATGATCTTGATTTACATCGTAAGTCTCGAAATCCTATATCTACACTTAATTATTTTCTTCATCTCAGAACATTTCTCTAATACCACTTTGTAATTTCCCATCCTGAGCCTCCCGAACGACGCATGAGTGAGGACACCACATGGGCTTAGGAGCACCTACTCATATTCCAGAGGTTTACGACTAGTGGTAAGGGCCTATCATATTCATGGGGATACTATTACCTATAAAACAAGTCCTAAGGGACACTCCTAAATCTACTAAAAAATCAACATGACATGTCCGTATAGTGGATATCCCACCAACCTGTATACAAAACAGGGAGCCCATCCCCCCCAAATTCCATAATATAAGTAGGAAACTATCTATATGATGTAGTAAAATAAAATAGAGATATAAAAAATGATAAAAATAAGACTAGAATCATATACAATAAAGGGAACACTAGCTATTACATATTGGTTATAACTAAAAAATAAATGCACTGGCCTCTGGCCCAACTCACATACTATCCATCCAAATCCTCATCCTCCACAAACTTATTGACCTATACAAAGAATCAAACTCCATTACATACTTATTACTTGAGTGAAAATAGGAGAGTCTACCCACATAAATAGTAACCCATGTCATGTACATAGATAGGGGTGAGTCTAATGACCTAATAGGCATCCCTAGTGCCTAAACCAATTTGAGTGATATTGTGATCAAGTGGATGTTCTTGAAATACATATATAAGGTGAAGTAATGACTATGAAACACACCCACCTAGAGAACATGACATGAAATCACAACAATCACATAAGTATACCTTCTTCGATACCATGCTGGGATCCATGTCAAACCATAACCCATACACTACCTACATTGGCACCATTCCAGAAAGAACATCTATCAAGAAATCGGTAGTATAATTATAACATGACCCATGCCTTTCACTCAGGTCATGGACTCATCAAGTACCCAAAACCATCCCTATATACTCAGGAAGGTCCATCAATTCACCTCGACACATCCCCATATGTTCTAGGGAGGTCACAATCAATCACACCATCCTATCCTTGCTGGTTCTAGGGAGGCCACAACCAGTCACAAAGGCCCATCCCCACAGGTTATAAGGAGGCCATAATAAAGCACACTGAACCATCCCCATAGGTTCTAGGGAGGACTCCACCAATTTCACTGGCCCATCCCCACATGTTCTAGGGAGGTCATCATCAAGTACCCCAACCCATACATGCATAATTAAGGCGGTCACACTAATAATGAGGTAAAAGAAATAGAAAATAGGGTTTTCTATACATCTCACAACTCACCATCCCATCATCAAAGAACTAGTACCTCAAGACCTATTCCCACATGTAAGTATCCACCCAAGTCCTTTAGACCTATCCCACCACTCTAGGGGTATTTCACTTCTATTAGGATCAACTAACCTCTTTGATACCATGAGAAAAAATCTTTAATCAAAACAAAAAAAACGTCACTATAATAAAGAGAACATGGAATTCATACACGATTTATCAAATAAGGCATCATCCATACATGGTCAAATATACCAAAATTAACTCACACCATTCCCCTCTTCTTTCCCATAAAACCGAGTCAACTTCCCTTTCCAAATCCACTTAAAAAGGCATCACCTACAACTTTACAAAAACCAAGACCTTGGTCCAAAATCTACTTAAAAAATATCTTATAAATCTCATCCAAATTTTGAAATACCATTTCAAAACCCCCATTTAAAAAATATTGTTTTCCATAAAAATTCCATTTGAATCAAATCCATTTTAAAAATCACATTTTAAAAAGGGAAGACTCTTGCCTTTAAGTGTCATGAACCAACCCAGGTCAACCCTAAACTGGTCACCCAAGCTAATCTGTGGCATGTACCGAGGGGAATTCCCAATCCCCATGGGCTGACACCTAGTGCCAAAGGAATCAATAGAGTATAATCATGGAACGATTTATCTCAATAGATAAAAAGAGAAACTAATAGTTAAAAGATGTAAAAAAAGTCCAATATATAAATGATATTGAACTGGATATCATTTATATAAGAAACTAAAATACAACTGAAATACACAATAGGAAAACCGAACTGGATGACCACTATCTCCATGAGACCCCATGGTCACTCTCAACATCACGAACACTTATCACCCAAGGTGAACAAACTAAATATGAAGCCTGCACAAGGGATAAAAACATAAAATGAACTATAGTCATGAGTATTAAAACTCAATAGGATATCCTGATAAATCTATTTCCCAATGAAATTACTTTAAATTAAAAGAAACATTAATTTTAAAGTTTTAACTATAATATATTAAAGTATGTTTTTTCTAAAAAAAATTCTTAAAAACAAAGTACAACTCATTGCCCTTATTCATTTACAAATCTAGGTTCGATTCATTAGAGATACCATATCATTTTCAATGGGAAAGTGATGTTTTTTTATTTTTAACTTTAATAAAGAGTGAAAAACACTTTTATTTTCATAATACGTTTTAAAACAAATTTATAACATTCCAAGAAAAACTTTTCACAAGTAGGAACTATAATAATCACACAACAAGGGCAATGGAAATATGCATACAAGTATCCCAATCATTAATGCAAGAAACTAAGAGCTAATAGACATTGCTGAACCCAAGAGATCAAGAATAATCTATAAGACACCAATACCTAAGATCCATTTATAGTAGCATTCCACATACGATGAAATAAAAATGCTCAATATGCTCAGCAACCCTTTCTCAAGATAGACCAAGGGAAAATCTCATAGCAATGAACCCAATATATCCGCCTACTATGGGCTACTGGTTAGTATGTGAACTACCAGTGAAACAACCATTCTTAGAATATTCTCTCAATATTCCAAGTTCCTATTTCTCAAGTATTTAATGGGGGTGAGTCAACCGACACCATCTGAGCATCCAATCACAACATAAATATATAATAATAGTTCACAACATGCCTCACCCTAAGTCCCCCCAAGGATTAATCTCATGTCTTAAATAAATATAGCATAAATCATTCCAACCAAAGAACCATGATAATGGATCCCAAGGATTCCACATCAAGTAAATCCCATCCATTATATGATATGAGGCATGATAAACATACAATAGAGGTTTTCATAATAAATATTTTTCTCAATTTCACAAAGTGGCCAAACAGGTCCTTAACCATTTCACAAAAACCAACCTTTATAAAAAATGAAATTAATTTCCAAGAAGAGGTTTAAAACACACCATTACCATATATTTTTTTTTATAAAACTCCATCAAAACGTTTCCACCTCACTTTCAAACCAAAACCATTTTCTATGAAGATGAAAACTGATCCATTACTAGCTACACATGCCCAAATGCTTTAAAATCCAATTCCCACTCTTTTAGAAAGCCCAAAACTACTTGGAAAACCAATATAAGGAACCTAAAATATCATTCCACACATTTTAAATACTTTTAAAAATAAAAACTATGAATTTTCTATTACAAAACACCCATAAAATCCAACCGGGCATTTAATCGAACACTTGGTGTGCGCTATTTAACAAAACAAGTCTAAATATCACAAAATAAGGATTAAAACTACCATTTTCACACCAAAAATTTAAACCAATGACCACATATCAATATTTATCAATAGTAGAAGGTGTGAAAATCATGAAATTAACATTTATTAAATTAAAAAGGCAAGTGCATGGGAAATACTACCTCGGATCCACGGTGCAACAACACACCACCGAAATCTCTCCATGCTGGTTCCTCAACCCTTGATCTACCAATAGGAGCCCTAAAAGAAAAAAACCCCCAATATAAATTGTTTTAAACTCAAAACCTAGGTCAACATGACCATGTGGTATAAGGAACTTAAGAGAAAAAATGATAAAGAGGGAGAGGGAGTAGAGTAGAGGAGATTACCTCGAAGAAATCCGACCAAAGCTTGAAGAAAACCCCTTGAAATCATCCCACAAGGAGGTGGGAGGAATGAGGAAGGTGGGATAGGACATATAGGGTTGGGAGAACCAAATGGGGGAGGAAATACGGCTTTAGTATTAAAATATAGAAAGGGGTATAAGGGGAAAACCCTAAAATTTAAAAACGGGGAAAACCTCACGGTTAGACCACATAGTTTAACAAACCATGTGGTAACTATGCAGTTGCCACTTCCCACTGACAGAGGTACTTAATAGGTACCTATAATGTACCTCAAAATTACCTAGTCCATGCCGTATGGTTTATCAAACTAGGCAGTAACCATGCTTAGGAAAATTCCAAGCCAAAAACTCCTGGATTTCTCCTGAAACTCCAACCGCAACCAAGGAACAAGCATTGGAAAAAATCTAGGAAAGGGGAAACTCCAAAAATTCAACACCCTTAATACCTAGATCCCGAGAAAGGACTGAAAAATCCATCGAACTAGAGAATGATCCATGATTAGAAAAACCAGGTGTGACATTAAGGATCTAACTCACACCACCACAAAATCCATAAGGAGGGCCACCAAAACTCGACTTGATCTCATCCAAAACTTATGAAAAAATTCACACAAGAAATGTAATTATAGTGGTAGTTATTATTAATGAATCACATAAATATAAAATAACCAATTAAACAATAGACTCAAATAATGTCAAGCCCCCTTACATCAAATGAGGTCGTTCACTCAATTCACCACCTGTCCATCACTATCTAGGACTGTCCAAGCACCGCCTTCATTCCCAAGGCTTTATCTCACACTAAGAGTCACCAAAAATTGATTATAATCACTTATAATTAATTAAAAAGTTAAAAAGAGATAGGCCTAAAGCCCAACGAATCACCCAACATTCCATTTAATCTATATGAGGTCTTGGACAATCAAGTAACCAAACACCCATCTCACCTAAAATAATCATTAAATTAATTAATTAAAAAACCATAATTTGGATAAATGGTGATAAATTCATCGTGTAGTACAATGGAATTAGAATCATGAGAAACCGGGTGTGTTATACTCCAAATTCACCTTGATCCTATGCTAAAAAAATCCACAATTTTACTGGCTAAATTAATGGTCAATTGAACTCAATTTTTTTGAAAACCGTTATAAAATTCACTCGATAACATACCTTATGAAAAATAGTGAGAAATGAATTGATTTTAATCTCATGGGTTGTCATCTAAAATCCATAATTTAAAGTCCCTTAAGGTGAAATTATTTATCCACACTCCTTTGAAAATTTCCATCCAAAACCTATCTAAATCGAATAGAATTGAGTAAATATTGTAGTAAGTGAACAAGGGGGAGAAAAGAGGATAACATACAATTAAATAAAATTTCAATTACCTCTAAAATCACTATTATATAAGGAATACCAAGGGAGGGGAAAGGAGATCCAAGAGGGGATCTCCCCATCATGTTCTCTTGGATATAGGAGGAAAAACCCAATGAGATTCCAAATAGGAAACCCTAAATAAGGATAAAAGGCCTATAATTATAATGAGGTAACATAAACCCCATTATAGATATGGTGAGATCAGACAGTGTGCCTAGTACATTTTCCATCCCATTGGAGTTCCGATAGTGGACCACCTATAGGTTGGTGTCCAATTATAGAATTTTAGCAGACTGGCCACTCAAATATAACTATAACACACCTATGAACACCTAATACATCCCCTAAAAATTAATCTCCATTCAAAATCCCACCCTTGATATTTCAATTTTTTTTAATTCCATTAAAAACCTCATCTCTTAAAATGAAGCCATGAACAAAAGGGAAAAATTCTATTTCCCTCAAGATTTTACAACCTATAACGACATGGGTCATTATAAATGACTCCTTATATAGGCCTTGGGGATACTCTCCAAGTCTCTGTAGAATTTACTTATATTTTATGAAACATATGAGTAAATTCATTTGGTTAGAATGAACATGTATTAAACACTTAGGTTCACTTCATTATCCAATGTGTTTTTTCTTATGAAACATTAATAATGATATCCTTATGTAAAATATTACCCGAATGTTAACATTAATATTCCACTTCCTAATGAATCATAGACTACCATGTGAATCATAGAATAGAATTTAGAATATCTTAATATTTTTTATATGGTCATACAATATAACCACATCATGAAACACAATAGGCTTAACAATGATATGATTCCTCTAAATCATTCCTTATGAAATACCCAAACTAATGGCATACAATATACCTCAATTCTTGAATTTTGTACCATAAAAAATTTCTATATTGTCACTTATGATATAGCCAGTATATATCATATGTTTATATGGTTTTATGGTATATATAGATAACAATATACCACTTTCACTAAAGCCTCATATACTTTGTTTTATTTCACCCTATATTGTATCATATATAATGTCCTATAACACCATATCAAAAACTCCTTCTTGAACATATTTTAAAATACTTTTGGAAAGGTATCATTAAATTCAATATGTATTACATTATGATAAATTCCTTGTGAATATCAATCCAAAATTACTTACTCTAAAACACTTTTAGAGACACTATCTGAGTTTCATTAAATATAATCCTTATCTAATTTACCCAAAAGTGTGACCCCATGGGCCTTTGTAGCATTTATAAAAAATATGAGTTCCTATATTCATAAATGTATGCAAGGAGTGACCTCTAGAAAATCATAAATTCTACTCAATATATAAAGGGACCTGACATGATACCCATCAAACACATGTTTCTCTATATCTATGCCCCCCAGTTGTATCATATACAAGCATAATTTTTCATATGATCCATTTGTACAAGATATTTAGTAGACATGGGACACATAGTATATAAATACCATATAACACTTTTATATATTCTCAATTATCCTAGTATAGATTGAATAGACCAATGAACACATCACATGCCATTCAACATTATGGATAATCACATCACATGCCCCTTATATAATAGAAAATCACATTACATGTATCATCTAAGTATTTCTATATACTCCTTCACTCTATCTCAATCAAGGGCCTAGATGTCATACTCATTATATGAGAGGGAAAATTCCATCTTCGTTAAGCCTTTACTGATGACGTGATCAAAAACATATCCAACCACCCATCATTAGCTAAGCCTCAAGTATTATGAAATAAATTTATCAAAGTATGAAGGTTATAATAATAGATATATTTCCAACCTTAGTTATGGGGAAATAAAAATATTAAACATGCACCCCTAGTATACTAAAGACACAATGTATGAAACTTCATATGGTATACTTAGGGTCATCTAATGTACAAACTCCTTTTATGGCTCATAATCATAATTTATATCTCTATATGATATCCTACCCATTATAACCTTAAAATTTTATCACAACCTATAATAATCTAGGACAACCATCAGTTATGGATAAATCAAAGTCATAATTTGAGAGGTCATTTATCAATTCAATTCAATTCATATAATATATATACAACATAAAATAATGACCAAGTAGGGTCTTACATTTTGTATAACATGATACATTTAATATTATTAAACTCCATTAAGAATAATTAAAAAACCATATATAAGTGTTCATAAAATCATATCACATATTATATAAAATCATATAGGCCTTATATTTTATTTACTTTTAGAGTTTGTTAAACACATTACATATCTATGTAATTCCTAACACATCTCTATATTATCACCTAATAAAAACTTCCCACTAAACTCATTATCATGTAATATATAATAATTAATAAAGTTTAAATAATAAAAAGTCTTAAGAATCATTTTCAAAATTTTTAAAACCTTAATATTAAAACATCTTTACTTCAAAAAATCTAATATTTTTATGTCAATAGTTTTTTTTTCTAAATATAATTATTTCTAAATCCATCATCATCATCTTTATTTTAACCCTTTCCATAAAACTTTTTCCTTGAAATATTTTTGGTAACAATATGTATCACTTTATATTTTCCTTTACTAACACATCCTAAACTCCTTTAGGATGTGATTTTAACTAAATTACAATAACTAAATGAAAATATTCACATTTTTATTTTCTTACATACCCTAAAATATTTCATGATATTATGTTACATTAAATTTTAATTTTTATTGGAATAATATTTTATTTTTTAATCTTGAACTTCTCTAGGTCCAAATATACTTTCACTAACCTCTTAGAAACTATATTCTTTTTAGAATATCATACTAAGACATAAAAACTCCTTTGTGTTAGTAAATAAAAATTTTTTCCTTTTAAATGTGAGTATTTAATAAATAAAATATTATATCCATATCATATATGGTATTATATGTGTGTGGAGAAATAATCTAAAAATAAAATTTTATTCTTTAAAATATGCCACTCGTGGTTGGTGGGAATATAACCCTTATATTTTAACAAACAATTGGATAGGTTTCATTATCCAGGATAAAAAATGATTTTATTTTTATCTTTTTTTTAAAGAATTTTATAGAATATAATGAATCATAAAATATTATATTACATCCGTTATCTCATATTTTTCATAACTAATATTTTTTAATATACAACTTTTCTTATCACATAATAAAAATAAGATGAAAACACACATCCTTTATATAGACCCATCAGAGATTGATATTTTCCTTTTAATTCAACTACATGATTATTAACCCTTTTATTTATCATGATTACATAATTCTTTTATTCATAAAATGAATGAAAACTAAAATATTTATCAATTATTATATTTATTTTAAATTCATGTATATTTATAATAATTGAAAAGTATAAATTTGGTATTATATGCCCTTAAAAAATCAAATAATTCATTTATATAACATTAATAACTTATGTAAACATTATAAGAAGCTTCTCAAACCCCTTTAGGTATTATAGTTAATCCCATAACATATGGAATCATTTATATGACTTTTAGAAACCTCCTTTAGGTTTTAATAACCAAGTATATATATTGGAAAAGTTCAAACTTCTTTATCTATCTCAAACCTTTACCCTCCTCTATTTTCAACATAGTAATAGATATTAGAAATCATATATCATTCCCATATATCATTTACACTTTGAGGGATTTGGGTAAACTACTATTGATATTATTAACATTTTCAAAACATTTCCAATGATGATAACAAAATGAATCACCCATCTAGAATAATACATAAAGGATATCTTTTTTATCACCAAGTCATAATATTACTTAATCATATTGAGAACATGAATAAAAGCTACAACCAATTTAGTTAATTTACATATAATTAATTTGAAAAATAATTTGAATCCATATATGCTTTTAGTATGAATATCAATCCACTTATTTAGCAACTTCAATATTTAGCTATATAGGAAATAATTACTCTAACTCATAGATTTTTTTCTCTTACTAATGAATAATTATTATTTTTTGTACTAGTATAAGAAGTTACATTAATATTATCCTTTATTTAGTATAAATATAAAAGTTAAGTTCAATTATTATTATTATATTATATCTACAACAAAATCTTTTATAAAACGAGTATCATGTTTTAAATTTGTCTAATAAGAAATTTTATTAAATATTTTCCCACTAAAATAATGAATATTTTTAAAATAAACCATATCTATTAGTGAGTAAAGATATATATTTCACTAAAATTTGGGTTAATTTGGAATTTATCCCACAAAATAGATATATTTTTATATAATTATGTCAATTATATCAAATACGACTCTTGGATAGTTGAGCAGACATGTCCTTTCCCAATCCATCATTCAGAGAATCTAAAAATTATTCCACTAGAAACATAATATTATAAGGGTATCCTAGTCAATTTAACACAAAACAAACACCAAAAATAGGAACATAATCCTATTAGGGTCATCCATTAATTTTATCCTTATATAAGACAATCTAGGGCCACCCATCTTTGGCATAAAATTTTTATTCGGACAATCGAGGTCATGAAAAGTGTTTGATTTGGAAGAAATATAAAAATTAATATTTTTAGTAGATTTAATATCACCATATTATCTCACATATTAAATTTAAATGTATGAATTATTATTAGTAATTTAATTTTAAATCTTATTCCTTCAACCAAATCAATATGTTCAAACCATATCGATGTGTAACTCTTTACACAACTCATATATTGTGTTACTAACCCAAATTAAAATTCAACTATATTCACAAAAATTTAAATGAATACTATTCATAAGGTATATAAAACCATTTCATTTAAAGTAGTATAATCATATGAAACTAATAATCCCTATAAGTGTAATATTTTAGTAATAGATATCCAACCCTCACTTTTCTAGTTAAGGTATAAGCCTCCAGGCTAGTGGGTATTCTGTCATAAAGTCCATCTACCCAATGTTACTTTACTAAATAGAGACCACAATACCATTATAATTATAGCACATAATATGTATAAACTATAATCTACCTTTAAATTCAATATCATAACCCAAATACAAGCTAAAATCAAGGTAGAATAAAACTAAATCAATTATTATACCTAGAATGTAACTCCTGGCATGCATGCACGAAAATTTATAGAAGCATTTTAACTCTATAAACTAAAACATACATCATAGTTCATAATATGAAATTTATATTCATGAATAAAATAGGGGATAAACTAAATAAATGATCAATTCATATATTTAAACATGTGATAAACTATTTATGAGAATTTATCAATAAAACAATTATAACCACTTAATAATTTAGCCATGCATTATAGACATTCCATAATTTAATAAAAATAAAAAAATATTTATTTTTTCCAATATGAACTCCTTTATATTATCCTTTATAATACATTTTCTTTAAATACATGATTTTAAATAAAATATAAACACTTTATATTCCAATTATGTAAATGGTTTACACAATATAAATATGACATATTTAATATTATTAAAACCCTAATCATATCAATTATCAAAACTTATTTAGATATGGATTAAATAATTTCTTCAAATAAGGTATTTTAATTTTAATATTTAAAATTAATAATTACGAGCAATTCATAATATTATATAAAAAATCCTTTATATTTTTCCTAATTTTTTAATTTAAAAAAAATTATTAAATTGCACTTATAATTTATATATAAACACTTTATATCCAAAATATAAGTCATTAAATATAAATTAAAATGGTATTTAATATTAAAATTTAATATTATGGATATTTATTTATTAAATGTTTCATAAAAATTTAATTAATTAATTATAAACATTTTATAAGTAATTAGTTTATAAACATTTTATAAATTAAATATATATCACAAAATACATTTTTTATAGTTTATAAACAATTTATAAACTATATATTCATTCATAATTGAAAATTTATAAAATTTATAATTTTATACATATATCATATTTAATGATATAATTGATATCGTATTCCATGAAATGGCATAAACTCTTATGACTGAGCACCATGATTTATAATAGATAATATTGTATTGTCTATCATATTTTATGATTGGCCTATGATATAACCATAAATTCTTAGATTCATATTTAATGAGATTATTGATATCTCATTGATGATATGATGCCCTATTTCACATCAACAAATTGGTGCTACCATTGGCTACGACACACATATCACATGCTATAATAAAGGAAAAACTAAAAGATTTAATATGAGTCTCTACCTATAATATGGGATATAGTAAGGTGTGAATATATTTTGGATTATGATATCATATATCTTATAACCAACTATAGAAAAAAAATTCCTATAATTTTTAATGATTAATAATACAATATCAAAAATGAAATAAATTTCATTATATATAAAAACTAATTTCGAGAATCAAAAAGCATGGTGAGGATCTTATACTACTGAAAGGTTTATATGTATTGAATATCACTTCTTAAAAGGATTTTAAGAAATTAAAAAACTCATTCCCAAGATCACCATGCTATACAAAATCAAAACCATGAAAATATAAATTGATTAATGTTTACCTTTCAGAGAATATAGCCACTATTTTTATATTTTAATCACACATTCTTATTGAAGATTAGTAAGGAATAAATAAAAGACTCTTAACTGTAGGGTTTATCCATATATTTATTGAACCACCCAATGCTTGTGTGGTATCGTACTCACTAACATGACACACTAGTATCTCACAGTGTCTAAGGAAGGACAATGAAGAGAGCTTCTGAGAGAATTGACAAGAGACTGGAACAAGTTCGAACACCCATCCGAATGGGTACTTCACCTTATATAGGTACTGGGGATTCTCCTAGAGCCTTTTTAGCATTTACTCATATGATATGTAATGTAAAATTAAATTCCTTCAGTTAAAATGACCATGAATTTAACACTTAAGTGAACTCATTTATCCCATGACTTTTATCTTATGAAACTTCCATAGTAATAAACTTACGTTGAAGATTACCTGAATGTTAATTATTAACATTCCACTACTTGATGAATTATTTACTACCATGTGAACCATATAATATGATTCAAAATATCATAATACTTTTGATATGGTTATAAACTATAGCCACATAATGTATACAATAAGCTAGTTAATGGAATTATTTCTCTAAATCATGCCTTTTATATATCCAAACCTATGGAATATGATATTCCATGGTTCTTGAATGTCAAAACATACAAAATTTACCTACCATAACTTATGATATATCCAATATAAATTATATGCATATATAGATTTAGGGAATATCTTTTTCATTAAATAGTGTTTGTATTCTTCCTTGACCACAGGAGAGTTTAAGTGTTATATTTAAACATGGTTTTGGATAACTTAATTATTGAATTAACCAAAGTAATTGACCATAAGAAAGGATAATTTTCATGGTTAGAGAGTAAATACCACTAGTATGGGTTTTATTAGATTCAATTTTGAAAATAACATGACTATTCATTATATATTTTTATGATTTAATATCTCATGATCCTAGATTTATAAAAATTTGGTACAATTTTTATTCATAGTTATTTTGAAGTAGTTTTAGATTAAATTTTCAATAATTTAAACTTTTTTACTCTTGAATATAAAGATAGGGATTTTATTCTATATACTTATCCTTATGGGGTTGACCTTATAATTAACCAACACTACACCCTTATAGTGTTAATTTTATGGAAGAGTAATTATAAATTCTAAACTTGATACCCCATATAAAGTAAATTCCCTACAAATGAAAAAACAATTTGGAACCATTGTTAGGGACTTGGAATTTAGTATATTCTTTGGTTCAATGGATTAAAAAAATTATTTTCTTAGCTATTTTTATTTTATAAATTTATCTTATGTTTTTATTTTGTTTTATTGTCACATTATTGGATATTTTTGGTTGTAATGGCAGGTTCTGAATGCATTATGAGGGAACACATACACTTTTATTATAACATTCCTACTCTTTATTTCATATTTAATAATTATTTATTACATATATTTTCACTTAATACAGCTCAGAAGATCGAAAGGTATAGTGTATTGGTAAATTAGGAACATTACATAAAAACTTAAATCATGAAATAAAATATCTTTATTGAAAACTTCTTTTACATGACCACAAAATTCCTTCATACTTAACACTGCATGAGATAACCTAAGGACATACATAAGAAAAGGGTAAGATATAAATCCCAATAAGGGAATAAACATGGAATAACATGAGTATAATGATACATGTTATACAAGTCATATCAATGATACATAAAGGATAATGAATATAAAGTCATGATATAACATGATAATCATAACATGGAAATGTGGCAATAATCTAAAACATGATATTAGCATGAGTCAAGGCTCATTGAACATGGATTAGCATGAGTAAACCCTTATTTCACATGAATTAGAATGAGTAAAACCTAATTTCACATGAATTATCATGATTAAACTCTCATTGAACATGATGTATCATGTTACTAAACATTACCCAGTGTATTAGAGTGCTATCAGGGTGCACCCTTCATAAACATTTCATTTCAGGCATAAGTGTGCCACATATATCATATAACATAGAATCATTCAAAATCATAATTTATTCCACGATCAAGGAATGTGGAGTATATACATGTAATTCCTGAATCAAGAAGTATATAAGCATAAAGGTGAATACTCTTGGTAGATAAATGAGTTTGGTATTCACTGCGTGATGGAAAAACTTAGTGCAATTTCGGTAGCATAACGACATTAATTAGAAATTTAAAAATAGGTTGATGAGAGAGAAATGGGTATATAATAATTTATAAATGAAATGGATATTAAGGGGTTCATGGAAAATTATTCTCCAACACATTAAATTTAATTTAAGATGCATAATATAAAAGAATTTCTTGAATGGGAATGAGGAGAGAGAAATCCCTTATGGAATTTCGGCATGGTAACAGGCGTATATAAAGGATCATGAATGGATTAATGAGAGTGTAAAGTAAGAAATAAATATTTATAAATTAAATGGATAGTAATTTGGGTATGTATGAATATATACCAACATATGAAAATTGAAATTGAAAGACATATCATAAACAAATTGCTTGATAAAAGAGGAGAGTGAAAGATCCCTTACGAAATTTTGGCATAGTAATGGATGTACATAAAGGATTTAATGAGAGTGAAAGGTAGATATAATAATTTATAAATCAAATTTAAAGTAATGGGATCATTAAAAATATTATCCCAACATATGAAAATGGAATTTAAGAAGCATAATATAAAATAAGTTCTTGAATGGAAATGAGAAGAGAGGAATCCTTTACGAAATTTCAATATGGTAATGACTTAGTTAAGGAACCAAATGAGAGGGGATAAACAATACCTAATTCAAATAAAATCAAATGGGTAGTAGTTAATTGATTATAAAAGTATTAAAATACAACCAATTGAAATTAAAAAGACAAATTGCAAAAATGGTTATTGAATTGAAAGGAAGAGAGGAGGTGGGGATCCCTTACTCGGATGTGTGAATCCAAAGGATTGGGAGAGGCTTCTTGGGAGATTGGGGGTGACTTGGGAGGAATCTAGGGATTAAGGGGAATAGGTTTGTAGATATTAAAATATTTTTAGTGAAGATAAATGGGATCTTGTGTGGGTTTATATAGGAAAGGAGGGAGATTTATTTATTATTTTGGTTTTCAAAACTACATAATAAAATATTCAAAACCACAAAAAATCTCGTGGTTTTTGCCCATGGTTTCTAGAAGGGGGGGGGGGTGGTATACATTATTTTATAAGTTAAAGGGACAAATATATTAAAATATTTCCCTTGATTATGTGGAGGTGAGTCATACTTTCAAGGAAATGATTTTAAAATCTTAAAATATATTATATGTTTTAGAGGATTCACTAAGGCTTTATAAAATAAATAAAATAAACATAAAATTACAGTATCTTAAATGAAAAAATATATTTGGATGAATATACCTTTTATAGTATCTATTACATCATTATTAAGCCATTATGATGTCATAAAAAACACTATATTTATATGGTATTTAATTTTCTCCCAAAAATTTGACCATCTTAGAAAATTATGAAAAATTCACCATTAGATAATTTCAATGTAATGATTCCAAAAATAATATTCGTTTTATCTAAATAATTTTCTAAATATGTGAATTTTCACTTTTAAAATAAAAACTGTCATTTATTGTAAATTGATGGTTTGATAAAAACAGTTTTCAAACCTTAATAAAAATTACATTTTACTTCATAAAAATTATATGATCATTTATATTTAATAAAATTAATTAAGTAATAATATTTTATTAAAATATTATTTATTTAAAAAATACATTAATTCATCAGAATAAATTTCTTAATTGAATTTGAATATTAACCAAAAATACCATTTGTGCTTTAAAAAGAATTTACAAAATAACAATAATAGGAAAAATGTATTCCTTATTCTATAAAAAATAATTTACACATCCCTAATGCTAGGGTATTGTTAAATATACCTTTATTACACCAGAATATGCCCTAAGAGTAAGGTGTGAGATGGTGGGGCTTTCATGGGGCCGTTCGGTGAACATGGTTTGGTCCATGACCTCAATGAGTTTGAAATTCTTCTGTAAATAGTTTCACTCATTCTCAAGTTTTTTGATATTAGCTTGGGATTTTTCTAGAGAAAATCACAAGAATTCTATATCTCCCAGAATCTCTGATAAATTGGCTTCATAGGGTACGATCCTACTGGTTGAGGCCATCACTTCCTTTTTCTGTGTCAAAAGGATTTGTTAAAACCCTATATTTATACTATTCATGTGATCATTGTTCAACAACTATATTATCATTGGTAATGATACTTAATGGTAATTTAAATTTAATTGGATAAAAAGGATTGCATGTGTTTTCTATAACCATAATACATTTAATTAAAAGAAAGGTAATTTTATTCATAAATGTTCAGGTTGTTACATTGCTATAAAAATTTATCATCTTGGACATAAAAACTATATACTCAAGGGGAAGATACAATGATAAGAATGTGACCCACAAACATACCCAATTGTTAATGATGTTTTCATATATATATTAGAGAAATTATTCAAAAAAATATGTAAATAAACATAGATAATGGGAATGAAGGAAAAAAAATAAAAGCAAGTACCCAAAGCAGAAGCTAAATTTGAGGCAAAACTTAAGGAGAAATCCAATGGAAATATTGAGTTTGAGGTTAAATATGAAAATATTTATAATGATAAAGATAAATGTGAGATAGAACATAGAGATTTATATATTTTCAATTGTTTTTTAATTGAGACTAAAGAATAAGTAGAAGACTTAATAAAATAAGAAAAGGTAGAAGAGGAAGAGAAGGGTGTTGAAATAAAGAAGTACATTAAGGATTTGGAAATTGGGAAATGAGAAGAAGTGTTAAAGGAGGAATATTAGCTGTTTTAGTATGTATATGAGTTATTTTTTATATTTTTTAAGACATTTAATTATATGTAACCAAAATTAAAACATTTCATTATCTTGATTTATTAGAAAATAATTCACATTATTACATTTCAAGGTTCTTTATGATTCATAGTTTTATAGAATTAGGTCATAAATATTAAATAACAAAACCATATATTACAAAGTGTACACCTCATCTTAGTATCCATATTATTATAATATAATTTTTTTTAAATGAAACATGTTTTATTTTCATGCCAAATATTTATGACTTTCAAATTGAATTCTTCTCTATTCTTACTCATCCTTAAACATGTAAAAAATATTTGAAAACATGGGATGAGTACAAAAATACCAGTAAGGGATATACAAGAAAGAAATCCATTAGTCCAATAAAAAATATGAAAACCCCTATTTTTTTACCTTTTCACATTATTATTTCAGTATATAAAATAAATCACATCCATATGGAAAACACACTTTTTTTCTCAAACAAAACCTTTAAAACCCATAACAAGAAAATAGAAAACCTTGTAGTAATTATATAGAATTATATTCATAATTTGTGTACACTCATGTCAAAAATAACTAGATCTAACTTAAATTCATATGAGAAACCTCCCTAGTTAACTCCCTCTGTGACTTCGAATAAAATTAACATTACCCAATGCATTAGAGAGTTATATTGATCTCACCCGTCATATAAGTTGTATTTGTCTCACCCATCATATAAGTTATCAGGATCATCCATCATTATCTATAATGGTCAAGTACCATATCATAATTTTTTTTAATATTTCCCATTTTCAGCATAAATCCATTGAAAAACTCTTTTGAAACCATAAGAAAATCACTTTCCATTTACATATAAAAATAGGGAGAAATATCTATTTCTTTTGAAAAGTCTTAAAAATGAAAAATTCATAAAATAAAATGGAAATAATTTTATTTTAAAATAACCATGGAAACATGTAGAGGAATCTTAAAATAAATGAAAATTCATGGCAGTGGAAAATTTTTCTCATACCATAAAAGTTAAAATAATGATTCCTTTTATACCTTTAATAAAAGTACACCATTTGGAAAATGTAAAGAATATACCTTTATTAAACATTATAAATAAATTAAAAGGTAGTAGAAAAATGATTTTATAAACCATTTATGAGTAAATAAGATCTTATATAGAACAAATTAAAAATAAAACATGTATATGGATGAAAAGGAGTTGGAATGGAAACTTAAATTTGTTTAAAATAGTTTTTTCAAATAAAATACATTTTGACTTGGTAAAATTTGAACCAATGAAACATTTAAGAAAATAACTTTGAATATATTTTTAAACACTATAGCTTTTAGAGAACAATGATAACATACATCTGTAAAGATTTTTATACACAGCATAAAGAAAACACATGGTGAAAATATATTACCTCTCAAAGAAAGGAAATTGAGACAAGAAATACCTTATATTAAATACCTGGTTGAATCACACCTTCTTAAAATACTAAATAAAAAAATTATATTAGTTATTTAATAGATTAATAACCTTTTTCATGTTCATTTCATTATCATTATCCATTTTTTATCAGTTATTACTATGTTTTATGTTGGATGAGTCCTATAAATTCTTTGTTTTAATTATCACAATTCATGTTTTCTTTATTAAGATCACATATTTATTTTTTTTATGAAATATATGATTTTTTTATATTTAAGAAACCATATAAAATAATATGAAAAAGTTATTTTACTCTTATTCAAGGTACATTGAAAAATTTCTCTAAGTCCTTGCTGCTACTTCAAGTTCAACCTTACTATCACTAGAAGAGAGGGCCTACCACTAGTGAAACTATGATATTGATAGAAATAATGTACTATCACCAGAATATCTATGATACCATCAGTTAACTTTGCTACTATGAGTTGATGTTATGATACCATCAGTACAAGTATTCTACTGGTACTACTATTTCAAAGTGTGCTACAACCAGGATGGTTATGCTACTTCTGAAAGACTCAGTTACCACAATAAGGAACCTAATACCACCAATTTACTTTATGATACCATCATTTGAAGTCACTGCCACTAGTTATAACTTCTATAACTACTGTAAGAGTATTTTACTACCACCAGAGAAATCATGCTACCACGTTATCTAATATTATTAGTAGATATTTCTACCATCATATGAGTTCTATACCACAAGATATTTTCTATTTCCATAGATATTTTTATTTAAAATAAAATTTAATTTCTCTAATGGATATTTTATGGTATTTAATAAAAATAATAAACACATGTATTTAATAATGGTTATTCTTAAAAAGGCCACAGATGCATTGAATAAAAATTAATACTTTTATGAGATATAGCTCTGTATGAGGATTTATCTTATTTTATTATTATTTTACAATGGATAATTAGAGACTTAGAAAATCAATAAAGTCAGAGGAACCCCTCATTCAGAAGTAATGACTAGTTGGCTAGTTAATCGACTACTTTTTCCTACTACCAACTAAATGGTTCAATAATTATTAAATACATAGATGATTGTTTAGTGTTCCATATGAATCTATGTTTTTTCCAAAAAAAATATTTATTGATGAATGTTCAAAGTTTCTTCATGGATAGATTTAAATACAATTCAAAATAAGAAGAATAATATTCTTGATCATCTCCTTGGTTGATCATAAAAATAAGAACCGCACAAACACTTCTACAATAATTATTTCTTCTTATCTATTTTTTGTTTTTTTCTTGAGCTATGCTTATTTTTATTTGTAAATCTAATAACTCAAGATCATACACTACACCTGATATCCCATGAAGGACTGTGGAAGATTCTATGTGTATCATGGACCATCTATGTATATTTTTTGTCTATAAAAACCTGATTCAGTTTTTGGATTAGTTTATTATTTAAAAAAATTATTGGTAGTAGGTGATTTCTAAGTGGATATTACTAGGTCTCAGCTTGAGAGTAAACCTGTTGTTTTATTCCATTGTGTTTTTTTATTTATTTTTTTATTATGTTTCAAAACAAACCGGTTTTCATTTTAAAAAATATATATAAAAACATTACTCTGATAGTCAACTTCTATAAGTTTTTTATATACAATATTTGACAAAAGTAATTTTTTTCAAATGTTAAAGTGTTTTTAAAACTTGTTTTAACTAAGTTGTGACCGAACTCTTGAGAATTTTTTTGAAATTTTCTAATTATATTTTTATATTATTTTAGTTATCCAGTCTGTTTTTATAAACCATGGGATTTAGTTTTAAATTTTTTTAAATAAAATTTTAATTAAAAACTAAATTTACCCCCTATTGAGTTTTCCTATTTGAACAACATATTATTCATTTACTTTATTAGTTGAGTTTATATCATATGTTTTAAAGATGTTCAATTTATAATCCCAAAATAGATTGAATAGAATGACTACGACCAAATGGGTAATTTTTCCATAATATATAGAATATTAATCATGACATGATTATCATTATTATAAAATAAATACAATTTTAGAACCATCCATGAAATATATACATAAAAAATGGATCACATTATTTCAGGGAGTGGTAGGCCACAGGTACAGACAAACAATGTTATCATTTTTCAATGGATGGGAAGATAAGAAAATAATTGTTATATTATATTTATAGAATTACTATTATTTAATTAATATCATATATTTTAATTAAATTCTTCATAATAACCATCCTTTTGAGGTTGTGATGAAAAGATAAACACATTTCTTCATAGAGGTGGTAATCCACACATACACACGAGAAATTTTTTCATTTTCTACAGGATGAAAATGGAGATAAAAGGGTTGTAACAGATTCATAATAAAATTTTAGTATATATAATATATTGATGTTATTATTTAATCATGGTTAAATAAAATTTTCAGAACATAGAAGAATAAATAAACATGAAATAGGTCTGTAAGGACTTATACCTTCTCCTCAGATAACCTATTTGGATTATACCTTAAAACATATAGGTTTTTTATTTTAGTGATTTATGACCTCTAGGATCCGGGGAGGGATTTTTTAGAGATATTTTTGTAGGTATTTTCTGAATTATTGTGCTCAAATGTGTTAGTAAGAGATGATATGAGTTTACCTTTTATAAGTGAGGGGAGGGACCCCCTTGGAATTACTTAAAGTATTAATTTAATATAAATTAATTTTCTTGTTCATGTGGTAAAAAATAGAAATATTTCAAATCTAGGATAAGTATGAGTCAAAATCCTCTCATAAATTTTTTTTTACAGGTTTAGAAATTTTTTAACCCTTATATATTAGTTTTAACCCCTTGTTAATCCTTTTCATGATTACCATGATATCATAGTTTTTTACTCAATAAGAGTCATGAAAGTTACTAAAAATGGAAAAGTGACCCATAAGTGGACAATGATATGATAAACCATATCCAATTAACTTTAAAAAATATAATATTTTAATTAATTTTAAATCATTAAATAAAATATTATTTAATATAATATACAATTAAAGTTATTTTCAAGACTATTCGCATGGTTTGAATTTAATGACATAAATATAGTAATGGAATTCGAATATAAAATTTTAACACATAAATAATATGTTATATTTTCCTAAAAAATTCATGTAACATCATAACTCATCCATATTGTATTTTTTTTAATATTTTTAATAATCATTTACTTGATTTTTCTATCAATTTAACAAGCATTGTGTTAGCATTGCGTAAGCACTTAAGCTAATTATTCTATCACTAAAAATTAAAAATATATTAAAATGATAAAAAAGTTCATTAATATTTTAGATAAACATTTAGAATTAAACATAAAATTGTTTTATTCTTATGAAAAAAATATTATAGATATTAAAACAAAGGGAGTGACATTTTGTTTATATTCTTTACTTAAAATCATATTAAAGTATTTATCAATGGAAAATGGTAGTAAATTGCCACATTTTAAAAATTTTTATGGTAAAAAAATTATAAAATAAAATAAATAAAATTTCTATAAATATTTTTAGGCCTTATATCATAGTTTTAACCTCATTTTACACGTTTTACCCTTATCTAGGTGACAAATATTTACTACGATTACTATTCATAATGACAAAAAATAAAAGGGAAATATTTACCAAATTTGAACATCCTAATTCCAAATATGAAATTAAATTTTCAATACTAAATTTCTAGAATTTTCAAAAATCAATTTTAATATAAATACACAAAACACAATGAAAAACAATTTTTATGAAAATACGTTTAAGTCTAAAAATGATCTTATACCAAAATAAATTATAATGAAAATTTATAGGTAAATAATTAGATTATATATAATGAAAGTATAACTATATTAATTTAAGATAAAATTAAAACATAATGCTTTAAATTACTTTATTTAATGAAAAAATGAGAATTTTACAAAAATTAGTATTTTTCACTATTCACTTAAAAATAAATATTTTCTTAAAAATCCCAAAAATTCATTATAAGATAATAATGAAATGATGAATTCATAAATCATATTAATTTACACAAATAAAATTTCTAAAAATATTATAAATTAATTATAATGTTTTTGCACAAAATGCATTAAAACCATTTAAAATATATATATTTTTGAACCATAAAATGAATTTACTAAAAATTGAGTACTTATTTATTATAAATTAATTAATATATTTGAATTATTTAAAAAAATTATTCATATTTTTCAAATTTTTGTTATTACTATTCATACATGCCAATTTAATAGCTAAGCTCCTAACAATCACATTTAAATAAAAAAATTTATAGTATATCGAAATTCAATTAATGCTTGGTGTTGCATGTTAAGAAAGTTATAGAGCATAGTATTATTTTAAACTGATTATTTGAGGCTTTACATTCTTCCCCCATTAGATAAATTATATTCTTGTAGTTTTATCTCATTCTTGATAAAAGGGTATAATTTTTTAAAAAAAAATCTATTTTAGGGAGTGGAAGATAAAACAAACAATCATGAAAGGAAAAACCTTTTTAATATTTAAAAATAACTTTTTTGAAAACCCACATCATAAAAAGGAATAATAAAACATTATTTTGAGAAGAGTAAAATGGAAATATGAATGTAACCTAGAATAACACATAATCAAGTTCCTTTATAAAGAGAACATTAGCAAGAAGTGAAAATATAGACATGGAGGAAAAAAAAACCCAATGAATAATGGAGAGTGATAGAGAAAATATACATGAGAAAATTAATGAACATAAAAATTTAAATCAACAGGGGATAAAGAAGACCATCAATTCATTAGAAATAAAGATAATAGGATAACATTTTTATTTTAGGATCCTTTTCGTATAGTTGAGGAATTATTTTACTATCAATATAAAGAAAAAGAGACTAGGGTTTGAGTCCTGTAAATCCCCTTGGGGGATTTATAACATAGGAAGTAACACATTCATGATTTAGGCTTAGTGACACAAGGAAAGATGATACAGACATAATGTTGCACTAGGCCTTCAGGCCATGTTCATGGGCCACTTAGCCTTAGGCCTACGAGTTATGTAATGGGTCTCCCTATTCCCAGATAAAAAGAGGCCTTTAATTTCATAATAAAAAGAGGCTTCAAACCCAAATTAAAAAAAAATTGAGAGAGTATAATTACTTCATTTATTTCCATTATATAAGAAAAATTTCAACCTTTTTTTGTACTTTAATCAAACTTTTATTCTATACCATCACTTACTTAAAGAAATGAATATTCAAAGTGAAATTTTCCTGCATGAAGCACAAAAATAAACTTCTAACAGACCAAAATATCCATAAAAGGATAAAACTTTATTCCTTCTATATTAAGACATTAACCAAAACCAAAATTGTTAGCACAAGGTAAGATAATATCCAATATGAATAAACTATTATATGAATAAATAAAACATTAATATAAAAAGCCTAAACAATAACATGAAAAGTTCAACATAAATAATTTGATAAATAAATAATATTACAACTCTTAAAAATATGTATCACAAAGATTAAAACCCAAAAATCAGAATTATTTGATCAAATATTCTTCCATTATTAACATTTATTTCCAAATAAAATCAATCTCTAATAAATTTACATGCCAAAAATGTATGTTCCCTAATTATATAATCTCAAAAATATGTTAATCTATCCATAAATAACCTGAATATTCCTAAAACCATAATAAAATCATATATGATTCTAAAAGATATTCAACCTTTATTCCATTAATAAACTTCCATATTAGACAAAATTATTTTTATTTACCTTAATCATATAGTGTTATAAAAATAGTGAACTTATTCAAAAATAACTTTAATCACTTAGTCCTCCAATGGCCCGTAGGCCTTCATTTTTTATTGATTTTGATAATCCACCTTTCAAGGGGTGAGGTGGAACGCTTACAAGGATCGTAGGCGTAAGTATCACATGGCCCGTAGGCCTTAGAGGAATTCATTGCCCGTAGGCTTCAAACATTACATACAATCCAGACTAACTACTTGGAACTGCTCCTCCCCAGCATCTTCATCATGAAATCAGCTCTCCACCTTCATATGGCTCTTCGGCTAGGCATTCCCATGCATGCACAAGCTTGTCCCGATGGCAGGTGCCAAACCCTTTCATTCTTGAAATCCGTTTAGCTTCTGCTATGGTGAATTCTCCTTGCTCATCCTCCTTGTAGATCTTGTTCTTTGTAGGTTGTCTGGTTTGTATCTGTACTTAAGGTGGACCGAAGGCCTTGAGATGGCCCAAAGGCCTTACTGACCCGAAGGCCTGGGTGGCCCGAAGGCCTTACAGGACTCAAGGACCAAATAGGTGGCCCCGAAGGCCCAAATGGGGGCATATTCCCAGCTACTACAGTGCCAAACAGTGCCTGCTATAGTTCCCACTACAGTACTGCACAGTTCCCACTATAGTACCTGCTACAGTACTGCTACAGTACCCCGGAAATTCTGCCTCTTCCTGGATTTGATCCCTGGCCGCTTGGATGCACTTGCAGAGTCCTTACCAACCGGGCTAAGACTCATGTGCTTTAATCACTTAGTCACTAAATAACTTTTCAATCACATGGTAATTTATATGAAAAATCAAATGTTCCCAAAATAAAATAACCCTTTTAACTATAATTAAATCAACACCAAATATAATCTTAAATATAAAGGTCATCAATACCTTTCAACTTATATCCAAAAATTCTCAAATCATTTTTCCACAATTAACCTTTTCACTAAAACACAAGTTAAACATTAGGGTTACATATACCTCAAGAATTTATGAAAATTAAATAAATATTTCCTGATGTAATCCCATCAATTAAAACCTAAAAAAGGTACAAATACTCTAAATTTTTTATCATCCCTAAAATTATCAATCCTTAAATAATATGCCACTATGTTATAAATCTTGAAGCCCAATATGTTGACACTTTCAATCATTTAATGTTATTCACAATCCATTATCCAAACCTTTTCATCTTATTTATTTAAACTTACTGCCTAAAAAATAAGAATCATGTATTAAAATTCATCAATTTTAATCTATTTATATTTCTTAGTTTAAACGTAAATAACTCATACCTTTTAAATATAGATCAAAATTCATTCCAATCCAAATTTCAATGATGGATGCCTCGTAATCTACAAGGTAAAGTCTCTTAATTGTTAAAATGGCTCAATACCTTTCCAAGTTTCTTTACTTCCTTTATCCATGTACAATAATTACATATTGATTGAAAAGGATGTTGAAAAAGATTTAAATTGATAAAAAATACTATTTTTTTAATATATATTTTAGAAATCATCTTAAACTTGCTTCCCATAATACATTAGGATATGATTTGACTTGAATTTTTCAAATAAGGGTTCATGTTTATAAAAATAAAAAAATTCAGATAACAAGATAAAGACATAAGATACCCGAAGGCCACCCTCCATTGTACTAAGTAGATGTTTTAAAATCTTTTTTATGAGCCATAAATTATAAAAACATGATTAATTGCCTTATGGTATTTTCCAAATCTGACATGATAAGATAGTTGTTTTTTAAAAACATGGTCAAATTTAACCCAATTTCCTTCATGACATTGAATAATATAATAGTATTAGTATACATTATAAAGGGTTTTTTAGGTAAGTTGAATACTAGAGAATGTTTATAAATAACATGATCGGGATTTTTTAATTATTACAACAAGTAAATCATATGGAATAGAAAAGTGGTTTGTGTTTTATTTCTTCCCATCCATTTTAAATAAGAGTACACTAATAAAATAAATTTACATTTCAATAACCAATAATTTAATTAAGGAAAACAGAGTGAACAAATAAATACATTTTATTATAAATTTATAACTCTATGAAACCCTTCCTTTAGTCTAGGATACTTTTGATTTGAAAGGGAAACTGAAAAATGTTTAAAACAGATTTTCAAAGAAAAACCCTTACGACTTGATAACTTTTGAACCATTGAAACATTGAAGGAAATAAATTTGAATGGATTTTTAATTGATTTAATTTTTATGGAATAATGGTAAAATTCATCCATAATTGAGTTTATACACCACTTAAAGAAAGCATGTGGTGAAAATATCTTAAGTCTCAAAGAAAGGAAGTTGAGAGTAGAAATATATTACCTTAAATACCATCTAGCATTATACATTATTTAACTCCTAAATAATAAAATTATATTAGTTATTTAATTTATTGAGAACCAATTTCAAGTTTATTCCATTATCATTATCTATTTTATGTCATTTATGACAATGTTTTATTTAGTTACTTAATCAGTTGAGTTTACATTAGAAGTTTTGAGGACGTTCGATTCATAATCCCAAAATAGATTTGGTAGGATGACCATGGTCAAAGAGTTCATTATTACATAATATCCAGAATCCTAATCATGAAATTATTATCATTTTTATGCATTAAATACAATTTTATAATGATCTATGAAATACATACATGAAAAATGAATCACATGGATTTGTGGAGGTGGTAGTCTACATATACACATGAATGGCATTATCATTTTTCAATGGATGGAAAAGTAAGAAAATATATTATATATTATATTTAAATAATGATAAATATGTCATTAATATCATATATATTAATTAAATATATCATAATAACCATCCTTGTGAGGTGTTAATGAAAAAAAAACACATTGTTTCGTGGATGTGGTAATCCACGCGTACACATGAGCGATGTTTTCATTTATCATAGGATGAAAAAAGAGATAAAAAGGGGTTTTTCCATAATCATAATAAAAATTATGTATATATAATAACTTATTTTATTATTTTATCATGGTTAAAAAATATTTTAATAAGTTAGAAGAATAAATGAAATTAAAATAGGTCGGTTAGGATTTATATCTTCTCCTCGGATAACCTCTTAGGATTACACATTAAGACTTCTAGTTTTAGTATTTTTTAAGTGAGATTGAGACCTATAGAAAGCGGGAAAGGTTTTTTGGTATAGATTTTTTTAGATTTATCTAAACTATAGTCCTAAAAATGTGTGAGGAAGAGAGTATAGGAGCTGTTATGTTATAAGTGACGGGAGGGGCACCCTTGAAATTACTTAAAGTATTAAAATGATATAAATTAATTTTAATATTAAATTGGAAAAAATTTACATATTTATAATCTTGGATGATTATTAGTATAAATTATTTCATCCAATTAAAATATGGACTAGTTTAGATGATTTTTTCACCCTTATATATTATTTTAAACCCCCGATTAACCCTTTTGACGATTACCATGATATCAAAGTTTTTTTTCTCTATAGGATTCAATAAAGTTAGAAAAAAAGTATAAGTGATCCATAATTGGGAAATGGTTGATATTATCTACCATATAAAGTCGGAATAAGACCTATAGGAAGTGGTAAGGTATGTTTATTATAGATTTTGTTAGATTTATCTAAACTATAGTGCTTAAAATGTGCGAGAAAGAGAGGATAGAAGGTGTTATTTTATAAGTGAGGGGAGGGGCACCCTTGAAATTACTTAAAGTATTAAATTAATATAAATTAATTTTGATATTAAAGTAGAAAAAATTTACATATTTAGAATCTAGGATGATTATTATTCTAAATTATATCATCCAATAAAATTTGGACTGGTATAGATTATTTTTTCACCCTTATATATTAGTTTTAACCCCTCATTAACACTTTTGATGATTATCGTGATATCAAAGTTTTTTCTCTCTATAAGAGTCAATAAAGTTAATAAAAAATTACAAGTGACCCATAATTGGGAAATGATTGATATTATCTACCATATCACTTTAATATTTCCAAATATAACATTTTTATGAATTTTAAATGATTAAATAAAATATTATTTAACATAATATACCATTAATATCATTTTAAAGTCTATTCAAATAGTTTGACCTTAATGACATCAATATAGTAATGGAATTAGAATATAAAATTTCAAAACATAAATAATATGATATAATTATCTAAAAAATTTATGGATCACAATAATTAATTGATATTATATTAATTTTAATGTTTCTAAAAATCATTTACTTGATTTTTATTTTACTTGAACAAGCGCAATATCAACATTGCGAATGCACTTAAGGTAATTATTACATCACAAAAAACTTAAAAATAAATTACCATGATAAAATAAATTCATTCATATTTCAAATAAAAATTTCTAGTCAAACATAACCTCTTTTTAACCCTATGAAAAAATATTAGATATATTAAAACAAAGAGAGTGAAATTTTGTTAGTATTCTTTGCTTAAAATCATATTAAGGTCATTATCAAAGGAAAGTGGAAATAAATTACTAAATTTTAAAAAATTGGATTTTTATGATCAATAAAAACTTATAAAATAAAATAAATACAGGTTTTAGGAATATTTTTAGTCCTAATGTCATATTTTTAACCTTGTTTTACTTGTTTTACCCTTACTGAGCTGACAAATATTTTATAAAGTTACTATTCATAATAAAACAAATACAACAGACATATTTACTAAATTTGAAAATCATGATTAAAAATATGAAATAAAATTTTAAATATTCAATTAATATAATTTTCATAAATCACTTTTAATATAAACGTTTAAAACTCAATGAAAAATAGTTTTGAGAAAAATGCATTTTAACCTAAAAATGAACTTACACCAAAATAAAGTATAATGGAAATTAATATGTAATGAATTAGATTATATATAATATAAGGATACTTATGTTACTTTAGTATAGAATTAAAAACATAATGGTACTTTTAAATTTCATTATTTAATGAATAGAAAAGTTAGTTTTACAAAAAATCAATATTTTCACTATTCACTTAAAAATAAATCTTTTCAGAAAATCCATAATATTCACTATAAGATAAAATTGACATCATTTTTTAAAAAATGATATTAATTATTTGAATAAAATTTATAAAAATGATCTATATTAATTGTAATTTCCATGAAAACAATTTATTAAAAACCATTTTTGAAGAAAACATATTTTCGAAGTACAAAATGACTTTATTGAAAATTAAGTGCTTATTTATTATGAATTAATCAATAAATTTTAATTATATAAAAGTTTTATACATATTTTTCATAATGTGTTTATTATTATTAATTCCTATAAATTTAATCTCTTGGTTATAACAATCATATTTAAATAATAATATTTTTATAGTATATTGAAATTCACTTAAAGCTCAATGTTGCATGTTAGCCAAGCTATCAAGAATAATATTATTTTAAAATAAATTTTCAGTATGTTACATACATTATACAATTATAATTTAAATTTAGTGTCATGATACTTTCAGCTAAAATAAAGATAAAAAATTATCTTGATGAGAAATAAATCACCTAACTTAGGCTTACTTAGGAATTAGTTTTAGGATTATTATTTTTTTAGGTTTGTTTTATGTTATAGAATTTAATATAATTTAAATTTTCAGATTTATTAAAATGGATGTGTTACTTTTACTTGTTTATTTTTATTTTTTTGGTCCATGATGATGAAAGAATGCAGAAGATACAATATGAAAGATAAAATAAAGAAAGAAATAGATTTAATTAATGGGGGTGTATTGTTTTAAACTATTTATATTTTCACATTCCCTATGTATTTCATATATTTTTAGGGAATTTAAATCCACCCTAATATTTTTTTCAATATTTTTAATTTATAATGTCAAGAGTTTTTTAGGAATACAATCATACCTTATTTTAAATATCATTTTTATGGAATTGAATGAGTAAGATGATTATTGTATGAGTCAAGATAATAATGAGATATTTATTTGATGAATAATGATTTGGGATGATTGGTTGATTTAAGTAGTTGAAATTACCCATACAATTTTATGATTTTATTTTTAAAAGTTTATATCAATTTACTTTCATGCCATGGGTCATTATCCAATATTATATTTCCCATTCCTATGAGGCATTTTAAACCATTTTTTTCATAATATTTATAATACCCTCTTTCTTGATATATTCTTGGGATAATCATCAATACTAGAACATAGCTGATTAATATTTTCCAAACATGAATATTTTTAACCAAATTATGTTTATTGAGAGCATTGATTTATATTTATTTTATCTATTATACCTTTGAGATGTACCCTAAATTTGATGTTTTATAAAGCCTTATAAACCATGAATTTCCTTGATAGGAAACCACATTAAATCATATTTATCCTTCTTACCCTACTTTCATACTTTTTAATAATATACAATTGAATAAGTGTGGGGAAATATTAGTTTCATATTTTTTATTGGGATGATATTAATTTAATGTGAGAATGAATGATGTTGTTATTTTTTAAAGGTGGAAACATTCATAAATTTCCTTTCATTGTACTTTCATAGATACCCACTAAAAAAAGTGAAAAAGAAAAAGAAAAGAGAAAAATAAAAAATATATATAAACAAGGTAAATATTTTATTGTGCTTATAATTGTGATTTTGGAGGATATGAGATAAGGGAAAAGATTTATTGGGTGTTATAATTTTAAAGTTATTATTTTAAAGGAGGAGTTTTTAATTTAGATTTTTATTTTCAACATGCACTATAATTTAAACATTATCCTCATTTTCAAGCCTTAATGATAAATTTTTGACATAAATATACACCCACAATTAACATTAGTGACATTAAAACCCTAATTAAAGTCCCCATGATTTTTGATTATTTTATTTCTAAGTTAAGTTTTATATATCATGTAAGATTATGTATCGAGTGAATATAATTGAGATTAATCATAACTATAATTAAATAATATGGAGTGATGATTTTTTTTGATAAAGTTGATTAAAATTGTGCTTTGTTTCTAATAATAAGTTTAAATATGTGAATGTAATTAAATATATGCATCATCAATTCAAGAGGAAAAATTAAAAAATGCATGGTTGATTAGTTTTATTGTTTTTAGTTTACATATCAATTATTATCAAATTTTAATTAGTTTTTGAGACTTATAATGAGTTTCAGAGAGAGTTTCATGTTAACTAGGGGGTTGGGACTTTGATTTTAATCATTTTAAAATCGAAGTGGATTAAAGCAATTTATTTTTAGTAATTATTTAGTTAAATCAAGACAAGTAAATTTTTATTATCTATTTTATTCCATTTAATGAAATATTTACCAATGATGGTCAATTATAAATCATCTATGAGTAGTTAGTTTCATAAAATGGAAGATAATGAGAATTATAATGATGTATAAATAATTTTATTATTCAAATTAACTTTTTAATGAAATTAAATTAATAATATAATATTGATAATCTTTATTTCATTTTATTTTATATTATATACTTGATCAAAATTATTTAATAATAAAGGAAGACCAATATGGTAGAGTTGATTAAATCATGAATGTAATTTTTATTCCATTTTTTCTATTAATGTTTATACTTAATAAACTTTAAATTATTTTAATTATCTTTAGTATTGGTGTTATAATATTTAGATAAGTATCAATTAAATATGATATTGTTATTCTAATTATGTTAATAATATTTTAACAATAATTTTAAATGAATTTCTTAAGTGAATGAGATTTAAAATTTCTATGAATTCCATAATTTGAAATTATTTCACTTAATTTTTTTTTCTTTTAATGTTTTAATTTTTTTAGTGTTTTCTTAGGATTAAAAATCACAATATTAACACTATTTTTATATATTTAACATTCAATTTGGGAAGGTGTTTAGGATTCACATGTTCTATATGGGATCAACACATGAACACCTATTTATAATTCTATATTTGTTAATTGTGGGAATGTTAAATTATAAATTATAAATTTATAGTATCTACAATGACTTGAGTTTTTAAGACATATCAATTCTTGATGGAGTTATGATTTATACAGTGATGTTTTAATCTATAGATCAAGGATAAAGTAAGACCTAACATTTGTATTACCATTTATTTTGTTCTGGCAGTGTTTTGTTATGGAAGGATCATTTCTTATATATTTAAGGATTGATGAATCTTTGAGGATCAATCAGAAATTGGGAATTACCTATCTTAGTAAAGATTTGATTCACATTTTTATATTTGACCTCAAACCGCTCACTTTATTTAATTTAAGTTTCATATGAAAATGTGTGTGTGTGAAATTATATTTTGAAATAGATAATCTAAATAAACATAAAATTTATCTAATATTAATTAAAATTATATATAATAGTTAATATGTTTATAATTATGATTCCATACTAGTTAAATTGAGTTTATAATGTGACATAATTGAGATTATTAATTATGTATTCTTTTTAATTGATAAATGTTTTTCACAAATTTATGAAAAACATTAGTAGGGAATGTGAGGGATTTAGGAATTAAATCATAAAAATTTAAGTTCAAATGATTTCTAGAGTGATTTTATTGTGAAATATATTTTCTAAAGATGTGTGTTGAATATGATATGAGTGATATTTGATTATGTGTGACTTTTATCTGAGTTGAATTATTATTTATAGATTATGAATATTATATGGTGATGAGAATGGGGTTTATCCATTGGATATGTTATTCAATGGATAAAGAGGGTATTTATACCAACTATGATATGTTATGGAAACAAGTGGGGAATTTCAATCAGTTATTTTATTCTATTGACTAAATTAGATTCCATGATCTATGTTGTATTTTGGATGGATAATTTTCTTTAAACTTATCACATCATGTACATGATATTCTTATGAGTGACACATAATGATTCTTAAATTTTGGATAAGTCTAAATAAGGTAAGAACGGACATCATGGGGAATAAGTTTACATATGATAACCTAGTATATTCAATTTTTTTGAATCGATTAATGAATAATGTGAATATAACATTTCATAATTACACATGTATATTTGTTATTTCATTAGATATTTATTGTGATAGTTGGTGTCATCCTAATAAGCTATACTCACACCCTATACATGCACATCTTGTGTACATGTAGACTTTAAGTCTCATAGTTTAGATACATGAAATTATCCCTTAATAGATAATTTATTAATGATAGTTGATATGAATATGGATATTGGGTTATGGGGAGAGAATGAGAATAATTTTAGAAGAGTTTATTTATTCAATATATATACTTACTTCTATTTACTTCTATATATTTTAATGTGTTATGATACTTGGATTTATGATTCATGATTTCCTAACACTACATTTATATTTGTGGGTTTAAATAAGTGTTATTTCTGGATGATTTGAGTTATTTATACTATGTTTATTATTTATTATTATTATTATTTATTTATTATTAAAATATAAAAGGGTAAATCATTCCCCATCTATTTTTTTAGATCGTTGGAATTAGTTTCCAACCATTCATGATCAATAAATTCATGTGAGGCCTTATGAAATTTCACTTTATAAGAATGGACGTTCCTATGCGAGATGTTACAAGATGAAATCAAATAATTTTTTCATTTAAAATTAATTATAAGTTTTGAAATATTGGTAAAAATGAGATAATTTAGTCATATATTGAAATAAAAGTTTTACATATAATAGTACAAAACATCTTTAGTGTAAGTTCTAGGTAGATATAATTTATTTATTTTTTTCTTCATTGTGGTTAGGTTAATTTTTAAGGGGTATGATTTTTCATGAGTTATGAGTTTATTTTCTTACTATTGGGTTGGGGTGGAAAGAGGGAATCTGTTCATGTGTCGTGTTGAAAATATAGGATTGTGACATATATGTATTTGTGAGTGACAATAATTTTACTAAGAATTATATGGGAATGAATTTAGTTAATGAAAATCAAGATGAATTTATTTATTTTTTTGTTAAATAATTTTTTAGCGAAGAATTAATTAACTAGAACAGATTGTGTTGTTTCTTTTATTTTCATGTGAAACTTGTGTTGATTTAATTTTTTGATTATAGGAAATAAAATGTTTTTTTAGAGTAATAGATCCTAAGAGGTGTGGTAAAAAGCTTTAATAGAGTGAACTAGAGTATACTATACTAGTGAAAGATCTCATATATTAAGCTAATGCACATCTCAGAACAAGTTTGCTTAGGGTGTTCCAAGCTCTTGAGATAGGTATTCTAATGGGTGAATTATAGACTATAGATATCACTCATGATCTCCATGTACAATATATTTTTACTTTCAAGGGTGATGTAGGACCTTATATTTTGGATATCTAGATATAAAAATATCATAGGATCATCACAAATTCACTAAGGGAGATGAATCAATGTATATATTTTTTAGGTTCCACCACCAAAAAACCATATTCACTTGTTAAAGAGATTAAATTGTTTAATTTTTACACTTTTATTATCATTTCAAGAAACAAAATCATAATGAGAAAAAATATTCAACAAGGTTCACCATTTAAAATGAATTTATATATACTTAGAAAGATATAGAAAACATGAAATCACATGATCCACTAATCATTATGAGTATAAATAAGAAGGGTTTATCCTAGAACTCCTGTTACATAAAAAATTTATCTCAACTGATATAGCATTCTCCCAAATAATTAAATAAAGGGTCTTCAATGTTACAGTAATAAAAATCTTCAATATCTATTAAGATACTCTTCTTTACTGTATATGAGTATAAATTCTTCTTCCCTTCTTCACACAATGATTTTTGTTATCAAATAATGAGTGATCATAATCTTTGAGAATCCAACTCATTCTTATCTTGTTTATTGAGAAATATTATTTAAAGATAAATATTTCAACTTCAATCAATAAGAATAACCTAAATACATTACTAAATATACCAAATCTACATTTATCCTCTTTAAGCGTATCCTCAAAGTTCACATCCATGTATTTCAATTTAATGATATGATTTTGATGAAGATCATATATAGTTATACATTATCTTGGGTGTTTTATTATTTAATTTTCTCAATCAAACTACCAACTTCAAACAACTATTTTCACCAAAATCTTCTCACACTCTACTCTCTATCTTATACAACAAACACACTTCTTCTATCTATGGAAATTATAATTTTAAATTCAAGTTCCAAGGACCAACTTATTTCTACTTCTCCCACTTCAATTTAATTCATTATATAATTCTAGACCCCTTATTCACCATTGATTTTTTTGGGTATAAAAGGGATATTTTTTTATAATACCTTGAAAAATCTATTAAGACACATTATTAAAAACAATCTAATAGGTTCTTCCCCTCTGACCATGACATGGTGATGCTACCACTATGACATAGTGACTTTCAACTTCTAAAAAACCACTGTTCACCAAAGACACTCTAATATAACTCTGACATAATTTAATGTTTTATTGCTTAAAATAAAGTATACATGAAAAGATATATATGGAATAAAGCCCCTAATTGTGGTATAAATGGATTTTTACACACTACATCTTATTCAAGTGATGCCACAATATGGTTTTCCCCATTATGGTTTCCTAGATAAATACCACAATAAACTTTCCCATTTCAATTATGTAGGAGCCAAATCCCTAAAAAATTTATGTCTATATATCATGGTCACATAAAATTACCAATGAGATAATTCATCCCATTTTTCTAGTTATTAATCCAGTTTAACATTTCATCACTCTTCTCATTTCATTATCCAATAGAAAGTCTCAAACATTTTCGCATTTAGACCATGACCACAAAAAATAGGCTACAAAATAGTGTATACTATTTTTCCATATACCATGACCAAATAAACATGATATAGTTATCCTTCTCATCATAGATAGGGATTTTTGTAAACACCATATCTTCTTTAATCCCCATTTTTGGCACGATCTCGCCATTTTACTTTTAAGCATAAATCCATGACATAGTGAAGTAATTACCATGTCATAATAAATAAAACTTTCACTTTAATAACCTCAATATAAAAATATTAACTTCAAAATATCTTCCAAACACTTCCAAACTTATGAGTGAACTTCACCTCAATTAAACTACTAAAATTCATATAATATTTATTGTTATTAATTTTTTGACATAGAATTGAAAAAGATATTGAAAAAAATGACACCATCATAACACATTGCATCCAATTTACTTTATCCATCAATAATATATTCCTTTTAATAGTCACTCATTTGAAAAATAACTTATGGGGTACGTTAAATCTCAAAAAAAAAAATTCCATAACAATATCCCTTTATGGATTTTATTATCAACTATTAAAAATAAATAAAAATTAAAACTTAGTAATACATATCATTAAATTGTTCTATGATTAGGTTAGTGAAATAATAGGTGGTGTGGGAGTCATGTGATTACTATAAAAATTAACTTAGTCCATAAAAAATTCAAAGGCTTGAAAATTTTAGCATAATGATTCAAACCTCTAGATGTTTCCCTTTATCTTAGTGTATCAAAACTAAGAAGTTTGTGCACCATAGATAACACACTAATCCAACCTATCACACACATAAATGTGATAGAAACATAACCTATGAAAATATATAAATTTTTAATAAACAAAAGTTATTAACATACTTTAGATGACGCGTCCTACATGCATAAGATAAATAATTCTTATTCTGTTTTCATTAAAATTGAAAATAAAATATATTATAGAAATAGATTACTGAGTAAAAGTAATCACCATAAGATCTTAATATATCTCATAATTAATGTGATTCAGATATCTCTTGTGCATCATCATTCACTAAGGTACCACTCACATATATAATGATCTATATTTAGTAAATAAGTTAAACCTACTTCATTGAAATATTGGTTACTAAAACATGTCTGATTTAGCTTAATTGGAGTTTCAAATATCATTGATTTATCAAAATACATAGGCCTTTGATTGATCCACTACCTTATAGTGAGGTTTTGTTTCCATTTTCTACACACCAATCCAAACCTTCTTTTAATGAGTGAAATTTTGGTGGAAGAAATTACAATGAGATGAAACCATGCTTCACATCCCAACAATCTCCCACTTAGAGACTTTTCTAAGGAAAAAATTCAACAACCTTCTCAAAACATTTCTCTATTCATAGGAAGTAGTGATATCCATTCTAATTGCATTCATACAAGTCTCATTGAGGCATAATATTGCCTCATACTTTCTTTAACTATCACATTAGTGAATATTTGTACTGAATTTTGGCTCCCTACTATCTTACACAGCTCTGGATCTTTATCCTACAATAGGTTCTAGATGAAATGATACTTTAGGTAAATGTTGTTTATACTTTCACTACCACAAAACTGGGCATTCTCGGTGCCACCCTTTATCAGTGCTAACAAAAAAGCGCTGATAAAGGGGGTACCTTTATCAGCGCTAAAAAAACCTCTGATAAAGGGTACTTTTATTAGAGCTAAAAAAAGCACTGATAAAAGTACCCCTTTATCAGTGCTTTTTTTAGCACTGATAAAGGTACCCCCTTTAACAGCGCTTTTTTTAGCACTGTTAAAGGGTACCCCTTTATTAGTGCTTTTTTTAGTAGCGTTGATAAAGGGGGTATTTATGAGCGCTTTTTTTAAAAGCACTGATAAAGGTTCTACTTCCAAAAAAATTTATTAAAAATATATATTAATATTTAAATATATAGATATATTTATATGGATATAAATATAATATATATTTTTTAAATATAATTTTAAATATATTTTAGATAAGTATAAATATACAGTAACACTTAATATATAAGATATTTAGTGAAAATGGCTTATAAAAAAATTAAAAAAATATTTTTAATTAATAATTTGCTAATTATTATGGAGTAATAGTAATTTAATAAAAATTTGAAGACAAAAAAAATAAAAAATAAAAAAGATCCAAAATATGTTGAAAACGCAACTCGAACTTCAAATGACCATAACTTTTGATCTGGGTGTCCGTTTGAGCTCTACCACATATCAAATCGAATCCTACGACGAGATCTACGTCACAATAATTAGGAGGGACCTTGGTCAAGGGTTTTTCGAGGCCAAAATGGCCCAGAAGGCCTCCAAAACTAAGTTTTTAGTCAGGGTACCCCGATTATTTCACATTTTGTGGATTTTCAGCCTCGTTTAAGGTGGTATTATTGGATTTTTTTTGTGGGGAATGAATTTATTCCAAGGTATTACATTCATATTGATATTAAGTCTTTGAAATTTTATCATTTTTTATAATGCACTGCAATTTATAATCAAATATATAACAATATATACATATTTTTCTATATATTCACACATAAAAATTTAATTATAAATATAAATAACAAAATATATTTACATATAAAATATATTATCTTTATCTAAATAATAACTAATATCAATTTTCTTTAGAATACAAATATATTAATATTTATATACCTATATATTAATCTAACTATATATATATATATATTAATATAACTACATATATATTCATATAACTATAAATGTATATATTAATATCACTATAAATATATATATATATATATATATTAGTATCACTATAAATATATATATATATATATTAATATAACTATATATTTATATTAATATAACTATATATATATATTAATATAAATATATATTACTATACGAAGAAATATAACTAAATATATATATAAATAAATAGATGTATCACTAATAGGAGAACAAATCAATATAGGGTAGTGGAAAAGGCTTCAGGCGTGCAGGGGGGAGGTCTTGAGATCAAATCTGGGTGGAGGCAGGGACGCGCACGCATGGGTGAATCTGGGGCTAGCGCTGATAAAGGGTGGAGGGGTGTGTGTGGGTACTGGAGGGGGTAGAAAAGCACTGTAAAAGGGGGGCTGAAGCGCTATAAACCCCCCCGATTGGCAGGATTTTTTTAATTTTTTTTAATTTTTTAATTTTTTTAATTTTTATCAGTGTTAAAAAAAGAGTTGATAAAAGGGGTCTTTTATCAGCGCTAAAAAGAAAGAGCTAATAAAGGACCCTTTTATCAGCTCTTTGTTTTAGTTCTGATAAAAGACATCTTTTATCAACTCTTTTTTAGCACTGATAAAAGGGGTCTTTATCAACAATTTTTGGAGTGATGATAAAGGGGACCCCCCTTATCTTCACTGGAATTTATAGAACTTTTCTAGCGCTTTTAAAGGCCATTTTTAGCGTTGATAAAATCCGTATTTGTAGTAGTGTTTCATGGAACACTAGATTTCGAACCAAGTGGATTTCACTCTGATTATCACAAAATATAATTCCAAATTTTTTTACTTTGTCCAAGTTCCTTTAGTAATGAAATCAACCAAACCATTTACTTCATAGCTTCTATTATAGTTATATACTATGCTTCCATTATAATAAGAGTATTAATATGTTATAAAAATAAATGTAACTGATTATTGCTTCTCTATAGATAAACACAAAACCTATTATGATATTCCAGGTGTCTAAATCACTATAAAATCCAACATAAAAATAATCACTTAAAGGACTATCCACCCCAAAATAAAAATCTGTATCTTTTGATCCTTTTAAACAATAAAGGATCCATTTTACTACTACCTATGAGTGTACCTTTCTTGGATTTTAAATAAATTATATTACAAATCCCAATGAAAATATAATGTAAAATCATTTAAAAATCATTTTATACATAAAAATTCTGAACAATGATACAAAAAGAACTTTCTCCATGTACTTGGGCTCAAATTCCATTGATAGTTCCTATGCATTGAATAATATAAAGTGTTTAGAAAGAGGATTCAAGACCATATTGTATACAGTGACCCTCTTATGATGACCTAATAAATGAAGCCCCTCTATGATATAACCAAATTTATAGACTCTCTATCTCTTTCGATATTTATCCCTAATATTTTCTTAGAATTCTCGAGATCCTTCATTTCAAATATTTTGAACAACTTATTTTTAGGTATTGAATAATTTTTTTATCTGATTTTACTATCAAGATATCATCCACATACTAAAGTTTTATGATGAATTTCCCATCAATCCACTCATTCTGATAAAAGTAATGATGTGAATTTCACCTCAAAAAAATAAATCCATCAAACTTCCAATTCCATTATCATAGTGCTTGATTTATTTCATTAAAAAATTTCTTCAATTTTAAAACCAAATTCATGTTCCCATATTCAGTGAAAACTACAAACTATTTCATGTAAATTTCTTCCTCCAAATCCCAATGAAGGAAGACCATCTTAACATTCATCTATTCTAAGTACATATGATGTGAGCCCAATTTTTTTTCTATTATTCATTATAAATACCCCTAATTTAATCTTATTCACTAATTGATTTATAGATTTTGGAAACTCTCTTATAATATAGACTTAATCTATAAATGGATTCAGATATAATTTTATTGATTTATTTTTACAAAATCCCAAACTTGTTTCGTCACGTTTAATTTTATCCTACACTTTGAAAAAACAATTTTTCTACTTTTCTGATCATTGAACATGAAAAAAATGGATCGATCACATCATCCCTTCTTATGGTTGATCCATCCAGCAAGTGGGAGATTCCAAAAAGTAAATCAACTATAATGGAAATATTTTTATGGTTTATAATTCTACTAAAGGCTCCATGATCGATCTATAAAAAAGAATAATGGGAAATTTTTAGATAATACAAACTACCACATAAAATAAAACACATCTTTTGTAATCATAGAAGTAACAAAAAAGAGTGACCGTACCTCTTTTGAATTGACCATAACTTATATCTTACATCTACTATAAAAAACTTAAAAACTGATAGAGGGATGTACCTACTATACTAAAAAAGGTAGAACAAAACACACCCCTTCTCATAGTCGATCAACACAATCGAATGAACCACCTTTTTCCAACTAAAAATATTTTCTGTGCATTTTTTAGGTTAAAGTCAAACCACCTTGATAAGGGAGTCATGATTGTATACTAATTAGATCCAAGATCTACATCAACCAAAGTTTAGATACATTCATGTACGCCATGATTGAAATTTTAATGTTCGCACCACCTATAAAGATTTCAAAATCCACTCCACTATGATGGATAATACCTCATGACGCCACCTGATCTATATGGAAAAGAACCAATATCCCATATTAATATTTTGGGATCAATACACATTGGTTTTCCTATGAGATCCATCACCTACAAATATAATCTATTCCTATTGTTGATACTATGTTCTTGTCTGTTCGAGAGTCAAAGAGAATCACCGGAAAAGATGACTGAAGCTAGATCTGGGAGAGCACCAAACGATGTCCAAATTAAAAAATACTCACTATCAAATTTGTATGAGCATGTCTATTGAGAAGCTCAACTCACTAATTAATATATATATATATACACACACACACACACACACAAACATGGAAATCATGAATATCAAACTCAAGGTAAGAAATCTCATTAGAGAAGTCACCCTACTGAGAATGGTGGCACCATTGAAACTTGATGATTCAAATTCGATGGCTGATTATGAAATGATTTGAGTTTAATACACTTTTCAATACAACATGGTAGAAAAAATAGAGCATGAAATAATGATAGAAGAAAATGGTGGTACCTAACACTAATTAAATAGCGAGGTCAAATCCCATTATGTTAAAACCCAATAAGATATTTAAACCCTTTGGACCAACACATGAAAATCCTCACATATACTTTTTTCTTTCTAAGTTAAGCCTCAGTGCAATAGATGAATTATCAATAAGAAATTACAAATCTATATTGTGTAAGGGATACAATTTTATGATTTTATTTTCACCGACTAGATGAACATTAGATTTTATATGCGGAATCAATAAAAGAAGCAAACATAGTGGGATTAAAACATCATGAACATGCAAAATACTCCCTTCCCTGAAGAGATTAAAACTATTGTCGATAATTACCATTTCTCTCTTAATAAGGATTTCCTAATCTAGGAACCTTCCCATAATGGGATTTTTTATTTAAATATATTTTAAAATCATTTATACACCAATGATATGAGAAACTTTAGCTAGCATAACAACTTCAATAAATCCTGGATTAAACCTTCAAGATTTACTGTTGTTTGGTGTATTTCTCATGGTTGAATTCCAACTGACTCCTGTTTACAAACTTTTGGAATCACCCTTTGTTTTAAATGTCGTATGTGTAACCAACATCGTGAATATATTGGCCATCTTTTCCTTTCTTGTGATATGGGTACTGCTCTTTGGAATTATATCTTTGACATTTTTGAATGAAACTGGTTGTTTTGTAGTTCCCTAATATCTCAGATTAAAAAATTTCTAGATAAATCTGACTCTCAAAAAATCAAGAACCTCTTTGTGGATGCAATTGCAGAGCTTCTGTATGTGATCTGGTATGGTAGGAATGAATATACCTTTCGCAATAGTTCTTTAAATCTTAATGCAGGAAAAATGAGAATTCTTATCGCTACTCGAGAGGCGGCCTCGATACAGAAAGATCAGTGTAATAACTCGGTCAGAGATTTAGTGATCCTAATACGTCTTGGGTTGTAGGTAAATATCCTCTCCCTAAATTCATACTTGAAGTTTTTTGGAAGCCCCCTCCTATAGGATGGATCAAAATAAGCATATATGGCGCCTCTCAAGGTAACCCCAGCCCAGTAGGTTGTGGATCCATCTTCAGGAATCATCTAGATCAAGTTTTCAGATGCTTCTATGGATCATGTGGTATTGCTACCTCCCTATAATCTGAGATGCTCAGCGTCATTCATGCAATCTCGTTTTCCAAGATGCACAACTGGAACAACATATGGATTGAAAGAGACTCCTCCACTACCGTCCAAGCAATCTGGAAGGACACCATCCAACTGGTCTGGAAACTCACTTCCCGCTGGATTGAATGTCTGTACACTCTCGTTTCCCTCAACCTCATTGCTATGCATGCTTACCAGGAAGCAAACAGAGTTTTTGATGCCCTTTCCAACATGGGTGTTGATAATGACTCTACCTGGAGAGATGGTCTTCCTCATGAGATTCTTCCTCTATATTTGTGGGATGTAAACAAATTGCCTTCTTTTAGACTTGTATAACCCATTTATTTTATATAATAATTTTTGTGTTTTGGTCTTTGACCAGAACACTACCTTTTAAAAAAAGAAGAAGCAAACATAGTCTTAGAATTTTAAATAAAAATCAAGTACACTCGGTTCATTGGAACAAAAATTTATTCATGTAAGAGGGTAGCTATAAAATATTAATGAGGGAAGGTTCATAGGGTATGTTCAGTGGTGGATCAATTAGATCACTTTTGATAATTTTATTTCAATTTGTTTCTTTTCATTCTCTAGTTATGGCACATTAATTCCACAGTGGTCAAGCCAAGAATATTTTTCCCACCCCTATGAAGAATTCTAGTTTTCTATAATAAATTATCATCAATTTAAATCTCAATAAGTTTTTAGATTCATAAATTTGTAGAGTATCTTATTCATCTATGCATTTAAATATCATTATTACCATCTTCACTAGTTTCTAACACATCCCAGTGGGGAATATCACTGATCATGATATTTAAATTATGGTTTAAATCAAGGGTGATTGGTGATATCTGATCACTAGTCTAGGTAAGGGAAGAGAATACAATGATCATTGTATTTATTTATTCAAAATGAAAATTTCCAAGAGAGGCTAATCTAGGAGATTTCCTTTGATTATAGAAATTATTGAAGGATATAATTTGAATAACAATTCATAGGTAAGTGAGTATATAAATCTAATATTAGAAAACTATGTTTTTTTACAATTATTTTTTAATCAATAAATTGCACATGAGAGTTAAAATTTTCAAACCCAAGTAAAAAATATTAAAAAACATCGAATCACTATCTTCTCTAGAGCCAACCCAAGTCCCACTAATAATAAATTTAATTCTGGTTCATTTTTTTCTGAGGACCCCTGAATAAGTGCACATAAAACCTGGTGCTGTTGTTGGGGAGGTTAGTGTTTTAGGTTTTAATTTTGTTTGAAATGATTTTCAATGACCAAAACCAGTTCTTCTACCCTCATTGGTGTTGATCATAAGGTTGAGAGAGTTGTTCTCTCTGAACTTCAAACTTATAAAACCACATAAAAAGGGAAGGATTGTTTTTCACCATTCCATTGGCTAACTTTACCATCTTAGCTTTTTCTAATAAAAAAGTTACATTATTTAGTGAAAACATAGAGGATAATATTTATCAAGTCAATAGAAATATGATTTAAATGTGTGCACTAAATTCTAAAATTAATAATAGAAAATTAAAATTTAGTAAAAAATACTGTAAAATAAAAAATAGAGTGATTATAATACTTACTGTGTTTCATGGATTTCCAGGTGAGTACACCAACAAACATTATAGGGAATTTAAAGAAGTATGTAATGGATTTAGAACCAGGGTAGTCACTGAGCCTTAAATTTGTTGTGAGGTTTTCCTTTTCTCTCTTGAAGGGGTATCCAAGGAGTGGACCTAAAACCTAAAACCTGGAGAAGTTACCTCACCGATTGATCCAAAGAGAGAATTACATTATAAATTCTTCCCTACTTCAAGGAGTTTTAAACTATGGAAGGAGATATGTGGGATCAAACAAGTAACCAGAGAAACTCTCTATGAGTTTTGGGAGAGGTTAAAAAAACAACCACATGCTTCCCACACTATCTCTATGAGTAATTTTATTTCTTGATATTCATTTACCATGGATTGATAGAGAATTACTAGAACCTATATGAAACTTCTTCAGGAGGATCACTAATTGATAAGTCATTGTTTGAAATAACTGATTAAAAGAACCTCCCCAAATTCCAAACTATTTGGTAAGAGAATAGAAATAGAGGTGTGAGTGAGGGAAGAAGTTTCAAATAACTTTCAATAGAAAATAAATTTTAATAACTAACATATATAATGATAAAACTAGTTGGGAACAAAGTGTAAGAGTCATTATCAACCACACACCCTCGGGTCTTCCAGTTATGTTATTCTCAGGAGAATTTCATTGATGGGTGCCTTGAGGTTCATGGGACTAAAATTTATGATTCCATGTTCTGTAGGAATTTATAAAACCAACCAAAAATAATTTAAGGATTAGATATTTCACAACCAATCAATATGGATATGGAAACTAATAGAAACAAATACCTCCATTCCATCAAGCTTCTTAACAAAATTATTAACCCCCTTTATTCCAAAGACAAAGATTTCAACCATCCATAAGTTACCAAAAAGTACAAGTATGAGATCCTTCTATAAAGGAAATAATGAGATAGATAATAGAATCTCAAAATATTCAATAGAAAACTCTCATCACTAATGGTCCAGATTTGAAGAAACTAAAAGGATAGTTTGTCGAACTCATGACCACCCTCAATAATATAGAAAACCAAGGATTAGGTAAGATTCCTACTCAAGAAATTCCTAACCCTAAATTAAATTTTAGTTTTATTACATTAAGGAGTGAAAAGGATCCTGAAAAAATTGAAATATTACACTTGGAGATCAAAGATGGAAGTAATCAACAACATGCACCTGATGGATTTGCCCAAGAAAAAACACTTGGGGAGGAATCATTAAAGACACCCCATGAGAATAAAGATAAAGGAAAATTTGAAATTAAAGATCCAAAAAAACCTAAACCGCCCTTCCCAACGAAGATACAATCTACAAATAAAACCAATAAATAATCACAAAAATAGGAGATGCTATAATTATTACAAAAAGTAGATATTAATATCCCACTATTAGAAGGTATCCACTAAATCCCAAGGTATTAAAAATTAATTAAATACATTTTCACTAGAAGAAGAATATTCCAGGTTAATGAATAGGTTATATTAGGTAAGAATGTTTTTACCCATTTTACCACTCAAATCCCCTTGAAATACCAAGATCCACATATCCCCTACAAAATTAGAAAACTTGTGTTTTATAATGAATTATGTGATCTAGGAGCTTCAATTAATGTCATAAAATATTCCATATATTATTATTTATAAATGGAAAAATTAAATCCCACATGAGTGGTTGTGTAACATTCAAACTGAGCCACTTCCTACCTAGTTGGAGTTCTTGAAGATGTCTTGGTAAGTGTACAAGGTTACCCATTCCCCGCAAAATTCTACATTCTCAACATGGAAGAAAAAAGTGGTAAAGATAATTATCCCATAATTATATGCTGATTATTCCTAAATACTAATAAAACCATAATAAATGTCAATGAAGGCACCATTTCTTTGACTTTGGTGAGGAAATAGTGGATTTCAAAATCTTTAATTCAATGAAACACACGCATGAAGAGAACTCTATTTTTTACATTAAAACATTTTGAATTATCTTGTTATAATAAGGATGAAATTGAAATGTTTTATGATTTAATAAGACTAGAAGAATCCTTGGAAACAACCAACCTGTATTATAATTTTTTTTAAAATTAAGTTAATCTAGAAATAGTTTTGGGTGTTGAACAATTTGAAGAAATTGATAAAAGTTATTTTTATGAGTTACTTAAATATGCTACTAATATTTCTACCTTACATGCACAGGTTTCTAACACGGAGAACACTGAGCTGAAAATATATTTAGAAAACACCTTGATTTATAATTAAATATACTTTTATCAAATTTTAAATATGATTTTTTAAAGAAAAATGAGAAGCAACCAGTTATAATCTCAAATAATTTAAAAAATAACCAAGAACACCAATTATTGAAAATTATAAAACATAATGCTAAGGAACTAAGATAAAAATTAGGAGAAATACCAAGGATTATCCCTACCACATGAATGCATATGATTTTCTAGAAAAATAATCAAAACTAGTTAAATAACCCTAAATGAAGCACAAACTGACCCTTATGAAATTAGTAAAAAAAGTTGTAGAAATACTTTTAATATCTAGAATAATATACCCCATATATAACTCATAATGGGTGAGTCCTATAAAAATTGTCTGAAAGAAAACTAGATATGAAGTTGTAAAAAATAAGAAAAATAAGTTAGTACCTCCAAGAATTTATAACAACTATAAATTTTTCATAGATTATAGAAGATTGAACCATGTTACCAAAAAGGACCACTTCCCCATACCATTTATGGAGAAAATGTTAGAGAAGATGGATTAAAAATAGAATTATTGTTTCCTTGATGGATTTTTTGGGTATTTTCAAGTCCCAATAGTTTATGAGGACTAAGAAAAGACCCCCTTTACAAGCCCCTTCTATATATCTTCCTACCGATAAATTCATTTTAGTCTTTACAATACCCTAGGTACCTTTCAGCACTACATGGTAAGTATATTTTTATACCTGATTAAGAACTTCCTAGAGGAATTACTTGATGGATTCATTATTTATGGGACTTGTTTTCAAAGTTTTCTAAAGAGTCTATAGAAAGATTTAAAAAAATTATTGAGAAAATTTGATTTTAAAATTTGAAAAATGCCATTTAATGGTAGAAAAAGGAATTTTTTTGGGCCATTTAATTTCTAAAGGTGGGATTGATGTTGACAGAGCCGAAGTTAATGTTATTTCCACTCTTCCTTACCCCACCACTATTAAGAAAATCATTTAATTTCTAGGTCACTTTGGATTTTATAGAAGTTTTATGAGGGACTTTAGTGAAATTTCTTATCCCTTAAATAACCTACTTAAGAAGGAAATTGATTTTTTTAATGATCCATGTAAGACAAATTTTTAAAAATTAATAAAATTCTTAACCACTTCCTCCATTATATTTCCACTAAACTATGTTAAACCCTTTGATATTTTGTGCGATACTACCAACCGAGCTGTAAGATATATGCTTTCCCAAATTATTTATAGACTTAAACCAGTGATATACTAAACTTCATATACACTTGAAACTTCCCAAATTAACTACACAACAATAAATAATGAGTTTTTTATTATTGTAAAATCTTTATAAAAATTTCATTCTTATCCTTCACAGATTAAAGTAACTATTTATTTTTATCAGGTAGTCTTGAGATATTTGATCAAGAAAACTGATAAAAATAAGATACTAGTGAGATATATGTTGCTTCCATAATAGTTTGACCTAGAAATTAATGAAAATAAGGGTTGTGAAAATATGGTGGCATACCACATGAGCCAACCGCCTCAGACTACTAAGGTAAGTTCAATACCTAAAACCAATTTGGATGATTCATTCCCTAGTGAAAAACATTACAACCTCACACAATTAACTTGGTACACTAATATAGTGAATTTTCTGGTCACAAAAGGTACCCTCCTTCTCTAAACATCAAAATACTAAATTGAAATTTGAATAAAAATACTATGTATAGGAGGTCCCTTATTTATGAAAAATTTGCAACAACCAAGTCATTAGAAGGTACATCCTTATAGAGGAAATGAGATATGTACTTTCTTTTTATCATACACTTGCATATGGAGGCTATTTTATTCCTTAAAAAACAACAATAAAGTTTTTGGAATATAGATTATTTTGGCCCTCACTTTTTAAAAATTTACATGATTTTATAAAAAATGTGCAAAATGTAAGTTTATTTGTGGGATTTACAAAATACATGAGATTCCCCAAAAACCTTTTATTTTTTGTGAATTTTTTGTTATATGGGGAAGTGATTTCATGGGACAATTTCCCATATCATTTGGATTTTCCTATATCTTATTAGCAGTAGATTATGTTTCTAAATAGATTGAGGAAAAATCCACTCAAACTGATGATTTAAAAACAGTGATTGAGTTTCTAAAATCAAATTTTTTTTAGGTTTGAAATACTTAAAGCTATAATAATTACTAAGGAAACCACTTATAAAATAAGAACATAGTGGTCATTATGAAGAAATATGGGGTGAACCATAAAAATTCAACTGCCTACCACCCACAGATGAAAGGATTAGATGAGGTATCCACCATATAGTTTAAAATAATTTTGAAAAAATGTACATCCCAATTGAAAATATCGGAGAAGGAAATTATAAGATGTGTTGTGGGGATATAGAAATACTTTTAAAACCCCATTAGGTATGTCACTGTACACAATATTTTATGGTAAAAATTGTCATCCTTTTGAGTTGTAGCACAAAGCCCATTGGGATATCAAAATAGTGAACCTAGAGTTTAACAAGGCTAGAGAATATAGGAATCTTCAAATAATAGATCTTTAGGAGTTGAGAAGATAGGAATATGAGAAATGACTATTGTACAAGGAGGAAATAAAATATTCCTTAAAAAAATTAATCTAGAAAAGAGAATTCCAAGTTGGAGGCAGAGTGTTGTTATTCTCTTCAAGGATGAATCTCTTCCCTGGTAAGCTTCATTCCAGGTAGACTAGCCCTTACAAAATAATTAATACATATCCTTTTGGTTCAATTTATATTAAAGGTGAGAGTTCAAAGAAAACATTCAAGGTGAATGAATAACAACTGAAAAAGTACTAGGAGTATTTATGGAATTAATATATGGAGGATTCTAGACTCCTTTCCATTGATGAATAGAGAACTATTAGGTTATCTCTTTCCCTTATAATTGGTATAGCTTATCATTTTATTTTGAAATATTTTTCTTGAATAAATTCATATTGGAATTCAATTAGAAATATGTTTGGACCAAGTTTGGGGGAGAGGGGAAAAGTAGTCTTAGGATATAATTAATTTTTTTTTATATTTTATATTTAACTTTTTTTTAAATATTAATCCATTTAAATAACATTTAAATAGTTTTTGTAGCTTTCTGTTTTCATAGTGTAAATTAATAAATGAAAAAATGAAAAAAAACTGACCATCAATTGTTTTCTTGCATAATTGAATACCTTTCTAGGATCTAAGTATTGAATTTATTTTGAATTACTGAATGTCATTGATTGATGAGTGAGAATAACCTATTTTATATGGATTTTTTTTGAAAACAAGGGAAATAGAGTAAAAAATGAAACAATCATTGTAGAATCAAACTTATAGCATGTGGTCATTGTAATTTTGAACTCAATCATGGGTAACATAACCTTTTTGATTTTATAACACCTCATTAAGCCTCTCTAAAATAAATTCATATAATCCTTTTAAAACTGGAATAAAAATAGGTTATTGGGATCCCACAATGAATATCTGATATAATGGTACTGTGTGTGTGAGTAACCCTTTTTTCACAATGCTCTACATATACATAGATGGAAAAAATTCAAATAAATAAATAAAGTTCTCATTTTTAAAAAATTAATTCATTTAGGTGAGGGTAATATTAATCCAATGAAATGGGTAATTAAATTATAAGAATATCATTTAGTGAGTATCAATGATGTATGAAAATGAACTTTGGTTAAGTTTTAGAATGAGGGAAACATGGATGTTCTAGTTTTTATAATTTTAATTCCACTTAAATCTATGAAATTCATGAGTGGATCTAGAATTTTAATTTGAATGGAAATATAAGAGTGTGTGAAAGTAAAAAAATGAGGAATGACCATTTGGTGGATGAATTATTTGATTTCTTAAATTCTATCTGAGTATTTGAAGTTAAGAAGAATAATAAAAATCTTTGGAATTCAATGATAGAATTTATTAGTAGTGTAATAAGTTCAAGTGTGGGGGAGTGATACAAGCCATTTTGTTTTATGTTTTTGTCTCTTATTTATTGTAAATACCCCTAATTTAATCTCATTACCTAGTTGATTTATAGATTTTGGAAACTCTGTCATAAGAGGGACTTAATATGGAAATGAACTTAGATAGTATTTTATTGATTTATTTTTAAGGAATCTAAAACTTATTTCATTATATTGAATTTGATATGGCACTTTGAAAAAACATGTTTTTACTTTGTAGATCATCGAACATTGAAAAGGAATGGATCAACCATGACACCCCTTCTTATAGTTGATCTAGTCACCAAGAGGGAGATTCCACAAAGGCAATTGACTATGAGATAAATATTATTATAGTCAATCATTCTACTAAAGACTCCACGGTTGATCTACGAAAAAGAATGATAGGAAATTTTCGGCTAAGAAAAGCAACCACACAATAGGAAATGCATCTACTATGACCATACAAGTAACAAAGGAAAGTGAACATGCCTTTTTTAAAGTGACCATAAATTATATCTATCATTGAAAATTACAAAATCTAAAAAAAATTAGTAGATGTATGGAACTTACATTCTAAATAAATGGAGTTTTGAAGACACCCCTTCTCATGGTCAATCAACACAATCAACCGTGCAAACTTTTCCCCACCCCAAATCTTGAATGAATACATTTAGTATGATGAAGGTGAACCAAATTTCTAAGGGAGTCACAATTATACATTGATTACAATGGAGATCCACACTGACCAAAGATGAGATCCAACTAAGTACAACATGATTGAAATCATCCTTTTCATGCCACCTATGAAGATTTATAATTCCACTCCACCATGAAGGATATTTCCACTTGATGCCACCAGATCCATGAGATAAAGAAGAAAGATCCAATATTAATCTTAGGGGATCAATAATCACTATTTTAATTACTTGTTCCATCACATGTGGATTCATGATCATCTTATTATTGGTGTCGTGTTCCTGTCCTTCAGAGAGTCTGAGCGAATTTATAAACAAGATGACCAAATATAGATTTGAGAGAGCACTAAGTTTAATATGAATAGAAAAATTGTAGCGCCCCGACCCCAGTTACCCAGAGTCAGTTCATTGTTACATAACATTGGCATGATCACAAAAGATAAATTCTCGAAAGACCGATTAGTTTAATAGCCTTGGAATCACTAGATACATTCATAAAGTTTACGTTACATCATAAAGTGAAAAATTACAACAACATCTTGTATCTACAGACCACACTCATATACCCTCATACTATCCCCATAGTTCATTCATAAAATACTTCTTCACATCTTGGTAAAAATAAAACATAGAAAGGGGTGAGCTCATATGCCCAGTAAGGATAACAATAAAGTGGAAACTTTCATAAATAAGCATAAACATTTAAGGCAATGTATAACTAAAACAAAAGCCTTTTAAACTTGAACTTCAGCATAATATGGCAGAAAAAAATGAAATAATTCCATTTACTTATTCACATGGATATTCTACTTATCGAATAATCACATGCAATATCAATAAGCACTTTCATAATGATGGAATGCATAATGCCAGACTATCATAACCACATAGTCAAGGACTTCTTCCAAGACTACAAATAAGATTTTATCAAGGCCTTATGCCAAGACACTAGTTTGTCTCATGAGACCTACCGATGCATCGAGGTGCTATAGCGGGCTCCACCCGTCACTTATTAAGTCCAATGCATTCCTCATCTGAACAGGTTTAAATATAACATAAACAATCATATTAAAACTAGCATATGAAATTTCAATAATTTATTCATAAACCATGAATGGTATAAAAATAACACATCCAAAATCAAACATGTCACAAAACCTTCAATACTATATGGATGTTTTGTATCATAACAAATCAACTTCAAATAAGCTTAAAATCCATCAAAGGATGTTGACATAGATGAAATCAAAACTATTTGAGAGAAATATCTCTTTTTTTGAAATAATTTAAAAGCCACATAATTAAAACATTTACTTTGAAAATATTCTTATAAGATTTTAAGGGAAGCTTTGATGATTTTATAACGGCATAAAATAGCCACACCTGCCGTATAAGTTAAAAAAAGACATTCTTACCTTAATTCTGTCAAAAAGGTTAAAAAAGACCTTGTTTGGAAAATGACAGAAATATTCCTTTATAATTATCTTATAAAAAGTCAAAAAAGGGTATAAATTGCTTTAACCCATATTCTGTAAAATAGTAAGAATGATTTGAAATACATTTTTAAGAAACATGGATGTGGATGATAAAGAGGTCCCAGTAGATAATTACGTATAAACAACCTCGGATAATGAAGAGATTGTGAAATAAAACCTTACCTTGTAATTTTACTTGGTCGAGGGTAGGTTAACCTCCTGTATAATAGTTAAATCATTGTTATTGAATTATACAAGAATCATATACATAAATATGATATCATATTTGATCTTTTAATATTTCTTTATTAATAATATTTTAGATTATCGTCGTTTCGGGTGTTCACTTACTCGTTTTCTTTTATATGTTTTGTTACATAAGACATGTTTTTTATCCATAGGTTGTATCTTATTCATGTCCAGAATTATATCAAGTACTTAAACATTATTTTTAATCATCAAATGAAAATTAGTCTTGAATGGATACGATGGGGAATGAATCTCATCGCATTCGTGGAGACAGTAAGCCATACATATGCACGAGCGACAATATCATTATTTTGATATTAAAATCGTATACAATTGGATGGTATATCATATATACAAAATCCTTATAATGTTATATTTATCATTTACTTCAATTACACATCATTATCATACCCATCCAAATAATAATGTTTTGAATAACAATTACACCACGACGTGGAGACGGTAAGCAGTACGTACGCACGTATGGTGACATGTCATCCAAGGGATGGATAGAATACTGAATATGGTTGTACCATATTTATAATAACATCACAGTATATTTAATATACTGGAGTTATTATTTTATAACGTAAATAACAAAGAAAGAAGAAGTGGAAGAAGAAAGGAACTTGAAAGAGGGTGGTGAAAACATTACCTCTTCTTCAGGTTCTTCCTTTTGATTTGATAAAAAGGGCTTCTTAGGTTGCCTTTCTGATCAAAATAAGGCCACTAGGTTAAATTGAGGGAATATTAGAGGATATTTTGGCAGGTTTTGGCCGATCCAATAGGCTTTGAAGGTGTGAATTAGAGATAATGGGTAGTGCCCTTTTATAAGAGGGGTGAGGGGAACCTTAGGAAAAGCTAGAAATATTATTTTATAATAAATTCATATTTGGTTTATAATAGCTCCAAAGTAGATTATTTAAAGGTTAATGTGGGGATAGGTTGAAAACCACTCAACCAATAGGTTTTAGACAGGTTTGAGTCACTATATTAACTTTATCTTTTTTATTTAACTCTTAGTTAAATAGTTTGACATTTACCATGTCTCTTTCTATTTTTATATTATATCGTTAATAAACTTACTATATACTTCTAAGAGACCCCCAAGTGGTCCATTAATGATACAAATATAATTATATAATTTCTTTTTCCGAACCTTATATTTTTAGGAATAGAATATCAATTAATAATATAATATTTGTTTTAAAAACTACTTTATGTCAACTTTGACACTATTTAATAATTGATTTTTTTTAGTCTTGAAAACTTTATTAATTCGAAGAAAAATCATTTAAGTAATCCTAAAATGTCATTTTAACCAATAAAATTTGTGTATTTCATCAAAACTTTCAAATTATATTTATTTTAATATTTATAATACCAATTATTTGATTCTTTCATTAATAAGGAAAATACTGCATCATTATTATGTCATAAATAAATTTAATTATTCAATTTCTAAAAATTATAAATAAAATCCCATTATGTAGGAAATAGTTTTATATTTCTAATGAATATTTATAGTAAAAAATATAACATATATAACCCTATGTAAAAAAATTTTTTCTAAAAGATATATGCTTAGGTCATTTTTGTATTTACTCTAACTTAATTAATATAAAGTGTCATTATCACTTACAAGTGGCTCCATGGGGTCCCAAAATCGACCCAAATATGACCATGGTCAGACATGTGTCAACCAATATGGTTAAGAAACGTTTTAGGGTAATTTAATATTTTTATAATATTATTTTTTTACCCTTTTTTACCGGATTTACCCTTTAACCATGGTAAAAAAAATATTTACCGAAGTAATTATTCAAAATGTCTAAAAATAAAAGTTACCTATTTACAAAATTCGGACCTCATGATTCCAAATATGGAATCCATTTTTATAAATTCAAAACACAAAATTGGCATAAATTAATTTAAAATTAATTCCTGTTGTCAAAACAAAAAACGTGTTTTTATGAAATAATAACTATCAAAAGATTGACACTTGTTTATGTCGAATTTAAATGTGAAATTACATATAATGACCTACATTGTATTAAATGATAAAAATATAATCTAATTATACTTACAAACCATTTAAATTCATAATTTATCACTATTAATTATTTCAATTAAAAAAGTTGTTTTAATTAAAATTTAGTAATTTTCACTATTCATCAAAAATTGAAAGTTTTCAAAAAAATACCAAAAAATCACCCTAGGCTAATTTCGATACTAAAAATCCAAAAATGAAGTCCATTTTGAAATATAAAATGTATAAAATTTCAAAAAGTGGGTATTACTATTCATAATGGCTACTTTGATTGGTCGCGATGTGTTAGAATCTTGAAGTTGCGTACAATGAAAGCTATTGCATTATTCAAAGAGAAGTGTACCATGGAAGCTTGAGGTGTTACATTCTCCCCCCTTCAAATAATTTCGTCCATGAAATTTCTAGAATATTACTGCGTAAAAAGACTCGGGAGGTTCTTCATCACAAGTTCCTCGGGTTCCCACGTTGCATCTTCCATCTTATGGTTTCTCCATAAAACTTTTACCGGACAAGTCGTCCGGTTTCTCAGCACTTGTTCTCTTGTATCAAGAATCCTGACGGGCTCTTCGTGATAAGACAGACCGAGTTCCAGTTATAATTCCTCATAAGTGAGTACATGTGTTGGTTCATGCATGTATTTTCTCAACAGTGATACGTGGAACACATTGTGAACTTTGGAGAGATTTGGCGGCATTTCCAAACGATAAGCTACAGCCCCAATTCGATCTAGAATTTCGAAAGGTCCTATGTACCTGGGACTCAATTTACCTTTCTTACTGAAACGTATAACACCCTTCCATGGAGATACCTTCAAGAAAACATGATCTTCTACCTAAAATTCTAAATCCTTCCTTCAGTTATCAGCATAGTTCTTCTGCCTACTTTGAGATGCTTTGATGTGGTCTTGGATTACCTTCACCTTTTATATCGTTTCCTCCACCAGTTCTGGGCCTATGAGTTTTCTTTCACCAACGTCATCCCAACAGGTTGGTGTGCGACATCTCTTTCTTTATAACGCTTTATATGGTGTCATCCAAATACTTGAATGGGAGATATTGTTATAATAAAATTCCACCAGAGGTAAATATTGATCCCACATACCCTGAAAGTCAAGTGAGCAAGATCTCAACATGTCTTCTAAGGTTTGAATAGTCCATTCTGATTGTCCATCAGTTTGAGGGTGGTAGGCAATGCTCAAACGAAGTTCTGTATCCAAGGCCTTCTGAAGACTCTTCTAGAATCTTGATTTAAAACATGGATCATGATTAGAAACAATTGATATGGGTACTCCATGGAGCCTCACAACTTCATTAATATATATCCTTGCTAGACATTCAAGTGGTAGATCTTATCTTATAGCAAGAAAATGTGCTGACTTGGTAAGACGATAAAAAATGACCCATATTTCATCGTTCCTTCTAGGAGTCTTTGGTAGCTCCATGATAAAGTCCATCGTGATATTATCCCATTTCCACTCAGGTATGGGAAGAGGTTTCATGACTCCTCCAGACTGTTTCCTTCCAGCTTTCACTTGTTGAAAAATAATACATCTTGACACAAAATCAGCAATCTCCCTCTTCATGTTGTCCCACCAAAAATGTTCCTTCAAATCTCTATATATTTTGGTGCTCCCAAGGTGTATAGAGAAATTGGAACTATGATAATCATCCAACAATTCCCTTTTTAGATCAGGTATATCAGGAATACAAATTCTCTTCCCAAATTTCAAAATTCCATCTTCATACACAATGTCACTCAATCTCCCATCATTCATAGCTTTAATCTTCTTTTGAAATTCTTCATCATCGGTCTGAGAACTATTTATCCTTTCTAATAAAGATGGTTTGGAAACCATTTGAAAAAGTATTGATGTTTCACCTTCCATGGTTATTCCCATATCCAACTTTACTAGATCCATGAAAATTGGATCCCTTTTAACTCTCATTTGGTTCAAAACTCCACGATCCTTTCTTCTCAAAGCATTTGCCACCTTATTTTCCTTCCTCGGGTGATAGTGTATCGTGAAATCATAATCCTTTATTAGTTCAAGACATATCCTTTTCCTCATGTTGAGTTCTTTCTGTGAGAAAATATACTCCAAACTCTTGTGATCAGTATAAATCTCACATTTTTCACCATAGAGATAGTGTCTCCAAATCTTCAAAGAAAATATTACAGCTGCTAACTCAAGATCATGAGTAGGATATTTTTTCTCATGAATTTTTAGCTGTCGTGATGCATAGGCAATTACCCTATCATTCTGCATAAGGACACAACCAAGTCCTTTCTTCGATGCATCACTATAAATAACAAACCCATCATTCCCCGATGGTAGAGTCAATATAGTAGAATTGACTAATCTTTTCTTCAGTTCTTCAAAACATTCTTCAAACTCTTTTGTCCAAACAAATTTAACCCCTTTATGTGTGAGATTCGTTAATGGGTTAGCCAATCGGGCAAAATTCTGGACGAAATGCCGATAATAACCTGCTAAACCAATAAAACTGCGTACCTCAGTTATACTCGTCAGTGCTGGCCATTCTTGGATTTCCTTGGTCTTAAAAGGATTGATAGAAATTCCATCCTTAGAGACAATATGTCCAAGAAACAAAATCTCCTGAATCCAGAATTCACACTTTCTAAACTTCCCATATAATTCATTTCTTCTTAGAGTCTTCAATATAATGCGCAAGTGATTTTCATGATCTTCGTAGCTTTTGGAGTATACCAAGATATCATCAATAAATACCACTAAAAAATCATCGAGATATTCCTTGAAAACTCTATTCATTAGATCCATGAATATAGAGGGTGTATTAGTCAATCCAAAAGGCATTACTGTAAACTCGTAATGCCCGTACCTGGTTTGAAATGCTGTCTTCAGAATGTCTACCTTCTTCACACACAACTAATGGTATCCAGATCGAAGGTCAATCTTTGAAAAGTATTGAGCTCCTTGAAGTTGGTCAAATAAATCATCAATGTGAGGTAGGGGATACTTTTTCTTTATTGTTATAACATTGATTTCCCTGTAGTCGATACATAACCTCATAGATCCATCTTTTTTCTTAACAAAAAGGATAGGGGCTCCCTATGGAAAAACACTAGGGAGAATAAATCCCTTATTACTCAATTCTTCTAGTTGTTTATTTAGTTAAACTAATTCCACAATGTCCATTCTATAAGGGGTCTTCGATATAGGCCTTGAACCCGGAATTAAATCAATGGAAAACTCAATTTCTCGTTTTGAAGGATGTCCAAGTAAATCTTCCAAAAACACATCTACATATTCTTTCACAATAGGTACATACTCTATTTGAACATTCCTTTCCTCACCCAAAGTTATTTCATTCTCTTCCTCCCCGATAATTGAATTTAGTTGAGCTACTGGGGGTGGATCTAGATAAGAATCAAGTGGTGACGATTCTGCTCTAAAGATAAGGTGTTATTTATCATCATCATCAAAAATCGTAACCTCCTTCTTATTATAATAAATCTTCGCATCATGGTCCGAAATCCAATCCATATCGAGGATCATATAAAACTCAATCATATGTATGGCGATGAGATCAGCAGGTAAATAACATTTATATTCTCTAATGGGAACAGATTCACAAAACTTCGTTGCGATGATACTTCCCTTATAAGTTTTAACTGAAAACTCCCTTGTTAAATCAAATTGGAAATATCTAATTTTCTTAGAAAACTGGGAAGATATGAAACAATGCAAGGATCCAGAATCAAATAAATAATTGGCTAAACTTGAGGAAACCATTAAATTACCTGCTACCACGTCTTTCAGAGCTTCTACCTTAGTAGTAGTGATAACATAATCTTGACCTTGATCCCTTGGCATTTTCTGAGGTAAGTTTCCCTGACGTTTAGGAAATTCATTTGCATAATGTCCCATCTCCCTGCAATTGTAGCATTGAACATCGGTAGCTTCTTTCTTCCCCTTGCAATCACGAGCTTAGTGGCCTTTTTCACCACACTTGTAACAGACTCCCATTCCTTTCAAGAAAGTACCAGGGTGTTTCTTCCCACATTTACTACAAGATGGATATTCAACTTTTCCTTTCTTCATTTTATTTCCATTCCCAAAGTGATCAGAAGATCTCTTCTTCTCTTGATTTACTTTAAAGTCGTAAGACTTAGAGAATTCCTTTTCTGTCTTGATAGCACATGAGAAAATATCTTCATACGACGAGAAGGATTGTGAGATTAATGATCAATGGAGAAATGGTTTTAACCCATCAAAGAAACGATCAATCTTACTTCTTGGGTTATGTATATAATCTGCAACATGCCTTTCTAACCTTGTAAAGTTAGACTCGTACTTTGCAAAATTCTCGTCCTCCTTTTTCCTTAGACTCAGAAATTGTCTTTCCGTATCCGCTCGATAGTCATGAGGAAAGTATTTTTCTAAGAAAATATCTTTAAACTACCTCCATTCCATATTTTATACTTCATCATCTTCCTTCGTGTTTTGAATCAATGACCACCATTGATTAACATCTCTAGTGAGGCGGTAAACTGCCATTAAAACTTTTTCCCTTTCGCTACTCCCCAAGGCATGGAATATTTTCTCTAAGGAATTTATCCATTGCTTAGCTACTAGTGGATTTGTACCCCCATTGAATGTTTTTGGTTTTTGCCTCATGAAGAGATCTAACATTGATCCTCCATGTTGCGGATCAGGGTGCTCCATATAGGTAAGGTTATTATTCATAACCTGAGTGAGTTGTCCTAGTATGGTGATTAGCTGATCAGAACCAGTTGCATCACCAGCTCCACTATAATTATCTTGAGCAGGAGGGAAATCCCTACAAGGAGTGCGTGTATTGATACGGGTTCCATTCCTTCCACTAGGCTCCATTTATAAACAATGGCATACACTAGATTATTTTATGAATCACAATACATAAATCCAAACTTGTAAAACACTTAACATAAATTGAACAGTTTATGGATATAATCCATAATCATAAAAATGTTTTCCTTGAGTAAGTATATACTCAAAAACCCTTCATAATGGTTTGTAAATAAAATGAGAATTATCCTAAGCATATCCCTTGGGAGTGTCGTAACCAAGAGTGTAGCAAGGACCGTTGTCGTGCACCAGTTCTCGTTCGAGTATAGCTCAAAGCGTTGTTTTCGGGTTTTACCCCTAGGTACATCTATGCCAGAGCCGCCTCTACCTGCTCGTATCCAGACAGGGATGTATTGCACAGAAAACTCACAAAATCTCTATAATACCAAAATTCTAGGAAGTTCTTCTATACTAATCCTCAAAGTCTATCTTAGGGCTATGTGCTCTAATCATAGTTTATCTAAATCTAGATTCCAAGGTTTGTATTAAACATTCTCTAATACAAACTGTAACACCCAGACCCCAGTTATCCAGAGTCGGTGCATTATTACATAACATTGGCATGACCACAAAAGATAAAGTCTCAAAATATCGATTAGTTTAGTAGCCTAGGAATCACTAGACACATTCATAAAGTTTACATTACATCATAAAGTGAAAAACTACAACAACATATTATCTCCATAGACCACACTCATATCCCCTCATACTATCCCTGTAGGTCATTTATAAAATACTTCTTCACATATTGGGAAAAATAAAACATATAAAGGGGTGAGCTCAGATGCCCAGTAAGGATAACAATATAGCAGAAACTTTCATAAATAAGCATAAACATTTAAGGCAATTTATAACTAAAACAAAAGCCTTTTAAACTTGAAATTTAGCATAATATGGCAGAAATAAAATGAAATAATGCCATTTACTTATTCACATGGATATTCTAGTAATCAAATAATCACATGCAATATCAATAACCACTTTCATAATGATGGAATGCATAATGTCAGACTATCATAACCACATAGTCAAGGCCTTGTCCCAAGACTACAAATAAGATTTTGTTAAGGCCATGTTCCAAGACACTAGTTTGTCTCATGAGACCTACCAATGCATCAAGGAGCTATAGAAGGCTCCACCCATAACTTATTAAGTCCGATTCATTCCTCGCATGAACATGTTTAAACATAACATAAACATTCGTACTAAAAATAGCATACGAAATGTAAATACTTTCTCCATAAACCATGAATGGTATAAAAATAACACATCCACAATCAAAAATATCACAAAACCTTAAATACTATATGGAAGTTTTTTATCATAATAAATCAACTTCAAATAAGCTTAAAATCCATCAAAGGATGTTGATATAGATGAAATCAAAACTATTTGAGAGAAATATCTCTTTTTTTGAAATCATTTAAAAGCCACATAATTAAAACATTTACTTTTAAAATATTCTTATAATCTTGTAAGGGAAGCTTCAATAATTTTATATCGGCGAAAAATAGCCACACCCACCGTATAAGTTAAAAAAAAGACATTCTTACCTTAATTCTGTCGAAAAGGTTAAAAAGGACCTTGTTTGGAAAACGACGGAAAGATTCCTTTATAATAATATTATAAAAAGTCAAACAAGGGTATAAATGGATTTAACCCAAAGTCTGTAAAATATTAAGAATGATTTGAAATACATTTTTAAGAAACATGGATGTGGATGATAAAGAGGTCCCAGTAGATAATTACATATAAACAACCTCGGATAATGAAGAGATTGTGGAATAAACACTTACCTTGTAATTTTCCTTGGTCAAGGGTAGGTTAACCTCCTGTATAATAGTTAAATCGTTGTTATTGAATTATACAAGAATCATATACATAAATATGATATCATATTTGATCTTTTAATATTGTTTTATTAATAATATTTTAGATTATCGTCGTTTTGGGTGTTCACTTACTCATTTTCTTTTATATGTTTTGTTAAATAAGCCGTGTTTTTTTTCCATATGTTGTATCTTATTCATATCCAGAATGATATCAAGTCCTTAAACATTATTTTTAATCATAAAATGAAAATTATTCTTGAATGGATACGACAGGGAATGAATCTCATCGCGTTCATAGAGACGGTAAGCCGCACGTACGCTTGAGCAACAATATCATTCTTTTGATATTAAAATCGTATATAATTGGATGGTATATCATATATACAGAATCATTATAATGTTATATATATTATTTACTTCAATTACACAACATTATCATACCCATCCAAATAATAATGTTTTGAATAACAATTACACCACGACGTGGAGACAGTAAGTCGTACGTACGCACGTATGGTGTCATGTTATCCAAGGGATGTATATAATTATGAATATGGTTTTACCATATTTATAATAACATCATAGTATATGGAAGATACTAGAGATATTATTTTAGAATGGAAATAACAAATAAAGAAGAAGTGGAAGAATAAAGGAACTTGAAAGAGGGTGGTGAAAACATTACCTCTTCTTCGGGTTCTTCCTTTTGATTTGATCAAAAGGGCTCCTTAGGTTGGCTTTCTGATCGAACTAAGGAATCTAGTTTTAAGTGAGGGAATCTGAGTGAATATTTTGGCATGGTTTGGATGATCCAAAAGGCTTTGAATGTGTGAATTAGAGAGAAGGGGGAGTTCCCTTTTATAAGAGGAGTGAGGGGCACCTTAGGAAAAGCTAGAAATATTATTTTATAATAAATTCATATTCGGTTTATAATGGCTAAAAAGTAGATTATTTAAAGTTAAATGTGGGGATAGGTCGAAAACCACTCAACCAATAGGTTTTAGACAGGTTTGGGTCACTATATTAACTTTATCTTTTTTATTTAACTCATAGTTAAATAGTTTGATATTTACCATGTCTCTTTGTATTTTTATATTATATAGTTAATAAACTTATTATATACTTAAAAGAGACTCCAAAGTGGTTCATTAATGATAAAAATATCATTATATAAATCCTTTGTCTGAAACTTAGATTTTTAGGAATAGAATATCAATTAATAATATAATATTTGTTTTAAAAACTCCTTTATGTCAATTTGGAAACTATTTAATAATTGATTTTTGTTAAAGTCTTAAAAACTTTATTAATTAGAAAATAATTCATTTAAGTAATACTAACATTTCATGTTAACCAATAAAATTTTTGGATGTCATCAAAACTTTCAAATTATATTTATTTTAACATTTATAATACCAATTATTTGATTCTTTCATTAATAAGGAAAATACTCCATCATTATTGTGTCATTAATAAATTTAATTATTAAATGTCTAAAAATTATAAATAAAATATTATTATGTAGGAAATTGTTTTATATTTCTAATTAATATTTATTGTCTAAAATATAACATATATAAGCCTATGTAAAAATTGTTTTTCTAAAAGATATATGCTTATGTCATTTTTGTATTTACTTTAACTTAATTAATATAAAGTGTCATTATCACTTACAAGTGGCTCCATGGGGTCCCAAAATCGACCCAATGATTCCCATGGTCGGAAATGTATCAACAAATAGGGTTAGGACATGTTTTAGGGTAATTTAATATTGTTATAATATAATTTTTTTACCCTTATTTACCGGATTTACCTTTTAACCATGTTAAAAACAATATTTACCGAAGTAATTATTCAAAATGTCTAAAAATAAAAGCGAACTATTTATACAATTTGGACCTCCTGATTCCAAATATGGAATCTATTTTTCTAAATTCAAAACACAGAAGTGGCAGAAATTAATTTAAAATTAATTCCCGTTGTCAAAACAAAAAGCGTGTTTTTATGAAATAATAACTATCAAAAGATTGACAGCTTTTTATGTCAAATTTAAATGTGAAATTATATATAATGACCTACATTGTATTAAATGATAAAAATATAATCTAATTATACTTCCAAACCATTCAAATGAATAATTTATCACTATTAATTATTTCGATTAAAAAAGTTGTTTTTAATTAAAATTTAGTAATTTTCACTATTCATCAAAAATTGAAAGTTTTTAGAAAAATACCAAAAATTCACCCTAAGCTAATTTCAATACTCTGAATCCAAAAATGAAGTCCATTTGAAAGATAAAATGTATAAAATTTCAAAAGTTGGGTATTACTATTCATAACGACTACTTTGATTGGTCACGGTGTGTTAGAATCTCAAAGTTGTGTACAATGCAAGCTATTGCATTATTCAAAGAGAAGCATACCGTGGAAGCTTGGGGTGTTACAAAAATCATCAGTATCATGTATTTATGAGAATTATTATTGAAAATATCAACTCACCATTGAATATATAAACACATGGTGAATTTAAATATTAAACTCTAGTTAAGAAATATCATCATATAAGTCAACCTACCGAGAATTGTGTAACCACTAGAATTGGCGGTTTGAATTCGTTGGACGATGATGAAATTTTTTAAGTTGTAGATGATTTTAAATACAACACGATAGAAAAAGTATAACATGATTTAATGTTGAGAAAAAATAGTGTTACCTGAAACTAATTAAATAACGAGGGCCAATCCCATTCTGTTCAAACCCAATAATATAATTAAGTCCACATGCTCAGCACATGAAACTCCTTATATGTGAGTTTTTTCTTTATAAGTCAAGTTTCATAGCTGAAAATGAATTATCCATAGGAAATTACATCACTTAATTTTTTTAAGGGAGATAGGTTTTTTATTTGAAGTGTCCTGACATGATGACCGTCATATTTTTCACATGAAATCAATCAAATAAGTGATTGTAGTATCATAATTTTAGATAAAAATTGGGCAATCTGGGTTCATTGGAATAGAAATTGATGCACGTCAGAGGGAATCTATAAAATATTAAAGAGGGAAGGGTAAGATGGGGTGTTCAGTGGTGGATCAACATGATATTTTTTATACTTTTCTTTCAATTTTTTTTATTTTCACTCTCCTATGATGGCACACTAATCCATTAGTGGTCAAGCCAAGGATATTTCTTCCCACCCTATGATGAATTATAGTTTTCTATAATAAATAATCATATCTTTAAATATTAAGTAGTGTTTATATGCATAGGTTTTGGGAGGATCTTATTCTTATATTCATTTAAATAAAATTCTTACCTTCTACACTAGTTACACACATATGAAACTTGGAAATATCACTAATTACGATAGTTAAATAATGGGGTAACTCAAGGGTGATTGGTGATATTTGATCCCTAGGCTAGGTAAGGGCAGATCATAGAGTGATCATTTTAAATCTATGTTCCAAATAAAAATTTCTAAGAGAAGCTAATCTTATATTTCCTTTGATTAGATAAATGATTGGGGATCTAATTTGAATAATGATTCATAGGTAAGTGAGGAGAGTAATTTGAGGCCAGAAAAATATGTTTTTAGCCTCAATTTGTTTAATCAATCAATTTCATCATCAATGTTAAAATTTTTGAACCCAAGTAAACAAAATTAAAACAACTTCAAAGAATTATATTATCTAAATAAAATCTAATCCACACTAATAATATATTTAATTCATGTTCAATTTCTTTGCTGAGAACTCTGTTACTATTTCACATTAATAAATATTTATAATTTAGCACAATTATCTTTATATTGATAGTTTAATGTTAAACTAATGATGAGAATAATTCTGAGAAACAAATTCCTTTTTTTGAAATCATTTTACCACTAGTTGTGATTTTTATCTTTTATTTACATGATATTATTCTTTCAAATGGAAAAACTAGTTGTTTTTATAGTTCTCATTTCCATTTACATAATTTAGTCATCTCCCTAGATCCATTGGATTTATACAAATTCATCTTTTCATTCATTACTAAATTCTATTGAATTGATTCAATGAGTGTTTCATCTTCTTATAAGATTTTTTTTATTTTCCCCACATCCATTAGAAGAATAAATTTCATACCATCCCCAAACCTATGAACCAATATTCTAACTCTATTAGATATATTCAATTGATTTGGTTTATCTGTACCGCTTGGCTCTTATCTTAGTACCAAAGACTTAATTTTTAGTGCTCTTCCTTAAAATTCATCCATAATTGAACTTTCTAGAATTTCATTTACTGGTTTTACCTTTAAGAATCCAGTTTTTTCATTTTAGATCTACAAATTTTTTAAACTTTCAGTATTCTTTCTCATATTCACTTGGATGTCAATATTTGATTTTTTTCAATCAAATTATTTCTACGCCAAGTTTCTATCCTTCCATACGACCTTCTAATCGAAGTGAATATCATAGATCCTAACAATTTTTCTATTATCATATCCTATAACTGATATAAAAAATTTTCCTCTCTATAAACAATGAGAAAATATACATTATATTTTTTACTTAAGCTTGACTTGATCACATAAAAAACTCACAAAGACTTTAAGGTGGCCGAATTTTGTTCGTTTTTGGACTGTAGATTCTATAGAAGTTCCTAACTGACCACTGAAGCCATACTCATATTGAAAAGGTATGTAGTTGTGTTGAATACCTCTAATAAAATTTTTATAGATATTATAGAGTGCATCCACATTCTTAAATCCTTTTTAGTTAACATTTGATTCATCCTTTTATCCACACCATTTTTCTATGATGTTTTAGGAACTATCATCTCATGCCTTTTCCTTTTTTTTTGAAAAATTTTCATAATTTTTATTTGATATATTCACCACCATTTTTGAAAAAAATAAATGTTAAATTTCAATAAATTTACCTTTATCCAAGTCTTTTCTTTAAATAATGTCATGAAGCACATCAAATTTATAATTCAAAAAGTAAATCCATATTTTATCATAGAATAATTAATGAAATTTATAAAATTGAGGGAACTTACTAAGGATTGAATAGGGGAAGGTATGAAAATATCTATGTGAACTTGTTCCAAATTCCATGATCTAGGATTCCGCCTATTAAAGTTGAAAGATACCCTTCTTTGTTACCCCAGTACAAAAATTTCTCACCTTCTTATATCCATGTGATAAAAAATTAGTATTAATTTATCTATTAAAACTTTCATATTGTTCTAATTGAGGTGACTGGACCTACAATTCTAAACTTCTAAACATTTTGATGTTTTAGTTATAACCATTGAAATACCATCCAAACTTATGATTGAGTAAAGAGTTCAATATTTTTATCCTCTTGAAACCACCATAGATCCCTGATTCACATTCCAGAATCCTTTGGAAAAGATATTCCCATATATTTCCTCATAAAATTTCCTAATAAAATTAATAATTTTCTATAGCCCAAGGATATGTATTACATCCTCGAGTCTCAAAATCCCACTATTCTTTATTAGGATATTAACATCTTCTTTCCCAACTATTTTTAGAGATTCATCATCCACCAAATGTAATTTTCCAAACTTTCCTATAAAATAGTTCTCTATGAATCTCTTATCTCATGTTGAATGGAATGATGTTCCTAAATCAAACACCCATGACTCCAATAGGATATTCACACTGAGCAATAGTGTGTTCCTTCCTTCCATTTCACTAACAAAATTTGAGCTTTCATATGTTCATGGCCTTCAGGAGATCTCATTGTGTCTTCTGAAATCATTCTTGAAGTTTATTTTATTCCAAAATTTCTAACATGTATGACCTAGACCAACCAAATTTCCTAAGATCCTCTCACACAACTTATAATCTAATTGTTTCTTTTGATAGATCTTCCATTGAGGTGTTTATCCTCATCCATATGGATTAAGCACACTGCTATATGGTACTTAAGCTTCTATTTTCCTAAGATACTAATTCAGGATTAGGTTATGGATATCTGAAAACACTAAATCTATTTTTATATTGGAATTAATGATACTGGTAACTATTTCATCATAACTTTCTAGAAGTAAAGATAATATAAGTAACACCCATACATCATTCCCAAATGTTACCTTTACTAATTAGATCCATTTTTGAATTATGTTAAAGTCATTAACATGGTATTATATTAGTCTTACTTCTAATAATATTAAGTTTAACAACCAACACATCATGAAAACAATTTTAAGTGTTGTTGGATTCTCATACATATCTAACCATGCTTTCATCACTTTTTCAGTTATTTTATTTTTCCAGGTGTCGAAGGACACATTCCATGAAAATTATATCCCCACAAACTTAAGTGATTTTCTATCCAATAACTCCCATTTTATTTTCTCCATTTTCTCTAGAAATTTACTATTTAAAATAACATCCAAGTCCTTTTGAATGTGATATTCCTCCATTTGCATTCTCCAAAATCCAAAAATCCATTCCATCAAACTTCTCAACCTAGATCTTTCCATTATTCATTGCTATATCTTATGAGGAAATTAAATACCACTTATATTTTTATGTGGGTTATGTTACATTCATCCACATGATCTTCCATCGATACTCCTACTGAAAATCTTAATATGAAAAACCATCAAAACATGAAAATAATGATAAGTTTTTTGGATTCTCAAACATATATTCCATCACTTTCATCAATTATATGATTTTTTTTCTTTTCATGTGTTTTAAAGGAAACATTCCATTCTAATGAAATCCTCACCAACATTATTTCTTTCCTATCTAATCATTACCGTTCCATTTTCTCTAATTTCATTAGACATTTACCAGTTAAAGGAACATCCAGATCATTTTGAATGAGATTTTACTCCATCTGTGTTATCCAAAAGACAAAGTCCATTCCATCAAACTTTTAAAACTATATTTTTCCCTTATTCATCACCATATCTTCTTATGGAATTAACTCCCACTAAAATTGATATAATATCTAAGAAAGATAGTGGAAGCAAGAACTGATCAACATGGTCTAGTACCAATTATTAGGGGATGCAGAAATTGTGTGGTCATTAAAACTAAGAACTTAATACATAAAAAATTCACACGTTCTATAAGTTAAAAATAGTGTACTAAAACTACCAAAACTTACCCTTGATATTTCTGTACCAAAATTAGGAATATTTTCACTCTATCAAGCACAGAAATTCAACCTTGCACATATAGACATGTAATAGAAATACAACCAATGGAAATATATAAAGAAATAAAGAACAAAAAGGATTAATGGGATTCATATGATGTGTCCTATGTTCATGGGTGAAGCACTATTTCTCTCATTTTTATTATAATAAAAAATATTAGAGATTATAAAAAATAGATTACTAAGTACAAGTAATCTATACAAGATCTGGTGATCTCTTAAAAATTAATGCACTTCAGATCTCTTTTATATGTCATCCTGAACATAGGTACCACTCAATTATATAGTGAGTTCCAAATATTCAACAAGTTAAACCCACTCCCCCAAAATCCCTGTCAACACAACATGACTGCTTTAGCTGGAATTACCAAATTGGTCACTCGTGTCTCAACTAAACTTCTGCACCTCATCGCTCCATCATAAGATGTGAACTTCAAAAGGTTCCACTACCTCCTGGATATGATTTTCTAGTGATTCATACACATTGATCTAGACCATATTCCAATGAAAAAAAATTGAGTGAATGAAATTCCTGTGATATGAAGCCAAGATTCACATTCCAATATAAAGTCAGTCTAGAAAACATGAAATATAAATAATAATGTCAAATTTATCCATTATGATAAATTAAATCCTCATCAAACAATTATCTTCCACTTATATTCTCAAATCATATTATAAAAACTATTCTTACACATTTTCCAAACAAAACTTCCTATAAAAATACTCTAGAAAACACATTATCAAACTTTAAACTTTCACAAAAACGTGCATGATGAATTGAAAACTTCCCCCTTTTGTAAAATTCTGCATAAATATATCCTTTTCCTTAAGGTATTTTTTTTAATTTATGTTCTTATCGAACCCTTAAAAAATACAAATACAAGAAGATAAGGGATGATATGTCATATCATATCATTGAAAATAATGAGGTTGAACTCCCATTATCAACCTTAATATATGAAATAATTCATTTGAAAATGGATTGGTCAAGAAAACCACAACTCATTCCATTTTAGGAATAAATTCCAACTTTATCACTCATTTCTCATCCATTTTCTTTATAAAGTGGACCCTAATATCAATTTTCTTAGATTGATAATTTTAAACCAAATCACTTTATAGATTGATTATACTTTAACTATCACAACCCACTAGCAATAGAAACTTAAATCCTCCATGATATCTTCAATATGAGTTCTCATTCACATTAATTGGGTAGTTTCTTGAGTTATAGAAACATAATATAGTTCCAACATGATCAATGTAATGGATCTATTATTATTTGTGTGTTAAGAAACAAACGTATCTTTTAATAGTAATACTTTATCAGATGTAAACTTTCTTTTATTAACAATTCCAGCCAATTTCTCATTGGAAAACCATATAGAAATAACATTCATTTTCTATAATATTTCAATCTAAATTTATGTGTACCATAGTATCCACGTTTCTATAATGATGTGATATTTATTTGGAACATTTTGATACATTGTACATAATGTGAAACCATGTACAATATCTAGTTTTAAAGTAGTCAAAAAGAGTAAACTCTCAATGAGTTTTCTAAATTTTATTTTATTGACCTGTTTATGTTCATTTTCATTTAAAATGTTTGTTCCCACTATAATTGAAGTTTAAATTACCATTAAACTTTATATTCCAAAATTATTTAATAGTTCTCAATCATATTTCTCTTGATAGAGGAATATATTATTTTTTTTATTGAGAAATCTAAATTATTAAAAATAATTTCATTTATCCTAGCATTGAAATATCAAAAATCCTCATCATTTGAGTGAAAAAATCTTTACAAACATATTATAAATTTCCATCCAATAAAATATAATTAATATAGAAAATAATAATAAGATATAGATTTTTATTTTCACTCATGTAAAGGTTTCTTCCCACTCTTCATTTTTATAAATTCATCACCTTCAAGCATGAGTCAATCATTGAATATCATACTCTCAAATCCCATTTTAACCTATAAAATTCCTTATTCAATTTTGAAACATTACCTTAATCCTTTTCCATCAAGAATCCTTAAATATTATCTATGTACACTTTCACTTCAAGCACACCATTGAGAAAGAATTACTTGACATCCATTTGGTAGATCATGTATTTCCTTTAAGTACCAATAAAAAGAAAAATATTTATTGTTTAAGGACTTTAAAATGATATTTTTTTGGTCAAATTAAATATCTTCAACTTGAGAATAACCTTTTCAAATGACCCTTTAGTTATTCAGCACCAATTCACCCTTTTATCCCAACTTGTGGTGGATCACCCACTTTGTTCTAATAACATTATTACTTTTTGGAATAATAACCAACTTTGAATTGTTTTTCTTCTCAGTCGGATCCAATTATTCATTCATTACATCTAACTATTATTGTTTATTAAATGATTCATCCATAATTCTTTGTTCAACATAAGAAAACAATGAGGTGTGTGTTGTCGAACTAAAAAATTGTCCTTATATGAAAAATATTTTCATGATAACTAATAATATTATGAACTTCATCTTACTTTATAAACCTTTTATGAATTTCATTTGGTTGTTATTTATAAATTTATAAGGTTTAATCATGATATTCCTCTTGAAAATCACTTCTATCTTCTACAATTCTAGAATTTTTTGTATAATGTCCTATGAATTATGATTCATATCCAACATTACTAGAAATTTTTATTTTTTGTTTATACTCATTTGATGAGTTATATAAAACCTTTACCTAAAAAATATATACCAACTTCCTTATCTCCTTGGTAAAATAGTTATATTCTATTTTATTTGGAGTATAACCAAGGAAAACTCAATAAACACTACTCTTGTCACACTTTCCAATGTTTTATCCTTTCACTTTGATAAAAAAGGAATTTCAAACACCCTTAACCACATCAATATAATATTATTGTTTTAGTACATTTTGAATATATACTTATCTAAATCCTGGAGATATACACATTATTTTTGAATGTTCACCACAATTTAATAACTTAACCCACAAATATCTACAATTTATTATGATCCACTAACATTGTTTGAGCCATATCATCAATTTGTTTACATTTAGAGAAACCATTTTGTTATAGGGTGTATAGTGCATTAAACTCATATTATATACCATAATTTTCTAAGTAAACATTAAATTTTCTACTTGGTTACTGACCTCAAATATCCATTCTAATTCACTTTAAAGAGAAACAACACTCCTTTTCTATAATTCTCTTAAAAATGTTAAAAATATTAAATACCCTTTGATTTATGATTCATGAACACAATACATGTAATATGAGTATATTCATAAATACAATAAATAAAGCACTTATCTCATTTTTTTTATTTCTTCCTTATGATCCCACAAACATTAGAATAAATAAGTTCCAACAGTGGATAAGTCTGAATCTCCACTTCCATATATGAGGAGTTTATAATCTTCTTATTTTTTAAAGCTGAACAAATCCTATATATATATATATCCATCTATATCTCTATTAAATATAGAAACATCAATAACATTTTCTCCATGAGTAATATATTTATATTCATTTGGCCAAGGTGTCCAAGTCTTCAACACCATAACTCATTCTCTTCCTTCGATATCAAATAAAAATAATTCATACATTATACTAATACAGAAAAGTTACTTTTTTTAACTATAATATAGTCACAATATTACCATACTTTAATATTTTCACTAATAATCAATCCTTTTGAAAAATCACTTCATTTACCTTTTCATGGAGTTGAGAAACACTAAGTAAATTTTGTTTCAACTAATCGATATAAAGCGTATTCTTTAAATTTAGTATGTTATATATAATAGAAATTTATCCAAATCCTTAGATTTAAAGTGACCTATAATTCATTAATTATACTAAACCTTCATTGAAATTTTCAAAATACATGAGAATATTTACATTACATATATTGTGTGATAAATATTCACTGTCCAAAATCAATGGATGATTCTTATGTAAAGTTTTCAATGAAACTTACTCAATAAAATATTTAATATTTCCATTATATTTTTTATTATAAATATTTTATTTATTACTATCCATACTCAACTGATGGAAAAATATAGTAAGATTTTTTTTAATTCATGATCTGATTGGTCACACAATCCATAGAGTTCTTTTAATGTTTTAAACTGACTTTCTACTTTCATATAAATAATTTCTAATTTCCATTAAAAAATTCTTCTCTGAGTGGGAAAAATCCTCCTCAAATCAAAAATTACCTAAAAATACCATTCATGAATCCATCATAAACTCACCACATCTCCAAAACCTTCACAACATAAATAATAGTCATAAAATGAAAACATTATTCAATAAATAACTTTTCATCCAAATTGTATCACTTGTTGTCCATCTATTTTTGAAAATATAATGTTAGAACCTTTTTTAAACCAGATTTATTAGGTTTTAACAATATATTCCTCTAATCATAAGTATTTATCCTAGGATTTTTATCTTTCCATTTGTATCATATTTTCTATTAAAGTTGGAATTTTCAGAATTTAAAGATTTTTTGATCTTCTTTTCTTTTAAAAAAAACTTCATCTCCTTTGGATTCTAATATAACGTAACATTTTTTTCACACATACATGAAATTTTAATCAATTTGAGTGTAGTATTTTCTAATTAAAACAATCATTACACTTAGTTAAGGATTATTCTCCCCTATAAATTCCCTTAGATCATTATATAACTTCTTGAATGAACTCCTTAAAGATAACCTTTAACTTGTTTGATTTTTTTATGATTAAAATAAATTTTATTAAACACTTTAAAGTTAATTTTATTTATTATTAACCTTATATTTTTTTACCTATTTCATAGTCTTCTTATCATTGAGTAATACTTTCAAGTCTTTAATATCCTTTAACAACTTTGATTCCTTTTCATTATGAAAAAAGTCAACGTCCTTAGAGGTGTGAGAGTCATTATTTTAAATTTCCTATTTTTATTATCTTCATTTTATGTGACACCCCATTGTATTTTTTTATATTACTTGACTTAAAAATTTATTTTCTTAGAATTTTTGAAATTTGAGTTTAGAAATTTTAATTTTTTATGAATTTTTAGAGTCTCCCACTTGGTATATGGTTTGGAGTAACTATGTTGCATAACCATGCATAATGTGAATTGCCTTTCTAGTTATTAGAACATGTATGGAACATAGTTTATGGAACTATATATCTAAATCATATGGGTTATATAGCTAGAGTCCAAGGGCTACTACATGGGTGGTTCATGGTTAACCTAATCATGTAACCAAATCATGTGTAGTGCCTAGAAAATGAATCTGTGAATTAGATTTTTTACCCCTATTTTTACCTACTTTTAACTTCCTATATCCCGCATTGTCATTTGATAAACCTAAGTAGAGCGGAGGAATCTCTGTATCTTCTTCTTTAATCCTCCAAGATCTTTTACCCTTGACTTATAAGTGCATTTCAAAGGTAATATTCTATCTTATTTTCTTATCATGCCTATTTATTATATTCTCTCAGATTCTTCTTATTAATTATACCCTAGTAGACATGGTGGTTGAACACCTATCTCAGGTTGGTCTAATTCTATGGTTTTAGTTGTTTAGGATGTGTAAAGAATGTATTTTTCTGCTGACTTACTTCTAACATCAAATAAAAAATGTTTTTTTTAACCTAAGGTGGGTATTTTAATGCAATCCCTTTTATTTAATATATAATTAAATTTTTGAGATTTATATTTTTTATAATAAATTATACCTAAATCTAGTACCCATGATGATATTATATTTTTTATAGTTTCCCTGTAATTTGAGTGTTTCCTCAAGGGGTTTTATTGTTTTTTAAAGAGTTTGACTCTAAAAGTACTTTTATACAAGGTAAATGTTTGAAAAAAATTTAAGTTCCTTTTTGATAAAAATGTGTGATTATAATGAAGTTTTAGATTATAATTTATTTCTAAAGAGGGAAAATTCATATTTTCTAGAGGATGTTATTCAATATTATTATGTTTTTGGTATTTAATACGTTGCATATGAGTTTTATTATCCATTTTCTATACTCTATAATATTTATGTGTTGGTTAGATTTCATATTGATTTAAAATATATTAAAATGGGAGTGGTGATTTCTAAATGTTTTTATAAAGGGTTATTTTATTACTTGGGTTTCTAAATATCTTCTTATATCCCATTTGTAATTTTACAAAAAGGGATATTGTGAAATATGTAACAATATCAGTTCTAATAACCTTCATGTTGTGATTTATGTGAGATTGTGTATACATGATATGAAATTGATTATATTTTGGTGTATAGATAAATGTGATAGGAGATATTTATTGAAAGGGTGTTTGGAGGTGAGATGAGGGATTATTTGATATATCATATTATTATTATACATTGATATTATAGTTTTTTTCCATCACCCCCATTTAGTTTATTTCATGGAAACCCTAGGTAACTACATTAGAGATTGATTATGCATTGACCAGTGTCCTCTAGTTAGGATTTCTCTCTTTCTAGTGGAGTTATCTTTATGAGGCTAGGTGAGAGTAAGTTGGGAGGAAATTTTATTAGGAACACAACATATGATGGATTTTTTTTTCACCTAAGTATGTCTTGTATCATCCCATTAGGACATACAGATTTTATCATGATACACACTATGTTTTTTTATGTCCTTAATTTCATAATCCATGTTTTATACCTTTATTATATTTCTTGATTATTATATTGATTTCATGGTATTTATTGTAACTATTTTAATATTTTTGTACTATTTATACCATCTTTCCTTGTAAATGTTATTATGGTTTATACTTTATGCTTTCTCCTTTACATGGTTGACTTTTCAATCTAACTCGTTTCCAAATGAATTTGAATAAAAGATATAAAAAGAGGGAAAATGAATCCTTTCTTATTTTCATAACTTGAAAAGAATCCCTTTCAAAAATTTAGATAATTCTACTTTCCTAATGGTTTTATCATTATTGGTTATTAAAAATGGGTGGTATTTCTTTTTTAGGTGATTTGGGATGTTATTTGTTTTCATTATACACCTCCATATAGTCAAAAATATTTTATATTTATATTTAAAACTAGCATTTATGAAATTTATTATAAAAGGAATTACATAAAATATTTTTTAAAATCATATGGGGAATATGTAGTTCACACCCTATATACATGCCCTAGTTTGTATGTAGACCATGTATTTTCATGTAGGAATTTAGGGAAAGATATCATATTAGTTAGCGATCCACGATGACCCATTTAATGGATGTTTTTAGATGTGGAGGTTACCTTAGGTCACATGGAGATGATTATGTGGTGGTTTTAGTTTCATATTTCTTTTTAAGATATTTTTATATCGACCTCTTTAGCCATTATATTATTTAAATTTATTTTATATCCACACTAGTTGTGTATCCCCTATTAAGTTTACATTTATATGTGAATTTTGGTATTTATATTGGTTATGTATCAATTGGTTTCTATTTTAATATAAAAATTCTTATTTTTAATACATATAAGTCTAATGTGTAGGTACACTATTCTAGATTATTGGTAAAGTCAAATCATTCCCATTTTGTTATATTTAATACACTTGGAACTTTTATCCTACCCATGGTGACTAAGAATGATCTTTGGGTGTTGATACAAACTGGTTCATGTGATGTGGTTGATTAACTTGGTATGGTTCATTAAAAAATGGTATTAATTCCATATTTTTATTTGGGGAGTAATTTTAGTTTGGAGATAGGTCTATCATAACCCAAGAGGTAGGTAACAAGTTGGTTTTTAATCAAAATATTTCATTATGAGACTAAAGTTATCATGTGTAGATGGGGTATGGGTCTAGAATTTTATCATTTTTTATTGATTATTTTTTATATATTTAAATCCAAATGGATAATATTTTAATTTATATTTTGAATATATGTGTTTTTAGGATTTTAACGTTTGGGGGTGAAAATGGGAGGATAATAAAAGGCATATAATTATGGTTCATGGTCTAGAAAACCATGTGTATCCTATTCATGTGGTTTTGGAATCATTTTAGTGTTTTTTACATGTTTAGTGCATGGTATTCCATACATTGTGGCCAAAACTTACATAATCATAAAACCACACACCTTTTATGATTTAAACCTCCTTTGGTTCCCTATTTAATTTTAAAGTAATTCATACTAATTTGAAATTAATTTAAGATATTTCTATGATGATTCGATGATATTTGGTTAAAGCATGATTGATATTTATTTCTGTGATGTGTTTTTGAAATAAAGGCGAGTTTTATTGAATTTTATAATGGAAAAATTTCTTAATTTCAAAAAATTTATCTGCTACATTAAAGGTGTTATAAAAATATACTAGAATATTATCATGCATAACTTGGAATTCAAGTATGTTTCTAAATTAAAATTAACTTTATAATGGAAAAATTAGTGGTTACAGAATGAATGAAAATTCTATTGATCTCCACTGCAAAAATTTGGAATAAAATGAATATTCCTTGGATTTAAAATTAAGGTAGAATGTTTTAAATGTATACATGATTTTATAAAATGTTTTTTTAGATCCTTATAAAATTAACATGGTTTAAGAGGAAATCAATGTAGTGTAATATCTATATGTTTTATTTCGGTGAGTTTATACTTATGGATTTGATATTATGATTTATATTGGGATCGTGAAAATTGAATTTTGAAACGTGTTTGATTGAGTTTTATATTTTTTTAGATTTTGAATCCTATATTTTTCTTAGTAAATCATTGGAAGTCATACTCAAGGTATTTTTCTTATAGTGGTATATTTTATATAATGAATATGGTGTTCTTGATGGTTGAATCGGCATAGAATCTAAATAGAGTTGAATAATTGGGTACTTATCTACTCTTGGACCCCATAGAATATTTATTGATTTATAACCCAAATATTTTTTAGGGTGATTGAGTTCTGCATGAGTAATGGAGTGAATATATAATATTGAATAATTCTTTAATTTATTGAGAATTTCTAAAGCATCTAAAGTAAAAATCTCCATGGGCTTGTTTGATAGACCATGTCAGAAATGGTTGGAAAAATTAATTCCAATTTAGTTGTATGATGACACATATTGGGAATTTTTAAAGAAAATATTCATCCAATGGGATTATCTCAAAAACATTAATGAAAAGAAATAAATATAATTTATAGGTCCTTAATAGGAAGAGAAAATGTAGGAAGAGCATGAAACCCATTTCTCTAAGATAGTTCCATTATATCTTAATCTATTCACTAATGAATCATTGAAATATCATTTTTTTGAATGAGGTCTTTGAATAGATCTCAAATCAACTATGAGTAATTTTTTATAAACTTCTTATAAGAAATAAGATGACAAGGCCAAGATAATGGAGTCAAATATAATGAGGAAAACTTTTATTGGTAGGGACTATATTTCATATGGAATGGGTAATGGTGTCCATTCTAATGAGAATAGGAAGAGAATAATCCATGGTTGGAAATTGAAATTGAAATTGGTCATATTTCCTTTTCTTCTACTATTCCTCCTAAAAAGAAATGATATCTCATGTGTTTCTAATGTTGTAAATTAGGGAACTATAAGCCCTCCTTCTCAAGAGAACTGAAGACCTCACATCAATATGGAATTATAGGATATCTTAAAAATTATATAAATCGAATTATTGATGGAAAAAATAAATCCCTTAGGATTCCTAAATTTTGGTTTCTTGCTTACTTTCAACAAGTATAAAGCGAGTTAAAACCTATTTACGGTGTCTCCTATTTTGTGTATCTATTTTGGTTATTGTTTACTTCATATTTTCTGACATTTTTATAAAATTATTGATCTAATATTATAGATTTTTTGGCACTACCCTATCTTATACCTATTTTTAAAATCCTAAACTAGAATCTTGTATGGTTATATGTGGTTTAGTGGAACTTCTTTATTTCCTTTTAGCCTTAATTATTATGGGATGCATTCTATTTAGTGGTGGTTTTCTTATAAAAGTACAAATTATTTTTTGTTTTGCCATCATAAGTTAATCAATAAATGGTGGGGAAACCTATAATAGATCTCAACTTTATAATAAATGGTTTGAATGTGTAGTATTTCCCTTAGTGAGATCATTTACCTGGATGAAACTAGTATGTAATGTGAAAACACACATTACTATTGTTATCCTGGAATTAGCGTGATACCATTAATAATATTTTTTTATCTCACTTAATATTTTTCTTATCTCCTCATAATATGTTTTAAAAGAATTTATTGAATTGGTCATTAAGTGAAATCAATTCTCTAGAATTTAGTATTTGTGATCATGAAATGTGTATTGGATAAGGGCTATCCCATGATATTTCATGATTATTTTTGTTAACCCATGGGGTTTATAATAAGTTGTATTAGTGTCATGAAATAATTAAATTTATAATCTTAAAATGGTTTGATACATTTCATATTATCCAATATACCATTTCTATTGGACTTCCTTGAATTTTTTATTTAAATATATAGTTATAGGATGATTGTTTCTGACAATTGTCCATAAAATGGTAATTATTGAATGGGATAGGGTGTTATCTAATGAGATAATCAATTTTTATTCTAAATACTAGATTAAATCATTATTAAGTTGACCAAAACCATGATCTGGATGAATTTTTAGAGGTTGAAAGTGGCATGTTGGGGAGAATTATGATACCCTGATGCCACTTTTATACATTAATTTATCCAATTATTATTTTATATGGAATTTTTGAAGTTTAGTTTTGGAATTTTAAAAACTTTAAATAATTTTAGTGTTTCATGATTGGCCATGGTTAAGATTAATAATGTGGCCTAACCATGAATAATGTGAATTACCTTTCTTATAGATAAATCATAGTTAGAACATAATTGTCATATAATTCAATGAACCATGCAACCTAATCATTAGGAAACTGAAGCTTTATTCTAGTGGCTACTGCATAGTTGGTGCACTATTTACTAACCATATACAGTACCCAAAAATTGAATTTTTGATTTACCCATTTTACTTATTCTCTTTTTTTAATTCTTTTTGGTTCCCCCTTCCCCCGATTCCCATTCAATCAACCGAAGGAGAGACTAGGTCATCTCCCTCCTTTCTACTTCAATCCTCTAAGCTCCTCCAACTTTGATTTCAAAGTGTATTTCCATGCTGATGTCCTATATTCTCTTTATCTCTTCACTCTTTATATTTTTATCCCATATTCTTATTCTACCATGAACCCTCATATCCAAGGTTTCTAAAACATTTTCTTGAATTGGTATTATTCTAGGGTTTTGGATATTTAAGGATTATAAAGGTCATTTCCTTTTATGTCCCTATTGTAGTGTCCAAGGATCAGTTAGATACCATTCAGGGGGGGGGGGGTGAATCAGTGGTACACAATTGTTAAAAATTATTTTGATTTTGATTCAACCTTTATTATTGATTAAATTTTAGATTACTTATCTTTAATACTAAACCTCACCCTTCAAGTATTAATAAAAAAGAAATCACAACACTCAAGGATTTTCAAGGTTCTGTACAAATACCTACTCATTTACATGTTAGTTATACCCCACAACAAGGATTCTCCACTATATCAAATGGAGATTACAATAATAACTGGTTAGACCCCCCAATTACAAATTAGTTATACCCCCTAGTTCTAATCAGCATTCAACAACTGGTTAGACCCATCAACTGCACCTTCTTCATAGTGATTTGTTAGACCTTCCAATAATTAGTTTCAACAACTAGTTAGACCCCCAACCATTTCCTTAAAATTCAGATTTCTTGATCTACTGTAGAAATATCAATTGAAGTTCTTCTTCCACAAGCTTACTAAATCACACTAGCTTGTGTATAACTTCATGCACCTTTTCACTAATGCTGGTCTTGTTCAAAAAATTTTGATCCCTATATATAATCAGATGCCTCAGTAAAACACTACTCGTGCAAGAATACTTTCTTCTAATGAAGACCCAACCTCACTTGACACTAAAAACACGGATACAAAAATCTTCTAAAATAAAATTTTGCCTTCAGTCTCAAATCACTGCACTATGTTCATGAAAAATAATTTGCATGTGCATCACTCTTCTTCATGCAAGTACCATGTGTATGAAAATTTTCCATAATGAATGTACACATACACTGACTTAAATTTTCTTCTTTAATTCCATTAAAATTTTATACTACCTAAGTGCATATAGAATGCACTAACTTCATGCACGCATATCACACACTTTCTAGTTTTCACACAGACACATGGTTTATTTAAACTTCCTTTACATGTGCACGAACATGAATTTAAGAATGCAAAAATTCTCTAATTCTCACACACAAACCTGAATGGGTATAGATTCTTATTTGTGAAAGTATCATTTTGCAAACACACAAATGGGACTACTCCACTTCACAGTTTCTTTTCATACCACATGTGAACCCAATTTATTTTTTTACAACTCAAAAATAACCTTCAAAACTTCCAAATTAAACTCAATCATATATGAAAATCATTTTATGCATGGTACTCATGCTCCTTGAAAAACAGTATATGATGGATAGCCTTATTCTCCACATATCTTCATTGTTCCTTCATGAAATAGTATGTGCGGTGTCTCCTTCCACTTCAAAAAACAATATGTGAAGTTCCAGTGAACTTTTCATAAGGCAAGGTAAATGCATACAGTCTTATCCCATTTTATTTATGGAACCTCCTCCTAGAGGAAAATTGCATTGTGGTGATTCTGTCTTCTTCACGGATCTACTATCTTCTTCGCAAAATATATTCACAGAAACTCAAAATTACAACATCTTTATCCAATAATGTATGTGGAACTCAAATGCATGGTACATCCTTCTGAAATATAGAATGCATGATCCAATCTATTTATCTCTCAAAACTACACTCGACTATTGGATGTTAGATAATCTCTAAAAAACGATTTTGGTTAAGGTATTTATAGACAAACCTCATGATGGATCCCTTCTCTCTCGGATGCTCTCCCAAGCACACTGCACATATCCTCATCCTAGGGTTATTCCCCCTAGTGTTAGAGTGGCCTCTTTCAGTTTCTATTTCTCTATTATCTCGTCTTCTTTCTTGATTCTCATTCTCAATCGGGTTTCTCTTATTTGATGATAGGTTTATCGGTTCTCCCTTCACTGCTCTCCTCCGTGATCTTTGCATTTGTCCTAGTTAGCTGTTAATTTCTCTCCATGATCGTGGTTCACTACTGAGGCCTTGGTCGTCTCAATATATACTCTTTCTCTCATATCTATTGCACCAGACTCCATTTTGGTCTGATGCAGCGGCTCTCATGGGAATTTTGGAATGTGTTGGTTGAGAGATCCTCAGTTTCTAGGGTTCATGTTTCATATTGGTTCTTTTCTGCCTTAGGGTTTCATCCCTCTTAGATTAGTTTCATTTTGGGGATTCCTGTCCTATGGTGGTATTTCATTCTTGGTGTTGTTTTTTGGTCACATTTGATGTTCAAAATCATAAATTTTTTGGATTGGTTCATGGTTTTCGTCCTTGAAAACATATTTTTTTTGTGATGATGTTTCTGCTCGACGACGTCCGCTCCTACTCTGGCCTTTCTCCAGGATTCCACCACTCTCCTCCCAGACAGATTTGTGTGGTGGTTTTCAAGGTGTCTTGGGAGGTGGGTTCGAGTGGTCGATGACATTCCAGGTGGTTTCAGTGCTCAGTGATGCGGATTTTTCTTGTTAATTATTATCTCAGTTCGGTGATGGCACTCCTTTTTTTCTTCCTCAATAGTGAAAGTTCCATGGAAGTCGCTTTCTTCAATTTATAGTGTTCAGGTCTATTACTATGGATTGGTTTCTCTATTTTATTTTTTTGGGTTGTTGTGGGCTTCCAAAGATGCATCTCTCGCCAGTGTTGCAGTGGAGATGGCTTTGACATGGAATTTGGCAGGATTTATATAGGTGTCTCAAGGATGACATTAATAGTTCAAGGTTATGACACTGGGCTCGATGCATTTGTCACAACCTTTTGATTTTTTAATTGTTTGGATAACGTGGATTCTAGTTATGAGTGGTTTTTTTGTTTATTGTTTTGAATTTTGAACTATGAAATTTGGGTCAACCAGCTGTTTTTGAGTATTTTTAATGTATAATTACTGCTAAGCCTTAAATCAACTTTTAGAAAATGAAAAAAAGGATTTTTAGATAGAAAAACATCAACGAAGAAGCTCTATGAAAAACATGGACCTCTATTTGTTTCATCAGCTCCTCTGACATTTCCTTACATCATGAGTGATCACCATATTCGGTTAATCTCTTAATTTATTAGTGATGCACTTATTCTATTTGTTCTTTATTTACACATGAAAATTTTCATAAGGTTTCAATCATATTCATATCATCAGGAGATTAAAATGGTGAATGAAAGTCTCTATTTAATTGACATTCGATGTCACTGCATGGAGATCATGGTGAACATAACTCCTCAATGACTTGAGGTAGAAGGAAAGCTTAGATGAAGATCAGATGACCTAGAATATTTGATCAAATGACTCTGTTTCATTTAGAGCAACAATCCCACATTGAAATGAACTCTTTTCGGTGATCACTTTATAATACAATATGCATCCAATGAATTATATAAATCATTATTGGATACTCACATAGCTTTCTAGAACCACCCTGTGCCACTTCCTGGATCCACTACCGTGTCATTCCCCCTCGCACGGTGGCTTATCACCGCTCATGTTCCTCTCATAGGTGCCCCTTGCACAACCTATGCCATTGTGCTGGCTAGGCCGAGAGGTAAAACCTAACCACCTCAGCAGTGGTGTGGGTCCCCCATGGATGGCTAGCATCATTGCATAATTTTTGTTAATATACACTCTATTAAAAAAATAACCATATTCTATATGAATTGAAAAACCAACCAACTCAAATATTCAAACCACAATTTTCCTTCTAATTGGAATTCAATGAAAAATTCCATCTCCTCTCTGATTCTTGTAATTTTGTAAACATTATTTAAATTTAAATATTCAATGAAATAAGTTTTTTTGAATTACTAACTGGTTATGCAACTGTCACATTTAAAAACCCTCAAAACATATTGAAATATTCTTCCAAACACTTATTGACAAAAAAAATGAAATTCACTGGACAATTTAATATCCCCCATTGAATTTGTTGTCAATATAATCATAAATCAATATATTTGTTTTTCTTTACCCCCATTTTGGAAATGAATACAAAGGTGTATTTAGGAGTTCAAAATACAACCAAATTTTACTCTACATTATATTTAAAAAAATTAAAGAACACTTATACAAAATCAATGATATTTCAGTTAATCAAATCTAAGTCAACGTGGGAATACCCAATATAGAAAAAAGAGTGACATCACCTAATAATCAAGGCTATTAATTTTTTTTAATGTGATACCATTATCAAACTTGTTTAAAAAACTTCATTATAGGGATAGTTAATAAATATTGTAAATAATTTTCCTGTACACATCTCAAAAAAAATATTAGAAAGTTCAACTGAAAAAAAGAAAAATATAGCTCCCCCCTTTTCATATGAATATCAACTCCCTTAAGATATTTTTTTTCAAAAATATTCAGATTATAAATTTGAGAGTGATCATCATTTTCACAATATTGTGAATATTTGACATATTCAATTTATCTATACTCCCCCCTCAATGTATGTATACATCTCCTTCAATTCCCTACATGTTAGTACAAAAGCATTTATATAAGGGTATAAGAAGAAACTTGTTTATTCCTTATAAATAGAACTCAGGTTGCGAGTTACATCTCAACCTCTTCCTTTTGAACTCTGATTTGGAAGAGTTATCCTTTATTTCTTAGGCTATTAAATCCATTATGAAATGTTTTGTGTCATGACCAATTTTTCCACACCTTTCAAACTTCATAATTTTAAAGTCATAATTTGTATATGATTCCTTATCATCTTTAAATTATTCAAAATTCACCAATTTCTCTTCTTTTTCTTTGACAGGCTTATTATTTTTTTCAAATTGTTTCAACTTCTCACACAATTCATTGGTGAATGTATATTTCTTCACAATATGAATTATTTTCTCATTTTAATTATGAGTAATCTCACTTGATAAACAAACTTTTCATTTCTCATATTTGGGACCTTCTTGACCAAATCTTCCATAAAATTCATTCAAACATTCATATAAGTTCTTCATTAATAGTTTATATGAAGTCTTGATCTCATGATTTTATTTCTGATAATATAATCTCATCTAGTTAGCATTACCCCCTTGATTCATGCCTTATCCTTGTTCATGAAATGTTATACCAGCATGAATATTATTTATAACAAAAAACTCCACAACTCCAATAATATCCTATGAACCTTGATATTCTAGACTGATAGTGATTTGGCTCTGAAGATTTTGGTTGTTGTTTTTTCATAGATGGTGGATGTATCTGCTTAGGAGAAAAGATTCTTGATGAATTAGTACACACTTACTTTGTGGAAGATATTTTCCCATTTTTTCTTTTGTTCTAGCTAGACTCAGTCATGTCTTTTAGACATGCATTGTTAGAAATACCATATGTATAATGAGATTCATTTAGTCTAGAATCATCCTTTTTTTTTCTGTGGACCTTATTCTAAGAATCTTTAGATGATTCACCCTTAATATTAAAAACTTTGGGGAAGTCTTCTTTCATATTATTTAACTAACTTTGAGATACAAGTCACAAATATTGTGTCTCAGATAATTATTCCTCTTTATCAATAATTCTTTCTTCATGATGTTTTACCATCTTCCCAAATTCAGATAATTTGAGCTAGTTTTGTTTATTCTATTCAAAAAATACTGATTATTCCTTGTTAATATATTTATTTTAAATAGTTTTCATCTTTCCTTATAGCTCATCTATCTTCATCTTATTTTCTATTATTTCATTAAGATGAACCACCTCTTTCTTAACACGCTCTTTATTTTCAAAGGAGATCTTTACAATTTATTTCTTCAGTTTTTTCTTTTCCTTCTTGATTTTCATATGTTTCATAAAAGTAGCTCCCATATTTTATTTTAACATATATTATAAATTATTTCTCTTATCACCTTCATCTCCCTCAAAAAATTATCTTGATTTATTGTATTTACCCATAAAGAACATTTGATTCATATGATATCTTCCATATTATGACTCACTACTTGATGACTTAAATTCATCCATTTCTTTACTCATCATATTTTTATTCTTGGAGGTAAACATATTCTTATGTTTATTACACTTAATTTTTTTATACTTCTTACCCTCTTCATCTAAATTAGTTTTATCAGCCTTATTATTTGGAAAATTACCATTAAAATGACCACTGTTAAGAAAATTCCATCACTTTGGTGGCTGTTTTCTATTTACTTTTCCATATACCCCTTTTGAACATTCTTTTAAACAAAGAAATAATTTTACTGAAGTCTTATTCAGCTTCTTTATCCTCCGAATCACTTGATTTTAGTTCTTCTTTGATTTTAGTTTTACCCTTTATCATGTCATCAAAGGCCATCTCATCTCTTTCCTTTTTCTTGAATGCTAGCACTTTTCTCATTTCATAAGATATGATAGTATTATGAAGTTAATACAATGGTATATATTCTATCTATTCCAATGTAGAAATTTTTTATTCAAATATATCTGGTAAATTTATCATAAGGTTATTCACAATAGAAGAATAATCCATCTTTTCTCTAAAACCTCTGATATTGCTAACACTTTCAATTACTCTTGTAAAGTAGTCATAAATAATTTCATCATCAGTAATTTTTATATCTTCAAACTTTCTTATCCATATTTTCAACTTGTTTTCTTTTACTTTAAGATTTATTTCATTAACGCTTCTCAGTTTATCCCAAATCTATTTGGCATCTTGGAGACCCATCACTTTAGTGTATAATTTTTCTGATAAATCCATCAATATTGAGTTTTTATCCTTTCCATAAAATTTTAGATTCCTGTTATCAACTTGATTCATAGAAACATATTCATTAATAAGTGGGAAACCAACTGTTGTTGTATCTCTTACTTCCAGGACAAGAGATAGAAGGAAAGGTGAGACCCTATTCATCCAGATGTAGTAGTTCATGCCATCAAAAGTATGAATTCCTTTTCTATTTTATTAATTCAAATTATCCATTTCTCAGTAAGTTTTTTAGATCTAAAAAGGGTACCTTGTTCTCTAATACCAATTGTAGTGTCTAAGGATCAGTTAGATACCACTGAGAGAGGGGTGAATAAGTGGTACATAGTTTTTAAAAATTCTCCTACTTTTTATTCAAACTCTATTAGTGATTAAATTATCAATACTTCATCTTTAATACTCATCCTAACCCTGAAAGAAGTAATAACAAAGAAATCATAAAACAAAAGGATCTAGAAGGTTTGGTACTAATACCTACTCCTTTCTGTGTTGGTTAAACCCCTAATCATGGATTCTACACTACATCATATGGATATTACAACAGCAACTTTTTAGACCCCCTAATTACCAACTGGTTATACCCCTAGTTCCAACCAGACTTCAATAGTTGGTTAGACCCCCCCAATATCACCTTCTTCACAATGATTGGTTAGACCCCCCCAATCACAATCTTCAACAACTAGTTAGACCCCCCCAACTACTGCCTTCAAATTCAGACTTCTTGATCCACTTTAGAAGGATCAATTTAAGATCCTCCTCCTCAATCTTGATGAATCACACTAGATTGTGTACAACTACAAAAACCTTTTCACTAATTTTGGTCTTGCTCAAAAAAATTCTGATCACTATATAAAATCAACTACCTTAGTAAAAAATTGGTTGGGAAAGAATAATTTCTTCTACTGAAGACCCGAACTCACTTGACACTAAAAAAACGGATACAAAAATATTATGAAATAAAATTTTGGCTTCAGTATCAAATCCTTGCACTACATTTATAAAAAATAAATTGCATGTGCATCTCTCTTCTTCATGAAATTACCATGTGTATAGGAATGTTTCATAATGAATGTACACATACACTGTCTTAAATTTTCTTCTTCACTACCACTAAAATTTTATACTACCTAAGAACATATATAATACACTAAATTCATGCATGTGTATCCCACACTATCCACTTTTTACACAGACACATGGTTTATTTAAACTTCCTTTATGTGTTCATGAGCATGAATTTAAGCATACACTACTTCTATGATTCTTGTAAACAAACCTAAATGGGTATAGATTATTCTTTGTGCAATTCTCTCTATGAAAACACACAAAAGGCACTACTCCTCTTCATAATTTCATTTCATACCATATCATTTTATGCATGATGCTCATGCTCCTTTACAAAATAGTATACATGGGATAGCCTTCTTATTCTAGTATATAAACTATTCCTTTAAAAAAAGTATATGTGGTGTCTCTTTCCAATTCAAAAAATAGTACATGAAGTTTTTGCGAACTTTGCGAAAGGCAAGGGAAATGATCGTAGCGCTATCCCATTTTCTTTACAGAACCTCATCCTTGTGAAACAATTATTACGAATTAATTCTATTTTATTTTTAGATCGAATATATTCTTCACAAAATAGGTTCATGAAAACAAAAACTTATAACATCTTCATGAAATCATATATGTGGAACTCTAGTGTGATCCAATATTTTTCTATCTCAAAATTGCACTCGACTCTCAGATGATGTGAGATGATATTTATACAAAAAATGAGTTCGGTTGAGGTATTTATAGACAGACCTCACCGAAGAAGCACTCTAAAAAACACGAAAATCCATATGTTTCATATTCTTGTGAGACACTTACTTGCATCATGAGTCATCACCATCTTCAGATAATCTCATAATTTATCCATGATTCATTTCTTATTCTTGTTCTTTTTTACACATGAAAATGATTTTTTCATGAGGTTTCAATCATGTTCAGATAATCTGGAGATTCAAATGGTGAATAAAAGTCTTGGTTTGATCAACAGACTATGTCACTACATGGAGATCTCCATGAAAAAAACTCCTTGACAGCTTGAGGTAAAATACAATCTTAGATGATGATCAGATGACCTGAAAGATTTGATCGAATGACTCTATTTCTTTTAGAGCTACAGTAACATGCTCAAATTTGATCCCATATGGAAATGAACTCTATTCGATGAACAATTTATAATAAAAGACACATCCCATGACCACCATAAATAGTTACCAGATACTCACATATCTCACTGGCACCACTTCATGCCACTGCCTGCCTCCACCGCCATTACACCCTACACGGTGGCTTTCCGCCGCTCATGCGCCTCTCATAGGCGCCCATTGAACAACCTATTCCATAGTGCTATCTTTTCTGAGAGGTAGAACCTTACTACCTCAGCAGTGGTGAGGGTACCTCATGTATTGCTATCATAATTGGCTAGTTTTTTAATATACACTCCATTAAAAACATAACCATATTCTATATTAAGTGTAAAAAAACCATCTGAAATATTCGGACCAAAATTTTACTTCTAATTGGAATTTAATGATAAATTCCAACTCCTCTATGATTCTTCCAATGTTGTAAACATTGTGTCAATATAAATAATCAATGAAACAAGTTTTTCTGAACTAATAAACACTTCTAAAATCATTAGATTTAAAAACCATAAAAACATATTGAAATATTATTCCAAACACTTATTGAAAACAAATGCAATTTACTAGACACTTAACCTACTTCCAACATTGAAGGTGAATTGATTTTGGTGACCTTAGGTAGGTGTTCTTATAAAGTCCCTTTTATTTGACATATCATTGGGTTCTTGAGCTTTCTAAAATAATTTTCTAACAACTTATTCCCAAATCTAATTCCTTTGTTGAGATTATCTAATTTTCTTGATAGTTTTCTTGAAATTTGAGTCTGAAATCAAGGGGTTTTCATGGGTTTTGAATGGATTTTACTATAAAAATACTTTCATTATTGCTAATTTTTTGATAAACCATCTAACTACCTTTTTTTAAAAGGGAATTCTTACAATGGAGTTTTGGATTCTATATTATTTATAAAGAGGATAAGTTCATATTTTCAAGAGGATATTATTAATTATTAAGTTGTGTTTTGCATTTATAAGATTTATTATAGTTTTTATTATTCATTTTTTATACCATATAACATATATATGTTGGTTGAATTTCATATTAATTTAAATTATGTAATAATATGAGTGGTTATTTCTTAATGTTTTTCTAAAGTAAGATTTTATAACTTGGTTTTCCAAATAATTTTTAAAGGAACATTTAGAGCTTTACAAAAAGGGTTTTTGTGATACATGTTACAATCAAGGTTTTGTACCCTTTTTTGTTCTTCTTTACAAGATCTTGTGAATTTTGTGGTATGAAATTGATTATCTTTTGGTAGATAGATAAATGTGGAAGGGTTTATTTCATGAAAGGGTGTTTGAAGGTGAGATGTAGGATTATTTGACATGTTATATTGTTTTAATGTGTTTATATCATAATTTATTGTTTATTTATGTATATTTAGTTTATTTAATTATATTTATACACTAGTTTATATTACACACCAACTAGTATACCCTATTTAGGATTTCACTATGTATAGGGTAGTACCCTTGATGAGGTTAAGTGAAAGTAAGTTGGGAGGAAATTTTGTTAGGAATGTAATATAGGCTGACATTTGGTCCCACTCAAGTATGTCTAGGATCATCCCATTAGGACATACATATTTTCCCATGATACCCACTATGTTATTTTATGTCTTTACTTTGAAGATCCATGTTTTATACCATTTTCATATTTCTTGATTCTTATATTGATATTTCATTATATTATTTGAAACTCTTTTGTTAGTGTTGTTCTATTTATACTATCCTTACTTAGATATGTGATTATGGATTAAAATTGATGATTTATCCTTTCCGAGTTTGAGTTTTCAATATTATTTGTTTCAAAATGATTTTTATAAAAAGATATAAAAAGAGGGAAAATAACTATTACCTTATTATCATAACTTTAAATAATCAGTTTTAATAATTTGGATCATTCTCTTTTAGAAATGGTTTCATCATTATTCATTATTAAAAATGGGGTGGTATTTTCCTTTGAGGATCTTAGTCATGTTTTTTTTCACTATGCACCTTTTCATGGTAATTTTTTTTTTCTATTTTTAGTTTAATCTAGAATTTATGTAATGCCTTATAAAAGAAATTTCATAAACTCTTTTGTAAAATTCTACAAGGAACATATAAATCACACTCTATCTTCACACCCCAATGGGTATATAGTTCTTATGTTTTCATTATAGAATTGAATATATTATATTATATTATCTGTTGATCTATAATGATACATTTTATAGATTCTTTGGGATATGAAGGTTACCTTGGGTGACATAAATATTATCATGCAGTAGATTAGGTTTTATGGTTCATCTTATATTGGTAACTTTATCCATTATATTATATTATTTTATTATATTTCCACACTAGTTATGTATCCTAAATAATGTATACATTATTATTTATTTGGGTGTTTATATTGGTTATGACTTTTTTGGTTTCTTTTTTTTTATATAAAACTAATTATTTGACATAAATAGAAGCCTAATATATGGACACACTGAAATATTATTGGTAGGAGTCCATGGTTAATATATTTATATTTTAGGGTGAAATAATTACCATCATATTATGTTCAATACCCTCAGTTATTTTCACCAGCCCATGAAAATCATGAATGTTCTTTTGGGTCTTTTGGCGGACTACCTTGATGATGTGGTGAGTTGACTTGGTCCAGTACATTAATTTTGAGATCATTAAAATAAATACCTTTAACTTATTATTTAGTAGAAACTTTATCTCAACATCTTCCTTCTTATCATCACCATCATCTTCATCAATTTTGAACTCACCATCATTCACTTTAGTGTTTGAAAACTTTTCTTCTTATTCACTTGAAGTATTAAATTTAGTTTCATCTTCACCACTTCCTTCATCATCTAACTTAGACAAGAAATTTATCTTTTTAAATTTTGAAAAATTATTACCTTTTTCCTTGGAGGAAAAATACATCTTATTGATTTTTGAAGTTTTCTTCCTTGAATAACTCCTTTATTAACCACCTTCATCGTCACTTTCTTATTTATTTAATTTTAAACAATTGGATACAAAATATATTATAGCTCCACATTTAAAACATCTCAATGGAAACTTCCCTCAACACTTTCCTTTACATTTCTAAACAATTATTGGGATAAATAGCCTTAATTTTTCAAACTTTATCTCAAACTCTCTACATTCCTCAAAAATACCTTCTTCCACTTTTACTTATTTTTGAAACTTCTCTTAATTAAAATATTTAAAGTATATTTCCTTATTATACTTACTCTTTTTATTTAGAGTAATTTTGTTCCTCATTTCATAGGTAATAAATATGATATTAAAATAATTCAATGGAAGCATGTTAGAATCTCAATATTTAAGTTTTGATACCTTTATATAAAATTTGTCTGGTAATATGTGTAATATCTTTTTAACTACCATATAATCTTCAAGATTATTACCAAAAACACTAATGGTGATCACAAAATAATTGTATCTTATAAAAAATTCATCAACATATTCATATTTTTGTATTCAAATGTCTTTATACTTTAAATTACAATTTTTTAATTTATATTTTTTTTACCTTCACATTTCTTTCATAGTTATTCTATAACTAATCCCATATTCCTTTTACTATCTTAATCCCCATGAATTTGATGAATTTATTCTCTAAAAAAATTTAATGTATTACATTCAATGAATTTATATCATTCTCAATGTTATTTCAATCAACCATTGTAATTTTAGAACCTATTGCATAATGAACATACTTATTGTAGACACTTTCATTATAACCAAGCTTATGGATGATATGTATGATAACATATTATCCTTAAAAATATGATCAATTTTTCAATAAAATTTAATCATCCCTTTTCTATTCACTAAATTAATATGATCCACTATGGTCATAAAATTTAAAACCAATACAACTTAAGAAAAATAGTGCACCCTTCAACTATAAACTTTAAACTATTTACTATCTTTGATGAAATCCAAAAACATAGGTCTAATACCAATTGTTGTGACATCATGAAACTAATAGGTATTTGGAACATTAGAGATTATGTATGAATATGGTTTTATCTTTTTAACCATTAAAATAGTATAAATAATATTTTTGGATTTTCTAGGAGTTTTACAATGTTAAAAGAATCACATGGCCCTGATATTAATATATTTATAAAAATAGATTATTTTTAGCATATGCATAAACATTGTTGAGAAATGTTTTCCCCTATGAACATGGAGCCAGACATGAATTATAAAACCATGTTTGAATTTGGAATGAGGGTTTTACCCTAGGGTTTTTAAAACGTTCAATCGCATCAGAGTTCCCTAGGTGTTCATTTTATGGGAGAAATATTCAATTAATTTTAAAAATTACAAAATAAACTAATTAATTCATTTATGGTTGATTTAATAATTTTTTCCAAGATTTATTTCCTACTTAAACATCCTATTTTCAGAATTATAGGGTTATTTACTTGAACCCTAGGTTTTGAGAGTGGTGGAAGATTCAAAGAACTTTAGGATCAGGGAAAAAATTTCTCATTAAGATCATCAAATATAACAGATGTGAAAACAACCTTTATCAATGGGTGATCCATTTTTTAGTTAGGTATTCATGATTTTATGCTTCTTTTTCCATTATGAATTCCATGATATAATCAAGAATTAAACCTTGTTCTCTATGATTGAATCAAGGTATAATTTTTATTAATTTTCTCTAAACCCATTGATATTATTGAAACCCTATTCTTAAACATGAAATACTTGTTTCATGAAATTTCTAGTATAGAATTGTTTAACCCTAATATTTTTCTTGATTTTTATCAATGAACCCAAAATAGGATGATAAATATTGATATGAAATCATTTTCTACCCTCTCCATTCTCTCTCATACTACCTATATCTTATATATCCCCCTTATCTCACTATATCGTGCATGAATGAAGGGATCTTGAACCAATGGGTAGTCAGTGATAGTGATAGAGGAAACAAACATGAGGAGGTGGAAGCATGAGGTGAGGAGGAAAGTGGTATGATGATGGGGAGGTGACCCAGATGGAGAGGTTATCATGGGAGATGATAGTTCATTAGTGGGTGGTTAACGTGATGGGGATGATGAAGGTGTATAAAAATAGTGTAGGCAAGGCCTACCACATCGGTGGTAAATGATAGAGAGTAGGAGAGGCTTGTTTAGGGTTGTTGTGGAATGATAAAGGAGATGACTATTAGGCTTTCACGGTGTGACCCCAGTGGGGCTTGAACCACTAGCATGGGCTAAGACCAACTTCACCTCTTGGATTGTAGGGAGTATAGAAAACCCACTTGGGTTATCTATTATACCAGGACTCATGAGAATATCCCCACAAGCTCAGGTCGAGATCTTTAATGGCCCGAACCAGCTAGTGGATCAATAGGTCTTAATAGACTCGGTCTCTTGACTTGACATGGATTAAACACATGATGAGAATTGGGATCAAGTTATCAAATTCCACACCACACATTTTCACATGCTCTTGTATGATCAGGGTACATGTGAGGAGAATGCACATTCCAAGTGTGCGTGTTCTCACCCCAGTGTACTATGTGATCCACCCAGAGGCTTCCACATAACTATTTTCCACCTTAGTGGAATTTTTTATAAATTTATCATCATAATATGATTTTTGAAAATAAATATCCTATAAGAAGTATTTTTATCTGTAGATTGAAATAGTGTAGTATATTCATCCATTCGAGGTATTTTTTAGGAGATATAGGTTAAATTTTGATTTAGCTCTTCGGGGATGATGATGGGGTTTAGGCATGATGATCAGAGCATTCAAGGTTCATGTACCTCTCTCTTATATTCTATGTTCTACTCCCATATGATTTTTTCTATACTTAACTACTATGTACTACCCTCATATTTTTCGTTTTATCTCATGAGTCATGGGTTCTTCCTGGTAGATCTAGAGAGGCAATGAGGATTCTAGTTGAGAAGTTTGGATTGTCGGGATGTGTTTAAATTATCTTATGGACATGATATTTAGAGAATGAATTTATTTTATATCTTGGTTTCTCTCTATTAAATACTATATGGATTTATAGGAGTTATTATTTCTTTCATACCTCTGTGGTTTTAAGCTAACTAGTGTCTTAGATTTCCTTTGGGGTATCAAGGAATCCCAGTGAGTATGTTATAATCACCCCTAAGTCTTTTCCCATACATGACATGTTTTTTCCATATGAAATGTCTTTTTCGTATGACATATTGTTTAGTGGAGATCTTGGTGGATGTGGTGTTGGTCAATCTTAGTGGTTCCTAGAGGTGATTATAGCAGGAAGTGTTCATGTAGGGAGTTTGGAATTGAAAACAATTATTCACTACTACTCATTAGGTCAGTGTTTTCCATTTTTTTATTATTGGGAATTCATTTTTCCCTTTATGATTTTTGGTTTCTTTCATTGGTTATTTTTTTGTGGATCTTTATGGTTATTATATAAATTTTTATTTATATATTTTTATTAGTTCCTTCTTATTCTTAAGCATTATTATGACCTGTGTAGAGGTGCACATCATGTACAAGTGAATTTGGATAAGGCCTTAAATCACATAAGATTTTTATACTTAGTGATAGTCACCATAATATGGATTATTAGAGGAGATATTGGGGTGTAACTCTTGGATCACTACTCCCTAGGATGGGTCCTAGTGGGTTAGTTCATGTCAGAGTGGTATCAAAGTAGGCCTGACCTTGGGATGGAATTTTTAATTAGGTTTCATATGAGGTTGGATTGGGAAAATAAGTGAATAGTGTTAAGGGTCCTTGATTTTAACCCATTATCGGTGAAATGATTGATGTATCCATTCAAAAGGACTCTGATAACCTATTTATCAAATTAGAACACTAAGGAACCAAATATGGGGAAAAATTAATGATACATATATCACATAAAAATGGGTTTTTAGTTTTCCATTCCATGTTGAGTCATATCTCCTTATATGATTTATTAACCATGGTCTGTCTTGTTAAAATTTTAGGATTTCACTACATAGAAAACCAACTAGCACCCCACAATAGGGTCATGATGTAATCTTTCTAGTGATTGAGCCTCATTTTGATGATTAGATGAGTGGTGAGGATTATTTTCAAAGATTTATTCATGAGGTCTTTCCACTAGGTTTTCTATAGGTGGAAACTCCACCTATTGTGCAGTGAATAGACCCACCCCTAGAAGTGTAGGTGGATATGCTCATACTATCTATTCAAACTATTATTTTAGTGTGGAGGTATGAGTATGTACACTGTTTGAGCACATTGTACAATTTTTAATGATAGTGACTGCCTAGTATTCAAGGTGAGCCCGACCCTCATGAAATTTATTGTTGGATTGAGATCATTGTTCGTGTTTTTTTGCCTAATTTGGAGACCTACTGATTAGATGGTAGTGTTTTCAACTAGCCTTCATCACGACATGGAGAGTCTTTAGTGGGGCTTGATCACCCAGGATCATGAAAAGGTGATACTCCCTTGTATGGAGGTAGAGTTGATTTTTCAAGAGATATTATTTTTGGAAATGATGAGGTCCATATGAATTCATGAGTTATTGGAGTTACAGTAGGGTAGAATTTTAGTTATAAATTATTCCTTGTGATTCACCAATCTCATAAGGTACTCCCTTGACATGGTATGTAATGGATTATTTTGGTCATGGTAGTTTTAGTGAGGCCTCCATTGAGATATTTGATTAGGAATTATTATCCTATATGGCCCCACCTATGTTAGGGTTTTGGAGTGAGCCTTGGTGGTGAATATCTTCCTGGTAGAGGGGTAATTGATTGTAGGTATCAGTGATGGTCATCTAGGAGTATAGTCATCTTCCATAGCTAGCTAATGATTAATATTATAGTAAGAAAAGAGGAGGTGGGAATGTGAGAAGTCTCAGAACTGAGGATCAGTAGTGTATGGGTCATATTGTGGATCTTTCTAACTAGGGGGTGGGATTTTTTATGCCTATAGAGGATTTTACTATTTGATTCATGGATTCCTAGATCATCATGTAGAAGATGTCAGTGAGGTAGTTAATGGAACTCTATTTTAGGGGCAATAGAATGACCAAGAACCTCTCAGAGGTGGTTAGGGTTAGCCCAAAGGAGGCATCATTGGCATATGTGATGGATGTTTACCAGGATAAAGAGATGGACAAGGATGGAATTATGACCCAATTCCATCACAACCACCACTGGTAGTCCTATCCTAGTCTAGAGGAATATTGGTTAGGGATGTGACTATATACATGTAATGGAGGGTTATATCTAGGAGGTTTTATATATGATTTGTGGTATTATCTATGTCTTCTCTACACTAGCACCCATACTAGTAGACACCAGTACATGCCATTATTTTGTTACTATATCTCTACTCTTAGAGTTATAGATTTTAGTGGAGCCCTAGCCTAACCCATGTTTCTAGAGACTTTTTATAGGAGTTATCCCACACTTACTCACATATTCTTATGATGTGAGATTTAACTTAGTGAAGAGATGTTCTTGTAATAACTATATATAGCTGTGATAAATCCATACGATGTCATCCCTGGTATGAATTGGTTATCTTTAGTATATTCTTGAATTTATTACTACAAATGGAGAGTTATGTTACTTCAAGATGATGGATCAATATTATCCTTTATGGGAGAGTGGGACCTTCAGAAGATATAAGTGATGCATTTTCATAGGTTGTTATATCTGATCACCCATAATTTGGAAATTTTTTCACTTTGTATGGAAGACACCTTGGGTAATAAGTTTCCAACTATAGAGGAGGAGTATATGGGTGTTTTCCCTAAGGATGTACTGATATTTCCCCTTATTGAGATGTTTATTTTCGTATTAATATACACCTTGAGATCAATATAATATCTTTTGAAGCTTATTGGATGACCCCAACTGAGCTCAGGGAGTTGAGGGTGTAGTTGGAGGACCTTATGAGAAAAGGTTTTATCAGACCCAGTGTGGACCCTTGGGTAGCCCCAGTATTTGTCTCTAAAAATGTATATGAGATCCTAATTCTATATTGTTACTACTATAGTTTTCATGTTTATACCCTTTGTATATTTCTATATATATCTAGGTTTTTCTATAGAGTTGGTGTAGTGTTACAGGTGTCACAGGACCCCAAAATTGATATATTAAAAATATTAGATTTATTAAACTATGAGTATGTATATTTATAGGAAAAATTATTTCCCCATTGATCCAAGCCTCTAATGGGAAAAGTTCAACCATAACTGAATCCAAAACACAGTGTTTAACCTAACTATGGAATAAGTTTCATACACATCACGTTTTAGGATGATGTGTTATCATGGATTAATTAAAATAAATAAAATTAATTAATCAATTATAATTGTTTTTAAATTTTTAACATAGAATCAACCCCTACACAATATCATATATAGTCAATCTCTATGGTTATCCCCATACCTAGGAGATTTAGAGGTAGAGGAGATTTCACCATGGGGAAATACCTTTGATAATTTAATGGAGGAATCGAGGATCAACTATAATGTCCTGGTTCCAAATTCCACTCAAAGGTGCTCCGTACCCAGTTGGACACATGGTCTTAAGTGCATCTCCCCAAAATCTAGAGGCTTCTGACTATTATTGAGGGTCTATGTGTGTTAGTGGGGAGACTATTCCCCCATTAGTAGAGTGTAACATAATGGAAATATAATGATAGTTCAATAACAGAAGAAATAAACCATACAATAGAAATAAATAGTGGAAGACTGATAGTATAAACAAAGTCATAAGTCATATCATATACAAGATGATGATACATGTGACATGTTTCTAATAAAATATCAAAAACAAGTACACAAAAGTCATATAAAATACATGTCTACAAAGCAAAAAAGTCAAAAAGAATCCTAGTAGAATCACAAGCCACAATTTGCTCCCATACTCTCCTTCTCCTAAGCAGCATATCAAGTACCTATAGGAGGGATGTTTCCCTTATCATTACCTACAATCATATAATCTTTTTGGGTCCAAAAGGTGACCCAAAAAGGGTGTGATATTGAATCCTAGTAGGCAACCACCCAAGGTCTGTTCCAATGAGTCAGTGAATATATATAGTAGGCAGTGTGCAATGAGTAAGGCAGTAAATAAGGAGAGCTCAAAAGTAAACATCATTTTAGTACATGTACACATTTAATATCCAATACATTTAATTCATGTTTATTTAAAAATTAAATTACATTGAATTTAAAAGTCTAGAGATCTGACTCAAGCCTGAAAGCCCCCATGTAACTGGATGTACAACAGATGCCTTAGAAGGCCATCTAAACAATCCAAGTCATGAATGACTCCAATATTTTGGTTTGGCTTGGAGATGCGTCATAAGTCATGTCATTTATAATTCAATTCAGATCATGAGCCTATACTTAACATTCCCAAGTTTGAATTCATGTATCGCTCCAGGTATAATATCAACCAACACCCTACAAGACTATCCTTATAAAACCTCTTAGGAACCCAGTATCCCTCAAGGTGATGTATAAAGTCCAGCCAGTTGAGTCCATCCTCGAATATCCTAAAATAAATCCTGAGTATCACCCAAGGCATAAATAGTAAAATTCATGTTGAGTCCATCCATGGAATTCCCGGAAGAATCTATGTTTCACTCACCATATAAGTCTAGCCTCAATGAGTCCATTCATGGAATCCCTCATTTGGATCCATGTATCACTCATGAAATATAAGTCAAGCCTCAACGAGTCTATCTATGGAATCCCTCATTTGTATCCATGTATCACTCGTGACATATATGGGTTAAATCCATTGAGTATATATGTGTAATTCTAATGTGAATTCACATATCACCGAAGGTGTATAAGTCAATAGGCACAAGATTCCATCCTTTTTATGACAATCCAAATCCATGTATCACCCTTGACTATTAATCATTTGACCAATTCCATTTCATTTAAACAAGTCATTAAACATTCCTAGGTCAAAACCAAATGCATTATATATAACTCACCTCAAAGGGGTGACTCAATAAAGGACCAACCTCAAGGTCTTGTCCTTTCATTTACTCATGTGGGCATATTTAATATAACAAGCATCACATGAAAAATCAATTACTACATGGATTTAACATCATTTAACTCATGCAGGATAGAAATTCAATACCATTTAAATACTCACATGGGATTTTTTTAATATAATAAGCCTCACAATCCTATCATGCTATTACATCGATTAGTTATCATATAACGCACATGGGAAAATAAAAAATTGAAGAAATTCAAGCCAATTACTTCAATTTATGGCATATCATCTATTTCACTCATATGGGAAAGGCAATATAAGGAAACCATGATTTATACAATAATGGAATTCATGGGTCAAGGGGAAAATCATCCATCCCATACCCTTAAAGAAATTCAATTACAATTCAACAACATTGTAATTCCATTTATAACCAATTCCACCTTTTAAAAAGCCATGAAAGGGATAAAGGCACACCTCAAGGGGTGTCCAAGGCATAAATAAAAAAAGGTCCATTAAAAGAAACTCACCCATGGGGTGATTTAAAGTCAAGGTGTACAACCTATAAAAAACCATAAAATAACCACTTTAATTGATTAGTTCATACCTATTAATTCTAGGATTTAAATTCAATTTAGGTGATGCCCGGAAATTGGGCGCATGACACACTGAAATATAAAAATGATCTAACATTAAAAAAAGGAACATGTACACCTACCTAAGGCTCATGATTGATATCTCATCCAGTATCGAGCTCTGATTCAACCCAGATGAGGATAAATATGAAGAATGGATGAATAATGATAAATTAAGGCATATGAGCCTAAATCAAAATAGCACAAATGATTCCCAAAATAATGGAAAATGTATAAAAAGGAATTAAGGCCTTACCATTATGGATCCAAGGAGGAGAACTACATTTTAATTGGAGGTTGGATGAATAAGGGATCTTAATTCCTAGTTTAGGCTCAAAGGAGAGCTCCTACGGCTTCCATTTTCTATGCAAAGAAAGGAGGAATATGTTTTTAAGTGATAAAACATTTCATTTGAAAAATTGTCATTTTACCCAAAATAATGGGTCTTATAGTTTAGGTGCATGGTTTGTCAAAATGTGCACCAAATCTCGAAGTCTTCTGTAGGAGGAAGGGGTTCCCGCACAGTTATCCCACAAGGTTTACTAACCATGATAAAACTATGTGGAATGAATCTGTTAAGTTCTACTGAAATTGAAAACCTTGATTCATAACCATGTGCCTACACTCACATGATTTACCCAAACTGTGCATCCTAAATACCCTCACTATCCAGCCTCACACAGTTTAGTCAAACTGTGTGACCTTCTCCACACGATTTTCACTAACCGTGTGACCATCTTAAAAACCCCAAAAAACTGGTTTCAAGCTTTGAAAAAGCCCCAAACACCCCCAAAACCTCCATTAACCCAACAAGCATCCACATTTGGCCTTAATTATTAAATTAAACTGAGAATTGATGGAAAAAATAAGTTTTTCACCTCAAAGAAGAATCAGGTTCTTACAAAATTCCCCCTTACAGAAATTCATCCCTAAATTTCTCTTCCAAGGGTAGTGAAGCATAATCTAAGAACAAATCTGGCCACTACTATTGAAAATCAGGCTCCCATTACTTAGTATTGTCCTACACTTAGTTGTGCTTCCATAACACCCATACTAAAGGAATGGAATGTCCTGGAAAAACCTTTATTCTATGATCCACAATACTTATAAGATTCTCCTCAAAGGATTCATCCTCCTACAACTCAACCTCCTTAGGATGAAAAACATGAGATGGGTCTAAATAGTGGAACTGTAGATGAGAAACATGGAATACATTGTTCATGGATTAATATCTCTAAGGAAACTACAACCGATAGGATACTGGCCCAAACCTTTCCAAAATCTCGAACGGACCGACATACTACAGTGAAAGCTTACCCTATCTCCAGATCCTCTTGTGTCCCAACCTCAGTGAAACGTGAAGGAAAATCCGATCCCCGACCTCGAACTCTAGAGGTCATCTATGGTGATTGGTGTATTATTTATTTCAAGACTACACTATATCAATCCACTTCAGAATCAACTGCACCTATTCATTGGTCTCCTGGACAAGACGAGGTCCCATCATAGCTGCATCTCTAGCCTCCATGAAACATTGGGGTGACCAACATGGACTACCATACAAAGCCTCATATGGATCCATATGAATAGTATCATGAGAGCTATTATTATAGGAGAACTCAAACAAGGGTATATGAATATCCCAAGAGCCTCCAAAATCTAGGACGCATGCCCAAAACATTTCCTCAAGCACCTAAATCATCTGCTCTGAATGGCCATATATCTGAGGGTGGTATGTCGTGCGCAGAAGCACCTGTGTACCCAAATCCCTCTGTATCCATTACCAAAATCAAGAAGCATACCGAGCATCCCTATCTAAAATGAAAGTATATGGAACCTTGTGAATTCATATAATCTCACAGATGTCTAAACTGCTAATCTCATCAACACTGGAGGTTTTCTTAATTGGAAAGAAATGAGCAACCTTTGTGTGACTGTAAAAAAAACCCATACAACATCATTACCTTGAGGAAACCTCAATAAAACTATCATGAAATCAATCATGATGTCATTCCATTTTCACTTGGGAGTTGGTAATTGCTGTAAAATTCTAGTTGGTTTCTGGTGTTCTACCTTCACCTACTGATAGGTGGAACACCTCATGAAAAAATCAGCTACATCTCATTCATACCTAGCCAGCAATACTAATGATGTAAACCTCGATACATATTGTTGACACTAGGATTCAATTCCCATATAGAGGCATGAAAATCATGTGTCATATCCTCATGCATGTTTGAAGAGACCCATACATGACCATATACTCATAGGATCTCATCCTCGCCTATTGTTCAACTAGGATAAGGGTCCTCACCTACCACACTCTCCCATAGAACCAGGCCTTCAGAATTCTATAGATTCCACATCCTCACTCTATCCGGTAATATAGACTTCACAAGTAAGGATAGAAGGAAAGTCTTACTCTGACTGACGTGCACCTCTAAGTGCATCTTAGAGAATAAATCCATTAACTTCCACTCTCTACTATAATAATTCATTGCCTGTATCTGATTCCTCATACTCAGTGCCTCAGCCACTATATTGTCGTTACCAGGCATATAGGATAGATCTAAGTTGAAATACTGAAGGTATTAAACCCAGCTTCAATGCCTCAAGTTCATATCACACTATTTAAATATATACTTGAGGCTTTTTTGGTCTGTGTACACCATAAAACTTTCTCCCAATAGGTAATGTCCCCAACATCATAATGCTTGAACTATTGTAGCTAACTCGAGATCATGTGTTCAGTAATTCCTCTCATGTTTTCTCAACTACTGAGACTCGTACACGATGACTTGATCCCCCTTCATAAGAACTGCTCCCAACCTGATACCAAATACATTGAATTACATGGTGTAACTCATACCCAAATCTGAAAAAATTAGTATTGGCACTGAATTCAATCTCCATTTTATCTCCTGAAAGGACGTCTTGTAGGAGTATAACCATACATACTTCACACCCTTATTAGTCAACACCATAAAAAATTATTCTTAGCATGAGAAGTACTGTATGAAAGACCTGTAGTAACCATCCATACTTAATAAAACTCTACACCTCAAAGATATTCTTGGACTTCTCCTAGGTAACTACCACACTCACCTTCTCTAGGTCCATTAATACTCCTTTCTCTGAGATGAGGTGACCTAGAAAGTGAATATAATCCATCCAAAAGTGGCACTTTGTTTGCTTAGCATATTAATAATTCTCTCTTAGTCTATTCAAAATGATCTCAAGATATTTTCCATTATCATGTCGATTGTAAGAATACACAAAGATATCATCCATGAAAACCAAAACAAAATAATTTAGGTATGGATGGAACACTAGGTCCATTAGTTCCATGAATACCACTGACGCATTCATGAGACAGAACAACATAACCATATACTCATATAGACTATACCTTCTTCAGAAGGATGTGTGCGGTATGTATGATGGTTTAACATTCACCTGATGGTAACTAGATCTCAAATAAATCTTTGAGAAGACCCGAGCTCCTCAGAGATGGTAAAAAAAATCATCTATCCATGATAGAGGATATCGGTTTATAACCTTCAACTGGTTCATCTTCTGGTAATCCACACATATCCTCAAGTTATCGTCCACCTTTTTTACAAAAAGGACTAGTGAAACCCACAAAGAAGTGCTAGGTCGGATGAAACCTTTTTCCTACAAATCCTATATCTTTCTCTTGATCTCTTACAACTCCATCATATTCATCATATAAGGAGGAATGAACATTGATGTAGTTCCTAGAACTAGCTTGATAGAGAACTCTACCTCTCTCACTGGAGGCAATCTTAATAATTCATCTGATAATACTTACTTGAAATAATAAACCAGTGAAGGGAAATCAATTTTACATGTCCTCTAATCATCTAGATACAAACTCACAATTTGGGCTGTCATCCCGCCTAGCCCTTGATGCTCGGGTCCAGATCAGCTTGCCTAGACATCCCATTCACCCTTATTAATGAACTCTCCACTATCTCATTATATAAAACTCACCATTCAGTGATAGAAGTCAAAAAAACCATGAAAATAAAACAACCATTATATATCAAGAATGAAGTAAAAACCTATCTTCTTGAGGATATAGAGGTCCCATACGAAGTGACACCTTCCAATCTCAAGGGGGAACTCCCTAAACTATTGTAAACTGCCCATTATAATTCCCAAAGGAGTGTTAAGAGTAATGATGTCATCAAAATATTGAACATTGATCCCAAGGCTATCCACAAAATGAAAAAATATAAAGCTATGTGAAGCACCTATATCAAAGAGTGATGAAGTTAAAACAGAGGATACTAGAATAGTACCTCTGACAGTAGAAGGTACAGGATTTTTATCCTTATGGGTCTGTTACATTTCATAAGCCTAGCCTGTACCATGACCCTGTGACACTACCTAGATACCCTGAGCTAATCCAACCTGTTGTCACTGTGAACCTAGGGTCTGGCTACCATGACCACCACCATGTCCTAATCGGAATGATGCACCCCAACTCCCTACCTCATGAGAAGATGCTGACCCTACTCCTAAATGTGGAATCAGTTAAAACCATCTCTCACTAGCTGCTGGAGGAAACGTTCTGCATAAGAACTATACATGGACCATCTTTCCATAAGCTCATAACTCAATTGGATCCTTCATACATTGTGGCCTTGTATTACCCAGCCTACCGCATTGATAACACCTCGCCTAAATACCTGAAGATATATTCTAATTGCTAGTATCACTGAGTGGAATCTCTAGATGACAATTCCTACTACTGGTTGATGTAGTACCAAATTTAGATTTTGAGATGTTCTGGCTCAAACCTCTAGATTCCCTCAGGTTACACTCTGTGATCAGTGCCTGATTCACGATTCCATAAATGGTAATCAACCTAAAGGAATTCACCTGCGATTGGATGTTATACCTGAGACTATACTTGAATCGACTGGCTTTCGATAACTCATCACCCATCAGAAAGGGTGAGAAGTGCTGGAGCTCAGTAAAACTGAACGAGTATTACATAACTGATATAACACCCTACTCCAGATGTTAAAACTCCCAGGATTTATCATTACTCAACTTCTCAGGATAGAAATGGTCATAGAAGGCCATATGAAACTCCCTACAGGCCATCTTCCGATGACGATCAGTCTGGGTGATAACATACCACCACCTCTTAGCAGAATCATAAATCATATACATAACGAGATTCACCCTCCTCTCAAGAGGCATCTCTAAGTGCTCGAAGATAGACAACATGGCCTCAAGCCATGAATCTACAACTTATAGTCCACCATCCCCCCAAAACATGGGTGGATGCTGCTGCTGAAACTCACACCTCAACTCTTCCATAGTCGAGGCAGGTCACGGTGCTCCCTAAATGGTCTACATGAACCACATAAAACCTTCATAGAACCGTTCCTCAACACATGTGTCTGGTATAATAGCTGATGCCGCAACTGGAATTACTAGAGGGTCCACTAGTATCCCATGGACTAAAACCTCTAGATTATGATCATCCCCACCCTCCTAGCAAACCACTAGAGTTATTTGTGGTGGCATGAATCTATAATTCCAAACACATGCCTCAGTTTATTATCAGTATCAAGTTCTATAGCTCAAAAGCATAAATATCAAAATAGGATAGGTAAAAACCTTCCTCTATAAGAACTCACCCCTCTGACTACCCCATGGGTCATATTTTTACATCAAAAAAATGAGATACACTACCAAAGGCCCACTTCTAATGTTGGGTATGGTCAAGTTCTCTATCACAAGCCATTTTAGTTTCACTTGTCTTCATAAACATCCCATTTAAAATTGAGTTCACATTAATATTCACTATATTGATACTCATTTAAATTTTATCACTTTCCTTTAGAAAGGAAATTTACTAGCATGCCAAAGTTTGATCTGTGGGGGGACATACTCCCCAAGAATAAAATGTTGGTATCCACATATGGCACATCATAACACATTTCACTTTAAGGATGAACCATGATCTACTAAATTCTGATCCAAGAGGTCTCATACACCTTGGGGACTAAATATTGGAATCCATCCAATCCATACCATGACATAACCCAATATACCTATCACAACATCATGCATATCTATCACAACATCTATCACAATAACATGCAATAAGTAATTCTCTCTAAATGGAATGGAAATAATGCATGGCCTGTGATTTATAATAAGTTCATATATGAGGTATGAGATGGAATACCCTAATCTCATTGGGTTGCAACATAATAGAACCATAATCATATTAATTATAACAACACAATACAAGTTCATCAACCAATGGTGGAATCAAATCAACTATAATAGTTAAAAATCTAGAAAACAACAATTCAATCCAAGGTAATTTGGATTTTTCCTGTACATGGGTTAGCTATGCCTAAGAAAAACTCATTATCAAATTCCATTTAATTTATATCTCTTTCCATTTTTCCCAAAAGTAAATCAAACTAAAAAATAAATCTTCTGATACCACTTTATAACATTCCAGTTCTAGATGCCACTCAAAGGTGCTCCATACATGGTTGCCCACATGGCCTCAAGCATATATCCCCAAGAACCAGAGGATTCCGAATAGAAGTGAGGGCCTATGTGTGTTAGTGGGGAGACTATTCCATCATTAGAAGAGTGTAATAATGAACAAATAAAATGATAGTTCAATATCAGAATTAGTAAACCATACAAAAGAAATAAACAATGGAAGTCTGATAGTATAAAAAAATTCAGAAGTCATATCATATAAAATATTATGATACATTTCACATGTTTCTAATAAAACAAAAAAATGTTACACAAAATTCATATACAATACATGTCCCAAAATTAAAAAATGCCAAAGAATACTAGTAGCATCAAAATCCTTAGCTTGGTCCCATGCTCTCCAACTCCTAAGAAGTATATTAAGTACCTGTAGGAGGGTTCTTTCCCTTATCATTACCTGCAACCATATAATCTATTTGGGTCCAAAAGGTGACAAAAACAGGATATGAGATAAAATCCGAGTAGGTAACCACCCAAGGTATAATCCAATTTGTCAATGAATATATATATCAAATAGTGTACAATGAGTAAGGTAGTAAACAAGGAGAACTCAAAAGTAAACATCATTTAAATAAATTTACTCATTTAATATCTAATAAATTTAATTTTTTTTAATTTAACAATTAAATTACATTGAATTTATATGTCTCATGATCCATCTCAAGCTCAATATCCCCTATATATCTGGAATTACAATAGATGCCCCAGAAGGCCATCTAAACAATCCAAGCCAATACTAACTTCAAGCTTGTGGTTTTCCTTGGAGACGCATCATAAGTCATCTCATTTATAATTCAATTCAGAACCCAAGCCCATCCTTGATATTCCTAAGTTGGAATTCATGTATCTATCTAGGTATAATATCAACCAAAAACCTAAAATTGCATCCCTAGAGAAACTCTCGGGAACTTGATATCTCTCTAGGTGAGGTATAAAGTCCATCCAGTTGAGTCTATCCTCGGTGCTCCTCAATGGAAACCTAAGCATCACCCAAGGCATAAACAATCAAATTCCCACTGAGTTCATCCATAGAATTCTTATAAGAATCCATGTGTCACTCGATATATAAGTCAAGCCTCAATGAGTTCGTCCATGAAATCCCTCATTTGGATCCATGTATCACTCACGACATATAAGTCAAGCCTCAATGAGTCCATCCATGGAATCCCTCATTTGGATCCATGTATCACTCACAAAATATATTGGTTCAAGCCATTGAGTTCTTCTATGGAATTCTAATTTGAATCCACATATCACCCAAGGTATATAAGTCAATAGGCACAAGAGTCCTTCCATGGCATTCCAATCCAAATCCATGTATCACCCTTGCCTATTAATCATTTGACCAATTCCATTTCATTTAAACAAGTCATTAAACATGTAAAGGTTAAAACCAAAGGAATTATATATAACTCACCTCAAAGGGGTGACTCTGGAAAGGACCAACCTCAAGGTCATGGCCTTTTATTTACTCACGTGGGAATATTTTATAGAATAAGAATCACATGAATAATCAAATAATACATGTCCTTAACATCATTTAACTCATACAAGATAGTAATTCAAGACTATTCGAATACTCACATGTCCATTTTTAATATAAAAATCCTCACAAGACTATCAAGATATTACATGGATTAGTTATCATATAACTCACACGGGAAAATCAACAATTAGATCATTTCAATATTATTACTTCAATTTATTAAATAACCTCTTTTTCACTCACATGGTCAAGGAGATATAATGAAAAAATGCATTATAAAACAATAAAATTTATGGGTCAAGGGGAAACTCATCCATCCCATACCCTTATTGAAATTTAATTATAATTAAACAATATTGCAATTCAATTTATAACCAATTCCACTTTTTAACAACCCATGAAAGGGATAAAGACACACCTCAAGGGGTGTCAAAGGAATAAAGATAAAAAGGTCTATTCAAAGAAACTCACCCATGTGGTGATTTACATTCAAGGTGTACAACCAATAAACATATATAAATGAACCTTTTTAATTGATTAGGTTATACATATCAATTCTATGATTTAAATTCAATTTAGGCAATGCCCATAAATTGGGCGCACGACATGCCAACATATAAAAACTATACAACTTTTAATGAAAAGAACACAACCACCTACCTTAAGATCATTCTTGATAGATCATCTAGTATCAAGCTCTGATTTGACCCATATTAGGATAAATATGAAGAATGGAATAAGAACAAGAAATTAGGGCATATGGGCATAAATAAAAATAGATCAACCGATTCTTAAAAGAATGGCGAGCGAATAAAAATGAATTAAGGACTTAATGTTATGGATCCTAGGAGACAAACCGTGTTCGAATGGGAGGTTTTAAAGAGAAGGGATATTAATTCACAATTTAGGGTCAAAGGAGAGCTCCCATGATTTCTCTTTTCTATGAAACAGAAGGAGGAATAGTTTTTTAAGTTATAAAACATTTAAGGGAAAAAATTTCATTTTACACAAAATACTGGGTCGCATGGAATAGGTGCATGTTTTTTCAAATTGTGAACCAAATATCATGTTCTCATGTAGGAGGAAGGGGCGCATGTATAGTTTCCATTCATGGTTTACTAACCATGAAGAAACCGTATGAAATTAATTTATTAAGATCTTCTGAAATTGCAGACCTGGCCATATGGCCATGTGCCTCCAATCATACATTTTACCCAAAACATGTGGCCTAAAGACCCCACTATCCAACATCACATAGTTTATTCAAACCGTGCGGCCTGACCCTCATGTTATTCACTAACCATACGCCAAGCTTAAAACACCCCAAAACTGGTTCTAGGCTTTGAACGAGCCCCAGAAACCCCCAAAACCTCTATGACCCTAACAAACATCCACATTAGGCCATAATTAATCAATTAAACTAAGAATTTATGGAAAACACAAGATCCTTAGCTCAAAGAAGAACCAGGTTCTTACATTGATGTTGTGTAATCATGGGTAATTGTGAAATTAATAGAGAACACAAAAGATTCTTTAATGAAATTGATAAAAAATGATTTTTTTTTCCAAATATCGATCTTTTCTTGAGGTAGGGATTTATTATTTATAAATTCATCCTCTCTTATTTCTGATTCAAGAAATGATTTTATAATATATCTTTCCAGGTTAGATTATTATTCTTTTCACAACCTTGGAATTTCTTCATCGTACTAAATACTTCCAATTTCATATTTTTTTATACAATTTCAATTGATGGATTGATTCAGATCATCTATCAGTTATCTAACCTTGATTTATTATGTATTTCTACCGCACTTATTTATGTGATCATCATTGTCTTGCAGTATGATGATAGTTTTATGGATAATCCGGTTTGGGATGTGAAAAAACCAAAATTCCTATAGTATGGTGTGATTGTTGATAGAGATGGTGGTTTATAAGATCAATAAGGATTTTTTATGATCAAAAATTTATTTTATATTGAATGATGGAGGGATGAACTTCTGGGAGATGATGAAGGCACAACGAAATACACATGGGTTGACAAAATTCCATTTTTCATCCATTGGAGGATAGAGATCGATAAAAATATATGGTTTCTTCATGATTGGGTCCTTTTATGAGACACTGGGTGAGATCTATGGTGGAAAAAGTGGATGTGTGAAGTTCTAGGATACCTGAATTTATTGTCTATGAAAAACTCGACTACACGTTGTGTTTTTCAGAAGAACCCACACTGTGTAGTCTGATTTATTTGGTAGATATGGTTTCAAACCTGAGTTAAATATCACAAACTATATATATATAGGCCTATACACCATGTTAAAATACATGGGTAGGAAATCTATGATTAAGTATTATACATCTTGGACCCCGAGTGGTCAGACATGACATGTACTCATAGGCACATACCATGTGGTGTTATCTGGCCATCCAAGCTATGTTTAGGGAAGGACATTCCCAGGGATCCAAGTAGTCCCACAAACCATGTGGATCTAAGAACATTTTATGTATATGGGTTTTCACACACCATGTAGGGTAGAGAGACACACCTAGGGCTAGGATTGGGAATACATGTTGTGTTCTGCAGATGAAAACACTATGATCATTTCTCAACATATTCCACCTCCTGTATATTATTCATTAGGAATCGTATATGGATATTTAAGTAATAAAATATAAGTGTAATTACATATATTATATTATTAATTCATTTTCAACATCAAATATATTTCATGATTTAATGTGGGTGGGACACTTCTTCCAGTGGAACTTAGCCAACGACATGGTTTAAGTGTGATTGTTGAAGTGATGCTGGGGTTAGTACTCCCTTTTCACTTGATTTATCAATAGGGAATGGGTACCCCAAATATTATATATAAGTATATTTAGTACTACTTCACATTATAGATGGTTTAAGTCCTCTATTTGTAGAGTGGTACTCCCCCATCATCGAGCTCTGGTGGTGAGCGGGTCTTCCATTAAAGACAATTATCCCTCAGTTATAGTACACAATAGAGAGGTTCCAATCCTCAATTCTATTTCTTGTGAGTATATTAATAGTGATTGGAATTGTATATGGGACCTATGGAGATGTAGGTAGACTCGTCATTATTAGTTGGCTGTGAAGATCAAGATTTCCATTTTTCAACTGAGATTTCTTTATAAGAATATCTATGTTGGGTTTCCTTCCCCTATCATGTTATTTGTTGATAAAACTATCTTCTTTTTATTTATCCCATTATATTATTTGGTTAATACTAATTTGTATGTATGTAATCACCCCTTAAGGTATTTTACCACACATTTCATGTCTTATAAAGATGACATACAACTTGGCAGAGACTTTGGTGGACCTGGAGTAAGTAGATATTAGTTATACCAAGAGACTGTGACCACATATAGTGGTTAGTTTCTATAAACATGAAATGGTATCTCTCCTTAATCCTTAATATTTTTTTAGGTTAGGATACTTTTAATTTTTTGGGTGTGTACTTTTCCCCGTGTCCTTCTTGGATTCTTTTGGTGCACTTTAATATTTACCTAGAGGTTGTTGCATACATTTTGTTACACACTATAGGTTTCAAAATTTATTATTATCCCTATATTTTTGTATGGATATGTTTGTGTGAGTACATGTAATTTAGGATAAGGAATCTAATCTTGTGAGATATTACTACTTGAAACTAGTCTCCAACCCCAGACTTATTAGGGGTGGGATTGGGGTGTCACTCTTTGATTACTGTAGGTCTAGGAAGGGACTCAGTGGTTTAGATCTTGATAGAGTTTTATCATAGGTGGTATATCCTATGGAAGGTGTTTGGATATATATATATATATGTCATTTTGATTGGTTTTTTAACTTAGGGAAACAATGTTAAGGTGTTTTGAGTTCGACTCTCATGATAGGGAAACCATCATTGTTGTGGGGATCGTCATTTCCATGCACCAGAACTCTAATCACCTTATTTTTGACTTGGCATACGGGTACATTAGTTTTAGGGAAACCAATGGTATATAAATCATATAGGAATGGGTATTTGAATTCCATGTCTTTATTGAGTCAACTCACCATATATTCTCATCTAATAGTGGCACATCTTATTAACTTTCAGTATTCCCCCATGATGATAGCTGACTATGATTCTGTGAAAGGTTCATGATGATGACCATTAGGGAGATAAATAATCGATATAAGGTTTCAATGACAACCATCTTAGTATTAAGGCTCTATTTCAAGATCTAGTGCATGAGGTGTTTCTACTAGATGTATAACAAGTTCAGCTTCCAACCATCAAGCAGTGAGATGACCTACCACTAGTGGATTAGATGGGTGTTCTGTTTCATATTTGGAAACTGATGGTTTTAATATTTTAGGATGAAAATTATCATAGATTGATCTTATATCTAGAGTTCTAGGATCATGTAATTCCTAGATTATAGGGTTAGATAGACCCATAGGAAGTAAAGGATTGGTTGGATTTTGTAGTTCATTTTTTCGAATTCATGTAAATGCCACCCAATCATATGTTTGAACTAAAGACCAACCTATTTTGTAGAGTAGGGAGAATTTTTTGGGGTTTGTTCCCCTAAAAACTGGATGCATAGAAACTCTCTAAGAAAATATTTGAGTTCTTTTTCCACAATGACTGTTATCCATATACTAGTCCCTCAGTGTAGGTTCATGAGCTTCTTGAGCAGTATTAGGTGATGGAAAGATTCCTAGGAAGGGAGAATAAAAAAATGGAGATATAATTGGTCATATTGGGTTAGATTTATCTACTATAAATGGTAGGAATTATTCATTAGGAGATCTATGCAGGAGGCATTCTCTTGCTCAGGATCAGACATGGGAATATGCAGTGCATGAATTGTGTAGGAGACTCAGTCAGGTGAGAGGTTCTATAGTCCAAAGTCCTGATAGAATTCAAAAACTCCATATACCCAGGTGATATTATTATTTTGTTAAACAAGGTTATATTTTTTGGGGCTTCCTGACTAGTTATGTCATAGTGTGAGGATAGACATCTGGGCCTTACGATCTAGAGTCTCTCAACATGGTTTGAAGTGCAGTTTGTATCTTCTTACTATTGATTTAGTTATTTTTTAGCACTATTTTTTTATTCTATGGTTTATCCCTAGTGTACGAGATTAAGTTTCCAATGGATCCTTTATCCCATACATTGAGGTTAGAAAACCCTTTAGGGAGTGAATCCACTATTTCTCACTTTTTATGATAGTGCGAGCCATTGATTAGTGGTTAGAGTTCATCATTGAAATGTTTATTTATTGAAATAAAACCATATTAAATCATCCTAGGTGTGAATTAGATATCCATGGTGTGTTCCTAGATAGACTTTCACTATAGGAGAGTTATATTCCTATGGGTGGATGAATGATATGCCCATTTAATAGTGAGAAGGACCTCTTGGTAGAATGACTGGGGCTCAAAAGTAAGAAGTTGAAACCTATACCCCATTAGTTATTGATTTTTACCCTTAGTGTAGTGGGATATTTAGACACATATATTCTATATGTAGCATATGAGTACATGGATGTCTTCCCCAAATATTAATTGGGATTACCTCTATGATTGGAGATCTATTTTTTGGACAAGTGACCCAAATATGGACAAATATCTTATACGGCGTATTAAGTTCCCCCTTCTAAGCTTTGGAATTTGAGGTTGAAATTGGAGGAACTTAAAGAGTAGTGTTTTATCAGACCTAGTGTTCCCCCTAGGTAGCTATGGTACTGTTTATCAAGAAGGTGAAAAGGAGATTTAGGATATGAATTGATTATTATCAACTAAATTAAATAATTATCATTGATAAGTACCCATTGCTGATGATTGATAACCTATTAGATCAAATAAAAGGTTCTAGATGGTTCTCAAAGATAGATCTCAGGTATGACTATCACCAATTGAGGATTCATGAGGAGTATAATTTAAAGATGAATTTTTAGTTTTTATATAGGAGTTATGAGTTCCTGACGATTCCCATTAGTGCGATGAATGAACTTAAATCTTCATAAAACATATGAATTATAATTTTCAACCCTTCTTGAACCATTTTGTGGATTATTTTATTGATGAAATTTTCATTTACTCTGTGTTAGAGGAGGAGCACACATAACATTTGAGGATATTCCTGGACTTTCTTTAAGAGAACTAGTTATATGGTAAAATCTTGATTTATCAGTTCTCAATTACACAGTTTTACTTTATGAGGAGTGTCATCTCTAAACATGGATTATTAATTGACCTGGTGAAGATAAAGGCTTTTCTATCTTGAGAACCATCCAAGATCATGTCAAAGGTTTGGATTTTCCTTGGATTGGCAGTGTATAATTAGAGGTTTATGGAATAATTTTATAGTATTGTGACCCATTTGACTTTTTTGACATGTAAATAGAGGTCGTATGACTGGAAAAAACAATGTTATAAAGCCTTCGAGGTACTAAGGTAGAGATTGACTAGTGAACCTGTGTTTATACTACCAAAGGAGGTTGTCAAATATATATTATTCCGTGATGCCTCTAGAGTTGTGATCAAGTTTGTATTAATGCAGAGGCAAGTAGTGATAGTTTATGGGTCAAGTTCACTGATAAACCATTATAATAACTAAGTTACCGATGATTTGGAATTGGTATTAGTATTTTTCACCCTAAGGATATGAGGCATTATCCTATAGGTGAGTGCTTTGTGATTTACTTAGACCACTAGAGTCTTAGGTATATCTTTCCCTAAAGATACCTTAACCTAAGACATATACATTGGAAAAAGTTCTTATAGGATTTTTTCTTTAGGATAGTATATAATATAGGGATGAGAAATGTGGTGGAAAATTACCTTACTTGGAAATCCCAATATCACTTGGAAGGGGAGGCATTAGAGTAGTTTACCTCTTAATAACTGACCCTAGAGGAGGAGATAAGGTAAAATTATCTCTAATAAATAGTGGTAACTTAAACACTTCTCTAGTGTATGAGAGAGGCTCTATTGGAAGACATCAATTGTGAAGTTATACATTATTAAATATCTTTAAGAGATACACCTATCAGTTTTTTCTAAAGGTGGGGAGGACTCCATCCTTTTTATAGGATAGGCGGTGGTTTCGATCATATTGCATGATTAGGTGCTGAGGGAGTTTCATACCCCACATTAGTAGTATATCCCAGAGTCATGAAGATGTACCAAGAACTTTAGTTCTAGTTTTGGTGGTTTGGTATGAGGTATATCATTTTAAAATATGTTTTTATATGCCTCACATGTTAGTAGGTAAAGGTAGAACATTAAGTTTTGGCATACTTTCAAATATCTGCACGAGAGACCCTAAATGTCATTCTTATACTGTACATATATCTGAGATTCATCACTTCTGGTACCTTATCTAGTGAATACAATAATGGAGAAAGTTCAAGTGATCTGTGAATTATTGAATAATACTCATATTTGGAAGAAATCTTATGAAAAAATGATGTGTAGACCCTTGAAGTTTGAGTAGAGGGACCACATGTTCCTGATTTTCTTCCCATGATAAGTTTTTTAGAGGTTTGGTTGGGGTATAAATCTATCCCCAAGGATTATTTTTCTATTCTAGATCCTAAATAAGGTTGGAATGGTTTTTTTCCTAGACTTACCCCCACAGTTGGAGTAGGTACAAGACATCTTCTATCTAAGGAGATACGTGCATGACCCACCACACATTTTTCAATGGGAAAATTTGGAAATCAAATATGGATCCACCATTTTAGAGTAACAAATCACATTTTAGGATTGAAATTAGAGGATACTTTATGGGAAAAACATTATTCTAGTTCAAGTTCTTTGGTAGCATAAGAACCTCCAAGAGAACTCGTGGGAGCGTGAGAGCTAGATGCAGACTCAGTACCCTCACCCATTGAGTAAGATTTTTTATTTTCAATACAAAGATACTTGAAGGTGGGTAAAATATAACATCTTTTATTTTCTTATTTTTACCCTTTATATATATATATATATATATATTTCTTCAAAGTTTGTGTTGTGTTACGAGTGTCATAAGACCTTGAAATTGATATATTAAAGATATTAAATTTATTAAATCGATCACTTATATATTTTTGGAAATAATGTTTTTACTATTGATTAGAGTCTCAAATAGGAAAATTGAGACCATTTTTGAATCCAAAACATTGGTTTTACCCTAGGCACAACATAAGTTTCACACACATCGGGTATCAGGATGATGCGCATTATAGATGATTTAAAATGAATAAAATTATTTAATTAATTATATTTTTTTAAATGTTTAACCTATAGGTGAGCCCTATATAATATATTATACATTAAATATCTAGGGTTAGATACATAACCATGGGATATTGAGAGGTATAAGATACATCACCATGTGGAAGAACCTTCAATGATCGAATGAAGGAGTAACCAAGGATTGATGTTGTGTGATCATGAGGCATTGTGGAGAGAACAACGAATAAAATAGATTATTTAAGGACATATATAGAAAATATATTATTCACCAATGATCAATACATTTTTTAGGTAATTTATTTTTATTTATGGATTTCTTTCCCATTATTTATGATTTAAGAAATGATTTCATAATCTATCTTCTCAGGTTAAATTATCATTCTTCACACAACCAGGGAATTTATCTATTGCACTAAAATACTTCCAATTTAATTTTTTTTTTGAAATTGAAATAGGTGGTTGGGTTTTCATTATCCATTAAAATAACCTTGATTTATTATGCCTTTCTCTTTCATTTCTTCATATGATCATCCCCAGCCTATGGCATGCTGGTGATTCGATGGATAATCTGGTTTAGGATACGATAAAACCCAAATTTGTGTTGTTTGGTGAGATTGAAAATAGAGAAGATAGTTTTATAAAAAAAGGATCATTGATGATCAACTTCTGATTTTATAATGAATGATTGTGGGATGAACTCCTGAGCGATGATGGAGGTGCAAAAGACTATGCATGGATCGATGAAATTCTATTTTCTGGACACTAAAGCCTAGAGATCGATGAAAAGAGATGGTTTATACATTATTGGGGACTTAGATGCAACATTGGATGAGATATATTGTGTAAATAATGGATTTATTTAGATATATAAGTCCATACTTTACTATCTATAAAAAACTCGACTATATGATCTGTATTTTATAAGAACACACGCTGTGTAGTTTGCTTTCTGTTTTGGATAAGGTTTTGATACTGAGTTAAATATCACACTATATGTTGTTGGACCCACAAAATTTGTGACACTAACTAGGTATCCTATATATGTACGAAGAGTACATACCTAGGACCCTGAGTGGTTAGACACATTATGTCCCCATAGGGGCACATCATATGGAGCTATCCATCTTGCTAATCCATGTTCCAGGAAGAACACACCTAGGAACCCAGGTGGTCCCACAAACCATTTGGATCATATTACACACCATGTATGTGGGATTTAAAATACCAAACAGGGTAGTTAGACACATCCATGGATGGTCATGAGCATACACACTGTGTTCCATTGATGAACATGGCATGTTCTTTTCTCAACATCTTTTACCTGTTGCATCTTCTTCTTTGGGACTCAGAATTGGATATGTGAGTAATCCAATACGAGTAGAGTTAAATGTAAAAAAAGATGGATGATTTTTTTTAAACATAAAAGATATGTAACAAGGTAATTTGAGTGGGAATATTCTTCCAACAATTCTTAGCCGATGACATGGTTCAGGTGTAATCATTGGAATGATGTTGGGTACAATACTATAATGTATCCAGAGAGTATTATTACTTCTCTCGAGAGATATGAAAATTTAAATATATAGTCACCCATATATACTAAATACTAATACATTGAATAGTGATAATAATGGGGTTGATCCCATGAGGAAAAGGAATATAAAGTTTCAATAGCTTCAACAGTTTTATCAAAATTTATCTAAAAATAATTTAACTAAACTACTTTAGAGATGTGAGCACTGGACTGTCTTTAAAATATAAAATAATTTGGAAGCAAGTTGATATCAAAGGTTGATTTTTATTAAAATTAATTAACCATGTAGTTTTTTTAGTATATAGCATGTCCTCTAAATATTGTCTAAAACTATCTAAATCATTTGGATCCTCTTTCAAGGTTTCATAACCAACTATGATGCATGATAGATTATCTTAAAATGGAAGGTGAAGGTATAACTGGATCTATATCTCCCACTTCCCTTTATCACTTTGAGGTTCATCCCTTAAATTTCATATCTTTCACTATGCATTAGGGAATATTATTTTTCATTTAATTTAATGTGATATTAATTTATAACAGTGATACTCATATCCTTTATCAAACTCATACCTCTATAAAATTCTTAGTTACCCATGTTTAATTTATCAATTATCATGGATTAATTAAGTGTTTGAGAGGGAGGAATAGAAAAAATAGTGCAAAAAGAAAAGTGTAGAGTAAAAATATATACATGTGATTTTTTTAATCTTATAATCAACACATAAAATTAGAAATGAAATTACTAAAAGAAAAAAAGAATAATAAAATCATAGATTATAAAGCATATGATTTGACAACAACCATCTCCTCCACTCCCGTTTCAGATGATGGATTGGTACGACCCAATCACCTCCTATATTAGCAGTAGAAATCATCCTACAATCTATGGAAATTTTATCTTGAGTCCTTCTATATAGTATGTATCTTAACATGGTAGTGTAATACTCTAGTTATTTTGATACTTTTATCTATTTTGAAATTTGAATTCCTTCCCTACTATAATTATATTTGACATGGTTTCAATTATCTCTATGTATGTCTACCTTGATTTAAGGGAGTAATTGGAATCTTTCATGGTGGAAACATATCCCACTAATATTATTTTTAAATATATGGTTGTGGGAAGCCTATAAAATAGTATGGAAACCCTAAAATAACCAGGTGTTTGAATTTACTAAAACCCCCACTTCGATGTGGACTGTGTGGTGGCGGTGCAACATATTCATAGTATGCATGTACATAGGGAATGTATTTATTCTCTATGGAACAATGAATTCATCTAAATCTTGGTCCCATAGGGGGCCATGACATAGTGGGTGAAACCAAGGTGAAACATGTTTCTCCTTCTTCTCTGGTGACATGGATCTACAGTGAAACATCCATGCCATGATGTAGTAGTTTTATTCAATTTCAGATCACTTAATCACTACACTACAATAAAGGGATGCGGTGTAGTAGTATTTGATTCTCTAGTGGCAATGGTGCTCTTCCCTCTTCAGTAATGGTGGTAATGCGGTGTATCTTGGAAGTTATATAACATATCACAATTGAAGATGGTGGTCCTACAATGTAGTGGGAGTGGATATGGTTTATCTTACATGTTAGTATGATGATGCGAGCAACATGGGTGAAACACATCCATTTAAATAAGTGAATAGTGACTCATGTGTCCCTGCATCCCACATTGAACAATCCCATAGATGCATTCCTCTTAATAAATGATTCACAACCCCATGTGCCCTATAAGTTTGTTAGGGGATGGAGGACCCCTACGCCTCCATGGACCACCCCATTCTAGTGAAATGTTCTTCTAACCGATATGTGGACACACACCCACACGTCGATGCTCCTTCCTGCTTGCTTCTACCTCCACCCCTATGTTGACCTGTGTAGGGGTTTCCCTAGACGCACGACCTTCTTATGGTTTGTCTTGGCCAGTGGGCCCTCTTGGGCCATCTAGGTGTCTTTCTCGGGCTTAGTTTAGGGATGGCTGGTTGTGGGCCCATTTTTTGGCCAAAGTCCCCTTATAAATTCCTTAAATACAACAAAAAAATACTAATATAAATTATACAAAATAAAAAACTCTTCCCCTATTTTTATTTCTCTTTAATAAAATTTATTTCAAAATTAAAATTACCCAAAATGAATATTAGGAATTAATACATGGTTGTTTCCACTAAAAACAACTACCAATAATAAATTAAAATTTAAAAATTATCATGCACAATATATACTCATAAAACCCCACAAACTTAAATCATGTTTATCCTCAAGAATATATCTCAAATATGAATTAAAAAGGACAACCCCATTATGCCAATATTTAAAATTCAAAATCAATTAAAGAGACGAGCATAGTAGCGTGGGCTTGTAACTCAGGCGAGGGTATTAATTTGTCAGAACTTTGGCCGGGCTAGCTATAAAATGTATAAAAAAAGAAAAAAGAAAGAAAAAAATCAATTAAAGAAAAAAAAATTAATGGTGGAAAAGAAGTTTCAAGTGTTACATATAAAATATTATTTTAATCCATCACTTGACACAATTCATTTAAATTTTCAAAAGAAAAAAGGGTGGGGCCTATCATCTATTCTATTAAAGTATTTTAACTTATCATTAGTAAAATTTCAATCATGATTTACCTTACCATTATTTTCTCCCCCATAAATCAATGTAAAATTAATATGAAGGTTTAATCATACATTGAGTATATTCACCAAAACTTATGAATTTGAAAATGATCTACATTTTCCACTTAGTAGAGACAAATTTCACTAAAAATATAGAGGAATTTTAAATATAGATCAGTTGATTCTAAGTATTAAGGATGGTGGGAAATTTATAAATAAAACATAAAAGGCTTAAAAATGGAGGTGAAGATCTAAATTTTAAGAATGATAGCCAATGTAAATCCAATGATATTATACTCTTAAAAAAGTGACATCTTCCCCACATCCCAATCTCAAAATAAAGGGCATGAACATTGAAGCAAAATGAATGAGTTACCCCTATATATTTTTCAATTTAGTTTAATTTTTTGAAAATTTAGCAAGGATAAGTCTCACATCCATCACCCAACCCCTAATGATAAAAATCATTGGTCAAGTGATCGTGATTTTTTAACCTCTATAACATAACCCATATTTTTTCATTTTTTCAATGTTTTAATTCTTTTTCTAATGGGGTAAACAATAAAAACAATGAATGATTATAAGAACCTTCTTCCAAAAATCTAATTAAACACCCAAGACATATTATCTCAATAAAGTATATCCATTTTTCCATGAAATCAATATTTACCACCATACTTGTACTTTGAAAATCATAGAGAACATTATAGTAAGGGTAGAAATGTATAAATTGTCTTAAAATGTCCTATAAAATTCCATTCATGGTCTCAAAGGGAAAAAATGAGGAAATAAGTAAGGTGGGTCTCAAAGAAAGTGGCTAAATCAAACAAAAATTTCTTATTCATTTTTAAAGTTCACTTGTAAAATCATCTTTTTAACAAGATTAAAGTCAAATACTAGTGGCTGACATGTCCCAAGTTATCTCAAGAAATTTTATAAGAAAGATTGTAAAAATTAGTCTTAGAAACCTCTCAGGAAAATGAGAATAAATTAAAATACAATCACTCATGACATGTGTTATAATAATAAATCAATAAGAATGAACTTATGAAAATCAAAGTGTGTAAAATGGATTGGAATTTTCAGTAACATGTGAATAGAAAAAATCATGATTAATTGAATTAAAATTCCTATGATTCACTATAATAATCCAATTCCCCATTTTAATTGTTCAATTCCTCTCAATATGAAAACTAAAACATGGAATTATGAGGTTATTAAAAAAATCCTATGTTTAATTAATCAAAAGTAAGAACTAATAAAAGTGTGGGAATGAATTTTTCTCAACAAAACTAAAAATAAGAGTTTGGAAAAATTGAAAAGGGAGTAAAAGTATTGAAATTTAAAAGTAAACTCCCCTTTCCCTTTGAAGCTATTATCTTATAGGATTTTTGTCTTTGTACTTGTTACTAAGAGATTCATGGACCTGAAAAATATAAAAAAATAGTGAATATATAGTCCCTTTGTAATTAAAGTTATAAAATTATGAGAGGGGTTCCACTACTTCTAAAAATTTAATCGTAAATTAATAAAGAAAATAGATTTAAAACTTAGGTTGTATCCCACAAAGTAATTTTATTAAGGTTTTTAATCTTGAACTTACCATTTGGGTTACATAATTGGAGTAGGGTATAGAGACAATCATCTCATATTGTACCAATTTTATATTTGTGCATAATCCAATGTAGCTCTTCTACTATTCATACTTCTTGAAATCGCTTCTTATTGTTGTCGAGGAAGGTAAAAAGTAGTGAAAAACCCAATTGATAGGAGTAACAACTCATGGGATGTCTAAATAGGGTACCACTCCTCTGTATCTTCCATTGGTGACTGCTGTGGATCATTTTTTTTGCACTCAACTCTAAAATTTCAGTAGCCACTTTCTCTTCTTCTTCTTCATGGGAATGCTCCTCTAAAAGTTATAGGGTGAAATTCCAAATTTTAGAAGCCCCTTATTTTTCTCCTCCTCTTGATCTTATATTTTAGTATTTGAGGGCCCCCTTCTTTCTCTTCTTCCTCCTCATCATTCAGGTTGGTTTCCACCATGGAAAATTTTGAATTTGTATTAGAAAAGTGACTTACCTTGGATTTACCTTCAGATTTTGTTGTGTCTCCAAATTGATCTTAATAATGGTATTCCTACATGGTTCCATACATTACTTATTTGTATTCTATATCCATGATTTACAAGAGTGTCAATACATTTTTGAACTGTAATTCCATGTATTGGAGGGATTTTGTCAGACTTGGATGCATTTGTGGTATTATTTATTTGATTTAAGTTCCAATATTTGGCTATAGATCCTCATATTTATTTATTTAATTTGGTGTGATAGGATTGAAAATTGGATCACCAAATGGATGTGGGATGTAATGTCCCCTGATATAACACTTCCTCATGTGAGAAAATCGGGTTGGTTATGAGACCTCAAGTGCACCTCCCCATGCGTTAGTGGCTGATGACTAGTAGTGGGGGTGTGATGATATAGTGGGGAGACTATAACCCCTTGTTTTAAGTTAAATAGCAGTATAAATAAAGAATATAAATAAATATAATCAGATTCATTGACATAGTTGAAACAGTAGATCATGCAATTGGGAAGTAAAAGGAGGAACCAAATAATCCAATAATAATAAAACATGCAATAAAAAGCTGAAATGTATCTAAAACTAAAACTAAAAACCATAAAAATAAAGGAATCAACTAAGAACAATAATCCCAAAAGGCCACGGTTCCAAACCCCTTGTCGGTCCCATATCTAAACTCCATCCCATCCATCAAACCATAAAATCAGTAACAAGGTCCCTAGGATTTTTCCAAATCTGCATCCATGTAATCTACTTGGGTACCAAATGGTGCCCGAATAGGGTGTGAGTAAAAATAAATAGGTCGACACCACCATTCCTAAAAAACTAGTATGCTAATAAGTGTATGAAATAATTGATTAAAAGGTTTATAAATTAATCAATTAATATAGTATAATAATCAAACTTCTTCAGAAACATGTTGAAATATCTATGAGCATGTACCAAAACCATGACACCCAACAACCATATATCCATGGAAAAATCACCCAAATTTGGGATGACCACCATATATAATAATTTCATCATGGGATTGGGAAGATCTCGATCAATATAATAATTATAGCATGGTACTTAATATATCCCACTCAATATATGCATTACAAAATGAGACTGGGTAGATCCAACTCATTATAAGAATTAAAACATGGGACTAGGCAGAGCCTTCTCAATATAAGCATTAAAACATGAGACTGGGTAGATCCCACTCAATATAAGCATTAAAACATAAGATTGGGTAGATTCCACTCAATATAAGCATTACAGTATGAGACTGGGAAGATCCCACTCAATATAATAATTACAACATGGGACTGGGAGATCTCGCTCAATATAAGAATTACCACATGAATCACAACACATTTCATATCAATAAGGATATCAGTATATCACATCATATGGCTCAATGGGTAATTCAGAAAATTACCATTTATCTTTCATTTAAAAGTTTCATTTATAAATATGGTCTTAACCCATTAACATAATATCCATTTCAATAAAAAAATCCATTTCCAAGGTGCATCTATATCGAGAAATCAACCAAATTTCATGTCATGCTAAACACAATTTTAGCCATTAACCAAATCATATTAATGAAGAGTTTTCTCAACCAAATGGTAGCCATAATCTAGACCACATCAACAATTGAACCCAAAGAGATCCAACCAATATTCTATTCCATAATTTTTCATTAATCAATTTATAAATTAATTAGAGTGCACATTACATTGACACAATCAGAATATTTCATATACTTTTCAATTAAATAGATCATAGGGTTAGGTTTAAACTCGATACCTTTTTCCAGTGATTTAGAAACACCTGAAATGGGAAATGCCAATGGAAATGAAGGTGATGGAGATTAATAATGAAAATGAAAATCACACTGGATCAAGACAAAAACCCAAAAAAATGTGGCCAATATATTTACACTGTAATGATTGAGAGTAACATGGGAAGAGATTTAAACCTAAGTAGAACAACTCAAATGGCATCAGATGTGTAATTAGGATATTCAGAATGGAATATGAGATTCCTAAATCACCTAGAAATCATCATAGGTCTAAGAGGGAGAGGGATGCAATGATGGAATGAAATAAATCATAATACCTACCCACTTAAAAATACTGGGTCCAAGGAATACATGTTGTGTAATCATTTCATGTCTTCTATTTCCATATTTTTAAGTAATAAAAAAACCATTGAATCAGGTTAATATTTATCCCAATATATATTTACACGATGTGAATTAGTTTTATGATGTGTAACCACTTCACATCATGAGCTAGTTTATGACATATGTCTAGAGATAGTTAATTGTTTTGTATAATGTACATGACATGTAAATTCTCTACAAAAAGTTATCAGACTAGTTCCTACAAAAATGACTCAAGCCACCTCCAAAGCCTTATAATCCATGGAAAACCCTCATAAACCCATTTAATACATTTATAACCAAACTATTAATTTAAAAAAACATAAATCCATGAACTTTATATCATTTTCCACAACAAGGATCTCCATATCAGAATAATACTTGACAAATAAGGTCCAATGAAAAAATCAAAGAGGGACATGCCTAGAAAAATATGAGATCTTACAACCTCCACACCATATAACAGCTCATCCCCGACATACTCCAAGCATCACTATGGGGTATCAATGAACATTTCTGGAAACTATGCTCACATATTAGACTCCCTTTCCCAGGTCTCATCTTGAACACGCCCATGCTTCCACTACACTCGAATCAGAGGTATTTTCCTACCCCATATATACTTCTCACTATGGTTCACAATATATAATGGATAATCCTTAGAGGATTCATCAGGATAAATCTCAATGTCCTTGATGTATACCATATTAAAAGGTTCAAGATAATATCTCCGAAGATGATACACATGAAACACATCATGCATGGAACTATAGTGTTGTGGAAGGGCTAATCAGTATTCCACTGGAACAACCCTATCCACTATCTGAAATGGCCTAACAAACCTAGGTTCTAGCTTACCCTACGTCCTGATATGATGTTTCTCCAACCTAGGAGACACCTAAAGGAAAACACGATGACCAACCTCAAACTCTTGAGGTTATCCCCAATGGTCAATGTGCAATTTATTCATGATATGTGATGTCACTAACCACATCCTGATCAACTGAACCTACTCATACATCTCCTGCATGAGACTAGGCCCAACTAGAATTTACTCACCTGTCTCTAACCAACAAAGAGGAAAATGACATGTCCTTCTATAAAAATCCTTGGAAGGTTCCATCTATATTGATGCCTGGAAGATTTTATTGTATAAAAAATCCATGACTTATAAATATTTCTCCCATAAACCACCAAAATCCAAAATACAGGCTCAGAGCATATTCTCTATAATCTGAATAGTCCACTCATATTGACCATTAATTAGAGGATAATATGATATTCTCAAAAGAACCTACAATTCCATAGCTATTTGAAGACCCTTCTGTATTTATGAATTAAAATGAGGATATCTGTTTAAAATGATACTCCTTGAAACACCATGGAAAAGTTCTATATGAAACATGTAAAGACTACCCATATCACCAATAGTGAAGGTCTCCCTTAGAGACAAGAAATGGGATTCCTTAATCAGTCAATCCATGATCACCCATACCATATCATTCTTACGAGTTTTCCTAGGTAATCCAGTCACAAAATCCATAATGACATCATCAAATTTCCAATGAGGAATAGGAAAATGATGAAAAGGACCAACAAACTTCTAATGTTCAAATTTCACTTGTTGAAAGATGAAAAATCTCACCAAAAATCCTGCCACCTCCTTCTTCATTCTTGACCACTAGTATTGTCTATAGAGATCATGATACATCTTTTTCAATCCAGGATGTACCTCCCATATAGAAGAATGAAACTCTCTCATCATCCCCTCATGCAAGGATGTAGGATCCCAAACTCAACCATGAAAAAGAAGAGAATTTACACTACCAAAGATACTATCCCACTGATGTCTCCCCACCATATAGGTTTTCTCTTAGAACTGATCCCTCTAGATTAGATAACTTATCTATCTTTATTCGGTCCAAAAGCATGAGTATAACAGATATGTAAGTCACAGCTACTCATCCCTAGGAATCTTGAACATCTAGATGAAATATTGAAAATAATGACATCATATACCACTCATAGAAATACTTCCACACTTCCTATGTCTATGTCTTATAGATTAATGAATTGGAAATGATGTTTCCCTCACCCAATGTATAAGCCAACTTGAAGTCGAAAGACTACAAATACATGATCCACCCCCTCTACCGAAGGTTTATGTCTCACTAAGAAAATATTTATCTATGGATATCATGGTATGTGTACACCAAAAACCTCTATCCCATAAGATAGTGTCACTATCACATCAGGTAATTAACCACTGTAAATAAATCCATATCATGAGTAGGGTAGTTCCTCTCATACGGTCTCAGCCTTCTGGAGCCATAAGAAACCACTAAATCCTCATACATCAGAACTTCTCTGAGTCAAAATCCAGATGAATCATAGTACACAATATATGTTTTACCCAACACAGGTAAATTGAGGATTAGTGTTGAGGTCAGCATACTCTTCAGCTCCTAAAAATCTCTCTCACAAGCATCCTAACAAACAAATTTCACTCACTTACTGGTTATCCTTGACATCAGTGCTACTAGATGAGAGAAGTTATGGATAAATTAATAATAATAACCTAATAAACCTAGAAATATTTTAATCTAGAAGAAATTATTGGGTCTCTCTCAATATACCATGACTGGAACCTTCTTTGGGTCCATTGAAACTTCATCCTCTGAGATGACAATACCCAAGAAGCACAATTTATCAATCCAGAAACTGCATTTAGTTAGCTTGGTGTAAAGACGATGCTCTCTTAATGTACTCAAGATGATGTCAAAATGTTTGACATTATCATATTCTAATTGGGAGTACACTAATATGTCAATGATAAAACCACCAAAAATAGTCTATAAAGGGATAAAATATCCAATTTATCAAGGCCATGAATACCACTGATGTATTTTCCAAACCAAATGATATCACCATGAACTCATACATGATATATTTACTTCTAAAATCAGTCCATGGTATGTATAATGTTATCAACCTCAATTGGTGGCATCCTGGTCTCAAATCAATCTTGGAGAATATCTTATCACCTCTTAGCTAGTTGAAGATATTGTCAATATGTGGTATGGGATACTAGTTCTTGATCGTCATCTGGTTCAATATATAATAATCCACATATAACCATAAATTATCATTATCCTTATTTTCAAAAAGAACTGGAGAAACCCATGGAGATGTACTAGGCCATATGAAACCTTTAGCTTCCAGATCTTCCAACTAAACTTTCAACTCCTAAAGTTTTGCTGGTTCCATTATATACGGCAGGATATAAACTTAATCTACTCCGGAAACCATCCGGATCATGAACTTAATATTATTATTGGGTTATAAGTAATATAACTCATCTAGAAATACATTATAAAAACAATATACCATTAGAGAAAAATAATTTTACATCATTACACTATCTTCTAGAGCAACACTAGCTTTTTGAGCTATGAAACAATCCAATATGCACTGAATTGGTCCTACATGACCAACCTGAAGATCCAACTCACCCCTAAGAGAATAGATTCTTCTTCCTAGAGATATAAAGGTAACTATACTATAGTAATAGTCAATATGAGACTGGTATAGGAATAAATAATTCATACGAAGAATCAAATTAAAACCAATCATTTTTATCACAAATGGTTCTTATAAGAAATAAAAACCACCAATCTTTAGAGAACATGCCTTGAAGTGTTTGATATTATCTAATGTCACTCCCAATGATGTGTTAATGGTAAAAACAACATCTAAGCTTTTCACATACAACCCCAAACCATTTTAAAAAATAGAAGGAAAAAAAGTAATGTGATGAACCTGTATAAAAAAAATAAATTGTAGATGATACAAGAATCGTACCTCTGACAGTAGATGGTCTTACATCCAAAATATCCATATTAGTATGTATAATGTGCAGTTGAATAGACCCTCTGCCTTGTGGTATATTCTAACTCTCCCATGTTATTCCCTCTTCCAGAAATAACTGCTTTTAAACTAGGGTACCACGTCCTCTACCTTGAGATGAACATCTAGTGGAACTCCAACTACTAGTTTATTGAGGATTAGATGAGTCCTTCATAGACTCTAGTACCTTCCTTGATCCCCTTCCATTACTCTTCTTCTGCATTCCCCTACCAAACCTCCATAGGTGTACCATCCAACTATAATAATGACACTCCAAAGTGGGGTACAGACACCAAGGCTGCTTGTGGACCAACTTTCCACAATGAAAGAACTACAACCGAACATGGTCCTAATATCTCTACCAACTTCCCTGACTACTCTTACCACTATTTCCTTATAGATTACTATCTTAGTGAGGCTTCATTCCACTATAGGTAGAGTTCCCAGTTCATCTTACTGAAATAACCTAGCTTCTACTCGAGGCCTCTCTCAAATTCCCTTCCATGATGAATGTTTTTTTCATAACATTTTAATAGTTACTTAGAAAAAAACATTCACATGTGACCTAGTCTCACTTTGAAGCATATCCTGAAAAATCCTTTCCCTAGAGATCTCATCAGCTATTAAAGATGGCGCAAAGCACTACAGGTCAGTGAAATGTTCAACTCAATACATTAATGAAATCCCCTCCTATGTCTTATGCATGAAATTTCATTATTTATCACCCCTAAATATCTCTAGATAGTAGTGTATTAAGAACATCACCTCAAATTCCTTCCAAGATAACTCCTCTTTCTTCCTATCTTGCTCTAGAATATCCCACCAACACTTGGTAGGTCCACAGAGCATATATACAACAAGCATCACCCTCCTATCAGTGGATGTCTCATGATACTTAAATTTCATCTAGACTATCTTAATATAGAACTCAGATTCCTAGGGGCCTCCCTCTCTAGTAAATATAGATGAATGCTGCAGATTAAACTCTCTCATTAGCTCATACATCGAATGAACAGTGTAAAGAATCTCCCCTTCCATGGATCACATGACCCTCAAGAAGATGTCACAAATCTAAAAATCCATATGATCCTCATAAGATATAGAAATCTCTGGTTTAGCTATGTTAGGAGCGTTTTGATTGACAATCTCTTGACACTCAACTCGAAGACAAGGAGGATGAATTTTATATACAATACAAACACACCCTATAGAACACTATCTATAATAACATGGTAAACCTCAACAAGTGAAAACAACAGAGAACCACTTAGTCTCTCTAAACATGGATTACAAGGGTTTTAGCATGAAATATCAGTTCATTCTATTTTATTTATAATATATAATAGTTATCTCATATGATAGTTCATATAGGAATGTATATATCACATGCAATAAATATGTCCCTATCATTAACAATTCACGTCAATATATATCCCTACGTTCCTATTATAATGCATGCATACTCATATCGTGCCATATCGAACCACAAGTATAAATCTAAATAAACAATAACACCACACAACACGTGAATAACCCAAGGTGAAATAAAATTAACCGTAATAAGAGAACAACATAAACAATACTACCATCCCCAGGCACTCATATTTTCCCCCATACATGGGTTAGCTACTCCCATGAAAAATTTGTTTACCAAGTCTTAACACATCATAGTCTCCTTTCTAACTTTCCTATGTAATAGAAAAGAAAAACCTCATTTTGATACCACTTTGTAATATCTGATGATATGACACCCTATAACATGGACAAATCGGGTTGGGTACAAGACCTCAAGCATGCCTCCCCATACTCCAGAGGCTGCTAACTAGTAGTAGGGGTGTGGTGATATAGTGGGGGGACTATACCCCTACTATGGGGTTACATAGAAGAGGAAATAAAAAATATAAATAAATATAATTAGAGTAACACACATAGAGGAAAAAATATATCATGCAATTAGGAAGTGAAAGAAAGAAAAAACAATCCAATAATAATAATCCACACAATGATAGGATGAAATTCATCTAAAATTAAAATTGAACATTGATGTGGCTCTATTTTTACATAGTTTTGCCACATCTTTTATTTAATTTTTAACAATTTAATTATTTATTTTGACAATTTTTAATAAATAATGGCACTTTTGTATTTCAATCACTAAATCTTTAAATTAATCATTTTTTATAATTAAATATGTGTTTTTATTATCTTTTATTTAGTCATTTTAAATATTCTAATTATATTAAATTACATTTTAGTTTAAAAATCTTAATATGGTTTAATTTTTAATAATTTTAAAAGTTTATTATTTAATTAATTGTTCGTTGTTATTTTCATTAATCTAATATAGTTTTTAATTTAAAACGTTACTCTTTAAATTAGATTTATTAAAATAAATTAACTCTATTTATTAATTGGCCTAATTATTCAATTAATTTTTACTATTTTGTTTCCAATGCAGGTTCATGCAAGATTCCAAAACACATCCAAGTTCATAAAACTAACTCATCCGGAGTTAGTTAAAAGGGTAAAACTAGCGCCACATGTTAGTCACGAAAAAATGAACGTGTGCGGTGCACACGTGAAGAGCTTTTGAAGTCGGTGGAAAATGAGCGGTGACGAGCAACAGAAGACAGTGGTTACTTAAGACAAAGCTAGCATCAGATAGAGGAGGGGGAACATTCATTCAACACATTCATTGGAGGCGGGCACCATTGGATATCCAAGAGTTTCTCTCTCATCAGGAGTAGTGAGGTCCTGTGAACACTTCCCGCAGATGGAGTCATTCAGGAGAAGAGCATCATCTCAGGAGTTTATCTTCCTTCTTAATTCTAAAATCAGGACTCTGTTAGTGTGTTAAAAATTTCCGTATTTATAATAGAGATGAAGTTAGGCCAAATCATATAGTTCGGAGATAAATTGAAGTTCCACTGGTTATCTTTTAAATCAATTTTCACTTAATCATTTCGATGATTTCAGTATTGATCGGCGAGATCAATACTGAGTTCATCCAATTTCTAGTACCATCAGAACTTAATTTTCAAAATTTCATAATCAATTGTCAAGATTGATCATGGATACACCTTTCAAAATATAATAACTTTTAATGACTTTAGGACTTACAGTGAGTTCTTCCTCTTGATATTTTCAAACAGTTCACAGTTGATTTATTATGGAGTGACGAACTATGGAATAGATTGGCTTGTGCGACTTAACTCTTGGAGAGGGAGTTAAGTTATATTGTTATGGAGGCACTCTGTGATATCTTTTAAGAGAATTAAAATACCTCTAAAACTAGTAGAATGGATATTTTTCCCCGAGCATTACATTCTGGTAGTTCATTTATCAGCATTCAATATTTTAGTTATTCATAGTTTTCAATTTTCTTTCTATTTCATCTTAGTCTAGATAAAAAACTCAAAAAAAGTGTGTGGTTTCTTAACTGCTAAATAATTTTCAAAAAAGAAAAGGCTAAAAAGTAGAAAAGATATGTTATCCCCTCCACTGCAGACAACAATAGAGTTTTTGAGGGTTTTTAGAAGAATAGTGGTCAGAATTGTCTTCCCTATGGGTTCGACCCTGCTTGCCACATATACAGTAGTTAATAGGATTATAAATTTTAAACTTTTTCCAACTTCAACGACAGCTCAATTCATGTTTTTGGCACCGTTTTCAGGGAAGGAAAGAGCCATTACTTCTTAAAAAAATCTAAAAAAAATCGTAAAAAAAACCTCAAAAGAAAAATGGAAAATTTGAAAACTGTAAAAAAAATCAGTTACTTATCTTTCTAAATTTTTACTGTTGCGTATTATCTACTATTGTTTTCATGAGCACAAGAACTTATTGTGCTAGATTAGAGTCTCTGAACCTTGAATTAGATAAACATTTAACTGCTCTAAGAAAGAAGAACAAAACTGAAATGGAAAACTTAGAAAAATAGAGTTCCTGATAACAACTTCAAAAACCATCCATAACTCTTGGAAGAAAATGGAAGGCCTAGGATGAGGGAGTTTAAACTTCCTCAAATTTCAAGCAATCCTTATTCTATTAGGTTATTTCCTAGAGCCAGAAATTATGAGCTAAAACAGTCACACATCTCACTGTTGTGTGCTTTTAATAGACTCTCTAATGAGGACTCTCTTGCCTTCATTAGATACTTTTATAATACAGTGCAATAATTACCTCTTCTAGGACTCACAAAAAATGAACTTAGAATGAGAGTATTTCCCTTTTTCCTTAAAGGGAATGCTAGAAATTGGTTTCTGAGTCTAGATGAAAACATTTTCGAAAAATGGATCAAGTGTACAACTCTTTCATTATGAAATTTTATCCCCAAAGACTGAAAGGATAACTTAGAACAAAAAAAATAGTTTTTATCAAGAGGATGAAGAAGCTTTTTATGAAACATGGGATCAATTTAGGGACCTGATTAGGAAGTTTCCCCATCATCAACTCCCATCTCACCTTCTCATGGATACCTTATATGAAGGGCTGTTATCCTCTGGACATAATCTAGTTGACCAAGCTGCTGGGGGTAATTACAATGATAAAACAGATGAAGAACTTAGACAAATTTTTAATAATATTGCACTGAATTCAAAACATAAAAATTCAGGAAGGAAAAGAGTCAATAGAAATGTTAACCCAAACACTGGTTAAATAAATTAAACTCAAGATCAACTTGCTGAAATCACCAACCAACTTCAATCTTTAATGAATCATAATTTAAAGCAAATTGTTAACCAACTTGGCTTCCAAAACACCAACCAATCTTTAAGAGAACAGTGTCTAGTGCGGTATGTTTGGGAATACTGAAAACTTTTTCCCTCATTTTGATATGCCATCCCAATAACAAGAAAGATCAAACTTTGTTAACTATGGTCCTAGAGTGCCTCCTAAAGAAGATCCATTTTCAAACAATTAAAACCAAGGCTATGGGAACCATCCCAATAATTCATGGAAAGATCAAGGCCTAATTAAACAATCTACTGCCCCTAATTACTCTAACCAACCAAGACGAAACTTTCAAAATCAATAAAGGGGTGAATCTTCTAATACAAAAGGAAAAAATGATAATCAAATGTCTTCTAAGATTGATTTAATCTTGAACAAAATTAATTCTCAATAGGAAGGATACATGACTCAACTTAGCAAACATCAAAATCAATATGAGTCAGATAAAATGAAAACTGATGTTAGAATGCAGAACATGGAAACACAACATGGCCAACTTGGTAGAGATTTTTCATCTAGGAAAAAAGGTAGACTTCTTAGTACCACTGAACTTAACCCTAGAGAGAATTTCATGGCTGTTGTCACTATAAGTGGGCTTAATAATCAAAATTCTACTGAAAAAGACCTTGAAAATGCCCAAAATGAAAATTTTCTTCAATCTAGAAATAAAAATCTGCTCTGTTCACATGCTAGAAATTTACAAAAAATACATGAAAATGAATAAAATTTGAATTTTTCATCTAAAATTCAAACTGAGAATTCATCTAAAAATAAAATGAATAAAGGAAAAGAAAAAGCTGAGGAATAGGTGAGGGATATACCCACTGTCCTAATTTTTTTCCCCTACCCATCCCTTTCCCCGAGAAGCTGAAACCACAAAGTAACACCAGGGCTGAACTTATTTAGTTCCTTGGTATCCTTTCAAAACTTCAAGTAAAAAATCCATTCATTCAAGCTCTAATTCAAATCCCATCTTACTTGAAATATATTAAAAAAAATGATTCTAACAAAAAGACCCTGGAAGAATTTTATACTTACAACCTCACTGAAGAGTGCAGTACTGTACTCCAAAAAAATCCCACCATAATTGAAAGACCCAGGTAGCGTTGTCATTCACTGTACCTTAGGAAATTCTGATCAGCTCAACTGTTTATGTGACTTAGGTGCTAGTATTAATTTTCTCCCTTACTCACTGTTTCAACAACTGAGATTGGGTGAAATTCAACCCACCACAGTCATATTGCAGTTGGCTGATAGATCTTTCACTCATCCTGTGGGTCGGGTAGATGATTTTATAGTTGGGGTAGGGAAGCTTTTTTTACCTGCTGACATTTTAGTCTTGGATATGGAGTGTGATCAAGAGGTGCCGATCATCTTGGGTAGGACATTCTTGGCCATAAGTGGTGATGTTATTGATGTGTCAAAGGGTTAACTTATTTTAAAAATTGGAGAACAAGAATAAGAGTTCAATGTGTTTAAGAATATTAAAGGAACAACTTATTCTGAAAACTGTTCAAAAATTGAGTTCCTTGAAGTTGAAAGTTCTTATAAAAATCAACTTGAAAACATTGAAAAATTTGAAAAACAATCCTCTATTGAAGAAAATAATTTAGAAGTTGTAAATCCTGTTGAATCTGTCTTAGAAGTTGAAAATTCTACTCTAATACCATATCTGGAAAATCTTATAGAACTGGACAACTGTCCAGTTTATACTGTAGAAGAATCCTCTGTTTCTGAACTTTGGAAATGTTTGATTGAATTTGAGGGTGTTTCTATTAACACCAACCTTGCTAAACACTTTGACGATATTCATAAAGAACTTATAAGACAACTTTATGATTCTTATCTGATTAACTTGTTGAATTTTGATATGGAAAGTCTGGATAGTATGCTGCCCACTTTGGATAAAAACACTATTATTTTTGAATCTGAACTTGAAATTGAAAATCTTTCATCTTTCAATACTCCTTACAAGAAATATTTTGAAGATCTTGGACCTCTCATGCCTAAGTGTCTTCCTTCTAGTGTTTAACCACCCACTCTTGAACTAAAACCAATCCCTTCCCATCTTAAATATTCATTTTTTGGTGAGAATTCAACTTTTCCTATCATAATTTTTGTTGAACTTAATGAAAACCAAGAGTAAAGATTGTTAAGTGTGTTGAAGAAGTTTAAATCTGCCATAGGTTGGACCATTGCTGATATCAAGGGTATTAGTCCCTCATTTTTTATGCATAAAATACCTATGGAGCCTAACCATAAGCCTAGGGCAGAGTGTCAAAGAATATTAAATCCAAACATGAAAGAAGTTGTGAGAGAAGAAGTGATTAAACTGCTGGATACTAGTATGATATATCCCATTTCTGATAGTTCTTGGGTCAGCCCTGTTCAGGTTGTCCCCAAGAAGGGAGGTTTCACTGTAGTAAAAAATGAAAATAATGAAGAAATACAAGTTAGGAAATCCACAAAATGGAGAGTCTGTATAGATTATAGGAAGATTAATGCAGCCACTTGGAAGGATCATTTTCCAATGCCCTTCTTGGATCAAATTTTTGAGAGGCTTGTTGGAAATGAGTTTTTCTGTTTCTCATATGGGTATTCTGGTTACAAACAGATTCTTGTTGCTCTAGAGGATTAGTAAAAGACCACTTTCACATTCCCCTTTGGGACATTTGCTTACAGGTGGATTCCCTTTGGGTTCTGTGGAGCTCCATCCACCTTTCAAAGGTGTATGATGGCTATACTTTTGGATATGATTGAGAGAATCATTGAGGTTTTCAGGGATGATTTATCCATTGTGGGTAGTACCTTTAATATGTGTCTTTTAAATCTTGAGTTAGTTTTAGAAAGATACATTGAAACCAACCTTGTTCTTAATTAAGAGAATTTTCAATTCATGGTCACAGAAGGAATAGTGCTTTGTCATAAAGTGTCCAAGAGATGTCTAGAAGTTAATACTGCTAAGATTGATGTCATTCAAAAACTTCCACCTCTTGGAAATGTTAAAGGTGTTAAAAGTTTCTTAGGGAATGCCGGTTTCTATCGAAAGTTCATAAAATACTTTTTCAAAATAACTAAGCCCTTGTGTTCTTTGCTGATAAAGGATTCACTTTTCAATTTTAATGAAAATTGTTTGAAATCATTTAATCTGCTTAAAGTGAAACTCACTACATCAACCATTATCATTGCACCTGATTGGAAGTTACCTTTTGAACTTATGTGTGATGCTAGTGATATGGATGTAGGTTCTTTCCTTGGACAGAGGAAAGATAGGAAGTTACATGTAGTGTATTATGCTAGTAGACTGCTAGATGAAGCCCAAAATAATTACACCACTGCTGAAAAGGAATTGCTAGTTGTTGTTTTTTCTCTAGAGAAGTTTAGACAGTATTTGTTAGGCTCAAAAGTTATCATTTTCACTGATCATTCTTCTTTAAAGTAATTTTTATCTTATAAAAAAACTAAACCCATGCTAATTAGATGGATTCTATTGTTACAAGAGTTTGATTTAGATATTAGGGATAATCAGGGAGCTAAAAATTTAGTTGCTGACCACCTATCTAGGATTCCTCTTACTCAATATGAATTATAAGATCCTAGGGAGATTAAATCTTCGTTCCCTGATGAAAAGTTGATCACTGTGTCAATCAGACAATTTTCTTGGTTTGCAGATTTTTCCAACCTCCTGGAAGAAGGTGTCTTTCCCAAAAATATTTCCAATAAGCAAAGAAGGAAATCCATTTTTGAGCTTAAGTATTATCTTTGGGATGATCCCTTGTTTTTTAGGAGACGTGCTGATGGTATTCTTAGAAGATGTGTTCCTGAGGAAGAGATGTTGTCTGTCTTAGAGAGTTGTCACTCTTCACCTTGGGGAGGTCACCATGGTGGTGAGAGAACTGCTCAGAAAGTCTTACAATCTGGTTTCTATTGGACCCCTATTTTTAAGGAATCTAGGAGCTTTGAAGTTGGTTGTGATAGATGTCAGAGGCTATGAAATGTGGATAGAAAGCAAGAGTTACCCAAAAAATGAATTCTGGAAGTTGAAATTTTTGATGTATGGGGTTTAGATTTCATGGGTCCATTTTCATCATCTCATGGGAATGAGTACATACTTGTTGTTGTTGACTATGTTTCTAAGTGGGTTGAGATAGTTTCACTACCCAAGAATCAAGCCAATTCTGTAATAAAATTTGTTAAGAAGAATATCTTTGCAAGATTTGGAGTTCCCAAGGCTTTTATCACTGATAATGGAACACACTTTAAGAACTAAAAATTTAAAGCTTTGATGGAGAAATATGGTTGTGTTCAAAAAACTGGTACTCCTTATCATCCACAGTCCAATGGATAGGTGGAAGTTTCAAACAGGGAACTGAAACAAATACTTGAGAAAACTGTGTCAACCTCTAGGAAAGACTGGTCTCTTAAGTTGGATGAAGCTTTATGGGCATATAGAACTGCTTTCAAGACCCCAATAGGTATGTCTCCTTACATGCTATTTTTTGGTAAATGTTGTCATTTACCTGTGGTGTTGCAACATAAGTCTTATTGGGAAGTTAAGGATTTGAACTTTGATTTTAAGAGTGATGGTGAGAGGATATTACTTGAGCTGAGTGAGTTGGATGAGATTAGGAGAGAGAGTTTTGATAATTCAAGGATTTATAAAGAGAGGACTAAAATTTTTCATGATTCTATCATTAAAACTAAATAATTCAAACCTGGACATAAGGTCCTCCTCTTTAACTCTAAACTTAAACTCTTTCTTGGAAATCAGAAGTCTAAGTGGTCTAGACCATTTACTATAGTAAGAGTTCTAAAGAATGGAGCTGTTGAAATTATAGGTGAAGAAAATAAACCCATGTTAGTTAATGGACAGAGTGTGAAGTTGTATTTTGAGGGAAAACCAAAGGGATTGGCTTCCTTCACAATGCTTGAAAACTGATGTTGAATAAATTCTGGCTAAAGACTTTAAAACTTAGCACTGCATGAGAGGCAATCTATGGTTCTTTTTTTTTACTATGTTTCAGTTTTACCCTTGAATAATGTGCTACTTTTGTGCTCTATTTTTGAGAAGTCCTTGTTACTAATTTCTCTTGGTCTCTTTGTTATGTTTCATAGTTATCATGAAGCTGCTTTTGGTATCAATAAAGGAGTGGAATTCTCATAATATAGGGTAATTGACACATATATTCAGGTAAATACTCAACTCATAATTGCTGCATTTATTTTTCTGCTTCTATTGACTTTAAGGATAAAATCAGCTGCATGTTTTATTTAAAAATTTTGTTATATGTTTGCTGGAAAATACTTCTATAGGACTTGATATATTAAAAAATATGGTGCATGTCACTTTTCTAGAAAACAAATTTCTTCTATATGTCACAATGTTGTACACAAATTCTGCTTGTTCCTACTTGCTGAAAAATTGAATTTCACCATTGTTAAAACCATTCCACTGCATGAACTTAAGTGTGGGGGTACATGTTGAAACTCTTTTTGAATTTGTTTATATAAGTTGAGGTGTTTAACTTGTCATTGTCTTCTTTATTGAAAATCCATTTGAACCCAATCTTTGAACATGCTTACACCATATCCACTGTGGACCCACAAGTTATTTGCTAATTTCTTGAACTTTATTTAAGATATTTTGTCACTAGATTTATTGTTAATGCATGTACCTGGAGGCGAACCTTTTTTAAATTAATTTTTTTGGAAATAAATATTTTTCAACTTCAAAGAGACTCTTCATACATGTCATCAATATACTAAATTGATAATCTCTTTTGAACTTAAACTATCAAATTGTTCTTCTCCACTTTGGAAGTCAACTTTGGGGACAAAGTTGGGTTTTAAGTGTGGGGGAGGGGGTTAATTCTTGATTATACTTAACTGTGCTTAATTTAAATCCCATCAATTCACACTAAAACTTAAAACTTTTTGTCAAAAAATGGGTAAATGTTTCAAAATTCTTGCACAATTTTAGGCTTTACACTATTTCTCAAATGGGTCTTGCCTATGGATAGTATTTCTTTGGTAGTTAAGTTGTGAATTGAGTCTGAGATTAATGTTAATGGATGATTACTGAGTGATATTTACTTAGTGAATTAATGGAGATCTTGGTTTAGAGACTATATTTGAATGTAATTTGTGTTACATGTTTGTGGAGTGATAATCATAGCTGCTGGAATTGGAAGTTTGACTCTATCTTAGGGGCTTCATTCTTCTTCTTTTCTTTTAATAATTAAAGAAATCACATTAATGAGCCAATATAAATGATTTTTGATATAAATATTTTGGAACTGGAGTAGTCTAGGCATCTGGGATCCCATGGTGAATCTCTGAGACCCTAGATGCTGGGTATAATTCTGTTTACTATAGGCTCTCGGTACACCTTAAATAAGTACATTTACCTGTGTTTATCACATGATACATGGCTTGGGAAAAATAAAATAAAGTGTCTAAGGACAAAAACGAGTTCACTAAGGTGAGGGGAATGATGTACTCTGAATGAAGAAGGGGTCAATTGATTTATATGGGAGTCATTTATGTTGTATCAATAAGGTGATTCAAAAATAAATTATTATTTTCGGGTACCTAGGACTGAGTCATTGTACAAATTTCCTACTATTAAGTTCTAAATTCGACATAAATTTAACCACTTATCGCTTTTGGACTTAGAATATGAGCTTAGATTGAAATGAGTCATTAAGTTGTATCACATATGAGGCATGACATCTCCATTTCTTGATGATTCATAGCTTTATAGATTACACTTTGAGTATTTGTTCTAGGCAAGACATCATTTGAAACATATTTTTCAAAAATCCTATTGACATTTCTTTCGTCTATTTTTAAATGCTGGACATGTTACATTTTGAGAAAATTAATAAACACTTTATTGTTTTTCAAAGATTAGAAAGTATGAGATTGTTTGAGGAAAAATAGTACTTAAGTGTGGGGGAATTTGATGTGGCCCTATTTTTACATAGTTTTTCCATATCTTTTATTTAATTTTTAACAATTTAATTATTTATTTTGACACTTTTTAATAAATAATGGAACTTTTGTATTTCAATCACTAAATATTTAAATTAATCATTTTTTTATAATTAAATATGTGTTTTTAGTATTTTTTATTTAGTTATTTTAAATATTCTAATTATATTAAATTACATTTTAGTTTAACAATCTTAATCTGGTTTACTTTTTAATAATTTTAAATGTTTATTATTTAATTAATTGTTCGTTGTTATTTTCATTAATCTAATATAGTTCTAAATTTAAAACTTTACTCTTTAAATTAGATTTATTAAAATAAATTAACTCTATTTATTAACTGGTCTAATTATCCCGTCTTATAATAAGTTGACACTTTAAGTTAATGTTTAATAAAATAATGTGTTTTTAATTTTAAGTTTCATTTTTTCATTTAATTAATTAACTCAATTGTTCTAAATCTTTAGTTAACTTTAATTATTTTAATTTTATGTTTGCAGATAATTCTTTGTATGTGTTTTTCATTTAGTTATAAATTTAATTAATTTATCTTGATAATTATATTCTTAGTTAATAATTTAGTCGCTTTTATTATTTTGTTTGTTTAATAATTTAGTTAGTTTTTAATTAAGTTAATTAATTAGTCTTTAAAAAATTAGTTAATTTTACTTTTTCTTTAATGTTTTGATCATTTTATTATTTTTTTTAAATTAATTTTTATTGTTAACATTTCAATTTGTTCTATCGGTGAATCGACGCACCGATGTCAACGCACCGATGCCGCATCACACTGATGTTGTGACTCACCGATGTTGCGACTCACCGATCTCTTTTCACACCGAAGTTTTTTTATAACTATCGGTGAGTCATGACTCACCGATCATTTTGAAACAGCTTCGGTCTTTCCTGTGCATCAGTTTTGGTCTTTCTTTTTAAACTTTCAGTGAGTTCATTTTTATTTTTCAACTTTCGGTGAGTCATGACTCACCGATACTTTTTTATTTTAACTAACGGTTTCTCACGACGCGCCGATGTCATGACTCATTGATTTATTTATTTTATTTTGTCCCACTGCGACCGATCATTATTCCTTTTATTGGTCGCTGTTGCAAAACTTCCATCGGTTGCACGCACTCACCGATCATTTTTTTATTTATTTTCATCAGTTTCGCATTAACATCGGTGATTTATTTTTTATTTTAACTAACGGTTACTTCTTTTTTTTCAACTATTGGTGAGTTCTTTTTCTTTTTATTTTTTTTCAACTATGAGTGAGTTATTTACTTCCCTTCCACCGATGGCTTCCGCCTCGACTCACCTCTCCTTGCTCGATTTCTCTACCACTCCATTTCACTTCCTCCTACCGACCCAGCTAAAAACCCTACCCTTGACTCACCGATCTATCCCGGTATCTCTTCCAAACTGTGATTCAGTGCAGCAGCAAACTATTCCTGTTTCCAAATCACCGCTCCCATTAACAAATCAAACCAGAAAATTGAAAGCTCCATTAGTATACAACCAAAAATCAGACTTGAATCAGGTTTAGAACACTAAACATTTTCATCATCTCAATTCTAGTTCTGAATCGGACTATGCTTTGAAGATCCTTGAAATATGTTTTTTCCGTCACTCGAGTTCGAGACGAGCCAAGGCTGAAGACCTCTGGACCTAGGTCGCAGCTGCGGGGGTCCTAGGCGCTTGTGAAGAAGCTGTTGCGTCACTGTGCTTGGGGGAAGAAGGTTCAATGACCTGCCATGAGAAGCTACTGTGACTAGAATCCATGAAGTCACCGTTGCAAGAAGACTCGAGCCGTGAGGAAGGGAGAGGTTTCTTCGCACCGTTGGAGTCAGCCGCACTGAAGGAGGGGTGGCTGAGATGAAGTCGCCGACCGTCGGGGCGCCACCGGACCTTCTCGAGTCACTGGAGAAGAATCGGAAGCCGTCTAGAATCGCTGCTACACAAAAAAAAAGAGCTATGCACCGTAGATCTGAGGGATGAAGCCTTCGACCATCGTCGCGCCACATTTGAGGACCCTTGTCACCGCTGCGGTTGTGGGAATCCAAGGAGGAGCCGTGCCATCGCCCGGAGTAGAAGAAGAAGAAGAAAGCTTCTCACTGAAGCCGTCGAAACCTCCCCGTGTTGCGTCGTGGATAAATGGGGGAGGAGGGATAGAGTTTGAGAAAAAAAATTAAAATTATAAAACAAAAATAATAATAAGGATAAAATAATAATAATATAAAATAAATAAATAATGATATAAAATTAAATTAAACAGATTATAAAACTATAAAAACTAATCAAATAAAAATATATAAAAATTAGAATACTCATAATAATTTATAAATAAATTAAAATATACTAATCTAAGTAAGTTAAGATACTAAATAATTTAATTTTTGAAACAAGTAATTACATTAAAATTAACAAAATTAAAATGAAAATTATAGTTAATTAAACTTCTAAAATCTATAGTAAAATAATGATTTATTAAGTTAACTATTTATAACTAATCAGTTTTAAAATATTTAATTGTTTACCTTAATTTTTATTTCATAACTTTTATAATAAGATATAATTAATAATTTTTTCATTTTAATTAATAATAATCTAATTTTAAAATATTGTTATAATTACTTTTTTTATCAGTAATACTAATCTAATTAAACTTAATAAATAACATGATTTAAAAACTATTTAATAAATTAAAAACTATAATGTTAATTATTCAATTAAATTTTACTGTTTTGTTTGTTCTTTCCTATGAAGGTTCACACATGAGTCCAAAACACATCCAAGTGCATACAACTAACTCATCCGGAGTTAGTTACAAGGGCAAAACTAGCGCGCCATGTCAGTCGTGAAAAAATGAACGTGTGCGGTGCACACGTGAAGGGCTTTTGAAGTCGGTGGAAAATGAGCGGTGACGAGGAGCAGAAGATAGTGGTTACTTAAGACAGAGCTAGCATGAGATAGAGGAGGGGGACATTCATTCAACACATTCATTGGAGGATAACGCCATTGGAGATCCGAGAGCTTCTCTCTCATCAGGAGTAGTGTGGTCGTGTGAACACTTCCTGGAGCTGGAGTCGTTCAGGAGCAGAGCATCATCTCAGGAGTTTATCTTCCTTCTTAATTCTAGAATTAGGACTCTGTTAGTATGTTACAATTTTTTGTATTGATAATAGAGATGAAGTTTGGCTAAATCATATAGTTCGGGAGATAAATTGAAGTTTCACTGGTTATATTTTAAATCTATTTTCACTTAATCATTTCGATGATTTTAGTATTGATCGGTGAGATCAATACTGAGTTCATCCAATTGCTAGTACCATCAGAACCTAATTTTCAAAATTTCATAATCAATTGGAAATATTGACTGAGGATACACATTTCAAAAGGAAATAACTTTTAATGACTTTCAGGACTTACGATGAGTTCATCCGTTTGATATTTTCAAACTGTTCACAATTGATTTATTGTGGAGTGACGAACTCTGGAATAGATTGGCTTGTGTGACTTAACTCCCGGTGAGGGAGTTAAGTTATACTCTTACGGTGACACTCTACGATATCTTTTAAGTGAATTGAAATACCTCTAAAACCAGTAGAATAGATATTTTTCCCCGAGCATTGCATTCTGGTAGTTCATTTATCGGCGTTCAATATTTTAGTTGTTCAGAGTTTTCAATTTTCTTTCTATTTCATCTTAGTCTAGATAAGAAACTCAAAAAAAGTGTGTGTTTTCTTTACTGTTAAATAATTTTCACAAAAGAAAAAGCTAAAAAGTATAAAAGATAGAGTATCCCCTCCACTGCCGACAATAGTGGAGTTTTTGAAGGTTTTTAGAAGAATAGTGGTCAGAATTGTCTTCCCTGTGGGTTCGACCATACTTTACACATATACAGTAGTTAGTAGTATTATAAATTTTAAACATTGACTGAATTCAATGATATCTCAGGTCAAACACCATACAAATAAAAGAATCAATTGACACAAAATAATCCCAAAAGACCCAGGTCCTTAACTCCATGTCAGTCCCATCTCCAAACTCCCACCCATCCAACAAGTAACAAAATTAGCAACAAGGCCCCATGTTGTTTTCCAAACCTATATTGACGTAATCTTCTTGGGTACCAAACAGTACCCAAATAGGGTGTTAGTGAAACTCATTTGGCTGACACCACCATGTCTAAACAAAACTAGTCTTATAATAAGTGTATGTAATAAGAGATAAACAAGTGTATTAATTAATAAATTAATAAAATATAACAATAAACTTTATTCAACACCATGCTATAATATATATAAGAATGTAGAACAACCATGCCAACCAACAACCATATATCTATGAAAAAATTACATAAATGTAGGCCGAGCCTGGTATATAAGTATTTCAGCATGAGAATGGAGAGAGCCCTCTCAATATAAGCATTATAGCATGGTAATGGGATGATTCCACTCAATATAAGAATTACAACATGGGACTAGGTAGATCCCACTCAATATAATCATCACAACATGAGACTGGGTATATCCCACTCAATATAAGCATTACAACATGGGACTCGGTAGAGCCCACTCAATACAAGCATTACAATATAAGACAGGGTAGAGCCCACTTCATATAAGCATTACATCATGGGATTGGGTAAAGACTGCTCAATATAAGCCTTAGAATATGGGACTAGGCAGATCCTGATCAATATATACATTACAACCTGAACAAAAACACATGTCATAACAACATGGATATCATTATATCACATCAATGGTTCAATGGTTAATTTAGAAAATTACCATTTATCTTTCGTTTACACATTTCATTTATCAATTTGGTCTTAAACAATTAACATTCCAACCATTTGAATAAAAAAAATCCATTTATAAGGTTAATCTATAACGATAAATCACTTGAATTTCATGTCATTCTAAACACACTTTAATCTATTAACCAAATCATATTAATCAAGAGTTAACTCACCCAAAGGGTAGCCATAATCCAGATTGCATCAAAAATTGAAACTAAAGGGATCCAACCAATATTCTATTCCATGATTTATCATTAATAAATGAATAAATTAATTATAACACATGTTACGTCAGTGAAATAAAAATATCTCATTTACTTCTCAATTAAATAGAGCATAGGGTTAGCTTCATATTTTCTACCTTTATTAGACAATTTAGAAACACCAGTAATGGGTAATGCCAATGGAAATGATGGCTATGGAGATCAATTAATAAAACCTATATCACATCAGAATAATATCAAAACCCAAAATAAACACTATTAAGAAACTTTCATCGCAATAATGGAGAGAAATGAGAGAAGATATGGAAACATAAGTAGAACAACTCACAAGTGATCAGATGTATAATCGAAATGTCCAGAATGGAAGTGGAGACTCCAAAATCACCTGGAAATCATGGTAGGTCTGAGAGGGAGAGGGTTGTAGTGATGGAATGAAATAAATCATAAGTGTTGCTCACTTAAAACCGCTGGGTCCAAGGAATACATGACATGTAATCCTTTAACGTTGTTTATTTCCGTATTTTTGAATTACGCCGAAAAACCCATCACCTCAAGTTAATATTTATCTCAATTGACATTTACACAACATGAATTAGGTTCACAACATGTAACCAATTCATGTCATGAACCAATTCACAACATGTGTCTGGTGGCAGACACACGTCATGTAACATGTATATGATGTGTAAATGCTCTACATATAGTTTTCAACCTAGTTTTTATAAAAAGGACCCAAACCACCTCAAAATACTTCCAAACCATTGAAAACCCTTGTAAAATAATTCAACACATTTAAACCCACACTCTATTAATTCAAAAAATATACATCCCTAAACATTAGGCTATTTTACCCAACAAGGATCTCCATATTAGAACAAGACTCAACCACCAAGGTCTAACAAAAAACTCAAAGATAGATGTACATGAAAAAAGATGGGATCTTAAAACAAGTGTAACACCCATGGAAAAGTGAGAATTAAAAGGATAAATTTTACTACACATGTCAAAAAGATGAAACTTTCTTTTAGGGATCCTACTTGTTTAGAACTACACAGTTAAGCATGCTTGGCCTAGAGTAGTGATCAGAATGAGTGACCTTCTTGGAAGTTTCTGGGGGTGTGTGTGAGTGAGGACAAAACACATTGAAATAACATGCATTGGAATGTGGGGATAATCATTAGTTTGATAAGTGACACCAATGGTTAATAGAAAGTGGTGTTCTTGAAAGGGAACCAAGGTATTATAGGAGACCCATGAGGTCATATGACTAGGTTCATGGCCCGGGGAAGGATAGTTCATGAAAGATGGTATGAGAGCCAATACCTAGTTAGAAGAGTAGAGGCATTTTATGGGTTTGAGGCTTGGGGTCCACAAAAATGATGTTGTGATTTAAAGGGGTGAAGAATGTAACACCCTTAGAAAAGTGAGACTTAAAAGGATAAATGTTACTACCCATGTCAATAAAGTGAACCTTTTTTTTCGGGATACGAATTAATTATAACCCCATAGTAAATGTGCTTAGCCTAGAGTAGGGATCAGGATGGGTGACCTTATGGTAAGTTTCCCAAGGTGTTTATGAGTGAAGACAAAACACACTGAAAGAATGTGTGTCGGCATGTGGGGACAATCATTTGTCCGATAAGTGATCCCAGTGGGTAATATCCTGTGGTGTGATCAGAAGGAAACCAAGGTATTACATGAGAACCATGGGGTTAGATTATTAGGTTCATGGTATGGGGAAGGCTAGGTCATAACATGGTCCTTCATATTGTTTGATCATGAATCCAAAAACAAAAAACACCTAGTGCATAAATAGAATAAAATCCAAAAGAAGCTAATCTAAAATCTAAAAACAAAAAAGTGTTATAAAAAATGTTGGCGGCCTATTTAATTTTATAAATTACTATTCCCTGACAATGGTTCTAATTTTTTCATTTCCTAATAATGTCTTTACTTCTCTCAGGAAATATCAAAATACAAATTTATAGTCCCCTATATATATCTATTGCTATTGTGTATAATAGTGACAAGAACAGTGTATAACCCATGAGGAAAAGGGATATAAATTTTCAATAGCTTTGAAATTTTATTTTCACAATTTAACTAAAACTAATTTAACTAAAATATTTTAAATATGTGGTATTTTGACTAAATAAAAAATATAAAATAAGGAAGAAGGGAAGCAAGTTTATATTGAATGATGGTTTTTTCTTAAAATTCATTAATCGTGAGATTTCATAGAGTATCTAGCCTAGCCTCTCATCATTTTATAGAACTATCTAATTCAGTTTGATCCCCTTTCAGGGTTTCCTAACCAACTAATATGCTTTATGTATTATCTTAAAATGGAAAGTGAAGTTAGGGTGGGATCTCACTCTCCCACTTCCCTTTATCACTTTGAGGTTTGTCCCCTAAATTTATCACTTTCGCTGTGCATTTAAGGGGATATAATTTTTTATTTAATTCAACGTGATATAAATTTAGAATAGTAGTACTCATATTATTTATCAAACTCACCTATCCCTCAAAGTATTAGTTTATTGTGTTTAATATCTCAATTAGGATGGATTAATTAATTGTTCTTGGGGGAGGAATAGAAACATTATTTCTAATAGAAAAGTGCAATGTAAAAATGGAGAAAATTTATTTTTTACTCTCATAATTGAAACATGAATTTTGAATTTTAATTAACGAATGAAAAAAAGAAAAAAAAATACTAAATTATAAAACATTATGGTTGAAAATGATCGTCTCCTCCACTATTTCTTTAGATATAGGATTGGTATATACCAAATCACCTGAAACGTTAGTAGTGGAAAACCTCCTCTAGTCTATGGAAATTCTATCCTGGGTCCTCCAGTTTGGCATGGCTCTTGACACACTGTGGACTCCTCTATTTATATAGATAATTTTATCTCTTTTAAAATTTTAATTCCTTCCCCAATATAAATTCTATTTGAACATGACTTTAATTGTATCCTTGATTATCTACCTTGATTTAAGAGAGTAATTGGACTCATTTATGGTGGGTATATACCCCACTTATCTTATTTTAAAATCTTTTTCCTAGGGAGACCTGTACTTAAAACTACCCAGACTATTTATACATAGATATTAAAACTTTTAGATGAATATTCATATATTATAAAAGCACACACCTGAGGAACTTAATGGTGTAGTTAATTTTGAGACTAGACATAAAATAATCTTATTTATAAAAATTTCTTCAACATATCCCATAAGGATCTTCCAACATAGTACTCTTATTAGAACTACCCTACTTAAATCATTTCTTAATAACCTGGGTAAAGGAAACATAATAATGGTTGAGCTCAGATTCTCAATAAGGGTAAAAAGGGAGATACATAAGAATAACGTGAGAATTTGGGTATGAGAACATGATGATAACATTTGAAAACCACACCTTGGAAATAAAATATTATAATCTTGAGTCATGACATAAATATTGGCATCTCATAAGACATGAATCATAAGGAAATCAAAGAACATGAGACATGCGAGAAAAATATTGGCATAATACATAGATTTTTTCCATAAAGAGAAGCATAGAAAATCATATCCATAATGAAGAAGGCTCATTGGAATGGCTATCATAGTGGAATGGGTTCATTCCCTAAACCATCATTGGTCAAGGTTCACTCCCCAAAGCATCATAGTAGAAAAGTCCCTTAATGAACCGGGTTCACTCCCCTTTATAGTCCTGTTGATCTCATGAGATATAAATATTTACCCAATGCATTGAAGGGATATATAGGTCCCACATATCAAATAATTAAAATAATACATATGTGTTCCAAAAAGTCATAAAACATTCATCATATCATACCAATGAAATGAAATTGGTTTCATATACTTTTAATTATGTCATACCATGTAGAAAATAGATAGGTTTCATAATCATTTCATCATTTAATCATAACATAACCCACAGAAAAAGAAGTGGGTTTAATAAGAATTTTATCATGGTATAACCTGTGGAAGATAAATTGGTTTCATAAATATATTATCATTATAAACATAAACCATACAAATAAATAATAATAATTTCATCCTTGGTTTATATCCCCAATAAATCAGAAGTTACATCAAATGATGTCATGTTAGATGGAAAATGACTTGTAAAGACAAATTACTTATAACATTTTGTGGGGGAGAATATATTTTATTTGAAAATAACCATTTAAAAATAAAAATTCATAAAATATTTTGGAAATCCTTATCATTGAAAAGAAACTTGAAAACTTATAAAGGAATCTTTAAAAATAATTTAAAACATTTCTTGAGGAAAATTTCATTTCCTCTTTGAAAAACACTTTTTTAAACATAAAAAATTTCCAACATCATTTTATTTGAAAATAACCATGGAATATTATGAATAAATATTCTAAGAAATGATTTGTCTTGATGGTGTAGAGTTCTTTTTATGTCGTACATGTTAAAATGACAGTTCCTTTCATATTTTCGGTAAAATCTAAATGGGAATTGTTTTGAAAATGACATGAAGATTAATTTTTAAATAACTTTGTACAAAATTAAAACATGGTAAAAAATTTCTTTAATAAATCATTTGGATAATGAAAAAAAATTGAAAATTCTTTTAGAAAACATGTTTTTAGAAGAAAAATAGGTTTTTGACTGAAGAGAGAAATGAAGATGATTTTTCTTAAAAACATTATTTTGAACTCATAAGTACATGAAGAGAAGAGAATGAAGGGAAAAATATATTCTCATTAAATTAACACAGGAGGATAAAATTCATGAGTTTCTTTAGACATGGATCATAATATCTTATCATTAAAAATATAATCATAAACAATCCTGATAAATGATGAGACTGTAACATAAAATATTTACCACTTTGTTAATATTAAATTGTAAGCCCCATGAAGGAATAATATAAAATGAATCTTAAAATGTCATGAGAATAAATAAATTCATGGTATTACATATCAAAGGGGTTGTATATACACCTAATAAAAGAATATAGGTGCATGACATAACATATGTCTTAAGGAATGAAAATTGAGAAAACCCCCCTTACTTCTTTAGTAACATTTGAAACACAAAACACACAAAAGATAGATACTAAAATGGATATGTAAATCCTAATAATTTTTATTATAATAATAATAAAATATATTAATGGGTATTATATACAACACATAAAAAAATAGGTGGTGAATGTGCCATGTGTCTCATAGAAGTAAAAAGTGAGATGAAAATCCCTTACCGCTTCAGTATTATTTTGGATTGTAAGCCCCAATAAAGAATAAAATCAAATAAAAAAAATTAAATTTATTTAAAATTTTTATATTAATGATATAACATGTTAAAGGGTAATTATATACACAACACAAAATAAATGAGTGGTGACTTTTCATATATCTCCCAAAAGTAAAAGAGAGACTAGAAATCACTTACCTTAAGTCTGAACATACTTTGTACACATTAAAAACTAATTTATAATAAATTTAATTTTATTATACATATATTAAATAACCATAAAAAGATATATCATACCATATATGATTTAATTATGACCTTTTATTACCCTTTTATTAACAATTCCATTTTAATGTCACGTTTCGGGTAATAACTGCAATGTTTTTCATGTATGTTTTGAATTTTATTTTTGGTATTATTACTTTTATCATGGTTAAATAATATTTATAATGTTTAAAATGATAAAAATATCTTATATATTCAGTATACATGTATTTATAGTGATCCATAAAAGTTAAATATAGAAAATGAAATACACTGTTCATAGAGACGATAGACCATACATACGCATGAATGTTGTTCCCATTTTACCAAAGAAAAGAAATAAATAAAGTTAAATAATATATTAACATTATAGAATCATTTTTATTTCATATATATCACATATTTTCATTAAAACCATCCCTATTACCTTCTATTTAAAGCATGAATGAATCACATCGCCCCGCGAGGCAGTAGTCTGCCGTACACCCGAACGACGTTATCGTATTCCCACAGAATATAAAGTACGAAGGAACATGGGATATTATTATTAAATAAGAATAATAATATAATTAATATAATATATAAACAATAAATTCATCATTATATCCATCCATTAGAGGTGGTGATAGAAAAATAATAACATCGGTTTGCGAGGTAGTAGTCCTCCATACACACGAATAATAATTTCGTAACCCATTTTATGAAAGAAGAGAAGACTTTAGGTTATTAAATTAACATAATAAAATATAAATATATTTAATATACTAATTTTATTATATAATCATGGTTTAATAATAATTTAATGATGTTTAGGAATAAATAAAATAAAAGGCTCGGTTATGGACGTTACATTTTTTTCGGACAACTTCTTTTGATTTTCACCAAAAGGATTATTATTTTGGATTTATGACCACAATAAGGATTATAGGATTATAGGACGGAATTATGGAATTTATTTGTATAGTTATTTTTTGAGCCAAATGGTTTTGTATGTGTGAAGAGAAGAGCAGAAGGGGTGACCTTTTATAGGCGAGGCAAGTGCACACTTGTAATTTTATGAAAAGAAAAAGGTATACCCATGTTTTTCACATTCAAAAAGGTTTAAAAATCAATAATTATTGATAATAGAAGATATAAGATTTAAATATGGATATAATATTGGTTTTTAAAAAGTTTTGTTTCATTTTTAACCCTTATCGTTTTTGTTTAACCCCCCAGGTAAACCCATTTTTTACCTTAACCGCGATAAATATTTTTTAATTTTTTACTATTCATTGTGGTAAAAAATTATGTTGATCTTATTTGATAATATAAATTATTCTGTTTAAAAATCTGGAATAAATTTTTCCAAATTATATTCAAATAAGTTTCAAAAATTAATTTAAAATTAATCTTGTTGACATGATGAGAAAGTGATTTTCCAAAGAGAAAATGTTCAAAAGTTTAAAAAGTTATTATATAAAAATTCAATATAAAATTTCTTAAAATGAACTAAATTGTATTAATAGATATAAAATTGAACTAATTTTTCCTTTAAAACTATCTTAATATAATTTTTAACTTTTTAAATTCTTTAAAAGAAATGATAATTCTTAATAAAAATCAATATTTTTCACTACTCATTGAAACATTAATATTTTTAGAAAAATCCCAAAAATTAAACCTACGATAATTCTTACATAATGATTTCAAAAAATAATTTTATTTTATCAAATTAATTTTCTAAAAGTTTAAAAAATTAATTTTAAAATAAGTGTGAAAAAGGTGACAAAACAATTTTTTAGAAAAATACAGTTTTAAGCGTAAAGTTAGATTTATTTTTATCTCTTGTCTAGAAAACATATAAGATTGATATTAAATTTTTTTATTGAATATATAATATACAAAAATATTAAAATTATTCTCCAACAGTTATTTTATTAATTTATTAAGGTTAAAAACATTTTTACACATATAAATAGTTTTCGATAAAAGGATTTATTTTATTTTCCAATAGTTTTTATTTTTATTTATAATTAATTGATCACCAAAGAATTAATTTTATATAAATGTGTAGACCACATATTTTCATAATTTTTTTAATCCTATTCATACCCACTATTCTAATGACTAGGAGGTATCTATCATTTTAAATAATAATATTTTAATGGCACATCACACTTTTCTTAAACTCAGTATTTCGTGTAAGGTAATATAAAATCAGTATTACATGTAAGGAAACATATCAAAAAGAATAAATCTTTCTAAATATTTTTTATTTCAAAAAATCTCAGGGTGTTACATTCTACCCCCTTAAAATTATTTCTCCCTCAAAATTCATCACTTTTGTACCAACAACTGATGATACTTCTACACCATTATATCCTCAGGTTCCCACATAACTTCCTTAAGATGGTGTTTTTACCAAAAAGCATTGACTAGGTAAGTTGTCTTGTTATATATAAATTTCTTCATTTAATCAAAAATCTCTACTAGTTGTTCCTAATAAGAAATATCATGCTCCAGTAGTACAATTTTTGAGTTTAGTTAATGTGATGGATTAGGTATGTGCTTCATCAGGAGAGATACATGAAACACATCTTAAACTTGAGAGAGTTTTGGTGGAAGATCCATTTGATAATCTACCACCATGATATAATCCATAATTTCAAAGGGAACAATATACCTAGGGAATATATTTACTATTTTTTTTATCAAAAAAATTTCATCCTTTGGTTGTGATTCAATCAATTTCCACTTCATATCTTACTCTACGAAATGAAGATGATTTTAAAAGCCTCAAGAACTAATAAATCATAAGATAAATAATATAATGATAATCCATTATTTATGTATCTAGTTATAAAAAAATGATCTTCATTGGTTATCCAATATGGATAAATATTTATAAAGTGAATTAATACATTAGTCTCTAAACCTCATTAAAAGTTCAACTTAAACCATTTTATAAATGGTTAACCTTATGACCCTTCCAGAAGATTAAAATACAAAAAATTAGAAATAAGGCCACTAAATTTCCAAAATGAACTTACCATTAATACCCCAAACAACATGAATTATCTCTTAATATTCACATAACAAACTTGTGAATACCTTCATCATGTATTCTCTTGAGACATGGTAATAACCTGAATTACCATAAAAACTTATTGAAAACATACATGCTTCCTCATTCTATAAATAAAGAAAACATTATTGGATATATTCATTAATTCTTAAAATGCTATCAACTCCATCAATGATAAAATAAACCACTTTTTCAATAAATAATTAATTAGTTTTAAGGTAATTATTACTATCCAATTTAATTTATCCATATCATTCATCTCTTTATACAAACTAAACATCATTTTTTCAACATAAGGAACATATTAAGGGTTTTCTTTCCTTAATCATGTGATTTACATAAAATATAACCCTATTGTTGAATCAATTTTCTAGGTCATCGGTACCATTCAACATATTATTGAAAATCCTTAATGGATTAATTCTATAAAGAAACCTAAAATATTATGATTCATATAAAATAATTATGTAATTTTAATACATTAATAATTGAATTATCCCATCTCATATTTATGTTATTAATTAGTTTTCATAATCTTATTACTTAATAACTCCTTACTTTCATATTTCATTCTTAGTATCTTCATCGTGAATAGACAAAAAATTACTCATACAAACTTTCTAATTCTCTTCACAAGATTTCCCCTAGGACTGATTTTCATAATGCCCAAACTTTCCATATTTATATAATTAAATATCTGATGATACCTTTTGGATACCATTATTCTCATCCATTAAATTACCTAAACTTTTTAGTTTTCTTTTGAACTTAATTTCTTTATGTATTTATTTTCTAAACCTAGAACATCTTCTCATCCCTCTGAGACATTCCCTTAAGTTTTTCTTCCCACATTCTATACATATAGACAAATTGATCTTATTTATTCTATGGTATCCTCTACCCAAACTCTTATAAAACTCTATCCTTCTTTTATTTGTTGAGTTTGAGATTTGGTTAAGGTGCATGTTATTAATCATGTTCTATGATAAATTATTAGGCATAATTATAATATCCTTCACTCTAATCATTCTTCAATTTTTCTACTCATCAACACATTTTCTACCATATTCAATGTTAATCTAATTTATTCTGGTTCCCACCATTTATTAAAACCAAAAATAATAGTGTGAGTAATAATATTCATAGTGTAAAACCACATAATCATGAAAAATAATTTATAGGATGTCTAAATCCTGAAATATTCCTTTTTAATTTATGACACCTTAGGTTTATACTAGGTTATTCATAGTCACAATCTATTTAAATACTCAACAAATATTTTGAAAATTTTCAAAGAATATCCACTGGGAGTGTCAAACCAGGTGTTTAGCAAGGAAAATTATCAGGAACTAGGTGATGATTAAGTCAAGATCAATGTGCTCTTTTCTAATTTATTACCCCTAGGTACCTCTATGTGAGGTCCACATCTACTTGTTGTATCTAGGCAGGGATGTAATTTCTTAAAAAGAACTCAATCTATTATTTACCAAAATTTTAGGACATTTTACTATACTTTTACTCATCCATAGAATTATCCTTATAAATATCCCTAGATATATCCTTAGAAATATCACTAGGGATATCACTAAAATTTTCTCAACCTAGTTTACAAAGGTTAACTAATCCCTTCCTATGATACCATCTATATTGGTCTAGAATTATTTCGAGTAGAGTATAATTGATAACTATTAGGGCACTCCATGATCGGCTACACCTCCTAGGTGGGACACACCACCATCCTCAGTTGTAGCCCTTTCCTCATGAATCCCTTGGACAATGATCCATGATTCATCCAACATTAACATATGAGAGTTCCCAAGGATCATAGTCCTTACATTACCTATGATACCAACTATAATGATATAGATTTTTCAAAAATATATATTATATATTTTAGATGAATATTCATTACATTACAAAAAACAAATTCTTGGGGATCATAATTGTGTAGTTCCATTGGATTCTAGAAAAAAAATAATTTTATTTCTTGAAATATCTTCAACATATCCTATAAAAATCTTCCCACATAGTAATTTTCTAAGACATACCCTACTTAAAACCTTTATTCATAACCTAGGGAAATGAAAAATAAGAAATGGTGAGATCATATTCTCAGTAAGGGTAAACAAGGGCTATACATAAGCATAAAATGAGTAAAAGGGTATGATAACATGAGAATAAAATTCGAAAACCGTACTTTGTATATCAAAGATCATAATATTGAGTCATGGTATAAGGATTGGTAGTTTATAAGACATGTATCATAAGGAAATCAAAGAAAATGAGCCATGATAGCATAAAATTGACATATATATATTTTTGGCATACACATAAACATATAAAATAATTTATATAGTATTAAAGGATCACTTAGAAGGATATCATAGTGGAATGGTTTCTTTCCCTAAACCATCATAGTAGTCAAGATTAACTCTCAAGACCATCATAGAGGACAAAGTCCCTTACTAAAGTGGGTTTACCCACATTCTAGTCCTATATATCTCATGTGATATAAATCTTTACCCAATGAATTAAAGGGGTATATAGGTCCCACCCATCACATAATTAAAATCATATATATATATATGTTCCACAAGATCATAAAAAATTCATCATATCATACCCATTAAATTAAATGGGTTTTATAAATATTCCACCATATCATAACCTGTGGAAAAGAGACATGTTTAATAATTATTTTTCATTTCATCATAGCATAACCCATAGAAAAAGAATCCGGTTTCATAAGAATTTTATGATGGTATAACCCATGAAATAGAAATGGGTTTCATAAACATCTTTTCATCATAAATATAAAACATATAGAAAATGAATAATAATGGTATCATAGTTTCATATTCCATGTAAAGCATAGTTCCATCAAAGGATGTCATCTTAGATAGAAAATTATTTTAAAAGATAAATCACTTGGAATGTTTATTTAGGAAAATAAATTTTCTATGAAAATCAATTTTCAAAACTGAAAATTAATAAAGTATTTTGGAAATAATTTCCTTTGAAAATAAAATTAAAAACTTATAAAGTAATATTTAAAAATCACTTAAAACATTTCTTTAGGAGAATATCCTTCCCGCTTTGATAAACACTTTTTAAAACATAAAATATTTTCAAAATAATTTTATTTTAAAATAAACTTTGAATATTATAATGGTTTATTCAAAGAAATTATTGTTCATGATGGTGGAGAATTATATTTATCATGCACATCTTAAAATAAAGATTCCATCCACATTTTTTGGTAAAATCTAAATGAGCATTTTTTGGAAAATGACATAAAGGTTCATTTCAAAAACATATTTTTTAAAATTTTAATCATGGGTAAAAATGAATTTAATAAATCATTTTAATAAGGTACTTTTTTTTCTAAAAATCTTTTATAAAACATTGTTTTGGAAGAAAAATGTGTTTTTAACTGAACAGAGAAATAAAGACATTTTTTATTAAAAAATTTATTTTGAACTCATGAGTACATAAAGAGAGGAAAATGATGGGGAAAATTTATTTTAATAAAATAACCATAAGATAATAAAATTTAATAGTTTCTTGAGATATTTATCATAAAATTTTATCATCACAAACATAATCATAAACAATCCTAATAAACAATGAGACTATAATATAAAATCTTTACCACTTTGGTAACATTGAATTATAAGCTCCATGAAGAAATAATAATAAATTAATCATAAAATATCATGAGAATAAATAAATTCATGATATTAAATTTCAAATGGTCTGTATATACACCTTATAAAATAAGATAGGTGCCTAACATAACACATGTCTCAAGGAAAGAACATTGAGAGAAAAACACCTTACCTATTTGGTAACATTCCAATATTAAACCCCATAAAATATAGATCATAAAATGGATAAGTAAATCCCAATAATTTTCAGTACATTCTTCATAAAATATATCCATAGGAAGTATATAAACTACATAAAATAAATATGCGGTGAACATGGCATGTGTCTCATAGAAGTAAAAAGTGAGATGAAAATCACTTACTGCTTTAGTAATATTTTAGATCATACATAAAAATAAAGAATAACATAAAATGAAACTTTAAATATAATAAAAATAAGTATATTAATGATATAACTTTCAAAAGGGTATGTATACAATACACAAAAAAGAAACAAGTGATGAATTTGCATATGTCTCTTAGAAATAAAAGAGAGATTATAAATCCATTACCGTGAGTCTCAAATTCCATTAAAAACATTTGAATCTACTGTATAATAAATTTAATTTAATTTTTTATATACTAAAAATACATAAATACATATATCATACCATATATGATTTACTTAGGAACTTTTATTATCAATTTATTAACAATTCCATGTTGAAGTCATGTTTTGGGAAATAACTGCTTTGTTTTTCATGTGTATTTTGATTTGTTATTTTTGGTAATCTTACTTGATCATGGTAAAATAATAATAAGAATGTTAAAAATTATATAAATATTATATATATTTAGTATAAATTTATTTATAGTTATCAATAAATGTTATATATAGAAAATAAAATACACCGTTCATAAAGATGGTATGTCGTACTTACGCATGAATGATACTTCCAATTTAAAAATGAAAAGAAATAAATAAATTTAAATAATATATTAAAATTATAGATTCATTTTTATCTAATATATATCACATATGTTAATTAAATCGATCCTAATTACCTTCCATTTAAAGAATGAATGAATAACATCGCTTCGCGAGGTGGTAGTCCGACGTAAAAACAAACGACGTTATCGTATTCCCAAAGAATAGAAATTAATAAAGAACATGTGATATAATGATTATAGAAGCATAAAAATATCATTAATATATCATATAAAAAATAAATACATTATTATATCCATCCTTTATGGGTGGTTATGGAAAATGAATAACATCCATTCGTGAGGCGGTAGTTCGCCGTACACATTAATGATGATTTTGTAACCCATTTGATGGAAGAGATGAAGGATTTAGGTTATTTTATTAAAATAATAACATCTAAGTATATTTAATATATTGGGGTTATTATATAATTATATTTTAATAACAATTTCAGAAAGTGGATAAAGAAATAAAATAAAATGATCCGTTAGGGATGTTACCTCTTATTCATACAACTTCTCTTGGTTTGCACCAGAAGGCTTCTTAGGTTGAGTTTTTGACCAAAATAAGGATTATAGGATGAGATTAGGGAATTAAGAAAGTGATTTGGGTATTTATTGGCTTAACTAAAGGGTTTTTGAAGTGTTAATAAGAGAGGAGAATGTGTGCCCTTTTATAAGTGAGGTGAGTGGCACACAAGTAATTTTTTAAAAAGAAAAAGGCGTAACTATGTCATTCAAATTTAAAAAGGATAAAAAATGTAAAATAATCAATAATGGAATATATAAGGTCAAAATATGGCCTAAAAAAGGGTTTTTATAAGTTTTGAGTCATTTTAACCCTCATCTTTTTTAGTTTAACCCCTAAGGTAAATCCATTTTTACCTTAATTGGGGAAAATATTTTTTTAATATTTTTACATATTCATTATGATCAAAAATTAAGTTGAAATTATTATATAATGTAAATTATTCTGATTCCAAATATTGAATCCATTTTTCCAAATTTCATTCACATAATTAGAAATTTTTTATTTAAAATTAATCCCACAAACGCGATGAGAAAACAATTTTCCAAAGTGAAAATGATCAGAAGTTTTAAAAGTTTTATGTCAAAATTCAATATAAAATTGATTAAAATTTCATAAATAATATTAATATATATATATATATATGTTCTAATCATTCTGTTAAATAAATCTTGAAATAATTTTTAAGTTTTTAAATTCTTTAAAATAAATGAAAATTCTTAATAAAAACTAGTATTTTAAACTATTTATCGAAAAATTTATCTTTTCAGAAAAATAAAAAAAATCACCATAATATAATTTTGAAATTATTATTTTGAAATTTATTTTTATTTTATGAAATTAATTTTCAAAAAATTTCAAAAAATAATTTTAATAGAAATGCACAATAGGATACAAAATCATTTATTTAGATAATACTGTTTTAATTGTAAAATTGGATTTGTACTTATCTTTAGTATAGAACACACATAAGATGAATGTTAAAAATTTTATATTATATATAATAAATAAATTTCATTAAAATATGTCACCAAAATTTATTTTCTTAATTTATTATGGTAAAATATGTTTGTGAGCATAGAAATAGTTTTCAAAAGAATATTTCATTTATTTTCAAATAGTTATTATTTTTATTTCTAATTATTTGGGAAAAGAAGAATTCATTTTATATACATGTTTAGATCATATATTTTAATAATTTATTTACTCATATTCATATTCTCTATTCCAATGGCTAAACATTAACCATACTTGTAAATAATAATATTTTAATAGTATGTCATGTTTTATTTAAACTTATTATTGCATGTAGAAAAGGATAAACCCAATGTTATGCGTAATGAAAAATATTGAAATGATTAAATTTATTTGAAAAATAATTCACAAATTCTTGAGGTGTTATAGTACGACAGTGTGGAATGACCAAAATAATCGGGTGTTTGAATTGTCTGAAACTCCCCACTTCGACATGGAATATATAGTTGCAATGCAGCCCATGCATAGAATGTATGGCCATGAGACATGAATTTCTTCTCCATGATTTTTTTTATCTCAATATCAGTATGACAGTGTGACATGAAATAGTCGGTGAAACCACAATGCAACATTTTTCTCCTTCTCTGGTGACATAGTGTATGCCACATCATCCATGCAACATTTCAATAGTTTTCTTTGGTTCGATCTCACTTAATGAAAACACTATAAGAAAGGGCTGTAAAACAATGGTCTTTGATTCTCTAGTGGTGATGGAGTTGTTATATCATTGGTAATGGTGGTACTAAAGCGTAGATTGGTGGTTCTTTGGTGTAGTGTGGTTGGAGATAGAAGTCCTACAATGTAGTGGGAGTGTAAATGATGTAATTTATATGTGAGGATGATTATATGAGTGGCCCAAGAGAAACACTAACATTTAAGCAAGTTCATAGTGACTTGGGTGACCCCAAATACCACATAAAACAATCCCTCGGATACACCCCACTTATAAATGATTCAATTCACCATGCATTCTAACAAGTTGGATGGGGGATAGAGGACCCCCTGCACTACCATGGACCACCTAATCCAAGTAAAATATTTCTCCCGCCATCATGTGGACACACACCACATGCGCTGATTCTCTTTCTTGATCACTTCATATCTTTCCCCTATGTTGATCTGTGTAGGGGTTTCCCCAGAAAAAAGTCATTCCTAAGGCTAGGATTAGCCTATGGCCCCTCTTAGGCCCACTAGGTGGCTTTCTCAGCCTTAGTTGAGGGCTGGCCAGTTATGGGACCATTTTTTTCCAAAGTTCGATTAGATTTTTTATCCACACAACAAAAAAATAAATATATGAATAATAAATTATAACACATTTATTTCAACAATTTTTATTTATTTTTCATAAAATTTTATTCAAAAATAAAATTCCCCCAAATGAATATTTTTAATTAATACATGGGTGTTTTCTACTAAAAAAATTGATAATAGGAAATTAAAATTTAAAATTTTTGATGTACAATATGGACAAATCATACTCCCCTATATCTTGAGTTATCACCATGGAATGGTTCCATCATATCTTATATATAGGTAGAACCAATACTCCTCCACAATACAGAGGGTGTGGGTACTCTATCTATGGAGTGTTACTCCCACATCATCGATCTATGGCGGGGTGCAGGTCCTCCACTAGAGTCATTTCTCCCTCGACTATAGTGAACAATGGAAGGGTGTGGGTCCTCTATTTTATTTCTTATGAGTTTTTTCATGGTGATCGAAATTGATTATTGGACCTATTGATCTATTGAAAGAATCATCTTTTTTACATGGCTATGATGATCTATATTTCTCTCTATTTGACTGATATTTCTTTATGGGTGTATCTATGTTGGGTTTCCTTCCATTATTTTCTTATGGGTTGAGATGAAAATATTCTTGTTATTTCCCCCTTTATATTGATTCAAGCATTCTATTGGGTATGTATATACTCACCCCTACATGGGATTTTCTAGAATGTGTCATGTCTTATGCACATGACATGCAGCTTGGTAGAGACTTTAGTGCAATCAATAGAAGTATATATTAGTTGTATTAGGAGACTGTGACCGTGTATAGTGGTAAGTTCCCATGATCATGAGTAGGGATCTATCCATTATCTTTAATAATCTTTTTTGGGTTGGGATAATTTCCATTTTCTGGGTGTATACTTTTCCCCTCATTATTCTTGGATTATTTTTCTATACTATGATGTCTACCTAGAGTTTTTTTTCTTAAATTTTATTACACTATAAAGGTTTCAACATTTATTGTTATCCATATATTTATGTATGGAGATGTGTGTGTTTATACATGTACATTAAGATAAGGAATCCTATCTTATGAGATATGCCCACTTAGAACTAGTATGCATCCCATAGCCTATAGAAGGTAGGCTTATGATGTCACTCTCAACTTTATTCTATCCCAGGAGGGGCCCCAGTGGGTCGGGTCATGCCATGTGTATTGACTATCGCTATCTGAACAAGATGAAATTCAAGAAAAATTACTATTCAACCATTTCAAGGGAGATAATTAGTTTTTTAAGATTAACTTATGATCTATTTATAAGTATCCTTGGGTTCATAAGGAGGATATTCTAAAGACAATATTTTGATGTTACTATAGACAATACAATTTTCTAGTGATGCCCTTCGGTGTGACAAATGCCACACACATGTTTATGGGATTCATGAACTAGATCTGTCCGTACTTCTTGGAATGATTAATGGTTACATTCATTTATTACATTTTCATTTATTCATCATTAGATGTTGAGAATGCAGATTATTTAAGGATTGTCTTGGACATACTTTGGGTGCACTAGATGTATAGAAATATCTTGAAGTTTTAGTTTTATATTCAAGAGGTCTACATCTTGAGGCATTTCATATCACATGGAAGAGTGTTAACATACTTAGAAAATATCAAGGGGTGATAGATTAAGAGCCACTTAAGAAAATGTTTGAGGTGAAATATTTTCTTAGGTTGGAATGGAATTACAAGAGATTCATGGTATACTTATATAGAATTAAAATAATCATTACCACCCTTAACCTAAAGGGGGAACCATTCATTTTGTATGATCAATTAAAGAGTTATTTTGAGGTGATAAAGAATAGATTTATGAGTACTCCTATCTTATTGATTCTAGATGAGGTAGTTGAATATGCGGTTCTTTGTGATTCTTCTAGATTGGGGCTCAATTACACGTTGATGTAGAGTCATGTGGTGATTGCTTATGGGTCTAGGAAATTGAGACCCCATGAGTAGAATTACATGACCCACAATTTTGATCTAGAAGTGGTAGTGTTTACCTAAAATTCGTAGAGGCACTATCTTAATGATGAATGGTTCATAGTCTATTTAGACTATTAGACTCTCAAATACATATTTATCTAGAGATATCTTAACCAAAGGTAAAGGAAATAATTGGAGTTCCGATAGAATTATGAATTTTAAATAGTTTAAACTCTAAGGAATGGAAATATGGTAGAAAATTCCCATATTAGGAATCCCTATTATTAGTTTTTATAGGAGGTATTGAAGTATTTGGAATAATTTCAGTTATCCTTAGTGGTTGATGAAGGTGTGGAAAAACTTTGATTGATGGTGGTGGACCCACTACTTCTTTAGCATCTGAGGTAAGATCAACTGAGAGGTATATATTGTGTGGTTTTCATGACTAGATATTGGACAGTTGTTTCATCGAAGGTATGTTTTCACTGTCCCAAATTATATTTACCCTAACCATTATAGCACCAGTAAGGGGTCGATCCACAGGGAACTATGAGGTTATTTTATCTTTTCTTAATTTAATTGTATTTTTGTTTTTAGTGAGGTCTGCTGAATTTATAATCGATTTTGGTTGGTTGTTTGGGTACAAAAAGAACAATTGGTTTTTAAGCTTCTTTTAAAAAATTAATTACTAAAATGAACGTAAAGATGAGAAAATTGGTTTTTGTAACAGCCCAAGATTTTATAAAAAAATATTCTTTTAATTTTATTAATGTCTTGTGTTGTACGCTACACCAAAAGGAGCTTGCACAACACACATCCTTGACCTGACTTGCATTACACGCAATCGCGACCTTCCTCGATAGCGTGTGTAGTACGCAATACCGAGTTTCACTAAACAACGATATGCTATAAAAATATTATTAAAACTAGCCGTTATGAATAGTAATAACCACTTTTTGAAATCCAGTAAATATTATTTTTCAAAATGAACTTTATTTTTGGATTCGGAGTATCGAATTTAGCCTAAGGTGAAATTTTGGTACTTTTCGGATAACTTTCATATTCTGATGAATAGTGAAAATTACTAAATTATAAATAAAAACAACTTTTTTTAATCGAAATAATTAATAGTGATAAATCATTAATTTGAGTGGTTTTAAAGTATATTTAGAATATATTTTTACAATTCAATACAATGTTGGTCATTGTATGTAATTTTACATTTAAACCAGACATAAACAAGTGTCAATCTTTTGATAGATATTGTTTCTTAAAAACACGCTATTTGTTTTAACAGCGGGATTTAATTATAAAATTAATTAATGCAACTTTTATGTTATGAATTTGGTAAAATAGACTTCATTTTTGAATTCGGAATATGAAATATAGCTTGGGATGAAATTTTGGCATTGTTCTGAAAAACATCAATTTTTGATGAATAGTGAAACTACTAAGTGGTAGGTTAAAAACTGAATTTTGCATAAAACTTAATTTTACCGCTTCTGTGAATGGAATTTCGAAAATCCGAGAGACACGGTTAATATCAAGGACTAAAATGTGGTTCAATGAGATGAAAATAATTTTTTGGTGAATAGTAACTTTTTACTTTTTTTACCACGGTTAATAGTAAATAAGGTAACTAAGGGTAAATATGATATTAATATTACCCTAACACAAGTCCTAATTCTATTGGACAAGTGTAATTCGACCAAAAACAAACTTAGGAATAAAATATGACCATTTAGGCCCACTTGGATTAGATTAGGACATTTATTATTAATTTATTTAAAGAAGGGTTAAAATAGTTAAAATCAAAGTTTAATAAGTAAATCATTTTTAATATGGGGTTATACATAAGATAAATTCGACTATAAATATTCATTAGAAATATAAAAAGATTTCCTACATGATGGTTTTTTATTTGTAATTTTTAGACATCAAATAATATAATTTATTTATGACACAATGATGATGCAGTAATTATCTTATTAATGAAATATTGACATAATTGATGTTATAAACACCAAAATAAATGTAATTTGAGACTTTTTATGAATTCCACTAATTTTCTAGGTTAATATGATATATTAGTGTTGATTTAATCAATTTGTTTCGAACATATAATTCTGTTATGACTTTCACAAAAATCATATATCAAATAGTGTCAAAATTGACACAAAATAGTTTTTAAATCAAATATTATATTACTAATTGTTATTTTATTCCTAAAAATCTAAGGTTCGGCCAAATGACTTAGATAAGGATATATATATTAATAATAAACAATTTGGGGTTCGTTTGGCATGTTATAGTAAGTGTATTAACCATATAGTGAAAGAAAACAAAAAGACACGGTAAAAGTTAAATTAATTAACTTAGAGTTAAATCTAATAGATAAGGTTAAAATAATACCCTAAACTTGTCTAAATCCTATTGGTTGGTAGGATTTCGACCCATCCCCACTTTAGCTTTGAAATAAGACCCTTTGGAACCATTATAAACCGATTTTGACTTTAATATAAAATAATATTTTGAGATATTCCTAAGGTGCCCCTCTCCTCCCCTATAAAAGGACACCTCCTCCCCCTCCTCCTCACACCAATTTGAGCACTCAAGCTCGGCCAACCCCTGCCAATTTATCCTCTCCACTTCCCTAGCAACATCCTAGAGGTTCTGGTCTTCCTCAAAGACCAATTTTAGTACCCTAAGAGGAGGTCTCAAAGAGGCACTTCAAAGAAGAGGTAATTACCGTTACCAATTCTTTCATCTTTATTTCTTCTTCCAATTCTTCTTCTTAGGTTGTTTCATTATGAAGTAATAACATCAGTATCACTCATATACTGATATGTTATTATAAGTATGAAACAACCCTATTTCACCATCTATCCATCCTACGGAAAAAGAAATCACCGCGCGTGCGTACGTACGGAATACCGTCTCCACGCCGTGGTGTAATCTATTTTCCACCACCACCTTACATGGATGGGTATAATGGTGTAAAGAATAACTATACATAGTTATTACAACATCATATTGATTCTGATATATTGTATAATACACTCCAATTCAATTCAATATTTATAGAAATGATATCATCGCTCGTGCGTACGTACGGACTACCGTCTCCACGACGCGATGAGATTCATTCTCCATGTTAACCATTTAAGAATTATTATAAAGTATATATAAGAAATAATAATGAAATATATGACATTATAAAGCTACTGGATATATGTATATATATATGTATGTCATCTACTTACTTCCATTTCAAGACAATAAGGAAAGTAAAACAGCGTTCATGCGTACGTACGGACTACCGTCTCCATGAACGGTGTTTTTCATTTTATTTATCTATCTATTATATATATATATACTGAATATATATGATATATAAATCATATTTTATATTCTGGAAGTAATTAAATAATGATATAAGTAATAGTGATGTCAAGAACAACAAGTCAAAACACCTAAGATAAATGAAACGATTTTACCCAAAACGCTTCTTTAACATGGAATTTACAAAAGAACGGGTAATATAATGTCATAAGTGAACCATATATGATATCATAACAATGAATAAGATTCTGGAATAAGTCAATAACATGATTTAAATCATTATACAGGAGGTTTGGACACTTACAAAGCAAGTCGGACATAAGGTAAGGGAAATATCACAATCTCATTTCTATCCGAGATTGTTTATTCGTAAGTATTTACTGGGGTGTATTTTATCATCCACATCCATGTTTCATCAATATGTAATATTATTTACATCCACCTACAATTGTTTAAATCCATTTTTACCCTTCGGTGAGTTTTTAGTAATATCTATGAAAGGAATCTTTTGTCGTACGAGGTACTTTTTGACTTTTCCGACAAAAGTACGAAGAATGTTTTTTTTAACTTATACGGCATGAATGGATTTTTAAAACATTGTTTCCAAGAAGCTTCCTTTACAAGTTTTCAAGTTTATTTTTAATCAACTTCTTTTATTTTAAAGTTGTATGACATGTTATGAAAGGAAAAATGTTTTTGAAGAAGAAAGGATATTTTCCTCAAGAATGGAGTTCAAGTGATTTTCAAAATTATTTTCCATCTAAGATAATAAAGGGTTCTGTTTTTATCCCTATTATTACATTGATTTGATCATGTTGTGATGAAATTATTTTTATGAATTCCTTTATCTTATATGAATTGATTTATGATGTCATGATGTTTCAAGAATCCCATTTTTGTTTCATGTGTTATGCGATGATGTATGTTTTATGATTATGTGGCACACATAAGAAAGGATTCATTATAAGATGGGTGGGACCTATATCTCCCTCCAATGCATTGGGTAAAGATTTTATATCTCATGAGATAGACATGGCTGGAATGGTAGGTTATACCGGTTCAGTGAAACAGGACTGAAACGAGGGTTACTCGATTCAGAAAGGGACTTTGTCCACTAAGATAGTCTTGGCAATGAGTCATGACTAACAAGAAATTATTTTCCATGATTATGTGTGCATGCCACAAAGTTTCAAGTTTCATGTTATGATTATGGTGATCTTATTTTCACTTCTATGATTTGTTCCATGTTAAGATATTATGATCTCTTTTGCAGGTTATGATTTTCAAAAAGATATGATATGATTTTTATTTCTTTTGTATACCCTTACTGAGCATTTGAGCTCACCCTTTTATGTTTTCTTTTCCCCAGGATATAATGAAAGGTTTTAGGTAAAAAAAATGGATGACCTTTATGGGAGATATTGAAGAACTTTCACCACGATTAGAAGATTACGTTCCGAGTTTCCAAAGACACTAAACTATTACGATCCTTGTGTGTGTGTGTTTTTGTTATGTATTAAGTATTCCGCAAAAGTAATGTAATGTTCATGTACGTTAGGCTTCGGGTCTCTACAGTTTTGATAAAAATAAGGTTAGAAATGCGTTGGGGTTATGGATTTGTGATAAGTTTATTATTAAATAAAATTTATTATGTGGTTGTTTTGTTCACAATAACCCAAATATCTGGGTTTAATTCGTAATAAATTTTCCTTGGTCCGGTAAAATTTATATTTAGAGCTGAAGAAACTAACTCCTGGGTCCAGTAGTTAGTGTTTAATAGATCTTTATTTGGCTTAGTCCATTTTGAGCCGACGGATACTTCCAATGGTCATGGAGTTATTCATCATTATTCTTCTTTTGAATCCATGGAAATTCTACCCTTGTCCCGACACCGAATTTCCAGTTATAATATGAAGTGATTTAAGAAGAATAAGAAGAGACTATTAAAACAAACACATTTACAACAACTTAATTCAAATTACAACTCATCAGCTTCCACAACCCCAACACACTCGGTGTTTAGTTACACATATTGAAAATGATAAACACAAAACTATTGATACCTGATGGAACCATGCTTGGAACTTTGAGAAAATAATGATTCTTCGGTAGACTGAATAACGGCAGTACAACGACAGAGCGTCTTTCCTTCGGGGCTTCAACCCTTTCTCCAAAAAATACTCACACACACCACACCCTTGGTCCGGAGGCCAAGGGATCTTTTTATAGAAAAAATAAGTAAACAACATGTATAAAAAGTACACACCGTGTACTTTTGTCAACGCGTATTTGGCTTCATTTTCTCTACTGGTAGGCATCCTAACACGCCATCTTTGACTTGGAACACGGCGTTGCCTGGTAGGTGAATATACATGGTGTGTAGCGCCGCCATACACATCATGTAGTCTCAAAATTTGGCCACCAACCACTTCTAGAAATGCATACACGGCGTGTAGATATGGCACACGGTGTGTCCCCTTCAGCTGGCCACATGGGCATGTAGACTCTTCTCGGCCACCAAATGATTCTAGAATATCTTACACAACATGTAGATATGTGAACACGGCGTGTACCACCTTCTGGTTACTTATTCATGTATTTTTCCCGGTCAACCCGTGTTTGGACTGGAATGTACACGGTGTGTATATAAGTACACGCTGTGTAGTTGTAAATTTTTGCTCTGTTCTTCTCCGCTTTGTGTATTTGGCCATAAATATCCTGGAAATGAATAAGATCACCAAAATCAAAGTATTTGTTCTCTAAGCAGTAGGTAATTTCTGAAAACTTGTTCTTATTTTTCAATAGAATATATGAAAATGTATACACAAATTGGGTGTATCAGATATTCTCAATAGAGTCACCCGATAGATATTTTTATGGTGGGGATAATTTCATCCTCTTTTGAGGATGAATGATTATACTAGTCATGTTAGAAGATGAGGTGCCGATGGATTTTTATACTTCACCCTTGATGGTAAATCATATATTGGTGAAAGCATACCATGAAATTCAACACTAGTTTTGGTGGGAAAGAATAATGTATAGTGTTACTATGTTTGTTTCTCAATGCCCCACCTATCAACATGTAAAGAAATAAAATTAATATCTGGTAAGTTTGGACTAACCCTTTAAGGCTATAGAGTGGAAGTGGGATGGAATATCAGTGGATTTCTTGATAGGATTCCTTCAATAAATGATAATACATAATGATATCTAGGTTATCATCGACCTATTGACCATGTTGGACCACTTTCTTTTTATTCAAGTTTAGAGTTTAGGGGAGATTTTGTGATGTTTGTATGTGGAGTAGATCATCTATCTATATGGGATACCCTTGATGATCATTTCCAATTTTGACTTTCAATTCACATTTGGGTTGTGGAGAGGCATGTAAAAGGCATTTAGGACTTTGTTTCATGTGAGTATAATGTTCCCCTAGTTATATGGCCAAACCAAGTGACCCATTTTAGTTCTTGAAGATATGTTTAGGGATTTCATTTTGGATTTAGATTAGGGATAGGGGGATCATTATCCATTAGTATAGTTCATATAAAACAATATATTCCAATCCACTATTGATATGGAACCTTCCAAGGCCCTATAAGGGATACCCTACAAGTCACCCTTGTACTGGATAAATATAGGAGGGTTATTATTGATGGGAGAAGGGATGATTTAGATAATGATAGTGAAATTGTAGGTGATCTAAGATATGATGATAATTTATTTGATTCATTATAATACCTATACAGACTGATGATGGAGGCCTTTGGATCTTGATGAGTGAGATCATGTGTTCCTAAAAGTCTTTCCACAATATGGGTTATAAAGGTTTGGTCATGGAGGAAAGTCATCCCTATGATTCATCAGTCCATTACAGATCCTATGCAGGGTGGGTGAGGTTTCCTACTGCAAGGATCTTCCCCCACAGTTGGAACAGGTGTATAAAATCTTCGATATTTCACAAATAAGAAGATATATGCATGACTTGATGCACATCCTTAATAGGGATGAGCTGAACATTGAAGAATAGGCCACATAGAATGAAGTTACGAGTATCACAAATTCCCAATATTACTATATTAATAACAATATATTTTTTTATCCCATGCGTGAACATTCACATGATTTTTTTTTATTTTTAAACAAAGTTTTGGATGTGAATTCTTGCACCATGGTTTCATCTGGAATGGGAGTTTTACCCTATGGGTTATATAATTTTTTTGCACATCATATCTCCATAGGTTTTACCCTATGTTTTTAAATAATTTATGTGTGATTTAATATCTAGACATAGATTTACTTCCTATTTAAACATAACATTCTCTAAATCCTAGGGTTAACTATATGAACCCTTGGATTTGAGAGTGTTGATAAGGGAGAGAGATAAAAATAATTAGAAAACCCTGGGATCAAAGGATGGAACACATTTTGGGGATCATCAACGATGACGGACACAAACTCGACCTTCACTAACGAGTGGTCCATTTTTTACACCGGTATTTGTGATTTTATGAGACTCCATTATTCCTGAATTCCAAGATAGAATCATGTATTAACTCCCATCCTTTATGATTGAATTGTGGTAATTTTTTTTATCATTTTATCTAAAGTCATTTAAGTTATTAAATCTATTTTATTAAACCATAAATTTCTTCAGGATGAAATTTCTAGAGTATAATTATTTAACCCTAATTTTAATTATTATTTCTAGACTCCATTCTATTCTATATCTCTTCCATACTCTCTCTCTATATCATGAACGTAAAAAGGGATCTGAACCCTATAGGTGGTTGATGATAATGATGGGTGATGGTAAAATTAAGGGTGTGGTGGCATGAGGTGAGGGGGATGGAAGAAAAATGAAAGAGAGGCAGCCTAGGTGGTGAGGTTAGTGTAGGAGATGACAGTTTGGTAGGGGAAATTCAGCTTGATGGGGATGGTTGTGGCATGGGGTAGTGAAGCAGGTGAGACTCACCACACTGGTAGCTGACAATGGAGATTGGTGATGATCCACATGGGCATATTGGGACACAATAGATTTGGTATCCATTTGGCTTCCATAATATGACCCCATAGTTGGGGTTGACCTATAATCATAATCCATAGCCAGTCTAGACTCTAGGACCATAAGGCACATAGACCAACCACCTGGGATGGCTAGTGCCATGGACCTCATCGGCCCATCCCCTGAGCCTAGACGACCCAATCTTTCTGGAGCACATGATGCACATTGGGTGCATGATATTACACACCATATAATGCATGAGATAATGTGGATATAATCCAATGGTTAAAATGAGGACCACATGTGTTTTAGTTGTGATTATCCTCACCCCAGAACACCACATGGAACGCTCGAAGGACTCTATGTGGCTAATTTTTTTCCTAAGTGGATTTTTTTGAATCTTTTTCACTTTAAGCTAGTTTTAGAAAAGTAAATAGCATATTCTAATTAGTTTCCTATAAATATTGTATTGGTGTCTTTTACTTAGTAATATAAGGCCATTCATGATGTGAGATATATTTTTTGATTTAGCTCCATTATTCCGACGACAGGGTTCAAGCGTGATGGTCATAACATTTAAGAGTCCAATACCACTATTTTATATATCGTACACTAATAATATATTCTATTTTATACTCCAAAGTTTTGTTTTCTACCCTAATTTTTTGTGTTCTTTTTGAATAGGTGTGGGTTCTTACTTATGGTTAAGCACTGATTCCCCTAAAGTTGTGATATATAGAGTAGGAGTTACATCTATATCGTAGGCTCTCTCTCTCTCTCTCTCTTAAATCATATCTGGTTTTATAAGAGTTATAATTTCCTTCTTAAATTCATTTTTTGATATAATTTATATCCTGTATTTCATTTTTGGTTTTGGGGTGTCCTATTAGGATTGTTGAACTCACCAATACATGGGAATATTTTCCCACACATGTTGGGTCCCATATAGATGATGTACCACTTAGTGGTGATCTTGGAGGAAAAGGTATTGGTAGATATTAGTTGTTCATGGAAGTGCTTTTAGTGAGTGGTATTAATGTTAGGAGTTTGGGATCATAGGTAATTCTTCCCTACTATTGATTAGGTTAGCATTTTACCTTTGGTTGTTATTGGTCATGTATTTCTCCCATATATACTTTTCAGTTTCATAAAATGGTTATGTATTTATAGACCATAGTGGTTCTAGCACGTATTTTTATTTATATATTATATTTCATTATTTTTTTATCATTTTTCATTATTATGTATTTTGTGGAGGTTGGAATTATGTATAGGTGAATTTGGTTATGTCCTCTCATCATATGACATTTTCCTAATTGGTACTAGTCCCCAGCCCTGGGCTTATTGGAGGGAGGATTATGGTGTAACACTAGACTCACTATCACCCAAGAGAGGTCCTTGTGGGCCGGGTCATGTCAGATTCATTGAGAGTGGGGGGGGGGGGTGGAACTAGCAATTCTTTTTATTTTACATTCCACCATTGAACATCCTTTATCACCTATTAAAGTGATTAACTTTTTTTGTGTTTTCACTTTCCTATAACCTCAAGAAATATAAACATAGTGGATACAACAAATTTACAAGGTTCTCCATTAAAAATGAACACCTATATCCTTGTATTGATTTCAAATACCCAAGTTCACATGATCCACTAATCATCATGGATAAAAATGAACAGGGTTCATCCTTGAACATGTGTTATATATAAATTTTTTCCGACTACTGTAACCTTATCCCATACAATAAAATAAATTATATTCAAATTTATAGAAATAGTAATATTCAATATAAAATAATATTCAACAATGTTATATAAATGAGTAATAACTCTTATTCTCTTTTCCAAACACTAATTTTGTTATTAAATAGTGGGTTATCACAGTCCTCAATAACCAGACTCATTCTCTTCTTTATTGATAAATACTATTGAAATAGAAATATAAGATCTTCAATCAACAAGAGTACTCCCTAAATAAAATATCATATTTAAAAGCACCCTTCATCCTATTCAAGAGTATCCAAAAAAATTATATCCCAGTATTACTACTTAAATATATGATTTTAATGAGGATCATATAAACACATCCCACCACTTGGGTGTTTTTTTCTTTCTATTCATCTATAAAACTCCAATAAATTCATACAACTATTCTCACTACACTTTTATCACACTCTACTCTCTATCTTTCACAATAACTACAATTATTATTTCCATGTGAATTTTATTTTTTAATTAAAATTACAAGGAGAAACTTCTTTCAAATTCTCTCTAATTAATTCAATCCACTTGATCAATCTAGAACACTTAGTCACCATTAATGATTTTATGAGAGTATATGGATCAATTTTTGGTATCCCTTGAACTATCCATTGAGAAACATTAGAAAAAATAGTCATGTTACATGGTGATGTTTCCACCATGACATAATGACTTTCAAGTTGTCAAAATTCAATTTTAGATCACTCTTCACCCTGGACATACTAATATCACCATGAAAAAAAAATCATATCTATAAACACCCCAACTCTAGTATCTTAGATCTAGTGGTTACTTTATTACATTGGCACTATATGCAAGCAATCGTATCCCAACATACTGAATAGTTTGGTAGTCTTGGTGAACTAGATACATAATTTAATCTCACATTACATTTTCAAACATAAATTATATAACATAGTGAATGTAAATATTATGTATCCTTGAAATCATTCAAAGATTCCTTCTTCATATCATCGGAAAAAAAATAAGGGTGAGATCAGATTCTTCATAAGGGTTATGTATAGTGGAAGTTATCATGATTAAATAAGGTATAATTAGTAAGGAAAAGTAAATAACAAAAAAAAATTCCATTTAATCAATTAATTGATTATAATAAATAATATGGTAGGAACAATTGATGATAAAATAATTCCATATATATAATCACATGAGATTGAAACTTATCCAAGGATATAACAAATATTCAAATAAATTCATGGGAATAAATAGTGATTTCATAATGATGGAATTCATAATGCCCAAAATCTGAAACTTCCCATTTAGACCTCATTCCAAGACATATAAAACATACCATCAATAATTCTTTCCAAGACATATTACATAAATGGGTAATTCCCCAGCCAAATATCCAAGATAGTTTGTCTCTTAAGACCTAATTATGCACTGAGGGGATATAGAGGGCCCCAACCATCACTTACTAAGTCTAATTCATTCTTGATATGAAATGGGTGAAACAAAATCAATACAAACATTCATATTCAAAAACTATAATATGAAATGTTAATAATTTTTCCAATTAATAAACATAATCATAAACTATACAGAGTAATATGGGGAATGGTATAAAAATAGTACATCCCGAGTAAAACTGATCATAAACCATCCAGATTAATAATAAGTATTATATGATTACAACATATTCCAATTGGATCATAAGTAAAATGTGAGCTATTTCTATTGATGAATATAAATACCATAAAATTTTCATTAAAAACATTCATGATAAAAATAACCTTTTCACTTTGAATGTCACTTTTAAAAACTAAACTTTTTCAGAATATTTGGAAAAAATTTACTTTTAAAAGAATAATTAAATATTGTAAATTAATATTCAAATAAATGATCAGTCACAATCATGGGTAATTCCATAAAATTTGTTTAAGATAAAAAGACATACATTTCAAATTATTGTAAAACATTAAAAAAGTAATTCATTTGAAAAATGAAAAGAAGATTCCTTTCAAACTATTTTGTAAAGAATTAAAACAGAAGTAAAAATATATTTAATAAAAAATTTGGATATTATTGAAAATAATATTGAAAAGTTTTTTATAAAATATTTATATGGAAGAGAAATATTTTTCGAATGAAGAGTGAAATAAAGTCATCTTTTCTTAAAAAAAGTTTCTCAATAATTTTAAGTACCAAATAGAGGAAAATTTTAATATTACTTGAAAATTTAATGATTAAATATAGGGAAAGAAAATATATTGGGTTTAAGATATAAATATCAAACAATTCCCCCAAGGAATACATAAACAATCCCAAATAATGATGTGATTGTGAAATAAACCCTTACCACTTTGGTAAATTTTGAATCATAACAACCATGAGAGAAATAACATAAAATCAACCACATAATACCATGAAAATAAATATATTTGGTATATAATATATCAAAGGTGAATTATATACATATCATAAAAGAAATAAGTAGTGAATATGGAATATGTCTTAGGGAAGTAAAAGTCGGATGAGAAACGCTTACCCCATGTCTGATCTCTATAGTATGTGTCTGAAACTCCTGATTAATAAATATATATTTATTTTAAATATATTACAGAACAATAATAATATATATGATACCATATATGACTTACTTATAATCTTTTATCACCTATTTATTAACAATTATTTGTTAAAATCATTATTCTCGGTAATAACTTCTTCATTTTTCATGTATGTTCTGGTTTGATAGTTTCAATACTTTTAATTTTATCAAGGTTACATAATATCCAAAATTCTAAACATTATGTAAATATTATATATATTCATTATATATTTATTTATATTAATCTATAAAATATATAGATAGAAAAATGAATTACACCGTTCATGGAGACGGTAATCTGTACATAAGCATGATCACTGTTTTCACTTTTCATTAGATGGGAAAAAATAAAGTTAAATTATAATTCAACATTATATAATCATTATTATATCATATATATCTTATATATTAATTAAATATATCCTTATTAGAATCCAAGTAAAACATAAATGAAAAATGAATCACACCTCTTTGTAGAGGTGGCAGTCCACACGTACGCATGAGAGATGTTGTCATTTTCCCATGGATTGAAAGGTAAAAAGGTATATGTGATATTATATTCCCATAATAATATTTATGTTATAAATATCCTATATACTCACTAGTACTATTTCTATAACCATACAAGTAATGTGGTGATGAAAAATGAATTACATCATTATGTGGAGACGGTAATCCATATGTAAGCATGAGCGATGTTTTCACTTTTCCTAGGATTGAAAAGATATATAATATCATTATACCATAATCATAATAAAATTTAATTATATTTATTATACCATTTTTATTATTTTTGTATGTTTAAAACACATTAAGAGGAATTATAAGAAGAAATAAACTTGAAATATTCGGTAAAGACGATTACCTCTTCTTCAATAGAATTCCATTAGATCTCTTATTAAGGGACCCATGGTTGGTCATTTGGAATTAAAATAACCCATAGAACATGTATAAGGGTTTTTAGAAGAGTAATTTTCAGTATTTGGTGAAAATATGTGGCTAAAATTTTGGTAAATAAGAGAAAGGAGAGGCGTCCTTTTAAAATTGTGGTGAGGCGCATTCTTGTAATTCCTTGAAGTATTAAATTAATATAAATTATATTTCATGAAAAAATGGATTGAAATTTAAAAAATTATAATATAATTTGAGTATAATTTTAAATAATATCATAAAATAAAATTTGGACAATATTTTGGTATGTTTTTATCCTCATTTTTAGTTTTAACACCCCATTAACCCCTTTGACAATTACTGTAATATTAAAGTTTTCTAAACTTTAAGGGTTAATAATATTACTATAAAATGGAAAAAACACATAAATAGACAATATTTTATTTATATAACCATATCCAATTCATTTTTATGCATCTAATATTTTTATGAATTTTAAATCATTTAATAAAATATTATTTATTATAAAACAACCTTAATATAATTTTTAACACTATTCATTTAACTTGATTTTAAATACATCAAGATAAAGGGTTAATTATATTATAATAATTTAATAATTCCCTATCATGTCATATAAATATATTAAATTTCTATGACACATTAATTCATTCAAAATACATTACCTTTTATATTTTTAATATCATTTATTTTATTTTTTCATTAATTGAATAAATACTGTTTTAAAAATGTGTAAGGATTTATGGTAATTATTTGACATCTAAAAATTATAAATCAATTAAAATCATGAAAATAAGTTTAATATGATCAAAATATCATTTTATATTCATCAAAAACTTGTTTTTTCCCTATGTGGATACATAAGAGATATTTAAAAGTAAGAGAGTGACATTTTGTAACATTCTTTGATTTAAATATTATATTGGTAATTTTCATGGAAGAGTGTCTATAAAAAAGATAATTTTATATAATAAGGTTATAAGGGATGAATTAATATCATAAAATAATAATTGGGATGAAATATTATGATCTTATCACTTAGTTTTACCCTAAATTAACTTGATATTCCCTTTATCAAGTTGATAAATTTTACCACTATTACTGTTCACGTTGAACAAAAATAAAAAGGGTATATGTTTACCAAATTTTAACCTAATGATTAAAAATATGGAATAAATAATTTAAGATTAAATTTATATAAGTTCAATTAATTAACTTAAAAATAAATTTCAAAATGCAGTGAAAAGCAGTGTTTCAGAAAAATGTGTTTTCATGTACAAAAAATGTTTTTATAACAAATTCAATCATAAAATTGATTAAAATGAAACTAATTTAGTTATTAATAATATAATATAACTAATTTTAGTTTTAAATTATTTAAAAATGAAATGTAACTTTGTAAATCCTAGAAACAAAAAAACATTTTGCAATAAAAATCGATATTTTTCACTATTAACTGATTAATCAATATTTTCAAAAAACTATAAAAACTTCAACAAAATATAACTTTGATATGATAATTTAAAAATGATATTATTTTTATAAAATAAAATTTATATAATTTCTATAAATTAATTATATTATTTTCTCTAAAAAATAAATAAAGTTCATCTTTGAAGAAACCATATTTTTGAAGCATAAAATAACCTTACTTAAAATTGAGTACTTATTTACTAAGAATTGATCATTGAATTTGTATTGATCATGTCTGTCATATATATTTCATTATATATATAGTACTATTAATAAATTCTAATTCAATGACTATTATATAATAAAATTTTAAGAGTATATTGCGATTCGTTTAGACTTAGTGTTGTGTATTGTGCATGCTATTCAACATAGTGTTATTTTAAAATATTTGGGTGTTAAATTCTCCCCCATTTAATAAAATTAATCCTAGAAATTTTAAGTTTTGCTCTATAATCAATGTTTTATCATTTTAAAATTCTTTCGTGGAAATTACATTGGAAAAAGGTCTAATAAAACTTCCTATTAAAAGAGGGAGAGGTAAATATAAAGGTCATCACAAAAAAATGTTTCCAAATAGGATACAATTACTGGGAAGTAAGTATTTAAGCATGTAAGAAAAGTGTAATGTTTAACTAATTATGGAGAGTGACTAGCTCATTGATCATAAGAATGTGAATGATCATGAAAATGTTAACAACTATAAAACCCTGAAAGTAATATGATAAAAAGTTTTTTCAAGATCCTTTTCCTAGATTTGGGGAATTAATTTACCATATAGATTAAGAACTTAGTAAAATATACTTACTTTAAAAGTATAATTTCATCATTTAATAAAATTTCATCACAATCTAATATTTTACTCCAAATGATGTGTATTCAAGATGGATTTTATGCATGAAGCACTAAAATAAACTTTTAATGGATCACATAATCCAAAAAAGTATAAAAATATATCCCTATAATCATTATAAATTATCTAAAAAATGGTTACCACAAATAAAAATAATAACCAATATGTATAATCCATAATTTTAATAAATAACTCATTAATCTTGAAAATTAAAAAATAAAACCAAAGGTTTAACATTGATCATTTCTTAAATAAATAACCCTATATCCAAATAAACTCAATAAACTCAACATGAAAGAAGGTTTTAACCTCAAAGTTTATGTCATACCCTTCATATTACATCTTTAAAAACATAATATTATTTTTCCTAAATAATCCTTTACGATAAACCTAATAGTTATGTATACCTCAACCCAATAAAATGTCTCTTGAAATATCATTAATCACATCAAAATCATAAATTTTTTAAAAAATTTGATCCAATAAAATGTTTCTCAAAATCAACTAAATATTTATCCATCAAACCATTTAAGTAAAAATAATGTAACACTAACTAGGTCATCGTGTAGGCTAGTGATAGGCATTTTACCCTTATCTCCCTTCGGTTGTGGGTTTGATCCCTGTAGCCTTTCCAGATTTGATGAGTTGTCTCCCAGAATACGGGTTGTCCTTTTTATAAAACTATATTTATATAATTCTTATAAAATTCCAAAAAATATGATTTATATCATAAAAATAACATTAATCATCAAATCACTTTTTAAACCCATGATTATTTATACAATAAAACATATCTTCCCAAAATTTAATAACCCATAATCACCTCATCATCAAAGATCATATAAACCCTAAAGGTTATCAATCCCTTTAACCTTATGTCCATAAAATAAAAATAATTATTCTTTAAATAACATTTTTACTAAAAAATATACTAAACCAAATGGTTATATTACCATAAATGTCTCCCAAAATAATATTAATCATCTTAGACTTCCATCACTTAAAACATCAAAATAGGTATATATGAATTTAAACTTATGAGAAAACTTATAATTATCAACCCAATATGGGGCCTAAAATTTATAAACTATCCTCATCTAAATCATAAACATAGAATGTTTAGGGAATTTAATCAAAGTCATTCACAAGTTTATGTTCTATAATCTACATTTTCCTAAATCTAGTTCACAATGTTTTTACTAAACTTTCTCTGATACCAACTTTAAAGACCTCAACTCTAGTATCCTAAAGTTGATGATTACTTTATTAAATTTTCACTAGATACAAGAAATCACATCCCAAAAAACTGAATGGTTTAGTAGTATTGGTAAACTAGATTCATACTTGAATCTCACATTACATTTACAAACATAAAATAAATAACATGGGGAAATTAAATATTTTATATCTTTAAACTCATTAAAATATTCCTTTTTCATATCCTAGGAAAAGTAAAAACAATAATAGTGATCTTAGATGCTAAGTAAGGGTAATGTAAAATGGAATATATCATGAGTAAATAAGGAATAATAAATATAAAAAGGTAAATAACTAAAAATACATTCCATTTAATCAATAACTTGAGCACAATGAATAATATATAAGGAATAAATGATGATCAAATAATTTGATATAACTAATCACGTGAACTTGAAACTTATCCAAGGATGTAAAAACTATTCAAATAAACTCTTGGTCATCAATAACTAATTTAATAACGATAAAATTCATAATTATGGACATCTGAAACTTACTATAAAGGCCTCATGACAAGACATCTAGAACATACCATCAATGATTCCTACCAAGACATATTATATATATTGGTTAGGCCACATACAAATACCCAAGGTAGTTTGTCTCATGAGACCTACTGATGCATCAAGGGGATATAGAGGGACCCTACAATTACTTACTATGTTCAATTAATCCCTCATATGAAAGGGTTGAAACATAATAAACTTAAACATTTTTATTGAAAAACTAGGATACAAAATGTTAAAATTTTTCACAATTAATAAACAAAATCATTAACCTTACAGAGTAATATGGAGAATAGTATCAAACTAGTACATCCCCAGTTAAACTAATAATAAACTATCAAAAAAATAATAAGTCCATTATCATTATAATATATTCCCATTTGAGAATAAGTAAAATTATGGTTATTTTCATTGATGAATAGAAATACCATAAAAATTTCATTAAAAACACTCTCGATGAAAATACACTTTTTACTATGAAAATAAATTTTAAAAACTAAAAATTTATAGAATATTATATTTTTTTTCTTTTAATAGAATTATGAAAAATTATAAATTAATATTCAAGAAAATTAGTGATCATAATGGTGGGTAATTCCATATATACAATATAAGTTAAAACAACATTCCTTTTATATAGTTGTAAAAAAGAAAAAAAATACCATGTTTGAAAAACATCAAGAAGATTCCTTTCATTTTTTTTTGTAAAAAAGTAAAAAATACATTATTTTTTTAATAAATAATTTTAATAATGTTGAAATAATTATTAATTTTTTTTATAAAACATTTATATGGATGAAAAAGGGTTTTTGACCAAAGAGTGAAATAAAGTTAACTTTTATTAAAAACATTTTCTCAATCATTTTTAGTATCAACGAGAGGAAAATTGTACTATTAATTGAAAATTTCACTAATTACCATATTAGAATAAAATAAATTTGGTTTAATTTATAATATTCAACAATTCCTCTAATGGATACATAACCATAAACAATTTCGAATAATTATGAGATTGTGAATAAAACTTTACCGCTTTAGTAACTTTTGAATCATAACCCCCATGAGAGAAATAACATAAAATGAAACATAAAATACCATGAAGATAAATAGATACATGATATAACATATAAAAGGGGTAGTATATAAATGGAACAAAATAAATAAGTAGGGAATATGAAATGTGTCTTAGGGAAGTAAAAGTTAGACGAGAAACCCTTACCTTAGGTTCAATTTCCTTCATTTGTGTCCAAAACTCCTATATAATAAATATATATTTATTATAAATATATATTTATTATAAATATATTAAATAACCATAATAATATATAAAATATCATATATTACTTATAATATTTTATCACCCATTATTTAATAATCCTTTGTTAAAATCACTTCTCCATGTGATAACTGTTTTGTTTTTGATGTATGTTCTGGTTTGGCAGTTTTAGTAATTTTACTTTTATCGTGGTTCCATCATCTCTATAATTTTAACCATGATATAAATTATATATATATATTCATCATATATATATATATATAGTAATTCATAAATTATAGTGATAGAAAAATTAATTACACCATTCCTGGAGATGGTAACCTGTATATACGCATGGTCACTGTTTTCACTTTTCAAAGGTTGAAACAAAAGAAAGGAAAAAAATAGTTAAACTTTAAAAAATAATTATCATATCATATTATTTATTAATTAAATCTATACTTATTACTATCCAAGTAAAATAGAAATGAAAAATGAATCACATTTCTTTTTGGAGGTGGTGATCTGCACGTAGGCATAAGCAACATTACCGTTTTCTAGTAGATTGGAAGGTAAAGGGAAGATATGATATTATAGTTACAGAATAATATTTATGTTATATATATAACATATAATAATTAGTTCCATATTTATAACTATCTATGTAAAGTGGATATGAAAAATTAATTACACCACTATGTGGAGACAGTAAGCCGTACGTACGATTGAACGATGTTCTCACTTTTTATAGGATTGAAAATAGATAGAATATGATTGTACCATAATAATAATAAAGTATATGTATATTTATGATACTATATTTATTATTTTATTATAGTTAAAACATATTAATAAGAATTAGAAGAAAAAATAAATTTGAAAGAGTCGGTAAAGATGATGACCACTTCTTTGGTAAACTTCCATTATATCTCTTATTAAAAGAATTAGGGTTGTTTCTTGGAATTACAAAAACCTATAGAACATGGATAAGATTATTTATAATAGTAATTAGTAGGGTTTGTTCAAGATATATGGATCAATATGGTGTAAATAAGATAAATAAGAGGTGTCCTTTTATAATTGACGGGAGGGTCATTCTTGGAATTTCATGAAGTATTAAATTAATAAAAATTATTTTTAACCATAAAATGGATAAAAATTGATATAATTAGAATAGAAAATTATGATAAGTTGAAATATTTTCATATAATAAAATTTAGACAAGTTTTGTTTAGGTTTTCATCCTTATCTATATGTTTTAACCCTCGTTAACCCTTTTGATAATTACTGTAATATTAATGTTTTCTACCCTTTAAGGGTTAATAATGTTACTATAAAATAAAAAAAGACCCATAAATGGGACATGGATGATTTTTAAAATCATATCCAGTTATTTTTTAAGAACATAATATTTTTTATGAATTTTAAATCATTTAATAAAATATTATTTATTATAAAATATCATTAATGTCATTTTTAACACTATTAAATTAAATTGATTTTAAATACATAAAAAAAGTGGTTAATTAAAATATAATCATTTAATACTTCCCTAAAATTTCATATATATCTTTAAAATTAATGGGATACATTAGTTAATTCAAATTATGTAACTTTTCATGTTTTTAATATCATTTATTTTATTTTTTCATTAATTGAATAAATACTATTTAAATGTTGTGTAAGCATTTAGGGTAATTATTTAATAATTAAAAATTAAAAATAAATTAAATAAATTAAAATAATTAAAATAAGTTTATTATTATTATAAAAATAAACATTTTATATTCGGTCACCACTTATTTTTATTCTTATGTGGACACATAAGATATATTTAAAACTAAGTGAGTTACATTATGTAACTTTCTTTGATTTAAATTTTATATAGATTATTTTCATCGAAAAGTGTCCATTAAAAAATTAAATTTCTCAAATAATATGATAAATTTATAATTAAATTAATTAAATAATAATTCATATGAAATATTACGACCTTATAACTTAGTTATAACCTAGATTTACCCAATTCACCCTTTACCAAGGTGATAAATTTTACAATGGTTACTATTCCTAGGAACAAAAAATAAAAGGGTTCTATTTACCAAATTTCAAAATAATGATTCCAAATATTGAATAAAATTTTTAAGATTAAAATTATATATGTGCCATTAATTAATTTAAAATCAAAATAAAAAATGCAATGAAAAGTAGTTTTTTAGAAAAATGTCATTTTATGTATAAAAAATATTTTTATACCAAATTCAATAAAAAATAGATTACAATGAACTTAATTGAATTATTAATAATATAATAGAACCAATTTTAGTTTTAAATCATTTTAAAACACAATTTAATTTTTAAATCCTTAAATAATTATAGTTTTCAATAAAAATTGGTATTTTCACTATTCACTGAAAAATCAATCTTTTCAAAAAATATAGAAATTTCACCCCAAGATAATTTTGATATTTTGATTTAAGAAAATATATTTTTTTATAAAATTTAATTTATAAAATTTATATAAATTAATTATAATATATTCTCTTAAAAATCAATAAAATTCATTTTTGAAGAAAATATATTTCTAAAGCATAAAATATTTTTATTAAAAATTGAGTACTTATTTTATAATCACAAATAAATGAATTTATATTGAGTAGGTAATTAATATATATTTAATAATTTTTTTTAACACTAATCATATTTGTCAATTCAATGGCGAGGATATAATATATTTTAATAGTATATTGAGACTCATTTAGACTTGGTGTTGCGTGTTGTGTATGCTATCAAACATAGTGTTCTTTTAAATTACTGGGGTGTTACAATATTGATTCAACTTAAATAAAGGTAAGAAGAACACATCACCATAACATAGATACCCTCATCATGGTGGATAATTTTTTTTATACAACATGAATTATTTAAGTGATTCAATGACATTGTTTAACCCATTTTGGTTTCCCAGAAAAACACCATAACCCACTTTTCTATTTATATTTTCTTGGAGTCAAGTAACTTGATGTTTTATATCTTTCTACCATGGTCATAGAATATATACCATTACATATTTTATCTCATTTTGGTTTCATATTATGTATCATGTTCAACATTACCTTTCTTTCATTGGTTAATTTTTTATATAGATCATTACAAAATGATCATCAAACAGAGATGATCCTTGTAAAGACCCGTAAATTTCAAGGAATTTTTTTTCATAAATTATTTGCAATTTTACTAGTACGCAGTTTCTAACGGAGCCTGATTCCGAGGCCCGGTGTGCCCAGAATAAGTTTCTGAAGTTTAGCTCGGGGACGTTCAGTGAACGAACGAGCAGATTTTTCTATCTTTTGAACTGGTGCTCTGAATTGAAATCTGAGGGTACTGATTGTAACATCCCAAGTAAGTAATTAATAATATATTTTCTTATATATGTCTATTTATGAATTATATAGTTTTTTAAGAGGCTTAAAATGAGAATAAATCCAATCTTAAGCATAGAACTCTCTAATATTTTTAAAAGATTGTTTTACCTCCTTTTGATGGCGAACCATTTTTAAATCTATATATTGAAAATTTTATAAGATCTATTTGTCAAAATAAACTTATTCATTATAATTGGGACATTGAAATTTACTTTGGATAAATTTTTGGTATTTTTCTAACAATGTTCATTTTTTAATGAATAGTGAAAAATACTGCATTTTACTTCAAAACTGCCTTTTAATCTAATTTAATTATATGGATAGATTATCTTTTTAATTGGTTTTAAAGTGTAAATATAATATATTTTTACCATTTAATCCAATGGTGGTCATTGAAATTAATTTCACTTTGAAATTGGACATAAACAATTGTCAAACTTTTGATAGACATTGTTTCTAAAAAACCCGCTATTTGTTTTGACAATGATAATTATTTTTAAATTAATTTTTTCAATTTATGTGTTTTTAATTTGGTAAAATGGATTCCATATTTGGAATCATAAGTTCCAAATTATGTAATTAAGGCTCTTTTGTTTTTGGACATTATGAATAGTAATGACGATAATTATCTTTAATTATCATGATTAATTAGTAATCGGGTAGTTAAGGGTAATAAAATAATATCATTATAATAACAAATGACCCCAACATGTGTCCTAATACTACTGGTTGTGTCATGGCCGACCATGGGATTCCTTTTTCCAAACTTAGGGACCCCATGGAATCACTTTTGGGTGATAGTGACACTTTATCATTTTATTTTTAAAGAAAGGAGAATATCACAAAAGTATGTAACACCCAAGTAAAACAATTTTAATTTTGTCTAAAAAAATGATATCTTAGACTATAAATATTCATTGTAAAGCTAAAAATATTTCCTACATCATAGTATTTTTTTATAATTTTTAGACATTAAATAAATTAAATTTTTTATGATACCATGATGATGCAACGATTACCTCATTAATTAATGATTTAAATAAAATGAAAAGATAATGTAAAATCTAAGACTTAAACTTGTCAAAAACCTATTGGATGAGTATATTTAGAACCCTTATCACCTTATCCTTGAAATATATGAATTTGGGACCTTTAAAATCCGAAACTCATTTTAATATAAAGTAACATTTCTTGAATTTCCAAGAGTGCCCCTCCTCCCTCTTATAAAAGGGCCCCACCTCTACCTCCTTACCCACACCTCTCAATCCATTAGATCAGCCAAAATCTTCTCATTTTATCTCTCCACATCCCTATCTTCATCCTAGAAGCCTTACCTTTGTCAGAAAGATCTTCAATAAACCCTTTTGGTTCAAACCAAGAGGAGTTACCCGATTTAGAGGAGATTAAAGAACGATCGAGTCAAGTCAGACACAAGGTATGAGACTTTGTCTCAATATCCTTTCATTGAGGAATATTTTGTTTTATACGCAAATTTCTTTTATACGGTGTATAAACCCCTTTGACTTTTATGTTTATTCAAAAGGAATATTTTTTATACGAAGTGTTTTACTAAACGACAAAAGGGAATGTTTTTTCGTACGTATGCGGCGACAACGAATTCTCCGCCACCGTGACCATTATTTGAGTTTTGGCTTCCTCTACAAGCCATAACTTTTTTTTAAATGAAAAATAAATACCATGTTTTACTTTTCCTTTATTTTGGTATTGAAAATGGTATTGATAATGTTTTTATTATATCAATGTGTTATTGATATCTTGTGATTGAAATGTGGAAATGTTATGTTTCCTTTATGCATGTTTTATATGATACGATTATATTATGGTTCTTGGGAATTGTTTATGAAGACGGGTGGTTCCGTGATAAACTAAGGGCGGTTGAGCCCGATATAGCTCTCCAATTCATTGGGTAATGCCAAGGGGTTAAACGCTAAGGTTCTCCGAAGAGATTTAGGGAATATACTGTGATGGGTATTCCAAACGTAACTATGAGGGTTAATCCCTACATAAGAATGTTATAAATTCCTCAAGTTACCTTTATGTCTTATGATTTCTATGAGTTATTCATAAATCTTATGATTTCATGAGGTATGATAAAATGATTATATTTTATGAGTAAAGTATGATTTCATTAATTCTTATGCATACATGTACTAATGTTTTAATTTTGTTCTTTTATATCCCTTACTGAGATTTTTATGCTCATACCGAGTTTTTGAAATTTTTTTCACAGGTCAAGGGAAAAGTATATGATGTGTTGATAGTGTCGAGGAAGTGTCAAGAAAGAATCCATGTTTTATTTTAAATATGTCTCCTTTGATGAGAAAAATGAATACTGTCTTTTATGTAACCACCTTGTTTAAATGTGGAATGTAATGCATGATTTATGATCTAATTCTCTAAAACTCTAAACCTAAAAATATCCTCAATGTGTATTCTTGAAATAACTCAATATTAAGTAAGGTTTAAGGCTAGGGCTTTATAGTTGGTATCAGAGGTCGGTTTAGATAACTTTAGGAGTTAGAATTATAATAAATGATTATCCAAAAATATTTTTTTTATGGTTAAATTGAAATGATATAGCATTTGAAGATTACCATGTTGCTTCATCTAAGACATGTTTGTTCATAATGGTTTTTACAGAGGAAACAGGGAAGCAGTGTTAGGAAGGCATACAGAAGGAAATGACCTTCCAAATCAGCATCCTGAGATGGTTGGAATTGGAACTGAATAGTTTGTTGCAGTAATGATGCAGTTGAATCAAGCAATACATGGTGGTGGTATCCATGCACGAGATCAGCTAGATCAACCGCAGAGGAACATGTCAGTGGTGGAACATTTCATGAGGCAACATCTCCCATCATTTAGAGGATCATCTGACCCTGTGCTAGCTGAAGGGTGGATTAAATCACTGGAGAATATTTTCGATGTCATGGGGTGTTCAGACAATCAAAAGGTTATTCTTGCTATTTACCGTTTGGAGGGTGAAGCAGATCAGTGGTGGTCGATGGTTAAAAATATCAGGGACACTGATGAGATTGATGCTCTCGAATGGGATGAATTCAAAGGTATGTTTCTTGAGAAGTATTTTCCTAAGGCTGTTCGACTTAGGATGGAAAAAAAATTCTTGGAATTGAGGCAAGAGGACGACTCAGGGGCTGCTTATGAAGAAAGGTTCACTCGATTGGAAAGGTATGCTCCAAATTTTATCCGAGACCTTGATAGTAAAATCAATCATTTTTACTCAGGATTAAAGCCAAAATATCGAAGGGATTTAGCTTCTTGTGAGTTTAAGAGTTATGAAAATCTCGTTTGATGTGCTGAGAAGGTGGAAATGGAGTTTTCCGATGATCAAGTGTTCTATAACAACCAACAGAAGAAGAGACTGAGGTGGAAAGAAAAGGGAAGAATCCTTCAAAGAGGTCTGATGGTAAGAAAAATAAGCTTTCAGTTTGTGATAAATGTGGTAAAAGGCATGATGGGTAATGTCTTCTGAATTCTAGAAAGTGATACCGATGTTGTAATATGGGACATAAGGCTCATGATTGCACTGAAAAAGATCAGGGTGATGGTAAGACCAAATTTGATTTACAGTTAGTGAAATGTTTCAAGTGCAATGAGATGGGTCATTATGTAAACAAGTGTCCAAAAAAGAGCTCGAATGATGGGAAGCAGTCAGACTACAAGCAGAAAGGTGTGGTGAAATATTCTGCAACTACTTTAGCAGATGTTGGGCCATCAAATGAAGTGGTATCAGGAACTTTGTTTGTTTTCTCAGATTATGCTAATGTGTTGTTTGATTCGGGGTCTACACATTCTTTCATCTCTGAAAACTTTTCTAGTAAATTGGGAATACCATCTCAAGAAATGACTCTTGAACTTATGGTAAAAACACCTGGGGGAAATGTTGAGGCAAAAAGAATTTATAAGAATCTTCCTATCATTATCCGTGGAAAGAACCTACTTAAAAACCTTATTGTTTTACCTCTAGTAGAGTTTGATGTTATCCTGGGTATGGATTGGCTCTCTGTTTACCATGCTAAGATTGATTGTAGAGCTAAAGAAGTTTCTTTTCAGAAAGACTTTTAGTTTTTGTACAAGAATGAATCCTTACTGTTGATAACATATCAAGAGGCTGAGAAACTTGTAAAATATGGAAATGAATGTTACCTTTCACATATTCTTGAAAACAAAGGAACCGTTCAGATTAATGATGTGCCAGTAATAAATGAGCATCCTGATGTTTTTCCTGATGAGTTGCCTGGAATAATACCAGATCGGGAAGTTGAATTTACTGTTGAATTAGTTCCTGATTCTAATCAAATTTCAAAACCCCCTTACTGAATGAATCAAATTGAACTTTTAGAGTTGAAGGACCAATTGCAAGATTTATTAGAAAAATATTTCATTCGACCTAGCACATCACCATGGGGTGCTCCTGTCTTATTTGTTAAAAATAAAGATGGTTCAATGAGACTTTGAATTGATTATATTGCATTGAATAACATCACTATTAAGAAAAAATATCCTTTGCCTCATATCGATGATTTGTTTGATCAGCTCCAGGGAGCTCAGTATTTTTCAAATATTTAACTGAGATCGGGGTACCATCAGTTGAAGGTAAAGGAAGTAGATATTCCGAAGACTGCGTTTTATACAAGATATGGCCATTATAAATTTTTAGTAATGCCTTTTGGTCTAACCAATGCACCTGCTGTATTCATGGACCTTATGAATAGAATTTTCCATGATTTCTTGGATAAGTTTGTGGTTGTTTTAATTGATGATATTTTGGTGTTTTATAAAAGTAAAGAGGAGCATGAAAGTCATTTAAGGGTTATTTTTCAAACCTTAAAAGAAAAGAAATTGTATGGGAAATTCAGAAAGTGGGAGTTTTGGTTGCAACAAATTTCTTTCCTTTGTCACATTGTTTCTAAATATGGGATAACTATTGATCCTGCAAAAATGAAGGTTCTTGAAGAATGGACATGACTCACAAATGTAACTGAGATTCATAGTTTTCTTAGGTTGGCAGGCTATTGCCGAAGGTTTTTTAGAAGTATTTCACGGCTATCTAGTCCAATGACTAAGCTAACTCGGAAGGGTGTTAAGCTTATCTGGACAAAATAATGTGATGATTGTTTTCAGGAACTGAAAAGAAGATTGGTGAATGCTTCAGTTTTGGCACTACCTTCTAGGAATGGTGAGTTTGTTATCTATAGTGATGCTTCATTGAAAGGACTTGGTTGCGTCCTAATGCAGAATGATCAGGTAATTTCTTATGCTTCACGTCCGTTGAAAACTCATGAGGTAAATTACCCTGCACATGATTTGGAGTTAGTTGCTGTTGTTTTCACTTTAAAAATTTGGAGGCATCATTTTTATGGTGTAAAGTGTGAAATATATACTGATCACAAAAGTTTAAAGTATATATTTAATCAGAAATAATTGAACATGAGACAGAGGATATGGCTGGAATTAATCAAGGATTATTATTGTACAATTCATTACCATCTGGGAAAATCAAATAAAGTGGATGATGCTTTGAGTCGAAAAATTAATGCTTCATTAACTATGTTACATTTGGAACATGATCCTTTGGTTAAGGATTTGATGAAATTTGGCATAGAAGTTTTTGGTGCAGGATGTTCTTCTATTTTGTTTCAGGTTTCAGTGAAATATTCTCTATCAGACAGAATTAAGCAAGCACAGAAGCAAGACAGTGAGTTGTAGAAAAAGGTAGAGCTGGTTCAGAAGGGTAAGTTTCCTGAATTCAACATTAATAATGATTGTGTTTTGATATTTGGGAAGAGATTGTGTGTGCCGTGTGATTCACAGTTGAAGAGAGATTTGTTATGTGAAGCTCATAGTCCTCCGTTTCCAATTCATCCAGGCAGTACTAAGATGTATAAAGATCTTCGGGAGTATTACTGGTGGGATGGAATGAAAAGAGATATTGCTGATTTTACTGTGAAGTGTTTGACTTGTCAACAGGTTAAAGCAGAGCGGAAGTTACCGAAAGGGATGCTTCAGCCTTTACCAGTACCAGAGTGGAAATGGGAGAATATATCTATAGACTTCATTGTGGGATTTCCGAAGACACCTCGAGGTAATAATGCAATCTGGGTTATTGTTGATCGCTTGACTAAATCTGCTCACTTCCTTTCTATACGAGATACTTTTTCCCCAGATCAACTTTCTAATTTGTATCTTAAAGAGATAGTCAGGTTACGTGGAGTTCCCCTATCTATTGTATCTGATCGTGATCCCAAGTTTACTTCTAACTTTTGGAAAGGCCTTTAGAAGTCGTTGGGTACTGAATTAAATTTTAGTACAGCTTTTCATCCTCAATCAGATAGGCAGTAAGAATGAACAATTCAAAATTTGGAGGATATGCTATGTTCTTGTTCGATGGATTATTAGGGAAGTTGGGACCAACATCTTTCTTTGGTTGAGTTTTCTTATAATAACAGTTTTCATTCTAGTATACAGATGACACCATTTGAGGCATTATATGGGAAGCGGTGTCGAACTCCAGCTTTTTGGGATGAAGTGGGTGAAAGAAAGTTGATGGGACCAGAATTGGTAGAAGAGTTGGCAGAAAAAGTTCAGATGATACAGAAACACATGAGAACAACTCAGATCAGGCAGAAAAGTTATGCGGACAACAAGAGGAAGGATCTCTCTTTTGAGGTAGGTGATCATGTCTTCCTCAAAGTTTCACCATAGAAAAGTGTGATGCGATTTGGTAAGAAATGAAAGATGATTCCAAGGTTCATTGGACCATATGAAATTCTAGAGAGAGTTGGATCAGTTGCATACCGAGTGGATTTACCTCCTAGTTTATCTCAGGTACACAATGTTTTTCATGTTTCAATGTTAAGGAAGTACATGCCAGATCCATCTCATGTTTTGAGTCCAGAGGTAGTTCAGTTGGAAGAGAATCTATCTTATGAGGAACAACCAGTATAGATTTTTGACCACAGGGAGAAAGTGTTACGGAATAAGGTGATTCATCAATTAAAGGTTTTGTGAAAAAACCATATGATTGAAGAGGCAACATGGGAATCTAAAAATGCAATGAGGGATAAATACCCCCACTTATTCGATAAGTAAATAAATTGCGGGGATGCAATTTTATAAATGGGGGAAGGATGTAACATCCCAAGTAAGTAATGAATAATATATTTTCTTATCTATGTCTATTTATGAATTAGATAGTGTTTTAAGAGGCTTAAGATTAGAATAAATCCAATCTTAAGCATAGAATTCCCTAATATTTTTAAAAGATTGCTTTACCGCCTTTTGATGGAGAACCATTTTTAAATCTATATTTTGAAAATTTTATAAGCTATAATTATAAAAATAAACTTATTTATTATAATTGGGACATTGAAATTTACTTTGGATAAATTTTTGGTATTTTTCTAACAATGTTCATTTTTTAATGAATAGTGAAAAATACTGCATTTTACTTCAAAACTGCTTTTTCATCTAATTTCATTATATGGATAGATTATCTTTTTAATTAGTTTTAAAGTGTAAATAGAATATAGTTTTACCATTTAATCCAATGGTGGTCATTTAAATTAATTTTACTTTGAAATTGGACATAAACAATTGTCAAACTTTTGATAGATATTGTTTCTAAAAAACACGCTATTTGTTTTGACAATGGGAATTATTTTTAAATTAATTATTGAAATTTCTGTGTTTGTAATTTGGTAAAATGGATTCCATATTCGGAATCAAAAGTTCCAAATTATGTAATTAAGACTCTTTTGTTTTTGGACATTATGAATAGTAACGACAGTACTTATCTTTAATTATCGTGATTAATTAGTAATCGGGTAGTTAAGGGTAATAAAATAATATCATTATAATAACAAATGACCCCAACATGTGTCCTAATTCTACTTTTTGTGTCATGTCCGACCATGGTATGCCTTGTGCCAAACTTAGGGACCCCATGGAATCACTTTTGGGTGATAGTGACACTTTATCATTTTATTTTTAAAGAAAGGAGAATATCAAAAAGTATGTAACACCCAAGTAATTTTTTTTTAATTTTGTCTACATAAATGATCTATTTGACTATAAATAGTAATTTGAAAGATAAAAATATTTCCTACATCATAGTATTTTTTTATAATTTTTAGATATTAAATAAATTAAATTTTTTTTGACACCATGATGATGCAACGATTACCTCATTAATTAACAATTTAAATAAAATGAAAAGATAATGTAAAATATAAGACTTAAACTTGTCAAAAACCTATTGGATGAGTATATTTAGAACCCTTATCACCTTATCCTTGAAATATATCAATGTGGGACCTTTAAAATCTGAAACTCATTTTAATATAAAGTAACATTTCTTGAATTTCCAAGAGTGCCCCTCCTCCCTCTTATAAAAGGCCCCCACCTCTACCTCCTTACCCACACCTCTCAAGCTATTGGCTCGGACAAAATATGCTCATTTTATCTCTCCATATCCCTCTCTTCATCCTAGAAGCCTTAACTTAGGCAGAAATATTTTCAAGAAACTCTTTTGGTTCAAACCAAGAGGAGTTACCCGATTTAAAGGAGATTAAAGAACGATCGAGTCAAGTTGGACATGAGGTATGTGACTTTGTCTCAATCTACTTTCATTGAGTTATATTTTGTTTTATACACAACTTTATTTTATAAAGTGTATAAACCCCTTTGAGTTTTACGTTTATTCAAAAGGAATCCTTTTTATACGAAGCGTTTTACCAAACGACAAAAGGGAATGTTTTGTTGTACGTATGCGGCGGCAACGAATTCTCCGCCGCCGTGACCATTATTTGAGTTTCGGCTTCCTCTACAAGCCATAAATTTTTTTTAAATAAAAAATAAATACCATGTTTTACTTTTCCTTTATTTTGGTATTTAAAATGGTTTTGATAATGTTTTTTATTATATCAATGTGTTATTGATATCTTGTGATTGAAATGTGGAAATGTTTTGTTTCCTTTATACATGTTTTATGTGATACGATTATGTTATGGTTATTGGGAATTGTTTATGAATATGGGTGGTTCCGTGATAAATTAAGGGCGGGTGATCCCGATATAGCTCTCCAATGCATTGGGTAACGCCAAGGGGTTAAACGCTAAGGTTTATCCGAAGAGATTTAGGGAATATACTGTGATGGGTATTCCAAACGTAACCATGAGGGTTACTCCCTACGTAAGAATTTTATGAATGTCTCAAGTTACCTTTATGTCTTATGATTTGTATGAGTTATTCATAAATCTTATGATTTCATGAGGTATGATAAAGTGATTATGTTTTATGAGTAAAATATGATTTCATTAATTCTTATGCATACATGTACTAATATTTTCATTTCGTACTTTTATATCCCTTACTGAACTTTTTATGCTCATCCCAAGTTTTTGAAATGTTTTTCACAGGTCAATGGAAAAGTACATGATGTGTTTATAGTGTCGAGAAAGTGTCAAGAAAGAATCCATGTTTTATTTTAAATATGTCTCCTTTGATGAGAAAAATGAATATTTTCTTTTATGTAACCGACTTGTTTAAATGTGGAATGTAATGCATGATTTATGATCTAATTCCCTAAAACTCTAAACCTGAAAATATTTTCAATTTGTATTCTTTAAATAACTCAAGATTAAGTAAGGTTTAAGGCTGGGTCAAAATACTGATGAACTCGCAACACCAACAATTTCTTAAGGGGACCTTTACCGTAGTTTCGTTTGCACGAGATGAGAAGTTAAAATTAGTGGATTAAATAAGAAGCGAATAAAAATTGTGCAACCATTTTTATTTTATATGTAAGGTGGTTATTCCTATATGGGGGAGTTAGGGTGGGACCCACAAGCACCTAACTACCCATGTTAGGATATTTGTGAGGTGGGGACCACACGAGCCCCAACCTTTCACATTCCCTAAACTCTTTTTTTAAACCCCCTTCTTAATTGTTAACTCCCCTTTAATTGAGTAAATCTTCCTCTCCCCTCTCTCCCTCTTTAATTCTTGCCAACACACACCATAATTAATTGATTGAACCTCTTCAATTAAATTAATTAAGTGTTTGAATTTTAAATTTTTAATGCATGGCAAGATTAAATAAAATAAGGAGAAGACTTATTTTATTTGAGTTGGAAATTGTTGTGTGAGGAGGAATTAGGAGAACTCTAGAGTTTTTGAAGAACTTCTTCCTCAATGAAGAACGATTATTCTTCGAAGAAGACCTTTCCTCTCGACGAAGAACGCACCCCGTTCCTCCAATATTTTATTCTTTCTCCGCGACAAGGGAGGAGACACCGATGTGGGGAAACTCACCAACGACAACGCACTTTCCTTCCTCTTCTCCGCGAAAAGTGGGGGTACACCGCTTTCTCCTCAGATGCTCTCCGTCGACATCTACGAATCCTCACCTCGCGACACCCTCTACTGCAACGCCGACGTTCTTCATAAATTGTTGAGGTAGGGTGAATTCTTTCAATTTTATTGAAAATAAAATTGTTTGGTTGTGCTTTGTGAACCTTGTTCATTAATGTCTATGTGTTACCATTTAACACGGAGGGCATGGCCCGAACGAACATGGCTCGACGACCCTCCGCTGGAAGTTTATTCCTTTGGAATTGGCAACCGGAGACGGGGGAAGAACGACGCCATCGCGCTATGCCGAAAACATGGATAAGGAAGCCGGCGCCATCGCGCTGGCTGTGCGGGAGGAACAATGACCCGCATCGCAGGGCGCTTCGGCAGAAGAACTGACCGGCCTGTCGGCCGGCCAGGTGGAGCTGGACCGCAACGCTAGGAGGGTACCGTGCTGGAAGACCGGCGGCCCGCCCGTACGGGCTGCGTGTTCTAGAAGGCCGACCAATTTGGGGAGGGCAGCGCCACTTGGCGCCGCTGTTCGGGCAGCACCACTTGGCGCCGCTGTTCGGGCAGCCGGGGGCCGCGCCCCCGCCTCGGACCACTCGGTCTTCTGGCTGAGCTGCTCGGCGAGCCGGCCGCGCCAGCCGGGCCACGCGCCGCCGGGCCGGGCCACGCCCCGCCGGGCCGTGCCGCGCCCCGCCGGGCCGGGCCGCACCGGGCCACTTCGGGCCGAGACGCACTCCTCGGGCCAGACCGCACGACTCAAAGGGCCGGTCCGACCTCTTTGCCAGGTCGGACCCACCAAAACTGAGTCGACCCGACCCGTCAGCCCATCGGGCCTATCGGACTGAGCCCTTTTTCACATAAATGTAAACTTCGTAAAGATCGCGCGTCTGATCGACGTGCCGTCAGCGGCACTGGGACTCTTACGACGAGATGGTCCTTTTGCGATACTCTAAGTGAGTATTGGAAATCTTTGGTAAACTGTCGGGTTTGGAACAAGCATATTTCCAACCAGGCCCCTGGAACGGAAAAGCCAATATCTCTCAGACCGGGCGTCTGTTTGACGCGCTGTCTGTTGCATTGAGTTCCTTTTGACCAGATGGAACATTGGGATACATCAACTCTAGACTTCATGACAGTTGGTGTATCGACCCATTTTACTCGTGCAGCGGACCCTCCCGGATTCAAGTACGCTGTGTGTGGAAACCCTAGAGATGGCTACGACTGCGACGATGATGAAGACTGTACTTGGATCCTATGTGTGTTCGGAAGCGAGTACGACTATACTTGGATTCTCCATGGGTTCGGCAGTGATGACGACATTACTTGGATCCTACGTGGGTTCGACAGTGATGGTTACTGTACTTGGATCCTACGTGGGTTCGACAACGACAACTTCTGTACTTGGATCCTATGTGGGTTCGGTAGAGGAGATGATTCAGAGGCTACATCTAATCATATCCACCCCTCTTCATGAGTAGTATACCTGTATGAGATGAGTCTTAATTTTCAATCATTATCATCGATCTGTTTGACTTACCTTCCTGTGTGGACTGGGTTGTGCTTTCCGGTGTGGACTGGGTTGTACTTGGGCTTGAGAGTTGGTGCCAAACTGGAATTGAAGACTTTGGTATATGTATGGGAATATACCTAAGTAGAGTTAGTTTATACTTAGTGATTGTATTTTTCCTTTTTGGTTTATCCTTTTTGGATTTTGAGAGACCTTCGGGGGTATCGGGGTCCCTACGGAGTATCATATACTCACCCCTACACGGGATATGCCCGCACTACGTTGTGTTGGATGCAGACAATGGAAATTACTGATCGAGGTGGAGGCTTGTGGAGCTGTACGGTACCCGGAGGTGGACCACTTGGCGGGACGTACACGGAGCAGTTGGCCAGACTCGGGGAGCTGAGGAGATTATCTGTACCCACCCTTCAGGTGGGATTTCTGGAGGATGACTCGGTGTTGCTGTTTTACTTTACTACTACTATAATTTATTTTTAGTTGCACTATAGTTTCAATTGGGTTTTTATTCTGGCCCATTTACTTTTCAGCACTTACTTTTGTACTCAGTTTACTTTGTGGTTACTCCAGCTTGCGTACTCTGTTGTGTGTTTACTTCTCTAAAGGCAATTACTTCCCTTTTATCGGGTTTTACGCCTTTGGTTCTAGTCGATAGCCCCTGGCCTATGGATGTCGGGCTTGGGGTAGTCATGGCACGGGCCCTGAGGATGGGTCGTGACAAATTGGTATCAGAGGAGTCAGTTCTACTACAAAACTCAGGACTCTGATAATTTCTTCTCTGTGAAGTAATAGTGTTAAGAGTATTGAGTGTGGTTTTCAGTCCAGGGAGTCCAGTGTTGGTGCAGTGGCCGACGTATCCATACACCAGGACCCTGACTTCTGATTTCCGACTTAGTGATCGAAAACATTGATTGCATGTGTGTTCAAAAGTTTTCTTTGTGATTACTTTGTGTCAGCTCACCAGGTATACTGTATGACCGTGGAACACCTTTTTATTTTCAGGATGGCCCCACAAAGGCAGCCAACTAGGGTTCCAAGCTACGTGGGAGATGACATCCCACCAAGCGACGAGGCCTTGGTGCATGGCCCCCTTACAGTAGAGGCACCAGCGGTACCACTACCCACTGGGCCACTGATACCACTAGCCCCAGCAGCGGATATTGCACGCCGCCTGAGCGCGTTGCACGAGTTTTAGCGACAGAGGCATCCCAGGTTCCGTGGAGAGACGGACCCTCAGGTAGCTGAGGATTGGATAGAGGCTATCGTAAGAGTCTTAAGATTGGTAGGGACACCAGCAGACCTTATGGTGATCCTTGCCGCGAGTCTCCTGCACTCAACAACAGGTAGATGGTGGAGCCTGATGCTCCAGGTGCACGACGAGGCATCTCTACTTTGTACGGACTTCGAGAGCCTCTTCTGCTTGGAGTTTTTTCTAGCCACCATCCGTGCGGTGTGCATCTAGGAGTTACTACAACTGCGGCAGTGCAGTATGATAGTATCCCAGTACTCGGCGAGATTTACCGACCTCTCGCGCTACTCCAAGGACAAGGTATGAGACCCATTCTTCCAGGACCGGACCTTCGAGTAGGGATTGAGGCATGAGATCAGGGCTTCAATAATCTCCCTCAGCATTCCGACGCAGGTAGGAGTACTGGAGAGAGCCCTTCTCGTGGAGAGTTTTCTTGCTAAGCCGACGCCAGCAGCGAGACCCACCATAGGGCGACACGTAGCATAGTCTTCTGCATCTGGCAGTAGACAGATGTCGTAGAGGTCCAAGAGGACCAAGAAATCAGTTGGGAAACCTTAGGGTACTGGTTTGGATGTGCGGGGCACACGCAGTAGAGCCAGTCATATGAGAGGCAGGCAGTTCTATGCATGCGGCGGGAAATGCCACATGGCTCGTGACTGCCCGACCCGCCATGCAGAGGAGCATCAAATAGTAGAGGGACCTCCCAGGTAGAGGTAGAGGTTTGACCTTGGTGGTCTGTAGGGAGCAGGCGGATGAGGCAGAGGATCTGGCCGAGAAGCAGGTGGTGGATGACGCTTCAAGGCTCTACCACCACCACCACCATCAGGAGGGCCACCCCAACCACAGGGAGCTGGCAGACAGGGGCAGGCTCAGCTCCAGGCAGTCAAGGCCAATGACCACGGCGCACCTGAGATGATTCGAGGTACTATCTGTGTCTACTCCACCCTTGCTGCAGTTCTTATAGACACAGGAGTGAGTCATTATTTTATTGCCACTGCCCTTGTTTAGAGCTCGGAGATTCCGACGGAGCCGTTGGCTCGATCCTTACGGCTAGAGACTCCTACGGGAGCAGACTTGATGATTACGCACTGGTGCTAGCAATATGAGCTTACTCTAGGAGGTGAGATCTTCGACTGGGATCTTCTTGTAGCGGCGTCGAGGCCTTACGACTTCATCTTGGGTATGGAATGGTTATTTACAGTCCATGCCCAGATTGACTATTTTTGGCACAAAGTGTAGTGTTTCCGCACAGATGGGAGCAGGTTCACCTTCACCAACGAGAAGGGAGCCTTTGCAGTGCAGGATGTAATTACATAGAGGAGAGGTCAGACGATCACACATCAGTTGGCTCATCTCATCCTCAGAGCGGTTGATGTGCGGAGTCCGAGTTTTCCTGTTGTGGTGGATCAGTATGCAGACGTTTTCCCTGATGATTTTCCAGGACTACCTCCTCACAGAGAGGTAGACTTCTATATTGACGTGTACCCTGAGACAACATCGATATCTACTCTAGCATATCAGATGGCTCCCGCTGAGCTTCGTGAGCTGTAGGTACAGCTGGAGGACTTGCAGGGAAAGGGATTCATCCGACCTAGTGTTTCACCATGGGCTTCTCCGATTTTATTCGCCAAGAAGGCGGATGGGAGCTTACGACTATGTGTCGACTACCGTCACCTGAATCAGGTGACTGTAAAGAAAAAGTACCCACTCCCAAGGACTGATGACCTCTTTGATCAGCTCAAGGGAGCACGATGGTTCTCGAAGATAGACCTCAGGTCAGGCTATCACCAGATCAGATTTTGAGACGAGGATGTGCAGAAGACGACCTTCAGGTGTTGGTATGGCCACTATGAGTTCTTGGTTATGCCTTTTGGCATAACCAACGCTCTATAAGTGTTCATGAGTCTCATGAACAGGATCTTCCATCCTTACCTCGATCGTTTTGTCGTAGTCTTCATCGACGACATACTGATTTACTCGAATACTGAGGAGGAGCACGCCTACCACTTGCAGGTTGTACTGGACACACTCCGAGAGAACCAGATTTATGGTAAGCTCTCGAAGTGACAGTTCTGGATTCGAGAGGTTCACTTCTTGGGGCACGTCATATCAGAGGCAGGAGTTGCTGTGGATCCTACGATGATCGAGGTAGTACTAGCTTGGGAGCCACCCAGGAGCGTGATGAAGGTAAGGAGTTTCCTAGGTCTGGCTGAGTACTACCAGAGATTTAAGCTAGACTTATCCAGAGTTACAACACCACTTTTATCTTTGATGAAGAAGGGGAAACCCTTCGTATGGTCAGATAGATGCCAATAGAGCTTTCAGGAGCTGAGACAGAGATTGACCAGTGCACCCATCCTGAGGCTACCAGAGGAGGGCGTATGGTACGTAGTTTACTGCGATGCATCATGGACCAGACTTGGGTGTGTTCTGATGTAAGAGTGGTAAGTGATTGCCTATGGTTCATGATATTTGAGGTAGAACGAGCAGAACTATGCTACCCATGACCTGGAGTTAGCAGCAGTGGTCTTCACCTTGAATATGTGGCGAAACTATCTGATGGGAGAGCGCTTTACAGTCTACTCTGAACACCAGAGTCTCAGGTAAATCTTCTTGCAGAAGGACCTGAACCTGAGACATCGGTGATGGATCGAGTTCCTCCAGGACTCTGACTTTGAGATAGTCTATACTCCTGGGAAGAGGAACGTTGTGGCTGATGCTCTCAGCAGGAGATCGGGCATTCAGCTACTTAGAGAGGCCACAGAACAGTTATCCACTTTGCAGATATCCTTCGGGGATAGATATGGGACAGCCTTCCTACAGTCACTCCTACACTACTTTAGCGGTTCAGAGAAGCACAGCGTGGGGATGTTGACTGTGAGACGCGACGTGATCAGATTTCCACAGGGCAGGCACCTAATGGATTTTCTGAAGGAGGATAGCATGTCATTCTCTTCAGGGGACGTACCATGGTACCAGTTGCACTACAGGAGGAATTGATGAGGGAGTTTCACACTTCCACTCTTGCAGTACATCTAGTAATGGCGAAGATGTACTAGGACCTCAGATGACAACACTGGTGGCCGGGTAAAAATAAGGCTATAGTAGAGTTCATTTCACGATGCCCCACTTTCCAGCAAGTGAAGGCAGAGCACCAGGTACTAGCAGGCTTAGTACAACCCTTAGAGGTTCTAGAGTGGAAGTGGGACGGGATATCCATGGATTTCGTGATGGGGCTCCCATGTACTTCCAGAGGAAACGACTCCATTTGGGTGATCGTAGACCGACTCACCAAGTCGGCCCACTTCCTACCGATCAGAGAGCAGGGCTCAGTAGAGATCTTTGGACGCCTCTACGTTCAGGAGATCGTACGACTTCATGGTGTGCCATCATCTATCATCTCCGATCGAGATGCTCTCTTTACTTCTCGTCTTTGGAAGGAGTTGTAGGAGGTATTTGGGACACAGCTACGCCTAAGCACTGCCTTTTATCCTCAGACGGATGGCCAGATGGAGAGGACCATTCAGACACTCAAGGACATGCTTCATGCATGTGTCCTTGACTTTGGTCACAGTTAGGAGGATCACCTACCCTTGGTGGAGTTTGCATACAACAACAACTACCACTCCACCATCGGGATGGAACCATACGAGGCATTTTACGACCGACCTTGCAGATAACCTCTATGCTGGACTGACCCTGGGGAGTCAGCACTCGTAGGACCAGAGATGGTTCAGGCTACGACGAAGAAGGTGTAGATCATCCAGGAGCGGATGAGGACTGCACAGATCAAACAGAAGTCCTATGCTGATAGGAGATAAAGACCACTGGAGTTCGAGGATGGCGACCACGTTTTCTTATGGGTCTCACCTCGACATGGATTACGAAGATTTGGCCGGGGCGACAAGTTTTCTCCATGCTTCATCGGACCATTCCAGGTCCTCAGTAGGGTAGGAGAGGTGGCTTACCGCCTGGACCTTCCACCTCAGTTGCACCAGGTGCACGACGTCTTCCACGTATCTCAGCTGAGGAGATACGTGCATGACCCAACACATATCATTGATCACGGGGAGCTAGACCTCGATGATGGGGCTACATTCACGGAGGTCCAGGTGGAGATCGAGGATCAACAGGAGAGGGTCCTATGTGGATGGTCGATTCCTCTAGTGCGCATTCATTGGCAGCACGAGAACCTCTAGGAGAGCACATGGGACTGGGAGGCTCAGATACGTGCTCAGTACCCTCATTTGTTTTCCTAGTTTATGTTGTAGCTATACGGGGATGTAAAGCCCTGAGGTGGGAGTAATGTAAAGACCCGTAAAGTTCAAGGAAATTTAAGGGTCTTTACATTATTTGGGATTTTACAAGTACAATGTTTTTGACGGCACCTGATTCCGAGGCCCGGTGTGCCCGAAATAATTTTCTGAAGTTTAGCTTGGGTACATTCAGTGAACGAATGAGCGGGTTTTTCTCTCTTTTTAACCGGTGCTCGGAATTGAAATCCTAGGGCACCGATGAACTCGCAACACCGATAATTTCTTAAGGGGACCTTTACTGTAGTTACGTTTGCATGGGATGAGAAGTTAAAATTAGTGGATTAAATAAGAAGTGAATAAAAATTGTGGAACAATTTTTATTTTATATCCAAGGTTGTTATATCCTACATAGGGGAGTTGGGGTGGGACCCATAAGCACCTAACTACCCATGTGAGGATATTTGTGAGGTGGGGCCCACACGAGACCCAACCTTTCACATTCCCTAAACTCCTTTTTAAACCCCCTTCTTAATTGTTAACTCCCCTTTAATTGAGTAACTCTTCCTCTCCCCTCTCTCCCTCTTTAATTCTTACCAAAACACACTATAATTAATTGATTGAACCTCTTCAATTAAATTAATTAAGTGTTTGAATTTTAAATTTTGAATGCATGGAAAGATTAAATAAAATAAGGAGAAGCATTATTTTATTTGTGTTGGCAATTTTTGTGTGAGGAGTAATTGGGAGAACTCTAGAGTTTTTGAAGAACTTCTTCCTCAACGAAGAACGATTCTTCTCTAATGAAGACCTTTCCTCCCAGCGAAGAACGCACCCCATTCCTTCAATATTTTCTTCTTCCTCCATGACAAGGGAGGAGACACCGACGTGGGGAAACTCGCCAACGACAATGAACTTTACTTCCTCTTCTATGCGACAAGTGGGGAGACGCCGCTTTCTCCTTGGATGCTATCCATCGACGTCTATGAATCCTCACCTCGCGACACCGTCTACCGCAATGCTGACGTTCATCATAAATTATTGAGGTAGGGTGAATTGTTTCAATTTTATTGAAAATAAAATTGTTTGGCTATGCTTCGTGAACCTTGTTCATTCATGGCTATGTGTTACCGTCTAACACAGAGGGCGCGGGCCGAACGAACACGGCCCACCGACCCTACGCTGGAACTTTATTCCTTTGGAATTGGCAGATGGAGACGGGGGAAGAACGACGCCATCACACCATGCCAGAAACATAGAGAAGGAAGTCGGTGCTGTCACGCCGGCTGTGCGGGAGGAATCACGGCCCGCATAGCGGGCCGCTTTGGTGAAAGAACCGGCCGGCCGGGCAGAGCTGGACCGCGGCGCCAGGAGGGCGCCGTGCTGGAAGACCAGTGGCCTTCCCGTGCGGGCCACGTGCGCTAGAAGGCCAGCCAGCCTAGCCGTCCGGTTTGGGGAGGGCGGCACTGCTTGGTGCCACCGGTTCGGGCAGCCGGGGGCCACGCCCTCGCCTTGGACCGCTCGGCCAGCCGGCCGAGCCGGCCGGGCTGTGCCGGGCCGCGCCAGGCCGGGCCGTGCCACTTTGGGTCGGGCCACGCTCCTCGGGCCAGACCGCGCGACTCACTGGGCCGGTCCAACCTCTTTTCTAGGTCGGACCCGCCAAAACTAAGTTGACTCGACCCGTCAACCCATCGGGCCTATCGAACCGATCCCTTTTTCACTTAAACATGAACTTCGTAAAGACCGCGTGTCCGATCGATGCATCGTCTGCGGAACTGGGAATATTTCGACGAGACATTACTTTTGAGATACTCTAAGTGATTATTGGACAACTTTGGTAAAAAGCCGGGTTTGGAATGAGCATATTTCCAACCGGGCCCCTGGAATGGAAAAGCCAATATCTCTCAGACCGGGCGTCCGTTTGACGCACCGTCTGTCGCGTTGAGTTCCTTTTGACCAGAAGGAACTTCAGGATACATTAACTTTGGACTTCGTGACAGTTGGTGCATCGCCCCCTTTTACCCGTGGAGCGGACCCTCCCGGAATCGAGTACCCTGTGTGCGGAAACCCTAGAGCTGGCTGCGACTACGACGACGATGACGACTGTACTTAGATCCTATGTGGGTTCGGCAGCGAGGACGACTGTACTTGGATCCTCCGTGGTTTCAGCAACGATGATGACTGTACTTGGATCCTATGTGGGTTTGGAAGCGATGGTTACTGTACTTGGATCCTACCTGGGTTTGGCAGCGATTACTTCTGTACTTGGATCCTACGTGGGTTCGGTAGAGGAGATGATTCAGAGGCTACATCTAATCATCTCCACCCCTATTCGTGAGTAGTATACCTGTGTGAGCCGAGTCTTAATTTTCAATCATTATCATCAATGTGTTTGACTTACCTTCCTGTGTGGACTGGGTTGTGATTTCCTGTGTGGACTAGGTTGTACTTGGGCTCGAGAGTTGGAGTCTAACTGGAATTGATGAATTAGGTATATGTATGGGCATATACCTAAGTAGAGTCGGTTGATACTTCGTGATTGTATTTTTACTTTTTAGTTTATCCTTCGTGTATTCTGAGAGACCTTCGGGGGTCTCGGGGTCCCTACTGAGTATCGTATACTCACCCCTGCATGGGCTATGCCCGCACTACGTTGTGTTGGATGCAGACGATGGACAACATTGATCGAGGTGGAGGCTTGTGGAGATGGATGGTACCCGGAGGTGGACCACTTGGCGGGACATACACGGAGCAGTCAGCCAGACTCGGGGAGCTAAGGAGACTATCTGTACCCACCCTTCAGGTTGGATTTTAGGAGGATGACTCGGTGTTGCTGTTTTACTTTACTACTGCTGTACTTTCTTTTTAGTTGTACTGTACTTTCAGTTGGGTTTGTATTCTGGCCCATTTACTTTTCAGCACTTACTTTTGTACTCAGTTTACTTTGTGTTTACTCCAGCTTGCATACTCTATTGTGTGTTTACTTCTCTAAAGGCAATGCCTTCCCTTTTATCGGGTTTTATTCCTTTGGTGCTAGTATCCAGCCCCTAGCCTATGGAAGGTGGGCTTGGGGTAGTCACGACACGAGCCCCGAGGACGGGTCGTGACAATCCTCATGGTGGATAAGGATTTTTATAAACCCCATGGAATACATAATGTCTACTTTCTTTTCTATGATCCATGTTTTCATATGACACTAACATCATGGTGTGGTGGAGTGATCACCATGGCATAATCAATCAATCCTTCACTTTAATCACCCCAAAACACAAATATCCACTAACAAACCTATTCCAAAAAATTATAAACTTTTGAATAAAATTGACCTTAACTTAATCACCAATATTTACCTTATATTGAGTGATATTAATTTATTAACCAAGTTTTAACAAATATGTTGACAAAAAAACAACAACATTATCACACAACACATACAATTCACTTTATCTATCAATAATCCCCTCTTTTCAATAATCCCACGCTTTAAAAAATACCTTCAGAGGAACCTTTAGGAGAACCTTCAATATCAAACAGTTTTCTAGTCACAACACGTATAGTGTTAAAGAATATATTGATAGGATCGGTAGGATCTTACAGTTTATAGAAACTTTATATTATGTGAAAGATAAGTTGGAAATATTTATTATTAAAGAACTAGCAAGGAATTGGTGGGAAGTTTTGTGAAAATATAAGAAGAATGAAGGGTCATCATATGAGGGATTCCAAATACAATTTTATAAGTAATTTTATTAAAAACATCAAAAGTGGGTAATGATTTTATGGATTATAATATAGGATATATGAAAGTGATAGATTATTCCACAAATTATAATTATTTACTTAGTTTTTCAACATTATTGGGTGGTGATAAATCTATGAAATTATAGTACTATGAGATTGGTTTAAACCCATCTTTTTGATATTGGGTAAGGATTTTAGTGTCCCTATGGATATTTATTTTGTTGCAGAATCTAGTGTTGGGTTTTAGTTATTGTGATGTACATCTAGATGATGCTTCTTGTTTTCAGTCTTAGCTGTAGGGTTCCCACTCAACCTGAAAAAGTGGTTTATTTTAAATTTGAATAAAAATGGATTTGAGAGTGATTAGGTAAGGATTTTGATTCTTTTAATATATTTAGAGGTACTAGGTAAATAATTTTTATATAAATGGATTTATGATATATTTAAGATATGGTGTTATTTTAGACTCCAGGGTTTTTGTAAATGGGTATTTTGGTAACATGAAGTGGAGGTTTAAAGAATTATACCCAAGAAGTGAGTAATTATAAGGTTATAGTAAGAGTCTATCATATTCTAAACCTCAAGAAGGAATTATTTAGAGTGTTATTAGTGAGTATTAACATGTCATGCTAGATTTATGCTACCAAGTGATAAAAAGGAATTTATCTATTATGGTTAGATGAGATATCTTTAACACAATTAGTAGAGTAGAGTTTTAGTAGGTTGTGGAAGAGGTTCTATATCAACCCAAACAGCTCATGTATGGGAGAGAAGACGCCAATAAATTGGTAGTCAAATATAATCTGGGATATTTTCTTGTGGTGGTGGATGAGGATCATACACTGTTGAAAAAGAGGGATATACCCATTGTTTTAAACCATTTTTATTATCCTTCAAAGAATTAATATATATTACACCAACAATTTGTTGAATTGTGAGTAATAACTCTATTAGGAAAAATCTCAACCAATAGTTTAGGAAAAAAATTGGTATATATCTACAAACCCATGATAGGGGAACTACATGTATATAGTTTTACACCCATATTTTAATTGAACCACATTTATAAGTTTCCCAGGAAGTCCAACAATAACAACAAACTTTTACCCACACCGCTTGTAAATACACTTAAAAACAATTGAAGTAGAAACTAACCAATTCAATACATTCCAGTATCAATCACAATACATTTTCAAAATAAGGAAAATAATATATATTTTATATTTAAATATTTAAAAAATTTAAAATCATATGATAATATATGTATACAATAAATTTCAATAAGGTGAAATATGAAAACCTTAAGGACCAAAGTGTTATAAAAATCAAGTGAAAAATAGAGTGGATCACTATATTTATTTGAAAATTCATCATTATGATCACTATTAACATAATTTTCATCATTAAATTCATCAAATGGATCATCATCTCTAATAACATCATAAATAATATCACTATGGGTCTCATTTTCATGATCACCACTTCAAATATTATTTCTATTCTTGGAGAAGAATACAATGATCAAATTATTGATATAAATGTACAAATAACCACAATAATTTCTATAAGAAGTGAGGAACATATAACCATCGTGTATTTTTTAATTTCTCATTGATATTTTGAATTATATAATTTTAATAAACTATTTTTTTACCTATAGTACTTCGGAACACGCCGCTTATAATTATTGATCGATGCCCCTAGGGTGCAGCTTAGTGGTAGCTTTCCTATGGATACCAGCGAGGTCTCGAGTTAGACTCTCATAGATTACATCCCTGCATTATATGTTTCATGATTTTATTTTTAATGTATCCCTTTATCCTAAATAAACCATGGCTTCCACCTCAACTTTTATAACCGTTGCTCGATACTAGTAATATTGTTTTAATTTCATGAATTAATCCAATAATTAGTGGGAATGACTATATTTATTGGTTTCTAGTGGACCCTACCTTAGGTATCACCACCTAACACTAGTATAATTAATCATTTAGGACAAAGTTGTCATATTTATTCTCATCAATCTCTTTTAGAGAATGCTGTTGATAATATAGATTATATATAAATTTTAAAAAGAGATGTTAGAATTTTATAGGATTAGAAAAATTATTACAATATTCTATTATATCTCATCATTAACAACACCTCTATATTTATTTTTTACTAAATAAAAACATCCTTTCTCGAGGTACATGCCCGTTAATGTTAAACATCACCTGCTATAAATAATTAAAATTATTAATGTAAGAAAATAATATTCATTCATATTGTATTAATGGTAGAATCTAATCAAACTAAAGTGTAATTGAAACGTGATGTTTTCTCTTCTTGAAAACTGAAGACCTAAATAACCTAGTTAATTTTTAGTACAGTTATAAATACTTGGATTCTTTCATTCATCCCAAGGTATGAAAATAATTCCCGACACACTTGTTTTTTTGGTCCCTTGAGAGGAATCCTAGAATAAATTTAGTAAAGTACATTATAATTATAGAATGACTATTAATGTTATTTTTGTAAAAATAGTAAAAAAATTAAAGTAATATATCTAATAATATTAATTTTTAATAATAAACATTAAATTTTAAAAGTACATTGAAATAAAAACTCTTGTAATAATGGATAATCTCCTCATACCATTTATCTAGAAAATTATTTAGGGTAGGTATATCCTATAACTCAGTGCAAACAATTCTAGTCCAATTAATATATAAATCTTGCTTATATTTACTCTATAGTTCACCTAATTCATTCAAATGTATTTCACTCATAGTTTTACTGTCAGGAAAATTGAAGTGAAGTTGAAAAAAAATTAGATAATATAAAACCAATGTGCATTTTATGGTAAACAAATTTCTTAAATATAAATTTTCCTGTGAATTGTCCTTTATTGGTTCACCGATGTGTCTCTAAGACATTGGTTTCTTGATAATGATACCAATATATTTTTCAAGTGTTATTAATTATACATAATCATTGCTTGTGTATGGTTATTCTACACAATATTCATGTGAGTATGAACTTGTTTACTAATAGAATATCCAATAATGAAATATAAAATAATAATATAAATTTAATAGAGATTATAAATTAAAAAAATATAGTAATAAAATTTAATATAGTGGTAAAAATATATTTGATATGGGATAATTAGTAGGATATAAATGATAATTAGTTTTTTAAGGATCAATAGGCTCTAAATTACCCTGGGGGTGATTAGTAATCACTAGATGATCAATAGTCTAAGGAGAAGATTCCAAAGGACAAAAGGCATAAAATACTAGAGGGACAGGTGAACTAGAAAATGAATATGAAATCAATGTGGGTAAAAATTAATAGTATGGGTGGATAGGAATTATCAAATTGGTAATTTTTGGTGAAAACATCAGTGACATAAAATATCAATATTCCTTTAGTAGAATAGTATGATAATAAAATCAAACTAGATGATATATGAGTAACAGGGTATATTTAAAATTATTGTGACTACATTGGTGGTCTAAAGATCCTAGGTCCCTCAAGAATAATTATTGGAAGATTAATTGTAGGAGAAGGGATAAGTGGTTAAGGATCTATGTGAGATCAGTTATGATCAGTGCCTTTATATCCTCTATTACTATCCTTCTAGGATGGGTTATGCCGATCACTACTTATACTAGTACGACTGAAGAAAATATTCCTTTTGTTTAGTTTATATTGATTGAAACTAAAAAATTATTAATATTATGAAATTTTATATTAAATAATAAAATATAAAAGTGAAATGTTAGACCTACAATGGGGATTAGAGGACATAATACTGAGCCTCATATTTAGTGATCATTTTTAGGTAATATTTTCCTTATTTTTTTTCCGTATTTGACATATTCTGTATAGGAAAATTAATTGATTTTTTTATAAATCCATTCACTAAAAATTAAATTAATTAAACAATTGAAAAATAGATAATATAAATAAAAGAACTAAAAATAGCAGTCCTGAAGTAATTTTGAAAAAAATTAAACTTACTATTACTACTATAAATTCCTAACCACAACTTCTGGTTCATGATAAATACTGATAATTAGAGTATTTTCATCATCATATGTAATATTTTATTCAACACCAATGTGGAAATTAATGGTTTCTGTTTGATTCACACATTCACAAAAAATATGTATTGAGATTAATTTATTAATGACCCTAAATTGAGGTTTTTGGGGTTCTTTTACCAAAAATATTCATTTCACCAATAATCCCATAATATACAAATCATATATATATAATAAATGATTAATATAAATAATACAAATAGAAAATTATTTATATAAATTCCTTTTTACATGATTAAATCAAACCTCATACATTTCATCATAGTGACTTAAACAGGGGATTAATAATCCAATATGAGTGTTTTGTCTACAACTGTATAATATGATACATATTCATATTGGGGTTATCTATCTGATATGTTGTCATTATTTTCTATTATTTCAGTTAATGAAAAAATATCATATTGTGTTATCATATACACCACATGTCTAGTTCTAACAAATTTAAACCCATTGATAACCTGCGATATACATTCATGCACCATATTATTTTTATGAAATGACATAACACTTGTTTTTAGATATAAAATATTTTTCAATAAAATATTCACCTAAAATATATAGAAATATTTAAATTAATAGAAACTTGTGCCTATTTATTATATAATATTAATAGTTGTGTCCTTAATTTCAACCAATCGAGAAACTCTTCACTATAAAAAATATTTCTTCTTCTCAAAGGTAATGAATGATGACTTCTAGTTATACTATTTTTATATTCCCTACATAAAATGGAATTAAAAGTTTAAGATATAGGTACCATTACATAAGAAATTACATATAGAAATTCATATTAATTACATAATGTTGTGATTGATCACATCGTTGTTGAATAAGACTGTGTCATGTTTCATATCCCACTCTTTAAGGTTAAAACTAACCAATATATATGATCTATAAATCCCTCATATTTAGGGTAGTAATGGATTTATTGATTGATTAAATATTTTATTGACATCATCTAAAATAAATTGAATTTAAATCCAAACATTATTAAGCTAAATATATTCTCACGATGGATCATTTTGGATGATTCTTTTTTTGGAATAAGAATTCATTGTAGAAATATTTCTTTTAACAACATACATGAAATGAGAATAAATAGTTCCTCAAAGAAATTTCAATAGAAAGGTGGATATTAAGATGTGCCATGTAATTGAAAAAATATAGGGTAAAATGTTTTATAACAAACAAATAATTATTGGTACCTATTGTTTCTATTTCTAAGAAACTCATTCTCAATAACTTTTTCATTAATATATATATAAAACTAGAAAAATAAGAACATTATCAAACTTATAATATTTGATAGTAAATGTTGTATTTCTATTTGAATTAATCCAAAATTATATGATAATCATTTGTTTTCAGATATTTCAGTTTCACCTCTTTTATATTGATCCATTTTGATATATTTCTTAAATAACAATTTAAAACCTTTAGAATCTTTAGGACTTATAAATTTTTTATCTAAAGGTTTCATCACATATGAAGCATAAATAAATTTTCAGTTATTATAACTACTGAATTCGTAATGAAGTTCAGGTCTGATGCCCTAATCTATCAAGTAATGCCCAGAACTTCAATAATATCTGGTCTTCCCCCTAACAATTAAAAAAACTAAATGCAACATTTCACATTTTAATATGCATTATGTATCATAAATAATAAATTAAATTGGTTATACAATAAAGTAAATTTAATAAAATACTCATTTTTATTTTACTGTTATTAGATTTAGTAGAAACATTCACCCTCTTTATCACATTCTTCCAACATTTCCCAAAAAAAATCTTTCATTTCATTCAGTATATTATTTCCAAATATATAATGAGTGGGTTTATATTACAATTATATTATATAATTTTGATGAAATTTTCTATATGTATGATTCATTATAAAGAATCAATGATGTCCTATGAAATTGAAGCTATAATGGAGTTTTTTTATGTTGGATAATGTATTATTCATACAAATTTGAAATGATATCTTAACTTTTATACTCTAACTATAAATCATTATTTAAACATGAAAATATTTTATCACCCACATAAGTGAAACACACATTTGAAATAACTTTTTTCATAGAATCTTCACATGTTTTCACACACACATTATAATAATTCATTAAATCTTTTATTAAAGGTTGCAAGAACATGCCTATATCATTTCTAGGATCATATGGTTTATATATGAGTATATTTTAGAAAGTAAATGGTTTTTTTCTTACACATAAATGTGGGAAGGTTATAAAAGTGAATTAAAATAGGATATGTACTATATGGGGAACACATATGACCAAATAGATCTTATGATAAATTAAACCTTACACTATGTAATTTAGCTACAAAATCATGATGTCATGCATTAAATGTCCACCGTGAAAATACATTAAAGAGATGAACTAATTCCTAAGTATCCTTATTTATCTCATCATCATGCCACCATATTTTTTTTATTTCTTGAAACATAATTTTTTAATATTATGAATCAATGTAAATAACAATAATTTTTTTAATACATGAGATGGAATACCATCTATGTTGGGATTTTATCAAGATGTCAACATTGTTTTCACTCATTTAGGCCTGCAGTTTCCTCTCAAAACAAGATTCAATCATTTAGGCACACATGATTTTAGTACTTGAAAATAAAATACTATTAATTTATATTCATTCCATATAATTATTTGTGATAATATCTACAATATTATGAAGTAAGTGTCGAAGATTCACTTAAAATAGGGTTACCATACATTAAAATATACATAAACCATAATATCTAATATAGGAAACTTATTTCCTATATATTCTATGATTTTATGTATATATTAGTGTATGATGGGATACATGATATATAATATCACATGAATGCATTACTACCACATATTTCTTTGGGTTTCTTTTTGGAGTAATCAATATGATTGATTCATTAAATGGATAAAAATGTATAATATTTTAAAGAGTTGAAATGATTATGATTATTTTTTGAATTGTTTAATGAATAAAATGTTACAATTTTAAGTAACGTGCAAGGACTACCATGATTTGGAAGCCGATGCTCTATGATTTTAATCTCTTTATTTAATAGATTATATAGAAGGGTTGTGATCCCACCTATTGAGTATACCCTCAATTATTTCAATCCAAGAAAAAACTATCTTTATTCTTGAATTACCATTAATATTTATAGGAACACACTAGAAACCATTTGGTGGTTCAAGATCCCCTAATTATAAAAAAATATCCTTATGTCCAATGTACCACTCATGAAGGAAAGATCCTTTTGGTTGTTTAATTAGTGACATCCATCAATCTTGCTACATTGAAGAGATAAATATTCAATATATAACATTGAAAGTACACATGGATTTATGTTCTTAATTTTATTTCATGATAATAATATTGAAGATAGACAAAACAAATTCATGGGTTTCTTCCACCACCAATTTCACATAAAACCCATCATTGTTATTAAATAAATGGTTAAAAAGTTAATAGATTCCGAATAATTCCCACACATAAATAGTGATGAAGTGTAGATATCCACTTAAGTGATCTATTTAAGATGCAAAGAGTTTCATGTTATGAATAGGTGAGGTGATGGTGTATTTTTTTGGGTTCATATAGATTTCATTTTAGATGTGAACATATGAGGAATAGAAATTACAATGCCCATTAGTGGTATCCGAGCCTTTTTCTTCAATGCACCAACACGTTCTTCTTACTATTTTTTTGAATAAGTTTCCCATCATAAGAAATTTTAAGCTATATTATAAAATAATATACTTTGAAATAATTATTTTTTGATTCGTTGTAGTGTACGAACCCCTTATTTCATAGGGAATTATATAATGGAATCTAAATTATTTTAACCATACAATCAGATACAATATACTATATCATAAAATATAACTGATCCCCAAATTTTATAAAAATAGATAATCATACCATACTTACGATATCAGAGATATTGTAAAATATGATTGGATCCTTAAAATATCACCAATAATAATAGTTGATACCAACCAAAGATTATGATTGGTTATATTATAAAATATGATTTAGTACGTAAGTGTTAGTGTGGCTACCCTTACACATGAATCGTAATTTATGATTTATAATACCTATTATCAATTGTAAAATATGATATTGGTTAAAATGTTAAAAATTTAATATTTTAATATATTTTCTTATGTTTTATACAATGTTTTCAAATTAAAATTATTTGGCATTATAAAATGATATTTTTATTACCTAAATTAAATATTAAAAGTTTATATTTATATCACATGTTTTGGAATGTAAATAAAGTATATATTTATTTATTCATTTATAATATTCATTTTTATAAAATATTTATTAAATGTGAATAATTTTAATGCTTAATTTATGTGTTAAATCAATTCTTATAAATTTTTATGCCATGTATTACATGTTAGGTATAATAATATAATATTTAGATTTTATCTACATCAAATTTTCATTATTTTTAAAGTTAGAATCTTGAATTTAGTTATTGAATATAGTGTACACATATTTATTTTTAGAGTTTTTATTAACTGAATTATATCTTGACTAAAGTCTCATCATAGAGAGGGACTTTGGTTAAATATTACCACCATACTAGAGGCTTATGATTTATTCTAGAAAATTTGGGTTTGACTATCTATCACTTTGAATTTACTCATGCAGAGAGTGTAAATTTGATTCAATTCTAGAAATTTATATGAAAGTATCATGTTATTTATAAATAAGATAAATTTGAATATGTATGAATATTTTTGGCCTTTATTTTTTATTGAGTAACAAAAAATGTGGGTTTTTGATGGAGTTACACATTAATATAGTATGATAATATTAACTTGGTGGGTTGAATAGTGATTCCAAAACTATATCATTAGAAACATGCATAGACAATGGAATACAAAAAAAGAGACAATGAATATTTCATATGATGAAATAGTTATGAATTTAATATTTTTATGATGTATATTAAGTTAGTGAGACTTTTAAAAGAAAACCCCTCAAATACTAAGTGTGAGATTCCTTTATAATAAAACTCATGTACAGACCTTGATCATCCAACTAGGTATTTTCTACCAAAGTAGGGAACCCATAAATTATATTCTGTGAGACATGGTTAAATAGATAACCCTAATAATTTAGTAAAAAAATACCACCGTTAGATTTGGGTGAAGATTATCTAGGAAACCATTAGAGTAGGGATGCTAGAGGAATAGAGTTGAGATTATATCCATAGGTTGGATTAGGAAATAGGTTGCCCACTCAACTATCCAAGAGTCATAACTATTATGATTGGGATAATTCCCTAACTAAATAACTATATAGTGAGAGGTATACCAAAGTGGAATAATTAAATATTAAAATATGGATTTTGGATCAGTAAATGGATATGATGTATGAGGTCATCATTTTTATCGGGAGAACTTTCATTAAAAGTATTTGATGAAAATATATAAAAGATGATACTCACCCATATATATGTCTTTTCTTTAGATTATATAATAATTCATGATAATCATATTCATATATCTTATAGGTATAACATATAAAATAGTTTAAAATTGGTATATAAGGTTGAGAAGTGTTCTCAAAGAGAATAATTTTGAGCATCTAAATGTAAATGTTATAGAGATAAATTTCTTTAAATTTGACTCTTTGGTATTGGATATTGGTTATTAATCACCAAATTTTTCTTATAAACAATGACCTAGAGATAGTTTGAAATTTAAATAGGGAGAATCAAATATTTATTTAGGCAATATAGTAAGAGTTTCTACAGTTGATGTTGGCACTTATAATCTATGTCTACTCAATGTATTAGTTCTACAATTTGAGAACAGTTATTATGTTCCCACTATAAATTTTTTTTATTTTGGTATCTTGTTTAAAAAATATACGATTTTTACTCATTATTAAGAAAAATATTTATTCTATATATACGAATAAAATGTTTTTTTTGAATCAATAATATGGTAAATGGTTTAAATATTATGGATAAGGATAATCCTATCTAAAAAATTCTGAATAATAAGTCCAGTGATGATTCTAATCCCACTTATATTTAAAATTGTAACCTAAGTAATATAAATGAGACACATCCAACTAATTTACAGATATAAAGTGTTGGACAATTCAATTTTTAATCATTTGATACATGAAAATATTTTTTATTAGGTAATATGAAAAAATAACTTTTTAATGGAAAATGTGAAAGCGATAGTGGGATTTTGGATCTCATACACAATGATTTATGTGTATGAATGAGAAAAAAATAAATAGGTGTTTTTAGATACTTCATTACTTTTACTGGTGAAATTAGTCTATACGATTATGTGTTTTTTTATAACACAAGTATGAAAATTTTGAAAAGTTAAGAATATTTTTAGAACAATGTAATAAATCAACTGGGTAGATTTATTAATATTCTATGATAGGATCATGGTGATTAATAATTGATCCAAGTATTCACTAATAATATAAGAGGTTGTGGAATTTTCATAAAACTCACCCCCCTAGGATCACTAAGTGGAATGACGTGTCTAAGAGGAGGAATCATACCCTAATAGATATGGTTCAACTAATGATGAGTCAATGCGACCTTCATATTTCATTATAGGGTTATGCTTTATAGATTTATGCATATATACTTAATCACATTACATATAAGAAAGTTTTATAGATCCCATATGATATATAGTTCAAGAAATGTCAACATAAGTCTTTTATGAGGGTTTGGGGATGTTAAGTATACATACAATGTTTGGATTTTGATAAATTTGACCATATATCTAACAATTGGTTATTTTTTATTATCCCAAGGAAAATAAGTGATATTATTTCTATAATTTTACTAAGAACAAAGTGTACGTGGAATGTATTTATAAATTAATTGAGAGAAGTAATATAAAAGTTGAATTATTAGTGGGAGGAATGTTGAACTTGGATAATTTTAAGAAAAAAAGTGAGTGTTCAAGAGATTGGAAGTTTAACCAGTTCCAAAAAGAATTAAGGAAGTAGAACCTAAATAATTCATACAAGAACCTAAAAGGTATGGTTGGATTCATCAATAAACTAATATATATTTATTTCTCCTGGAAAATGATGATAAACTACTGTTCATAGGAGATAAACATACTACCCTTTGAGAATCCACCTGGAGTTCTAATTTTGAGAAATGGTTAAAATATATGGAATATAAATTAGACTCTATATACACTAATAAATTTTGGAACTTTGTGGATGAAACTAAAAAGATGAGACCTATAGGGTGAAAGTATAATTTATATAAAAAATATAACATAGATTGTAGAGTGTCTACTAATAAATAATTCCTAGTGGAAAAAGGTTATAAGTTGATTCATGGAAATGACTATGAAGAAACCTCTTTCACCTATTGTAATAATAAAGTCCATTTGGATATTAATTTCCTTAAAATATTAATTTGATTATAATAAATGTCAAATGGGTGTCAGAACTACCTTACTTAATGTTAACTTAGTAAAGAATGTATATATGATACAACTTGAAGGTTTTGAAGTTCCAAATGAGTCTACTATAGTATTGAAGTTGCAGGCATACATTTAAGGATTGATGTAAGCCACTTGGATTTGGAATATCAAGTTTTATAGTTTAATCATATATTTTGGCCTCATCAATAATGTGGATGATTCTAATATATAAAGGTGGATTAGTTTGAGTTATTTAGTGTTTCTGATATTTTATTTGTAAGACATATTGATCATCAGAAATGAAAACCCAAATTTATATTTTATAAATATGTGGTTGGGTAAATGATTATATATGAAATACTTGTGTTAAAAAACCAAAATACTGGTTCTGTAGATTTATAGAGATTGATCTAAGAGGTTTCCAGGTTCGAGTCAGGACATATACATTAGAAATGTGTTAAAGTAGTTTAACATGAAGAAATCTAAAAAATGGGTATTTACCAATGTTTCATGACAATAATATTAATAAGATTCAATATGTTTTTAAAAATTTTAAAATCATGGATAGAATTCACTATGAATCGTCTATAGGATCTATCATATATTCTATGTTGTATACTCTAACTGATGGTACATATTCTCTTAGAATAATTGGAATATACCTATAATTTTTTTGTGAGAGTCACTAGATTGTTGTGATGAACATCCTAAACTACTTGAGAAGTATTAAGGATATGTTCATTATATTTATAGGAGAGGACGAGATTTGTATAATGGGTTATACTGATACTATCTTCCAATCCAAAAAAACGTTACTTGAGATCTCAATTTAGTTTCATGTTTTGAATGAACGGTGAAGCTATTAGTTGGAATAATTCTAAAAAAGATACCATAGAGTACCTATAAGTAGAGGAAGATTATATAACTACATCATATGATAAAAAAGATATTTTTTTGGATCAAGAAGTTAATTTTTTTAACTTGGGGTGGTGTTTAACATTGTGTCACTATCAATATTTTCTATAAAAAAAATTGATCGATCGATTGGGAAAAGGAACCTCAGTCTCACCAAAGGACTAAAAAATTCTTCACAAATACCATATCATTTGAGAAATCATTGATTGGGGAAATGTTAGGATCTATTGGGTTCTTAAATAGGATAATGAGGTTGATCTATTATTTAATACACTTCTACAACAAAAACTTACGGTTCGTGTTAAACCTCTTGTTATATGATACACAAGAGATTGAATGTAATGGTAGTATAATGTACCATGATTTTATAATTGATGAAATCTATATTTACCATTCATTTATGTGTTCTATAATTTATTTTATATGATTAGTGGAATGATAATATCCACTAAAATAATGAATTTGGGTTTTTTTGTAACTGATGATCATCATATAATATTATGAGTTATGATTATATGTAAATGTTATCATGATTTGACTATTTTACGTGATAAAAAAATTGTTTCTAGATATAAAGAATAGAATCATGAGTTAATAAGTTGAGAATTTTTACATAGAATGAACCTACAAAGTATATCTCATGGAATGTCATAAATTATCTATATACTTCGGGGTTTATTCTTATTATCAATACCCATTACCTAAGGTTGGAAAGATAAATAAGATGGAAACCTTCATACTTTGATACCTTACTTATGAAATCCTTGAGTTTAGATAACCAGGGAGTGGTTGGGTATTTTTCTGATCATGTCATTTACTAGAGATCAACTAGAATGGGATATGTCCACTCTTATAATGAGATAATACATACCATACCTTCATTGAATTAGGATCATGGAAATGCATGTAAATTTTTAGTTGAGTCACATATGATGTACTCAACTACTTGGATGAGGGATTTGTGATGTGATCATTGACTATATGAATAACATGTGATGTATTCATCAACCTAGTTATCCTATTTTGGAGAATCATGAATACATGAGGTATACTATACTATATTGATAGGTTTTATGTATAGTGGTACCTATATGTCATAAAAAATGATTATATAGGTTTATATATGATTTATATGATATATCTTATGGTGTAAATGTTCATATGGAGATGTGATTTTTATGATTGAGATCACACCAAACCACTTAGTATCTTTAGTAGTATTGATGATTTTTTAGCAGGCTCTCTTTGCTTAAATTTAATGAATTATGATTTAATATTTCTTCTCAACACTAATATGGCCCAAAGTTTCACATATTTAATGTCACAAACTAGCTCAGGTCAACCAGAATTGTCACCCAAACCGAATCCTAACAAGGTATAAGGTATGTTCCATATAATTATGGGTTGGAAACTAGTGTTAGAGCATTGAAAAATAACTAATTGGGAATGATGTTACCCTAAAAATTTAAAAAAATCATAAAAATACACCAAAAATCCAACATGGTATGTCCATATATTGGACTTCCATATATAAGAAATTGGAAGATATGAATAAAATACCAAACCATTCATGGTGTAAATGAAATAAATTTCAAAATGGTACTTAACAAACAATAATGATCCATATACTTGTAAAATATATAGTGTAATAAATATAAAAATAAAATAAAAGAACTAAAATAATAAAGGACTACTTATAAAGGTACAAGAGGCTGAATTAACCAATATATAATCATCCCAAAATAAATAGGGCCTAAAAAATATCCAGGAAACACCTCCATGTGATACATGATCACTCACCACATCCCATCATCCATAAATGGAACAACATGAATGAAAAAATCTAAAATAAACCTAGTTAGCTTGTTTAAGACATGATAACTGCATACACAAATATTTGTGTGTATTCAGGGTGCGAGCCACATCTGCCCAGTAGGATTTCACTAATTATTTTATACAATAAATTTTATAAGGAATATCATAAATGTTAGTTTTATATTGAATTTAAAATAATGTTTTCCATATAATAAAGTATATATAAACAATTAATATACTTTTTCAAAAATAGAAAACATTACTTAATTTAATAATAGATAGTTTATTTTTTTAGTAAAAGGAAAAATGTTAAACATAGAAATGAGGGATTTTTATTTTATATAAACAAAATAATATCCTTTATAACATTTAAAAATCTTGTCCAAAATAAATACATAAAAACCCTTTCATTTTTTCCATTGAAATCATACATTTAAATTCAATTTTGAAAATTATTTGGAAAATCAACCCGAACCCGAATGAATGAAAATATAACACAATTAGGTACCATATTATCAATGAAGAATGAAAATTAAAATAAACCACAACCACACAATGGTTATATATATATAAAATGAACTAGTGGTTACAATAAGGTATAAGATGATAATACCTTCTATGGAATCATCAACATGAACATGGCTTCATGGGAAACTCACTAATCCTAAGTTAAGACAATCCTCGACAACACTCATGTAGAACAAACTACTGGCCTAAGTTGTGTTCCTAAAACATAAACACTAAAATTACTCTCTATAGTTTCATTAGGGTAACTCACCTTGGTATGGTATGTTGTAAAACTATAAGACACTAGCCATTTCATAATCTCAACTAGAGTATCATAAACTTAGATATCTCACTTAGCTATCCGGGTTCCCATGAAATGTCAAAGTGGAGATGGGGTAACAAAATAGAACATTCTCATCACATAAATCATAATTAAGAATAACTAATAAAAATAATCTCACCTCTAAAAAACTCACAAAAAATAGACCCTTAAACATACATATAATTACCATAAAATAAAATTATATACAAAAAAAACAATGGGATAAACTAAGGGTATCACACAAAGAAAGTAAAAATATTTTATGAAGTGCCAAACAAACTTTTGATACCAACATAGAATGAAAATTTATTTCACCATCCTTTAAAAAACTCAATAATTAAAACATCCATTTTGAAATAATTTTTAAATCACATTATCCACAATATAAATCTCAGTACATAATTTTAAATCAATAATTTTGGAAAACATTTTAAAACCAAAAACACGATTCATTTGAAACAACTTCTTGGAATAATTATTTTTCTCTTTGGAAAAAAAAACAATGTCAAACAACCCCTTCAAATTTCAATTAATTTTAAAAGAGCCTCTAAGGAATTTTCACAAACACTTTTCATGCATAGAAATAAGGTTTTAGAAACCCAAACTACAAATCAACTAAAATCCATTTATAACAATTGTGTAAATAATCAAATCCATTTTATAAATCCCCAAGTGGTATAAAATATAGGTATTGTTTGATAAAGAATATATTTTAAAAATTGAATCATTTTATGAAACTAAAATAAAATAATTTTAAAAAACCCACCTCAATCAATATGAATCAAGTCACCTTCGATAGAGAATGAAAAACCATGCTAGTGAATGAGATCTACTAGCCCTAGAAAAAAATAACAATAAAATTGGGTCAATACTTAATTTTATATTTATCCATTATCTCCTTAATAAGATAAGTGGAATAAGAAATAAATAAAAATGAGGATAATTGGAGGAATTTGGGTCAAACCATAAATAAATAAAATTTAAATCAAATAATAGGCCAATGATATAAGGAATAATAGGGTATGAGATTCCTAGATATCTCTTACATGTAAACCAAATGAGAGGGGAAATATAATAGTGGTAAACCTAAAAAATAAAAGAGGAGTATATTTGTAAATTGACTAGATTAAAATATTGTCACAAGAAAATCATGACACACACTCCGTTTTCATGGTGTGACATGAATCCCTTGAAGGTAGAAAAAACCATGAAATCAAAACTTTGGTTTTTTTATAGTGAAACTTCACTGATCAAATGTTGAAAAACCCTATGGTTAGGACCTTACAACACAACACTCCCCCAATGTAGAGTGAAGCACCCTCCCCAAATCCCATAAAATTGTATCCATTATTCTAGGATCAAAACATGATGTGACCCTTCCCTTTGTAATGTGAAACATTAATATATGGATCTACAAAATTAGAATCCAACCAACCTTCACAGAATGAACCACCCATGGAAAGATATGAACCTTTACAGACTATAGAATTTGAAAAACAATAAAAAAACTTCCAACTCCCAAAAACCTTATAAATTTAAAAATAACAAAAAATAATTTAATATCTAATATGATAATTACATATGAGTTTCTCTATTAACCTCACCATTCCGATTTTTATACTTAGAAATTCATGTTTAAAATTAGAAGTAATAATTAAACCAAATCTCAACACCCAATATAAGAGGTTTTAGGGTCAAGGAAACTAGAAGATACTTTAAATAAAAAGTAATCACTAATAATGAAACAATTATTTAAAACTAATAAAAAAATATTCAAATATCTTTAGACAACCTCAAGCACAACCAAATAAACCATCAAGGAATATAATAATTATTGAGCTTGTAGACCTATCATAGCTCTCCCAACTATTTTAAGGTAAACTAAAGGGTGAAATAAAGGATAAATACACCCATAAAGAAAACATACTTCTATAAATAATTTTAAAATTAAATTATTCTCAATATAAAACTCAACACATTCTTTGTAAACACGAATATCCCTTATCATAAACCATTTAAAAACAAAAAAATATAATTCATCTGAAACAACTTATTGGATTCATTATTTTTATCATTAGAAGACAAAAAAGTTTCAAAAACCCATTTCAACTTCAAATTAATTTCAAAATATCATTCAAGTAATTTTTAGAAACACTTAGAACGAGTAAAAAAAGGTTTTATAAATCAAAAACTAGAAATCCATTGAAATAACTTTATGAAAAGTGTCCAAATCATTAAATCCATTTTATAAAATCCCTAAAGTTATCACATATAGGTATAGTGTTATAAGACAACTATTTTAAAATCCCAATCATTTTATAACATGTTAAATAAAATAATTTCATAAAAAACCTATCTCAATCAATTGGAATCAAGTTACCATTGGTGAAGAAATAGAAATAACCTGATAAAATGGCCTATATGACCCCTAGATAGTGATAAAAAAAAGATAATTTCAATCACTAATATATGGATCATCCACCATGTCCCCAAGAATAGTGGATGAAATTGAAACAAAGAAAAATATAGAGAAGAGGAGAAATCAGGGTAAAACCTTGAAGAACTATTATTGAATTCAAATCAAAGGAAAAAGGTTCATAGAGGAAGAGAGTATGATCTCCCTAGATTTCTCATATGTGTCATTAAAATGATATGGGAAACAAAATAGGGTTAAACCTTAAAAATTAAATAGAGTTAGACCTCTAAATTCACTGGATTTAAATTTGGGAATAGGTCCTTCATGACATGACCTCCCCTATTGAAGCATGACACACATACCTCGATGGTAAATGGAATTGTGGCATGATTTCCTAGGATTTACCATGGAATGAATTCACTATTTATGGTGAGAAAACCCCCATGGTCATTCCATCATAGCATGACACTTCCCTATTCAGAATGAAGTTCCCTCTAAGAAGCCAAGATGAATTTCACCCATTATTTTAGGTTCATATCACAATGTGACCCTTACCTTTATGTGATGAAAATTATATTGAAGGATTTATAGAATTATAATCCAACTAGATTTCATGGTATTACCCAACCAACTTTCAAGGTGTGACCCATCCATTTCATGGTGTAACCCATTATATAAAAAACTAGATAATTATAAAAAAAACAAAAAACCCTTACAACTCTAGAAAACTCACAAAATTTTAAAACAAGATGAAAATGTATATTATTAAATACTAAAGTGACATGGGTGTATCACTATTATTCCTTTTCATAAGGATTAATTTTTGGGTAAAGTGTTTATTAAAAAAATTAATAGAGTTAAAAAATAATTTACAAAAGAGTTTTTGATGGATTCACAAAGTGGTTTAATGCTTTTTATAAATTAGTTATGATATTTTAATGTAATTTATATATTACTAGAGATGCACTAAAAATAAGGATATCATATTTTGTGATATCACTAAATCATAACAACCAATTTTGGAATGTTTTTTCCTAATATGTATTCTATGATTTGATATCCATCATAGTGTATGATGGGGCACATGATACATGATATTGTGTTCATACATCATTCCCACATCCTCCTTAAGTTTTATTTAATGATGAATAAATAATATTGATTCAGTAAATGTATATATATATGCATAATAGGTTTAAGAGTTCAAACAATTATGAATATTCATTGACATGTTCAATTAATGATACATACAAATGATAAGTAACATGTGACGGCTTCCATGAGCTGGAAACTGATTCTACATGATTTGAATCTCTTAATTTTATGATAAAAAAATATAAAAGGGATTTAATCCCTCCTATTAAGTGTACCATTGATATATAAAATTCATGATGAAAGTATCTTCATTCTTGAACCAACATTTTTCTTTCGAAGAATGTTCTAGAAACCCTTTAGTGGTTTAGGATAGTCTTGTTATGAACAAGGATCCTTATATTAGTGTATAACCTGTAGAGGAAAGATCCTTTTAGTTGTTTCTTTAGTGATCACCGTCAATATTATTGCATTGAAGAATAAAATTTGTAATATATAATGTTTAAGGTACACATGGTGTTATTTTCCTCATTTTATTTTATGCTAAATATATATCACAAACTTCACAGGTTTCCTGTGCCACAATGTTCATTATATAAAAACCTAAAAACCCATCAGTAAATTCTTTGAAAATTTAAGAAGATAATATATCCTATTATTATATATTTTATACACGGTTTTCCCATGATACCATCAGATTAAAAACTCTATCTTTTTCATTTTACCACATGCCTAATATATAAAAGTCCTTGAATCTTCCATTAAACTTTTCACTTTCACAACATCACTATTTTAATTATTTTTATTATGTGTACTCATATAAATGTATTACTGCATTGTCCCATTACCATTATCTTGTTGATAAATAAATTAGAACTAATCAAATATAAAATTCTCTATCCCACTCCATTCATATATGTCATCAATAATTCGATATTGATTTTTCTATCCATTTTGATTCCAAACTTAATAGTTAGTTTGAAAACCAACTTTAGTGATTTAATAAATCAATTATTAATGGCTTAACAATAACCTTACAATATAACCATAATGAGTGAAATTATTAATCCCTCCATTAGAATCTTTATAAAATATAAAATAAAAAAATAAATCCAAATCATTCTAAAACATAGTTGTGATTTAATCAGTATTATAAAAACACTTTCTATCCATGTTAATAAAAAATAAATTATTTATTAAAATCAAGAAATTAGATTATAATCATATAAATAATTACAAAAAAAATTGGTATAGAATATAACCTAATAAAATATTTTAATAATTTAATATATATATATTTGATTATTAAGAACTTTTATATCTTTTAAAAAAATTTATGAAATAGAGGCACCACTAACTCATAATATTATTTTTTAAATATTCTAAAATATGGAATATTATATAAATAATGGATAATTTGATATTACCAATATTTCATTACTAATATGGTATGAAATTTAGTGATTCATCTTTTATAATATGTTTTTGATTGCTAATTTAGCATTAGAAGTCTATCATACATTGAAAGAGTAAAAATCTATAGCACAATAATTTTGAGAAATTTAAATGAATTATTTTAATATATTTATAAATTATTTAATCATCAAGTTAATTTTTTCTAGGCCATGAGTGGACTAATATAAATAATCAAATATATAAAAATTATAAAGTTGATTTTAGAAATACTTATATCTTACTTCAATAGTGAAGTGTATCCGACAAAAGAATGATATTTAAAGATTCCATCACTTAAACATTTTCAGAACTTTAATATATTTTCATATGAAAATAAATAAAGAAAGCCATATAACATAAAATACATATAAATAATTATTTTTTAATGACATGAATAAGATTTTAATTGAATTCAATTTAAATAAATAATTAGATGAGCTTATGGATTTAATGTGAGTAAATAGTAATATAAGGGAAGGTAAATTCAAGGAAAAACTATTAGTTTTTATTTAGATATGAACAAATTAGTAATATTATTTTTTATTATCATAATATTATTTAAGATAATAATGAGGATGAATAAGAATAAGTAAGAAAAAAAAACTAAATGGTTAAACAGTAATAAATATGATAATATTTATAAGAATAAATTTAAAAGTATAAATGTATTTTATAAAATAAGGCTTATAGTTATTTTTATTAATCAATCAATTTTATTTTATATTTTCAGCGAGGATTAATATGAAAATAAATATATATTCATGCTTTAATGTTTAATTGTAGATTTATTTAAAATAAATTTATGTTAAATAAGAACAATAATAGAATTCCAATATTATGGTTTCTAATTGAAAGGTTAATATATAAAAAAATAAGTAGAATAAATTATGTTGAAAGTTTAATTTGAATTTATAAATTTATAAAATATAGTGAATATTTTTTAATTTAGAGTTAAAATCAATGAATAAAAAAATAAGGAATAATTTATATATATAAAGAGAGGTTCAAGAGTATTGAAAAACATTTAGTTATGGTTTATTATTGTAATAAATAACAAGGATTAATGGGAAAAATCATTAAATTATAGAAAAATTGTAAAATTTGAATGTATATCTAGTGAGAAAACTAATTAAAAGTTTTAGGCCTCAAAATATAAAAGTATTGTCCGATGCATTATATAATTTTAAAAAAAATAGATTTAAATTATTTATACTGTGTTTTTTATCATTAATTAACTAAAATAAAATTATTTCATATTAAATTCAATAACGCCCTAAAATTTTAAAAAAATAATAAATTACTACTATGAATAATTATATAATCCCTTAATATATAGCACCTAAAAAACATTTTACATAGAATTTAGTTAGAGGTAATGAATAAATAATATAAAAAAATATATGGACATTAATAATATTTATGATGCATTACTATAATTAAAATAATTTTTAAAAACCTTTGTTTGATGAATCATGAATAATAGTGAACTAATGGAATGTGAACTAGAATTTGACACATTAAAAAAATAAAAGTGATGCTTGAATAAATATACGATGGAAATGATATATTTTGATGATGAGAGGGAATCAAATAACAAAACTCACAAGTAGGGAAGGGATTTTCTAGGTTTGGAGGGGGGTGATGGAAATAGGGTATTTGAGAACATTGGTGGGATAAGGATTATGGATCTTGGATGGTTGAGACCATATCATTGAGTAAAACTAAAGGGATATACCAACAGTTTCAAAAAACGCTAGGTATAGTAGTTATATACTAATGGTTTTAAAATAAAATTGGTATAGAAATTCCAACTAAAGGATATACCAATAATTTTTTTAAAACTGTTGGTATAACCTACCCAATACTTATAGTTTCAATAAATAGTGGGTATAGAACTGTGGTAGTATAACACATTCCTAGTAGTGATGAGGACCATATCATCAAATAGTTTCTATTTAGTATAGTTAGGGATATTATAGTGACCCAATATTTTCATACATGGATATTATATATTTTTATATGAATATTCATTACATTAAACAAACACAATCTTTAGTACCATAATAGTTTAGTTCTAATCGAAACTTGGAATAAAAAATTCTTAATTCATGGATGATATTAAACATATCCCATAAAGACCTTCCCCTTTAGTACTCTTCACAAAAATACCCTACTTAAAACCATTCTTCATAACCTGGGGAAAGGAAACATAAGAAAGGGTGAGCTTAGATGCTCAATAAGGGTAAAAAGGGAGATATGTAAGCATAAAATGACTATAAGGGTATGAAAACATGAGAATAAAATTTTAAAACCATACCCTACGTATAAAAGATCATAATCTTGATTCATGGAATAAATATTTGTATTTAATAAGATATGAATCATAAGGGAATCAAATAAAATGATCTATGAGATCATAACATTGGTATAAGACAAATATTTATGGCATACACATAAGCATATAAAATATTATATCAAGGCTACCCATCAAGACATTAATAACATGTTAGTCTTGGGATAACCAACAGTGTACCCTATTTTATGGGCTTGGGATAACAACTCATGTACCCTCATTTTTGGGCTTGGTCTAAACACCCATGTACACTTTGAGCTCATAGAAAAATGGTCATTACCTAACGAATTTGTGGGAGATATAGGACCTAACCATAACATAATAAAAATAATACACATGTGTTTCAAAATATCATAAAAAAATATTCGTATCATAACCCATGAAATGAAATGGGTTTCATAAACATTTCATCATATCATAACATGTGTAAAAGAGATAGGTTTTATAATCATTTCATCATTTCATAATAGAATAAATTATAAAAATAGGTGGGTTTCATAAGTGTTCTATAATAGTATAACATGTGGAATAGAAATGGGTTTTACAAACGTAATTTTTTGAAAATTAAAAAAACTTGGAATGTTTCTTGTGGGAAATAAAATTCATTTAAAAATAACTTTTTTTCAATATAAAATTTATAATATATTTTGGAAATCATTTTCTTTGAGAATAAATTTGAATTTTTTTAAGGAAGCTTTAAAAATAATTTTAAACTTTTCTTGAGGAAATATCTTTGAATTTTTTTTTAAAACATAATTTTTTTTGAAAATACTTTTATTTGAAAATAAACATGAAAAATTTAAAATTAGGATTTAAAACATTTTAAGTCTATGAAGGCATAAAATTCCACACATGTTGTACACATTAAAATAAAAAGTCAAATATGGGTAAAATTTTCGTTAATAAATAATTTTTTTAATGTTAAACTTTTTTTTAAAACACTTTTAGAATGCATGGTTTTGGAAGAAAATAGAGATCTGACTGAAGAGAGAAATAAACTCGGATTTTTTTAAAGGCCTTTTCTCAATTAGTATTAGTAAAAAAGAGTTAAAATGGTACTATTACTTGAAAATATCATAAATAACCATAGGATAATATTATTCATGAGTTTATTGATAGAGGTATAATAATATTTTATCATCAGACACATAATCATAAATAATCCTGATAAATAGTGAGATTGTAACATGAAATCTTTACCACTTTGGTAACTTTGAATAAAAATCCCCATGAAAGAATAACATAAAGAAAATTATGATATAAAAAGGATAAATAAATAAATTATATTAAATTTAAAATAGTATGTATACACAACTTGAAAAATAATATAGGTGTATAACATATCATATGTCTCAAATAAGTCAAATTGAGAAAAAAAATTCCTTGCCACTTTAATAATATTTTGAATCGTAAGACCTAATAAATAATAACATCAAATGAAAAATTAAATATCATTAAAATATTTATATTTATGATATAACATGTCAATGAGGATATATATATATATATTATTAATAATATTTGTGCATAACATAGTATATGTCTCAAAAAAGTCAAATTGAGAAAAAAATCCATTACCATTTTAGTAATGTTTTGAATTGAAAGACTCAATAAAGAATAAAATAAAATGAAATATTAAATATCATAAAAATAATTATATTAATGATATAGTATTTAAAAGGGTTAGTATATACAGAACAAAAAATAAATTAGTGGTGAATTTTCATATGTATCCTAGGAATAAAAGAGAGACTAGAAAATCCCTTACCTTAATTCCTCACATCCATCATACATGATAAAAAATACTATATAATAAATATATGTTTATTATAAATCTATTACACAACCATAATTATATCTATCATACCATATAATATTTACTTATGACCCTTTTATTTTCCGTTTATTAACAATTCCATGTTAAAGTCACGTTTCAAGAAATAATTGCTTTGTTTTTCATGCATGTTTTATTTTGTTATATTTTTGGTTTTATTATTTTGATCATGGTTCTATAATATCAATAATTATAACCATGATATAAATATTATATATATTCATTATATATGTATTTATAGTAATCCATAAAATATAGAGATATAAAATGAAATACACCATTCATGGAGATGGTAGGCTGTACATATGCATGAATTCTGTTTCCATTTTCTCAACGATCATTATGGAAAAAAGGTAATTAATATATTTTATTATATTTCCAGAATGATAATAATATCATAAATACCATATTATTTATTTATATATACTTATACATATCATCCATTTGGCGTGATAATTAAAAGATAGTCACATCGCTTTGTGAAGGAGGTAGTGTAGACTTACAAGAATGATGTTATCATCTTTAAGTGAGTGAAAAAGTAAGAATTAAAATGCTATATTAACCTTAAATAATGATAAATATGTCATTAATATCATAATTATTTCATTTATATCAAATATATTAATTAAAGTTATCTTTATTATCATCCATTTAATGTATTAGTGAAAATGGACCACATCTCTTCATTAGGAGGTAATCTATCGAACACACGAATGATGTTATCACATCCCATATGGAATGGAAATTAAAAAGGTATAAATGATATAATTACTTAATATGTATAATTTTGTTATAAATATAATATAAATACTTTATATTCATCATTATAACCAACTGTGATATGTAGTAATGGAAGAACGAATGACATCAGTTCGTGGGACAGTAGTCCACCATACACATGAACAATGATTTCATAACCCAATTGACGGGAGTGGAGATAGTTGTGTGTTATTAAATTAACATAATAACATATAAGTTCATAACAGATACTGGATTTATTATAATGTAAGTGTTAATAAATAATTTAATGTGGAAATAGAAGAATGAAAAAGAAAGAGCCGAATGAAGACAAATACCTTCTCTTAGAAGAGCCTCCTTTGGATCTCTTATTAAGGACCCTATTATTGGTATTTTTAGGGGAATAAAAGATATAGAACATGTATAGGTATTTTGGGGAGTGAGTTTTTAAGGTTTTGATTAACTATATTTCTTTAATTGTGTGAATAAGTGGAGGGTGGTGGTGGCCTTTTATAAGTGGGAGAAAGAAACCCACTTGGAAACTACTTGAAAATTTTCCAAAAGAATCCAAAATAAAAAATTAATTACCAATAAAAAAGATTCAAAAAGATCATATATTATAAATTTTGAAGTATAATATGGAAATATTTCCATATAATAGGATTTATACATGTGTTTGGTCGTTTTTTAACTCTTATCATTATAGTTTAATCCCTATGTAAACCTATTTTTACCTTAACCATAACAACCAGTTTCTACTATTTTCACTATTTATTTTGATAAAAAATTATGTTAACCTCATTAGATAATGTAATTAATATGATTCAAAATATATAATCCATTTTTACAAATTCAATTCATCGAAGTGGAAAATTTTAATTTAAAATTAATTCCACAAACACGATAAGAAAAAAAGTTTTTAAAGAGAAAATGTTCAAAAGTTTACAAATTTTTTATATAAATATTCAATTTGAAATTGATTATAATGAAATAAATTGAATTAATGGATGTAAAATTTAACTAATTATAATTTAAAACCAATTTAATGTATGATTTTACTTCATAAATAAATTAAATAAAAAGGCTGTTTTCAATTAAAATTCATTTTTTTCACTATTTATTAAAAAATGAAACTTTTCAGGGAAATCCACAAAACTAACACAAAGATAATTTTGACATGATTATCTCAAAAATAAATTTTAGTTTTTCAAATTAATTTTATAATATTTTTAAAATTAATTTTATTTATGTTCATAAAAAGAAATAATTTTTTTTGAGAACATAGTATTTTCAAAACTTATAAATAATTTACCAAAAATTATGTTCTTTTTTTATCAATATGTTTCAGTTTTAATGGATAGGTTATAATGGTAATGTTTGAATAATAATATTTATAGTATTTCATGGTTTTGTTAAAGCTCAATGTCATATGTAATTCAAGCTAACCCAATGTTGCATGTAGTAGAAACCTAACATGGTGTTGCATGTATCATAAGCTAAACTTTATATTTTATGTAATGAAAAATATAAAAAAAATTAAATTCATTTGAAATAAATATTTCACAAAAACTCTGGGTGTTACAAAGCTCCTGGTCAAGGTCATGAGGAAAATTTAGGATGTCTATATTCTATAGCATAGACAATGATATATAGTATTAAGTTTCCTTTGGTAGTGTGAGGTACAATTCAGGTGACCTTTACATTACCTAGTATGTTTTTTGATTTTAGAGGATCTCATAACTTTATCTCTAACAGTTTAGTCTACCATTATTAATTTATCTATTGAGTATTTATTTAAAGTGATGAATATTAACACTCATATGGGAAGGAATTTTAAACAAATTAAGAAATTACTAACATTTTCTATAATTATTAGTGCTTATTGGCATATTTGGGATCTCTTATTGTTCTTAATATTTTTTTATGTGATTATGGTTATGGATTGGTTGGATAACCTCTTAGTGTATATTTATTATTATTAGTGATGGGTGATATTTTCCCCATATTAGGTAAATCTTACACTTTTAAAAGTAATTAATGATTACATGTAAATTATGTGTAACTATAGTTGGGAAAACATAGATATATCTATTCTTAGATGGAATATGTGATTATTATATCTGTAAAGAAGGATGATCATATTATTTATCCTATATGTTTTTATTGATTTCTAAATATACTTATTGAAAAATTATCGTTTTTACCTCTAGAAATGGATATTGAATTCATTATTTATCTTATACAAGGTAACACATTGATATATATTAATATTTATTGAATAAAACCTATTAATATTTGATAATTTAATGTTTAACTAAAGGGATTAAAAGTGAATTTATTTATTATAATCAATAATTTTTCTTAGGGTTATCTGGTATTTTTTTACCAAGAAGGCAGATGATAGTTTGAGCCTTTGTTTGGATTACTAAGAGTTACAATTTTTATAATTAAAAAAAATAAATTTCTTTGAATAAATTATTTATTTAGTTAGTAAATTGGATCTCAATTTTTTCAAGATTGATATTAAATATATTTATCATCATCTTAGGGTGCATAATGGAGACATAAAAAATACTAAATTTATTGAGTGTGATGGTCAATATGAATTTATATTGATGTTATTTGGATTAACTACCTCTACTTCCATTTATATATCCTTTATTAATGATATTGTTTATCATTACCTTGATTTATTTATGGTGGGTATCATCAATGATATTGTAGTGTACTCTCAGTACTAGAGGAATATTGAAAACACTTAATTATTGTATTACAAACACAATGAGAGTGTTATTTTTTTTAATTAATGTCGTTTTTTTTACTTTAGGCTAAGATAAGTGAAATTAATGGGTTATGTTTTAAAAAATATTTTTATTTTAGTGGATCATTAGAATGTTTTTATAGATTATGAATTAGAGGGAATTAAAGAATGTGTTTGAGACCATAATTTATCTCAATCTTACAGGATATTACTAATATTTTATATATTATTTATCCTAATGAACATCATTGATAATGGATTTGATAAATAATATAGAGAATTTTTGTATGATGATTAACATGAAGAAATGTTTTAGGAATTAAATAATAGTATCACATAAATATTTATACTTATCTTAGCCAAGATGGTTAAGAAGTATGATTTATATTGTGATGCATTAGGTATGGGGTTAGGATTTGTATTGATAAATGTGGATCAAGTAATGAGTTATAGTTCATAATAGTTTAAGAAAAATGAAAATAATTACCCAATTCATGATCTTGAATTGGATGAAGTAGTGCATGGTATAATGTGTGGGTCTCATTATTTGTTTGGAAAATTATTTATGATTCATAATAATTAAGAAATATTGAAGTACATATTTTTAGAATGGTAACTGAATCTGAGGAAGATAATATGGGTAAAGTATTTTATTTGATTTTGTGATGGTATATAATTTAGGGAAAGGAAATATAATGGGTGATACACTAAGTGAGAACTAATAATACCAGATAGTTCATGTTTCAAAATAAGAGTGAAAACTCATGTGATTTTTTTTAAAATTTTACATTGATATATAAGTAGAGAGAGGTTGGGTGGTTTTAAAATATTTTAATATTATAACTTCTTTAGTGGATTAGTTGAATTATAATAAGAATATAGATTATAATAATTAGGTTATCTATAAAAGGATTTATGGTGAAGTGTAGAAACTTTATAGGACTCAAGATTTTAATTATATAATATATATATATATATATAAATTATTATCCTAGGTTTATGATGTAGGTAAATTAAAAGAGTGGGATGGGTGAAATATAGTAAAAATTATGACTTAAAAGTTCTATCCTGCTTAAGTATTAAGATGATTAAAAATAATCACTTTTCATTAATTTATAATTTATTAGAGTAAAATTGAAAGAAAAAAAATAAAAACTATCATAACTTATAACAAAATGAATAATATAGTGAGCACAGTGGTAATAAATCTATCATAAATTCAACAAATTTTGATGAAGATAATTACATAGAAGAAATTCAACAAGTGGTGAAAACTTTTAAGCACAATTGAAATAATAAACTAAATATGAAGTATTAGTTCATTAACCATGTACTAATTTAAATGATATTATAAAAGAAAACACCCTCTAGTCATGAATGTATTCACTTTTACTATAAGCATCAAGGAAGTTAGTAAAACATAATTTAGGTATCCCTGATTTTTAACATATTGTAAGGTCCATATTCCTATCTCTAAAAGACCTTGAATTTAACCTATTGGAAGGTATTAGTTTTATTTCCTTGAACACTCTATCTTCTTATCCTTATAATCCCTCGATCTCATAGATCAGATGCTCTATCATCCTATCTCAAGAAACCTTAGATCCAAACATTTGGTTGCAGACATCTTAACACACTAGATAACCTGTATTCCTTACTAGAATCCCTAAATCAAGATGACTGAACAATGAAAAATTACAAAGGGAACTAAGAGGTTTATAATTAATATCTCACATAATAGTAAATATTAATTAAAACACTTATATTAAAAAATTACACTGATCAGAAGTGCCTGATCATCCATAATAAATTTTATATATTTAAAACTTCTAGTGACTTTCAGAATTCTCTTTTCTCTTATTTTTTCTTCAATCTTTTGGCTCTCGAATTTGGAGTTCTATTTATTGAAAATGTTTTAAAAAACATCAAACATTTAGATTCTGAATACTTCAAATTCAGTTGCAATTTCATTAAAAGATTCATCACAATATTTTAATAAAATTAATGAAACTCCTCATCTCTTGATGAGGTTATTCCTATAATACTATTATGTTCATACATCCAGTGAATTTAATATTATAAACTTTAGAGCATTAGATTTTTTTACATTTCTTCTTAATTTCTTTGAAAATCCATTTACTAGATTTTCATTCTTCATACCAAATAGAAATAAAACAAAACTCAAGTAAAATAATGTTCTTATTAATGTGTATTGTAATTTTTTAAATAAAGAAAAAGAGTCATTAACTCAAAAATATCCCTATTTTTTAAGGTCATATGAAACATGTGAAAAATTTACAAGTTAAAATAAATTTTTAAAGAACACTCCCTATATTTTCTGATTGAATGAATATCCCTTTAAATTATTAAATTCAAAAACAAAATCATTATATATAAATAATATAAGTTGGTAGATATATATCCATTTTTGTATCACATACTTGATTAAATAATAAAAATTTATCAAAATTTAAAAATTAAACCCATTTTAAAACAACAAAATATTGACAAAATTTTAAATCCCCCCTTTATAAATACTAAAAACCTATATAGATATATCATTTTTTTCAATATTTCTTTATTTTACCCTCTTTCAAAGACTCAAATTTTTTCTTAAACTTCTACCACATTCCGATTTTAAAAAATAAATAGGGAAAACAATAAACTAAACCCCCCTTAGAAATTTTTAAACTTTTTTTCATGTTTCTCATCCTCTGTAAAGTATTTATTTGTTTTAAACTGAATTTAAATACCTCCCAGAACAATTTAACTAAAAAATAAATCTTCATATGATTAAATTAAATAAATAAAACCATCCAATAAGTTATCTTTTGATTCCTATGAACGATAATCCTCTTTCAAGGGTAATTTAAATATAATTTTCAACCTAAAATTTCTTATCTTCTATATAATTGAAGTTATTTTCTTATTAAACATACTAAATAAAATATAAATTTATTTTAAGGGTAAAATCATTGGAATAAAAAAATGACATAAATAATATTTAGAGTAACATTTAAAAATTAAGATTAACTTAAAATAGAGATTTTTTTTTAATAAGTAAATCGATGAATGTAAAAAAATGAAATTCCGATGAATGTAAAATGTTATATAAATTATATAAAATATAAAAATTACATAGAAGAAGAAATTAAAAAAAATTCTTCCCTTTTTTGGATGATTTTTTCAATGTTATAAGATAGGTTAAATAAAAATTGAATTTAAGATCTCTTTAAGTTGATCATTCACAACTTCTATTTAATGTATTCATGTCTATCAGAATTTGAAAATATTTGTAAAGATAATAATAAGATATTTTTTAGTCCTAATAAATTAAAAAAATAACTCTTTTTTTGTGTGATCATAGGGAAAATAGTGTTTTATATCTATTCTCATTTTGCACAAGTGATGTGATGTATTCTTAGGGAAAAAAATAGTTCTAGTATTATAAAAAATTATTAGATAAGTGTGTGTTTCATCCAAAACACTTGTAAAAAATAACTTCTAATTTCTATATATTAAGCTTCAGTAGTAGAGAGTGAAAATGATATTTTGTTATCTCCAGAGCCTAAAACTAATGCTTTTATTTAAAATTAAAATTTTCAGATGTACTTTTCCTATCTATCCTAAAACCTCCAAAGTCATAATTTAAGTAATATTTAAGTAAAAAATCATTTTTTGGAAGAATAAAAAAAATCCAATTTTCAATGAACCTTTTAAGTAATGGAAAATATGATTAACCTCTATTAAGTGTGTTTCATTTCGATTTTCTTGAAATATCACACACAAAAATAATAAAAACATAATATTTGGTTGAATTAATTTTAAATATAGTAAATAACTATCATATATTTTTTTTATGTTTTTGATCAACTAGTTTCTCATATTCCTCAAAATCAAGTTTGATAGATGTTTATATCAGATTACTCATACTTAAATCATTATCAAAACCAAAACGTGGTAGTAAGTATCTAAAAAATTTATATTGAGTTAAAATACTTACTTTTTATTTTTAATTTATTTTAAAATAGGGGAAAAATTTATGCTCACCTATTATGGTAATTTTAAACATTGATTTCATAAGTTTTTAGAAACGATCAGAAAGATATTTTTGAGTTGTACATAAAATAATTTTATGCACATAAATTTGAATAATGATGGTGTCGTTAATTTTTTTTATAAAATTAATTTGATCAATATTTAACTTGAAAAAATCTATTGAAGTAAAAATATTGTATGTGAGTCACACCAAGATCTTGGGGATAATTTGTGTCCACAGGGTTCTTTGGTGATTTATTTCAAGGCTTGACCTACTGGGGCCTGCCTGGATAGTAGTGAGGTAAGAATGACACACCAAGCCTACCTCAAATAGGATAGAGATGGTGACTAGCACCAAGTAGGCATAATAAACACATTTGAGTCCTTAGCGTCAACTACCTACACACACACACAAACAAACAAACAAACACACACACACACACACATCTCCGTAAAATAGTATAATTCAGAAAAGATAAAAATTTATATTCTAAATTTATGAATAATATCTATCCAACAAAAAATTAAAATGTGGTAGAAAAAATAAAAAAAAGAATAAATACAAGCTTTCCCAATCTATAAAAAGATTCCAAACCATGAAAAAATGGGGGATTTTTGTCAAAATACAACTCTTGAAACCATCCATGGTATGTATAAAATGAATAAGATCCACCCACTCTTGGTCCTCCAGGGACTCCATTGAAATGGATTTTCATCTTCAAAAGACACAAAACATGCGAGCATAGCCCATGTAGGGGGTGAGTATAAACATACTAAGTAGGATACCATGAAATCACTAACCATAATACATAAAAGGGAGAGTCAAATATAAATAATTAATACAAAGGAATAAAAAATTTAAACTAGATATTCTCAAATGTAGACACCAAGTCTCAAGGTGAGGTCACATACTCACTACTATCCCGGGATTCTAATAGAGGAATAAAGGTAACGTCCTTCTGAGAGAACTCACTCATCAGGTCAAGCTATACTAATGAAACTAATCTGAGATGACATACTCATTGGTTTGTTCCATGAAGAAACACCAAGGATACTAAGAGGGATCATATGAGATACTTACTTGATTTTAAAAAAACTTACCATATTACAGTAAATATTGATACATAGATAGGGTATTACACCCAAGGCCAATGGGGGACACTTGAACCAAACTGGATTAACCCTCTATGATGGGGATAAAATTTACAAATATGTAGGTTACATGATACTTAACCCTACCTAGGAAGAAGGATAGGAATTAATATCCAAAACCTAGGCCTCACAGAGGGATACCTTACCTAGTCCACTAAAGGGATCATTATTCCTAAATCTTAGGACTGGATACCCTACTAAAATCTCATAGAGGTGGACTAAGAAAAATCACTCAGGAATAATAGAAGGAGGTAACACACCCACACTAAATACGATTTAATGAAACTCACCGAGAAATATACCACAACTGATCTAAGAAGAAAAAGCGATCCAAATTTCCATTAAATAAGTACACAAAATTCCCTATAGGGTATATGGTGTGTCTCATTGAGTCTGATACTACCCATTTCATGCCTTCTTTCATAACATGTCTTCCTCAAGATACATAACATGTTGTTACAACACATGATATGTAGAGGTTGAACTGACACTCAATGTATGTTTTATACTCAATCCCATGGACCTTTTTAACTATATAAGGTGTTCCCCATCACACTTGGTGAGTGGGGTCACATGGAATCCTGAGCATGTACTCCCTTTTCACACTAATTTGGCTAGAAAAGAGATACATGAAGAGTGGGTAGCCCACAAGATCTGAGCTATTTAACTCATAGTGTAACCCTATCTGGAACACATAGGGGTACACATGGCGCGTGTTATTTCATATTACACATTTTATATAATGGAATTCATATAAAGTCAATCCTATTTAACACAAATCATCCACACCACCATTGCCTTCAAAACCACCAAAAATCATGCCAAAATGCCTGGATTTGGGTTGAATGAACCCACAACATCACCAGTGGATAGATTCTAGCCACCCATTGATCAGAATATTCCTACCGTTTCCATTACAAATCACCCACGTAACATGGGTCATGAAATATCCATAAACTGCTCCATCACTAGTTCACCATCATCACTCGTGGCCAGATTATGACTAGCCATAGCTTGAAAACACCCATCATCACACTACTGAAGAGATCCACTCAATTCATATCACTGATTCACTACCACCCAAACCATCATCAGATTCCTGTCATCACTATTACACCTTCATTAAATCTCCAAAACCCAAAATAGAACCTGTGACCATGATATATTGTGAAAAATAATTAATACTCAAGTATTTTTTTCTCATGGGTATCATTGAATCACCAACTAACTGAAATTATATTAATGAACATAGAAGAACGGAGGGAGAAAGGCACATAACACAAAGTGAGCTGTGATCGATGGTTATTTCCATTTGTATATCATCTTTAGAATCAAAGGAATAAATCTAAAATTTATAGATCAAGGAAGAGAAGACCAAAATTGGTGAAACCAATGAAGAAGGATCCAAAAATTAATTTTATGGAATTAATTCTCCTTTGTCTCAAACCATAAATGATCATTAAACCCCAAAAAAATTCCTTACCTTGGGTTAGATGCATTTTTGATGAATAACATTTTTTCATTATTTTATTTGATGAGATCCAATAACTCCATAGATGATGATGAGACACATGGTACTCTGATCTTTTATCCATAACCCATGATCATTCACTAACATGCTCACCACTAGAGTTCTCTCCATACTATCAATCCTCTAGGGTTATGTGACTAGCCCTAGAGAGTTCCCCAAAATAGTGTTTGTGAAGGAGGTACCATTGAGGTTTTGAAATCAAATGAAATTAAATTAATAAATTCATTTAAATCATTTAACTATCCCACGACTCCACTCTATTGAATTTTACAACACGAAAATTAATTATATCTCACTTAGGATAAAACTTAAGCTCCATCTTTACTAGTTGTCTTATTTTTACCATATGACACATCGTTTTGGAGTTATTAATTTTTTTTTAAAAAACTACACCTACATGATATATTATATTTAATATTTTAAATAAATCAACACTGAGGATCCTTGGGCCCCAAAACCCCACACCGACTTTGTGACTTACTCTAAAAATATTATTTGAATTATAAAAGTGTGTCAATTTTTTCTTCAATGTTTTTATATTTCCCACCTTCAAATATTTTCATTCCAAAAAGTGAAAAACTACTCATATTTGTCAGGATAATGATCTCACATCTAGATATCCCACTCCCAAGAGCTCCCATGGAGTTTCCCATGATTCCAAAAAACACACACCTAAGGGGAAAAAATCCGGGGAGGGTTTTATCCTATTAGGTAATCTAAAAAGGTAGAACCATCCTCAAAGTCTATATCACCATAGCCGACAATGTGAAAAGGGTCATGAACATATCACCTCATCTGCGAAATGTTGAAAACACCATGAACCTATTCTAACTACGATGGTAGGGAAAAGTAGTATAACTACTCACCAACTGTTTACAGTAACTAGAAATGGCCCTATGATCCTTAGAGACAACCAACCACCTCAAGAAAATATCTATAACCCTCACTAATATGAGACCCTTAGAAACATGTAGTCTCCCTCATGTAACTCTAAAGGACTAAATTTTCAGTCTTTACATGACTCATTAAATTTTTAGGTAGTCCTCATCTACTCCTAGATGAACTACACCTTCACTACCAATGCTTGCACCAACTCTAGGTGCATAAACACTGTTCGTCTAGATCTGACCGGTCTAGCGGTGACCTAGAGGGTCTCCCATATATGGAATTTATTAGTTCTACACTAATAGTGGATTTGTAAATATTGTTATATAAAAATTCACCCAATAGTTTATGATCCTCCCATCTAAGTCTAAAACTAATATGAAAACCCATACTAGGTTCTCTATAGAATTACTGGTCAACTTTTCCAAGGAATTTTTATGGGGGTGGAAACACCACGATCAATCTCAATTTAGTCACAAATCCTCCCATAACCCTCTTTATAATCATGATATGAAGTGACCATCATAGTCTCAGATGATCATTGAGGAGACTCTATGAAGTCAGAATACCTATTGTATACACAGGCGTCGTAGACTCTCTACTAATCTCTAATATTGGGTGGATATGTTGTGGGATGACTTGGTGAGTTGGCCTATGATCATTAAAATAGATTCATGACCTCTCACTGATTTTGGAAGCCTAAACACAAAATCCAAGAAGATAGAACCACATTTCTACTTCTATCTCATCTCATCATCCATCACATATTATTAGGTGAGACATTGAGAGATAAACTCAGTAACACACTATTACATTCTTGGTCAACCAACCTAATTCCAAAGGATATCAGAACATCCTCACCTCTCTTGGATATACTTATAATGGAAAATCATGAAACTCACTTAGAACCTCCTCTTGCAGTGAAACTAGTGTTATCATCCATCCTCAAACAATGAAAACATTCTCCCCACCTTCAAAAAATCCATCAGGATCATGTCCATTGGTTTTTTTTCACAAAAGATCTCGCAACCAATATCCCCTAGTTGTACCTCCATGACTTGATAAAGAAGCGCATGGGAGATAACCCTCAACTAGAGGCATGATGCACTATCCTTATCCACAAGGATCAAATATAAAGATTTTAAAAGCTCCATTTACTTGCTCAGAAAATATGAATAATTTTTTTTTCTATGAGAATCTTATACGACATTGCCCTTCCCAGGATTATAGACTATCCCTAAGACACAAACCTACAAGAACCCCGAGAATCACCTCTAACTTATATCCTGAAAAATTAGATTACAATTCTCTATCTAAATGAATGGATTCCCCTTTCAGTTCAAGTAGTCAGATGTTCCTCAATCATGGAGAAATTGAGAACAAATCTTTCAAAATAGATTTCCAGCCCATGAAAGCTCTTCAACATTACAACACTCATGGGTGGATCCCAATATAAAACTACCTAAAGATTTCTGAGGTCCACTATTACCCCTTTTATGGGGAAAAATTACTCATCAAGTGGACCTCTTTAATCCAAAACAAATGCTTTGAGATATTTCTGTAAAGTTGGTTCTCCCATAGTATGTATAGAACAATCCTCAAGTGTCTCGCATGATCCACCCCTGACGATGAGTATGTAAAGATTTCATCGATGAATATTACCATGAAATGGTCCAAGAAGGGTGGAAATATATAGTTCATAAATCCCATAAACACTTTTGGAGCATCTAATATGATGAAACGTATCACTAAGATCTCAAAGTATCCATAGAATGTCTAGAAAGGAACCTTTAGTATATACTCCTCTTGAAGAATAATCTAGGGACAACCTGTCCTGATGTAATCCTTTGAAAACCAATTTATCTCTAACCACTAGTAGAAGAAGACATCGATCCTTGAGAGTGGATAATCCTTGATAGTTTTCTAGTTTTGGTGATGTTAATTCAAGCCTAACATCAATTTGTCATCTAACTCTTTCAAAAATAAACTATAGGGTTGCCCAAAGAAACATTCTGGATCTGATAAAACCTTTCCTCTATAGATCCTCCAACTTTACCTTCATCTATTATACCTCTATGGGTTCATACGATATGATGGAATATATATTGATCCCTACCTAGGTGTAATTATTTTTAGAATTTGATCATTTCATGGTGAGGTAAGACTATAACATCCTCAAGGAAGGTGACCTCACTCTCCTCCACCACCATTGGAAACTGAAAGATCTTAGATTTTATTTCTCTCAGGAAAAAATTATCCAACTATGATGGAATATTTTATACCCACCTATATATAAGATCATCCTAATTTTCATGGGAACCCTTCTTACCAATGAAGGAAAACTCTATCCTAATAAATTGGATACACTATAACCCTCATTGGTAATAGTCCATTTGGGTATGGAAAGATTAAAACTAGTATATACTAATGAAAACATTGTAGGGCCTCATTTCCACTATAGAAAGCTTCCACGCAATTCCATACCCTCCTAGAGTTGGTTCATTTTTTTAAAGATGATGCTTTGGTCAAAGGACCAAAGCACAAAGATATATAAAGATAAAAAGTTTACAGGAGTCTAAAGGAGGGAAATTTATTACAATCATTTTGATGTAGTGGGGAGAACTCAGCCAAAAGATTCCCAATGCATGTTCTATTTCTATAGACACCCTTATTAGCAAGACCATCCGCCACCCTGTTCACCTCTCTATAGGTATGAGTGATAATATGATTGAGATTAGATAGGTGTCTGAGGCAGGTGATCCATTTAGCAGCGAGGGTCCACACAAGGTGAATCATACCATGCCTAATATCCTGGAAAATGGTAGTTAAATCACTTTCAATCAAAAAATTGTTCCATACTATTTGTCTAATCAAATCAAAAAAATTGATAACACTGTACATCTCTGCTTCTAGGGAGGAGGCATGGCCGCAGGAACCAAAGCAGCATCCTAGTATGTCACCATTTTGATTTCTGCAAATGATACCATAGCCTGTAGGTCCTAGATTCCCTTTTGAAGAACCATCCACACTGATTTTGATCCTTCCAGGAATAATATGTTTCCAGATGACTTACAACAATCCTTTCTACGGGTTGTATATTCCTTTAATCCCTATCTGTCGTAAGATAGTGAAATATTTAATTGTGTTGTGACATGCCCCTATTTGAATGGTTCCGGCATCCTCGATCACAGTATAAATCTTAATTTTAGCTGCACAGAAACTGAACGTGTTATTTTTATGAATAATAGAATTTATTTCATACCAAATAAGATGGACCAGTTCTACCATAGTGGTGATGAAAAGTTGTGCAATTTGAGGAGAGGTATCAATAGTAATGAATCTCTGGATATGTAGTCCAATAGAACTCAAACCTATCCATATAAAATCAAAGATATCAAAAATAAAATTCCAAAGAGAAGAAGGAGTATCACAAGATAGAAATAAATTATTAGGATCCTATCTGTGCTGGTTACACATGCGACATTTAGAAAAAATCTGAATACCACATATCTGAAGATTGGAATCCATAGGGATTCTATTATGGGCAATTCTCCACACTAGGGTGAGTCGGGATGGTCGAATCCATCTTTTTTTTAAAGTTCTTAACCCAGTGGAAATCATTTTTGTGGGTGTTGAAATTATAATTATTTTAAATTTTAGAGGTCATAATACCATTATATGCAGGTTCCCAAACCAAAAAATCATCGGTGGTGATAAAGGTATAGTTGTTAATAATAGTAGAGATTTCTTAAGGTAAATTAATCTCAATGGAGTTTAAACAATAATTAATGGAGATGTTTATATTAGTGGGTAAATGAATGGGATCAATCATGTTACAAATAGGGATGCCATTCCAGTTGTCCAACCAAAATTGCAACGAGGAGTCTCTGTTAACTATCCATCTAGATCAAGACATGTTTTTTTTGAAAAAGTGTGTTTGATGGAAGGCCATATAGAGGATTCCATATATGAGTGTTTTCTTTTTCTAAGGTTATTTTAAAATATTCCATGAAGGAAATCATAAGCCTGTGAATTGTTCTTCATAATATTCCAAGTAAGCTTGGATTGAAGGGCCTCATTAAAATGTTTCATATTCTTAATACCAAGGCCACCATTCTCCATGGGGGTGCAGAAAGTTTTCCAAGGGACAGTGAAAAGTTTCCATTCAGAAGTGCTTCCGCTCCAATTTTTTTTTGATTTTTATATTTATCTTTTTGAGAAGATCAGTAGGCCATTTATACACCATAATAGAGTAAACCATTTTTGAAACAATGGTGTATTTTACAAGGAATATCCACCCTTCCATTGATAAACTTTTTCCTTTCTAGGAGGAGAGTTGTCTATTGATCTGATAAAAAATACAAAAAAAAGAAGTGCTTTTGGGTCTTCCCCAAAAGATGGGGACCCCGAGATATGTAAAGGAGAATGATACTTCTTTTATACGCAAATAATTCATAATATAAACTTTCCTATTGGCCAGGAAGTGTTTACCAAAGAAAATGGGGGATTTACTCCAGTTTATAGATTGACCAGAGACGTCTTCATAGTGGGAGAGGACATATTTAAGATTTTTTATATTCCTATTGTCTATTAGGAGGAAGATAATTATATCATCCATGTATAAAATATGTTAGGGAACATTCATATCTCTAGAGGCAAAGATGGGCTTGAGCTCACCCCTAAAAATTGAGTTAGTAATCAGTCCGCTGAAGTAGTCTTCAACAATAACAAATAGGATAGCAGAAAGGGGGTCCCCTAGTCTAAAACCTTTTTTACAAGTGAAATAACCCCTTGGGGAGCCATTGATTAGAACAGAGACGTGGGTAAAGTTAAAAAGAGTTTGTAATTTTCTAACCAAGTTGTAATTAAAACAAAAGTTATAAATTATTTTTTAAATGAAACTCCAATCAATGGTATCAAAAGATTTTCTAATGTCAAGTTTAATGGCAACACTTCCCCATATTTGTGACTTTTTAAGAAAGTTTTTACTTTCAGAGGCTAGGAAAATGCAGTCCTGGATATTCCTTCAATTTAGGAATCCAAATTGGTTCCAAGAGATAATTGTTTTGTTAATGGGTGTCAATCTCATAGTTAGGAGCTTGGATATAATTTTTTACACAGTGTTGATAAGGGAAATAGGCCTAAAAAGGTGAATTTCTGAAGCATTATCCACTTCAAGAATAAGGGTAAGAAATTGGGAATTAATACCATAAGGGAGATAGCCACTTATGAAGAAGGATTTGACTAGGTGAAAAACATCATTGCAAACAATTTCCCAATAATGTTGGAAAAAATCATTGGGAAAGCCATCAGGACCGAGAGAACTATCCAACTTTAGACTAAAACCCACATCCTTAATTTCATGATCAATTGGAATACTATTCAAGATGTCATTATCATTATACCCAACTAGTGAAGGAATGATATCAGGTTTTATATCTTTGTTTAGAGTAGGTGATCGCGTTGTCGAGGGCGTCAAATTACTTGTTTAATTTTGACTAGAATTTCTCCTGTACAGCAGCAACCCTAGGTCATCTCTCGACGGAGCCTTAGATCATTAATTTAAAAAAATAGGGTTTTGATTATGAAATTAGAAAGGTAAATGTGGTTTTATAGTACTTGTATTTGATGATAAAATTTGACAATAGAAAATGAAAGTGATAAAACAAAGTAGAAGTAAACAAGATTGATTAAACGTGATCAACTCGGGGAAGTCTCGTGATGCTCATCCTTTATCGCTTCAAGAGATGGGGTTATGATCTTTTAATATCTGGTTTGTAACACATATTAACATACTTTTACTGATTTTATGCTAGTATACCTCCTAGGGTTCAGTCGAAAACACATAATGATTCACCGGAAATCGCCGATGATTGAGTGATTTGTGTTCCACATCATAACCGAAACTCACCAAGGAAACACACGAAGAACTCGATGTGATGTCCAGGTTTGTATGTTACTTCTTTGTGATACCATGACATAAATGTTCATGATCTTGAAATTTCTTATGTGATTTAAATTGACCAATATGAACTACACAAATACCGCAATTGAATGAGGGAAGAAAAAGGGATGAACAGTGTGTGAAACATCACATGAAAGGGTACCCCCAAACATGATCATTTGAGTTGAGTATAACATACCAGTATATAAATCAATTAAATAAAAATATAAGATGAGGAAAAAAACATACAACCTGAAATTAAAAAGATCATTCAAAATAATACAAGTTTGAAGCTCGGGATTACATCACATTCCTCCCCGGGTGATCACAAGGGGTTTAGAAACCCATGGGAGGGGAAGAAGAAGAAGATGTTGAAGTAGAACTTCCCACAACCTTCAGAACTGCTAGGGATGTTGAGAAGACTCCTTGGGGACTCCAAAATTGCATAACCTTGCCTCCAGGCCGAAATTTCAAATGGGGATCCAAAGGTTCCATTTTATAGGAAAATTGGAAGGTGGTTTTAGGCAGACATATTTCTTCAATCCATTTTTACTACGCATTTCGGCCTTCAGACAGTCTTATATCGCTTTGGAGAAAATAGAAAAGTTGTAGCCCCACCCCTTGGCTGTCTTCAACAAAAGATTGGAACTATTTGGACATCTACATCTCTAGATATTGATAAAATACAGAACACCACATTTGACTTGGTCCAGCTTTGATTCCTTGGACATATCAGTTCGTATGGGAATCGTAGAGGCCGAATGGGGCGTTGGTTCCTTCATATGAAATGTATAACATAAAATTTTGGACCGTCCCACAAAATTTCAGCCCATTTGGGTGCACGGGTCTGTAGAAATATGCGGTTGATTCCAATGGTGTTCTTGGATCATGTGTATATTGGCCAATCTTTCTTGGACTTCATCATGGGTTCTCCAAATCACCTCCACCTTCAATATAATTATCAAATCATGTAACATTTACCTTTTTAAAAGTGTTAAAAACAAAATGATTGAATAAAAAATAATGTGAAATTTGTTATTATACTTTTAATTTTCAATACAATACCAGTTCAATACATTGCTATAAGGGTGAAATAAAATAGTGAATCGTGGTACGATCACACCCCCACACCTAAAAATTTGATCTCCTGGGAAAAGTAACATATCGAAATAAAATGATGCATATATATATATATATATATTTCCAACATCATGAAGATTTAACATTTGAGGAAATTTTAATTCTCCAAAGTAATGTGATCAATGCACGAACCGCACCAAGGAGTTCTTCCCAGTGAAAATGGAAAAAGATGTCTCATAAATCATATCACAATAAAATTCAAAGAGATTCATGACACCAACATGAGTAAGGAATTAAAAATTCCACCATTCCACTAACTCTCCATGTGTGTGTGTGAAAACCATTCCATGATATTCTTTCATCTTTCTATCAAATAAATATAGGTTATTTTAACATTATTCAGCTTTAAATGATTTTTCACTGAACCTGTCCTAAATCCTTTGCAATAATATTTCAAGACCCACTCACTTAAGCATTCTCAGAAGTCAAACCATAATCTCCTGACAAAGATATACCCATATGTTGCACATTTAATCACTCCCCTCATTTATTATATTTTTTTTGATGTTGCATTTGGAACAAATCTCACACTAATCTCTCAACCCTTGTTTGATCTCCTCAAAACACTAATTGAAATAGTTATAAAAAGATCAAAGGTTGAGGAGGGGTGATTTTTGACCTGCCAAAGACACAATTTTTTTTGAGGGCGTACAATAGTCGGACATTAGGTAACCACGCATAGGTTAATCTGGTACAGTAATGAAACAGATCGGATAAGGAACGAATGTATGGAAATATAATTTAAAGCTGAAAAATATTAACCCAACATATATTTACCTTATATTAAGTAATAAATATTCACACTTTGTGGTTTGGTGCAAATATTTGTGGAGATATTAGTGACACAGTTTTCCCAAAAACTACTCACACAAGGGTCATAAATCATCTCCAAGGTTTCACATAGATATGAACATTTATATCATTGAAAGAAAACCAGTTCACTAATAAAAAAAGAAAATCACTCCTTGATGTTAAATTCATACAAATATTCTTTTTAGCCTTCATTATGGTATTTTTACTTTTCCCCCCTTTATGGTCACCAAATCATCGAACTTCGAAATTGTTGATGGGGAAAAATTAAAATACCATAAAAAAGGATAAAAAGAGGGAAAAATAGAAATTCCTAACTAACTCAGGAATGTATCCACCCCCCCACACCTAGAATGTGCACTTTCCTCAATGAAATAATTGAGAATGTGAGAAGGAAGGATAAAACCTGGTGTGTTTTATTGGTATGATGCGTCGAGAAGGTGGATTTCCTACACCGGATTCTTCGGAAAATCCTCATAAAAGTATTTAAGTCGCTACCCATTGACGGTAAGACTTCATCCACTCTGCTCATGCAAAACCTGTATTGCACCAAAAGGGTAAACATTAGTAACAGTATAAGGACCGAGCCATCGGGAGTGAAGCTTACCTGGGTGGAGCTTAAGCCTGAAATTGTACATGAGGACCTTCTCACCAATATGGAACTTCCGCTGGTGAATCATGCTATCATTAATAGCCTTTGTCTTCTCTTTATAGATTAAGGAGTTTTCATATGCATCACATCGAATTTCTTCCAACTCTTGAATTTGCAGCTTTCTTTTCTCACTTGCATCTGAAAGGTTCATATTACATTGTTTAACAGCCTAATATGCACGGTGTTCTACCTCCACCAGGAGGTGACAAGACTTTCCAAACACAATTCTGTATGGTGAAATTCTGATCAGGGTTTTAAAAGCAGTACAGTATGCCCAAAGTGCATCATCCAAGCGCAAACTCCAATCTTTCCTATGGGGTTGTACCGTTTTCTCCAAGATTCGCTTAACTTCCCGATTTGAAATTTCCGCTTGTCCATTAGTTTGGGGATGATATGAAGTGGATACTTTATGAAAAACCCCATACTTATGAAGCAAGTTTTTCTTGTTATGATTGCAAAAATGTGAACCCTGATCACTAATGATGAATCTTGGTAAACCAAACCTACTGAAAATTTGGGATCTCACAAAATCAAAAACCAGTCGAGAGTCATCGGTCCTAGTATCCATTGCTTCCACCCATTTGGAAACATAGTCAATAGATAGTAAGATGTACACAAATACAAATGAATTTGGAAAAGGCCCCATGAAGTCAATGCTCCATGCATCGAAGATTTCACAGAATAACATGGGATGTTGGGTCATTTCATTCCTCTTGGAGATATTCCCTGTGAATTGACATTGAGTACATGATTTACAAAACCTATGGGAATCTCTATACAATGTTGGCTAATATAATCCCGAGTCAAGGACCTTTCGAGCAGTACATTGAGAGCCAAAGTGGCCCCCACAAGCCAATGTGTGGAAGAAGGTCAAAACAGAGGTGAACTCATGGTCAGGGACACATCGACGAACTACTTGGTCACTAAAAATTCTCCACAAGTATGGGTCATCCCAAATGTAACAACGAGACTCATGATTAAGTCTCTGGGATTGTGAAGTGTTAAAATCAGTGGCGACCCTAGATGTTGCTAGAAAATTCACAATTTCCGCATACCAGGGGGTAAGGTCCACAACATCACAAAGGTTCTCATGAGGGAAGAATTATATAATGGGGAGAGGTGAGTGAGCATGATGGTCCAGTGATGGAGAAATCCTACTAATGTGGTCAGACACCACATTTTCCACTCCTCTCTTATCTCTAATATCAAGGTCAAACTCCTAGAGGAGGAGCATCCACCGAATGAGGTGGGGTTTGGCTTCAGGTTTATTTAAGAGGAAACGAAGGGCATCATGATCAGAGAAGATGATGATTTTTGACCCGAGAAGATATGAACGGAATTTTTCCAAGGCAAACACAATAGAAAGGAGTTATTTTTTTGTGGTTGTGTAGTTTACCTAGGCAGGGTCAAGGGTACGTGAGGAATACATAATGACATGAGGGGACTTCTCAACCCTTTGTGATAAAACTTCCCCAACTCCAAAGTTAGAATCATCACACATAAGCTCGAAGGGAAGATCCCACCTTGGTGGTTGGATGATGGGAGGTGATGTGAGACTCATTTTTAGTGAATTTAAAGCATCCTCAAAATTTTTATCAAACACAAACTCATAATCTTTTTTCAATAACTGGGACAATGGAAGTGAAATCTTACTAAAGTCTTGAATGAATCGACAGTAAAAACCAGCATGACCCAAGAAATATCGCACCTCACGAACACATTTTGGATATGGAAGGGTTAAAATTAATTCAATTTTAGATTTATCAACTTTAATTCCCTTATTTTAAATGACATGCCTAAGAACTATCCCCCGCTCAACCATAAAATGACATTTCTCATAATTTAAAACAAGATCTTTTTCAATGCAGTCATGGAGTAAAGAACCTAGGTGTTCCAAAAAATCATCAAAATAAGATCCATATACTGTGAAATCATCCATAAATACTTCCGTACAACTCTCAAGGTACTCAGAAAAAATACTCAGCATACATCGCTGAAAAGTACCAGGAGCATTACATAGACTGAATGACATCCTTCTGTATGCAAATGTTCCAAATGGATAGGTAAATGTTTTCTTTTCTTAATCCTAAAGGGCTATATGGATTTGGAAATAACCCGAATATCCATCAAGGAAACAATAATGGGACTTACCAGCCAATCGTTCTAACATTTGGTCAATGAAAGGTAATGGAAAGTGGTCCTTCCGTGTGGCTTGATTCAGTCGACGGTAGTCAATACAGACTCTCCAACTGTTTTGCACACGTGTTGGAACCAATTCATTCCTTTCATTTGACACAACTGTTATTCCTGTTTTTTTAGGCATAATTTTCACTAGGCTAACCCATTTACTATCAGATATAGGATAAATGATCCCCGCAACAAGTAATTTACTGACTTCCAATTTTACCAATTCAAGGAGAGTGGGATTCAACTGGTGTTGAGATTGTATTACAGGTTTAGCCTCATCATCCAAAAGTATATGGTTCATACAAATAAATGGGATAATCCTGAGAATATCAGCCAATTTCCATCCTATTTCCTTTTTACTCTCTCTCAAAAGTTTGAGCAGTTTTGATTCCTGTTGTGGAGAGAGGTTATTGGAAATAATGATGGGAAATTGGTCAATTCCCTCAAGATAAGAATATTTTAAATTAGAAGGAAGTGGTTTTAATTCCAAAACCAGGGGTTTTTGGACTAAGGGAGGGGATTTAGGGGGAGTGAGGTCCATGAAACTATCTATCTGCTCATGTTTATTCTCAAAGGAAAGAGAATCTATTGAAATGAGATTTTCAGAATCATTGATAGTCATGTGTACCACAGAATAAACACACTCATCAATTAAATCACAAAATTTACATTTTTCTAATCCCACACAACATTCAAAAGAAGAACCAAAACTCAAATCATCCATGGGTGAATAAGAGGAAAATAAATCAGAGGATGGGTCGAGGATAGAATTTTGTGTGTGTTTGTCGTTAGAGAGCACTTCCATCTAATAGATAGGAAGAGTGGAGTGCTTCTCAACGGGGTGTTTCATAGCGTCAAATATGTTAAAACTTACCTTTTCTCCTCTTAATTCCATGGAAAGCATACCATTGTGAATGCTGATGATCATCTTTGCTGTTTTGAGGAATGGACTCCCAAGTATGAGAGGAGCATGTCATTGGGTTCGGGTATCTTCAATCTCAAGAATGTAGAAATCAACAGGGAAGATGAGATTCTTCACTCGTACAAGGACATCCTCAATCAATCATGTTGGATGCGTTGTACTCTGGTTGGAAAGTTTCACGACAATTATGGTTGGTTGAAGCTCTCCAACCTGCAGATAAGTATACACAGAGTGAGGAATTACATTAATGGAAGCACCTAAATCTAGCATAGCATTAGAAAAGAAAATCTCCCCTATGGTACATGGTATCGTGAATGTGCCCAGATCCTTGAATTTAGTTGGCATTGCTGGTTGAATCAAGGCCGAGACATTCCTACCCAAGTTGACTCTCTCATTCCCCTTTAGCCTTGGTCTATGGGTGAAAAGTTCTTTAAGAAATTTGGCATAACGGAGAATTTGCTTGACTGCATCCAATAAAAGAATATTAACTTGAACTTTTTTAAATGTATCCATTATCTCATTATCAATATCATTATCAAAATTTTTCTTAGATTTAGAGAGTCTTTGTGGGAAAGGAAGAGGAATTTATTGTTGATGGGAATCCTTAATGATAATTTTATTTTCATTTTTATTTTGTTTTTCTTTATTAGAATCCTTTATGGGTGGAGAAAGAGTGTTTTCAAGAGGGGGACATACCTATTGAGTAGAATCAGTAGAAGGAGAAGATTATTTACCACTATGAAGTGTAATTTCACATACCTTACCTTTTTCCTTTGGATTGGCAATGGGTTGATATAGTATTTTTCCAGACCCTTTCATCTTAAGCTCACCGATGGTGTTCGCCAATTTTCCCACTTGAGTTCGCAAATCTTGAATTACTGATTGTGTGGTCTGTTGGAACTGGAGGTTCTGGGTTTCCATTTGCTTCACCATATCCTCAAGGCTTGGTTCAGATTTGTGAGGAGGATGATTGTTTTGAGATGATGATGGATAATAAGGTTGCATACCTTGGCCTTGTTGATACCAATTATACTTGGGGTAGCTTGAGTTTCCTCCTTGTCGGTATTGGGGTTGTACTTTACAACCTGTATTTGGATTTGGCCTGAATTGTTCTTGCTTTAAGGGAGGTGCTTGTTGGAATGGATGCCCTAGGAACACCGCTGCACAAGACTTAGTTGAATCTTAAAGTTGTGGGAACTGGTCAGAAAAATGAGTGTTATCAGAAAAAATACCATAAAGTAATGGAATAGAGGTAGAGTGTGAGTTACCTTGTGCTTGAGATAATTGAATTAGAAGGGTATGAATCTCATAAAGTTTAGTATCTACCTTTTTTTCTAGGGCTGAATGACTTACCTCATGAACTCCTCGGGTTGGTGCAATTTCTCGTGTACCAAATTGTTGTGCATTTTGAGCCATGTTGGCTATTAAGTCACGAGTGGCGGAAGGAGTTTTATCAACTAGGGCATCACCATCTGCAACATAAATCATTCCATGATCCATGGGAATGAGTTTCTCATAGAATTATTGGATTAATAGTTTTTCACTAATCTGGTGGTGGAGGTATCTTGAGCAAAGTCTCTTGAATCTCTCCCAGTATTCATGAAGGGTCTCTCCTTGTGATTGCCTAATTCCACAGATTTCTTTCCTAATTGATGCAGTTCAGGAGGCAGGGAAGAACTTCTCTAAAAAGAGTCTTTTAAGTACATTCCATCCCCCAATCATGGTAGGTAAATAGTATAGCTAATATTTGGCTACACCATCAAGGGAGAAAGGGAAGGCCCTAAACTTGATTAAGTCCTCAGACACATTTTGGGGTTTCATGGTGGAGCACACTATGTGAAACTCCTTAAGGTGTTTATGAGGATCCTCACCGGGAAGACCATGGAATTTAGGAAGAAGGTGGATGAGACCTGATCTCAGCTCAAAGTTGGATTCTTCCTTGAGATATTGGATGTACGCAGGTTGGTACTCCACATCAGGGGTGTTCAGTTCTTTTAAAGTTCGATTATTTGCATCCATGTTTTCTTGGGTTTGACTTGGTTCAATTTTGGATTAGTTTAGGACCACTTGAGGTTCCACAAGGGGTTCCCAAATTTTACTTGATTGACATTATCTAGATGCCTTGATTTTTGTGTGAAGTGACTTTTCAATTTCAGGATCAAATTCAAGTAGTGTTTCTTTAGCAGATCTTGTCATGCAACAATGATGTCCATTTTGATTGATTGATTGATTTTTGTGTTTTTTTATTGATTTTAGATGGATAAAAAAAACTTAATAAGGGTGAAAGAAGAATAGAATGTTATAATATAGAATTAGAGAGGGAGATGGAGAAGAAGAAGAGAGAGAGAGATAAAGAACACACCAAAAACAACCAAAAATAAAGACAAAACCCAAAACAAAAACAATCAAATGAGGGTGGGGTATTTAAAGAAGTAATAGTTAATAATTAAAATAAATAAATAAAATTAAATAAAGAAAAAAACGATCTTGGCTCCCCGACAACGGCGCCAAAATTTGATCGCGTTGTTGTGCGCGTCAAATTAGTTGTTTAATTTTGACTAGAATTTCTACAGTACAACAACCCTAGGTCGTCTCTCGACATAGCCTTAGATCATTAATTTTAAAAAATAGGGGTTTTATTATGAAATTAGAAAGTTAAATGGGGTTTTATAGTACTTGGGTTTGATGATAAAATTTGACAATAGAAAATGAAAGCAATAAAACAAGGTAGAAATAAACAATATTGATTAAACGTGATCAACCCGGGGAAGTCTCGTGATGCTCATCCTTCATCGCTTCAAGGGACAAGGTTATGATATTTTAATAACTATTTTGTAACACATATTAACATATTTTTACTGAGTTTATGCTAGGATACGTCCTATGGTTCAGTCGAAAACACACAATGATTCACTGGACACTGCCGATGATTGAGTGATTTGTGTTCGACATCATAACCGAAACTCACCAAGGAAACACAAGAAGAAATCGATGTACTGTCCAGGTTTGTATGTTACTTATTTGTGATACCATGAAATAAATATGAATGATCTTGACATTAATTATGTGAGTTCAATTGACCAATATGAACCACACAAACACCACAATTGAATGAGGGAAGAAAAAGGGATGAACGGTGTGTGAAACATCACATGAAAGGGAACCCCCAAACATGATCATTTGAGTTGAGTATAACATACCAGTATATAACTCAATTAAATAAAAATATAGGATGAGAAAAAAAAACTACCTGGAATTAAAAATATCATTCAAAATAATACAAGTTTGAAGCTCGGGATTACATCACATTCCTCCCCGGGTGATCACAAGGGGTTTAGAAACCCATGGGAGGGGAAGAAGAAGAAGATGTTGAAGTAGAAATTCCCATAGCCTACATAACTACTAGGGATGTTGAGACGACTCCTTAGGGACTCCAAAATGGCAGAACCTTTCCTCCTGGCCAAACTTGCAAATAGGGAGCCCAAAGTGCAATTTTATAGGAAAATTGGAAGGTGGTTTTAGGCACACAAATTTCTTCAATCCACTTGTACCACGTGTTTCGGACTTCATAAAGTATTATCTCGCTTTGGAGAAAATATAAAGGTTGTAGACCCACCCCTTTGATGTCTCCACCGAAATTTTGGCACCAATTGGACTACTAAATCTCTAGATATTGATAAAATACAGAACACCACATTTGAGTTGGTCCAGCTTTGATTCCTTGGACAGATCAGTTAGTATGGGCATCGTAGAGGCTGAATGGTGCTTCAGTTCCTTCATATGAAATGTATCCCATCAAATTTTGGACGTGGTAAATTTTATTAGCCCATTTGGGTTCACGGTTCAGTAGAAATATGCAGTTGAGTCCAATGGTGTTCTTGGATCATGTGCAGATTGGCCCATTTTTCTTGGACTTCATCATGGGTTCTCCAAATCACCTCCATTTTCAATATAATTATCAAAAAATGTAACATTTACCTTTTTAATAGTGTTAAAAACAAAATGATTGAATCAAACATGGAGTGAAATTTGTTATTATACTTGTAATTTTTAATACAATACTAGTTTAATACATTGGTATAAGGGTGAAATAAAACAGTGAATCGTGGTACAATCAGTAGTGCCATTAAAGACATTTCTAAAGTAGGAGGTGACATGGTTAGCTAATCTTTCCTCATTATCAATGATATTATCCCCATCCTTAAGTAATTATATAGGTCCACTTTCCTTTCAAATACTTTGTATAGAATTGAATAATTTAGTGTTTTTTTCTCCATACTTGAGCCAGTTGACTCTAAGAGTTTGTTTCCTAAGATTGTCTCTTAAGGTGATAAGAGAGTTCAGTTTATTGCTTATGTTCACTTCCTGCATTGATTCAGTAGCAAATTCACAGTGGGTTGATTTGGTTTGAATTTTATTGAGAGAATTCTCATAGGAGATAATTTCATTATCATTCTATTGGGTTCTGTCTTTGCACCAAGTTTTCAGTTTTTTCTATAGAAGTTTTAGCTTTATAATGCAGAAAAGGCATCATTTGAAGTGATTGAATTCCAAGTGTCTTTGAATTTTTTTTCAATCCTCAACAGTGTTCTAGGATTTATTGAATCTAAAAGTAAGAATAAGCTTGTTGTCTCTAGTAGTGAGGCTCACCAAAACTGCATGATGATCAGTATTAATCCTAGGAAAAGTAATACTAGAGATGGTATTCTAGTTATCAAGAGCTTTGAAGTTTGTAAAAGCTCTATCTAGTTTACTTGATGAAATTATATTGTGTTGTATTCTATACCAGGTATACTTATCACCAACCAGATTAATCTCAACAAGGTTATTATCATTAATATAGAGTTTAAAATATTTAATGGATGTGTTTGTTTGTAAGGGACCCAACTTTTCACTAGGCCCAAGGATAGTACTGAAGTCAACAAAAACAACCCAAGGTGCTTGAATAATGCTATTAAGGGAGGATATATTTTTCCAAAAAGTTCTTTTATCTTTATAGTGAAGAGAAAGGATTTTCTGAGGAAATTGCTGTTATGGTATTGAATATAGTCCAACATAATGATCACGAGGAGGATGAGGATGCAGATCCTTTCAAAGATAGTCAAAACTCTCAGAGAAGGACTAATACTATTGAAAAAGGTGAAATCCCTGTATTTCATTCTACTCCTGCCTCTAAAGCAACAACACACATTGATCAAATTCCTACAAATAGTATGCCATTGGACACCCAACCTGCTAATGATGACTCTAACTCTACCTCCACTGCATCTAGTGAGGAGGAGAATTTATCTCTAAAAGACAACAATCAAGGCCTTGATAAGATTAAAGATGATTGGATTAACAAGGATAGAAAACACTTGGGTAATCAAAGGCCCAGTGTGAACATAAATAGCATTGTCCATGAAGCTATTAGCGCAACTCCTAAACTGAAGTCATGGATTCCTGGTCACATCCCAGAATCCATAAGATTCAATCCATGAAAGGTTCCATATCCAAAATACCCTGAGGAAAACTTGGATTAATATTACAAGATGTGAGAAGTTTACACATCATGTAAATTCCTGTCTATTTATTTACAGGATATAGACAACCACACCTATGTTTTTTAGGTAGCTGAATTTTCTCTTTTCTTCTCTCTCATTTCTTCCTTCCTTTCCCTTCCAACTCAAATTTAAACAATTAATCTTACTATTTCGATTAAATATATGTGATTTTGACAAATCTTAAATGTTCTTAATATCTTTCATTTCTATTTAACATTCCAACATCCATTTTCCATTACTGTTTCCATTTGACAATAGACACGCACCACATTCTTGCTTTTTTACTATTTCAAGTAAGTTTTTGGTTTAACTATCAATTTTTTTAATTGATAACTACTTGATTCTTAATCCCTCAATTAAAAAATATCTTATTTGAACTATTTTATTAATCTTCCAAGAATTTTTATTATTATTTATATGATTTCAATTATTACCATCATGAGAGGTTAAACAGATTTGGGTAAGGGCCAAGATTAAGGGTTTTTCAGAATTTAGTGAATCTACAAATTGAAATTTGGTAACCCTAAGGATACTAATATAGTTAATGAATAACGATTTATTCAACTATTTTATGAAACCTTGACCATGGGAAGTTTAAATGAATGAACCTAAATTGATTGGGGTAGAGCAGGCTATGACCATTAGCCTGTAAAAATTTATTCCATAGAAGCTAGGATAATTGCATCTTGGTTTTCAGCTATATCCGACCCATGGAATAGTTGAATATTGGATAAATATGGAGTTTTATTATAATAAAATATTTCTATATACACTACTTCATAACCTATGATTTAGGATTATCCCAAGATTGGAACAAGATTATCCCTTTTTACCTGAAAGATAAAAAGTGACCCTTATCCCTATCTTCTTTTTGAATTAAAACCCATCTCAAAAGAATTAAATGAATTCCAAACTGAAATAAACTTATTAGGAATCCTACATAAAGGGTTCAATTTCTCTAGTTCGATATTTTCTAATATTTCCCCAGGGGTTCAACCCCAAACTACCACTATACTATTCCACTGTAGTAAGTGTAGTTTGGGATAAAATAAATTATAATTTGATCATTGACTACATTAATTAAATGATGTGTGTAGGTTTATAAAATTTTGAAACCGTTTTTGGGGATTTAGAACTGTTTTAGGAACACAAACTTTTGGCATAGACCTGATATTACCTCACCTATCCCCCTTTTATCTTTTCATTATTCATTATTTCTTCTGGAAACCACTTTGTCTTTAGTTTCTAGCTTAGTGAATAAGTGAAGGCCCCTTGAATCACTCAAGGAGACTTGATCCTCAAGAACTACCCACTTTCATTCCAGATATTGAAATATATCTTTCCACATGACGCCATCTCAATATGGATGACTGAAAGAACCCTGAGGGACCTAACCTACCCAATATGAAATATGTCCACCTAAACTAATGAGATATCAACCCTTGCAAATGGAGTGCACCATCATGGATTACAACTTTCATTATATTAGTGGTTCAATTATCAACATTGTGTTCCCTAATTTCTAGGTGAACACATTTGAAATCAAACCCAGACTCATCAGCCTGATTCAGAATATGTGTTGATTAAGTGGATTACAGAGAAAAGATCATCATGATCATATCTATAACTTCCTATAATATTTAGATAACTTTTGCAACCAAGGATTATGCTCTGATTAAATTATATTGTGAGTCTGCCCCTTCTCCTTGCATGATCGAGCTAAGGATTGTCTAAATATCCAAGCTCCTAAGTCAATTATGACTTGTGAAAAATTAGCCAAGAAGTTCCTTGATATGTAATTATCACCCAATTGAACTTGTAAACTCAATAATGACATCCATAAAATTTCTCAAATAGATAGGCAGTCAACATGGGAGGCTTGGCATCACTTCAAGGAACTCACTCAGAATTTCCCACATCATGGGCTTGATGTGTGTCTTCAATTTCAAACCTTATTCCAAAGCCTCCAACCAGCTTCTCGCATGGTGGGAGATTCTACTGCTGATGGTGGTATAATACTAAAAAAACATGAATTAGATTGACCCCTTATAGATGAGGTAACTCACAATTCCATTCAATGGAAATATAATAATGGGTTTTCTCAGCACATGATCCACTAAGATGAAGAAAACACCCATCTAGTTGCACAAGAAGAGGCCATTTCTAAAAATCTAGAATAATTTGAGATGCCTACTGTACCACCACCCCATAATACTCCTGTAATAGAGATTCAATCCTATGAAATGTGGGTTGGCTCTCACTTATACCAAGATTGTATGGAAGGATTCAATGAACAAAAAATTCAAGATTTTAATTACATTAATTACAATCAAGAAAGATAAAAATTCCAGCAACAATGATAGTATTATCAATAAAGGATAGCTCAATAGCCTCTAAAAAATAATCAAGGGTACTATTAATAGAGAATTGGATAGGTACCACCCAAGAACCATGGAAAAACCGAATACCCTCCTATGAACTATGTTCCTCAACCACCTCATCAAGTACCCCAACAACCTTTTCCCCCTAAATCCCAACACCAATTTTAACCAGCTTAGTAAAGACAACCAAAACTAGCCGTACATATTCAATCAAATTTAGAGAATCTTCTTAGAACTATCTTTTGAAGTGTATACTAGAGGATGAACACCAAAGAGGTAGAAATAAAAAATCAAAGGGAAACCCTCCATAACTTCGATCACTAAATGGGTAAAATATCAAAGACCTTGTTAGATATATTACCAGGTATGATTTCTGGTAATACCGAGGCCTACCTGAAGGATGAATCCAAGGTCATAGTACCAAGGAATAGAAAAGTGCTGGATTTTTAGAAAACCTACAGAGGAGAAGAAAAATAAGTATGAGTAACATTATAAATAAGCAAAAATAATTAAAGAACATGAAAATGAAATTTTGAATAAAAGTGATAAGGAAAAATTATGGAATCATCACCTCATAAAAATTATCTAGAAAAAGATCAATCTAAAAAGCACATCTATATAGAACCAGCATCTTACAAACCACCCATCCCCTTCATGGAAAGAATGAGGTAAGGTAAAATTGAAGGGAAATATAAGAATTTTGTATAAATCTCCAAGTAGTTTCATATCAACATCCCATTTTTGGAAGTTATTTCCCATATTCCTACCTTTTCAAAACTCTTAAAGGAATTGCTCTCTATAGTATGAAGATGGAGGACCTAAGATTTATTCCCCTAAATTAATAATGCTCTGCTATTTTTCAGAAAAATCATCCATTAAATATGAGACACCTTGAGAATTTATGAATTCTATGCACCATAGGATAATGAAACCTCATAAGAGACATGTGCAACTTAGGAGCCAAAATTAACCTCATGACAATGAGTGTATTCCAAATGTAGAGAAATTAGGAGTTAAAAATTACAAGAGTATAAATTTAATTAACTAACTAATCAATAAAGTATCCTTGAGGGATTATTGAGGATATTATAGTCAAAATCTAAAAATTCATTTTCCCATAGACTTCCCCATTTAGGATATGTAAGAAGGAGGAGACATTCCAATTATCTTAGGATGACCATTCTTAGACACTAGAAAGGTACTAATTGATGTTAATCAAGGGATATTTATATTCATACTAGGTGACACACAATTTGTGTTTGACATAATGAAATCTACTATACAAAAAGATGATTCTTTTAACTATCAATATATCTTTATCACTTAAGAGAGAAATGGATACATGGTAATCAAAGATGAGAGTGATGTTGTATCTCTTGATAGAAAGTAGAAATATGATTTTGAGGAAGTAAAATACAAAGAACCTCTTACAAGGAAAAATATCCTTCCATTCTTATCCTCAGTCATACAGCCATTTACATTGGTGGTTAATCCCATCCCAAGCACACTCATGTACTGATTCCAAGAGACTAAAGTAGCACTACCAGTCATAATCAACTCATAACTGACATGGACACAAGAATAAAAGTTGATCAAAGTCCTAAAAAGACACAATAAATCAATCAACAAGGGAGTGGCTGATATCAAATGTATTATCACTACAAACTTCATTGATAATATTTTAATGGAGGATGGAGGGGAACCCCAACACCATCCCTAGAGGAAACTCACCCCGCCAGTGAAGGAAGTAGTTAAGGAAGAAGTACTGAAACTCTTGGATGTTGGAATAATTTTTTCAATCTCTGATAGAAATTGGGTGAGTCTTCTATAGGTCATCCCAAATAATGGAGGCCTCACTATTGTGAAAAATAATGAGGATAATATGATATCTACTCACACAATCACTGGATGGCGAGCATGTGTGGATTATAGAAATTTAAATACTATGATCAGAAAAGATCATTTACCTTTACTTTCATGTATCAAATGATGAAGAGACTAGCATGGAATGAATTTTACTATTTCTTGGATAGATATATATGATACAATAAAATTTTATTCAACCTAGATGATTACTCTAAAACTATATTCACATGTCCATTCGGTACATTCTCTTACAGACGCATATAATTAGGTACGTGTAATGCACCATCAAACCTCTAAATATGTATGAAACATATATTATATAATATGGTGGAGGAATTATTGGAAATATTTATGGATGATTTCTCAGTTTATGGAAGATATTTCGAGGTATGACTAATAAATATATAATTAGTACTACAACACTATGAATAAAAATTCTATTTTTTAAACTTGGAGAAATGTCACTTTATAGTCCCAGGAGGCATATTCTGTGACAAAAATTTAAAAAAATGGTATGGAAATTGATCCAGAAATGATCAAATTGATCACAGACTTACCTGAGCCTTCAAATTTTAAAGGCAGACAGAGATTTCTAGGCCATGCATGATTCTAATGATGCTCCATAAAATATTTTGAAAAAGTATCCCACCCATTGAAAAAATTATAGCTATGGATACTCCCTTAGAGTTAATTGTATAGTGTTAGTGGGTATTCAATTTTTTAAAAAAATAACCTGGTGGCCGCCCCCATTATCATTTAATGATATTGGGACAAAGGCTTTGAGTTAATGTGTGATGCAAGTGACTTCACTGTAGGAACTATCTTAGGATAGTGAGTTGTCCACATATTCTATCCCATTTTTTATACTAGTCACACATTAAATGATGCTCAGGTAAATTACACAACTAAATAGAAGGAAATTTTAGTAGTAATCTATGATTTCAATAAGTTTCTCTCATACCTTGTTTTGTCCAAGGTGATTGTTTACACCGACCATGTTGCCATTCAATATTTATTGAGTAAAAAGGATTCCAATATGCAACTAATATAGTGGATCCTACTGAAACAGGAGTTTGATATCATCATAAAGGACACTGAGGGAACTGAGAAAGTCATTCCTAACCATCTATCCAGACTCCCACTACCCATCATTGAGGATGACGATAATTTAGACATCAAGGTTGAATTCCCTGATGAAAATCCTTTTTAACATAAACATAAAGGCAAACCCATGGTTTTTTGATATTTAAAACTATGTCGCTAAGAGATCACTCTACCAAAACCTCACTTACCAAATATTTAGGGTATTTTTGGTAGAATCCTTACACTAATACGTTTTAAGCATTATTCTGATTGCTCAATGTGGTGATGCATTCCATAATATGAGGTACAAAGTGTACTCAACATGTATCACACATAACCAATTGGAGGGAATTAGGGAAAAAAAAACAGTGGAAAAAATCCTATAAAGTAGACTCTTTTTTCCCACACTCCATCAAGATTCATGAATTTTTTTCCAGAGATATGATCGATGCCAAAGAACTGGCACTATTGGGAAGAGAAATGAAATTCCCCAAAACTAGATCATTGAAGTCATAATATTCAATATAAGGGGAATATATTTTGTGGGGACATTCTCTAATTCATATGGAAAGTTCTATATCTTGGTTGGAATTACCTATTTCTCAAAATGGGTGGAATCTAAATCCACCACTCTTGACATGTCAAAAGTGGACCTTGACTTATTAAAGAAAAATAGTTCTTTGATATTCATATTTTTCAGATTTTTTATTAGTGATTAGGGAACACATTTTACAAAAAATGTTGTAAAAATATTATCAAGGAAGTATGAAATCTGATATATCATAGGAAATCCATACCACCAGAAAATAAGCGTCCTAGCTGAATTGTCAAATAGAGAAATCAAAAAAATCATGGAGAAGAATGTGAACATAATTCAGAATTATTGAAGCCTCAAACTATATGAATCACTCTAGGAATACCACATAATGTACAAAAAAAATATCAGAACCACTCGATTCTAATTAGTGTATGAAAATCTATGCCATTTACCAGTGGAACTAGAGCATCACTCATTTTGGGTAATTAAAAAAATAAAATCTGGACTCTCAAAAAGATGGGGAAGTTAGGATGCTATAAATGGATGAAATGGAGGAGATAAGAAAGTATTCCTATGAAAATGCTAATATTTTCAAAGAAAATACCAAGAATTAGCATGATTATCACATTGTATGTGGAATCCTCACACTAGGGAATAAGGTATTGTTATTCAATTATTAATTGATGTTATTCCCTGGTAAGATCAAATCTTTATGGTTAGGACCCTTATTGGTTATCCAAGTATTCCCTTATGCGACCATAAAGATTCATAAAAGAGGAGAACCACCCTTCATAGTTAATGAGGAATGACTGTAATTTTATTAGGAACCATCTCTAGAGCGGTGTGTGATCACTTTGAGATTCATCTAAGAAAGACTGAGTCTATCTCTCGATGTTAAAGAAAGTGCTGAATGGAAGGTAATCTAGGATAGGTCACATAGGATAGACTAAGATATAGTAGATTTAGGAAAGCTTAGGGAACACTGGAAAAGAAAGGATAATGTCCTAGTTCGAAAATGTGAAAGAATCCCAAGTTACACATTATGTAGTGTATTCATGAATTGTGAGGTTCAAGACACAAAAAAAATCACAAATTCAGATATTACATGTAATGTAAAGTTATACGATATAAAAATTCATGACTAATAAAAGTTGTGAACCTAAGGTTCAAGATGCACGACCCCCATTTTTAATTTCCACCCCCCATTGATCGCACCCACGTGACCCTCCATCTTCAGTTACTCCTTCTCCCTTGCATCACCCTCACCACACCTTCCTCCTCCCCCTTCACCACACACTTCTCTATCCTCCTCTATATATTATCATATCCATTGAATCTAAAATGGTAAACATAAGGAAAATTATACCCCCTATAGATCACACACCTGAGCATGATGAATCACCTCCAACCCAGCAATGAAGGGTTTCCATGCATCATTCATCTTCTGATTCATACTCTTCCAACTTGGATTCACCTCCACAACCCCTTCAACCACTACTGAGTTACATTCAACATCCATGGGGTTATAGGGTTCTGGATATCCTCATATCCACCCCATATTTCACCTATCCACCACCAAGAAGTAGGTCACATTGGTATTTTTGTAGGAAAATACCATGTGTACTAACAAGATGTTAGATCTTTCCATCCTCGGCTGGATTTTCATCATCTAGAATGTTATCCACCTCCTTGTCCAAATGAATCTCAATCCCATAATTAAAGGTTGTGAGGAGACCTTTAGGGATATTTTATTGGAGTTCATTCCACTTTTGTATGGTTGTCCACAGTATCCACTTCCAGATAGGTGGTAGGCCACATGAGCTCTCCTTTGGCTAGTTTGGAATTGGGATCAATATTTATTATTTCAACATCATATACTCCCCCATGTTTTTGAATCTTCATCTCAAGCCAAGAAGGTGAGACACATCAAATCTCTAGAGAATGATCACACATGACCCTTAGAGAATATATGATCCTTAGATTAAAAAATTTACCTAGCTAAGAGGTCTCACACTCTATATTCTTCACTAGGTATTAACATATGCTTAGTTAAATTGTGCATAGGCTCATTTGAGAATGAGATAGTTGGATATCCTCATCCTAGACACTACCATGAGTGAAATTTCCATCAAAATGGAATCATAGTTCACCTTTTATTTACAGGTGCATGCCCAGTGGACTCAATGCACATTGATGGGTGGATCCTTCATCACTCATTTAGCCAGAAATCTTGTCTTATTAAATGCAACACTTTCCCTCACATCACTTGGACCGATGGAGTCAATAAAATTCATCCCACTTCAGAAACGAAAGCTACTGAGGAAGGATGGAAACATCTACTGATGGGAACTAGGATTCATAGAGGGTTTAGAAGAGTTTCCCAATGACCAGGCTACCAACCCATCCCCTAATCATGCCACCTCTAACCCAACCCCTACTCTGACCACCTCTATCTCAGCCCATCCTTCAACTTCCACCATTATTTAATCCATTACCACACCCATTCCTACCATTAAAAACACTCACATCCCTTCTCCATCCACCACTACTATACCCATGTCATCACCCACCCTATCCTTCCCAGCCAATCTCTGGCTCTCACACCTGTATATTCTGCTGAACCTCTATCAAACATGCCACCACCTGGGCATCCCATTTATCACACCCCCATAATTTAACATCCCTTACTCACCAAAATACTCTTCAAAACCTCACCCTCCACCCCCAATAGTCCCTTAATCCTCTTATATGCAATCATTAGCTCCTAACCTGGCCAACCTACCCACCGATATGAAAGAACCTACTACCTAGTAAGAGTTTTAGGTAGAGTAGGCCCAACAAGGAAAGGGCCTAGCCCTTTCTCCATGCAACGAGGTTCCATTCATTAAACCAGATTCCAGATACAATAACACTATTAGGATGTGAACCTGACCTCCACCATCCATTGAGATATCTTCCAGCACCACGACACCCACCACATCAACTGATCCCCCACCCCTTCCTTTATCGCTGATATCGATAGGACATTCCAGATGAAGGAACCCTATATTCAAGAGAGGACCCTAAATGAGAATTTTGATGAGCTTGATTATTCTTATTATATCCTGGTCACCTCTTACTAATTTTTATCTCTTTTTGGGAGATTAATTTTTGTACTATTTATATTCCGTTACTCACTGATGTATCATTGCTATATATTTATACATGGGATTCCATTTTCTCATTCTCTGTTAGTTGGATTATTTTCATTCCATTTATATATTATATTATCCATGTCTAGTTATTCTACCTCATCCATTGTCATTGATTCACATATTTTACCACCATATTCCCTCATACTTCAGATGAATAAACATTTAACTCACATCAAGCACTAGCCTAATGATATTTCACTAGAGATACATGCTCGGTAGATATCCCCACTATGATGAGAAAAATTGAACTTTTTACTACATGAGATTCACGATTAGTAAGATCCTGATGTAGTTAATCACAATAATCATCCACATGAGCTTGACGAAATATCCTCTAGTTCCTATATGAGGCAAAAGACTTCTGATAAGATGGATGGAACTTGATTGATCTTTTTGTCCATCCATTTTCTTGATGAAATAATTGTTAGTGCTTTATGGGAGGAAACCAATATTTGATTTGTTTTATTTATTTTATCATTATACTTAGTATTTTTTTCTTTTAATAGAATTTTTACATAGGTCACTTTGAACTACATTGTACCCCCATATCTGCATGTATCTGAGCTTTTTTTCATTTCTATTCACTATGTGAACCTACATATTTCACTACATTAATTATATTTAGAACCTATGGACTAATGTTTTATTTATTGTAGGATCTATCATTACAACACATTATGCAGGTAGCCTAAATTTGAAATCAGTATCCACCAAGTTTCCTGACAGCATGGCACTCATATAGGGAGCTCTAAATTCCTTAAATTCAATTTCTTATTGCTAATTCATTTTTTCTATGAAATATCTGTGATATTTATCCCATTATTATTTCCATGATAGTGTGGAAACTATCTCATTCTAAGTGTGGGTGATTCATTCTTGAGATTTATTGTCTATAAACTTGGATTATTTCTTGATTTATTATATCTAGGAGACATTTTACAGTGAATGTATGTTTTAAAACTATTTTTTTAAAACCATTTAAATAAAGAAAAGTAATTATTTAAATTGTTGAAATAATTTTTTTAATCTTATTTATATTCTTATAATTATTTTTGAGTTTAGTAACTTAACTCAAATTGAAAATTTTCAAATTTAATTCGGATTGACTTATTACTTGATTTTATACCCTGAATAATTATCAATTTTTATTTGTATACTCCCATTCCTAAGAGTATTCTTAACACAAAATTTCATTTTATTTTATGATAATATCTCTTGAGATACACCTAGGGAATATAAACTAATCATAACTTTCATTGAGATCTTATTGAGTCTATGATTGGACAGATAGAATTTAATATGATTGAGGAAATACATTTTGAGCCACCTTTTCCTGAGAAACACCTTAAATTTATTATTCTCTAGCCCATAGTATCCATAAATAACCATTTTAGGATGAAAAATATTTCAAGATTATTATCCCTTCCTACCCTACTCTTGGTATTATTCATGTTTATATTTTGAACAAGTGTGGGGAAATTCTTAGATGATGGACACATGATATATTTATTAAGGATATGTTCCATGGAATTTTTACTTAACAGATAGGATGTGATAAATTTTTACTTTTTTCATTTTATGGTTACCATTTTCCATTAAAAAAATATAATAATAAAAATAAAATATTTTGTGTTGTGTATTAGGAAGATCAGAAATGACTATTTCTAGACTGATGAATCCTATAATGTATCATATGTGGTTAGGGGGTGGATGTGAGATCTAACCTAAAAAATACATTCAAAAAATAGATTAAAAGAAAAGAAAATAAAAATAAAGAAACATGTTATATTTTTATACATACTTGTTATACTCATGGACCCACATTGATCTATTAGAGTATGGACAAAACTTGATTTTGGAAGATCCATTTAATTTCACTGTTCATGTTTATCTGTCAGTATAATTTAAGGATTAACCTCCTTTTGAGATTTATTTTCACTTTCTACCCACCTACCCTCATCCTCAAATTCAATTTAACCCTTTTTTATGAAGCCCTAATGATTTATTTTGTATTTGTCTTTACAAAGTGGAGATGAAAGAACTAATAAAAGCCTATGGTTTGAAATATGTATTTAGTATATGAGCATAAATATAGTTACATTTTACCCTAAGTGATGAGAGAAAATTTATTGTGAGGTAAATCTAAAAATGAGGATAGAATTTAAAGAATATTTTTGACATTTTAATTGAAATAATAAGAATTAGAATAAAGAACTAAATAGTGAGGTAATGCTTCTTTTCACTGCAAGATTGATTTTTGAGGAATGGCTTTGTTTTTTCTTAAACATAGTTTTATTTTCTAAGTTATAATACATGTTTCCTATTTTAAAAATTTTTACTTTTGGAAAAATTCTTGAGATAATTTTTGATTGAGGATAATAAGTTGTTCAAATGTGGGGGAATTTGATAATCTGAAATTATATATAGCTTTTGGATTAATTTAATTAATGATATTTCATGTTTTATTTAATAATTAATCAGGTGTGTGTTGAATTTTTTAGGGAATATGATTCCAAAACTCTGAAGGAAAAACTTTCAAAATTGTCTAAAAGTGGAATTTACACATCTTTAAACACACACATGATATGTATTCATAATTCATAACATGTATGAAGTCATGAAGAACAATACATGAACAATTTATAAGTCATTAAAAGAGTAAATTATGTTAATCTACAATACATATCATTTAACATTTTAATTCCACTTTTGGTTGAAAGTTCAAGTCATAAGAATAATCATGTCATGAGTTCCCATTACAGATCGTGAAACGAGTTGCATCCTCAAATCTCAAAGATTTTAGATGTGAAAGGTGACAGATACAAAATATATAGAGAAAAACATGGATCAAGATTACATGATCGGAGAAGTTTACACATTTTTTTAAATTACCATCTATTTATTTATAGGATGTAGATATCCACAATTTATTTTTTGGGACGATGAATTTTATTTCATTTTTCTCTTGTTTCTTTCTTCCTTTCTCTTCCAACTCAACTTTAAATAGTTACTTTTACCATTTTGATAAAATCCAAGTGTTATTGATCAATTGGAAAGAATTATTTATATCTTTCATTTCCTATTACCATTCCAACATCCATTTTACATTTCCTTTTACATTCAACAACATACACACACAACATTATTTCTTGTTTACTCTTTCAAGTAAGTGTTTTGTTGAATTAAAAATTGTTTGGATTACAAACTACTTGATTCTTAATCCCTTAATTTAAATCTATCTTATTTAAACTATTTTATTAATATTCAAAGAATTTATGTGATTTTTTATATGATTTCCATTATTACCATCATGAGTGGATAAACGACATAGGGTAAGGGTCGAGAGTAAGGGTTGTTCTAAATTTAATGAATCTATAAACTGAAATTTGGTAACCCTAAGGATAGTAATTAGGTTAAAAAATAATTTCTTTATTCAATTATTTTATGAAATTCTGACCATGGGAAGTTTAAATGAATGAACCTAACCTAATTAGGGTATAACATACAATAACCACAAGCCTATGAAACTTTCTACTATATAATCTAGGCTTAATGTATCTAATTTGTTAGCTATATATAGAATAAAGAATAGTTTCACCTTAGATTGGACTAGTTGGTTTGACCATAATCAACTAGTGCCATATACACTTATTTATAGCCTAAGCCTTAGAAATATCCCAATTTAGGACCAATATTTACATTTTTATCTAAAACATTGAAATTGAGCTTGATCCCCATCTTCTTCCTAAATATGAAAATCCATGTCAATAACATTAAATGAATCCCAAACTCAAATCAACTTGTGAGGACTCCGACATAAAGGGTTAGATTTATATGGTTCCTTATCTTCCTATATTTCCCTGTGGGTTCGACCCTACACTGCCACTATACTATTCCATTATAACAAGTGCAGTTTGGGATAAGAGAAATTCTAATATGATCACTGACCATGTGAATTAAATGATGTGTGTGGGATCATTTGGTCACATTATCTACATAAGTTTATTATCACTAATTATTCTCTATTGGAGCCTCTAAAAACAATGTTTGAGCTAAAAGGATCCATTAACATCACTAGGTATAAAAAAGGGATTCATTTTGGGAAAATTGGATTGCGACTCGATAATAAAACTATAGATGAAGTAGTGATGAGACATGTCATACAGTAAATAAAACTCTATGATTCTGATTTATAAGCCCCAATTGTAGAATCCATCCTTCCCCTTTCTCAGTTGTTATAAAAAACTAGGTATTTCTCTGATACCTTATCATATAAAAAATAACCTCAGACAAAAAAGTGAAAGGAACTCATCTTCTACCCCTTGAAACTATCCACTTTGTGTGACAATGACTCACCCACATAACTTTAAATAAAATCACAAGAGAACATGTATTGGTGGGGGAGGCTTCCATCTTCTTTTTATTCCCAAATCCATTTCAAACATCACAAAAAAGGGTTACACCAATAACATGCATCACCTTAGATAAGTCTTTCTACCAGGACCACTATCATGTGGGGTCCCAACCAGACATAACAATCACACCATAGGATCAATCTAGTACTCTAACACTTGGGGTGGGGTGGGGGGGGGGGTGGGGGGTCTGATTCACCATGAAACTTAGGTGGTATTTTTATATGAAAACTTTGAGTGAACTCAACATAGGTACATAATCTATTGGTACCACCAAAAATAACTGCTTTTGAACCTAACAGGAAGTATCCACCTGAGTTTTTGTAGGTGGATCAACATACTGCTTAATGAGGGTAGAAACCACTCACCATCCACCTAGAGGAATATCCACCCATACAAGTCTCTAAATTGAATCCTCCTCAGAAACCATATCATAATTGTGATCCTCATATATAATTCTAGACAGTTATCATCATGGAAAAATCTAGCACTTGCGAAGACACACCATAGTCAAAAATAGTATATCTAGGGATCTAATTCAAGAAAGAAATGGAAATTACAACCCATTTCTATATGATTCATGTATATTTATTTTCCTTTCAACAAGTATCTATATGTGTCAAGTCAACAAGTAGGTTATCAGATTTTAGGTGAATGGATACGTTAGCCACCACACCATCACTAGGTTCCTTGGAATGAGATCCAAAATCAAGACACTTTAAAAATATTTCCCTAATTCCAAAACCAAAACACACAACTAGACAATATCCAAACTCTGGTCTTAAGAATAAATTCCTCTAATACCACTCTGTGATATCATGATGCATCAGAGATCACCTATCCAGTTGTAAATTGAAAATGATACCTTAAGCCGACATTTAATAGGCTAGGGGTTGGAGACTATCACCATGTAGGCATAACACACACATGGTATGCCTTAAACTAAATTACTTACACACACACACACACATATCTCCATACACCATTACAATGAGGAAAAGATAAAAAAAATTGATACAGTAAATTCATGCATAATATGTAACCGACATCAGAGTATAATAAAGGGACAATAAATATAAGAGGTACAAATAAAATACCACCAAATCTAAAAATATATTCTAAAATAGTAATAAAAGGGGTACTACTATCAAAATAAGACCACTGAAACCATTCGTGATTAGTCTAGAATAACTAATCCCCACCCTCTCCTTATCCTCCTAGTACTTCATCAAAATGGTCTATCATCTTCATAAGACATGAAATATGCATGCTAAAACCATGTAGGTTGGAGTATAAACATACTCAGTAGGAAACCTTGAAATCACCAACTATAAATCATTAAAGAGAGAGTCATCTATGAATATAAAAGATAAAGGAACTTTAATATAGCCATTATTACAAAACTATAAATGAATTTATGGTTCTTAATAGGATGGTTGTTTCCAATATCTATAATCATCTGAATGGTTTTTTCAAATTCTTCTAGAAATATCCTATTCTAGGATGGATTAAAATTAATGTTGATGGCGTATGAAAAGGTAAAATGGGTCCTATGGGTTTTGGTTCTATTTTTTATAACCAAAATGGAAGGGGCATTGGATGTTTCTATGGTTATTATGACATATCCTCATCCCTAGAGGATAAAATTCTCAGAATTATTAATGTGGTTTCCTTTGTAATACAAAAAACATGGGACAATATTTTTCTTGAAAGTGACTCCACCACTATCTTCCAAGCTGTTCAGAATGGATGATCCATATGTCATAAAATATCATAGCCAGATGGATGGAATGCATATTATTCCTTTTTGGATTCAAGTATATCATCACCCATTATTTCTAGGAAGATAACTTAGTGATAAACATGATTTCAAATAAAGGAATAAAAAATGAGCTTACATGGTTATATGAATTAACATCTAATATACTATTCCTATTTGAGAATCATTGTAATAAAATATACTCTTTCAGAATTATAAAAACTATTTATTTTTTCAATAAATCAGTCATGGAATCTTTGTCCAAGACATGAAACTTCTAAAAAAATAAAGGAAAAGTAATTAACAAGATAACCTAGATATTCTGAAAGGTATAAAAAAGTCTAAAGGTATGGTTATATACTGACTACCTGTAACGTCCCGGTTCCGGGTGCCACTCAACGGGTGCCCCGAACCCTGTTCACCGCATGACCTCAAGCGCATTTCCCCAAACGTCAGAGGCTACTGACTAGCAGCGAGGGCCCAGGTCTGATAGTGAGGAAACTATGCCCTCATTTGTCAAAGTGTATCACAGTGGAATAAAGTAAAAAGCATGCAACAACAACAGAAGCAATAAACCATACACATTTAAGATAAAAAACTGCAGTAAAAACAACCAACAATCATATATATATAATGTTGATGAAACATGCCTCAAGTTCTAAGAAAATAGTCAGAACATGTTACAAATCAATACAATACGATACATAGTACATCAAAACAAAACAAAATAGCCGGTAGCATCACGAGCCTATGCTCGGTCCCATGCACCCCTACTCCTTAGCAGTAATCAATTACCTGTATAGGGACCCTTGACCTTATCCACACCTATAGAAACGTGATCTGTTTGGGCCGAAAAGTATGACCCAAACAGGGTGTGAGAAATAATCTCAGTAGGCACCCACCAAAGCCCCGTGCCCAACTGTGTGTAAAAATGAAACAAAAGTGTGAAAAATTAAATTCAATAACTAATAAGTACTCAAAAGTAACTAACTTTACCAGTTATATTTACATTTAACATTCATTTCATTATTTATTATTAAGAAACCACCGTAGTGAATTTCTATGTAAACAGTCAGTGTCCTCAGACGCGCAAACCCTTACCCTCAGGTAAAGAGTATCTAAACACAGAAATCTGCCCACATGCATGTCTAATATTGCCCACAGATGTACGAGGTGTCGCCCACAAGCATAGAATCAACTGCCCATAGGCACAGAAGAAGTTTCCCACAAGCTAAGTAGTACATTTCCCATAGGCTAGTCACAACACTACCCTCAGGATAAACAAGTAACTAGGCCATGCCCAACATGTAAACAAGAAATACACATGAAATTACTCTCAAGGAAATTCTATAATCATTATTATAAAGGCATACCCTTGGGTATCCTGGACAAACGGCTAAATAGAAGAACGCACCCCCGGGGTGGTCCTGGATCCAAGAAGCGATCCCAAAAAGCATTTTAAAAATCACATTTAATTACCTATACAATTCTAGGTATTTAAACAGCCAAGGCCTCAGCCACACGATACCCCAACATGGGTTTGTGGCAAAACAATTCACACAAACGCACAACATTTGGAAATTAAACACCAAGCCACCTACCTTAAACACCCACGAACGATATACGTGAACGTCGATTCCAGAAACGCCCAAGAAAGTAATAGATCTGAGGTAAAAGAATTCTCATTCAACCTCAAATAACTTCCATTATAGGAAGAATTGGCAAGAACTACGGAAGAAGATGGGAGGGCTTACCCGTGGGGTTCCAACGTGATCAACAGAAGCGGAAACGGATTCCCGGCGCTCGATCTGGAGATCCTCGAAGATTAGGCCATCCCCTCCCAAGCTCCCGTCCGGTTCTAAGCCAATCCTGTGAATAGGGTTGGCTACTGACCATTTTAAGAGAAAAAAAACAAATTACACGACGTGTACTTTTGACTACACGGCGTGTAATTTCCTCATTTAATTGTTCCTATGGAGGAACCGCCAAACTGTTCATCCGTCGACATGAGTACATGGTGTGTATTACCGACTACATAGTGTGTACTGTCGCCCAGATGGCGGCTACTCCCACGACCTTACTGTTTCATCTGCCAACTGACTACACGGCGTGTAAAGGACCACTACACGGCGTGTAGTTGGTTTTTACACCCTTAGTCGCCAAAAAGGCTACACACCCTGTGTACTCATCCCACATGGCCAAAAGTACATAGTGTGTGGAAAAGTACACGGTGTGTTGTCTTAAAATTTAGGATTTTACCCATTTTCATTATTTTCTCAAAAACACTTAAGGAAAAGAGGAAAAAATAAACCCATACCTCAAAAATAAGAACTGGGTTCTTAAAAACTTCCCCCCTTAAAGCAATTCATCCCTGAATTGACCTTCCAAGGCTGGTGAAGATATAGCCGTGAACAACTCCAGCCACTGAGCTTGTACATCAGTCTCCCGCTCCCAGGTTTCATCCTACACTCGACCATCCTGCCATAGCACCCATATGAGAGGAATTGACCAGCCTCGGAGAAACTTCGTGCTCCTATCAACAATACGAATAAGGTGCTCCTCAAAGGACGCATATGCCTCAAGCTCAACCTCCTCGGGCTGAAAGACATGAGACAGGTCTGAATGATAGCGACATAACTGAGATACATGGAAGACGTCGTGCATGGCTTTGTACCTCTGTGGTAACTGCAACTGATAGGCAACCAGCCTGACTCTCTCTAGAATCTCAAATGGCCCCACGTACCTCGGTGAAAGTTTACCCTGTCTCCTGATCTGCCTGTGTCCCAACCTCGGCAAAACATGCAAGGAAACCTGATCCCCGACCATGAACTCCAAGGGCTGTCTGCGGCGATCAACATAAGATTTTTTATGAGACTGTGTGGTATCCATCTGCTTCTGAATCAACTGGACCTGCTTAGAAGTCTCCTACATGAGACATGGTCCCGGTAAAGCTAACTCACCTGCCTCTAACCAGCACAAGGGTGATCGACATGGCCCACTATATAAACCCTCGTAAGGTGCCATCTCTATAGTTTCTTGGAAACTATTATTATAGGAAAAATCGACTAGGGGTATATTATTTTCCCAAGAGCCCCCAAAGTCTAGGACGTATGAACACAGTATGTCCTCTAGCACCTGTATTGTATGCTCTGACTGACCATCGGCCTGAGGGTGGTAAGCTGTGCTCAGAAGCACCTGTGTACCTAGTGACCTATGAAAACTCTGCCAGAAATGAGACGTAAAACAGGTGTCCCTATCTGAAACGATAGAACGAGTAACCCCATGAAGACGTACGACCTCTCGGATATACAACCTTCCGAGATCATCAACACCGAAGGTCTCCCTGATCGTAAAAGAGTGATCTACCTTTGTGAGTCTGTAAACAACAACCCAAATGACATCATTTCCTCGAGGTGACCTCGGAAAACCAGTCACGAAGTCCATCACGATATCATCCCATTTCTACTCCAGGATGGGTAACTAATGTAACAGTCTGGATGACCTCTGATGCTCCACCTTCACCTGCTAACAGGTGGAACATCTCATAACAAAACTAGCTATCTCTCTTTTCATACCCGGCCTCTAGTACTGATGTCTCAAGTCATGGTACATCTTGGTAACTCTGGGATGAACTGCCCAAGATGAAGCATGAAACTCCCGCATCATCTCCTCATGTATATCCCATGGAACCCATAATCGTCCATGGAAACACAATAATTCATCATCGCCTATCGTCCAACCAGGAGAAGGGTCCTCACTTGCCACCGACTCCCATAGAACTAGGCCTTCTGAATCAGATATCAATCTCATACTCACTTTATCCTGGAGGGTAGAGGTCACAACTAAAGATGAAAGATAGGTCTTCCCATGATTGTCATGCACCTCCAAATGCATCTCAGAGAACATATCCATCAGCTTCCATTCACCACTGGCCTCCTGCAATGCCTGTATCTGAGTCTTCCTGCTCAGTGCATCTGGTCCATCCAAAAGTGGCACTTTGAGAGCTTAGCATATAGATGATGCTCTCTCAGTGTACTCAATATGATCTCAAGATGGGTGGCATGGTCGTGTTGAGTGTGAGAGTACACCAAGATATAATCCATGAATACTACCACAAAAGAATACCGATAGGGATGGAACACACGATTCATCAGATCCATGAAAACTTCTGGTGCGTTCGTGAGTCCGAACGGCATAACCGTATACTCATATAGACCATAACTACTCCTGAAAGCTATGAGAGGTATATTAGATGGTCTAACGCTCAACTGATGATATCATGATCTCAAGTAAATCTTAGAGAACACTCATTCTCCATGAAGTTGATCAAAAAGATCATCAATCCTTGGCAAGGGATATCAGTTCTTGACCATCAGCTGGTTCAAATTCTGATAATCCACACAGAGTCTGAGGGTACCATCCGCCTTCTTCGCAAAAAGGACCGGAGAACCCCAAGGATAAGTACTGGGTTGGATAAAATCCTTTGCATGTAACTCCTCTAACTACCTCTTGATCTCCTGAAACTTAGGCGTGGCCATCCTATAAGGAGGAATGGACACCAGTGCTGCTCCTAGCACAAGGTCAATAGATAAATCCACCTCACGCTCCGGAGGAAGACCAGAAAATTCGTTCGGGAAGACATCCCTGAAACGATCAACCATTGAAGGGAAATCTTTATGAAAAGTCCCCTAGTCGTCCAGATATAAACTCGCAATCTGGGCTGTGACTCAACCTCACCCACGATGCTCTGGTCCAGCTCGACTCGCCTGAACATCCCATTTGCCCTTGTATAGAAACACTCCACCCTATGGTAACGTGAAACTCACCCTACGACGATAGCAATCCACAAAGGCTTGAAAGGGAACCAACCAGTCTATCCTGAGAATGAAATCATAGCTCGTTATCTCCAAGACATAGAGGTCCCAAAGGAAGTGACACCCGCCAAACTCAAGGGGGGCACTCCTTGCACTGACGCACACTAGCCGTTCTAGTTCCCAATGGAGTGTCTAGCGTCATAACAGCAGAAGAAGAAGAGACATAGAGCCCAAGGCTCTCCGCAACGGGTACAGATATGAAACTATGTGTAGAACCCATATCGAAAAGGACTGAAGATAAAACAGAAACTACTAGAATAGTACCTCTGATAGTAGTAGGTCCGAGATCCGACTCCTGTTAGGTCTGTTTCACTTCATATGCCTACCCAGTGCCGCGACCCTGCGATATAGCCTGGCTACCCTGAGCTGTCTCACCCTGCTGCCTCTAAGATCCTGGTGTTTGGATACCACGACCATGACCACCATCCCAGCTTGCACGCCCAGACGTATTCCAGTTTCCCGACTGGTAAGAAGCTGCTGGTCCTTCCCCCGCACGCGGAGTCTTCACAGAACCACTCTCACTAGCCACTGGTGGAAATGCCCTGCAAAAGCGCTGCAGATGACCCATCATGCCGTAAGCCCGACATTCCACTGGGTCTCGTGGACACTAAGGTCGCTTGTGCCCCTCCTTACCACACTAGTAGCACATGACCTGGCCACCTGAAACATTCTTCTGGCTGGTACTACCACCCTGAGAAAAGTCCATATATCTATTCCTCTTTCCAGTAGAAATAGTACCAGAAACTGGTACTGAACCGCCCTGGCCCACACCACTAGATTTTCGCAGGTTCTTCTCTTTAATCAGCACCTAGTTCACAATAGAATATACTGAAGGCAACCTGAAAACATTAACCAGTGCTCAGATTTCATATCTAAGACCATCCTCAAAGCATCTATCTCTCAACGTCTCATCACCCACCAAAACGGGTGCAAAATGCTGAAGCTCGGTGAAACGAGTAGAATAATCCATCACTGACATAACGCCCTACTGCAGATTCATGAACTCTCGAGCTCGATCTACCCTCAGTGTCTCTGGGAAGAAGAAGTCATAGAAGGCTATCTGGAAATCTTTCCATGCCATGTCTCTGTGATGTTATGACTGGGTGATAACATCCCACCACCTCTTGGCAGAATCACGCAACATATACGTCGCGAACTTTACCCTCTGCCCTGGAGGCATCTCTAGGTGCTCAAAAATAGTATGCATCGACCCTAGCCAAGACTCCGCATCCTGTGGTACTCCATCCCCTGAAAACGTAGGCGAATGCTGCTGCTGGAAGATACGAGTCAGCTCGGCCATAGATGTGGAAGCCGACGGTGCTCCCTGAAAGGTCTGCATGAACCGCATAAAGCCTTCGCGGAACTGCGCCTCCACGCCTGTGTTCGGTGTTACGACTGGTGCCGCATCTAGCTCTACTGGAGGATCCACTAGTAGCCCATGGCCCACTATCTTTGGAGTATAATAGTTTCCGCTCTCCTGGCGAACAACGCGTGGTCGTCTCGGCTGCATGACTCTACAAGGTCAAACGCACACCTTAGATCAATATTATCATATTCTGAAAATGAAGGAACCAAAATGGGAACAGGAGGAAGAAGGCATTAAAAATTTTCACAACAAGACTACACGGCGTGTATAATGACTACACGACATGTAACTGTTTTCCCTTCCCCTGCCCGGGTCCTTCTACATGGCCTAGCCACACAGCTCCCGTTAAACAAAACTACACGACGTGTATATAACCTACACGATGTGTATGGTGTAATTTTCCAACTGCCCATGTTGTTTGTGACACGGACGACTACTCAGCTTAAACTACATGGCGTGTTACACCTGCACACGGCGTGTACACTACCCTGTTTCCCGGCCACACGGTTAGGTCCACACGGTCTATCACTGGTCAAGACTACACGGCGTGTCCCACAGGTACACGACATGTAGTAGACGAGCTTCGCCAACCCGTGTTGTTAGTTACACGGCCGGACACACGGCTCACACTACACGGCGTGTTCCATATGGACACGGCGTGTACACGAAAGGATTACACCGACCCATGTTGTTAGTTACACGGCCGGATCCCAGGTCAGACTACACGGCGTGTTCCATAATGGACACGGCGTGTATGTCTTAAGGTCTCCTCCGTCCGTGTTGTTAGTTACACGGGCGGACTCCGGGTCAACACTACATGGCGTGTACATCCGGTACACGGCGTGTTCGCCCCAAGAATTTCCCTTCCCCGTGTCCCTGCCCACACAGTCTATGACACGGGAAGGACTACACGGCGTGTACTTAGGATACACAGTGTGTACTCTAAAAGTTTTATTTTATTCCCGAACAGAAGAACATACACAATGTGTTTAAGGCACTAAACGGTGTGTATACTGGGTTTTCGGACAGTATGCCTCAGAAAATTCTCCGCAACCCAAAAAATACTGAAAAAACAACACCTAAGTACCAAATTCCGATCCGCGAGGGCCCATACTCCCTGAGAATCAATGTTTGACATCTTATATGTGTTATAACTGGATAAATCGTCAATGATACACCAAATTTCGGTCAATGAGGGTCCATACTCAACAAAAACCAAAGTTTGGTGTCCATTCTATTAACAGACTCACACAATAATACCATATCAAACAGTAGGTATCTATCAAAGCAGCTGTCACAACAGCATGCTTGTACTAGCACACTATATATCATAACAACATTCAATTTCTAATGCTCCTACATGGCATGGAACTATGCATGGCATGTGATTTATAGAATGTGCCTAAATGATGCATGAGATGTCATACCCTCATCTCATCGGGTTGAAACTAAATAGAACCCATGAATAAAATATAAACAACACAATATAAGTGCGTCACCCAACGGTGAAAATCAGATCAACTATAAATTGAAAAATCAAGAAAATTGCAATATGAGGTAAATTGGCTTTTCCCTATACACGGGTTAGCTATGCCTGGGCACAGCTTATTACCAACTACCATTCTCGTCCTATCCCTGACTAAGGCTCCAAATAGTAAGTCAAAGAAAAGAACCCCTTTGATACCACTTTGTAACGTCCCGGTTTTGGGTGCCACTTAACGGGTGCCCTGAACCCGGTTCGCCACGTGACCTCAAGCACATTTCCCCAAACGCAAGAGGCTTCCGACTAGTAGTGAGGGCCCAGGTCTGATAGTGTGGAAACTATGCCCTCATTTGTCAATGTGTAGCGCAGCGGAATAAAGTAAAAAGCATACCAAAACAGCAGAAGCAATAAACCATACACATATAAGATAAACAACTGCAGTAAAAACAACCAACAATCATATATATATAATGTTGATGCAACATGCCTCAAGTTCTAAGAAAATAGTCAGAACATGTTACAAATCAGAACAATACGATACAGAGTATAGCAAAAAAAAAAAACAAAACAGTCGGTAGAATCACAAGCCTAAGCCTGGTCCCATGCTCCCCTACTCATTAGCAGCAATCAAGTACCTGTATAGGGACCCTTTACCTTATCCACACCTGCAGAAACGTAATCTATTTGGGCCGAAAAGCATGAGCCAAACAGGGTTTGAGAAATAATCTCAGTAGGCACCCACCAAAGGCCCGTGCCCAACTGTGTGTAAACATGAAACAATAGTGTGTAAAAGTAAATGAAATAACTAAGAATTACTCAAAAGTAACTAACTTTACCAGTTATATTTCCATTTAACATTCATTTCATTATTTATTTTTAAGAAACCACCGTAGTGAATTTCTATGTAAACAGTTAGTGTCCTCAGACGTGCAAACCCTTACCCTTAGGTAAAGAGTATCTAAACATAGGAATATTCCCATAGGAATGTTGAATATTTCCCACAGGCATACGAGGTGTCGCCCACATGCACAAAATCAATTGCCCACAGGCACGGAAGAAGTTGCCCACAGGCTAGTCACAACACTTCCCTTAGGCTAAACAAGTGACCGGGCCATGCCCAACATGTAAACAATAAATACACATGAAATTCCTCTCAAGGAAATTTTATAATCATTATTATAAAGGCATACCCTCTGGTATCCTGGCCAAATGGCTAAACAGAGGAACGCACCCCCAGGGTGGTCCTAGATCCAATCAGCGATCCCAAACAGCATTTTAAAAATCACATTTAATTACCTACGAAATTATTGGTATTTAAACAGCCAAGGGCTTAGCCACAAGATACCCCAACACGGTTTCGTGGCACAAAAATTCACAGAAATGCACAATAGTTGGAAATTAAACACCAAGCCACCTACCTTAAACACCCACAAAAGATATACGCAAACGTCGATTCCAGAAACACCCAAGAACGTCATAGATATGAGGTAAAATAATTCTCATTAAATCTCAAATAACTTCCATTATAGGAAGAATTGGAAAGAAATATGCAAGGATATGGGAGGGCTTACCCGTGGGGTTCCAACGTGATTGACGGAAGCAGAAACGAATTCTCGGTGCTCGATCTGGAGATCCTCAAAGATTCGGCCATCCCCTCCCGAGCTCCCGTCCAGTTCTAAGCCAATCCAGTGAACAGGGTTGGCTACTGCCCATTTTAAGTGAAAAAAACAAAGTACAAGGTGTGTACTTTTGACTACACGGTGTATACTTTCCTCATTTAACTATTCCTCTGGCAGCACCGCCAAACTGTTCATCCGTCGACATGAGTACACGATGTGTATTACCGACTACACGACGTGTACTGTCACCCAGCTGGCGGCTACTCCAACAGCCTTACTATTTCGTCTACTGACTGACTACACGATGTGTAAAGAACCACTACATGGTGTGTAGTTGGTTTTTACACCCTTAGTCACCAACAAGGCTACACACCCTCTGTACTCATCCCACGCGGCCAAAAGTACATGACGTGTGGAAAAGTACATGACATGTAGTCATAAAATTTAGGATTTTCCCCCATTTTCCTTATTTTCTCAAAAACACTTAAGGAAAAGTGGAACGAAGAAACTCGTACCTCAAAAATAAGAACCGGGTTCTTACACTACCATCCTAGGATTCGACTAAAGACTCAAAGATAACATCCTTATGAGTTAACTCAGTAATAAGATTTATCTATACCGATGATACTATTCTGAGAGGAAACACTCATCAATTATTTCTATGAATAATAACCAACTAAACTAATTGGGAATATGTCATATACTCATTTGATCAGAGTAAAAATTACCAGAAGATAACACATGTTGATAAACAAATAGGGGATCACACCCATGGATAATGGGGGAAAACTAACCCTAACTAGATTAATGTAATTGAAAGGGAATAAAATGTCTCAACACATAGTTTATGTGATATATAGCCCTACCTATGGAGAAGGATGTGAATGGCGATCAAACCCCTGGGCCTTATATAGGTATACATGTTATAGTTAGCTTAAGGGATCTTATGTCTAATGATGAAGATTAGATACCGCACTAAAACATCATAGAGGTGGAATGAGAAAACTCACTCTATAATAATCGAATGAGGGAACACACCCACAATAAATATGGTTTTAAGGAACTCACCCTAGATTATAACAAAACTAATATAAGAAGAACAAGGGTGTTAACTTTCCCTATAAGAAGTACATGACATTTCCCATGGTGTAATATCTCAAAATTTGATTCCAGGTATGTTCTTTGGTTATTGATATTTTTCCTTCTTCTCTTCCTTATTTTTTCACTGATCATAGTCCATATAAAGGATTTTGGTCTTTCAAAAACATATGGAAGCTTAAATTTATGTTTTTGGAAACTAACTACAAAAGTGGTGGTACTATTCTTTAACACTCAAGACCACACTGAAGAGTAGTTGGATATGTTGTGGAGGTAGTGGATGCACCGTAGTGGTATTATATTGGTTGAGGAAACACCAAATAGTAAATGGATATGTCATAGTGGCTGTGACCTCTAGAGGCCACATTGTAGACTTCACTACAGAGGGTTAGTTGGGAAGGGATAGACTTTGGTATCTTAGATTATTCCACAAATCCTTTTCATAATTAGTTATATAAAACTACGAACACTCAAGTTTTAGGAGTTTTGGTTTTAATAGTAAATTTTTAGGATTAAATGGTTGCCATGTTTTTAGTTTTAGGAGGGTTAATTAGGCAGATTTCAATGGGAATAAAATTGATAAAAATACCAAATCACCCCCTTCACGTTGTGTTTGTTTCTGAGTTCTGAATGACTATTATGGAGCTAAATCCACACCGTAGTTTTAGTCCTACACCATTTTAGTTCAAGTTCTAGTGAGGTTTTACACTGTAGTCTCCCACATTACACCATAGGGGTCATGTTCTAATTATTCCCACACAAAAATTCCATTTATTTCACCATGGTGGTCTCTTCCAATGCATCACTACACCGTGATCTTCAACCCATGCCGTAGTGTTTGATTATGTGTTGTAACACCTTGCTTGTTCCATGGAGCCTCCTAAATTTCTCGAGTCTTCACTTATTCCTCCTTGAAAATCCATCATTAGGTTCTTGCAATATTATTATCAAGGTAGGTGGTTCTAAAATCTATTCTTATTATTTTAATCCTTTGATGCTTATGTTTTTTAAATTCGTTTTCAAATCAATTTATAAATCTTGAGTTATATTTTATTAAATGGAATTTGATATGGGATAGGTGTGATGAAATGTTATTGACAATGATTGATTATTTATTTTTAGAAATAATGTTCTTGAATTGAAAGTATGAAACTTGATAGGTTCTTTGATTAAATTAAAAGGTATGAGGTATTTATGATTTGAAATGTGATGTTTCACTAAATTTTGATAAAAACCATTTGATTTTGGTTTTTAGAAATGAATGGAATGAATTTTTAAGAAAAAAAAAATTAATGTTGGTTTTTGAAAGAATGATATGAGTTTGTGATAAATATGTATTGATGTTGGTATTTAAAATGAATGACATGTTTTGAAATTCGAATCAGGGCCAAATGAAACAAATATAGAAATTATTTTTGAATTAATTTTATCCCATTATAAATTTTTGGATTTAACTTGAACCACAAGGTAGAATTGGTAGTTTAGTGGGAAGGAAACATTCTAGGAAAGTATTAGCTCTACCTGGAAATGGATTAACAATAAAAAAAACTAAACTACTTGAGGTAAGGGAGACTATCTCTAAGGGATCTTCTCCCTTTCATCCTTAGGGATGTTCCTCATGTATTTTGGAATATTTACTTCCCTAATATGCATGAGAATCCTTAATTATACTAACCATGGGTCTCTTAACCATGGTGATATGATTGTAAATGAATTTTCATTCCTTAGGATATAAAATTTTAAATATTTTAAATTTAATGGGAATTATAATTCATTTTTCTCTCTTTTTATAAATGTTATATTCATGCCTACTTGATAAATATTACTGTTTATATATTCTTTTATGGGGAAGTTATCGTACCTAGTTTAGTGTAATCATTTGGAATGTTTTTTTGATAAAATTTTGATATGAACCATGAAAATGATTCCATGCCATGTTTTATTTAAATTAATAATAAATGGTTGATCTATCATGGAATGATTATGAAATGATTGGTCAAATTCTACTAGGTCTGTAGCCTACACCCTACCTTTTCCTTCTGAATTTTTTTAATTTCTTATACTAGGTCCAAGGTAAAGGAAAGGAACCACTTGGTGGTGGAGAGTGTACCTAACTTTTGGAAACATCAAGAGTTGGAAACACATGATGGAGATTTTGAACACAAGTTATGATAGGTTATTTTTTCATCATTTGGACTTATATCAGGGTGCTAGGAACCTTTTTCACCCATGGAGTGTTTTTCATACCAATATTTTTATTGTTTTGTTATCCACTAATTTTCATTTAATTTTAAATTTTATGGTCAAATAACCACCTATTTAATTTTTTTTGTGCTTATTACCATTCCACAAGGATTGGGAAAACCCTTAAGGTAATTCTAGGATCATCTCAGGTACCGTTTAGGCTATTTATCTAGGTTGGTTCATGATTGATTGGTATTATATGATTTTTAGCCTCCTCTTTAATGTCACTATATAGTTTGGGATAATATTATTGGGACTTAATAGGTATGTTACAAGTGAGTTCCTAACAAGATCTCATCATAACAACATTTAATTTACCATGAGTTATTGGGGAATGTATATTTGAGGAAAATAAATATTTTTATTCTATAGTTTTACTATGATTTTATTTGTATTTTATATAATCATATTGAATCCCTATTGATAGAGTTACTAATATCATGTATTCCAATTCATATAGTACCATTACCTCAATAATATGTTTGAAAAGACCCTGAAAGGGAGTTGCTGATGAACCATAACAAGTAAAGATTCTATTTTATCAGAACCATGTAGAGGCTATTGTGTGTGTGGTCTAAGCTCTAGGATATATAGATGAACATATTACCAATCGAGATGCATAGGTTGTACCCTAGAGTGATGATAAAAAAGATTAATACCTAAAGTTTCTTTGTCTCAAACATATATCTTTCTAAGGTTCTAATGATCCTTATGAGGTGTAGAATTAGTTAAATAATGTTGAGTATCTCTTTGAGTTATTGTAGTTTCTTGATTCTATTAAGGTGAAATGTAATTCTTTCTAGCTTGAAGGGACTAGATAAAGGTGATGAGTCATGATCGTTGAGATTGGGAAGAATGTGGGCTTAGAGTAGAAAGACGTCAGGTATCTTTTCATGGATAAGTTCTATCTAGAGTTGATGGTGTTGGATAAATTTATGGATTTCCTTAAACTTTAGCATTGTAACCAATCTTTGACCCAATATTCCTATCGCTTTGCTGAGAATTTTCACTTCTCACCTAAGGTGGTATCGAATGAGAATCCTAAGGCTCAAATATTTGAGATGGGTCTTTGAATAGATACAATCCGAAGTTTTTATTCTAAAAATCACCTAATATACTAATGTTATTATTAGATACATGATGGTGGATCTTAACTTGGATGGAAATTCATCGTTGATGGGAGTTTCTCCAACTATTAGTGGTAGTTTTAGTAGTCCCTTTATAGGTAAGATAAAGAAGTATTGGTCTCATGGTAGAATTATGGTAGGGTATATTATCAAATTAAATCTACTAAATCATCTAAATTATTTGATAAATATAATCTTACATGATTTTGGCATGTTATGGATGGGAACATGGATCATACTTTCTGATAGGAACCAAATAATTACAGTTCTTATGGATTTTGAAGACATTTTGAGAGGCTTTGTCATGTTTTTACCTCTCTATGTAGTGGTATGGGATTGTTAGTTCTGATAGGATGTGTAACATAGTAAAATTATACAAGAATAAAGGGGTTTAAATATCAGTATTTAGGAATGAATATTCTTCACATAGTGTATGAATCTATAGTGGAAGCCAATGTGAGACCTATGCAGTGAGAGGTTCCATTTCCATTGATTCATATTTAATGTCTGATTTAATTGATACTAGAACCTCTCATTCCTTCATATCTACCCATATTTTGGAATTTATAAATCTTCCTATAGATCTCATTCCTTATGTTATGGAGATTGACTCAACTCTCAAGATAAATAAAGAGATTGGTCTCTGATGCCCTTCTTATGCTTTCACTTTGTTTAAAGTTGATCTTTCTTGGGACTTTTTTTTGGTTATGGATATAAAATCACTGGATATCATTATCAGGATGGATTTATTGATCTACCATAAGGTACATATTGACTATTATCACTGATTGGTTTACTTTACTTTCATAGATAGAGCGATTCATGACTTTTGGGGAGAATGTGACCCGAGGTTGAGTCAATCCAGACCACCACTATAGGATTTGGTTAAGATCACATCTATTTTTTTTTATTTTGAACTAACGTATGGACCTATAAACAGTGTACTTACTCAGTATTTGTTTATTTTCCTGATGTTTTTCCATTTTACTTCTTAGTTTTTCCACTGGTTAGAGAGGTATAATTTTCCATCGACTTGGTACGAGGTACCCAGTCTATCCCTATTCCCTCATACAATATTTAACCATCAGAACTGAAGTAGTTGAAAACATTATTGGATGATATTTTTCCAATTTCTTTATTCGAACTAATGTTTCACCCTATTAAGTACCCATGATATTTATTAATAAAGATGATAAGACACTTTTTCTTTTTGTTGAATATCAAAATATCAATCGGATCACAGTAAAAAATTAGTTTCCATTGCCTCATATTGATGAATTTTTTGACCTACCTAAAGGGGAAAAGTGTTTATAAAATATTTTTCTCAAGTTTAGCTGTCACTTGGTTAGGATTAAGGGGTTTAACATTACCACATTTTTCTTCGTAATTAGGTATCACCATTATTATTATCTTATTATTAATTTTTGGCATAACCAATGCTCTTGCAGTGTTCAGGGAATAAATGAACATGATTTCACATTATTACCCTTATTAATTTGTTTTGGTCTTAATTGATGACATCTTGGTTTACTCTAAGACTAAAGAGAACCATGTACATCATTTGATAGAAGTAATTGACATCTTGAGAAACCACAAACATTATGACAATATTTCTAAATTCAAATTTGGGATGTGAGAAGTAAAATTTTGGATACATGTGGTTTCTGAAAATGGAATCTCAGTTGATCCTAAGAAGGTGAAAGCTGATATGACCTAAGAGGAACCAAAAAAATGCCTTTGATATTTGGATATTATTGGGATTGGTATGATATCATCACCATTTTTTGATAGATTTCTCTAAGTAGGATTCTATGATGACCACTCTTACTCGGAAGGGAGTAAAGTTTGTTTGGGATTGGAAATGTCATGTTTCTTTTAATGAATTAAAGCATAAAAAACTTCAACTCTTGTTTTTAATCTTCCATAAGTTGATCAGATATTTGTTGGATTTTAATGCATTGGGTTCAAGTTTGGGATGTGTTATTATGCTAGGATATCATGTGGTAGTGTATGGTTCTCATTATCTTTAGCCTCATAAAAAGAACTATCCCACACATGTTCTTGAAATCATAGACGTGTTGCATGATTTGAGTTGTTTGTGTAATTAAATTCTTGGTGAAACTTTTACCATCTAATTTGATCATAAAATTTTGAGTTAGATATTCTTCAAAAAAATATTTAAACATTTGATAGAGATAGTGGGTGGAGTACCTACAAGACTTTGATTTCAAAATTACCTACAGTCTTGGTAAGGGGAATGTAATTGATGATGATTTAAATAGGAAACTTCCATCCCAAATCATGAAATAATATTCCAAGGATTGGAAGTTGATGGACCCCTTTAATCATTAATTTTTAAGTATAGAAGGATGATATTAGGATTAATTTGGGGAGTATTTAGTTAAAATACAAAAAACTTGAAATCATTCATGAGGAATAAAAACTAAATGATGAGTTACAGGGAATTAGATATTCTATATATGGTGGGGAGACCATAAGTTGATGGCCTCTATCTACAGAGGGTATCCTATGCTTCCAGAAAGGGTTTTCATTCCTATACCTTTGAGGAAGTTTGTGATTGGGGATATCCATAACACTATCTGGGAATTACACCTTGTCCCCACTACGATGTTTCATGATATTAGGTGAGGTTTTTGGTGGTCTAGTATGAAAATAGACAATGTTAAATTTGTTTTATATTGTTACACTAGTCAACAAGTTAAGGTCAAGCATCAAATTAATTCATGTTTTCTTCATCCCATTTTTGTGCTAACTTGGATGTGTAATGAGATATATATAGACTTTTTGGTTAGATTTACATATACACATTGAGGTAATAATGAAATATGGATGGGTATTGATCGATTAACCAAATTAGTTCAATAAATTTTCATTCATGATTCCATCAAGGTTGAGTAATTGGGAATCTTGTATGACTAAGAAATCATTAAGTTTCATGGAGTTCCATACAAATTCATTTTTACAGGGATCCTCAGTTCACTTATTGATTTTTAGGGTATTCTAGGTGGTGATGGGATACCAGGTAATGTTGAGCATTACATACCATCATCAAATAGATGGAATGATAGATGGGAAATCCCTATTCTTGAGGAAATTGTATGATCATGTGTCTTTGAATTTGGAGGAGCTTGGGATTTCTATTTGTGGTTGGTTGAATTAAAATACAATAAAATCTACTTGCCTTCAATCATGATGGAACTGTTTAAGGATTTGTATGAATGACCATGAAAATATCCACTTTTTGTTTGAGGTTGGTGAAGTATCCCTGGTAGGACCAAGTATAGTCTAGGATATGGAGATGAAGACTCAAATGATTCTTCAAATAATGATAACAAAAAATAGTTGCTAAAAACCCTATATTGATCTTTGATGATTCCCTTTTAAGTTTAGGTTTAGTGATTTGGATTTCTAGTAGTTTCACCATGGTTATGTCAACAAAAACTTGGAAAAAAGGGAATTATTTCACCAAGATACGTGAGACCATTTGAGGTTATTGAATGGGTTTTTAAGGTGTCTTACCATTTGGATTTAAAAAAAATCTAATATCTATCCATAACATGTTCCATGTATCACAATTAAAAAAGTATATCTATGATCCATATCTTATATTAATCTAGGATAATCTAGATATGGAAACTTATTTATACATGAATGAGAAATTGGTACAAATTTTTGATTCTTAGATAAAGGTTCTTTAGGTAAAATCTACAACTATAATTCGGGTATTGTGGCAGAATGGTTATGATTCATATGAGACTTTGGAGAATGGGGGAATTAATGAGATAACAACGGCTTTAAATATTTGATATAGAGTTCTATTGATAGGATTTTTTGGGGTAGATATATTTTATGGTAGTGAGAATTGTAACATCTCGAAATTTGATTTTAGGAAAGTTCTTTGGGTCTTGATGTTTTTCCTGTCCTCATAATTTTTTATATTGAGACATGTTTTTATGAAGGTTTTTGGGCTTCTACAAAATTGTAGAACCACAAATATATTTTTCCCGAAAACAACTTGATAAAAAATTGTGGAACAATATCATGACACTCAAGACCACACCACATAAGAGTTGACTGCTCCATGGATGTATTTTCTATCATAGTGGTATTGTATGGGTTGAGGCCATAGAACATAGAAAATGGCTACAATGTAGTGACCCTAACCACTTGAGGCTACATCATAGCCTTCATCTTGGAGGACTGGTTGGGAAGGGCTATATCGTGGTATCTTAATCCATGCTGCATAGCCTTTTCAACATTAGTAATAGAAAACTTCAAACACCTAGGCTCTGGGAGTTGTGGTTTTAATGGTCCATTTCTAGGATTAAATAGAATCTTATTTTTTGGGTTGTAAGAGATTTAATGAGAGATTTTCAACAATAATCAAACCAATAAAAATACCTGACCATCCCTTTTTCTTGGTTTTCATTTTTGAGTTCCGAAGGACTAATATTGGACTGATTCCACACCTCAATCAAAGTCCTACACTACAATAGTTCAATTTTTAGTGTGGTTCCATGCCACAATCTCCCTCTTTTCACCAAAAAGGTTGTCTTACAATGATTCCAAAACTACAATACCCTATCTTCCACCACGATGGTCTCTTCCAGTGCACCATTTCTTCATGGTGTTCCAGCCTATGCCATGGTGGTTGATTTTTCACTAAAACACCCTAATTTTGTTGTGGAGCCTCATAGATTTACATAGTATTTATATTTTCGTCTTTGATAATACCTCTTCGGGGTCTTGTGATATTATGTTCAAGGTAGGTAGTTTTTAAATTTATTCATATTATTTTAAACCTTTAATGATTTTGTTTTTTAAAATGGTATTCAAAACAATTTTTAAATGTTTAGTTAGGTTTTGATAAAAATAACCTGATATGGAATTGGTGTGATAAAAAGTTATTGATAATTATTGATTATTGATTTTTAGTAAATGTTTCTAGAATTAAAAGTATGAGTATTGATAGGGTTTTGATGAAATTTAAAGGTATTAGGTATTTATTATTCAAAATGGGATGTTTTGATTAATTTTGATAAACTATTTTTTATATTTGTTTTTGGAAAATAATGGCATGAATTTTTGATAAAAATCAAATTTTGTTGGTATTTGAAAGAATGAAATGAGTTTTTTATAAAAATACATTGAATTTAATTTTGAAATGGAAGACATGTTTTCAAATATTAATTGGTACTGAATGAAATGAAGATTGAAATGATTTTTGAATGAATGTTATCCCCTTGTAAATTGTATGATTTACCTTGAAGCAATTGGGACTTTGGAATCCATATTTCACCAAGATATGTGAGAATACTTAATTATCATAACCCGAGTCTCCTAAACATGGTTCTATGATTTGAAATTACCTTGGATACCTTATTATATAAGTATTTTACTCATGATAATTTTGTGTAAGTTCTTATTCATGTCTATCTTTGGAGAAATTTTATATTCTTTTATACTTGAAAAAGATGTTTTTTATGCGAGATTTGATGGAAAAACTATTGTACATTTTTTTTATTCATCACTGTAAATTTTTCTTTGAGTAAATTTTGATATTAACTATGAAAAATGTTTCCATTCCTTTTTTTATTTATAATAAGAATAAATGGTTTTTCGAATATGGAATAATTATTAAATGATTGGTGAAATATTACTAGGATTGTATATCACACCCTACCTTTTCCTATGAGCATTTGTAGATTTCTTTACACATGATCCATGTAAAAGAAATGCACCAATTAGAGGTCGAGGGTGTACCTTACTTTCATAACCATCGGGATTTAGAATCACATGATGGAGTTTTTGATCCACTAGTTGTGATGGGTAGTTTTCTATCTTTGAGACTTGAATCAAGGATTCATGGACCCTTTTTATTATATAGATTGTTTTTCATTTTGATAGTTTTATTGTTATATTATCCAATTCTCTTCTTTGACATGTTAATATTATGGAGAAATTTTTCCCTCTTTAGTTTTATCAATTCTATTGTGCTTGTCTAAATCCCATTGGGATTAGGAACACTCTTCAAGTCATATCCAGATCATCTTGAGAATTGTTTAGGCAGGTTATCTGGGTTGGTTTGTAACACAAGGGGTACACAACATGTCTCACTGAGTTTGGTGCTGATCATGTCCAACTATCTCACCTAGAATGTCTTCCTTCAGAAACATGGAATGTTGTTACAATTCAGAACGTGTAGAGGTTGGTTCGACACTTGACATGTGTCATATTCTCAAGCCCATTCACATTCTAAAGTACACCTGGTGTTCCCCATCAGAGACAATATGTGGGACAAATTTCTTTCTAGGTGTGTACTCCTTGTATATGCCGAGTTAGTTGGCTATGGGTCACTCAACCTGTGGGTTTCCCACACGACGTGTATTATTTTACTCAATGTGAAACTCAATCCACCAGACATAGTGGTATATATAGAATGTGTTCTTCCATAGTACACACCATGTATAGAATAATTTCATAGAATCACTGGCATGCTTCATACATCTCACCCATTCCACTATTGTCTTCAAAACCATTATAAATCATATCAAAATTCTCAAATATTGGTCAACTGAACCAAAAAAATTTTTGGTAGCTAGATTATGGCCACCCATTGATCAGAAAATTCCATTCATTTAGATTTTAAAGAACCAACACAACACATGTCACAAAATCACCATCAATCGCTCCATCACTGACACATTTTCACAACCGATGGCTAGATTCCAACAACATGTATCTTGGAAACACCCGTCCTCACACCCCCAGATAGATTATCTCAACCTGAATCATAGATCCACTATCACCTGAACCATCATTGGATTCCCATCGTCACTTACATGCCCTCATCACATCTCTAAATTATCCAAAACAATCAAAGGAATCTAGATTCACATGTTGAAAGCTTTTTCCCCCTTAATATAATCCATCAATCTAGATGAGTGGGAACAAAACACTTGTAATATAAACTATGATAATTTCAATGAATACCCCACACAATTATATCACTTAGGGGAAATAATAATGTTTTTACACTTATCGAAATTACTCTCCCAGTAATAAGAAATTTCATACCATCAAAATTACTAGATACTTTTAGAATTATTATTATTATTTTTTTTATTCATTATTTTGGCTCTATAATTTATGATTATACTTATAAATGATTTTATAAGAAACATAAAATTGTCATATTCCACAAACATTGGGGTAAGTTATAACTAAATCGGAAGCTGCATTATCATCTTCCAATGATCTCAATGAAGCTCCTCATTTTTGATGAAGTTTCTTCAACACCACTATAGTTAACACATACCCATTGAATGTAATCTATCTAAATTTTTGATCACCAAATTTTCATATTTCATTTTAATTTATATTTAAATTCATTTATTATGTTTTCACTCTACAAACCAAAGATAATTAAAATAAAAATAAATTTAAATCATGCTCTTATTAAAGTGTATTGTGAGTTTCATAAAAAATAAAGAACAAGAGTCAGTAACTAGACATAAAATATTAATAGTTTTGATTCACATAAAAGAAGAAACTTTATATGAATCTCTTGATTAAAATTAGTTTTATTATCTAGGGTTGAATATTATTTACCACAATATTTGATGCCAATTTTTATACAAATATGAAGAATGATATTGTAGGTTTTTTTCAAAATGTCTTACCTATAAATAAGTAAAGATAAATCATCATAAACCTTTTCATATGTTATAAACATGTTCAATTCCATTATAGAAATGGGATAAGGTCAGGATGAATTTTATTATAGGTATTTTGTGATAATATGGGGATAAGGATACTATTTTTTTGATTTTGTATTGATTAAATAATGTGATTAATTTCCTACCAAACTTGGAGAAACATTTATAGAATGATTTCATAAGTATAATGTGGATAAAATAATTAATCTGTATTGAGTACCTATAGGTATAATATCTAGGAGAGACTTGATACTTACTTCTTTATTATAGAATGGAATTTAGAATTAGGCATGTATTTGAATCTGAGTATGAATTACCATATTTAGATAGATATATAGTATGACCATACCATTAAAATTATAAAATATATGTTGCGAGCATACATACTTGACTTGATTCCTCTTAGGAGGATTATTTAGGTTTAATAGATATTTCTTATAAAAATATTTACCAGAATTATGTTAACATAGATAAATTTATTTTATTATATATAAGGTTATATTGATAACCTATGTATTGGATGGAAGTGGGAGGGTCATAATATCTTTGGTTAAGTTCTATAAAGGTGAAACAAGAATAGGCCAGTTTGATCAAAAAATGATAAACAACAACAAAGAGAAGTTAAAGATCTTATACCAACTAGATATGCTAACCAATAGAATTTGAAATGGGTAAAAAATTATTTCTATACATGTCAACTTGATTGGAAATCATATAATGGGAAGGCAATGTATATTAATAAATTTTTTTAATGAACTTTTGTGATTCTATAATGGATTGATGATTTTTTATTGGTTATCATTACCTTTATTATTCAGTGAAATGAATAATATGTTTCATATATCTAGGTTATAGAATTTTTAGTAGGGTCCTCCTAATGTCATCATTTATGATTAAGTGCATTTTGAACCAAATGATTAATTCATGAAACAACAATTATGAGTTTTTTTATTGAATTGTGCAGACTCCTTGGGAAATGATTATACCTTTAGTTTAAGTATTGTGGAAGCATGGTCAATTTTAAGAGGAAATTTTGGAAAGTGAAATTTATATATGGGCATAGATAAATGATTTATTCACTAGAGATAATCAATAATGCTTCTCAGGTATAGGAATCACTATAGTGGGGAGTTTTTAATGACTTAGGGGTTTTCAACTTCATAATTCTAAATGAAATTAATGTTAATTTATATAATTAAAATACATAGATCAAGGATATGGTAAGCCCAAATTTTTTTCATCTTGTTAGTTTTATTTTGGGTATTTTTTGTTATGGTGATATCCTTTTATATATTTTCATATTTTGAAAAATTATAAAATATTTATTATAAATTAGGTGTTTTTCATATAATAATATCTTCAATTTATATTTATGAAGGTGTCCAAAAAAGTTATCTTATGATTTAATCTAAGTTTCAGGATTAATTTTTCATGTGTGTGGAATGATTATTTTAAATATATGTTCTAAATTAACATTTAACTATATTTTGTAAATTAAATTTAAATATTTATAAGTTAGTATGATTATAATGATGATTATGTACTAGTTAAGTTGTGTTTATAATGAGAATATCATTATGACGCTTAATGAAATCTTCTGTCTAATTGAGAAATGTTTTTTTATAATTTCATGAAGGAATTTTAAACAGAAAAAATGATGGATTAATGAATTAATTCATAATAATTTTAGTTTAGATGATTTATTTAGTGATTTTATAGCCAAATTCATCTTCCTATATTGTGGGTTGAATATAATGTGATTAATATTTGATTAATTAAGACTCTTATGTGAGTTAAATTATTTTTTGAATTTGATGATGATTATATAGTGATAAACATGTGGTTAATACATTAAATATGTTATACCATAGACACACAAGGTATGTTCATGAGTTATAATAATATATGAATACAAGAATGGTATTTCCATTAGTTAAGTTATTTCATGAACTATATGAGATTCTTACATGAACCATCTTGGTTAGGACCCATCTACTAGATTAGTGAAAAGAATGATAGTGCCAAAAAAAATTTACTTCAATTTTCTTACAGTGGATGAATAGGTTTAAGGGATTGGGACAATAAAATAGAAATAAATAACCTTTATATAATATAACAAAGTAATATAAAATAAAATTAAAACCCCAAACCATAAATATTGAAATTACCTCACTCTATAAATAGTAAATATAATAAATGAATAAATGTCACACAATATCACAACTATAATTAAAAAATATATAAAAATACATTTACAAACCCTAAACACGTAGAAAAACATTATACACCTAGTATAATTAATGGTATATGAATCAATTGATAACCACTATGATCCTACTATAAACATTGGTTATCAAGCTAATACCATTTGACACCACCCCCAACATGATATTGTAACCCTATATTTAAAACTAGGGGTGATTATATCCTCATCCTTTGTAGTATAACCCCAAATGATGAACAACCAAGTCAATATTGTTCATATATAATAATAGAAGTAATAAAATCATTTTACATAAGTATCAACTCATAGATTTATACCACACATTAGTAATCAATGTCAAAAATTATATGATTAAATATTTTTTCCTTAAAGACTTATAAAATACTCTAAAAAAGTATAAATAATTTAAAAATTCCACACATCATTATGCATAAGTCCATCCTATCATATTATCTCATTCCCCACCTCATCGTAAAAATCACACTAAAATAAAAAGTATAAATAGTACTCATGTGGTATAAAAATATAGATAAGTGAATATATAAACCACTCACACTAGCATCCACACCCTTAATCCTAAAACCTAGTTAAAAACCCATTAGAATAATCATATCACATCCATTATAACCATTTCAGATCTACATCAATATCAAAAACTAATCCAACACATATAAAAAACCATACCAACTATCAGGATGAGGGAGGGAATTCCAAGCTAGCCATCTAGTTAAGTCACTCAAAAATTATATTTGGGTTCATAACCAAGAAAACCACCCTCATGTTGTGGTTTCATAGAGAATGGTAGTATCATCATTGAATAAATATTTAGTTTTAATAAGGAGTAAATCATATAATCTCAAACCCATACTCTGTCAAAAAATATAAATCATTATTGTATTAAACACACCATTATCACCATCACTAAAACCATTAATGATATAATCATAAAAAATATAGTCATATAAATGTCAATACACTCATAACCACAAGGAATCAATGTAAAATAACAATCCATCCCCATGAATGCCTCAATATGTAGAACTCTTTAGGTTAATCCACTATATTCAAATAAGATGTTCAATGATATGTCGAACTAGTATCATTGACCATACGATTATTGTATCATGGTTCTATAGTAAAAAATTAGATAACCCCCACCTATAATAGTTACACACTCCATGTACACTACAATCCTATAATATTGAATGAGAGAGTGTCATATGTATTATAATATAAATCATCCCATAAAATCATAACACTCGAACCAATATCCACCTAAATCACATTATAAATCAATATCATATTAAAAATGCGACAATGAGTAATTCATCAATACTTAAAGTCTACATTATTTCTAGGGTAAGACCTTATTATATATAGAAAAGGATTCATGAATAATAATATCATATATCAAGTAAAATCACATTTTTTATCTAAAAACTTGTAATAATTATTTCACTATAAAAAATACTTTATAGATATTAATAGCTTAATGAACCATTGATGGTACATTAACATCTATTGTAACAAAAAAATGTCTTCAAAATCTTAGGATGGATTGAATAATTTATCTCATAATATTAGTCAAACATTCTTCTAGATCATGGATTTTATTAAGGAAACTACTCGAGCATAATAAATTATTTCAATTTCCACCAAACTACCCATATACACAATCACATACAAAATCTTATTTTTGAAATTTCATTATCATTGAAGCACTATGTCACAAACTCCTCCCTATAAAGATTACACAATGACGAAAGAGAGATAATGACCCACTGAGTCCTTCCTCCAGTGGGCCTCGGGTTGGGACCTATCACCAAGGGTATAAAAATCTCACATATGAGAGGCATTACCCTCTATGAATAAAACTTGATCAGGAGATAAGATAACAACCATGAAAAAACTTCATCATATAATTTAAAAGTAACCTAAAATACATCTCACATTTTATGAATAAAAATAAACCAAAACAATTAAAAGTCTCCAAAATATACCAAAACACAAGTCTTCTAACAAAAACTCACGAGCTATAAAAACACATAATTTTAATAAATAAATATTTCATTTATTTAGATGAATATTAAATACATAATAATATTATCCAGGATAAAACCATAAAGGTTTAGAGACTTTGGAGACTATACATACAATATTTTTATTTTATAGAAGATATTAAACATATCTCATAAATATATTTCCTTATAGTACTCTTAATAGGATTACCCTATTAAAAATATTCTACATAACCTGGGGAAAGGATACATAAGAAAAGGGTGAGCTCAGATTCTCAGTAAGGTTAAACATGGAGATATCAATAGATGATAATATTAAATAATATGATAAGAATAAGGGTATTATATCATGACTATAACTTAAAAAGTTCTTACCCAACCCAATAAATATCATAAACATGATTTATTTCATTAAACATTAGAATTTCAAAATACACGAATCATAAGAATGAGAACTCATCATAACTCAATCATGAACTAGAGGTTCATGACATAAATGTTTACATGGAACCACCATAATTATAGAAACCATTTAATATGTCAGGGATAACTAATAAGATCATTATATTATACATGAAAACCTATTTCACATAGTGGATAAATCACCTTGACTTTCTTTCCATAATGGATTAATCACTTAAACTTTTAACCCATAATGGATAATGAACATAAACTTGTTTCACATAACTATCTCATGTGATATAATAATTTAACCAATTAATTAGAGGGAGATATAGGTCCAACCAATCACATAATTAAAACCATACATATGTGTTCCATAAGATTATAAAATATCCATCATATCAATACCCATGAAAAGAAGTGGATTTCATAAACATTTCATCATAATATAAACCATGGAAATAGGTTTCATAAAAATTTATTACTTATAGAGAAAAAATAAGGATGGTATACTTGGATCATATCCATAGTAAATCATCAATATAATCAAGGGTTGTTGTTTATGATGAATATATATACCATTAAAAGAACATTAAAACCTTCTTGAGAAAAAACCCCTTTCAATTTTAAAATCACTTTTCCAAATAATATTTTTTTCATGTAATAAAAAAAATATATATTTGAAAATAACCTTATAAAATTGTAATATAATAATAAAATCATTTATCCTTAATGTTGGTAAGAAATTACGTTCATGTTGTATATGTTAAAAAACATTATTTTCACATTTTTTTAATAAAAATTCAAATGTACATCATTTAGAAAATGAAAAGAAAATTATTTATAATTTTTTAAAAAATAATCAACCAAGGGTGAAAATTTATTTTAAAAATAATATGATAATCTATAAATCATTCTTTAAATGTTTTTATAAAATTATGTATATGGAAGAAAAATATTTTTAGACTGAAGAGAGAATTAAAGTCAATTTTCATTAAAAACAATATTTTGATCTCTTAAATAATTGAAGTGAGGAAAATTAAAGTAAAAAATACAATTTAAAGAAGAAACCATGGGCTAATATAATTAAAGGAATTTATTAGGTAATTATTATATAATTTTCTCAATGAAAATTTAGTTATAAACAATCCCAATTAAGATAGGACTGAAACATAAATCCATTACCTCAAGTCCCACGTTTCCTTATTCATGTTCAATTATACTGTATAATAAATATTTATTTATTATAAATATATTATTTAAAAAACTCCATATATATCATACAATTTATGATTTATTTATAACATATTATCAACATTTTATTAGCAACTTGTTTTTAAATTCATTGTTCTGGGTGATAACTACTTCATTTTCCAAGAATGTTTTAGTTTTGTAGTCCTAGTCCTTATAATTTTTTCATGGTTACATAATAAATAGAATTTTAATGATGGTATAAAAATAATATATATTAATTATATATATATATTTATAATCATTCATAAAATTTATAGATAAAAAAAATGAATTACACCGTTCATGAAGATGGTAGCCCATACATACACGTGAACACGATTTCCATATTTAACTGATGGAATGAAAGAAAGGTAAACAATAATTCACCTTTAAAGAATAATTATTATATCATATATATCATATATATTCATAAAAATCATCATAATTACCATCCAAGTGAAAAATAAATTAAAAATGAATCACATCACTTCATGGAGGTGGTAGTCCACACGTACGCATGAGTGACTTTATCTCTTCCCAAAGGATTATATGGAAAGATGTTAGACATGATATTATAATTAAATAAGTATAATTATTTCACAAATATAATATATAATTATTAAAACCATCCTAATACCCATATGTAAAATATGGTTTTGAAAAATAAATTGTATCGCTTTGTGGAGACGGTAAGCTGTACGTACGCAAGATCAATACTTTCAATTACCATTTGATGAGAAAAAAGGTATATAATTATATTTTAATAAACATAATAACATTTAATAATATTTAGAATAATTAATTTATTATTTTATGATAAATACCATATATTTATAGTAGGTAAATAAGAGTATAAAAATAAAGTGATCAATGAGGGTGATTACCTCTTCTTTGAAATGATTCCTTTAGATATCCTCTAAAGAGATATAAGGTTGCTCTTTTAAGAAGACCAGAACCTAAATAATGTGGATAGGGAAGTGTATAATAGAATCACTACTAGAAATTTTGGCTATATCCACAGTTTGAAACTGTGGCTACAGGTTATAGCCAGATTCAAGGAATCATGGTTGGTATTGGAATGGCTATAGGCCATGTCCTTTCGCCACAGTTTGAAACAGTGGCTAAAACCCTACAGCCACGGTTTCAAACTTGGATAAATCCAATAGCCACAGTTTGAACTATGGCTTAAGGGATTTAGCCACGATTTCAAACCGTGGCAGAAGCTCATGCCACACATTGTCTATAGGCACAGTTTGAAACCATGGCTAAATCCCTTCCCATTTCATAAAAAAACCCCACCCTCCCCCCTACATAGCCCCACCCCCTTGCATCAGCCCAAACCCCCCTTCCGGGATATCCCCCCACACCCCCTTGCAGCATCCCCCACCCCACTTGTAGTAGCCCCCACCCCTTACAGCAGACCACCACTCCCCTTCCTGGAGAACCCCCCCACTCCCCTTGCAGCAGTCCCCACCCCACTTGTAGCATCTCACCACTCTCCTTGTAGTAGTCCCCTAGCAGCATCCCACCACTCCCCTTCCTAGACAACACCCCCTGGACACCCCTCGAACACCCCTCGGACCCCCTGGACCCCTGGTCCCCCCTGACACCCCCCCTGGACACCCCTGGACCCCCCTGGACACCCTCTTGGACACCCCTCCTAGACCCCCCTGGACACCCCCCCGGACACCCCCACCCCCTATACACCCCCTTGGACCCCCTGGACACCCCATAGAAACCCCTACTTGGATACCCCCTAGACACCCCCTGGACACCCCCACCCCCTAGACACCCTCCACTGGACCCCCCGTAGACCCCCACCCCCTAAACACCCCCCTTGGACACCCCCTGGACCCCCCCAGACACCCCCTAGATACCCCCACCCCCTGGACACTAGCCACTGGACCCCCTGGATACCCCCATGCATGCATATTAAGAAAAGGCAAGAAGAAAAAGGAAAAAAGGAAAACTTTAAACTGAGAGAATGTATAAAATATTTTTTCTAAAAAAATATAAAGGTACATGATTCAAAAGTTCAAACTTAGGGATCAACTATCCAACCATGATACAGATTAATGTCCATAAGATCGAATATTGCACACTCAAGAGTAAAATCCAAATCATTAATTCTGCAAGCATGGTGTATGCAAAGTTAATTTGATTAAAAACACAAAAAATGGTTACTAACATCTTGAAAAAATGGTATAAAATAAAAATTACCTCCAGAATTTTATTTTCACGTCAATATTGGTTGCAAGTCCTGGAAGCAAATTAATTACATCTGCTATGTTTTTTTGCCGGTTCTCTGCGTAGCATGAATCCCTACCATACATAGAAATACAAGTAATCAAAATAAATAAATGATCAAAAATGAAAAGCCACCAGGAATCCAAAATGTAACACCCCGAGCTTCCATGATACGCTTCTCATTCAATAATGCAATAGCTTGCATTGTACGCAACTTCGAGTTCTAACACACCGCAACTAATCAAAGTAGCCGTTATGAATATTAATACCCAATTTTTGAAATTATATAAATTTTATATTTCAAAATGGACTTCATTTTTGGATTCGGAATATCAAAATTAGCCTATGTTGAATTTTTGTAATTTTCTGAGAACTTCCAATTTTTTATGAATAGTGAAAAATACTTAAAAACAAATTTTTTAATCAAAATAATTTATATTGATAAATTATACTATTGAGTGGTTTTAAAGTGTAATTAGAATATATTTTTACCATTTTATCCAATGGAGGTCATTATAATTAATTCCACTTTGAAATTGGACATAAACAATTGTCAATCTTTTGATATATATTGTTTCTTAAAAACACGCTATTTGTTGTGACAGAGGGAATTAATTATAAAATTAATTAATGCAACTTATATTTTTGGAATTTTATAAAATAGACATCATTTTTGAATGTGGAATATAAATTATAGCTTATGGTGAAATTTTGGCATTGTTCTGAAAAACTTCAATTTTTGATGTATAGTGAAACCAATAAGTGGTAGTTAAAAAACTGATTTTTCGTTTAAATGAAACATTACAACTTCTGTGATTTGATTTTCAAAAATATGACATACATGGTTGTAATTAGGAAGTAAAATATGGTTCAATGGGATTAAAATAAATTTTTGGTGAATAGTAACTTTTAAGTATAATTAATCACGATTAAAGGTAATTAGTGAAATTTAAGGTAAAAATGATATTATAAAAATATGAAAATACCTTTACACTTGTCCTAAACCTATTGGATGAGTCATGGAAGACAAATACAAACCATGGGTCAACTTGGGGACCCCATGGAGCCACTTTGGTAGGGAAATGACATTAAAAACTTTTTATTTAATGGTAAAATAAAAATGTCACAAACAAGAGTTGTTTTACTAAAACAATTTTTAAATGGGGTGATACAAGTCATATTTTTGACTATAAATATTAATTATAAATCTAAAAATATTTCCTACATCATGATATTTTTTTTATAATTTTTAGACATTAGATAAATTAAATTATTTATGACACCATGATGATGCATCGATTACCTCATTAATTAAGGATTTAAATAAAATGAAAAGATAATGTAAAATCTAAGACTTACAATTGTCAAAAACCTATTGTATGAGTATATTTAGAACCCTTATCACCTTATACTTTAAATATATATGTTTGGGACCTTTATAATCCGAAAAAGCATTTCATAATAATGTAACATTTAAATCTTTCCAAGAGTGCCCCTTCTCTCCTCTTATAAAAGGCCCCCACCACTACCACCTTACTCACACCTTCAAAGCCTTTTGTCTCGGCCAAAATCTTCCCAAATACTCTCCCAACTTCACTCTATTACTCCTAGAAGCCTCACTTTGGGAAGAATTCTTCCCAAGGAAGCCTTTGGCTCAAATCAAAATAGTTACCCGATTTTAAGGTAATGTCTTCTCATATGTTATTTTGTTTTATTTTGCTTATCCAACCCCCTAAAATCTTTTTATTAATTTATTTTGTAACAAAACAAGTATCCTCAATATACTAGGATGTTTTTATAAGAATTATTCGAGCTACACTTACACACACCTACATCTAATGGTTAAAGAACATACTGTTTCTGTGGATGGCGAATTTCTGCCTCACGAAACGATGATTGTTCAACACTCATATAAAACCTCTAATGGTGGCCATTTTGATGAAAATATTTTCATATATTATATATATATTATGTTTATGTTTTCCTTATGCTTATGTATTTCTTATTTGTGGCATACTTTATGATTTCCATTATGGGTAAACGCGATAATTTCATTTTAGGAAGTGCGGACTACCGCCCCCTCAAAGTGATTTGAATCGTTAATGCCATATGTGGGATGTATAAAGGATGGAGTAAATGTTATTATACCTTTATATAATTATAACTTCATTCCATAGAAATGAAAGTAGCGTTCATGCGTACGTACGACTTACCGTCTCCATGAACGGTGCATTTCATTTCTTACCTCTAAACGTTATGGAATATTATAAATGCATGTATATACTGGATATATATGAGATATATGATATCAATATCATGAATATAATTCTGGATATAATGGATATATCACCACATGAACAAATTTTAATTATAAGAAGTTTATTTTTGACTCAAGTACCAAAGATTGACAAAACGACCGTTATTAACTTAAATAATTACATAATGTTCATAACATGGTAATAAGTGATATAAAAGGAATAATGAACTTGAAAAAGTTTCTTAATAAGGTAGATATTAACTCTAGTTTATTATTTAGGAGATCAAAGAACAGTCGATTCAAGTCAGACACAAGGTAAGGGAACTTCTTAACCCAATTTCTATTATTTGGATTAATCTTCTACTTTCAAATTATGTCATGATATTATTATGTCCTATCTTGTATTTGTAATTTATTTATGTGTAATTATAGTGAATACACATAATAGATCTACTTTATTTAAAAAAAATGATCTTTGTAAGGGTCTTCGTCTCAATCTCCTTTCATTGAGGAATATTTTGTTTTATACACAACTTTCTTTTATACGGTGTATAAACCCCTTTGACTTTTACGTTTATTCAAAATGAATCTTTTTTATACGAAGAATTTTACTAAATGAAAAAAGGGAATGTTTTTATTGCCGTACATATGCGGCGACAATGACTTCTCCACCGTTGTGACCATTATTTGAGTATTTGCTTCCTCTACAAGCCATACCTTTTTTTAATGAAAAATAAATACAAAGTTTTAACTTTCATTTATTTTGGTATTGAAAATGGTTTTGAAAGTGTTTTTATTATATCAATGTGTTGTATTGATATCTTGTGATTGAAATGTGGAAATGTTATGTTTCCTTTATGCATGTTTTATGTGATACGATTATGTTATGGTCTATGATATGTTTAAACCTATTCATATGAGGAATGAATTGGACTTAATAAGTGACGGGTGGAGCCCGCTACAGCTCCTCGATGCATCGGTAGGTCTCATGAGACAAACTAGTGTCTTGGCATGAGGCCTTGACAAAATCTTATTTGTGGTCTTGGCACGAGGCCTTGGCTACGTGGTTATGATAGTCTGGAATTATGCATTCCATCATTATGAAAGTGGTTATTGATATTGCATGTGATTATTCGACTAGTAGAATATCCATGTGAGTAAGTAAATGGCATTATTTAATTTTATTTTTGCCATATTATGCTGAAGTTAAAGTTTAAAAAGGCTTTTGTTTTAGTTATACATTGCCTTAAATGTTAATGTTTATTTACGAAAGCTTCTGCAATATTGTTATCCTTACCGAGCATCTGAGCTCACCCCTTTCAATGTTTTAATATTTTACAGGATGTGAAGAAGTATTTTAGGAATGACCTGCAGGGATAGTCTGAAGGGGATATGAGTGTGGAAAATAGAGACTATGTTATTGTGATTTTTTTCACTTTATGATGTAATGTAAGACTTATGAATGTATCTAGTGTTTCCAAGACTACTAAACTAATCGGTCTTTCAAGACTTGATCTTTTGTGATCATGCCAATGTTAAGCAATAATGCACCGACTCTGGGTAACTGGGGTCGGGGCATTACACAAAAATAGGAATCCAAACTCTCTTTTGAAGTGGATTTAAAATGACTTAACCCCCTCCCCCCGCACACCCCCTTACACCCCCCTGCACAGCCCCCCTGACACCCCCTGTCCCCTTGCACACAACCCCTGCACACCTGAATTTCCCCCTACACACCCCTACTAGACACCCCTTTCACCACCCCTAATGGAAAACCCCCCTCTCACACCTGCACATACCCCTTCACACCCCTTTTGGACAACCCTTTCACCACCCCTGATGGACATCCCCTGCACACCCATTCCCCCTTCACATCCCCCTTGAACCCCTGCACATCCCCCTTTCACCCCCCTTAAAAATCCCTTGCACCCCCCTGCACACCCCTATCCCCTTGCACACACCCCCTGCACACCCCCTTGCGCCACCCCTGCTGGAAAACACCCCCAACCCCTTTCCCCACCACTACTGGACAACACCCCCACCCCCTAGACAGACACCCCCCTGAACAGCAGCCCCCCCACTGGACAAACACCCCCCTGGACAGCAGCCCTTCCACTGGACTAACTCCCCCTGGACATCACCCCACCCACCTGGACAAACACCCCCATGCACACCCATGCCCCTTTTCACCCCCTACACAACCCCCTTGCACCCCCTGCACAACCGCCTTGCACCCCCTGTCCCCTTGCACACCTGCACATCCCCCTACACACCCCTACTGGACACCCCTTGCACCACCCCTGATGAACACCCCCTACACACCCATTCCCCCCTGCACCACCCCCTGCACCACCTGCACAACCCCCCATGTACCCCCTTCCCCCTAGCACATCCCCCTGTACTTCCCCCTTGCACCCCCTGCACATCCCCCCTTGCACCCCCCTTTAACATCTCTTTCACCCCCCATACATCTCCCTTGCCCCTACACATCCCCCCTGTACCCCCTGTCCCATTTCACCCCCTACACATCCCCATGCACACCCCTGATGGACACCCCTTTCACCCCCTACACACCCATTCCCCCTGCACCCCCTGCACATCCCCCTGCACCCCCCTGAACAGCCCCCCTACACCCCCTAAACACCCCCTATACACCCCTGTCCCACTGCACACCCCTATCCCACTGCACCCCCCTTAATTATGCTTGGAATTCCTTGGGTTTGTTATTTATTTTTTTAATTGAAAAAGAATGGGCCTACCTAGATTCACTTCAAAGTAGTGTAGATTAAGAGATTTGGAGGTCTAGTGGTGGAATAATTAAGGGATATTACTACTCAAACAAAAGAAAAACTTAAAACTACCGAGGAAACTTAAAATTTGGGTGCTATGGGGAATTTAGAGCATGTACATATGCAGTGAAAGGATTAGAAAGAGGTTTTTGAACTAGCACACGATCCTGGTGAACTGACTAGTCACCAAGATCTATCTTTTTCTTCGACACTGCAGTTCGAGATGAAAAATGGGGAGAAAGAGTAGATGAATATAGACACATCAATGTAGGTTACTTATATTTTTTCTTGTAATCATGCACATATAGGATTATTTCTATGTGTTGTGGGGCACAAAAATCTTTCATTTCAAGTATGACATTGCAATAGGCTCCTATGGAGTTTCCATTCCAATGACCAAAATCTGAATTTATGAAACCTATTTGGGTGAAGAGAAAAACTATGGAAAATATATATGTATATAAATATCTCAATTTGGTGGAAGGATACAAGGAGGGACGTGAATCTAAAAAGTATACGGTAAGGTTTTTAAATGGCTGTGTATTGAGAATGAAAAGGCTTGGGACCGAAGGGAATGTATAGAGGATCAAGACCAATGCACTGAAATGAGTTTCATTATATTTATAAATTATTTTATATGGAATAATGGTATTTTCATTGTACTATAGTTTTGTTTTAGGTTCCAAAATCATTTAAATCTCTATGTAAATATGTATAAATTTTTTATCTATTGGTTCTAGTAGCATTAAGATCCCAATTGAAGATTTCTTTGGATAATATGACTACTTTAGAGGTTTTATGGTGCAGTAGAAACTACTCTAAGAATCCAGATATAAATTTGTTTTATTGTAGTGGTTATTTCAACAATAAATAAAAGAAAGTGAATATCCATTCTAAACATAAGGCTATTAAGGGAAGTGATTTAGAATAGTCCAGTATAGTTTTTTAGCTATGGGAAACCACTATTCAACACCACTGAGCCATCAAGAAAGATAAGAAATCCCAAATAGAATATTCCTCACTGAGAATTCTATTTTGAAAAATAACATGGTGCATACATATTGGAAATATCTAATATTTTAAGAGATAACTCACTCTGAGAATAAAATAAGAGAAATATTCTAGAAAGATCACTTCAGATGCCTATAAGTTGAAAAGTTTTGGAATGAATATGCAATTATTAGAGAGGAAAATGTAAAATTTAAACATGGTGCATAAATATCATACCTCCAAATGTTTATAACACTTTTCTCTATGTCAAATACAAAATATGATTGAATTTTCTATTTTCTTTAGTTTTTTCTGTAAAAACACTACAAGAGGTGCATGTTTGGTTGTGGGACTGGTTCAGATGTCGAGGGTAAATTTAAAATGAAATCAAAATGGGGGATTATTGGGGAACTGGTTGATTTTTTAAAATCGATTTTAATAAGATGTAAATTATAAGAAGATAATAGATCCTCTAAAATTTGTGATTAAGAACAACACTTACAACGTTAGGATTCAATAGGTATGACAAACAGAACATTTATTATAATTCAGATTACCATTTGAGTACTTTTTCCTCTATCTTGGAATGAAATGTGAAGAGTAATACCACAATGTTGAAATATCATAAAAAAATCAATGGATTTGGTCAGGTTTTCTGATGTTCTAAAGTGGAATATGGAACTGTACCAATCAATTTATAATCTATGACAAGGTGGTAGTTATACTAGAAATATTTAGTCTTTCCACCTTGAGTAAAAGTTGTAATTTCAAGAGAGTGGTGATTATGGGAACATGGGATTGGGTTGTAGATTTAGAGAATAGTGTGGGGTGGTGTTGTGCTGGAGGTAGGTGAGTGTCTAATAACTGCTAAGAAATTATTTTAAATGGTATTTGAATGTTTTTTTCCTACTAAATGAGAGTAATTTGGGGTTGATGATGTGTCTCTATTAGAACTACTGACTTACATATTCTTTAACATACACTAATTGAATTGGTCCTATCCTACATTTATTTGATACATATTATGTCTCAATGAACACACCAATTTTGATAGAACTATAGGTCAAAAAATAGTTTCCAAGAAGCGTTTCATTTCAATTTTTACAATCATGTATTTGATTTCAGGATTTATGTATGTGAAATCTATTAAAAAAACTAAAAAAAATAATTTTCTCAAGAAAAATATAGGGATATTAGAGAAGAAGAAGATAACTCTCATGGTCATATCTTAGGAGCCTTATCATCTACAACTATCATAGGGTGGTGAAGGAGGAACACAACGCTAGTACAAAGTGGTTCTATGATGGGGAAATAAGTACCTAGTGAGAGGTGGAACCAAGCAGTATTCAAGAACTAGTGGTTTTGGTATTGGTTAGTACCATAGGACTTAAAAGGTGGTATATGTATCATATTGAGTGATGAAATAGTGGATGTCTTTACAAAAGACTAATGTGGGACTCAGAAATATAGTGTCAAAAAAATAAGTGGATGTGACCCAGGATTGGAAATGCACCTTTCCAAACCTAATTATAACACATAAAGTGATTAGTTTTATAATATGTTATACTGACACAATGTCATTTGTATGCATAAAATTTGGGAATAGCCTTTTCACACCTGTCATTAACACCCCCTCCCCTGCACACTGCCTGCCCCCTACCACCCCCTACACACCCCCTGTCCACCCCTGTCCACCCATGCACCCCCTGCACACACCCTACACACCCTCAGCACACCCGCTCCCCTGCCCCCAGCACACCCCCTACCCCCTGCCCCCTACACAATGTCATTTGTATGCCTAAAATTTGGGAATAGCCTTTTCACACTTGTCATGCACACCCCTCCACTGCAGACCCCCTGCCGCTACCACCCCCTGTACCACCTGCCCACCCCATACACCCCCTGCACCCCCCTATACACCCCAACACACCCCAACACACCCCCTTCCCTTTCCCCCATCACATCCCCTTCCCCCTGCCCCCTGCACACCCCCTTCCCCCTGCCCCTAGTACCCCCCTTATACCCCCTTGTACCCCCCTGCCCACCCCACACCCCCTACCCACCCCATGCACATTCCACTTCAACCACTTAATGCAAGGCAAAGCATATCAAAACACTTAGAGACATGCCACTTAATACAAGAATTTATATATCTGAGACATTTTAGTTAAGTAGAAGTCTTTTATGACGAATTTAATGGGAATTTGAACGTGATCATGAATGTATCTAAGGATGATCAATGTATGGTATTTATATCTCTTTTTATAGTATCTAGACACTACTATCATTTGTTAAACTCTTTGATCAAGGTAAATAAAAAAGTTCTAGGTCTATATTCATATTATTCCTTAACAAAGCTACTGGTTATTAGAAATCCATTTTTTAAACAATAAAACAATTATGGAAACAAGTTTTTAAAACAATCAGTAAATTCAAATTAAAGGTTTAGGTAGAGGGAACCTACCTCAACCTCATGACGCGTTGCTTTTGACGACGAAAACTCGAATCTTAATTTTTTTTTCTGCTTGCACGCATATGCAACTTCACATATATATAAGGAAATCTATCCTCTATGTACATATTTTCATGGCTAAATATGCACAAGGGGGTCCTTAGATATAGGTTTATACTTGCATATACCCCTTTACACTTACACATGTATGTATTTTTCATATCTATATATAAGCACACCAAGACCCAATATATATATTCATACTACAATGAGTGAATATATATAAAGAGGGAAACTTATATATGTATATTCCTACCTATGTATACACATGTAATACTTCTTCAATGGCGGCTCGAATCCACCTCAATGAAATCCAAAACACACTATAAAAAAAATATAAGGAACCAAAAAATCAAAAAATCCCTAATTGAAATTGGGACAAAGATTAAAAATGGAATAAACCTTACCCAAATATTATGTTGAACTCACTGTCTTCGATGGTGGTGGATAGAACTAGCCTCATCATAAGAAACCACCTATAAGAAAATTGTGGGAAAATAAATGAGATATAACGACTTCTTATATATATATGTGATCAGTGTGTCAACTATACATGATAAATGATACCTGAATCCATAACCAACAATGAACAAATAATATTCAAATTGATATGTACATCCCAATACTAAATAACACGAAGATATTTATTTTTCAAACATCACCTTCAATTGCCTATTCAAAAATAAAAAAATCACTAAAATATGGGAATAAAGTAAACATCCATCAGCACTTAAAAGCAAGAAATAGGGATTATACATTGTTCTTAACCTAGAAAATCCATTCCCTAAATGTATAAAATAATTCAAACTCTTCATTCTTATATCCTTCTTAATTTTCTAGATTAAAACCTCATTTTTTAGCATATTCTTCTGGAATTCAACTTTATTCCTAGTTTATATAGGTTTATAAATTTTATAAAGTAGAGAATTTTCCTTCTTTTATTCTTACTAAATCCGATTGGATTTTCCAAACTAGTCTAAAAATATGATTAGACAATATTTTGTTTCATGGTATTCCTTATTATTGATTGTATGTTACTTCTTTGTAGAAAATATTTTCAAACATGCGATAATTAGTTCTTTCCTTTTATCTTTCAACAATTATTATTCTTATGGAATCTATGTCATAAATTCTTAACAATTTGGACTATATGGTTTATGTTCCACACACACTTTCAACAGCCTTTAGAGTACCCTTTTTAGTATTCCTTTCAAACTCCACAATATAATTTTCAAGCACTATCCCACTACAATATCAAATATTGATACATAACCCAAAAAATTGATCTGAATGACATATTAGAAATTATGAAGCACTAAATAGCCTATTTAAGAATATAAACTCCTCATAATTAACTGAACACACTGACTACACCAACCACTATAGGTAAATAATTAATTTTGGTGTAGTTTTGGAACCAAATATGGTTCATCCAACATCCATGTCGAGACACTAAATTAATCCATTTACTATCTAAGTTCATAAATTTCACAACCTTGATAATGATCTCCATCCCTTGATATGGATTTCACTCAAAAAAGACTAGTATGAATCTCCCCACTATAGTATTATCGATACCATCATCAATCCTACATACACATGTCTAGTGCCTCATATCACATTATGATCAGTATAGAAGATCCTTGCCCAATAATCTCAACAAAATTTCTTCATTTAAAAACTATCATCTTTCAAACAGAAATTATATCCAACAAAAATAATACATTAAAATATATTAGATAGAGAAATACAAATTATAGAAAAAAATAACTTTAGGAATACCTCAAAAATTATGGTACTAAAAGCCCCTTCACCTAGGATTGATTATCCTAATAGAATAATCTCTATAGAAACCCATATCTCGACACATACATGAAAACTATTTTTCCCATTCCAATACTAAGGGAATGCATGCACATTCTTGATATATGAGAAATAGACTAAGGTTCATTTATTTTTCTAATATTGAGCTGAGATAATACTCATTGAATTTACTTTGTCACCATCATATTGAGGCTCACCAACCAACATTCATTCCTACCCGGTTTCCATCCTTCTCCATGAACATTCTTATACAGTGGATGTATCTACATATATAGATCAGTATTTCTTGAATATATCCTAGTAGGTGTCTAGATAAAAGGAAGCTACTCATACCCATAATGAGTACATAAGACCATTTAAAAAATAGAATTCATTTATGAATAAATTTCATTTGAAAATGGAATGAAATGAATAATCCTTTAAAAATTAGTGGCATACTCCATTACTGATTCACATAATGATATAGATCCATGAATTCCAAAAACATTCTCTTATTCTGTAAATCTACCATAGACTCTCATAGAAGAGGTATTGAAACTCGATCCACCAAACCTACTCATTCCTTCTTTTATGATCAAATGTATTTATCCATTCTGATTAATCTCCTTTGAATTTAGAATCTTCTTGTTTCACCCATATATACTATAGAGTTCAAATCCTTTCAAATAGGAACTAATCTTTCTTAACATATTCTAAACATCCTACGATCCCATGTCATTACTAAAAATTATATACTGCTACTCATGGAAGTCATGGATAACTTAGAAAACCATTGCTTTTCCTTTTCAAATGCCTTGATCAATGGATCAAAGTAGGTGTAACATAATATGAGGGAAGCAAATGCTTGAGCATATTTCCCATGAGAATATAATTCCATCATAATTAGATGATTTTTGATGAATTTTTACTCAGCATCATCTGGTAATAACGATGTTACTAATTATAAATTTGAGGGGTTAAAACCCTAAATACCTTAGGTGGGTAATTATGAGGTCTGAACGGATGAGGAGGTGGATGATCCCCAGAGGTTGGGTAGCCACGTCGGAGGCACGCCATAGGAGGATGTGGGGTGGCTGTCTTGTGGCAGCGTCGGCAGGGTGGCAACGTTGGGTGACAATGTTGGGGGAGGACGCTGTTGTGAGGAGGCTGTCGTGAACAACATGAGAGAGGTCGATGATTCAGAGAGGAGGGTTGCAGTGAGAGAGGTCGATGACAACATGAGAGGGAATTGATTGGAAGCATCTGGAGGAGGGCACTGTAGTGAGAGATGTAGATGGAGAGGAGAGGAGGGTCGCGGATCATAGGTGAATGAGAGGAGAGCCCAACGTAAATCGAAATAAAAATAAAAATAAATGATGATGTTTAGCCACAGATGTTTAATTAAATAGTGGCTATAAACAACCAATACCCATGGACCTATAAAACCATGGCTATAGGTCCATGGATATACCTTAAATTTCTAGTGTTGAATTTTTCGAAGTATTTTTGAGCTATAAGGCTCAATTTTATGTGAAAATGGAAAGGAGTTGTGTACTTTTATAAGAAAGGGGAGTGGCGCTCTTAGAATATCTTACAATATTAAAATAAAATTAAGTGAATCTATAGAAAAATGGTTCCAAATGGCCTATAAATGGAAAATTTATTCCATTTTAGACAAAAAATTATCCATTTTTTCCTATTTTCCTATTTTTAATATTTTTATTTGATTTAATAAAATATTATTCTCATAAAATTTCATTATTATCAATTTAGACACCATTTACTTAATTTGACTTAAAAGGCATAAATATTTTTTTAATTACAATATAATTTGACACAAAAATAATAATTAGTCATATTCATATATAAAATTCATGTATCACATTAAACCACTCAAATTATATTTCTTTTAATATTTTTGGTATCATTTGTTATTTTTTTTATTAATTGGTGAAATATTGCATCAGTGTTGTACACGAATTTAAGTTCATTATATAATTAATAAAAATTATAAATGAATTTATATCATGAAAATAATTTAATTAATCTAAAAATATAAATTTTTATTATTTTATAACTTGTTTTTGTCCCAATGTTAACACACGATACAAATTTAAAACTAAGAGTAACATTTGAAAACTTTCTTTGATTTAAATATTATATAGGTCATTTTCATGGAAATGTGTCAATAAAAAATTATATTCTAGGATAAGTTGATAAGGGTATAATTAAATTCATCAAATAATAACTAATATGAATAATTATGGCCTTATTAGTAATTTTTAACAAAGATTAACCGATTTTCCATTTACCGAGGTGATAAATTTTACCACAATTTATATTCATATTGACCAAAAATAAAATGGTACTATTAAAAATATTTAAACATACTGATAAAAAACATATAATTAATTTCATATAATTCAATTCCCATAAATTTAAGAAATTAATTTTAATGTAAGTGCGCAAAATGAGACAAAAACTATTTTTTTAGAAAAAAATACATTTTAATTGTAAAAATGGATTTATTCTAACCATATGGTTAAAAAAATATATTTTGAATTTTTTAAAAATTTGATAAATTAAATAATACATAAATTTCATTAAAATAATTCAAAAATATGTATAAATTTAATTTATTTTTATAAAATACATTGGGTGCATAAAATCATTTTTTTTCAGAAAAATGATTAATTATATTTCATTTTTTTAAATTTTTATCATTTGATAACTAATTAAATAATTTTATAAATATGTAGACCATATATTTTCCATAATTTAGTTTTTACTATTAATACCCACCAATCCAATAGATAGGATATAATTGATATATAATATTTTAATAATGTTACGTAGTTCGTCTAAACTCGCAGTTGCATGTAACATAATCTATCGAAGAAATCAAACTATTTAAATAGAAATATTTCATAAAAATATTATGGTGTTACATTATATTCCCCATAGAATTAATTTCACCCTATAAATTAATCACTCTAATATAAACATATGAGGATAATTCTAGCTCATCACATATTTAGGTTCCCATATAGCTTTTGAAAATTAGTGGTTTCACCCTAACATTTTGACAATGTGAGTGGTATTATTTCATATAAATTTATATATAAATACATAATATCTACTTGTTATTATTCATAACAAAGATATTTCTCTAATAGTATGAATTCTGAGTTTAGTACATGTGAAGGATTAGGTATGTAATTTCTCAGGAGAGATACATGTAACACATCATGAACTTAAGAGAGATTCTATGGGAGAACCAATCGATACACTACCATCCGAATACATTAAAGAATTTACAAATGACTGATATACCTAGGGAATAAATTTTCCTTCTTTCCAAATATCATCACACTCTTATAGAGAGATATTCATAGGAATACCTTATCACCATCTTCAAATTATAGATATTTCTGATGATTTTTAGCATAAAATTTTTATCGACTCTAAGATTATTTTATGAGTTATTGAATAATACTAACCTTGTTTACTATTTCCTGAGCTATATCAAGCCCCAACGGATTAATTTATACAAATTCATTCTAGTATTCTGGAGTTTTACACTTCTTACCATAGAGGTATTGATAAGGATCCATTTAAAAGTTTGAGTGAAAGATATTATTATAGGAAAATTACAAAAAATTATGGTACTTATCCCAACCACATTTGAAATCCATAGAGTAATCTCCTAACATGTATTATATAGTTTTAATGATCATATTATAAAGACCATCTATTTGAGGAAGATAAGTATCACTGAAACTTAACTCTGTATCCAGAGCCTTATGAATAATTCTCCAAAACTTTGAGGTAAACAATAGATCCTAATTTGATATAATTGGGACTGGTACACCATGAAATATTTCCACTTAAAAAATGTATAACTAAGTAAGTTTATAAACATATAAATCTTATCTAATGGAAATTTAGTGTGATTAAATTTTAAGGAAATTTTTGATAACCTATATATCATTGTGCCCTTTAGACGTTTGGGGAGTCTAAGGTCAAAATCCATAGTGATGTTTTTCCATTTCCATTTTGGTATGGGTAATGGTTACAACATTCCCTTTAACTTTTATCTCACACCCTTAACATGTTGAAATACCAAGAATTTAGAAACATATTCTACAATATAACTTTTCATACTATCCCATTAGAAATACTCTTTCAGGACTCTATATATAATAACTCTGAACATGCACTCCCAGATACAGTGCTAAAAAATGAAGTTTAAATTTCCATATTTGATACTGATGATGGAAAACCAATTTTTTCCATGAAAAACTTAAAACATCAAAAATAAAATTTAGATAAATTGTATTCTTAATGATATTTTAGGTTTAGAGTTTTAGTTAATTTGGAGAAACTCATACATAAAAAATACACATGTATTTGAATGAGCATATTTCACACCTAACCTAAATTTTCTTATTTCACATTATGTCATCATCATCATCCATATGAAATCATTTCTATACATAATTCAATCAACCTAAATTTTTATAACCAGGGAAAAAGGAAAATAAGAAGGGTGATCTCAAATTCCGAGTAATAGTAAACATAAGCATTAATAATTGAATCTTATCAGTGAGAATAAAGAGAGAATAAGGGTATAATGTCATAATATCAGTGCAAGAGTACAACATAAGAATATCCAAACCCATTAATAAATTTATCATTACACATGATAAAAAGGAATAAGGCTTTAATAATGGAAGGATTTTCTAGAATCAATAATCACGAGCCATGTGATATCAATCTTGATCATAAGAAGCACTATAAACCCATAAAAATCATATATAAAATGTATTGGTATATTATGAACATCATCATCATATCTATATTACAAATAGAATAACCAATATGGTTGAATTATATCTTTAGAGTACCTAATTCATTGGAGGGATATAAAAAACCCACCCATCCTTGGTTTATCATGGAACCAACCATCACTGGTTAATAATGAAACCAACTGTCCTTGGTTTATTACATAACCACCCATTATTATTTTTTAAAGGAACCAATAATCATTATAAAATATTTACAAGAATCATATCATGAATAAAGTGTATAAAGAATTTATTTCATCACTAACTCATTGGAACAAACTTTATTATTTTTATAAATTAAATACCCATGGAAAAGAAGTGGGTTCCATAATAATATCTTTAAAACATGATTAATCTATATAAAATAAATGAGATCCATAATAATATCTTAAAAGATGACTAAACTGTGTAAAAAAAATGGGTTCCATAACACTCTCTCTGAAATATGATTAAACCATGAGAAAGAAACAGTCTCCATAAAAACATCATTGAAACATGATTTACTCATAAAAAAGAAATTTGTTCTAAAATAATCTTTTTGAAACATTATTTACTCCTGAAAAAATGGGTTCCATTTCAATATTTTTAAAATAATATTAATCCATCCTTGGAAATAATGAGTATGGTATCATTACAAAATATCCAAATTTGAGAATAAGTAATAAAAATGTTTATTGATGTTGATGAATGTAAATACCATTAAAATATCCTTAAATAAATTTTTTGTGGAAAATAAAATGTTCATTTTGAAAATAACCTTTAAAATTTAAAAAATAATTTTATTTTAAAACAATCTTAGAAACATATAAAGGGAGGTTCAAGGAAAATAATTTTTATAATATTAAGAAAATTCTTTCCTGTTTTAAATGTTAAAAATAAACATTATTTTCAAAAAAAAATTAAAAAGGATTCAATAGTGACTAATTTGGAAAAAATTAAGAAATATACTTTCAAGACCTTTTAAAATAAGGTCAAAGACCATGTAAAATAGCTTCAGTAAATCATTTATTTTTATAAATAACATTTTTGAAAACATTTTTGAAAACTTCGATACAGAAGAGAAAGATACCCGATCTAAAAGAAAATACAAGATCAGTTTCACTTAAAAATGACTTTCTAGATATTTAATAAATCGATAAGGGATTAAAGGGAAATTAAACATGTGAACCACATTCATAACCATAGGATAATAGAAGATATTTTATTTAAAAAAATAGTATTATATTATTTCCTCTAAAATAAACTTTCACATTAATAATCCCTAAAGAAAATTATTGAAACATAAAGCCTTTTACACTTTGGTAAATCTGTAATAGTATGCCTCATGAAAGATTAAATTCAAATGAAACTTTAAATATCATGAAAATAATGAGATCCATGATAAAATATTCCATAATTTCATTATATACACCTCATAAATAAGTTATGTGCATATCATAAACATTTATCCCAAAGTCAGGAATTTGGGACCATTAACCACTACACATATCATATCACTAAACTGGGAGTTAATAAATGAATAGATAATGTGTAAAAAATATAAATACATAAAAGGGTAAAATTTTGATAAAATAATGTATATATCAATTCAAAAATAATAATATCATAATGGAGTCAATGAATACGTTTTATAACCCAATGAAAGCAAATTTTGTTAAAAAACTACTTACCACTTGGTAAATTTTATGTAAATACACTTGGATTAATTTAAATTGAAAGTTAAAATACCATGACGTATAAATTATTCATGATATTAAATCTAAATTGGATATTATATACACCACATAATAAAAACAAGTGGTGAATATGGAATAAGTATCATATAAGTAAACGTAATATGAGATATTCCCTCACCTCGAGTCCATACATTCATTGTATAAACTTTATATCATGTATAATAATATTAGATAAATTGTTTTATTTATTAATAAAATTTTATAGGTTTAATACCTTATACTTAAATAATTTATTTAATTTAATTTTAATGTAATATTTTAATACTTTATTAGTTAAGTCCACTTTGGGTGTTTTTGAGGATGTTCGGGTCATTGTTTCAAAACAACTTTAGTGTGTTGACCGTGGTCAAAGAGGTCATTATTTTAACCTATAAAGAATAATAATAATGAAATTATTATTATATTTATTCTCAAATTTGACTTTTAAAACCAATCATGAAAAATGGTTTTGATAAATGAACTACATTACGATCTCAGAGATGGTAAATTATACGTACACATGAGTACTATTTCCATTTTCAATAATCATTATCGAAATAAGGTATGCATTATTTTATATTTATGAAATGATAATAATATCTTTAATACCATATTATTTCTTTAAATATACTTATATATATCATTAATTTTATTTTATTATGAAAAAAGTAATCACATCACTTAGTGAAGGTGGTAGTCCACACATACACGAACAACATTATCAATTTTCAGTGTAAGAAAGAAAATGATATATTATATTTTCAAAATGAAAAATATGTCATGAGTTTTATTATTATTTAATTTATATCATATATATTCATTAACTTTATCCTTATAACCTTCCATGTATTGAGTTATTGAAAAATTATTGACATCACTTCATGAGGCGGTAGTTCACCGTACACACGAATGACATTATCGTATGCCCCATAGAAAGGAAATTATGAATTTATATGTGATATAATAAATAAATAAGTATAAATATTTTAAAATTTTCACATATACACTTTAAATAAATCATTAAAACAATATGTGATAAACAATGACGGAAAACGAATGACATCGGTTCACAAGGTGGTGGTTTGCCATAGATACAAATGATGTTTTCATATCCCAATTAGTGGAAGAGGAGGTGAATTTTGGTTGTGAAATTAATATAATAAAATCTAAGCATACAATAGATTCTTTTTATAATAATATAATATTTTAATAATAATTTAATGAGGTGTAAGAATAAATAAAATAAACATGTGTAGTTTGGAATTTTACCTTTTCTCAGACAAACCTCTTTAGGATTATACCTTAAGTGTTGATAGAATGGATTTATGACAACAAAAATGATTCCACGGTGAGGGTATGAAATTTGGGAAGTTAATGGGTAGGTTTTTTTAAACTAAATGGGTCTTATGGTGTGAAGAAGAGAGGATAAAGGGTGAATTTTTATAAGTGAGGGGAGTGAAAAAATTTTAATCTTTTAAAATAAAAAAATTTAACCAATTTTTCACATGCCAAATTTAATGTCTCTAATTTTTTGTGTATTATTTTTAGACATTAAATGGTATTATTTCGAGACTACGATTTATGAAGAAGTGTGATTCTGAGGCCCGGGGTGCTCAGCATAAATGTTTTAAATAAATTAAACTTTTAAATAGCATGCACATGTAGTATTCCTAAAAAACATGAATAAAAATTTAATGGGTGCCCATTTCTGATATCAGAGGGCGCCATTGCATTTAGAGTAGTGAATTTACATTAAGTGGGGCCTAACATCTAATGGCATGGGTTGCCTGAAAAAGTTAATTTATGGACATTTTAAATGAAATAAATAAATAAATAATTTATTTTATTTTAAATGTTTTAATTAACGAAATGACATGTTTTTTGGTTTTAAATAACAAGGAGCCTATGGTTAGAATCATAGGACTGGAAAACTTTCCTTGGAAGATCTAGAGTTTTGGAGAGGATCCATCCTTGGAGGAATCTCAATGAGTGACGATGTGAGGATTTTTTCGCATCCTGATCAAATCCCGACCGACTAATTCTATCCCTCTTCATCAACGATTGAGGTAGGGGTTGTTGTTTTGATTTTTTTCCCTGTTCTTTGATTTAACAATGAATGCAGATCAACCCATGAATATGTTGACATGCAGATCATTCGTTCTTGTCGGAGGGTCTTTTATTGGGTCTTATTTTTTGGAATCATTCCATTATTATTCTAATTTGTATTTTGATTTTCTCCATTTGATCCATATAATGGGAGTGGATCAATTCCATGATGAATGATGGCAGAGGTTCATTCCTTGATTTGTTATTTGGTTTCTTCCCCCGTTTTGAGCCCGCGTTCTTCGTGTTATTCATGGGATTATGAACAAAAGATTTTTGCATGTCCATTTCACAATGCAACAATACCAAATTGGATATACAACATCATGGTGACCCAATAGAGGTGTGATGATGATGGAAGACAATGAATTGGAATAGATTGGAAGAAATCGTTCGTCGACCGTTCTTCGTACAGATGATCAAGACACATTTTTTGAGGCGATCGAACACCATAAACTTACCGAATCGGCGTTTCCATGAGGGGAAAACCCATGATCTTGAGTTTTGAAGAGTTTGACTGGCCGGATTGATGGATCAAAGATCACCAGAGGTGCACGGAGGAAGAAAAATGATTCTGGAAAATTGTGAAGAACACGCCATGTGGGGCCGGATCTACGTCGGCTAGGGTTTCATGATGCAGGAAGCGATGACATAGCATGTGAAAACTGTCACAAGATGTTTGGGTCCTTACATGGGACTCATTATGTACCTCAAATGATACATGGACATGGGGTAGAGTACATGACATGTACTCCACCACAAGGCAAGGCCTATCTGGTTACGCGGGTTACTCTGTGTAGCGGTACACGGGTTGACATACATGGGTTGAAGTCGTGTATGGGCACAAGGATAGCGTACATAGAGCGAACCCTAGATAATCTGACATGGCGTGTGGCTATCACTACAAACCATGTATGAACTTTTTACACAACATGTCTTCTGACTCGGGCAATTTCACACGGACAATACCCGATGTCAAGGGACATGACATGTGACCTTGATACAATCCATGTACTCTCTTCTACATGGCTTGATCTCATTTTGCACCGTTCCTTAGTCATGTTTGATTTGGTTTACTTACCCCTTTATTCATTCCCCAGAAGGTCAGTTATAGTCTCCATCCACATGAGTATAATACCTTCAGCATGAGCTTTTGTATAGAGTTATAATCCCTCTGAGAGGCCCATAATAGGATCCTCTACCCATTCTTGGCAATAGGTAGAGTCAAGTATTGATGTAACCAATCCTACAATATACCAATCCTATACCTAACAGGTGACTCCAAATGAGTCATGGTATAGGACAAGGCCCTAGCAGTGATCCTCTCCAGTGTACCGTGATCTTTCCCCACTCAAGAGTGAGTTCTGCCTAAATGAGTGTATCCGTTCTCTCTCCATATCTATCAATGCGCCCATCTCACTTGCGAAACATCCTGAAAAAAATACTTCTCAGACATATTCCTTCAGATATATCAGATCCATGGAGTGAGTTCTCTTGGAAGAGTGCTTCGTGGAATCTATTAATTGAATCCCTAGCATGGGTATGGGGTTGTTGTGACTTATCTCTAGACTATGGGTCTAGGTTTCGAGTATATCTGGATACGTTTCTATTGTTATATGTTCTATAGAAATTTACTATGTAGAGCTGACTGTACCTTTAATTTGTGTATTTATTTGTGGTTTATGGGTTCCTCTACTGATTATTGTTATACTCACCCCTACATGGGATTTTCCCGCACATGTCATGTCTTGTGCAGACGAGCGGCCTTTTGATGGAGTCCAGGGCGGACCAGGACTAGACCATGATTTGTGAGTTTCCTTACAAGATAAGGTGTTCCTATGGCTATGAGAAGTAGTCCCAGTACATATTTCTTGCTTACAGGTTGGACTTTGTGGCTTAATTTTTTTTTATTTTGGTGGGCATGTATTCTGGCTCGATTTACTTTATGCACTTTACTTTCCGTTGTACTCTGTTGCTTGGGTTTAGTTGTATGCATGAATTTTGTTCCTCAATGATTTTTACTTTTCAGAATTTGTGGTCTTGGATATGTGTGCATGTGTACAGGTACTTAGGAAATTCCTCCCCTGTTAGTGATATGCCTACTCAGTGCTAGTCACCAGCCCCTGTCATATTAGAGGTGGTCATGGGGAGTCACGACACAGGACTCACTAGGATGGGTCATGATAGAGTGGTATAAATGGTTTTCAGTTCTACCTTAGTAATACGATTTTATGAGATTGGTTTTTTTCAATAGTGTTAAGTGTTTTGAGCTTAGATTTTAGTCTAGGGACTCTAGTGTTGGTACGTTCAGCTAACGTATCCATACAAAAGGACTCTAATAACCAACTTTTCGACTTGGTACATGATAACACTAGTTGTAGGGAAACAAAAAATGGTACATGCATCATATAGTAATGGGTTGTGTTTTCCATGTCCTTTAGTTTCAGCTATCCAGATATACTATTTGACCATTGTACATCTCATTTCCTTATAGTATGCCTCCACGATGCATACCAAATAGGATTTAGCCACTCGATCACGAGGATGACTCCCTCAGTAATGAGGCTTCTATTTAGGGACCAGTTCCCCAAGTGTTACCTCATGGTGGTGCACCTGCTATAACACTTCTAGTGAAGAACCACATGGTAGCTGCAGTACCAGTAAATGAGGAGCGCATGCTGAGCGCGCTCCATGAGTTTTAGAGATAGATAACCCTAAGGTTCTGAGGCGAGCCTGACCCTTAGGAGGCTGAGGACTGGTTGGAGGTGGTGACCAGTGCTTTCCATCTAGTGAGGACACCAGTGGACTAGATGGTTATCCTAGGAGAAAACCTTGTTTAGTGTTCGGTGGGACGATTGTGGACTTTGACCATGTAGACTCACGACGAGGAGACTCTTTCATGGACAAAGTTTGAGCGACTCTTTAGGGAGGATTTATCTTCAGTTACACTAAGAGAAGTGCATATCCCGGAGCTTCTTTATCTCTAGAAAGTCAGTATAACGGTGGATGACTATTCATTTAGGTTCACCAACCTCACCAGTTACTCTATGAATATGGTTAGGTATTAGTACATTAGACCTCGAAACTTCGAGAGAGGTATACAATGGGACATCAAAGATAGTATCATGCCTCTATGCATTTCAACTTATGAAGGAGTACTCGAGCTAGATTTGGTGGTCGAGAGGTTCTAAGATGAGCAGAGAAAACTAGTGGCATTTAGCAGCAGATTGACATGTACAGAGAAATCGACAGAAGGGAGCCGATGTCAAGAATAGGGATCAAGATGTGGGATACGTGATAGGAGAACGCAAGATAGGAAATATACGGTCCAGTTTTCTCAGGATAGATCTATTCATCCTAGGGAGAGGAGATGTTACTCGTGCTACAGTAGAGGGTATATCGCAAGAGATTGACCAAAACATCAAACTGCTGATAGGGAGGTGGTGTATGGATCATCGAGGAAGAGGCATAGAGTGGATAATCCTGACCCTCCAGGAGGTGGATTCAACAGAGGAGTATGGAGAGCTATAATAGGTGGAAGATTCTTTGACCTAGTTCCACCACCACCCCAAGGAGGTCCGCAACAATGTCACAGATCGAATCTGGTCACCATCAAAACTGGCACAAAAAATGGCCCGCGACAAGGTCCAAAGGGAATTCCCTATCCCCGCGGGCTGTCACAAGTGCCAGTGTATCATTTATTTTGGTTTGAGAATGATTTACTTGAATATGGTTACATAAAACATCAAAAACATTCGATAAACTGCATCTGAAAAATTCAAACCAAATAAGGTTTATACAAAAATCAAAAATAGAATACATACTTTAAAAAATAAAACAGGAGGTCAAAATATACACAAAAACAACATTAAAACTTTCCCAAGTACTACACATGACAAGGGGTTGTCACCCACAATCCATCTCCACAACATCATACCGTGGAAGGGAACTAATAACCCAAACCGAAATCACCCAAATACATTACTTCACCTGTGTCCAACAAGACAAAGTCTAATTACACCCAAGGGGTGTAAGTAGGGTGTAATTATAATACCAATAGTATACTACCAAAATATTTCAATGAGTATGCAATACGAGGTGATAAAGCACATAGTTTTAAAATGTATGGAAAAACGACAATAAATTCCAAGAAATGAAACTTTCGATTGTAAATAGTTTTCAAAATAAAACTCTCAGAATGTTAAAACATTTTAATAATAAATGTTATATATTGTAATTTACATAAAAATAGACCCAAATACAAGGGTGAATACCAAAAATCCAATGAGCACAAAAACTAGGAACACCCCTAGGCACTAGATAATCTTGGGCCTCATGTACCTCGTACCTCAGTGTAAAAAATATCAATGTCACAATACTTTCCCATGAACGAGCCACTAGTAGGTAACATACCCATAACCTATTGGTCCCCAAAAATCATCCATATCATTTAGTTATAGTTTTCGTTATCCAAAATGCTAAGTGAAATAGGGACAAAACCCATCCGGATTACTAGCGTACTAGTACACATCCGCCCACCTAGGTACCCGGACTTCCCCCTTTGTTCTCAAACAATTATCTCATGATAAAAAATACATTATCACATAAACACATAAGTTCAGGTCATAATCAATTCAAATAGTATCTACACATGTATTTCACCACTTTCACCACTCAATAAAACCAATAGAATTTCAATAAAATTAGTTCACACAACTTAACAATGTTTTACACACAATATCCCTTAGAAACCCCACTTTGAACACCATGTGCATAACCATATTCATCGGAAAAAAATTTAGAGAACCCAAATCATTTCTATAAACCCATTACATGATTTATAAAACAACCCCATTGGCATAACATAAAATAGACATGTAAAACACCCAATTTGACACAAAATTGGTACCCAATTTACCAAAATACCTTTAAAATACCACTTTGAACACTATGAGTACACTTATAAGTCACCCAAAAAAAATTAAAGCCCAATACCTTTCAATAAAACCAAAAAATAAGTTATAGGTAAGACCATATAAACTATGAAGTGGTATATTTTTAAAAGCCTCCATTTTTACACAAACATGGAACTTAAAATTAATATGCTTCAAAAATACCATTAAATTTTTTTTCAGAAATAACAATCAAGGGATATAAACATTAAAAAAATTATTTTAATCCCTAATACATTTAAATGAAATCAACTAAGTAGTTATAGGGCATCCCCAAGTGAACCAATAAAATATTTCTGTGGAAAATGCCCAATTTTACATGAAATTGGCACTTGAACTTCATTTTCTTTACAAATACCACTATTGTTTTCACCCATAATGAAATTATATAAACTTTCAAATATTATAAACATAGAAAACTAAGTCACAATGATTTCATGCACATGGAATCACCTACTAAAAATGTTAAAACCATTGAATCTTGGTGTGAAACTTCAACCGCACCACCGCCACACCACAAGGAGGATAAATCGAGCCTAAAACTAGAAGAAAATCCCAAGAAACCAAGGATCAAACCCCAGGTAAAAAATCCTACCTACTGGACACAAGGAACTTCAATAAAGAAGAAAGAAACCCTAAAAATGGAGAGAAATCAAAGATGGAATCACTTACTTGAAGATAACTTGAAGTTTCCCCATTAAAAACCCATTAAAAAATGAGTACCAAGGGAGGTTTGGGGAGCTTGGGAGGTTGCCATGGATGAAATGGTCGAATGGGGTAAGAAAGGGGCGAGTTTGGATAAATCCCGGGAGGGAAAACATGGAAATTAAAAACATTTTTAATGATCTAGATATGGCTGCACGGTTTTCTTGCACTATTTAGAAAACCGTGCTCCCAAACGGTGCACCCCATTCTGTCCACTCAAAAAGTGTCCAAACTCCTTAAAATTTAGGGGGGGGGGTCCAAGGGAGAAACCTATGGGAAATATATTCCAAGGATAGGGGGAAATAATACCCAAAGGAAGACCACCTTTTTACCCCAAGACTCATCAAACTCAAGGGTACAAACCACCCCAACAACTTACCCCACAAAGGGTGCCACTAGGAGGGTCACAAATACAACTCCAAATTACCTCAACCTCATACCATCCCTTTTGAAAAATAAGAGGTTAAATACCATCCAAGTCCCCCAAGACTAAGGTCATAGATAAAAAACACAAGAGACACAAAAAATTTAAACCCGGAACACCCGGAAACCGAGATAATTCTTAGAACCAAAAGAGGATTTGAACAAAGCATGGAATTTAAATTATGGGTGTGACAATTATCCCCACCATAAAGCTTTCTTCCCCCAGCAGTCCACAACAAAACTAGGTGTAAAAAAAATCCCAAACGATAGACCAAGACAGACTCCATTGCCACGTTTTCACCCGCCTCTAGAAGGCTAAACACCTCCAGTTGATCAAATAAAGGAAGAGAATAATATCCCCAACCAAAATATACCCCACTTACCTAGAACAATCAAACATATTAAAACTACTTCTCCAAAACAAAATACCTCAAACAGTACCAAACGATTCTCAATAAATCAACTTGGAATGAACCACAAACCCAAATAACGCCACCACAACCTCACTTAAACAAAACCATTGGGCATGACCCAATCCCACATTTACCCAAGTAATAAATTGGTGGCTAGATAGCCTCGAACAAGACTACCTACAACCAAGAAACCACCAAGGAGAAAATTAGGTCACTGATACGGGGTGACCCAAATGGACTTCTCACCATAAGGGATAACTTAATTTTTTGAGACAAAATTAGGACACCAATTGGGGGAGGTCCGAACAGTCTCCCCAGTACAAGGGGTAAACTAACATTAGATTTTTTTTCCTAGATAACTTATGTGAGAGACATGGTGGGTCTCCCCACCATAATAACCAACCATATTAACTGACCAGCATGGGACAACATGGGCTGACATGAAAAGATCCCAAAATTTAAAGAGTCGGCACAACCACACGGCTAGTCAGCACATTTTAGGAAAGTCATGTGCTAACCATGAAGATCATTATGTATGCATGGAATCCTGGCACACGGTCACTACTAATCATGAAAAAACCATGTGTTCAACTTTTCTATCCGAATCTCAAACATTTCTCCAAAAACCCAATGGAAATAAAAGGGGAAAGGAATGAAATTGGGTAATAACATGGACACAGGGTCCTCCAACCTCTTTCTATCAAATGGGAAAAAAACACAAGCGAGATCACGACAACAAAGGTTTAAACTATCCCCATAATTCATACTGAGGATAATACTTTGTAAAATGGTTTGAATGACCCTGTTATTTACCCTGAATATGTGCCAACTTCATTCAGAGACCTATGGATAGAGCTCAAATGATTGAAGAATATTGGACCTCGCAGTTAGGATCAGGAAAACCCTTGAATGGAACTTCTTATTTTCGTGCCACAAATAATTACACTGTGATATTAGATGGGTTCACCAAGACATAACACATTCCAAACTCATTTTATCCTAAATTGACATTTCACTTAAACAAGGACTTAGAAGATGCACGCACATCACACCCTGTATTTTCGAGTGAGAGACAATATAAAGAAATAACACAGACAAACACACTTCTCTAAAATAGAGGATTTTGAAGTTCTTCCATGGGAGACATACTCCCAACATAACAGAGACTCTCAGAGGATTTCATGACATTCACTTTTACAGTAAAATGAGCACAAGATATCACAAAGTATCACCAAACTTGACCATTGTGACTGATAGAAATAATACATGGAAAGGGACCTTATGAAACATCCCCAAACTTCACACAATTACAGAAAGTTCCCACAATAGACACTCTTGTCAATATTTTCCAAACTGGTGGCCTAACATTAACTCTTACTTTGATGAGACTGAAAAAATACCCAAAATCCCTTTAAGACATCATTCTACATTGAAAACCCTGAACTGCATTCACCTTCAACAACTTAGACATATTAAGAAACTACATTCTATTTTAACCTCCCAAAACTACTCTACCACTACAAGGGAATCCACATAAATGAAAAAAAAGAGGTCTAAACTCAATATCCAAATCTTAGAAAGAAATTACTTATATTGATCAACTGGAGGATCATCCAACGGTGAATCACTATGGGACACACACGAATCATAAATTAACTATTTAGGGGGGGTGTACCTTGGCCAACTAGAAAACCCAAGGACCCAACCAATATGATCATTTGGTCACAACATACCCCAAAACTGAACTGAACACATGAGGGGAGACACCACATTGACCTCCGAAACTTTACCTCCAAAGAGACCACTTACCAATGCTTCATTAAAACTTATCGAAGAAATACCAAGACAAAACATCGTTTAAACAAGAGGGGTTCTTGAACTAAAAAAAATACCACAATAGCAATCCCGAAAACACAAAATCCACACCTCCCAACCACAAATTATCAAAACACAACAATTTACTTCAAAATCATTGTTAAAAAAATAGTGTTAGTGGGTTTTTCATTCACCAATGGTATCTCATGATCCTCACACATGCATGTTCACATGAAACACTAGGCTACCAACTCATATCCGTCCCGACACTCATCTAGTAGTTCCATTAACCATCCGTATTCCCATATAAACTCATGCATGTGGTCTCCCTTGATAAAACCAAATACCGAAACCAAACCTTTCCTCTTTTCAAATTCAAATCATTTTTAACCACACTTTTCTTTTCTCAAAACTGCTAACCATGAAAACAAAAACCAATTTAAATCATACAAACCAATTTAGAAAATCACCCATAATTCAATAAAAACTCACTTTAATTCCTTTCACAACCATTTAAAAACATTTCAACCAATTTCAAATCACCTATAATTTCATGAAAACACCATTTCATAAATCTCCATTTAATTTATAAATAAAATCTTCTCATTTCAAAAAAAGGTTCTAAAATTTCATAAAACCTTTCAAATGATTAGTAATTACCAAATAAAAATCCATATTTAACCCCCACACATGAATTATAGAACACTTAATTCAATTCAATTTTTTTTCCATGGTTTAGAAAATTCTACTGGAAACACAGTTTTAAAACCCCTTTAAACTAATTCATACTTTCAAAAGAGGTGTAAACACATAATTTACTCTTTCTAAATAATTCTTAAAATTTGATTTCTATAATTTCAAAAATAAAACTATTTTCACTTTACAAGAAAATAACTTCTCAAAAATGCACATTCTTTAAAATCAAGTCATTTTTTCTTTAAAAACCATGTTTCCATGATTCCAAAACAAAGAGACACAATATAATGTTAGAGGAAACTAGTTTTGGTGGGTGAGTTGGAAATATGGTTGGAAACCATACGCCAATCGCTTCACCATCAAAGAGAGTGTTCTAGGGAATTATCCCTGACTCCACATGGATTTCCAGGCCCTGTGATCTCACTAAGAGCATTAGATCAACTCTCTTTTCATTTCACCTAATCATCATCCAACAAAGAAAACCAAAGGACTCAGATAAATCCCAACTTCCCCTGGCGACTTGAATCTCTTCATGAGGCGTGCTATCCAGGAACACAACCCATAACCGGAACTTCATGTACCAACAATCCTAACTCCGATATATCCCAACTTTCACCCAAATAACATGACCCAAAGAGTGAACCTCCCGTTGATACCATTGTGTCACGAAAAAGAATCTGGTCTCCATCAAAACAAGCACCAATCCGAGCCTGTGAAAAGGCCTGAAGGGCGTTACCTATCCCCACGGGCTGGAAAAAGAGCCTGGGTATAATTTATTTTGTTTTGGGAATGATTTACCTGAATATGGTTACATAAAACATCAGAAACATTCGATAAACTGAATCTGACAAATTCAAACCAAAAAAGGTTTATAAAAAATACAAAACTGAATACATACTTTCAAACATAAAAGAAGAGGTCCAAATATACATAAAAACAACATCAAAATATCCCCAAGTACTCCACACAATAAGGGGTTATCACCCACAAGCCGTCTCTACAACGCCGCACCTTGGAAGGGAACTAACAACTCGAACCACAATCACCCAAAGCCTTTCCTTCACCTGTGTCCAACAAGACCAAGTATACTTACAACCAAGGGGTGTAATTAGGGTGTGATCCTAAGACCAATAGGGCAAAAAAAAAATATTCCAAATAGTATGAAATACATGGTGACAAAGCCTGTAGTTTTAAAATGTATGAAAAAATGGTAATAAATTCCAAGAAATGCAACTTTCGATTGTAAACAGTTTTCAAAATAAAACATTCAGAATGTTAAAAAAATTTAATAAGACATGTTAGCTACTATAATGTACAGAAAAACATAACCTAAGACATTTTTTAATACCACAAATCCAATGACCACCAAAACCGGGAACACCCCTAGGCACTAGATAGTCTTGGGCCCCATGTACCTCAAACCTCAGTGTAAAAAATATCCATGTCACAATCATTTTATAACGACCCGCACTTATTACATACATAATCATTAATTTATTAAATAAAACACTTCCTTTTATATTTAGGATATTTTCAAGTTTAGATATTTAGAAAATTAAGACAAAACATTCATAACATTACACATTGTTACATAGTGGATACCATAAAATCAGTTTCCATTTTTATCAGAATATAAAACATTAAAACTTTAAACAAGACTCCTTGACAATTATTCAAAATTTAACATGTCCTCCTTCCTTGTATTAATCATCCATTAACCTGTGAAAAATCATTTAAAAACATGGTATGAGCACAAAAGCTCAGTAAGGTATGAAAAAGAAGGAAAAAGCACATTAGTCCATGAATACTCATAACGTATGAAAACATTTTCAAAAGACATGTTTTCCACCCATAAATGCTTACTTCGTGTAACATGAGATTTAAAAAAGATACACACAAACATAAATATAATCATAGAGGTATCTTGGGGCATTACTTACATAATCTTTTAACCATCTTTTCTACCTAAAAATTTGTAACCCTCACAACTACCTTACTTTGTGTAACCATCACAGTTACACTTGGAGTAACCATACGGCCGACCTCCAACTTACTCATACCCAATGCATTGGAGGGAAATATAGGTCCCACCCTTCATCAAAAAAATTCCCAATAACCAAAACATAATCATAAAACATAAACAATAGCATAAAAACATTGCTTTTGAATCTTATAAAACAGAATTTTAAAAGTGGATTTTAGAAGAAAAGTCCCTTATAAACATCATATACTTGAAGTGAGACTTAATAGAGTGGATGTAATATGTATATACTCTGTAAATACACATAATGAAACATAATATAAATATAACCCATCACACAAACAATTTAAATATCCCATAAATATTAAATTATATGGTTAACCCAAAGAATGGAAATCGGGTTAAGAATTCCCTTACCTTAAGCTTGTCTTACTTCAAACTTGTTAAAAACTTCTGTATAATGGTTAAAAGAGTGTTATTAGTATTTTACAGAAACATTTTCATGTTTATAAAATCTTATATGGTCATTTCATAACCTCATTTCACCCCTTAATTGTTAGTATTTTGTTCCTTGCATTATTTTGGGTGAGTTCTTTTGTGATTTTCACGATCGGTTCTTGATGAATCGTTCTTGTTGATTGGAAGTGAAACTCCAGAATTGGAATGGAGTAGTAATTAAATATTTCCAATACCATAATATATACCATTTATCACTTTTATGCTTTATATGAGAATGACTTATAAGTTAAAACATTAATGATGTTCATTTAGATCATTTTAGTGGCTCTTTGATAATAAAAACGTCATTTTGTCTTTTAAATTAGAACCATGAGTACAAAATAATTCCAGAACCTTATATGAGTCATAAAACATATATTATAACCTGTTTCAACCATATAAATGGTTTTATGAACAGACTTTAAAGAATTAATGGAAATTGAAAATACATCGTCCACGATGTCGGTAATTCGGCACAAATGGACAATGTTTTTTGATTCTTTAAATAAGTGGAAGAGGAGGAGAATACTGATGAGGAATTTTCCATAATCATGAGAAAATAATGAATATAAATGATTCTGGATATTTCATTCCCATTGGATAAGATGGAGTGAGGAAAGAAGTAAAACGAATCAGGAAATAAAAGAAAATCTTCAGAAATTTCTCCCGAAAATTCAGCAGCCTAACGACGTCTCTTAAAATTTCATAAAAACAATATTGATGAGGGGAATGGAATATATCATCATTAATAAAAGATATCGACAGTAAGGGGGGAATATTTAATAAAATATCCTAACTCAAGACAAAGTAATTGGAATAGAATAACAAAAAATGAAAGAAAAGAATGAAAATAAAAGAGGTTGTTTACCTCTTGATCTCTTCTCCTTGAGATCCTTCTTAAGGGCTTTGATTTTGGTCTTTTGGTGAGACCAGCAGCTCTAGGACGTGGGGAAGAATATTGGGGAGGGAATTTGGCAGAAATTAGACAATTCTCAAGGCTTGAGAGGTGTGGGAGGAAGAGGGGAGTGAGGGTGATATTTATAGTGGAGGAGGGGAGGTATTTTAGATTATTTTAATCATTATTTTAATATTTTTATCAAGAATATGAATAATCTCAAATAAAGTGGCCCTAAATAGTGATAATATCATGTGAGTTCGAAGAAAGTTTCCTTGAATCACTTATGATGTCATAAATAGTTCATTTTTACGGATAAATTGATTATACGATATTTTATCGTATTTCACTATTCACCGAAAATTCAAGAGTTTCAGAAAAATACCAAAAATTTACCCCAAACATTTTTCGATTTATAGAATTCAAAAATGAACTCCATTTTTCAAAAATAATTTTCTAAATATTATTAATTTAATTTTTAAATAAGGTCACAGTTAATTCGAAAAATAACAATATTGAAGTGCAATTAGTTTTATGTGACATTGGAAAATTAATTAAGATCCCATTATCCTATTGCCTTGGGAAAATAAAATAATAATATTATTTACAATTCATGAGGTCATATTACTATTCATATTACTATTCATAAGGTTATGTTACTATTCACCAAAAAAACAAGTTTGTTTCATCAGACTCTAAATAACATACTGAACACAATTGTAGATGACAGTTTCTTGAAATTCAAAACATAGAAGAAATAAAATTATGTTTAAAGGATACCTATAAATATATACCTTAAACAAAATTTTAAGAATTTTCAATTTATTTTTAGAAAACCTTAGTATGTTACATTATCCCCACCTTCTTGAAATTGCGTCCTCACAATTTTATTTACTTATTAAACAACCGAGGGTATTTTTCCCTCATAGCATTTTCAGACTCCCATGTTGCTTTTTCAACCATGTGGTTTCTCACAAAACCTTTACCTGCTGGATTAACTTGTTACGCAATACCTGTTCCCAATGATCAAGAATCTGAACTGGTTTCTCTTCATAAGAATGGTTCTCTGCCAGCTGAGCTGCTTCCGGCCTCAAGACATGTGATGAATCTGGAACATACTTTCTCAACATCGAAACATGAAAAACATTGTGTACCTGAAACAAGCTCGGAGGAAAATCTACGCGGTATGCAACTGTTCCAATATTAGCCAAGATTTAAAAAGGACCGATGAACCGTGGACTTAGTTTCCCTTTCTTACCGAAAACACCACACTTTTTCAAGGAGAGATTTTAAGGAAAACATGGTCACCTACCTCGAAAGAGAAGTCTTTCCTTCTGTTATCTGCATAACTTTTCTGCCTGCTCTGAGCTGTCCTCATGTGTTGCTGGATCATCCTAACTTTTTCATCCATTTATTCTACTAATTCTGACCCCATCAAATTTCTTTCACCGACTTTATCCCAAAACACAGGAGTCCGACACCGCTTTCCATACAAGGCCTCAAAAGGTGCCATCTGAATACTGGAATGGAAACTGTTATTATAAGAAAATTCAACTAATGAAAGATGTTGATCCCAACTTCCCTGATAGTCCACTGAACAAGCTCGAAGCATATACTCCAAAGTTTGAATCGTTCGTTCTAACTACCCATCTGATTGAGGATGAAAAGATGTACTGAAATTCAACTCTGTGCCCAAAGACTTCTGAAGTCCCTTCTAAAATTTATAAGTGAACCTGAGATCTCGGTTAGACACAATGGAAAGAGGAACTCTATGTAACCTGAAAATCTCCTTGAGGTACAATCAAGAAAGCTGATCTAATGTCACTGTATCTTGAATAGAAAGAAAATGAGCAGGCTTTGTTAGCCGATCAACAATAACCCAAATCACATTGTTACCTCGAGAAGTCTTTGGTAGTCCCACCACAAAATCCATGGATATATTCTCCCATTTCCATTATAGCACTGGCAAAGGCTGAAGCATCCCCTTCGGTAACTGCCGCTCTGCTTTAACCTGCTGACATGTCAAACATTTCATTGTAAAATCAGCAATATCTCTTTTCATCCCATTCCACCAATAATACTCTCGAAGGTCTCTGTACATCTTAGTACTTCCAAGATGAAAAGAAAATGGAGAACTATGAGCTTCACACAACAATTCTTTCTTCAGCTGGGAATCACAAGGAACACACAACCTTTTTCCAAATATTAAAACACAATCTTTATCAAGATTAAATTCTGGAAACTTACCTATTTTAACCAATTCTACCTTTTTATGAAGCTCATGGTCTTCCATCTGCGCTTTCATAATTTTGTCTGACAACGAAGACTGCACTGAAACCTGAAACAAAACAGATATATTCCCTGCACCAACAAATTCTAAGCCAGAATTCATTAAATCATTAATCAAGGGATCATGTTCCAAACGTAGCATGGTTAATGATGCATGATTTTTCCGACTTAAGTCATCCGCTTCTTTGTTTTCATTTACAGGATGGTAATTGATCGTGCAGTCATAATCCTTTATCAATTTTAGCCATCTTCTCTACCTCATGTTTAATTCCTTCTGAGTGAATATATACTTAAGACTTTTATGGTCAGTATATATTTTTCATTTGGTTCCGTATAGATGATGCCTCCATATTTTGAAAGAAAAAACCACAGCTGCCAATTCCAAATCATGTGTGGGATAATTTAGCTCATGAGGTTTAAGTTGTCTCGAAGCATAGGCAATTACCTGATCATTCTGCATCAAAACACAACCAAGTACCTTCAAAGAAGCGTCACTATAGATGAAAAACTCACCATTCCGGGAAGGTAAGGCCAAAACTGGAGCATTCACCAATCTTTTCTTTAGTTCCTGAAAAAACATCACATTCCCCTGTCCAAACAAATTTAACCCCTTTCCGGTTTAACTTAGTTATCGGGCTAGATAACCGTGCAAAGTTCTTAACAAACTGTTGGTAATAACTTACTAATCCCAGAAAAATATGAATCTCTGTAACATTTGTGGGTCTTGGCCATTCATCAACTACTTTTGTTTTGGCAGGATCAACTGTTATTCCATCCTTATTTACAATGTTCCCAAGAAAAGAAATCCGTTGCAACCAAAACTCACACTTGCTTAATTTTCCATATAGTTTCTTTTCTTTTAATGTTTGTAAAACAATCCTTAGATGTTTTTCATGCTTCTCTTTATTTTTAGAAAAAACCAGAATGTCATCAATAAATACAACCACAAACTTATCCAAGAACTCATGAAATACTCTATTCATAAGATTCATGAATACAACAGGTGCATTAGTTAACCCAAATTGCATAACAAAAAATTCATAATGCCCATATCTAGTACGAAAGGCTGTTTTCGGGATGTCATCCTCCTTCACCTTCAGCTAATGGTATCCGTATCTCAAGTCAATCTTGGAAAAGTACTGTGCTCCCTGGAGCTGATCAAACAAGTCATCAATATGAGGCAAAGGATACTTGTTTTTAACAGTGATGTTATTCAAAGCTCTATAATCAATGAAAAGTCTCATGGAACCATCTTTATTTTTAACAAACAAAATAGGGGCTCCCCATGGTGAAGTACTGGGATGAATGAAGCCTTTGACAAGCAAATCCTTCAACTGATTTTTCAATTCAAGAAGTTCTATTGGAGCCATACGATATGGGGGTTTTGAAATTGGCTTAGCATCAGGAACTAAATCAATTGTGAATTTGACTTCTCGTTCAGGTATGACACTGAGTAACTGCTTAGGAAAAAAATCAAGGTATTCCTTTACCACTGGCATATCATTAATTTGAATAGTTCCCTTGTTTTCAAAAATATGAGGAAGATAACTTTCACTTCCATCTTTCAGTAGTTTCTCAGCTTCCTGATATGTTATCAATTTTATGGGTTCATTATTGTATACAAACTGAAACTATTTCTGAAAAACAACTTCTTTAAACCCATTACATGATTTATAAAACAATCGCATTGGCATAACATAGAGTAGACTTGTAAAACACCAAATTTAACTCAAAATTGGTACCCAATTTATCAAAATCCCTTTAAAACACCACTTTGAACACTATGAGCACACTTAAAAGTCATAAAAAATGGAAGCCCAATACCTTTCAATGAAACCAAAAAATTAGTTGTAGGGTATCCCCATATAAACCAAGAAGTGGTATATTTGTAAAAACCTCCATTTTCATACAAACATGGAACTTAAAATTCATATGCTTCACAAATACCATTAAAACAAATTTCCGCAAAAACAATAAATTGAGATAAACATTAAAAACATTATTTTCAGACCTAATACATTTCAATAAAATCAACTAAGTAGTTATAAGGCGTCCCTAAATTAACTAATAAAAGATTTTCTGAAAAACCCCAATTTTACATGAAAATGGAACTTGAACGTCATTTGCTTTACAAATACCACTAAAACAAATTTTCTCACCAATAATCAAATAGGAAGAACATGAAAATATTATAAACTCAACAAGCTAAGTCACAAGGATTTCATACACATGGAATCACCTACCAAAATTGTTAAAACCCTTGAATCTTGGTGTGAAACTTTAACCGCACCACCTCCACACCAAAAGGAGGATAAATTGAGCCTAAAACTAGAAGAAACAACCATGAAAACAAGGATAAAACCATAAGTTAGAAACCCTACCTACTGGACACAAGTAACTTGAAGAAATAAGAAAGAAATCCTAAATAATGGAGAGAAATAAAATATAGAAACACTTACTTGAAGAGAACTTGAAGTTTCCCCATCAAAACACATTAAAAAATGAGTTCCAAGAGATGTTTGAGAATCTTGGGAGGCTTCTATGGATTAAATGGTCAAATGGGGGAATAAAGGGACGAGTTTGGATAAATCAAGGGATGAAAAACATGGAAATTAAAAAAAATTAATGACCCAGACATTGCCGAATGGCTTTCTTGAACAGTTTAACAAACCGTGCACCCAAACCATGCGCCCCCTTTTTCCCACTCAAAAAGTGTCCAAAATCCTTAAAATTTTGGGGGTTCCAATATAGAAACCTAGGGGTAATGATAGACTAAGTATAGGGGGAAATAGTTCCCAAAAGAATACCACATTTTTACCCCAAGACTCATCAAACTCACGGGTAAAAACCACCCCAACAACTTACCCAACAAGGGGTGCCACTAGGAGTGTAAAAAATCCAACTCCAAACCACCTCAACCTCATACCATCCCTTTGAAAAAAGAGGAGTCCAACAACCATCCAAGTCCCCCAAGATTGACGTCATAGATCAAAACACAAGAGAGGCCAAATATTTAAACCCAGAACACCCAGAAAATGAGATAATGCTTATAAACAAAAGTGGATTTGAACAAAGCATGGAATTTAAATTCCGGGTATGACAAAAAGGATTTAGGAGATGAGGGAAAGGGGAGGGGTAAACTACATGAGGTTAAGGAATATTACCCCAGGACTCCAAGGATGATTTGAGATACGATATTTGTCTTTTCTACCTTAGATACCATACTTATAGACACAGGTTCCAGTCATTCTTTCGTCACCACATGTCTTGTGCAAAACCTTGAGATTCTGATGAAGCCGTTGACATGACCCTTACTCTTGGAGACACCTACGGGAGGAGACTCGATGATAACGCATCTTTTACAACAGTGTGATATTATCCTTGGAGGTGAGATTTTCAGTTGGAACCTCTTGATAGTTGCATCAAGGCCTTACGACTTCAATCTCGCTATGGATTGGTTATCTTCAGTCCATTCCCAGATTGAATGATTTAGGTGAAGAGTACGATGTGTCCACAATGACGGAATGAGGATTTCATTTATTGGTGAAAACAAATCCTAGGAATCCTAGAATGGGCTCAGGCATAGGAGGGTGCAGCTGATAACTCATGAGTTGGTTAGCCTTACCCTTGGAGCAGCAGATGTTGTGATATTTTGGTTTCCAGATGTAGTGGTGGAGTATGACTACATCTTTCCATAAGATGTTCTAAGACTAACTCCCCATCGGAAGATCGAATTATGAATCGATATAAACCCTGGAACAGAACTGATATCCTCACTAGCATACAGATGGATCCTGCTGAGATTCGCGAACTAAGGGCACATTTAGAGGATTTTCAAAGGAAGGGATTCGTAAGACCCAATATTTCACCCTGGGCGGCCCCAATTTTGTTTTCCAAGAAGGAATACGAGATTTTGAGGTTGTGAGTGGATTAACAACACCTTGAATAGGTAACAGTGAAGAAAAAGTATCTAATTCCAAGGATTGATGACCTCTTTGATCAGCTAATAGGGTCACAGTTGTTCTCGATGGTTGACTTTCGATTGGGTTACCAATAGTTACAAGTACACGAAAAGGATGTATCGAAGGCAACTTTCATATGCCGCTATGGTCACTAAAAGTACTTGGTGATGCCATTCAGTGTGACAAACACCCTACAGTGTTCATGTGACTTATTAACCAAATCTTCTAGCCATACCAAGACCGGTTCATAGTGTTCTTTATCGACAACATCCTTGTGTACTTAGCGTCAGAGGAGGAGGACATAAGATACATGCAGATAGTTCTAGACATAATTCAAGAGATCCAACATTATGGGAAGCTCTGAAAGTTCCAGTTCTAGATATAGGAGATCCACTTTCTTGGACATGTTATCTTAGTAGATGGAGTAGAAGTGGACCCAGCCAAGGTCGAGGAGGTGTTAGCATGGGAGCCACCCCAGAGTGTGACCGAGGTACAGAGCATCCTTGGGTTGGCAGGATGCTACCATACATTTATCTATGATTTAACCTGGATATCAAAACCAATGAAATCCTTGACTTGGAATGAGATTCCATTCATATGGACAGAGAAGTTCCACTAGGCTTTCTAGCAGTTGAGGCATAGTTTGATGAGTACACTGATCTTGAGATTTCTAGAAGAGGGTGTAGAGTACGTATTTTTCCACAACACATTAGGGACCGGGCTTGACTATTTCTTGATGAAGAGAAAGGAAGTGATTGATTATGGTTCTCTCTAGCTAAAGTCACATGAGAAGAAATATGCGACCCATGATCTTGTATTGGAAGCAATAGTCTTCACGTTGAAGATGTGGAAACACTAACTAATGGGAAAATGATTTATTATCTACTCTGACCAAAACAGCCTAATGTACATCTTCTCAGCAAAATATCTGAATCTATGTTTGAGGGGATGGATGGAGTTCCTCTAGGATTATGAATTTGAGATCATCTATACTTCTGCAAAGAGGAATGTAGTAGCTGATGCTCTTAGTCTAATATCGAGTTCAAAACTACTAAGCGAGGCGTTAGAGAAGTTTCGAATGTTACTATTATACTTTTTAGTTAGGGAGGATGAAACTTATCTCTAGTCAATGGTTGTTACCCCTCCACTCTTGCAGCAAGTTAGGGAGGCACAACTAGGGGATATCGACTGTGAGACTATACATGATTAGTTATCCATAGGGAAAGATTCTCATGGATATTTTCAATGTGGGGAGCACATTGTCCTTTTCAAAGGATGCACAATTGTAATAGTGGTGTTCTAGGAGGAGGTTCTAAGGGGGTTTTAACAAACAAAACAGGGCCCCCCCATGGTGAAGTATTGGGACGAATGAAGCCTTTGACAGGAAAATCCTGCAACTAATTTTTCAATTCAAGAAGTTCTATTGGAGCCATCTGATATGGGGGTTTTGAAATTGGCTTAGCATCAGGAACTAAATCAATTGTGAATTCAACTTCTCATTTAGGTATGACACTGGGTAACTCCTTAGAAAAAACATCAAGGTATTCATTTACCACTGGCACATCATTAATTTGAATAGTTCCCTTGATTTCAACAATATTATCAAGATAAATTTCACTTCCATCTTTCAGTAGTTTCTCAGCTTCCTGATATGTTATCAATTTTATGGGTTCAATCTTGTATTCAAACTGAAACTCTTTCTAAAAAACAATTTTTTTAGCTCTACAGTCAATCTTAGCATGATAATCAGAACGCCAGTCCATCCCCAGAATAACATCAAACTCGACTAAGGGTAAAACAAAAAGGTTTGTAGGTAAAGTCTTTCCACATACCACAATAGAAATATTCTTATAATTCTTCTTTGCTATAACATTTCCCCCTGGTGTTTTAACAACATGTTCGGGTCTCATTTGTTGAGGTGATATTTCCAATTTACTAGAAAATTTCTCAGAGATGAAGGAATGTGTAGAACCCGTATCAAACAAAACTTTAGCTAAATCTGATTGAACAAACAAAGTACCTGATACAACTTCATTGGATAGCCCAACACCTGCTGACGTAGTCGTAAAGGATCTCACTACACCTTTCTGCTTGTAGTCTGTCTTCTTTCCATCACTTGGATCCCTCTTTAGACAGGCATTTTTATAGTGACCCATCTCACCACATTTAAAACACTTTACAGTTTTCTTATCAGTATTAGTCTTTGGATCATTTTAATTGAAATCTCAGGCCATATTTCCAAACATACCACATTTAAAACACTTCCCAGTTTTGATAAGACATTCCCCAGGGTGCTTCTTGCCACACTTTTCACAAACTGGAAACTGAATTTTCTTACCATCAGATTTCTTTGGTCGATTCTTACCCATTGCTTGCCAACGGGACCTCTTCTTCTCTTTGTTTCAAAAATGCATGTGATCATCAGGAAATTCTATCTCTACCCTCTCATCACATCAGACAAGTTTGTCATAACTTTTAAATTCACAGGAGGCCAACGCCCTTCGATACCTTGGCTTCAATCCTGAGTAAAAGTGGTTGATTTTTCTATCGAGATCCAGAATAAGATTTGGAGCATACCTCGCCAGTCGGGTGAAGTTCGTTTCATACACAACCACTGAATCTTCCTCCTTTTGTTTCAATTCAAGGAATTGCTTCTCCATTCTAAGTCACACCACCTTAGGAAAATATTTTTCAAGAAAAGACTTTTAAATTCATCCCACACCAAGGCATCAAAATCCTCTCTACCCCTGATATTCCTTACCATTGAAAACCACTGATCAGCTTCCCCTTCAAAACAATAAATGGAAAGACTTACCTTTTGATTGTCCGAACATCCCATATCATCAAATATATTTTCAAGGGCTTTAATCCATCCTTCTGCTGCCACTGGGTCCGAAGATCCATTGAATGCTGAGGATGTTGTCTCATAAAATGTTCCACCACTGTCATGTTCCGTTGGGGTACCTCTATTTGTTCTCTTTCATGGATTCCACCACCATTTATTGCCTGCGCTAGCTGAGCCATTACTGTCACAAAATGCTCGGTTCCAATCCCTATCATTCCGGGATGTAGATCAGGAAGGATGTCATTCTGTCGGTGCCTCTCCTCTTCAGCATCCCTATTCCTTCTATGAACAACCATTCTGAAAAAACATTTCTTAGATGAATCAACATGGTAATCTTTAAATTCTATAAAAAATTTAACATAGAGTGAAAATTATTTATGGTATTCTATTAGTATCACCTTAACCCCTAAAGTTATCTAAACCATCCTCTGATACCAACTATAACGACCCGCACTTATTACATACATAATCATGAATTTATTTAAGAAAACACTTCCTTTTACATTGAGGATCTTTTCAAGTTTAGAGCTTTAGATAATTAAGAAAAAAAATTCATAACATTACACATTTTTACATAGTGGATACCATAAAATCAGTTTCTATTTTTATTAGAATATAAAACATTAAAACTTAAAACAAGACTCCTTGAAAATTATTCAACATTTAACATGTCCTCCTTCATTGTATTACTCATCCATTAACCTGTGAAAAATCATTTAAAAACTTTGGATGAGCACAAAATCTCAGTATGGTATGAAAAAGAAGGAAAAATCACATTAGTCCATGAATACTCATAACGTATGAAAACATTTTCAAAAGACATGCTTTCCACCCATAAATTCTTACTTCGTGTAACATGAGATTTAAACAATATCCACACAAACATAAATATAATCATAGAGGTATCTTGGGGCATTACTTACATAATCTTGTAACCATCTTGGCTTCCTTAAAATTTGTAACCCTCACGGCTACCTTACTTTGTGTAACCATCACAGTTACACTTGGAGTAACCATACGGCTGACCTCCAACTTACTCATACCTAATGCATTGGAGGGAAATATAGGTCCCACCATTCATAATAACAATTCCCAACAATCAAAACATAATCATACAACATAAAAAATTGCATAAAAACATTGCTTTTGAATCTTATAAAACAGAATTTTAAAAGTGGATTTTAGAAGAAAAGTCCCTTATAAACATCATATAATTGAAGTGAGACTTAATAGAGTGGATGGAATATGTATATACTCTGTAAATGCACATAATGAAACATAATATAAATAGAACACATCACACAAACAATTTAAATATCCCATAAATATTAAATTATAAGGTTAACCCAAAGAATGGAAATCGGGTTAAGAATTCCCTTACCTTAAGCTTGTCTTACTTCAAACTTGTTAAAACCTCCTGTATAATGGTTAGAAGAGTGTTATTAGTATTTTAAAGAAACATGTTCATGTTTATAACATATTATATGGTCATTTAATAACCTCATTTCACCCCTTAATTGTTAGTATTTTGTTCCTTGCATTATTTTGGGTGAGTTCTTTTGTGATTTTCACGATCAGTTCATGATGAATCGTTCTTGTTGAATGGAAGTGAAACTCCAGAATTGGAATGGAGTAGTAATTAAATATTTCCAGTACCATAATATATACCATTTATCACTTTTATTCTTTATATGAGAATGAATTATAAGTTAAAACATTAATGATGTACGTTTAGATCATTTTAGTGGCTCTTTGATAATAACAACGTCATTTTGTCTTTTAAATTAGAACCATGAGTACAAAAGAATTAAAGAACCTTATATGATTCATAAAAAATATATTATAACCTGGTTCAACCATATAAATGGTTTCACGACCAGACTTTAAAGAATTAATGGAAATTGAAAATACATCGTCCACGATGTCGGTAATTCGACACAAATGGACAATGTTTTTTGATTCTTTAAATAAGTGAAAGAGAAGGAGAATACTGATGAGGAATTTTACATAATCATGAGAACATAATGAATATAAATGATTCTGGAGATTTCATGCCCCTTGGATAAGAGGGAGTTAGGAAAGAAGAAAAACGAATCATGAAATAAAAGAAAATCTTGAGAAATTTCTCACGAAAATTCGGCAGCCTAACGACGTCTCTTAAAATTTCATAAAAACAAGATTGATGAGAGGAATGGAATATATAATAATTCATACAAGATATGGATAGTAAGGGGGTAATATTTAATGAAATATTCTAGCACAAGTCAAAGGAATTGGAAGAGAATAACAAAAAATGAAAGAAAAGAAAGAAAATAAAAGAGGTTGTTTACCTCTTGATCTCTTCTCCTTGAGATCCATCTTAAGAGCTTTGATTTTGGTCTTTTGGTGAGACCAGAAGCTCTAGGAAGTGGGGAAGAAGATTGGGGAGGGAATTTGGCAGAAATTAGACAATTCTGAAGGCTTGAGAGGTGTGGGAGGAAGAGGGGAGTGAGGGTGATATTTATAGTGGAGGAGGGGAGGTATTTTAGATTATTTGAATCATTATTATAATATTTTTATCAAGACTATGAATAATATCAAATAAAGTGTCCCTAAATAGTGATAATATCATGTGAGTTCGAAGAAAGTGGCCTTGCATCACTTATTATGGCATAAATAGTTCATTTTTACTGATAAATTGATTATACGGTATTTTATCGTATTTCACTATTCACTGAAAATTCAAGAGTTTCAGAAAAATACCAAAAATTTACCCCAACCATTTTTTGACGTGTAGAATTCAAAAATGAACTCCATTTTTCAAAAATAATTTTCTAAATATTATTAATTTAATTTTTAAATAAGGTCACAGTTAATTCGAAAAATAACAATATTGAAGTGAAATTAGTTTTATGTGACATTGGAAAATTAATTAAGATCCCATTATCCTATTGCTTTGGGAAAATAAAATAATAATATTATTTACTATTCATGAGGTCATATTACTATTCATATTACTATTCATATTACTATTCATAAGGGCATGTTACTATTCACAAAAAAAAAACAATTTTGTTTCACCAGACTCTAAATAACATACTGAACACAATTGTAGATGACAGTTTCTTGAAATTCAAAACATAGAAGAAATAAAATTATGTTTAAAGGACACCTATAAATATATACCTTAAACAAAATTTTAAGCATTTTCAATTTATTTTCAGGAAACCTTGGGATGTTACATTATCCCCACCTTCTTGAAATTGCATCCTCACAATTTTATTTACTTATTAAACAACTGAGGGTATTTTTTTCATAACAACATTTTCAGACTCCCATGTTGCTTCTTCAACCATGTTGTTTCTCCAAAAAACCTTTACCTGGTGGATTACCTTGTTCCGAAATACCTGTTCCCTTCGATCAAGAATCTGAACTAGTTTCTCTTCATAAGAAAGGTTCTCTGCCAGCTGAACTGCTTCCGGCCTCAAGACATGTGATGAATCTGGAACATACTTTCTCAACATCGAAACATGAAAAACATTGTGTACCTAAAACAAACTCGGAGGCAAAGCTACGCGGTATACAACTGTTCCAAATTTATACAAGATTTCAAAAGGACCGACGAACCGTGAACTTAGTTTCCTTTTCTTACCAAAACGCATTACACTTTTCCAAGGAGAGATTTTAAGGAAAACATAGTCACCTACCTCGAAAGAGAAGTCTTTCCTTCTGTTATCTGCATAACTTTTCTGCCTGCTCTGAGCTGTCCTCATGTGTTTCTTGATCATCCTCACTTTCTCAGCCGTTTATTCTACTAATTCTAACCCCATCAACTTTCTTTCACCGAATTCATCCCAAAACGCAGAAGTCTGACACCTCTTTCCATACAAGGCCTCAAAAGGTGCCATCTGAATATTGGAATGGAAACTGTTATTATAAGAAAACTCAACTAATGAAAGATGCTGATCCCAACTTCCCTGATATTCCATTGAACAAGATCGAAGCATATCCTCCAAAGTTTGAATCGTTCGTTCTGACTGCCCATCTGATTGAGGATGAAAAGATGTACTGAAATTCAACTCTGTGCCCAAAGACTTCTGAAGTCCCTTCCAAAATTTAGAAGTGAACCTAGGATCTCGGTCAAACACAATGGAAAGAGGAACTCTATGTAACATGAAAATATCCTTGAGGTACAATCGAGAAAGCTGATCTAATGTCATTGTATCTTAAATAGAAAGAAAATGATCAGACTTTGTTAGCCGATCAACAATAACCCAAATCGCATTGTTACCTCAAGAAGTCTTTGGTAGTCCCACCAAAAAATCCATGGATATATTCTCCCATTTCCATTCTGGCACTGGAAAAGGCTGAAGCATCCCCTTCGGTAATTGCCGCTCTGCTTTAACCTGCTGACATGTCAAACATTTCATTGTAAAATCAGCAATATCTCTTTTCATCCCATTCCACCAATAATACTCTCGAAGGTCTCTGTACATCATAGTACTTCCAGGATGAACAAAAAATGGAGAACTATGAGCTTCACACAACAATTCTTTCTTCAGATGGGAATCACAAGGCACACACAACCTTTTTCCAAATCTTAAAACACAATCTTTATTAAGATTAAATTCTGGCAACTTACCCATTTTAACCAATTATACCTTTTTCTGTAGCTCACAGTCTTCCCTCTGCGCTTTCATAATTCTATCTGACAATGAAGACTGCACTGAAACCTGAAACAAAACAGATATATTCCCTGCACCAATAACTTCTAAGCCAAAATTCATCAAATCATTAATCAAGGGATTATGTTCCAAACGTAGCATGGTTAATGATGCATGATTTTTCCGACTTAAGGAATCCGCTACTTTGTTTTCTTTTCCAGGATGGTAATTGATCGTGCAGTCATAATCCTTTTTTAGTTCTAGCCATCTTCTCTAGCTCATGTTTAATTCCTTCTGAGTGAATATATACTTAAGACTTTTATGGTCAGTATATATTTGGCATTTGGTTCCGTATAGATGATGCCTCCATATTTTCAAAGCAAAAACCACAACTACCAATTCCAAATCATGTGTGGGATAATTTAGCTCATGAAGTTTAAGTTGTCTCAAAGAATAGGCAATTACCTGATCATTCTGCATCAAAATACAACCAAGTCCCTTCAAAGAAGCATCACTGTAGATGAAAAACTCACCATTCTGGGAAGGTAAGGCCAAAACTGGAGCATTCACCAATATCTTCTTTTGTTCCTGAAAACAAACATCACATTCCCCTACCCAAACAAATTTAACCCTTTTCCGTGTTAACTTAGTTATCGGGCTAGATAACCGTGCAAAGTTCTTAACAAAACGTCAGTAATAACTTGCTAAGCCCAGAAAACTACGAATCTCTATAACATTTGTGGGTCTTGGCCATTAATCAACTATTTTTGTTTTGGCAGGATCAACTGTTATTCCATCCTTATTTACAATGTTCCCAAGAAAAGAAATCTGTTGCAACCAAAAATCACACTTGCTTAATTTTCCATATAGTTTCTTTTCTTTTAAAGTTTGTAAAACAATCCTTATATTTTTTTCATGCTTCTCTTTATTTTTAGAAAATACCAGAATGTCATCAATAAATACAACCACAAACTTATCCAAGAACTCATGAAATACTCTATTCATAAGATTCATGAATACAGCAGGTGCATTAGTTAACCCAAATGGCATAACAACAAATTCATAATGCCCATATCTAGTACGAAAGGCTGTTTTCGGGATGTCATCCTCCTTCACCTTCAGCTGATGGTATCCAGATCTCAAGTCAATCTTGGAAAAGTACTGTGCTCCCTGGAGCTGATCAAACAAGTCATCAATATGAGGTAAAGGATACTTGTTTTTAACAGTGATGTTATTCAAAGGTCTATAATCAATGCAAAGTCTCATGGAACCATATTTCTTTTTAACAAACAAAACAGGGGATCCCCATGGTGAAGTACTGGGACGAATGAATCCTTTGACAATCAAATCCTGCAACTAATTTTTCAATTCAAGAAGTTCTATTGGAGCCATACAATATGGGGGTTTTGAAATTGGATTATCATCAGGAACTAAATCAATTGTCAATTCGACTTCTCGTTCTGGTATGACACTGGGTAACTCCTTAGAAAAAAGATCAAGGTATTCATTTACCACTGGAACATCATTAATTTGAATAGTTCCCTTATTTTCAACAATATGAGCAAGATAACTTTCACTTCCATCTTTCAGTAGTTTCTCAGCTTCCTGATATGCTATCAATTTTATGGGTTCATTCTTGTATACAAACTGAAACTCTTTTTGAAAAACAACTTCTTTAAACCCATTACATGATTTATAAAACAATCACATTGGCATAATATAGAGTAGACATCTAAACCACCAAATTTAACACAAAATTGGTACCCAATTTATGAAAATCCCTTTAAAACACCACTTTGAACACTATGAGAACACTTAAAAGTCCTAAAAAAATAGAAGCCCAATACCTTTCAATGAAAGAAAAAAATCAGTTGTAGGGTATCCCCATATAAACAAAGAAGTGGTATATTTGTAAAAACCTCCATTTTCATTCAAACATGGTACTTAAAATTCATATGCTTCACAAATACCATTAAAAAAAATTTCTGCAGAAACAATAAAGGGAGATAAACATTAAAAACATGATTTTCAGACCTAATACATTTCAATAAAATCAACTAAGTAGTTATAGGGCATCCCCAAATTAACCAATAAAAGATTTTCTGAAAAACCCAAATTTTACATGAAAATGGAACTTGAACTTCATTTGCTTTACAAATACCACTAAAACAAATTTTATCACCAATAATAAAATAGTAAGAACATGAAAATATTATAAACACAACAAGCTAAGTCATAAGGATTTCATACACATGGAATCACCTACCAAATTTGTTAAAAACCTTGAATCTTGGTGAAAAACTTCAACCGCACCACCTCCACACCACAAAGAGGATAAATTGAGCCTAAAACCAGAATAAACAACCATGAAACCAAGGATCAAACCATAAGTTAGAAACCCTACCTTCTGGACACAAGGGACTTGAAGAAATAAGAAAGAAATCCTAAATAATGGAGAGAAATAAAATATGGAAGCACTTACTTGAAGAGAACTTGAAGTTTCCCCATCAAAACACATTAAAAAATGAGTTCCAAGAGATGTTTGAGGAGCTTGGGAGGATTCCATGGATTAAATGGTCAAATGGGGGAATAAAGGGATGAGTTTGGATAAATCAAGGGATGGAAAACATGGAAATTAAAAAAAATTAATGACCCGGACATTGCCGAATGGTTTTCTTGAACAGTTTAACAAACCGTGCACCCAAACCATGCGCCCCATTTTTCCCACTAAAAAAGTGTCCAAACTCTTTAAAATTTTGGGGGGTCCAATATAGAAACCTAGGGGGAATGATAGACCATGTATAGGGGGAAATAGTACCCAAAATAAGACCACATTTTTACCCCAAGACTCATCAAACTCACGGGTAAAAACCACCCCAACAACTTACCCCACAAGGGGTGCCACAAGGAGTGTCAAAAATCCAACTCCAAACCACCTCAACCTCATACCATCCCTTTTAAAAAAGAGGAGTCCAACTACCATCCAAGTCCCCCAAGATTGAGGTCATAGATCAAAACAGAAGAGAGGCCAAATATTTAAACCCAGAACACCCGGAAACTGAGATAATGCTTATAAACAAAAGTGGATTTGAACAAAGCATGGAATTTAAATTGCGGGTATGACAAAAAGGATTTAGGAGATGAGGGAAAGGGGAGGGGTAAACTACATGAGGTTTAGGAATATTACCCCAGGACTCCAAGGATGATTTGAGATACAATATTTGTCTTTTCTACCTTAGATACTATACTTATAGACACAGGTTCCAGTCGTTCTTTCGTCACCACATGTCTTGTGCGAAACCATGAGATTCTGATGAAGCCGTTGAGATGACCCTTACTCTTGGAGACACCTATGGGAGGAGACTCGATGATAACACATCTTTTACAACAGTGTGATATTATCCTTGGAGGTGAGATTTTCAGTTGGAACCTCTTGATGGCCGCGTCAAGGCCTTACGACTTCATTCTCACTATGGATTGGTTATCTTCGGTCCATGCCCAGATTTAATGCTTTAGGTGAAGAGTACGATGTGTCCACAATGATGGAATGAGGATTTCATTTATTGGTGAAAATGAATCCTAGGAAGCACAAAATGGGCTCAGGAATAGGAGGGTGCAACTGATCACTCATGAGTTGGTTAGTCTTACCCTTGGAGCAGCAGATGTTGTGATCTTTTGGTTTCCAACTGTAGTGGTGGAGTATGAGTACATCTTTCCATAAGATGTTCTAAGACAAACTCCCCATCGGGAGATCGAATTCTGCATCGATATAAACCCTGGAACAGAAATGATATCCTCACTAGCATACAGATGGATCCTGTTGAGATTTTTGAACTGAGGGCACCGTTAGAGGATTTTCAAAGGAAGGGATTCGTAAGACCCAATGTTTCACCCTGGGTGGCCCCAATTTTGTTTTCCAAGAAGGAATACGAGATTTTGAGGTTGTGAGTGGATTAACGGAAACTTCAACAGGTAATGGTGAATAAAAAGTATCTGATTCCAAGAATTGATGACCTCTTCGATCAGCTAATAGGGTCACAGTTGTTCTCGAAGGTTGACATTCGATTGGGTTACCAATAGTTACAAGTACACGAAAAGGTTGTATCAAAGGCAACTTTGAGATGCCGCTATGGTCACTAAAAGTACTTGGTGATGCCATTCGGTGTGACAAACACCCTACAGTGTTCATGTGACTTATTAACCAGATCTTCTAGCCATACCAAGACCGGTTCATAGTGTTCTTTATCGACAACATCCTTGTGTACTCAGCGTCAGAGGAGGAGGACACAAGATACATGCAAATAGTTCTAGACATACTTCGAGAGATCCAACATTATGGGAATCTCTGAAAGTTCTAGTTCTAGATATAGGAGGTCCACTTTCTTAGACATGTTATCTCAGTAGATGGAGTAGCAGTGGACCCAGCCAAGGTCGAGGAGGTGTTAGCATGGGAGATACCCTAGAGTGTGACCGAGGTACAGAGCATCCTTGGGTTGGGAGGATGCTACCATAGATTTATCTATTATTTAACTTGGATATCAACACCAATGAAATCCTTGACTTGGAATGGGATTCCATTCATATGGAAAGATAAGTTCCATTAGGCTTTCTAGCAGTTGAGGCATAGTTTGATGAGCACACCGATCTTGAGATTTCCAAAAGAGGGTGTAGAGTACGTATTTTTCTGCAACACATTAGGGACCGGGCTTGACTGTTTCTTGATGAAGAGAAAGAAAGTGATTGATTATGGTTCTCTCTAGCTAAAGTCACATGAGAAGAAATATGAGACCCGTGATCTTGTGTTGGAAGCAGTAGTCTTGACGTTGAATATGTGGAAACACTAACTAATGGGAAAATGATTTATTATCTACTCTGACCAAAACAGCCTAATGTAAAACTTCTCAGAAAAAGATCTGAATCTATGTTTGAGGGGATGAATGGAGTTCCTCTAGGATTATGAATTTTAGATCATCTATACATCTGCTAAGGGGAATGTAGTAGCTGATGCTCTTAGTCTAAGATCGAGTTCAAAACTACTAAGTGAGGCGTCAGAGCAGTTTCGAATGTTACTATTATCCTTTGTAGTTAGGGAGGATGAAACTTATCTCTAGTCGATGGTTGTTACCCCTCCACTCTTGCAGCAAGTTAGGGAGGCACAACTAGGGGTTATCGACTGTGAGACTATACATGATTAGTTATCCATATGGAAAGATTCTCATGGATATTTTCAAGGTGGGGAGCACATTGTCCTTTTCAAAGGATGCACAATTGTGATAGTGGTGTTGTAGGAGGTGGTTCTGAGGGGGTTTTAACAAACAAAATAGGGGCTCCCCATGGTGAAGTACTGGGACGAATGAAGCCTTTGACAAGAAAATCCTGCAACTGATTTTTCAATTCAAGAAGTTCTATTGGAGCCATAAGATATGGGGGTTTGGAAATTGTCTTAGCATCAGGAACTAAATCAATTGTGAATTCGACTTCTCGTTCAGGTATGACACTGGGTAACTCCTTAGGAAAAACATCACGGTATTCATTTACCACTGGAACATCCTTAATTTGAATAGTTCCCTTATTTTCAACAATATGAGCAAGATAAATTTCACTTCTATCTTTCAATAGTTTCTCAGCTTCCTGATATGTTATCAATTTTATGGTTTCATTCTTGTATAAAAACTGAAACTCTTTATGAAAAACAACTTCTTTAGATCTACAGTCAATCTTAGCATGATAATAAGAAAGCCGGTCCATCCCCAGAATAACATCAAACTCGAGTAAGGGTAAAACAACAAGGTTATTAGGTAATTCTTTCCACATACCACAATAGAAATATTCTTATAATTCCTCTTTGCTATAGCATTTCCACCTGGTGTTTTAACAACAAGTTCGGGTCTCATTTGTTGAGGTGATATTTCCAATTTACTAGAAAATTTCTCAGAGATGAAGGAATGTGTAGAACACATATCAAACAAAACTTTAGCAAAATCTGAGTGAACAAACAAAGTACCTGATACAACTTCATTGGATGGACTAACACCTGCTGACATAGTCACAAAGGATCTCACTACACCTTTCTGCTTGTAGTCTGGCTTCTTTGCATCATTTGGACCCCTCTTTGGACTCGCATTTTCATAGTGACCCAACTCACCACATTTAAAACACTTTACAGTTTTATTATCAGGATTAGTCTTTGGATCATTTTCATTGCAATCTCAGGCCATATGTCCAAACTTACCACATTTAAAACACTTCCCAATTTTGATAAGACATTACCCAGGGTGCTTCTTTACACACTTTTCACAAACTGGAAAATGGATTTTCTTACCATCAGATTTCTTTGGTTGATTCTTACCCATTGCTTGCCAATGAGACCTCTTCTTCTCTTTGTTTCCAAAATTCATGTGATCGTCAGGAAATTTCATCTCTACCCTCTCAGCACATCGGACAGGTTTCCCATAACTTTTGAATTCACGGGAGGCCAAAGCCCTTCGATACCTTGGCTTCAATCCTGAGTACAAGCGGTTGATTTTGATATCGAGATCCAGAATAAGGTTTGGAGCATACCTCACAAATTGGGTGAAGTTTTCTTCATACACATCCACTGAATCTTCCTCCTTTTGTTTCAATTCAAGGAATTTCTTCTCCATTTTAAGTCTCACCACCTTAGGAAAATATTTTTTCAAGAAAAAGACTTTTAAATTCATCCCACACTAAGGCATCAAAATCCTCTCTACCCCTGATATTCCTTACCATTGACAACCACTGATCAGCTTCCCCTTCAAAATGATAAATGGAAAGACTTACCTTTTTATTGTCCGAACATCCCATAACATCAAATATCTTTTCAAGGGCTTTAATCCATCCTTCTACTGCCACTGGGTCAGAAGATCCATTAAATGCAGGAGGATGTTGTCTCATAAAATGTTCCACCACTGTCATGTTCCGTTGGGGTACCTATATTTTTTCTCTTTCATGGATGCCACCACCATTTATTTCCTATGCTATCTGAGCCATTACTGTCACAAACTGATCGATTCCAATCCCTACCATTCCGGGCTGTAGATCAAGAAGGATGTCATTCTGTCGGTGCCTCTCCTCTTCAACATCCCTGTTCCTTCTACGGAAAACCATTCTGAACAAACATTTCTTAGATGAAGCAACATGGTAATCTTTAAATGCTATAACAAATTAAACATAGAGTGAAAATTATTTATGGTATTCTATTAGCATCACCTTAACCCCTAAAGTTATCTAAACCATCCTCTGATACCAACTATAATGACCCGCACTTATTACATACATAATCTTGAATTTATTCAAGAAAACACTTCCTTTTACATTGAGGATCTTTTAAAGTTTATAGCTTTAGAGAATTAAGAAAAAACATTCATAACATTACACATTGTTACATAGTGGATACCATAAAATCAGTTTCCATTTTTCTCAGAATATAAAACATTAAAACTTAAAACAAGACTCCTTGACAATTCTTCAACATTTAACATGTCCTCCTTCCTTATATTACTCATCCATTAACCTATGAAAAATCATTTAAAAACTTGGGATGAGCACAAAAGCTCAGTAAGGTATGAAAAAGAAGGAAAAATCACATTAGTCCATGAATACTCAAAACGTATGAAAACATTTTCAAAAGACATGATTTCCACCCATAAATGCTTACTTCATGTAACATGAGATTTACACAAGATCCAAACAAACATAAATATAATCATAGAGGTATCCTGGGGCATTACTTACATAATATTGTAACCATCTTGGCTGCCTTAAAAATTGTAACCCTCACGGCTACCTTACTTTGTGTAACCATCACAGTTACACTTGGAGTAACCATACGACCGACCTCCAACATACACATACCCAATGCATTGGAGGGAAATATAGGTCCCACCCTTCATCATAACAATTCCAAATAACCAAAACACAATCATACAACATAAACAATATCATAAAAACATTTCTTTTGAATCTTATTAAACAGAATCTTAAAAGTGGATTTTAGAAGAAAAGTCCCTTATAAACATCATATACTTGAAGTGAAACTTAATAGAGTGGATGGAATAATTATATAATATTTAAATACACATAATAAAACATAATATAAATATAACCCATGACACAAACAATTTAAATATCCCATAAATATTAAATTATAAGGTTAACCCAAAGAATGGAAATCGGGTTAAGAATTCCCTTACCTTAAGCTTGTCTTACTTAAAACTTGTTAAAACCTCCTGTATAATGGTTAAAAGAGTGTTATAAGTATTTTACAGAAACATTTTCTTGTTTATAACATCTTATATGGTCATTTCATAACCTCATTTCACCCCTTAATTGTTAGTATTTTGTTCCTTGCATTATTTTGGGTGAGTTCTTTTGTGATTTTCACGATCAGTTCATGATGAATCGTTCTTGTTGATTGGAAGTGAAACTCTAGAATTGGAATGGAGTTGTAATTAAATATTTCGAATACCATAATATATACCATTTATCACTTTTATTCTTTATATGATAATGACTTATAAGTTAAAACATTAATGATGTTCGTTTAGATCATTTTAGTGGCTCTTTGATAATAACAACGTCATTTTGTCTTTTAAATTAGAACAATGAGTAAAAAAGAATTCCAGAACCTTATATGAGTCATAAAACATATATTATAACCTGGTTCAACCATATAAATGGTTTCATGACCAGACTTTAAATAATTAATGGAAATTGAAAATACATCGTCCACGATGTCGGTAATTCGACACAAATGGACAATGTTTTTTGATTCTTTAAATAAGTGGAAGAGGAGGATAATACTGATGAGGAATTTTCCATAATCATGAGAACATAATGAATATAAATGATTCTGGAGATTTCATTCCCCTTGGATAAGAGGGAGTGAGGAAAGAAGAAAAATGAATCATGAAATAAAATAAAATCTTGAGAAATTTCTCACGAAAATTCGGCAGCCTAACGACGTCTCTTAAAATTTCATAAAAACAAGATTGATGAGAGGAATGGAATATATCATCATTCCTAAAAGATATGTACAGTAAGGGGGGAATATTTAATGAAATATACCAACACAAGACAAAGGAATTGGAAGAGAATAACAAAAAATGAAAGAAAAAAAGAAAATAAAAGAGGTTGTTTACCTCTTTATCTCTTCTCCTTGAGATCCTTCTTAAGGGATTTGATTTTGGTCTTTTGGTGAGACCAGAAGCTCTAGGACGTGGGGAAGAAGATTGGGGAGGGAATTTGGTAGAAATTAGACAATTCTCAAGGCTTGAGAGGTGTGGGAGGAAGAGGGGAGTGAGGGTGATATTTATAGTGGAGGAGGGGAGGTATTTTAGATTATTTGAATCATTATTATAATATTTTTATCAAGACTATGAATAATCTCAAATAAAGTGGCCCTAAATAGTGATAATATCATGTGAGTTCGAAGCAAGTGGCCTTTCATCAGTTATGATGTCATAAATAGTGCATTTTTACTGATAAATTGATTATACGGTATTTTATCGTATTTCACTATTCACCGAAAATTCAAGAGTTTCAGAAAAATACCAAAATTTTACCCCAACCATTTTTCGACGTGTAGAATTAAAAAATGAACTCCATTTTTCAAAAATAATTTTCTAAATATTATTAATTTATTTTTTAAATAAGGTCACAGTTAATTCGAAAAATAACAATATTGAAGTGCAATTAGTTTTATGTGACATTGGAAAATTAATTAAGATCCCATTATCCTATTGTCTTGGGAAAATAAAATATTATTATTATTTACTATTCATGTGGTCATATTACTATTCATATAACTATTCATAAGGGCATGTTACTATTCACTAGAAAAACAAGTTTGTTTCATTAGACTCTAAATAACATACTGAACACAATTGTAGATGACAGTTTCTTGAAATTCAAAACATAGAAGAAATAAAATTATGTTTAAAGGATACCTATAAATATATACCTTAAACAAAATTTTAAGCATTTTCAATTTATTTTTAGAAAACCTTGGGATGTTACATTATCCCCACCTTCTTGAAATTGAGTCCTCGCAATTTTATTTACTTATTAAATAGCTGAGGGTATTTTTACCTCATAGAATTTTCAGACTCCCATGTTGCTTCTTCAACCACGTGGGTTTTCCACAAAACCTTTACCTGGTGGATTACATTGTTCCGCAATACCTGTTCCCTTCGATCAAGAATCTAAACTGGTTTCTCTTCATAAGAAAGGTTCTCTTCCAGCTGAACTGCTTCCGGCCTCTCAAGACATGTGTTGAATCTGGAACATACTTTCTCAACATCGAAACATGAAAAACATTGTGTACCTGAAACAATCTCGGAGGCAAAGCTATATGGTATGCAACTATTCCAACTTTATCCAAGATTTCAAAAGGACCGATGAACTGTGGACTTAGTTTCCCTTTCTTACCGAAACGCATCACACTTTTCCAAGGAGAGATTTTAAGGAAAACATGGTCACCTACCTCGAAAGAGAAGTCTTTACTTCTGTTATCTGCATAACTTTTCTGCCTGCTCTGAGCTTTCCTCATGTGTTGCTGCATCATCCTCACTTTCTCATCCATTTCTTCTACTAATTCTGACCCCATCAACTTTCTTTCACCGACTTCATCCCAAAACGCAGGAGTCCGACACCTCTTTCCATACAAGGCCTCAAAAGGTTCCATCTAAATACTGGAATGGAAATTGTTATTATAAGAAAACTCAACTAATGAAACAAATTGTTATTATAAGATCTAAGCATATCCTCCAAAGTTTGAATTGTTCGTTCTGACTGACCATCTGATTGAGGATGAAAAGTTGTACTAAAATTCACCTCTGTGCCCAAAGACTTCTGAAGTCCCTTCCAAAATTTAGAAGTGAACCTGGGATCTCGGTTAGACAAAATGGAAAGAGGAACTCTATGTAACCTGAAAATATCCTTGAGGTACAATTGAGAAAGCTGATCTAATGTCATTGTATCTTGAATAGAAAGAAAATGAGAAGACTTTGTTAGCTGATCAACAATAACCCAAATCGCATTATTACCTTGATAAGTCTTTGGTAGTCCCACCACAAAATCCATGGATATGTTCTCCCATTTCTATTCTGGCACTGGAAAAGGATGAAGCATCCCCTTCGGTAACTGCCCCTCTGCTTTAACCTGCTGAGACACTAGTAGGGAAGATACCCATATTCATCAAAATAGAATTTCTAGCACCCAAATAATTTCTTTAAACCCATTACATGATTTATAAAACTATCGCATTGGCATAACATAAAGTAGACATGTAAAACACCAAATTTAACACAAAATTGGTACCCAATTTATCAAAATCCCTTTAAAACACCACTTTGAACACTATGAGCACTCTTAAAAGTCATAAAAAATTAAATCCCAATACCTTTCAATGAAACCAAAAAATCAGTTGTAGGGTATCCCCATATAAACCAAGAAGTGGTATATTTGTAAAAACCTCCATTTTCATACAAACATGGTACTTAAAATTCATATGCTTCAAAAATACCATTAAAACAAATTTCCACAGAAACAATAAAGGGATATAAACATTAAAAACATGATTTTAAGACCTAGTACATTTCAATAAAATCAACTAAGTAGTTATAGGGAACCCCCAAATTAACCAATAAAAGATTTTCTGAAAAACCCCAATTTTACATGAAAATGGAACTTGAACTTCATTTGCTTTACAAATACCACTAAAACAAATTTTCTCACCAATAATCAAATAGGAAGAACATGAAAATATTATAAACACAACAAGCTAAGTCACAAGGATTTCATACACATGGAATCACCTACCAAAATTGTTAAAACCCTTGAATCTTGGGGCGAAACTTCAACCACACCACCTCCACACGAGAAGGAGGATAAATTGATCCTAAAACCAGAAGAAACGACCATGAAACCAAGGATCAAACCATAAGTTAGAAACCCTACCTGCTGGACATAAGGAACTTGAAGAAATAATAAATAAATCCTAAATAATGGATAGAAATCAAATATGGAAGCACTTACTTGAAGAGAACTTGAAGTTTCCCCATCAAAACACATTAAAAAATGACTTCCAAGAGATGTTGGAGGAGCTTGGGAGGCTTCCATGGATTAAATGGTCGAATGGGTGAATAAAGGGACAAGTTTGGATAAATCAAGAGATGGAAAACATGGAAATTAAAGAAAATTAATGACCCGGACATTGCCGAATGGTTTTATTGAACAGTTTAACAAACCGTGCACCCAAACCATGTCCCCCTTTTGCCCACTCAAAAAGTGTCCAAACTCCTTCAAATTTTGTGGGGTCCAATATAGAAACCTAGGGGGAATGATAGACCAAGTATAGGGGGAAATAATACCCAAACGAAGACCACATTTTTACCACAAGACTCATCAAACTCACGGGTAAAAACCACCCCAACAACTTACCCCACAAGAGGTGCCACTAGGAGTGTCAAAAATCCAACTCCAAACCACCTCAACCTCATACCATCCCTTTGAAAAAAGAGGAGTCCCACTACCATCCAAGTCCCCCAAGATTGAGGTCATAGATCAAAACACAAGAGAGGCCAAATATTTAAACCAAGAACACCCAGAAACTGAGATAATGCTTATAAACAAAAGTGGATTTGAACAAAGCATGGAATTTAAATTCCGGGTATGACAAAAAGGATTTAAGAGATGAGGGAAAGGGGAGGGGTAAGCTACATGAGGTTAAGGAATATTAACCCAGGACTCCAAGGATGATTTGAGATATGATATTTGTCTTTTCTACCTTAGATACCATACTTATAGACACAAGTTCCAGTCATTCTTTCTTCACCACATGTCTTGTGCGAAACCTTGAGATTCTGATGAAGCCGTTGACATGACCCTTACTCTTGGAGACACCTACGGGAGGAGACTCGATGATCACGAATCTTTTACAACAGTGTGATGTTATCCTTGGAGGCGAGATTTTCAGTTGGAACCTCTTGATGGCCGCGTCAAGGCCTTATGACTTGATTCTCGCTATGGATTGGTTATCTTCGGTCCATGCCTAGATTGAATTCTTTAGGTGAAGAGTACGATGTGTCCACAATTATGGAATGAGGATTTCATTTGTTGGTGAAAATGAATCCTAAGAAGCACAGAATGGGCTCAGGAATAGGAGGGTGCTGTTGATCACTCATGAGTTGGTTATCCTTACCCTTGGAGCTGTAGATGTTGTGATCTTTTGGTTTCCAGCTGTAGTGGTGGAGTATGAGTACATCTTTCCATAAGATGTTCTAAGACTAACTCCCCATCGGGAGATCAAATTCTGCATCGATATAAACCATGGAACAGAACTGATATCCTCACTAGCATACAGATGGATCCTGCTAAGATTTGCGAACTGAGGGCACAGTTAAAGGATTTTCAAAGGAAGGGATTCGTAAGACCCAATGTTTCACCCTGGGCGGCCCCAATTTTGTTTTCCAAGAAGGAATACGAGAGTTTGAGTTTGTGAGTGGATTAACAGAAACTTGAACAGGTAACAGTGAAGAAAAAGTATCTGATTCCAAGAATTGATGACCTCTTCGATCAGCTAATAGGGTCACAGTTGTTCTTGAAGGTTGACTTTCGATTGGGTTACCAATAGTTACAAGTACATGAAAAGGATGTATCGAAGGCAACTTTGAGATGCCGCTATGGTCACTAAAAGTACTTGGTGATGCCATTTGGTGTGACAAACACCCTATAGTGTTCATGTGACTTATTAACCAGATCTTCTAGCCATACCAAGACCGGTTCATAGTGTTCTTTATCGACAACATCCTTGTGTACTCAGCGTCAGAGGAGGAGGACACAAGATACATGCAAATAGTTCTAGACATACTTCGAGAGATCCAAAATTATGGGAATATCTGAAAGTTCCAGTGCTAGATATAGGAGGTCCACTTTCTTAGACATGTTATCTCAGTAGATGGAGTAGCAGTGGACCCAGCCAAGGTCGAGGAGGTGTTAGCATGGGAGCTACCCCTGAGTGTGACCCAGGTACAGAGCATCCTTGGGTTGGCATGATGCTACCATAGATTTATCTATTATTTAACTTGGATATCAACAGCAACGAAATCCTTGACTTGGAATGGGATTCCATTCGTATGGAAAGAGAAGTTCCATTAGGCTTTCTAGCAGTTGAGGCATAGTTTGATGAGCACACCGATCTTGAGATTTCCAGAAGAGGGTGTATAGTACGTATTTTTCCGCAACACATTAGGGACCAGGCTTGACTGTTTCTTGATGAAGAGAAAGGAAGTGATTGATTATGGTTCTCTCTAGCTAAAGTCACATGAGAAGAAATATGGGACCCGTGATCTTGTGTTGGAAGCAGTAGTCTTCACATTGAAGATGTGGAAACACTAACTAATGGGAAAATGATTTATTATCTACTCTGACCAAAACAGCCTAATGTACATCTTCTCAGAAAAATATCTGAATCTATGTTTGAGGGGATGGATGGAGTTCCTCTAGGATTATGAATTTGAGATCATCTATACTTCTGCTAAGGGGAATGTAGTAGCTGATGCTCTTAGTCTAAGATCGAGTTCAAAACTACTAAGCGAGGCGTCAGAGCAGTTTTGAATGTTACTATTATCCTTTGTAGTTAGGGAGGATGAAACTTATATCTAGTCGATGGTTGTTACCCCTCCACTCTTGCAGCAAGTTATGGAGGCACAACTAGGGGATATCGACTGTGAGACTATACATGATTAGTTATCCATAGGGAAAGATTCTCATGGATATTTTCAAGGTGAGGACCACATTGTCCTTTTCAAAGGATGCACAATTGTGATAGTGGTGTTGTAGGAGGAGGTTCTGAGGGGGTTTCATACACCCCCTTGGTGGGGGATCCTGAAGTGGAAAAAATTTCCTAGGACCTCCAGCATCAGTTCTGGTAGACCGGTATGAAGAAGGGATTAGAAGAGTTTGTTTCTGGATACCTTACATGATAACAGATGAAGGATAAGCACCAAGATCCAGCGGGGTTATCTCACCCCTAGAAGTTCCAGAGTGGAATTGGGATATAATATTGATGTAATTCATGATAGGCTTACCAATAACGTCCAGGGGACATGATTCCATTTGGGTGATCATTGAATGACTCACCAAGTAGGACCCTTCCTAGCTATTAGGGTATAGAGTCCCATATAGATCTTTGGATGCCTTTATGTGTAGGATATAATTGATATTTCTGGTGTCCCTTCGACGATAGTCACAGATCATGATGCTCATTTCACATACTAGTTGTAGAATGGATTGTAGGATATGTTTGGGACTCAGTTACATTTGAGAACATTGTTCTATCGCTAGAAATATTGTCAGATAGAGAGAACCATTCGGGTTCTATAGGATATGTTACAAGATTGTATCTTGGAATTTGGTTGCAGTTGGGTGGTCCACCTACCACTAGTGGAGTTTTCTTAGAACAACAACTACCACTCCACTATCAGTATGACACCATTTGAGGATTTATATAGAAAACCCTACCAGTCACCTCTTTGCTGGACTGACCCTGGAGAGTCAGAACACATGGGTCTAGAGTTGGTGAAAGCTACAACCAAGAAGGATCAGATCATCCAGGAGAGGATGAAGAATGAATAGAGCTAGTAGAAGTATTATGTTGATAGATGGTGAAGACCTCTGTATTTCAAAGAGGGAGATCATTCCTTCCTTTGGGCATCACCTAGATGATGGTTGTGGAGATTTTTCTAGGGAGAAAAGTTTTATTTGAGGTTAATTAACCCTTTTCAGATACTAAATAGAGTTGGAGAGGTGGCGTACCACCTAGCTCTGCCACCCTAGTTTCACCGGGTACGTGATTTCTTCCACATGTCACAGCTGAGGAGTTACGCGCATGACCCATCACACATCATTGATAGGGGTGAGGTGGACATCGAGGATGGAGAGACCTTCAAAGAGTACCCATCGGAGATTGTGGATCAACATGAGAGGATCCTTCATGGGTGAGCGATTCCATTGGTGCATTTCCAATGGTGGCACGAAAATTTTCAGGAGAGCATGTGGGAGCGAGAGGCTCAGATACGTGCGCAATACCCACATCTATTTGAGTAGCCTTTTGTTTTGAATTTTTGGGGATGTAAAAGACCTATGGTGGGGAGAAAATAATGTCTCAGATTTTGTGTGTGTTATTTTTAAATATTAAATAGAATTATTTCAAGACTAGAATTTGTGATGGCGTGCGATTCTGAGTCCTGGGGTGCCCGGAATAAATTAATATTTTAAATAGCGCATGTGAGCAGTTTTCCAGAAAATGTGGAATAAAATTTTAATAGGTTCCTGAATCATAAATCCAAGGTCACTGTTGTGTTCAGAGAAATGACTTTATCTTAGGCAGGGCCTAACATCGAACGACATGGGTCAGATGGAAAAGTTAATTTTTAAATGTTTTAAGAGAAATAAAATAAATTAATAATTTATTTTATTTGAAATTTTTTAATTAAAAAACGAAATGTTTGTTTATTTTAAATAAAAAGGAGGCTAGGGTTAGGCTCATAACCCTAGAAAAATTTCCTTGGATTCTCTCGATATTTGGAGAGGAGCCATCCATGGAGGAATCTCGACCAGAGACGATGCCCAGATCGTTGCACAGCGAGACTGGATCCTGAATGACGACCAATCTCTATATTTGTCAAAGATTAAGGTAGGGGTTGTTGTTTTGATTTCATTTTCCACATAATTTGATTTAACAGTGAATGAGGATTAACCCACGAACAGGTTGACCCATGGATCATTAGTTCTTGTGGGAAGGTCTTTTATTGGGTCTTATTTTGGGGAATCAATCCATGCTTATTTTGATTCATATTTTTATTTTATCTATTTTATCCCTCTAACAGGATTAGATCAAAGCCATGATGATGATAGTAGAGGTTCATTCCTCAATTTTCTATTTGGTTTCTTCCACCTTTTTAACCCCGCATTCTTCACGGGGCTATGAACAACGGATCATTGCATGCCTTTTTTGCAACGCAACAATCACAAATTGGAGATCCTACATAATGATGAAAAAGAGTAGGAGGGAAGACAATGAAGGATGATGAATCAAAATAGATTAGAAGAAATATTTCTTTGACCATTCTTTGCATGGATGGTCAAAACATGTTTTTGGAGCTGATCGGATGCCCGAAACTTACTGAATCGGCGTTTCCATGATGGGAAAACCCAAGATCATGATTTTAAAGGAGTTTGAACATCCAGATCAATACATTGAATATCACTGGAGGCATGCAGAGGAAGAACATCAACTCTAGAAAATCGCGAAGAACACATCATGTTCTCTGAAGAACATGTCCTATGGGGCTAGCTCTGCGGCGACTTGGGTTTCGCGATGTAGGAAGCGATGAAACGACATGTGAAAGATGTCACATGAATGTGGGTATTTACTATAGACTTGGTGTGTATCTCAGAAAATAAATGGACATGAGGTAGAGTACTTAGCATGTAGTCCACCACACGACCAGACCAGCCCGGTTACATGGGTTACCCCGTGTACTAGTACACAGGTTGGAATACACTGGTCGAAGCCGTGTACAGGCACATGGCCAGCGTACACGAAGAAAACCCCATATAATCAGACATGGTGTGTGACTATCACTACACATAGTGTATTCTCTTTTTACACAACATGTCTTCTGACTCGGGTCGTTGCACACAAGCAGTACCTGTAGTCAAGGGACACAACGTGTGACCTTTCTACACGCCATGTAATCTCTTCTACATGGATTGATCTCCTTGTCCACCGTTCCTTGGAAAAGTTTCATTTGGGTCATTTCCCCCTTTTCTCATTCCCTTAAAGGTCAGGTATTGTTTCCTACCACAAGAGTATAATCCCTTTAGCAAGACTTTCAGGATAGAGTCAGAATCCCTCCAAGAGGCTCGTAGTGATATCTTCTACCCATTCTTGGCCCGAGGTAGGGCGAGGTATCGACGTGAAAAATCATATGGGATGCCAATACTCTACTTAGCAGGTGATTCTGGATTATTATTGGTATACACCAAGGCCCTGGAAGTGATACTCATCAGTGTGTCGTGATCTTTCCCCACTCAGGAGTGAGTTCTCCTAGATTGAGTGTATTCAATCTCTCTTCAAATCTATCAGTGCATCTTTCTCTCTCGTGACACTTCTTGACGAATGTACATCTCAGATGAATGTAATCAGAGTTATCATATTCATGGAGTGATTACTCCTGGACGAGTGCTTCATGGAACATTCATACTAAATCCCTAGCATTGGTATGTGGTTTTTTGTGACTTACCTATAGACTACGGGTATGGGTTTTGAGTATATCTAGATATGTTTATCTTGTTATATGTTATGTAGACATATAATGTGTAGAGATGATTGTACCTTTTAATTTGAGTATTTCTTTTTGGTTTTTGTGGTCCTCTACAGAGTATTGTTATACTCACCCCTGCACAGGCTTTGCCCACATGTGTCATGTCTTGTGTAGACGAGTGACCTTTTGATGGAGTCCCGGGTGGACCTGGATCAGACCGAGCATTGTGAGTTTCCTTATAGGATGAGGTGTTCCTATGTCCATGATCAATAGTCCCAGTACCTATTTCTTGCTTATAGGTTGGACTTTTTAGTTTACCGACTCTTTCTTTTGGTGGGCTTCTATTAAGGCCCAGTTTACATTCTTCACTTAACTTTCCGTTGCACTATATTGGTTGGGTTTAGTTGTATGAATTCATTTTGTTCCTAATTGGTTTTTTAATTTTTATCATTTGTGGGCTTAGAGATGTGTGCATGTGTATAGGTACTTAGAAAATGCCTCCCATGTTAGTGATATGCCTACTCAGTGCTAGTCACGAACCCCTAGCGTATTGGAGGTGGTCTTAGGGAGTCGCGACATGAGCCCCACTGGAATGGGTCTTAATAAAAAAGGGTAAAAAATGGATATTTATAGATACTTAGAAATTATAAGGTAAAAATACTTCAAGGAAATAGTTTTTATACAATATTTAGGTAATTTTGACCCTTATCATTTTTTAACCTTCGATAAACCTGTTTTTTATATAACCAAAATAATTTATTTTTACTATTTTAAAAATTAATTATGGTAAAAAATTAAGTTGAACATATTAGATAATATAAAATTAAACTCACAGACACACTAAAAAAGTGGGGTTTAAAGAAGTGTATTTTCAAGGAAAAGATGATTTAATATTAACTACAGGACTAATAATAATTATTTTATGAAATAAAATTAATATTTGATGTGTAATATATATATTTAATTTAAAAAAATTCATTATGGATAATATTAATAAATTAAAATGGATAAAATTATGCATTTTAAAACAATTTTCAAAAAACCCCCCCTTTTAAACGCAAAAAGGAAACTGATAATAAAATCCAATATAAAGTTATTTTATAATAAAATAAATGGAATTAATAGTAAAAATATTAATTTAAATCATATTAAAAACATAATGTTACTTTTAAATTTCGTAATTTATCTAAAAGAAATGACATTTTTATAAAAATTAGTATTTTTTCACCATTCACCGAAAAATCAATATTTTATAAAAAATACCAAAATTTAACCCAAAGTAAAATTTGATATTATAATTTAAAAAATAAATTTCATTTTATTAGATAAAGTTTCTATAATTTCCAAAAAATAATAAGAATATGTTATAATTAAAAGCAATAAAAAACATTTTTTGTAGAAGACATATTTTTGAAGAATATGATTACTTTACTGAAAAATTGATTAAACATTTATGATAAATCTATAAATAATTTATATTGATTAAGAAATATATATATATATATATATCAAAAATTATTTAATACTATTCATACCCACCAATGTTATGGCTATGTTATAATGGTTATTTATATCACAGTTTTTTTATGCTCGGTGTTGCATGTCGAATACGCTATTAAACATATTTTTGTTTTCTAAAATGTTGGGTTGTTACATCCTCCACCCATTTAAAAAATTTATTCATAGGAAATTTAAATTTATCTCTATAATAAAATTTTAGACATTTGAAAATACCATTTTTGGAAATCCACATTGTAAAATGGTTTTATAAAACATCCTCTTGGTAAGAGAGAAAAAGATGTATGATTGTCATATAGAATAAAACATACTTGGTTTCTAAATAGGATAACATAGGTTGTAAGTGAATAATTAGACATCAAATAAAATCATAAATAATTATAGAGTGTGATAGAGATAATTGATCAAATGAAAGTGAATGATCAATAGAAATTTAAGAATCTCAAAACCATTAATATGTGATAAGTGAAAAGTCAATTGGTTCATTACAAATGAAGGTACTAGGATAAAATGTTTCTTTAAAGATAATTTTCCTAGATTTGAGGAATTATTTTACCATATAGTCTAATAACATAGTAAAATTTACTTACTTGACAAGATGAATTTCATACTTTATCTAATTTACACCACAATCTCATATTTTTCTCCTAACAATGAGTATTTAAGATTATTTTTTTCATGCTTGAAGTAATAAAATCAACTTTTAAATACCACATAACCATAAAGGGGAAAAATATATTCCTACTTTATTTATAAATTAACCAAAACCAAAATGGTTAGAACATTGTAATATCATTACTATAATTAATAAACATTCTTATGATTAAATAATACATTAATCTCTAAAATTCAATAGTAATTCACAAAGTTGAAACAAAATAGTTCCATAACACTATATTCCAAATAACCTTAATAACCATAAAATTAAATACTATTTTAACCTAAAAGTTCATTTCTTACCTTTAATATTACATGTATAAGAATATAAAGATCTCCTTTTGAAATAATATTAATTACTTAGTCACAAAATCACTTTCCAATACCATGTTTATCTATATAATTACACTCATGTTCCCATAATTAACTTAATATCCAAGATCATATAAAATATTAAGTTTATAAATAACTTAAAAATTTTATCTAAAAAACAAAAATGAATAATTCTAATTAAACCTAAGAATTACATATAGTTCAACCCCATAAAACTTTTCCTAAAGTTTCATTAATAACTTTAATATTTCATCACTTATAACCTCAAAGGGGTGTATAAGACTTTTAACATATGATAATACTTAATATTACAGTCCTATGATGGTATCCACAAATCTTAAGAAAAAATCACATGAAAACATCATAATATAAAAATTTATCTCAACCTTTACTCTAATATCAGCTATAATAGCCCCAAAACCACACTCCCAAATCCAATTCTAAAATTATGAAATTTATATTTTCAGATTTTATATAGATAAATGTGACCCAATTTATACCGTGAAATCCTTACAAGATCAAAAGGAAAATTTCTATCACTTTCACTCTTAAGGGCCTTTTTGGTTTATAGTTTTATAGAATTAATACAAACTCATACAAAAATAATACCCTTGTATTTGAATGATAATATCTCCCAGCTAATCTAGAATTTCTTATTTGACATTAATTCATAATCATTATCCACATGAAATCCCTTTTATAAATAATTCATTCAACCTCAATCATTATAAAATGGGGAAAAAGAAACATAATAAGGGTGAGATCAAAAACTCAATAAGGGTAAATGTAAGCATTAATAATTGAATGTAATCAGTGATCCTAATAATAGTATAAGGTATAATGACATAATCTATTTGCATGAGTATAAAATAAGAATATTTATACCAATAAATACTTAGATCAATAAACATGAAAACATGGAATAAGGATTTAATAAAGGAAATTTTCATCAGAATCATTAATCATGAGCCATGTGATATCAATATTGATCATAAGAAACATTATAAAACCACATAAATAATTGATTAAATGTATTGGTATCTTGGTAACATTATCGTCATATCACTCTTTCAAATGGAAGAACCAATATGGAAAACTTCCATCTCCATCATACCAAATTAATTAGAGATCCATAACATACCCAATCATCCTTGATTTATCACAGAACCACCCATCCTTGGTTAATAATTCAACTACCAATCCTTGGTTTATAATAGATTCAAAAATCCTTGGGTTTTAATGGAACCAACCATCACTATAAACAAGGTACACTAATCCTATCATGAATAAAGTTAATAGAAAATTTATTTCATCATAAAAACATCATTTATTCGTTTGAAAACATAATTAACCCATGGGAAATAAATGGGTTCCATAAAAACCTCTTTGAAAAATTATTAACCTTTGGTAAAGAAACAAGATCCATAATAATATATTGATACATTATTAACCCATGTAAAAGAAATAAGTTCCATAACAATATATTTAAAAAATGATTAACAAATGTGAATGAAATGGTCTCCATAACAATATCTTTGAAACATGATTAACCCATGGAAAATAAACGAGTTCCATAACAATCTATTTGAAACATTATTAATCTACATAAATGAAATGGATTCCATGTCAATCTCTTTGAAATAATATTAATACATCCATAGAAATAAATATGATGATATCATTATAAAATATCCAGATTATAACATAAGTAAAAAAGGGTTATTGATGTAGATGAATGTAAATAACATTAAAATATAATTACTTTTTTTGAGGAAAATAACCTTTTCATTTTGAAAATAAAATTTTAAAAATAAGAATTCAATTTTTTTTTGGAAAACTATTTTCATTGAAAAAAAACTTTTAAACAAATAAATAAAGGTTCAATAAAAATTATGGTCATCATGGTGGTAAAATCCATTCATGTTTTAAAGGATAAAAACAAATATTATTTTCAAATCATTTTGAAAAATGGAGTTAAATGTGACTTATTTGGGAAACATTAAGAAATTTTATTTAAAAACATCATAAAATAATGTCAATGACAATATAAAATATCTTTAGTAAATAATTTATTTTTAGAGATAACATTTTTTAAAACATTTTATAAAATAATGATATAGAAGAGAAAGATAACCGATCTAAAATAAAATAAAATATCAATGTCACTTAAAAATTATATTCTTGATATTTATTAAATAAATAAGGAAAGAAATGTAAATTAAACATGTGAACCACACTCATAACCAGATATAAAGTAAACATATGTGGTTCAAGAATATAATATCATATTATTTTCACTAAAAGGAACTTGAACATAAATAATGTTGAAATAAAGAATATTGTATCATAAATCATTTTCCAATTTGGTAACTCTTTAATTACAATCCACATTAAAGAATAAATTTGAATGAAACTTTTAATATTTTGTAAATAAGGATATTTATGATATAACATTATGAAATTTTAGTATATACAACTCATAAATAAGATAGGTTCATATCATAAACATAAGTCCCAAAGAAATGATTCTGGGATGATTAACCCTTATAAAGATGATATCACTGAATTGAGAGTTAATTAATGGCGATAATATGTGTAATAAATGTAAATCCATATAAAAAAGTGTAAATATAAAATATAACAATTTATAGATCAATTCACATGTAATCATATCATAATGAAGTCAATAAATAAGTTTTAAAACCCAACTAAAGGAAATTGAGTTAAGAAAATATTTTCCACTTGGTAAAATTCAAGCCAATACCCTTGGATAAATTCAAATTAAAACATAAAATACAATAATTTATAAAGGTTTCCTGATATTAAATTTAAAATTAATATTATATACACCACACAATAAAATCAAGTGGTGAATATGATATATGTATCACAGAAGTAAAGGAAAGATGAGAAAAACCCCTTACCTGGAGTCTAGAATATATTTGTATGTACTTTAACTCCAGTATAATAAGATTACAACAATTTTTTGATTAATTAAGAAAATTTTATAGGTTTAACACCCTAAAATTAAATAATTTATTTTATTTATTTATAATGACATGTTTGAATACTTTATCTGTTAAGTCCACATCAACTGTTTTTTAGGATGTTCAGTTCATTGTTTTAAAAATGATTCGATGTGTTGATTGTGATCAAAGAGGTAATTATTTCAAAATATCCAGAATAATAATAATGAAATAAATATCATATTCATTCATTAATTAAAACTTTTAAAATAATCATTATAAATGGTTATAGAAAATGAATTACATTACAATCATGGAGACAATATGCCGTACATACACATGAGTAACGTTTCCATTTTTCAATGATCATTATGGAAAGAAGGTATGGATTTTTTTATCTTTAAATAATGATAATAATATAAAAAAATCATATTAATTATTTTAATAAACTTATATATATAATAAATGTGATGTGGTTATGAAAAAAATTATCACACCGCTTCGTAGAGGCAGTAGTGTACACATACACAAACTACGTTACCATTTTTAAGTATAGGAAAGAAAATAATATGTTATATTTTCAGAATGATACATATTTAGTGAGTATAATTATTAATTAATTTATATGAAATATATTCATTAAATTTATCCCTATTACCTTCAATTTAAAGCATAGTGAAAAATAAATCACATTGTGTCACGAGGCGGTAGTATGTTGTACAGATGAGTGACGTTATCGTATCCCTCATGGAATGAAAATTAAGAAGGTATATATGATATAATAACTCCATAAATATTAATATGTTAAAAATATAATATATATAATTTAAATCCACCATTATAATGTCCTTGAGATGCGATGATGGAAAAATAATGACATCGGTTCGCGAGGCAGTAGTTTTTCATACAAACGAATGATGACTCATATCCAATTTAATAGAAGAGGAGATAAATTTAGGTTATTAAATTAATATAATAATTCATAGGTCTATAGGATATACTTTTTTTATCATATTAGTATATTTTAAGAATATTTAAATGATATGGAATAATAAATAAAACAAAAATGCATAGTTAGGAATCCTACCTCTTCTCCGAAACTTCTTTAGGATTATTCCCAAAATATTCCTGTAATGTGTTTTTGAAATAAAAATGACTATAGTATGAGGGGATGGAAGTGGGGAAGTTATTTTGGTTGGTATTGGATGATCCAATATGGTTTTAAGGTGTGATGAAGAGAGGATAGAGGGTCACAATTTATAAGTAAGGTGAGTAACACATTTTTAATTTCTCAAAAGAAAAAAGTGTACCCACATTTTGAAAATTACACAGGGGTAAAAAAAGTAATTAACTATAATTATACATGATAAGGTCTAATTATATCCAAAAAATAGTTTATTAGACAAGTTTTTTGGTCATTTGATCCTTATCTTTTCAGTTTAACCCCTGGTAAACCCATTTTCACCTTAATCATAGTAATTTATTTTTAATGTTTTCACTATTCATTACGGTCAAAAATTAATTCGACCTTATTAGATAATATAAATTATTATTATTCCAAATATGCAATAAGTTTTACAAAATTAAATTCACATAATTTTTAAAATTTAATTTAAAATTAAAAACATAGTCGTGACGAGAAAACGGGGCTTCATGAAGTGTATTTTCAAGGAAAAGATGATTTTATTTTAACTATATGACAGATAATAATTATTTTATGAATATAAACTAATAGTTATTTATTTTTAACATATAAATTTAATTTAAATCACTCCTCATTATGTATTATCTTAATTAATTAATATGGATAAACATTATGCATTTTAAAACAGTTTTCAGAAAAAAAATCCCATTTTTAAACCCAAAAAAAACTTATACTAAAATACAATTTGATGTTTATTAAAAAACTTTAAGTGGAATAAATAATAATTATATTAATTTAAATAATATTGAAAACCTAATTGGAATTTTAAATTTCTAAATTTATTGAAAATAAATGAAATTTTTAGAAAAATCGGTATTATCTCTATTCATTAAAAAATTAATATTTTCTAAAAAATACAATGATTTTACCCAAAGTAAATTTTGATATGAATATTTAAAAAAAATATTTTATAAATGTTATAAAAATATAGTAAAATATTTTTTCATGAAAAGCAATAAAAATCATTTTTGAAGAAATTTTTTTTTGATGAATAATATTACTTTACAAAAAATTGATTGATTATTTATTTAAAATTTATCAATAATTTATATTGAGTAGGATATATATATATATACATATATATATATATATATATCATAAATTAGTTAATACTCTCTATACCCACCAATTTAACAGCTTGGTTATAACAATTATATAAAACTCGGGTCGTTTAAACTTTGTGTTGAAGGTTGAATATGCTATTGAATATAATTTTATTTTATAAAATCTCATGGTGTTGAACTATATGTCATTTTTACTTATAGGATTAATATATAATTATGAACTATGATCCTCATCCAGTAGATCCTTCTCTAAATTTTTTATAGGCCAAACCCATATATGGTTTCTAAAACTTATTATACCCTCACAATCAAGGTTAAACATAAGAACATTTCTCACTCGCACTTTCCACTCAACATATTACTTTTGCACCTCCATAATCATTACATCGATATATGGTTGAAAATTAATTTTAAAAAGATAATATTTATCCCTTCCTTTAAGATTTCCAGATATATCCTTTTCATATCCATAAATATTGGATCTTTTTTGATCCTCATAATAGATAGGATAACATGGTCTTTTCAAATCAAATCATTGGAAACCTTGTTCTAGTTCCTATGGCGGTAATTTATTTAGGTGTTTTAATATTTAATTAGATATAACCATCTCTACTGTAACATATTTAACTCTTTATTAGTGAATATATACTTTAAGATTTTATGGACAATATATATATCACACCTCTATCCATAACGATAGTTCGTACATATATTTAATGAAAAAATTACCAAAGTTAAATCCAAGTTATTAGTTGATTAATTTTTTACATGATACATTGATGGTAAATGAGGAATAATCTATCACCATATCATTTTCAAGAGAACATCCATTCTTTGATGCGTTACTATATATCAAAAACCATTCTCCACTATAGGGTAGTGTGAGCACATGAACACTTACCAACATTCTTTTAATATCCTTGAAATTATCTTCACATTCATATATTCATTTTATATTAACTTTTTTATTGAGTAAAATTGGGGATTAGATTATGTAATCATGATTAATATCTCACAAAACATCAATAATATCTATTCAAACCAAATAAACCACAAATTTTAGTTATTGTGGTTAGGGCTAGGGAATTTATCGATCACTTCTGTCTTTTAAGGATCTAAAAATATATCCTCACTTTAGATTATATTACCATGATTGAAACTTTTTGAATCAAAAATTAAAACTTGGTATATTTTTTATAAAGTTTCTTCTTCCTCGGGGTCTTCAACATAATCATAACGCGATATTCATGCTCTTTCTTTCTCTTAGAATATATAAGAATATCATATATAAAAACTACTGGAAACTGATCAAGGTCTTATATAAATGATATATTAATTAAATTCATGTAGATACATGGGTAATTAGTAATACCAAAAGGAATCAATATAAATTCATAATTTCCAAACCTTTTATGAAATTTCATGTCACTTTTTACATTCATGAGAGAAATATCATATTCACCACTTACCTCTTTTTGTGGTGTGTCTAATAACCATATTTAGATATATTATATCATGAATTATTTTATATTTATTGTATTTATGCTTTTAATTTGTGGGGACTATGATTAAAATGTTTCAAAGTTCTATTTGACACTTTGGAATGTTTAAAGACTATTTCCCTCCAGAATGTTTTTAATGATCTTCTAATGGTATTTCCATTATTTGAGGAATACTTTATTACTGTGCACATAATTTCTTATATAGGGTGTATATAAATCAAATTTGACAAGTAATATAATTATTAATTAATTATTCATGGTATTTTTAGTTTTAATTTGAATTATTTATTCTAATGATATTCGACTTAAAAGTTACCAAGTGAAAAAGAATTTCATAACCCAATTTATTTTCAATGGGTTATATTACTTTATAATTTTCATTAATATTATATGATTGCGTGTATAATGAATTTGAATATCTATTTATGTATTTACACTAATTTATGAGTATTTAAAATTGATACCATAATCTACTCGTTGATTTATTCTCACCTAAATGTTATAATTTTTTCAAGGGTTTAATCTACACTCACATTTTGTTTGGGATTTTTTACCCTTGAATTTATATCAAAGGAAATTATTTGATCATTTTATAATAACACCTTTAATTTTATTCTCCTCTGGTAAATCATGAACTTTATCAAGTAGTTGTACCATTTCCCTACTCTGTAGTACTTAAAATGTTTTAGAAAATGCTTTTAAGAAAACCTGACTTTATTTCTATCTTTAGCTGGAGAACTTATTTTCATCTCAAAAACCTATTAAAAAAAGGTTTTCAAAAAGGTTTTAATAATCCAAAAATGTCTTATTAAATTTATTTTTCCCTTTTTCCCTTTTACAAATGTTTTAAAAGGAATCCTCTTATCTCTTTCGGTACAAGGATTTTCATATCCTTTTTACCATATAGAAGGAATGTTTTTTTATCTAGTATGGAATGTATGGATTTATCCACTATAATTTATTATAATATTCCATTACACATTTAAAAGTTTTATTTTTCAAAATATTTTTTTAAAGTTATTTTCAATGAAAAATATTTTCAATTTTTTTCAAAATAAAGGATATTTTCCCTAATATTTTTTTAAATTATCTTTTGTAGTATTTATATTCATTAATGAAAACAACCATATATTTTACACCAATTGGGATATGTTTTATTGGTACCATCATTATTTTTATGTGGTATGTTTTATGAATCCATTGACTAAGGAAGTATTTACATTCACTACCTCGATTTACTTGTTAATCCCCTGAAATTTTAAATTTCTTATACTCATTGAACATTATAATTCCCATAATTATCCATATAATTCATCATTGATAAGTTCATTTCCTAAACCATTTACCATTTTTATATAGTGTTTACATTAAATATGATTTTATTATTTGGGGTAATATTGGTAAATATATATCTTATATTCCACATGAAAACTTGATAAGAGAGATTGTTAAATCGATTATTCGATATACATGGAATGTTTTGGAAAGGTATGACCTGGGTGGGGCCCAGTTATAGATAACTCCTTGATGAATTGTTAGTATCATGGGAAAAGTTAGTTGGCTTGTATTATGTGTGTTTTTACCTGATATGCTAAACAGTGTTGTAAAAGGTCTGGACTATAATGGTTCCATGTACCTTGGAAACATGGTATACAATAATTAAGCATTTACTTAATTTAGATTCAGTTATTATTTATCCACTATATTTTTCATCATCATATCTATGTATATATTTTATTATAGGTTTATTGATTAAATATAATGTGTTTTCAGTTTCTTACCTTTCCATATTGATTTTTCATTATCTAGTTATTTAAATGTCATATGTTTTCAGTCATTACCTTTCCATATTTTTTACATACTTATTTATTATTATTTTAATTACATGGAATGTGTCTTTAGTTATTATTTTTTCATATTGACTATTCTAATTGATTCATTATTGATTCCTCTATGATTTAACCTTACTAGGAATTTGAGCTCACCCTTATTTTTGTTTCCTTCCCCAGAATTTCATTAAGTGTACTAGGAAAGATATACACAGATACACTAGATGGAATAAAGTTATTATCCTCAAAAAATATATTATAATTAGTGTATTCATTTGTAATACAAGGATTATGTATAAATCAGGTTTACAAAGACTAATAAACTCTTTGATCATTTAATATTTGATTCCTTGTAATCATACCAATGTAATGTAGTAGATGATGGATCCGGGCTTACTGGGGTCGGGTCTCTAAAGTTAGTATCGGATCAATTTTAGAAGAAAACTTGTGAACTATATTTAGGAAAAAATATATTAGAGAACATATCCATAAGGTAGAATTTTTGGATAAGTATATAAGAAGAACCTATAATTTTCATAAGATAGAGATTATGCGAGTCCTCCTACAAATACATCTTGGTCTGGAAACTTTAAGTAGATGTGGTTATGGCACAAATGTAACTAGTGGTAAAAAATATAAAAAGGTGTATTGGGTATGACTCAAGCATAACCTATTACCTGAAAATGGGCATTACTACCCACCTGGTTTGAGACTCTCATGGTATGCACTTAGGATAATTCACATTTTCTTTACAAACCATTAAGAGGTATTTGATTAGATAATGACAATGAATAACTTAGGTTAAACCTTAGGTGTTATAGATTTAAGATATGGTTTAATGATTTAGAAATACTATAAATGATATTATGGATAAAACCTAGACCAAGTAAGGACCTATATGGAATTAAATGGATGAAGTATTTATGTGTTATGGTTGTATTTAAAGATGTAGGCTATTTAATGATTAAATTTCAAGGATTCCCATTATATTTATTTTGGAATTTATATTAATATGGTTTTAGAAAATAAAAACCTATTTTCTTGGTGAAAAATCATAATGTCCAAAAAGGCCATGGGGTATGAACCCATGACCAAAGGATTATAAGTGTATTACACTAACCACAAGACTATGAAGTGTCCTGGTTAATTTTCCATTGTTTTTAGTGAAACAATTTGATTAATAAATATTAATGATGAACCAATGGTGTTATTTTTTTAGGTTTATAGAATAATGTATTAAAAATATTGACATTAGAGAATATTTTAAGACTAATATTTAGACTAGTAACTCTTGTATGGGCCTTACGATCCAAAAAGAGTTTATTTTATTTTTCTAGACATAGAAATTCATTTGTGGATATTCATTTGTTAGAGTAAAGGGATGAAAAATAATTTGATCAAAGTAAAACCAAAATATGTGATTTTTCTTATGAAATTAAAACCTATAAAGTAAATATATTTACTTATATTCTTAGGTAGTAAAATAATTACTCAACATTAAGAAAATGATATAAAAATATTTCCATAATACCTTAATTTTTGTTGAACAAATAGTCTTTTAAATCATCAAGAATTTATTTCTTTTAGAACCTCAACTTTCCAATGATGATTAACTTTTTTTTGATTGATGACCTCAATGACTCCTTATAAATATTTATTCTTTTCCTCCATGTATGTATCTCTACATTCTACTAATATTCTCCAATATAGAAACCTACTTTTATGTTATTCCACATGACCTTTGTAATTCCTATTCTCTATTTTCTAGCAGATGGTTTACGAACCCTTATCTCATTGTGGGGTTTCAACCTTGGAAATATCATACAATTTATTACCAAGGTCATGTTTAAATTTTGAGGATGAAATTTAATTATGGTTGGGATAGTATAACACCCTATAATTTTAAAGTAAGAACATTATATTTTCTAGTGTGTATGACACGCAACGCCAAGCATGTAAGGGAATATAAAATACCAAGAATTTAAAATATATTTACTAAATTAAATAAATCCAATCAATGAAATAGCTTGAAATGATTAAAACAAAAATTTATCTTGCTTTGATTTCATCAATAAGTTTATTCGACGACATAGGTTATAAGAAAGACCTCGTTTTACCAAACTACAATAAATTATTAAAATATCATTATTTAATATAATAAGTTATATCCGTGCTATTCAAATAGTATTTATGAAAAGTATTTACCAACTTATTAAAATTTATAGATTAAAAAAAATATAAAACTAATTAATTGGTTACAAATTAATTATAAATAAATGTAAGAACCAATTTAATATAAAAGGAATATCTTAATAGAAAACTATTTTTATGCTCACAGAGGTGTTTTATCTTAATAAACTAAATAGATTAAATTTTTTGAATGATAATAATAAAATAAATATTTTATATATTCAATAAAATATTTTTGATATTTATCCAATAGTTTTTATATGTATAAGTTAAGAAGAAACCCAATTTTACACATAAAACCCAATACATTTATAAAGACACTTTTACTGCCTTTTAATGGAAATCCTATTTTAAATAATTTTTCTGTTAGATTTATAGATTTTATATGTCAAAATAAAAGTCATATTTGAAATAAAAACATAAATATTAGCTTATGGCGAATTTTTGATATTTTTCTGTGAGGTTTCATTTTTTGATGAATAATGAAAAATACTGAGTTTTAATTAAAAAATGCTTTTTCATCTAATTTTTTTTATAAATTTAAATTATATTTATATTGGTTTTAAATATTAATTATATCAATTATTTATCAATTAATTCAATTTTTTTAATTGGAATAAATTTCTCTTTAGAATTATATATAAAAACTTATCAAACTTTTGTAAGTTTTTAATTTAAAAACCTGCATTATCATCCCATATGTGGGATTATTTTAATTTAATTTATACCACTTATGTGATTTTAATTTGTAAAAATGGATTTAATATTTTTAATTATAATAATTTATAATTTTTAATCAGTTAAACATAGTTTTTGACAAAAAATATCAATGAAATTGATTAAAATTAAGTACAATGAATAAGAGAAAAATTAGCTTAACAAGGGACTAAACCTTAATCTTAAGGGCCAAAATGACCTATAAACTTGTAAAAAAGAAATTTTATATCCATATATAGACCATATACTAATTTTTATATAATTTTTACCATTATTTGTGCCACTTTTCATAGGAAAAACATTGGTGGAAATTTCTTTTCCAAAATTCTAAAGAGTGCCATTCCTCACCAACTATAAAAAGGTACTCAACCCTCACACTACTTCACACATCGCAAGACAATTTTTCTCTGAAAAGTTATTACCAAATATCTCTTTAAATTACATCCCATCAACCTATAATCCTCACCTTGGGCATAAATCCATCCATGGAAGCCCTTTGGTGCAAACTAAAAGGAGTTACCCGAATAAGAGGTAACATCATTCCTCATGCTCTTTATTTTATTTTAATTCTTCACCACCATAAAATATTATTATTTAATAATTATATGATCATACCTGTATCCTGAATATACTGAGATATTTATATTATACATTTTTTAACTACACTTACACACACTTCCATCTAATGGGTAAATAACTTACTGTTTATGTGAACAGGGAACTATCAGCTCACAAAATGATGTTGTTCATTTTTCATTTACTACCTCTCATGGTTGGGAATTATGATTGAAAATATATTTATATATTTTATATATAATGTTTATAATTTATTTATTATTTTTTAAACAATTATATTACACATACCATTATTATTTCCATTATTTGTAAATACAAAAACATTATTTGTGGAAGTGTGGACTACCGCCACCTCAAAGCGATGTCACTCATTCACACAATACATGGAACATATAAAGGATGATTTTAATAAATATATATAAAAATTTGAAATATATATGATACAAGATTTATAATATATATATATATATCATTTATTTTTCATTATTTTAATATGATATAGAAATGAAAGTAGCATTTATGAATACATATGAAATACAATCTCCCTAAACGGTGCATTTAATTTATTATATCCAAAATTTATGGATTATTATAAATAAATATATAATGGATATATATTATAATTAAATAATGTTTTAAATTATATATATGATGAAACCATGACCAACATAAGAAGAATAACAAGTAACAAGTCAAAACATACTCGAAGAACTAGGAAATTACCACACGAAATAGTGAAAATAATGGATAATTGTTGACAAATGGATAATAAGATATTATAAGAAGATCATATGTGATATAATAAATATTAATATGGTTCTTTTATAAGTTAGGGACTTGTTTAAAACCATTGTACATGAGGTTAAAGAATGTTCACCAGAAAGGAAACACAAGGTAGGTGATTTTCATCTCACTTTTTCATAGGTAAAATAAATTCCATATTCACCACTTACTTCTTTTATGTGGTTTATCTAATGACCCTATTGGATATATTATATCACAAATTATTTTATCTTAATATTATTTATATTTTTTCTTAGTGGTTATTAGGATTCAAACTTTCAAAGTGGAATGAGACACTTTGGAATGTTTAAAGATTATTGTCATCAAGTATGTTTTTAATGTTCTTCAACGGTATTTCTATTACTTACGGAATAATTTATTATTGTGAACCTAATTTATTATATATAGTTTAAATATTTACACTTTGACATGTAATGTCCTAATTAATTCATTATTCATGTTATTTTGAGTTTTAATTTGAATTATTTATTCTAATGGGATTTGAGTTAAATGTTACTAAGTGGAAACGAATTTCATAAACCAATTTATATTCATTGGGTTATATTAATTATTCATTGTCATTAATTTTGTATTATTATGTGTATAATGAATTAGAATATATATTGATGTATTTTTGATTCTTTATGTGGATTTATATTTGATACACACAATCTACTCATTGATTTATTCTCACCTCAACGTTATAATATTTTCAAGGGATTACTTTACAATCTCATTTTGTTCGAGATTTTTTACACTTGAATATAATTAAGAGGAAATTATTTGATAATTTTATAATAAAACCTTTCATTTTATTCTCATCTGGTTACTCATGAACTTTATCAAGTAATAATACCATTTTTCACTCTTTGGTACATAAAATATTTTAGAAAATGTTTGTAAGAAAACATGACTTCATTTCTCTCTTTAGTCGAAGAACCTATTTACATTTAAAAACCGTATCTAAAAAATTGTTTTCAAATAGGTTTTAACATTTCAAAAATGATTTATTAAATACATTTTTACACTTTTTGGATTTTACAAATCTTTTTAAAGGAATCTTCTTATCACTTTAAAAACAAGTAATTTTTCTAACCTTTCTACTATGAAAAAAGAATGTTCTTTTTAACTCATATGGAACGTACATATTTACAAACCATAATTTATTTAAAGCTCCATTTTCATGTTTAAATGGTTTATTTTTTAAAGAAAATGTTTTTAAAAGTGATTTTCAAAGAAAATCATTTTCAATTTTTTTTCAAAATAAAAATTATATTTTCCTCAAGAATATTTTTAAAATATTTTTTATAGTATTTATATTCCTCAATGAAAAAGACCCTATATTTTACTGCACTTGAGATATTTTTTATTGATACCATAATTACTATTACTCCAGATGGTTTATGAATCCTTTGACCAAGGATAATATTGACATTCACTACCATAATTTTCTTGTTAGTACCCTTGAAATATTCAATTTCCTATGATCATTGAGAATTAAATTTCCCCTAATTATACAAATCAATTATCATAGATATTTTCATTTCATGAACCATATACCATTTTTCATATGGTGTTTACTTTGAATGTTACTTTATTATTTGGGAAAAAATTGATAAATCCATATCTTCTACTCCATACGAATATTTGATAAAGAAAATTGTTAAATACATTATTAGATAGATGAGAAATTATTTGGAAATGTACAAAAAGGGTGAGGCCCAATTATAGATAGGCCTATGATGCATCAGTAGTCTCATGAGAAAAGTTATTTGTCTAGACTTATATGGGTTTTTATCTGATATGTTGAACTATCTTTTGAAAGGTCTTTACCGTAATTGTTACATGTATCAAGGAAACATGGAGTCCAATAATTAGGTATTTGTTTAATTTAGATTCAATTATTATTTGTCAATGAGATCTTTAATGACATATCTATAGATGAATTTGATTCTATATTTACTGATTGAATGTATTTTTTTTTAGTTTCTTACCTTTTCATATTGATTTCTTCTTGTATAATTATTTAAATGGAATATGTTTTCATTAATTAAATTTCCATATTATTTACACACTTCTTTCATAGTTTATCGACAACATGGAGTGTGTATTTAGTTATTAACTTACTATATTTCCAATTCTCAATGATTCATTATTGCATCTACTATTCTTGACCCTTACTAAGAATTTGAGCTCACCCATATTTTTGTTTCCCTCATCAAGATTACTTGAAGTGTAATAAGAAAGATATGAAATGATAATATAGATAGAATAAAGTTATTATCCTCAATGTGAAAAAATATATTCTAATTAGTGTACTCAATTGTAATATAAGACTCATGTATGAATTTGGTTTACCAAGACTACTAAACTCTTTGGTCCTTCTAGATTTTATTCCTTGTAATAATAATAATGTAATGGTAGTAAACACAAGCTATGGAATTACTGGTGTTTGGTTGCTATATGTTCCATAAACTAATGTGTAGAAATCAATAAATTTTTAAAAAATTGGTTTGAAAAAAATTAAATTACCGGAAAAAGAGATAATAAATGGTAGAATATAATGAGATTGATGAAAATAAATCATTGAGGGGGTTATGTCATGTTCAAGAGTATTCTAACCCTCCTTAGTCAGATCTTATAACTAAAATCATCATAGATGTTAATTTACTATCCAATATGAGATAATCTTCAAGTACTATGTGATTTTAGGTTCATAATAAAAATTATAGGTTCAATCCAAATATCATTAGTGTTTTTTAAAATAGTATCATGTGTGGTGGGATGAAACATTATGTTCCCCCACAAAAATATCCAATTTTACTGAAATATGATATATATATAAACACAAAAAGTCTCCCATGAAGTTATTTAATTGAGGGTGTGTTCATCCCCTATTAATGATAGAGTGTAGGTTTTAATAAAGTGTTTTATTCCCATATCAATAGATACTTGAGTTATTATATAAAATAAATTATTTTAAAAAATTCACTAATATAAAATTATAAAATCACATTAAAAAATATATGAAATTATTCATAGAATAAACAAACCAAGAATTTTATAAATCCGTTGAATTTATATGTATGTTCCTATATGATGTCTTTGATTTGTGTATTAAACTATAAAGTACATAATATTTATTAAAAACTCACTCATGGGTAATGATTTATGATTTATATAATATCAAACTAGTTAAAAATATTCATAATTTCCCTTGAGAGTTATTAGTTGAAATTTCTAAAAAAATTATTTAATAATATGTGATTAATTACTACTTAAAATGAATCTATTATATGGTGTAGAAAATAAAGGCATCATACCTAGTAGACTCACTATCTAAGAATATTGGGACTTTCCAAGTGGCCCTAATAGAACTTATACCATATAAAAAATAAGCATTATCTTATGATATTGGTGATGTGACACACACTTCTCAAGATTTCCATGTTGGGTAAAATGATAGTCATTTTTGGAAATAATGCATTACGAGGGATCAAATAACTTCCAAATAAAATTTATAATTCTTACAACCTACCCTGGTGGTAGCTAACCAAAACTATGGGTGGGATCAATAAGGAGGTGGATACCAATTTAATATTAATCAAGGGATATAGGAATATCAATATCCATATATGGGGTTGAATCCTTTTTTGGATCCATATATACAAACTAGACATACTTATAATTGTAATAAAAAAATTACAACAAGGAAAAGAGTACATATTATAGAATTGATTGAAAAATTATATTACTCTAAATAATAAATATATCTAATAATACTGTAATTTTTTGTGGAATTAATAGAAATCAATAAAAAATATTAAACACAATCTTGACTAATTTTCTATTCAAATAATGAAAATATTTCATGACACATTTTTGAGTAACATAGAGTATGATCTAACTCATAATTCTAAATAAATAACATTTAGGAGTGGAATTAAATTAAAATATGTTTTTAGAAGTGGTAAATATGTAAAAATAAAAGTTAGAGTATTTTGAAACATTAATGATAAATTAATATGGAATAAGTCACAGTATAATAAAGATACAATGAATGAAATAAAGGATTAATATGAAGAAGTGAAGAAACTATAGGTGAAACAATATAAAACTCCATTTATATTCCCCTAGAGGATTCACTAAGAGAAGGATGATGCATAATATAAGAAGATCATGGAAATATTCAGACTAATTCATATCACCAATTCTTTTTAGTGATTTTTTTAATGATATTTACTTTTAAGAAAATTTTATTGGAGTTATTTTTGAATAAGAAGAATCTTGTAAACGTGGGATCTATATAATTTAATAAACAATTTTTAGTGTTTATTTAGTGAAGGATACTTCAAATATTTTGATACCTAGAAATATTATCAATTCCATTCATGTTTGAATCATACACACTAGGGATGGTATTGTGTGACATAGGGATAGTTTTTATAGAGAACCATATTTTCATACATAAAAATTAAATATTATTGAATGAATATTCATTACATAACATTACAAACTATATGAGAACAATAAAGAATTAGTGTATTTAGAGACTAGATACAAAACCTTCTTATTTTATGAAAGATATCTGTCTTCTCCCATAGAGATATTCCCATATAGTACTCTTATTAGACATACCCTACTTAAAACCTCTCTTCATAACTAGAGGAAAGGAACCAAAAGAAAGGGTGATATCATATGCTCATAAAGGGTAAAAAATGGAGATATCAATGGTCAGATAAGCCTAACATGAGCATAAGGGTATGCGATCATAATATTAACATTTAAAAACTATATCCAACATATCATAGATTGGTATCTTGAGTCATGAACTAAATATTATCATTTAATAACATGTAAATCATAAATAAATAAAAGAACATGATCCATTAGAGAATAACAATGGAAAAATAATTCTTTTATAATACACAAAATCATAGAGAATCATTTCATTAATATTCAATGATCAAGGCCTAGACTATCATAGTGGATTTGGTTCACTCTAAAACCATCATATCATTAGTTAAGGTTCACTCCATATATTATCATAGTAGACAATGTCCCTTACTAAACTGTCTTCAGTCTCAATTCCATTCCTTATTATCTCATGAGATATCCATCTTGACCTAGTGAATTTGAGGGATATATAATTCTTAGACCACCCATCACATAATTAAAATCATACATATGCATGAAAAAAATCATAAAACATTCATCATAACATAACCCAAGAGAAGTAAACAAGTTTAATAGTCATTTAATCATAGCATAACCTAAGGAATACAAATGAATTTAATAAAGGTTTAATCATAACATAATTAACACATGGATAAGAAATGAGTTTCACTGAATCATATTAAAATCATCATCATTATAATCCATCCAAATAATTAAAGTGGATTTTATCATTGGATCACAACCTTAATAAAGAATATGTAATATCAAAGGATGTTATCATAGATGAAAAATTACACAAAAAGATCACTTGAACATTTATATAGGAAAATACCCTTTTCAAATTGAAATAACTTATCTAAAATATAAAATTTACAAAATATTAAGGATATGATTTAATTTAAAAATAAATTTGAAAAATTGTAAAATAATCTTAAAATAATTATTTGGTCATGATGATGAGAAATTATATTCATTCCATGTACGTTAAAATAATTATTCCCTTCACAATTTAGCTAAAAATTCAAAATTACTTCATTCAGAAAATGAAAATAATATTCCTTTTAAACCATTTTTTAAAAAGTAAAAAAGGTGAAAATGAAATTAAAAAATTAAATGAGAATAATAAAAAAATTCTTGAAAACATTTTTATAAAACATGGTTATGAAAGAAAATTTATTTTTACTGAAGATAGGAATACAATTGTTTTTAATTAAAAAGGTACATTCAGTATCATGAGTAATTAAAGAGAGTAAAAGGAAATTAAAACATGTAATATAAAAAAATAAACATAGTAGAATATAATTAATGAGTTTACTGGGAGATAGATAATCAAAATTCAAAATTAGAAAATTAATCATAAACAATCCTAATAAACAATGATATTGTAACATAAATTTCTTACTGTTTTGGTAACTTTTTAATCATAAGTACCATGAAATAATACCAAAAAATTAAAATTTAAATATCAATATCATTATGATACTCATGATATATTTAACACCCATATGTTTTTATGAAATATTATCTTTAAATAATTTTTATTATTCAATAGCTTAATTTTCATGCAATCGTGAGTTAAAACGAACCACAAGATGCCCTTATTATAAAATTACCATTATAGCCTACCCATTAAGATTATGGGAATAATTTTAACTGAATTATGAAAATGCATTGTGAATTCATTAGCTATCAATTATTTATCAAAATATAAATCAATTATATATTTTTATTTTTGAGTGAATTAATTTTGCTTATTAAATTAATGAGAGATATATATATGTGTTATATACTTAATTAAATATTTTTTATATTCATCCAATGGATATTTTAGTCATCTATACAACAACCTAAAGGACTTTAATTATTTTTATTATATGGTAAAGCTCCCCTTTTGAGGGAAGAAGGGGGAAACCCAAACGGACTTCATAGACATAGTACAAATCAACCTGAAGGAAAAAAGAGTAAAACCAGAATGAAAACATGAATCTACCCCTCCCAAGAATTTGATCACGATGAAGCTCTCCACTGTGTAGGAAATTTCGACAAGCAAGGGTCCTCTGTCAAAGAAAATGCCTGATCTGATGGCATTTTCCACACCCTCTCAAACAACCAAACCCAAAACACACTGCATAGATGAACTGCCAGCTCTGGATCCTACTCTGAAGCTTTTTCCATGTAGTCAAGTCCGATTTCACAGCCTTCCCACCTTTGGAAAAAAACCAACCACACAAAGAACTTCCACCATTTCACAATTGGACAAATTTCACCATTCGTTGTTCATCATCACTGACCAGCCTTCCAACTTAAATTCCTACACACATCAAAAAAAAATTACAAGTTGAGAGATAAAAGACATAAACCATCACCTAAAACCCGTCGCCACTAACAATTCTACTCACAGAGTCCAGAACCGACCACCCAAAGCACACACCCAGCCAAGCACAATGCAAAGTACCTATATCACCACCACCCAGCACCAAAGAAGACAGGATCAAGTCCATCCCCACTGTAGAAGACTAGGAAATGACCTCACCCTTCACCACAAAAACTAGATCTGACCAACTTTTTCCCTAGGGGACCGGATCACGACCACCCAACGATGCGCCGCTAAGGAGAACTGCCTGACCACCCTTCGCCACAGGAGATGGATCACAACCAACCCTCATCGCAGAAGATCTGGAAAACATCGCCCCACCAAGGATGATATGTGGTCGAATAATAACGCTGCACAGAACTACGTCACAGCCGTGCCGGGCCATTCGATGCGCCACCGAGGAAGAAAACCACCACCCTATGTCATCAGAGATAGATCCGGACCACCCCATGACGCGAGTGAATGGACTTAGCCGCACATCCAAATAAGAAATCTGTGAGATCCTTGTCGCCACACTGAGGGAGAGGCCAATTTGTCATGAAATCACCGAGAAAGCACCAAGGAGGAGAGGCACGACCAAAACTGGGGCGGAGGAAGAAGTGGCAGCAGCGGGGGAAACCCTAACGAGGAGAAAACTAGCGTGAGGAGGGGAGGAAACCGATGATGCTCAGAGGCCCAATAGGTAAATCACAACTTTCTCTAATATTATAGTCATAGGGTATGATTAAAACACTATTTGATGTATAAAAACCTATTTTTTAAAGTTCAATTTTACACCATTGAATGGAGAACCCTTTTTAAATTAATATTTTCCCACATTAATAATTTTTATTTGAAAACATAGACATTTTATTTTGAATCTAGATATAAAAAATTACTTTGGATAAATTTTTGATATTTTTCTGATAACTTTCATGTTTTGATGAATAGTAAAAATATGCTAACTTTTAATTAAAAACAATATTTTTCATCAAGATAATTTATATGGTTAAATTATAATATTTAATTGTTTTAAATTATAAATACAATATATTTTTGTCATTCCATATAATTTATGTCATTAGCATTATTTTTACATTAAATTCATTGGTAAAAACATTTCAATCTTTTGTAATGTTTTAACTTTAAAAACCAGTTTTCTCATTTCAACAATGAGATTAATTTGAAATTAATTACTTTAACTTCTATGTTTTTAATTTTTAAAAATTGATTCCATATTTGGAATCATTTTTTCCAAATTATGTAAATAGACTAAGTTTATTTTTAGGTATTATGAATAGTAACTTTGGAAAGTTTTTTTATCACCATGGTTAAAGGTAAATCAGGTAATTATGGGTAAAAATAATAATATAAAATTACCCTAACACTTGTAAAAATCCTATTGGATGACTAAATTATACCATTATCGTCTATTTTTTTTAAATTTAATCACTTAATGGCCAATTACCTTTGAATATGACATGAATGTAATAAAAAACTAATGAATGTTACAAAATGTCACAATCTCATTTTATATAAGTATATTAATTTTAATATATGGATAAATAGGATCTAATATCAACTATAAATAGTATTTGTAAATATTAAATAATTACCTACATTATATAAATTTATTTATAATTTTTATAGATTTAATAATTACCATTATTGATGACACAATAGTGATGTAAAAATTATTTTATTAATAGAAATATCAAAAAATGGTTTTAAAATTATTAAAATAATTATAATATGAAATAATTAATGTAATAAAAGAAATTTATAGGTTACTATGGCATGTTAGGAGTGTATTAATTTTTTTTTCAATTTATCTTTTGTGATTATTTTATTGAAAGTAAAATAAATAAATAGTGTCAAAATTGACACTATTAATATTTTATAAAAATAAAATATTATTAAATTATTTAAAAATAAATTTTTTTTAAAAAAATTACAAGTGATAATTATAAGATCTAAAATATAATAAAATACCCATTTATGGTCAATTAAAACCATATAGGTAAATATTTATAACCATTAAATATTTATAATTTTATTACCACAATTAAAATTAAGTAGAATAACTAAGTTTCAATTCAACATATATGGTTTAAATTTAAATAATAACTTATCCAAAATTTATTGGTTGATGAGATTATAACCTTATCTCATCTTATATTTGAAATTGTGAAATTTTATAGGTCTTTGGGTAGGTTTTTATTTTATTATAAATTATTATTTATGGAGTTTCCAAAAGATCCCCTCACCTCAATTATAAAAGTGAACCTCCCACCTCTCCTATTCACTTCATTTTGTGCATTCAAGATCAGAAATACACTGGATTATTTCCTTATCAAATTTACTATTTTCACTCTAGAGGTTATGTTTATCTTGAAAGACAAACTATAGTTCTCTAAGAATATATTTAGAGGAAGCACGTCGAGGAATAGATAATCTCTTATACCGATTCTTTCAAACTTATTTCATCTTATACTTTCTATTTATTAGTTGATTCATTATAAAGTAATAACATCAATATCACTAATATAATTATATGTTATTATAAATATTAAAGAATCATATTACACCTTCTACCCATCCTATGAAAAATGAAATCACCACGCATGCGTACGTACGACTTACTATCTCCACGACGTGGTGTAATTTGTTTTTCACCACGACCTTACATGGATGGGTATAATGATGGAAAAAATAAATATATATGATTATTATAACATGATAATTATTCTGAAATATCATACACCATCCACTTAAATACCATTCAATAATTTTGGGAATGATATCATCGCTCGTGCGTACGTACGACCTACCATCTCCATGATGCGATGCGATTTATTCTACATGATCTTTATTAAAAAATTATTATATACATTAATTGAATGAATAAATATGATATATATTATAATAATATAATTCTTTAAATGATATAAATATAACCTAAAAATATAAATATGAACTTATCTGAAAAAACATGCATAAGAACATAAAGCAGTTAATACCTGAATAACGAGTAACAATGAAATGTTACTAACAAACAGATGAAAATATGATCATAAATCTTATAATAAAAATGATTATGATTTTTTAATAAATTATTAACATTATTTAAATAATTATACATGAGTTTTGGATATATACGAAGCATATTAGACCTAAGGTAATGGATAACTTTTCAAATCTTGTTTTTATATGAGATTTTTTATTCGTAAGTATTTACTGGGGTATATTTGTAATCCACATCCGTGTTTCCTAAATATGTATTTCAAAATATTCTTTAAAACCTTATATAATTGTTAAAATTCAATTTTACCCATTGGTAAATTTTTACTATATAGTATGAATGAGTTCGTTTGTCGTTTTTAGTACGAGGTACTTTTTGACTTTTCTGGAAAAAGTATGAGTAAAATGTTTTTTTAACTTATATAACATGAATGTATTTTTACACATTCATAATTCCTATTTACTTGATGCGTCCCCTACAACCTTACAAGGTTATTTTCACATAAAATTATTTATTCTAAAATTTTGTTTCATTTTTAGGAATAAAAATGTTTTTGAAGAAGAAAGGATATTTTCTTCAGGAATTAATTTCAACTATTTTCTCAAAATTATTTTCCATCTAAGATGAAGCTTTTCAGATAGGGTTATGTTTCTATCCCTTTTATTAATATGATTTTATTTTGTTTATAATGGAATGTTTTTTAAGAAATACATTTGTTTTATATCTATTATGATGGAATGATGTTTAAGAAACCCATTTTCTTGCATAAGTTATGCTATGGTGAATGTTTTTTTTGTTTTTGTAGAACATATAAGAATTGTTTCATTATGAGATGGGTGGGACATATATGTCCCTTCAATTAATTGGGTAAAGATTTATATCTCATGAGAAAGATATGACTAGAATGGTAAGTAAATCCGGTTTAGTAATACATGGCTGAAAGTGGGAGTGAACTCGGTTCAGTAATGGACTATGTCCACTATAATGGTATCGAAAATTAGACTTGACTAATATGAAATGATTTTCTATCCTTGTGTGTATATGTCATGAAATTTCATGTCTTATGATATGTATATTGGGATTACATTTCACATTTATTATTTATCCCATGATATGATATTATGATCTTTTATATTCAGGATAAGATTTTCAAATGTTATGTTCTTATGATTATGTTATGAATTATATTTCCCTTGTCTACCCTTTACAAGAATTTGAGATCACCCTTTCATATTTTTCTTTTACCTAGGTCATGAAGAAGGGAATTAAGTAATATATTTCAAAAAGGATTCTAGTTATGAAGAAATAAGCAGGTGAAAATGTGGATGTTTTATGAACCAGTTGTTTATGTTTCCCAATTTCTAATGACACAAAACCAATTCGGTCCTGGTGTGGTTTTTGTTATGTTATGTAATAAATATTCCTCAATGTTGAAGTAATATATATATGTAAATTGTGGGGCGTTATAGTTGGTATCATAGTAATTGAATAGTTAACCTTTGGAAACTACGATGAGTGAACCTTAGTAAGAACCCTAACAATATGTCTATGTTTAGGTTACAATCATATCCTAGTGTTTTAGAGATGTTCATGAATAACATAGGATTAAACCTAAAGTATCCTAAATTGAAATTTTAATCTTGATTATGTGGTTTTCCTATTATGATTAGTGTTTATCACAGTATGATTCTTGGGTTTAGTTAATGGATGGAACCCGAAGAAACTGCATTAATAATGAATGCGATGGGAAATGAAATGATTGTTCGCTTGAACAACAAAATGTTATGGAAACTGGAATGAAAAATCTTGTAACCATTATCACATGACTTTCTCAAGCTATGAATCATACAGGACATCCAAACAAGCGAAGAAGGGAGAAACAATCTGTTGAGTCCTTCATGAGGCATCATCCACCTTCATCCAGAGGTTCTATTGATCCATTAGTGGTCGAATAATAGACCAATAACACTGAAAAGATATTTTCAGTTCTACAATGTTTTGAACATGATAAATTCATCTTAGCAGTCTATCATTTGGAAGGAGAAGCTGATAAATGGGGTAATCTTATCAGGAATATGAGGCAAAGAGATGAAATTGAGTCTATGTAATGGGACGAGTTCAAGAACATATTTTTCAACAATTAATTACATCATATTCCTCAAATAATGATGGAGACGGAGTTCCTTGAACTTAAGCAAAAGGATGATGAATCTGTTGGTACCTATGAAGAAAATTTTACAAGACTTGCAAGGTCCACTTCTTGAATTATTATCCAACCTAAGAGTAAAATTGATCAATTATTTAGTGGCTTAAAACCAAGTCTCTGAAAGGGAATTATACATAATGGACTTCAATAGCTATGAGGAAATTATTAAATTTTCTCTCAAGGTTGATATGGATATTGGAGTAACCCATCAGTCATATGGGTTTGATAAGAAGAGAAAAATGTAATTCAAAGGAAAATCTAAAGATCACACTTAAAAGAAGATGAATTTTCACTTAAGCTCAAAGTGTGGTAAGAAACATGGATGGGATTCTCTTAAAGGGATTAGTAAATGTTTTAAGTGTGGAAAAGAAGGTCATCAAGTAGTTTAATGCTGTAGTGATGGGTAAAATATGTCTAATGTTGCGAACAGAGAAAAGGCTACACAAAATGTACCTCCTACACTTCAATGTTACATGTTTAAGGAAATGGTGGAATTATGCCAATAAATGCCCAAATACAAGGGTTATTGATCATGATCGACGCCAACAAACTCTTAATTCCAAATACAAAGGAATGTCACATACAATCACTATCGGCGACATGAAGTATGATAATGAAGTGGTGAAGTGTATAATCACCATCCAATCTAAAGTATGAAATGTTTTATTTGATTCTGGATCCACCCACTCTCTTATTTTTGTAGGATTTTCTAAGGGTATAATCGTATTACCTCAACAATTAGATGTTGAGTTAGCAGTGACAACTCCTAATGGCACAACAACCGCATCAATAGTTTATAATTCTTCTCTCATTTAAGCTTGTGGGAAGGTGCTTCCTAAAAATCTTGTGGTCCTTCATATAGTGTAATTTTATGTGATTATTAGCACAGATTGGATTTCTCTATATGGAGATCATATAAATTTACAAGAAAGGGAAGTCACATTTCGTATTCCAGATCAATCTATGATCATCTATCGATGCAATGATGAATATAACCTTCCAGTAGATATTTCTTCTATCTTATGGTTCTTGATTCCAATAAATGAAGGTTATTTATCTCAAATGGTTGGGGAGAAACCCACGATTAAAAATACACCTATTGTACAAGAGTTTGATGATGTCTTTTTAGAGGAATTTTCAGGTATTCCACCAAATCGTGAAGTTGAGCTTTTAATAGAAGTCATACCGGGTGCTATGCATATTTCAAATAATCGTTATAGAATGAACTCAATTGAGTTTCAAGAATTAAAGAATCATCTCCAAGAGAATCTTGATAAGGGAATCATATTCCCTAGTGCATCACCTTGGGGAGAACCTGTTCTGTTTGTTAAGAAGAAATATGAATCAATGAGACTCTACATTTATTATATAGAACTTAATAAGATCACCATCAAGAAAATATTTCCTCTTCCCCACATTTATTACTTATTTTACCAAATACACAGAGATTAATACTTCTCCATGATTGATCTTCGTTCAGGATATAATCAGTTAAGGGTCAAAAAGGAGGATATACCAAATAAGACATTCCTTACAAGGTATGGACACTATGAACTTATAGTGACGCCTTTTGGTCTTACTAATGACCCTTCTATCTTCATGGATCTAATGAATATAGTATTTTGAGACTATCTTGATCAATTTTTGGTAGTCTTTATAGATGATATTCTTTTTTATTAAATGATCAAGGAATAACATGAAGATCACTTGAGAATTGTACTAAAGACCCAGAGAAAAGAGAATATTTATGAAAAATTTAACATGTTTGAATTTTCTCTTTATAAAGTTTATTTTTTGGGTCTCATAATCTCAAGATAGGGGATATATGTGAATCTAGAAAAAATAGAGGTTATTAAAATATGGTTGAGACAAGCAATGGTAACTAAGATCCAAATTTTTCTTGGTTTTACTGGATATTGTCAAAGTTTTGTGAATGAATTTTAAAAATTATCTAATCCACTCACCAATTTGACTCAGAAAGGAGTTAAGTTCATTTGGATGGAGGAATGTGAAGAGTATTTCAAAGAGCTAAAAATAAGGTTAGCCAGTAAACCAGTGCTCACACTGCCTTGAGTGGAGATAGGTTTGTGATCAGTGATGAATCCAAGAAGGGGTTTGGATGTGTTCTCATTCAAAATGATATGGTGATAGATTATTCATCATGACAGTTTAAAATTCATAATAAAAATTACCCAACTCATGAGTTGGAGTTTTCTATAGTAATATTTGCATTAAATATATGAAGGAATTATCTTTATAGTGGAAGGTGTGATATTTATATTGATCATAAAATATTACAGTATATTTTCACACAAAAGGATTTGAATATGCACCAAAGAAGATGGTTGGAGTTGATTAATGATTGTGACTGGTCAATACATTATCACCCTAGGAAAGTGAACAAGGTGGAATATGCTTTGAGTTGAAAAGAATATTCTAGCTTATCTATGATGAGGATCCCGAAAGATCCAATATTTATGGATTTTCAAAGGATGGAACTTGAAATTTTAATGTAAGTGGATAAATATTATATTTCTCATATGAATTTTCAACCATATATATAAGTGAATATTAAGGAGGAATAGAAGGAAGATGCAGAGTTACAACAGAAGGTGAGAAATGTTCCTAAATTCAACCATGATTGTGATGAAATAATAAGGTTCAGGAACTAGGTTTGTATTCCTCCCATACTGGAATTAAATAAGGAGCTATTAGACGTGGCTTATAGTTCTTCATTCTATATTCACCCTAGAATCACAAAGATGTACAAGGACCTAAAATAGTACTTCTGGTGGGATGGTATGAAAAGAGATGTCTCCAAATATGTCTCTCGATGCTTGGTTAGTCATCATGATAAGGATGAGAGACAAAGTCTAAGGGGATGTTACAACCATTACCCATAGCAGAAAGGAAAAGGGAAAATATCACTATAGATTTTTTCCATCAGAATTCCCAAAACATCTAAAGGCAATAATGCTATCAGGATTATAGTTGATCTCCATATGAAGCCAGTACACTTCATTGCTATTAGAGAGGATTTCTCTCTTGATCAACTTTCAAAGATATATGTAAAGGAAGTGGTAATATTTCATGAAGTTCCACTTTCCCTTATATCTGATTGGGATCCAAGGTTTACCTCTATGTTATGGAGAAGTATTCATCATGCTCTGGATACATAGTTATGTTTCAACACTACTTATCATCCTCATATAGAAGATCAGTATGAGAGGACAATTAGAACTCTGGAAGACATGTTAAGATCATTCTATTTGGATTTCTAAGGTTGTTGGGATCAACACCTACATTTGGTGAAATTTTCTTATAATAATAGCTATCACTACAGTATCAAGATGGATTCTTATGAATCCCTCTATAGAAAGAAGTGCAGAACTCCAACTTGTTGGGATGAAGTTGTGGAAATAAAACTATTAGGATCTGATCTTGTTGATGAAATGGCAGAAAAGGTCACATCTATTCAACAACACCTAAGAGCATCTTAGAGTCAAAAAAAAGTTATACTGAAAACATGGGGAAAAGACATAGAGTTTGAAGTGGGTGATAAGGTTTTTCTATGAATACCTCCTTAGAAGAGAGTAATGAGTTTTTGGAAAGAAGGGCAACCTGATCCCTAGGTATATTGGTCCTTTTGAAATTCTAGATCATGTTGAGAAGGTAGCTTACCGATTGGAGATTACACCGATTATCTATCAAGTTCATGATGTGTTCCGTGTATCTCTCCTGAGAAATTACATACCTGATTCTTCACATGTACTATGCTTAGAAGTCATACTGTTGGAGTAAGAACTTTCTTATAAAGAACAACCAATATAGATTATGGATCATAGTGAAAAAGTTCTATGAAACAAGACCACTTACTTAGTTAAACTTTTATGAGGAACCACAAATTTGAAGAATCTATATGGGAACTTGAAGATATGATGAAACAGAGGTATCCTTAGCAATTTTTTTCCAAGTGACGAATTTCGAGGGTGAAATTCAGTTTAAGGGGGTTATAATGTAACACCCATATGTTTTTATGAAATATTTTATTTAAATAATTTTTATTCTTCGGTAGCTTGATTTGAATGCACTGGTGAGTTTAGAAGAACTGTGAGGTTCCCTTATTATAAAATTACTATTATAGCCTAGCCTCTAAGATAGCAGGAATAATTATAACTAACTTATTAAAATGCACTATGAATTGATTGACTGTTAATTATTTATGAAAGATATAAATCAATTAGATATTTGTATTTTTGAGTGAATTAATTTTGGTAATGAAATTAATGATATATATATATATATATGTTATATACATAATAAAATATTTTTTTATATTCATGAAATTGATATTTTAGTCATAGGGTATGAATAAAACCCTATTTTTTGTATAAAACCCACTTTTTTTAAAGTTTAATTTTACACCTTTGAATGTAGAACCCATTTTAAATTAAGATTTTGAAAAATTAATAATTTTATATGAAAATATAAACATATTAATTTTAAGTGAGACATAAAAATTTACTTTGGATAAATTTTTTATATTTTTTATGATAACTTTCTGGTTTTGATGAATAGTAAAAAACACTAAATTTTAATTAAAAAAACCTTTTTTCATTGAGATAATTTATATGGTAATATTATAATATTTAATGTTTTTAAAGTATAAATAAATTATATTTTTATCATGAAATATAATGTATTTCATTACCATTAATTTTACATTGAATACATAGGTTAAAAAATTCAATCTTATATAATGTTTTAACTTTAAAAACCTATTTTCTCATTTCAACAACGAGATTAATATTAAATTAATTACTGTAACTTCTATGTTTTGAATTTTGAATAATGGATTCCATATTTAGAATAAGTAGGTCCAAATTATGTAAATAAGCTACTTTTATTTTCAGGCATTATGAATAGAAACTTTGGTAATTATTTTTATTACTATAGTTAAAGGTAAATTGGGTAATTAAGGGTAAAAATAATATTATAAAATTACCATAACCCCAGTAAAAATCCAATTATATAACTAAATTAGACCCTTATAATATATTTTTCTCAATGGAATAACTTAATATCCACTTACCTATTAAAATGACATGAATGTAATAAAAACTAATGAATGTGACAAAATGTCACAATCTCATTTTATATAAGTATATTAATTTTAATATATGGATAATTAGGAGATAATATAGACTATATATAGTATCTAGAAATATAAAAGAACTAACTACATCATAGAAATTTAATTATAATTTTTATAGATTTAATAATTACCATTAATGTCGACACAATAGTGATGTAAAAATTATTTTATTAATAGAAATATCAAATAAAGGGTTTTAAAAATATTAAAATAAATATAATATGAACTAATTAATGTTCTCTAAGAATTCTCTAAGAGACTATGAAATGTTAAGAGTTTATTAAATATTTTTTTTGAATTTATCTTTTGTGAGGATTTTATTTAAAGTTAAATAAATGAATAGTGTCAAAATTGACACTATTGATATTTTATAAAAAACATTTTATTAAATTATTTAAAAATTATAAAAATATTTAAAAATTACTAAGTTATAATTATAAGATAAAAAATTTCATAAAATACCCATTTATGGTAAATTAAAACCATATAAGTAAATATTTATAACCATTAAATATTTATAATGTTATTACCACAATTAAAATTAAATTGAATAACTATGTGTCAATTAAAATGATATGGTTTAAATTGACAAAATAACTTGTAAAAAAATATATTGGTTGATGATATTACAAACCTATATCATATAATATTCTAAATTAGGAAATTTTTTATGTTTTTGGGTTGGGTTTTATTTTATTATAAATTATTATTTATGGAGTTTCCAAAAGTGCCCCTCACCTCAATTATAAAAGGGAACCCCCTCTCTAACCTATTCACTTCATTTTGAGCCCTAAATCTCAGCCATACACTTAAATGTTTCATTCTAAAATTTATTAATTTCATTCTATAGGTTTTTTTATCTTAAAATACTAACTCTAGTGCTCTAAGAAGAGATTTAGAGGAAGCATGTCGAGGAAGAGGTAATCTCTTCTACCGATTTTTTCAAAATTCATTCTTCTTCTACTTCCTCTCAATTATTTTTTTCATTAAAAAGGAAAAACATAAGTATCATTAATATAATTATATTTTATTATAAATATGAAACAAACATAGTCCACCTTCTACTCATCTTATGAAAAATGAAATCACCATGCTTGCTACGTACGACTTACCGTCTCCACGCCATGGTGTAATATGTTTTTCACTACCACCTTACTTGGATGGGTATAATGAAGGAAAAAATAACTATATATTATTATTATAACATTATACTGATTCTGAAATATTATACACCTTCCAATTAAATACTATTCAATAATTTTGGGGATGGTATCATTGCTTGTGAGTACGTACGACCAACCATCTCCACGATGCGATGTGATTCATTCTACATGATCTTCATTAAAACATAATTATATACACAAATTGAATAAGTAAATATCATATATATTATACTAATATAATTCTATAAGTGATATAACTATAACCTAAAAATATTAATAAGAACCTATCCGACAAAACATGCATAAGAATATAAAGTAGTTAACACCTGAATAACGATTAAAAATGAAATGTTACTAACAAGAGAATGAAAATATGATCATAAATGTTATCATAAAAATGATCATGATTATGGAATAAATCATTAAAATTATTTAAATAATTATTACAAAAGTTCAGATACATACGAATCATATCAGACCTAAAGTAATGGATAAATTTTCAAATCATGTTTTTATCTGATATTGTTTATTCATAGGTATTGACTAAGGAATATTTGTCATCCACATCCGTGTTTTCTAAATATATACTTCAAAATATTCATTATAACCTTATATAATTTTTAAAAGTAAATTTTACCCATTTTTAATTTTTTTCTAAATGGAATGAATGGAATATTTTTTCATTTTCAGCACGAGGTACTTTTTGACTTTTCCGGCAAAAGTACGAGAAGAATGTTTTTTAACTTGTATGAAATGAATATATTTTTATGATTTCATAATGTCTTATTTAATCAAAGATTACCCTAAAATAATACAAGGTTATTTTCACATAAAATTTTTTCTTCTAAAATTGTGTGGAATTTTGAGGAAGGAAAACGTTTTTCAAGATGAAAAGATATTTTCCTCAAGAATTAATTTCAAGTGTTTTCTAAAAAATATTTTCCATATAAGATTCCACTATTTAAATAGTGTTGTATTTATATAACTTTTATTACTATAATTTTATTGTGTCTATGATGGAATGTTATTTAATAAATCTATTATTTATATCAATTATGATGGAATGATGTTTAAGAAACCAATTTTACTTCATGGGTTATGCTATGGTGGATGTTTTTATGTTTTTTGTGGAACATGTAAGAATGGTTTAATTATGATATGGGTGGGACATATATCTTAATCCAATGAATAGGGTAAAAATTTATTTCTCCTGAGATAGACATGACTGTAATGACAAGTAAATCTGATTCAGTAATACATGGTTGGAATGAGGAGTGAACTCGGTTTAGTAATGGACTTTGTCCGATATGATGGTCTCAAAAATGATCCTTGAATAATATGAAATGATTTTATATGGTTCTGTGTGTATTCTATGAAATTTAATGTCTTATGTTATGGATTTTGGGATTTCATTTCACTTTTATGATTTATCCCAGGACATGATATTATGATGTTTTATATGCAGGATAATATTTTTAAATGTTATGTTCTTATGATTATGATATAAATAATATTTCCCTTATTTACCCTTACTGAGAATTTGAGGTCACCATTTCATATGTTTCTCTTACCTAGGTAATGAAAAAGGGTATTAATTAAGATTTATCATAAAATAATCTGGTTATGAAGAGATAAGCGGGAGACAATGTGTACGTTTTATGAACAAGTTGTTTATATTTCCCAGTTTATAAAGACACTAAACCTATTTGGTCCTAGAATTGTTTTTATTATGTCATGTAATAAATATTATTTTATATTAAAGTAATATCTATATGTAAATTGTGGTCCATTATAATATAACATGTGATAATATATTCACAAACAACTCATAAATAAATATAGGTGCATAACATAACATATTTCTCAAAGAAGACAATTTGAGATGATAAACCCTTACCTTGAGTTTGACTTGCTTCAAAAGAAATTTAAACTACTGTATAATATATTTAAATTTTTTTTATAATTATATAAAATAATAATTTATCTACTTATAATATCATATATTCTCCACTTATAATATTTCAACACCCATTTATTAATTTTTTGATAAGATCATCATTTATGGGTGTTAACTGTTTTGTCTTTCAAGAGCAATTCAGTTCAGTAGCTTCAATACTTGTACTTTAATCATGATTCTATAATATCAATATTTTTTTAATCATATAAATATCATAATATAAATTATATATATATATATATATATATATATATTAATATCCATTTTTAAAATATAGAGATAGAAAAATGAATTATACCATTCATGGAGATAGTATACCATACATTCCCATGAATGTTGTTTTCACTTTTTGAAGGATGGAACAAAAGAATGGTAAATAATAATTAAACTTTAAAAACTCATTATTATATCATATATATAATATATAACCATAACATATTTTCTTATTAACCTCCAAGTAAAATGGAAATTAATTGAAAATAATATTGTTTCGTGGAGGAGGTAGTGCACACATACACATGAGCGGCATTATCATTTTAAAAGAAATTGAATGGTAAGAAGTTATATGTGATATTATAATTTTTTTAAAATAATTATATCATAAATAATATATATATATATATATATTAAAACCATCATAATAACCATCCATGAAATATGGTTATGGAAAATGAATTTTATCAGTACGTGGAGATAGTGAGTCATACGTACGCATGAGAGATACTTTCACTTACCATTTGATGAAAAAGAGGGTGAATAAAGTTCCTTTAATAATAATAATAACATTTAAGTATATTAATAATACTGATGTTATTATTTTATGAATAATATCATAGATTTTGAGGAATTATTATAAGAAAAAAATTGAAATAGGTTGGGTAATATGATTACCTCTTATTCAGTAGGCCTCCTTTAGATCCCTTCATAAGGATCAATTGAATGGTTTTTAATAAGACCAACACCTATAATTCATGGTTGGGGAAGTTGAGAAGATATATTTTTTTGGGTTTTTTGAGGTATAATATTCAAAATTTATGTACATAAGAGAAAGTAGAGGTGACCTTTTATATGTGAGGGGAGGGGAACTCTTGGGATTTTTCAATGATTAAAATATAATAATGTCATTCTCTATCAAAATGATTACAAATAGTAAGTGGTTAAAATCTATGGTAGAATTTGGATTAAATACAAACCAAAAATAAATTATTTATTGGTTTATTTGGTGTTTTAAAATTTATCTTTTGGTTTAACCCCTTAGTTAACCAAATTTAACCTTAACTATAGCAACAACCTTTTCACTCTTAAAGGGTTATAATTTTACTTATTAGGTGAAAATTGGCTCATAAATGGCCATGTGATGATATTTTAAACCATTTATTATCCAACCTATACTCTTTTAATTTTTTAATTATTTTAAAACAATTTAATAAGATATTACTTTCCATAAAACATAATTTATGTGAATTTTGATATTATTCTTTTAATTTGACATTAAGACACAAAGATAAAGGTTTAATTTTAATATAATCCTTTAAGAGGTCCCTAATTTTTAATATTTATCTAAAAAAATCATGTAATTCGATAATTCATCCAAATCAAATTACTTTTAATATTTCTAAAATCATTTTTTTATTTTTTTATTAATTTAATAAACACTATGTCAGTGTTGCGTAAGAATATAAGTTAATTATTTTATCATATAAAATTTAAAATAAATTATCATGGTTTACAAAATTAATATTTAAAATAAAAAATTTTAACTGAACTTATTCTATTTTAATAGTTTTGTAAAATTTTAGGTATATTAATGTTAATAGTTTGACATTTTGGATTTTTCTTATAATAAAATTTTACACAAGGTTTAAAATAGAATAAGTTCCATTAAAAGTGTTTATTTGAAATATGAATTTTTTTAACCATGGAAATTTATTTTAACTTTTTAGTGATAAAATAATTAACTTATATTCTTACACACTAGGGTAAAATTTATCCCAGAAAATGAAATTAAGGAAAGTTTGGGGTTGATTTTTAGAACTTCATTGTTTTAACCCTATATTACCCATTTTACCCTTAACATGGTGATAAATATTTACCATGATTACAATTCATAAATAAATAAATAAATATATATCCTATTTACCAAATTTAGAACTTCTTATTACAAATATGGAATCAATTTTTCAAGGTTCAATTTCTATAAGTGTTAAAATTTAATTAAATATAAAAAACAAAATTTAATTAAAACATTTTTTCATAACAATAACCTTTTTAAGTATAAAAATGTTTTTATACAAAATTCAGTAAAAAAATAGACTCCAATGAACATAATTGGATTATTAATAATTTAATGGAACTAATTTTACTTTTAAACCGTTTAAAAAAATTGATATGTGTAAATATTTGAAAAAAATTAAATTTTCAATAAAAACTAGTATTTCTCAATATTCATTGAAATATAAAACATGTTTGAAAATTATCAAAAATTAAACCTATGATAAATCATATACGGTGAATTAAAAAAAATCCTATTTTTATCAAATATAATTTATAAAATTTTCATAAATTAATTATAATAATCACTCACAAAAACCAATAAAACCTATTTTTTAAGAAAACAAAATTTTGAAGAATAAACTGACTTTAAAGAAGAAAAATCTGGAAGCTTATTTAATAATAATTAATCAACAATTTTTTTGAATAAGACTTATATATATATATATATCATAATGTGGTAAATCATATTTATACCCACCAATTTAATGGATGGGTTATTATGGCCATTTTTAAATAATAATATGTCGTGGTTAATTTAAGCTCAGTGTTTCATATCCTGTACAATATCGAACATTGTATTCTTTTCAAAATATCGTGGTTTTAAATTCTACCCCATTAAATATATTTTACCCTAATAATTTTAACTTTTCATCAGTAATAGATGGTTTTATATTTGAAAATTTCATTTGTTAAAAACCCACATCGTCAAAAGTGATAATAAAATTTCTTCTAGGAATGAGGGAAATGAAAATAAAAAGGTCATCTAGAATAATGAATAACTAGGTTTCCAAATAGAATAAAATTTGTAAGAAATGAATATATGAGCATTGATAAAAAAGAAATGTCCAAATTATGAAAGATAGTGATAGATAAAATTTATCACAAGAAAGTGAATGATCATGAGAAAGTTAACAACCAAAAAACTATAAACCAATGAGGCATGAAAAAGGCCATCTATTCATTGAAAATGATCATAAGAGGATAATATTTTTTAGGTATCTATTTCCATGAGTTTGGGGAATTACATTACCATATAGACTATGAACATAAGGAAATATTCTTACCAGAAATGTAAAATTTCTTCCTTTAATCCATTTCCATAGAAATATAATATTTCCCCAAAATGATGTGTATTAAGATTAATTTTTCATATCTAAAACACTAAAATTTACTTTTAAAGGATCACATAATCCACAAAAAAACAAAAATATATTCCAACTATATTTAAATATTTTAAAAAAATAAAATGTTAAAAATAAGTTAAAATAATACCCAAAATGTAAAAACCTTCATGTGAGGAAATAATATATTTTACTCCAAAATTTCTACAATAACACCAAATTTCCGACTTAGATCAATACACAAATAAATAACCCTATATCCCAAATTACCTTAATAAACTCAACATTAAAGAATTTTTTAACCTCAAAGGTGATCTCATGCCTTTCAACTTACATCCACAAAATTTAATTTTATTATTCCCAAATAATATTTATTGTTAAACCATATGTTAAACCAAATAGTTGCATACAACTCAAACCAATGGAAAATCTCCCAAAATATCAATAATAAGCATATTAATTCAATATATAATATTATAATGTAGATAAATTCACCAAAATTTCATGAATCTTATTAATATACAAACTTTAATGGTAATCTTGACCATGACCATAAATATCTCTGAAAATATCACCTTGTCAATGAATCACTTTTCAACTATAAATATTATCTATATCCCACTATCCAATAGAAGATAATTAATCTATAATAAAATCATATATAAAACCAAATAATTATTTAAACCTCAATATATTATTCTTCTTAAATCATAGTAATATATTCAAATTACATAAAAATTACATTACTTAAAACCTTAAAATGGGGCATCGATTCTTTTGAAATGCTTTTCTACATTAAACTTATAAAAAACTTATGGTTTCCATAACTCATAAGTTAAAGCCACATTAAAACAAATATATCTCCATAATTTATCACAATACTTATTCCTAAAATTAAATCATATAAAAATTCTATAAATCCAAGAAATGCAATAAACCTCATCAAATATGACCTAAATCACCCTTTTATCATATCATTGAGCAACTTCAAGGTCACTAATAACATCATATTACTTCATCAATTTCAATAATCTCTTAATACTAAATAAACACTATAATCTTACCCCTAAATCAATTTTATCAATTATTTGTACCTTTAAATATATGTTTTTAAATATTTAATGAAAAACTATTGTGGAACGATCCTTAGATTATTCATTATTCTTATTTCGAAAATATCATTGATATAATAATTCTGAAATATAATTTTCTAATCCCATTTCATAAACACACCAATCCTTTTACTTCAATGATTTATATACCATAGTTCCTTTCTTGGTATAGGATATGACCCTTAGACTATGGAATTATCTTGGAAAATGAACATTTTCCCAACACAAGATACAATAAACTATAAATGGAACCATAAGATGAATTTAATTTCCCTCCATAAATCTCTTTATTTTCCTTGGAAATTACTTTCACTATTCCCTTCATTTATACATAGAAAACATCTTCCTATTCCTACAAGAAATTATCTTGAGTGATTCTTACCTTATTCTTTAAATGTAGAAAGGTGAATCTCTTTTCCTCTATTGTCTTCATAAATCTGTATCATTTTCTTATTAGGTTTTTTAGGAAACTTACCTATGTTGATTTTATTAATTATATAATTAAATATATGATTAGGAATAATAAAAAGGTATCAAATTACATTTCCCACTTAATTTGGTTACTCATGAGGTTAATCATTCCATCATTCATCAGGGTTAACATAGATCCTCCTAGTTACAAACATTAACTAAAACAACAAATAATAGTGTGAGAAAAATTCGTCATAGTGAGGAATCCGGAAAAATAATTTATAGGATGTATTATCCATGGAACATTATTTTAAATACAGGAGACCATATTTTTAACCTTATTTATTCCTGATCACAATATATTTAAATCCTTTATAATGGTTCATAATTAAAATTTTAATTGACCAATGAATATCCCTCAGAAGTGTCAAACCAAATGTGTAGTAAGGCCATAGTCACTGTATGTTAGAATGATATCTAAGATATTCTTGAATGACTCGTTCTGGGGTCATTACCCCTGGATGCATCTATTCTAAAAACATGTCCTCTTATAGTATACATAACAGAATTATTTTCTAGGAAAAGAACTCTCATTTGTTTACCATTACATAATATATTATCCTATACATAGAAGTATCCTAAGGTTTTAGATATAAGTTTTCACATTCTAGTTTTCAAAAGTATATAATAATTGGTATCACACAAACTATAGTGACCAACAATTTTCAAACATAAATATTAAATCTTATTATATGAATATTCATTACATAAAATTATAAACCATTCCATAACTATAAAGGTTTATTGTGTTTGGAGACTAGAAAAAAAATCTTATAATTCCATAAAATATCTTCAACACCCCCTAAATATCTTCCCACAGAGTAATATTCTTAGATATATGCTACTTAAAAACATTATTCATAACTTGGGGAAAGGAAACATAAGAAATGGTGAGCTTATATGTTCAGTAAGGGTAAACAAGGGTGATATCAATGATCATATAATAATAAAATGAGCATAAGGGAATGAAAACATAATATTAACATTAGAAAACCATACCCATTATATCAAAGATCATATTATTGAGTCCTCTAATAAATATCATTAGTTCATAAGACTAGAATCATACATGAATCAAATAACATGGTTTATGTGAGAATAATATTGACAGAATACAAAATTTTGTGGAAAAAACTTAGTTATAAAAAATATCTACTTATAATTTAAGGCTCACGACCAAGACTATCATACACTAGTAGAAATACAGGTTTTAACTTCTAATTATTAACATTGGTTTTTTATAAACTGACGTTGATGGTTTGCGGGAGAAATTGTTGGAGTCGTTTTTACTAAAAACCAATGCCAAAAATTTTAATGAGTGGTTTTTTTCATCGGGTTTACTATAAACCGACGCAAAAAAACTAGAATGCACTGATTTTTTGCATCAGTTTTAACAAGAACCAAGGCCAAAAATGATTTTTTTCCCATGTCAGTTTTAAGGGAAACTGATGCCACATGTGTTATTTTCGGCATCTGTTTTCCACAAAACGAACGCCAAAAATAAAAACCCCAGAGACTTCCGGTGTTGGTTTTTGTAAAAAAAGTAGTCGAAAGTAATTTAAAATTTAACAAGATAAAGAAACCCTCATCTTCAATATTCTTCAAAATTGAAATCCGCGGCAGCTCCTCTCGACTTCCAAGGACTTATAAGCCTTATTTGTGATTTCTAATTGCCATTTTTGACGATTTTCTTCCATTTTCATAATCTGTGGTCTGCGTTCTTAATTATATGGTCTTATTTGATCATCTACATATTATTTTTTCTTCATAATTGTATTTTGAGAGACTTTAAATGATGGTTTCATTTTCCTTTATGGTTTATCATCCTTTTTTTTGTTACAATCAATCTTGTTCTAGATCTTACAGTGCTGAATTTTACAAAGTTTTATACAGATCAAAGTTCAGATTGGAGATCTATTTTCGAGTTAAACTCTGAATTTTTTAAGTTCTTTTTAAAATTTTTAAGATTAATTATTGACCATTTAATATTAATTTTGATTTTCTTCAAATATTAGTTTATAGTTTATTTAAAATGTGTTAGTACATAGTTAATAGTCAACCCTAAGAGTGATTAGTCAATGTTCTTGATATGGATTGGAGTTGTATGATTTTAGGTTATGAATTTTTATCTGACATTATGTATAAATGTATTAGTCAATGTTCTTGAATAAATTATATGAGAAACCAATTGAATTATTTTTATCTAAAATTATATATAAATGTATTGGTCAATGTCCTTGACCAATTATATTAGTCAATGTGTTGAATTTGTTTTATCTGACATTATTTTTATCTTGAACAATTGACTAAATAATGTTCTAACAATATTTTTATCTGACATATTAGTATCCATAGGATTGATGAAATACACTTGATAGGGGTGGGGGTTGGGGGGCTTGAATTAGGTCTACCTAAATTATACCAAAAACCAAATAATCTATGTATATACTCATTAGAACATGCAATGGATCCACAACCACTTATTATTCCTCATATGATTCTATTATTCTCTCACCCAAATGTGTTGTAAGATATATCAATTTTGTTATGTATTTAATTTCATCTATCATAATTTTGTGATTATTAGGATTGATTTCACTTATAATATTAACATGTACTCTAATTATTATTTCATATTATTAATAATAACTAATTTTTCTCCCATTAAATTAATACAATCTTCAATACTTTGGATACATGCAACATTGAAATAATGAAACAACTATTTAAAATCAACTAATAAATTTTAGAAGATTGATATTGTAATTTAATTATAATATCAATATAACACATGTATATAATATGAAAATAAAATGATTACTATTTGTAAATGTGTTTCATAGATGATGTTTTCTATCTGATTATAAATAGTTTTTATTAAATGTGTTTCTATTTAAAATTTATTTTTATATATATATTTAAATGTTTATATGTTTTAATATATTCACCAATTATTGTTTTGATATCAGATATTGAATTGATCGTAATAGGATACATTTACGAAGAACCACTATTGAATATGAAAAAGGATTTGATGAATTCTTGGAATTTTCTAAACAACATATTAAAAAATTGATTTTATTTTCAATCCATGTGTGAAGTGTTTAAATATGAGAAAGCTAAACTCCAGAGAAATCAAGGACCATCTCATCTGTTCCGGTTTTAGCCTTAATTATACACATTAGATCTGGCATGGTGAAAGAACTAGAAATTCAACATCCAATGTTGATGACAATATTCATAACGAGGCAGAGGATCATATTTAAGAATTAATTCATGATTTTGGTGTTGAAACCATCGAAAAAATAGAAAATGTTGAACGATTGTATGGATATTATGAGAAACCATTATTCCCAGGTTGCAGTAAATATACAGTGTTATCATCAGTTTGGAGATTAGTTAACTTAAAAGAAAAAAATGGGTGGAGTGATAAAAGTTTCTCCAGATTACTTGAGATTTTAAAAGAGCTACTTCCAGAAGGAAACAGGCTTCCAGATTCCAATTATGAGGCGAAGAAAATATTATGCCCAATGGGATTGGGGTATAAAAAGATACATGCTTGCCCCAATGATTGTGTACTGTATAGGAAAGAAAATGAATATTTATCAAGTTGTCCTACACATGGGACATCATGCTATAAGATATATGGAAAAGTCAACTTTGATTAATTCTCTGGTGATGTCATTTAACGTCATGAAAAATCAATTTTGTACTTTCTAAAAATATCATCCAATGTTTTTTGCATAAAATTATGATATTTAAATTTTGATTCATTTTTAGGGACTAGAATCAAAACTCATGATAATTTTTTTTTTGGTTCCATCCAATAATTCCTCGTTTGAAGCATCTATTTGGAAATTCAAATGATGCAAAAAGGTTATGATGACATTTATATGAGCGCATCTCTGATGGTAACTTACGTCACCCTACTAATTAACCACAGTGGAAGAGTTTTGATAAAAAATTTAATGATTTTTGAAGTGAAGTTAGAAATATCAGAATGGGATTGTGTACTGGTGGAATGAATCCATATCGGAGCCTCAGTAGCCAACATAGTTCATGGCCTATTTTACTGGTAGTTTACAACTTGTCGCCACATCTATTTATGAATAAAAAATATGTTATGATGAGCTTACTGATTTCTAGACCAAAACAACTGGGAAATGATATTGATGTGTATCTTTCACTATTGATTGATGATTTGAAACTACTTTGGGAGGCGAATGTTAATGTTTTTGATGACTACAAGAAAGAGTATTTTTTTGCATGCTATCGTAATGTTCACTATAAAAGACTTTCCTGCATATGGAAACTTATATTGGTATAGTGTTAAGGGACATAAATCATACCCAATTTGTGAAGAACAGACTTCATATTATCAATTGAAGAATGGAAGAAAGATAGTGTACATGGAACATCGAATATTTTTGCAAATCGATCATCCTTATCATAGATTGAAAAAGAACATTTAACTTATTACAAGAATACAAACTTACCCCTCAAATATTGTTAGCTGAAGAATATTATGACAGGGTGAAATATATTGATTCGACATTTGGAAAGAAAAGATGTTATGGTCTTCAAAGAAATATTTGGAAGAAGCAGTCTATTTTTTTGAACTACCTTATTGGAAATTTTTAGAGATAAAACATAAAATCGATGTTATACATGTTGAAAAAAACATATGTGAAAGTTTTATTGGAATTTTTTAGACATAAAAGGAAAGACAAAATATGGATTGTATGCTAGATTGGACTTGATATTAATGAAAATATGTTTGGAGTTAGCTCCCACTGTGAAAGGAAACAAACCATATTTACCTCTGGCTTGTCACACATTAAGCAATATTGAAAAGATGAATTTCTGTCAGTGTCTTCAAGGTATTAAAATACCCAATGGTTTTTCTTCAAATGTGGATAATTTGGTGTCATTGAAGGATTTTAAATTAATAGGTATGAAATATCATGATTGCTATCTGTTGATGAAACAACTTCCACCAGTAGCAGTGTGTGGTATATTGCTAACAGTTGTGAGAAATACTATCATCAGGTTATGTAATTTTTTCAAATCAATTTATAGCAAAGTCATTAATCCAAATTTGTTAGATGTTTTGGGGAATGAAAAAACTCTTATTCATTGTCAACTAGAAATGTATTTTCCACCCAATTTTTTTTATATAATGGATCATCTGCTGATTCATTTGGTGCATGATATAAGAATATGTGGTCCTGTTGATTTAAGATGGATGTATCCTTTTGAAAGATATATGAAAATTTTGATGGGATATGTTAAAAATCATTATCTAAAAGAGGCCTCTATTATTCAAAAATATGTATCAGAAGAGGTGATTGAGTTCTGTACTGATTATTTGTATGAGGTGGAGCATATTGGTCTTCCTGTATCTCAAAATATGACAATTGATAGTGAAGGTAGAGGTCTTCAAGGCTTAAAGGTAAAGTTCATTCCATAAGATGAAGTGATGCAGGCACATTTATACATTTGAAACAAAACAAATGAGGTTCAATCATATATATCATAACATATTTCTAAATTAAAGTTACAATATTAGAAAAGAAACAAAAAGTGGTTGATGATTGAGAATAAGAAGACATTTGTTTCATGGTTTAAAGAGAAATTCACCTCAGATATATCTACATCAGAAACGTTTAAATGTTTATTAGGGGGAACATCTCTTAATGTGATCACATGGTCTGGTTTTGATATCAATGGCTACACATTTTACACAAAAAATCTGGATGACAAGAGTACCGTTCGGAATAGTGGTGTGATGGTTTTTGCTGAAGGAGTGCATTTTTTGAGTGACAAAGATAAAAACCAAATTTCTACATCAATTCCATATTTTGGAGTTCAAGAAGACATATAGTAAATTGATTATATTAAATTTAGAGTCATCGTTTTTAAGTGTAATTGTGTTGAAAGAAATAATGGTGTGAAACATTATAAATATGGGTTTAAACTGGTTGATTTGGAAAGATTTAATTACAATGAGGAACCATTTATCATGGAGAAACATGCAAAGAAAGTATTTTATGTCACTGATCCATCAAATGGTCAGTGGTTAGTTTTTTTTGAAGGAAAAAGATACCATTTGGGTGATGAGGATGATACTGATGATTTTAGTGATTTACATAAGCCATATTCACCTATTACACAATTTCCAGATGATTACAATTATTATAGGACAGACACAGTGCATGCAGTATGTAATGATCATGATGAAGGAATGTGGGAAAACACTAAATTAGTCTCCTATTTTTTTGGTAAATATTTATACATTTTTTTTACTTTTTTTGAAACTTACAAATGCATGCCTCTTTTTTTTACTTACTTATTTTTTTTCTTCCTTATTTCTAAATATTCAGTTTTCTAATGATATGAAGGTACAAAAAATTTCATTATACTTTCTAGTAGCAATGTCAGATACAGATAGAGAGGAGCAGTTATCAAGGTATATTGTTTTTATATATTATTAATTATTTCGAAATATACTTATTTAATGAAATAAAACTGTTAATTTAAATTTTTTTTTAGGACTACTGATGCATCCTCGGCAGAGGAGAATTCTCCTGTCACTACTAAAAAATCAAGTTCTCAAGTCAGTAAATGTGGTATTACACATTTACTAAAACTATCACTTTCTCAGGATGATGACAGAGTACGCATTCATTTTGATGATGATAATAATGCAATTGGCCCAAATGCAGTTCAATTTTTCAGTTATATAGATATATAGAGCTATTTCAGGATTAATATTTTATATCCTGATTAGATGTCAGTTGACAATATGGAAAAGAAACAACATTGGGAGGCCGTGATAGTAAAATATCTTAATTGATTTATTTTATCACATTTTTTTAATATTTTATATTTTAAAAGACATATTTAATTTTTTCAATTACATATGACATTCAATTTTTAGGAAACCAATGAAATTAAGAAAAGACATCTCTCTTTAGTGGTGGTTTAATGAAGATATTTAAAAAAACAAACAAAAAATTATGTTTTTGGAAAGAGACGGTTTGAAAAACCATGCCTCAAGAATCCGTTTATAGATGAAGATATATGGAAGCGATATGTTGACATTCGTAATGAAGAAAAAATTCAGGTATGATAATTATTTTATATTGTAAAATTTATTATATATTTTTCTTATTACTTAGTACTTTATTTTTATATAATAGGCCTCCAGGAGATATCATCAGGAGATCTAGTTGTAAAATGTATACCCTCATACTTTATCACGTGGAGGGTACTCCTATTTGGAGCATAAAATTATTGAAGAAAAATTTGACGCATTAAGATATCGATCTAGTAGTGGTTCAGAAGAGGTCCATTTTGGTCCTTCATCTCCTCCCACTCGACATGAAAAATGGAAACAAGCAAGAAGAAGAAAAAATGAACAATATCTTATAGAGGAATCTAAGCAAGTAGCAGATAAAATTCTATGTAAATATTATTTATATGTTATCAATTTTATTATTTTATAAATTATAAACACTAATATAAATTTTTTATTTTTCATTTCAGGATATAATTCAAGAGCAGGAGACACATGGATCTTTTATCCCCAAGGGTTGGATTGAAATCTTAGCCACTACTTGGGGAAAGGTAGAACACCCGTCCATGTTAGAGGATATCAGGTGGGTGATAGTATTTGGAATATTTTTGGTATGATTAAGCAATCCAGAGACCCAAAAATAGAATCCTTAAAAGCAGAGTTGAAATATATAAAACATTCTATGGGTGATCAAATTCAAGTAGTAGTGTAGAAGGCTTTGTTAGAACAAATGGAAAGACAGTCACGGTCTGCACAACCTTCCCAAGTATATTATTTATTTGTCATCAATTTTTATTATTTTAGAAATTATAAACACTAATATATCTTTTTCATTTTTCATCCTTCTTAGTCTACTCACTCATACTAAGCTACCCCATCTACCTACCCCATCCCATATGAGCATCCTTACCAAGAATATTATTTATTTGTCATCAGTTTTTCTATTTTATAAATTATAAACACTAATATAACTTTCTCATTTTTCAGCCTTCTCAGCCTGCTCACTCAGACTATCCTACCCCATCTTCCAACCCCTCCCCGTATGAGCAGGCTTCCCAGATATATTATTTATTTTTACCAATTTTTCTAATTTATAAATTATAAGCACTAATATAACCTTTTCATTTTTCAACCTTCCCAGCCAGCTCACCCGGACTACCCTGCCCCATCTGCCTACCCTGCCCCATATGAGCAGCCTTCCCATGTATATTATTTATTTGTCATCAATATTTTTATTTTATAAACTATAAAAACTAATATAAATTTTTCATTTTGGAGCCTTCCCAGCCTGCTCACCCAGACTACCCTACCCCATTTGCTTACATTTATTCTCCATCACCTCACTTAGACCAAAACATTTATTGTGAGTTGTTTGCTGGAGATCCTCACATACATATTGATGGATTAGGACTCATGAATTTTTTGGGGGATTATGTACACCACCAGCCTATGAAGATGTGTCAATTTAGAGTATCGGTACCCGATATTATATATCCTAATTCTCTACTACCATTTCCTACCACAAAGATCACCAGAGTTGGGGATTGTGCTGGTCATTTTTTTTACTTTGGCCAACTGGTTTTCTTATTTATATTTCATATGAGGTATGGCATTTTTTAAATACTAATTAAAAACGATTCAAAAGTAATTATAATGTTTTCTATCATTTAACTTATATAGGATTATCTAAAATAAAAATAAGATACACAATTGAAACAAAATGTTCAGGAACAATCAACTGTAGACACTTCAGATATTTCTTATGGGATAAAAATATTATCTCAGGAATCTTCTTTATTGAATTTTATCTATGAGTTTCAGATTATTACCGATATATGTGGAAGAGAATATCTATTGAGATTACTCAAAGAAGATATCATGAATCTAGTAAATTTTGAAGAGCTCGGTCTGAATGTGGTGCAGTTTTTTACCACGTATGTAAATTGACATTTGAATGTGTATTTCTTTAATAAAAGATCATTTTAAATTGACTAAATATATTTTATTTTTCAATTAGGTGTCTACACACGCTTCTTTTACAAAATTAAAGTACAGACATTTACGGTTTTATAAATCTAGAATTCATTTCCATAGAAGTGAAATATGTGAAGAATCCTAATAGAGTTTCATATATGTGTGATAGATTATTACATACGAAGATTCAGTGCTGGTTTCTACCATTTCTTGATAAGTAAGAAAAGAAACATAATTATGAACTAATTATCATTATAATGTCATTAATTGTGACAATTTTTTATTGTAGGGGGGATTGGATGTTAGGCGTATTGTGACCAAATGAATGTACCATATAATGATTTTTTTCTTTATTAGGGAATGTTCGTATAAGATTTTACACCTTATTAGAAAGGTATGTTTTTTTGCTTTTTATAATCTCATTATGTTTAATTCTTATTGTTTATATATGTATTATTAGTTCATATATATGAAAATGCAGTTCATGGAAAAAATTTGACAAGGAATACAAGTCGATAAAGACACCAAATAAAATCAAATATGTGGAAGTACATGTAATTAGTTTTTATATTAGAATTTGTTCTAATTTTTTGTTATATATTAATTTTTATTAACATTTTAATGTTTTATAACTGTAGTTCCATCGTCAAAAATGAAATGTTGAATGTGGTTAGTGTATTCTACGATTAAGGTATGAGATAATCACAATTGGGAAAACTACTAACTTTGATAAGGTTAGTTGTATTAATTTTTTTATATTTTCTTCTATATTATTATATTTTTTTATCTCATATCATTCAGTGTTATTGTAGGCATTCAATGATTCACAGTCTTATTCCCAATATGATATGACCCATATTCAATCTACTTTTTGGAACTATTTGTTAAGTCTGATTAGTATTTGAGGTATGTATATTCTAATATTTATAAATAATATTACAGATGGGTTCAAAAAACTAACTCTTTTGATATATTAGGAGTTTGAACATACTAATAATCAAATGAATTATTCAAAAATAACCAACAATGAGCATGTCATAAATTTTAGGTACGTGTATTTTAATTCTACTTTATTTAGAAAGTGTAATATTATGAATTTTCTAATTTTTTTGTTACTTTAGGCATATGTTTTTTTATGATTGGTATTTGAAATAATAAATAATCAATCAACCATGTGCTCAGAGGTAATGTACTATCCAAGCTGACATGAACTCATGTCATAACTACTAAAACACCATGAAAAAAGGAAAAATAAGACATTATAACTGACAAAAAACAATCCAAAAGTACATTAAACATATTATATGGTATCCTTAAGGAATTGAGTATTGAGTCATATAAGGCCCCAGCCTTAAACCTTACTTAATCTTGAGTTATTACAAGATTACACGTTGAGGATCTTTTCGGGTTTAGAGTTTTAGAGAATTAGATCATAAAACTTGCATTACATTCCACATATAAACAAAGTGGTTACATAAAGATAGTATTCTTAATTCCCATCAATGGTAACATATTCAAAATAAAACATGGATTATTTCTTGACACATCCTTGACTCTATCATCTTATCATGTACCTTTCCCTTGACCTGTGAAAAACATTTCAAAAACTTGGGATGAGCATAAAAACTCAGTATGGGTTATAAAAACATGGAAAGGAAACATGGGTACATACATACATAAGAGTGAAATCATAATTTACCCATAAAACATAATCACTTTAACATACCTCATCAAATCATGAATAAATCATAGAAATCATAAGACATAAAGGTAACTTGAGGCATTCATAACATTCTTACGTAGGGAGTAACCCTCTTGGTTACGTTTGGAATACCCATCACAGTATATTCCCTAAAAATCTCTTCGGAGAAACCTTAACGTTTCACTCCTTCGCGTTACCCAATGCATTGGAGAGCTATAACGGGCTCACCCGCCCTTAGTTTATCACGGAACCACCCGTTCTTCATAATAATGCCCAAGAACCTCAACATAATCGTATCACATAAAACATGCATAAAGGAAACATAAAATTTCCACCATTCAATCACAAGATATCAATACCACACATTGATATAAAAATATTATGAAAACCATTTTCAATACCAAAATAAAAGAAAAGTACAACATGGTATTTATTTTTCTTTTAAAAAAAAGGAATGGCTTGTAGAGGAAGCCGAAATTCAAATAACGGTTACGACGGCGGAGAAGTCGTTGTCGCCGCATACGTACGACAAAAACATTCCCTTTTGTCGTTTAGTAAACGCTTCGTATAAAAAAGATTCCTTTTGAATAAACGTAAAAGTCAAAGGGGTTTATACACCGTATAAAAGAAAGTTGTGTATAAAATAAAATATGCCTCAACGAAAGGAGATTGAGACGAAGTCCCATACAAAGATAATTTTTAAAATAAAATAGATATATTATGTGCATTCTCTATAAGTACACATAAATAAAGTACAAATACAAGATATGACATAATAATATAATGACATACTTTGAAAGTACGAGATTAACCCAAAGAATGGAAATTGGGTTAAGAAGTTCCCATACCTCGTATCTGACTTGACCCGACCGTTCTTTAAACTCCTGAATAATAAACTTTAGTTAATCTCTACTTGCTTAAGAACCTTTTTCAAGTTCATTATTCCTTTTATACCATGTTATGAACATCATGTAATTATTTAAGTTAATAATGTTCATTTTGTCGGTATTTGGTTCTTAAGTCAAAAATAGACCTCTTACACTTACATGTTGTTAATTTGGTCAAAGGTTCATTATATTCAGAATGTTATTCATGATGTAGATATCATATATGTCATATATATCCAGTACATTCATGCCTTTATAGTATTACATAATCATTTAGAGGTAAGAAATGAAATGCACCGTTCATGGAGACGGTAAGCCGTACGTACGCATGAACGCTACTTCCATTTCTATTTCATATTTAATGGAATGGATTCATAATGGTATAAGAGTATGTTATAACTCCAGTATAATAACATATATAATATCATTAACTTTATCCTTTACACATCCCACATATGGTATTAACGAATCAAATCACTTTTAGGGGGCGGTAGTCCGCACTTCCTAAAATGAAGATATCGTGTTTTACCCATAATGGAAACCATAAAGGTATGCCCAAAATGAAAAAAAAGAAGCTTATGGAAAAAATAAACATATTATATATCATATATAAAAATAGTGACATCATAATGGCCACCTTTGAAGGTGTTAAATGAGTGTTGAACAATCATCGTTTCGGGAGGCAGAATTTCGCCATCCACGGAAACCGTATGTTCTTTAACCATTAGATGTAGTTGTGTGAGAGTTTAGATCAAATAAATCTTATAACAACATCCTAGTATATTGAATATACTGGTGTTGTTACAAAAGAAGTAAATAAAAAGAGTTCAGGGGGTTGGAGAAGCAAAATAAAACAAATGAACATGAGAGAATGAATTACCTTAAAAAGTGTAACTCCTTTTGAGTTGAGCCTAAAGGCTTCCTTTGAAAATATTCTGCCCAAAGGGAATCCTCTAGGATGAGGAGAGGGATGTGGAGAGAGAAAATGGGCAGGGGTTGGCCGAGCCAAAGGCTTGAAGAGTGTGTGAAATGAGGTAAAGGTGGGGGCCTTTTATAAGAGGAGAGGAGGGGCACTTTTGGAAAGTAAAGAAACATTACTTTATTTGAAAATTTGTTTCGGTTTTAAAAGGTCCCACATTGATATAATTCGTGGATAAGGTGATAAGGTTTCGAAATCCACTCATCCAATTGGTTTTGGACATGTGTAGTTCATAGATATTACATTATCTTTCCATTTTATTTAAATCGTCAAATAATGATGTCATCGCTGCACCATTATTATGTCATAAATAATTAAATTTATTTAATGTCTAAAAATTATAAAACAAATACTATGATATAGGAAATCTTTTTATCTTTCCAATGACTATTTATAATCAAAATTTGGACTTGTATAACCCCACTTAAAAATTGTTTTCGTAAAACATATTATGTTTGTGTCATTTTCACTTTATCATTAAATAAAAATATATTATTGTCATTTTCCAACTAAAGTGGATACATGGGGTCCCCAAGTTAGGCCATGGCTTGTCTTGGTCGGCCATGACACAACCAATGAGGTTGGGACATGTGTCTAGGTCATTTTATATTATTAAAGCATTATTTATACATTAAACTACCCTAATTACCACTAATCGCGATTAAGAACTTAATAAGTTACTATTCACCAAAAAATTATTTTAATCTCATTGAACCACATTTTACTTCTTAATGACAACCATGTATGTAGGATTTTCAAAATTCAACACACATTATTGGTAAAATTTCATTTAACCGAAAAATCAGTTTGCTTGATTACCACTTAGTGGTTTCACTATTCATCAAAAATTGAAGTTTTTCAGAAAATTACCAAAAACTCACCCTAAGCTATATTTGATATTCCAAATTCAAAAATGAAGTCTATTTTACAAAATTCAAATCATATAAGTCACATTAATTAATTCAATAATTAATTCCCGCTGCCAGAGCAAATAGCGTGTTTTTACAAAACAATAAGTATCAAAAGATTGACACCAGTTTAAGTCTAATTTCAAATCGAAATTGATTCCAATGACCACCATTGGATAAAATGGTAAAAATATATTCTAATTTTACTTCAAAACCAATAAAAAACATAATCTAATCATATAAATAAATTAGATTAAAAATCAGTTTTGATGTAAAATGCAGCATTTTTCACTATTCATAAAAAAAATGAACATTGTCAGAAAAATACCAAAAATTCACACAAGGTAAATTTTGATGTCCCAATCATAAAGAATAAGTTTATTTTGACAAACATATTTTATAAAATTGTCAAAAGATAGATTCAAAAATGGTTTGCCATCAAAAGGCAGTAAAACAATCTTTTTAGAATATTAGTGTATTACATGCATAAGATTGTATTTACTTTCATTTTAAGCCTCTATAACACAATCTTAATCATTAATAGAAATAGATAAAAATATCTATTATTCATTACTTACTTGGGATGTTACATCCTTCCCCCCTTTAGAAAATTGCGTCCCCGCAATTTATTTACTTATCGAATAAATGGGGGTACTTATCCCTCATTGCATTTTCAGATTCCCATGTTGCCTCTTCAATCATGTGGTTTTTCCACAAAACCTTTACCTGCTTAATCACCTTATTCCGTAACACTTGCTCCCTGTGGTCAAGAATCTAGACCGGTTGTTCCTCATAAGATAGGTTCTCTTCCAGCTGAACTACCTCTGGACTCAAAACATGAGATGGATCTGGCATATACTTTATCAACATCGAAACGTGAAAAACATTGTGTACCTGAGATAAACTCGGAGGTAAAGCCACTCGGTATGCAACTGATCCAACTCTCTCCATAATTTCGTATGGTCCAACAAACCTTGGACTCAACTTTCCTTTCTTACCAAATCTCATCACACTTTTCCAAGGAGAAACCTTGAGAAAAACATGATCACCTACCTCGAAAGATAGATCCTTCCTCCGGTTATCCGCATAACTCTTCTGCCTGCTCTGAGCTGTTCTCATGTGCTTCTGAATCAGCTGAACTTTTTCTTCCATCTCTTCTACCAATTCTGGTCCCATCAACTTCCTTTCACCCACTTCATCCCAGAAAGCTGGAGTTCGACACCGCTTCCCATATAATGCCTGAAATGGTGCCATCTGTATACTAGAATGAAAACTGTTATTATATGAAAACTCAACCAAAGAAAGATGTTGGTCCCAACTTCCCTGATAATCCATAGAACAAGATCGTAGCATATCCTCCAATGTCTGAATTGTTCGTTCCGACTGCCCATCTGATTGAGGATGAAAAGCTGTACTAAAATTTAATTCAGTACCCAACGACTTCTGAAGGCCTTTCCAAAAGTTAGAAGTAAACCTGGGATCACGATCCGATACAATGGAGAGAGGAACTCCATGTAACCTGACTATCTCTTTAAGATACAAACGGGAAAGTTGATCAAGAGAGAAAGTATCTCGTATAGCAAGGAAATGAGCAGACTTGGTCAAGCGATCAACAATAACCCAGATTGCATTATTACCTCGAGATGTCTTCGGTAATCCAACAACAAAGTCCATGGATATATTCTCCCATTTCCACTCTGGCACTGGTAAAGGCTGAAGCATCCCTTTCGGTAACTGCCGCTCTGCTTTAACCTGCTGACAAGTCAAACACTTCACAGTAAAATCAGCAATATCTCTTTTCATTCCATCCCACCAGTAATACTCCCGCAGATCTCTATACATCTTAGTACTGCCCGGATGAACTGAAAACGGAGAACTATGAGCTTCACATAACAACTCTCTCTTCAACTGTGAATCACAAGGCACACACAATCTCTTCCCAAATCTCAAAACACAATCACTATCAATGTTGAATTCAGGCAACTTACCTTTCTGAACCAACTCTACCTTTTTCTGCAGCTCACTGTCTTTCTTCTGTGCTTGCTTGATTCTATCTGATAGAGAATATCTCACTGATACCTGAAACAAAACAGAAGGACTTCCTGCACCAACAACTTCTATGCCAAAGTTCATCAAATCCTTAACCAAAGGATCACGTTCCAAACGCAACATTGTTAATGAAGAATTACTTTTTCGACTCAAAGCATCATCCACTTTATTTGCTTTTCCTCGATGGTAATGAATTGTACAATCATAATCCTTGATTAATTCCAGCCATCTCCTCTGTCTCATGTTTAACTCTTTCTAAGTGAATATATACTTTAAACTTTTGTGATCGGTATATATTTCACACTTTACTCCATACAAATGATGCCTCCAAATTTTTAAAGAAAAAACAACAGCAGCTAATTCCAAATCACGTGTAGGGTAATTTACCTCATGAGTTTTCAACTGTCGTGAAGCATAAGCAATTACCTGATCATTCTGCATTAGGATGCAACCAAGTCCCTTCAATGAAGCATCACTGTATATAACAAAGTCACCATTCCTGGAAGGTAGTGCCAAAACTGGAGCATTCACCAGTCTTATTTTCAATTCCTGAAAACAATCATCACATTCTTTTGTCCAGATAAACTTAACACCCTTCCGAGTTAGCTTAGTCATTGGACTAGATAACCGTGAAAAATTTCTAACAAACCTTCGGTAATAGCCTGCCAAACCAAGGAAGCTATGAATCTCGGTTACACTTGTGGGTCTTGGCCATTCTTCCACAACTTTTGTTTTTGTAGGATCAACAGTTATCCCATCTCATTGCACGTATAACATTTCACTAACTGTAAATCAAATTTGTTCTTACCTTCACCTTGATCCTTTTCAGTGCAATCACGAGCCTTATGTCCCATCTTACCACATCGGTAGAACTTCCCAGAATTCAGAAGACATTCCCCAACATGCCTTTTTCCACATTTATCACTAACTGGAAACTTAGTTCTCTTACCATCAGACTTTTTTGAAGAATTCTTACCTTTCTCCTGCCACCTCAGTCTCTTCTTTTGCTGGTTGTTATAGAACACTTGATCATCGGCAAACTCCATTTCCACCTTCTCAGCACATTGAACAAGATTTTCATAACTTTTAAACTCACGAGAAGCTAATGCCCTTCGATACTTTGGCTTTAATCCTGAGTAAAAACGATTGATTTTACTATCAAGGTCCCGGATAAAATTTGGAGCTTACCTTGCCAATCGAGTGAACCTTTCTTCATAGGCAGCCACTGAGTCTTCCTCTTGCCTCAATTCCAAGAATTGCTTTTCCATCCTAAGTCGAACAGCCTTAGGAAAATACTTCTCAAGAAACATACCTTTGAATTCATCCCAGTCAAGAGCATCAATCTCATCGGCGTCCCTGATATTTTTAACCATAGACCACCACTGATCTGCTTCACCCTCCAAACGATAAATAGCAAGACTAACCTTTTGATTGTCTGAACATCCCATGACATCAAAAATCATCTCCAGTGCTTTAATCCACCCTTCAACTTGCACAGGGTCAGATGATCCTCTGAATGATGGGGGATGTTGCCTCATGAAATGTTCCACCACTGACATGTTCCTCTGCAGTTGATCTGGCTGATCTCGTGCATGGATACCACCACCATTTATATCCTGAGTCAACTGTGCCATTACTGCAACAAACTGTTCAGTTCCAATTCCGACCATTTCTGGGTGCTGATTCGGAAGGTTATTTCCTTCTGTATGCCTTCCTAGCACTGCTTCCCTATTTCCTCTGCGGAAAACCATTCTGAATAAACATGTCTTAGATGAAGCAACATGGTAATCTTTAAATGCTATATCATTTCAAGAAAAATATTTTTGGATAATCATTTAATAGAATTCTAACTCCTAAAATTATCTAAACCGACCTTTGATACCAACTATAAGGCCCCAGCCTTAAACCTTACTTAATCTTGAGTTATTACAAGATTACACGTTGAGGATCTTTTCGGGTTTAGAGTTTTAGAGAATTAGATCATAAAACTTGCATTACATTCCACATATAAACAAAGTGGTTACATAAAGATACTATTCTTAATTCCCATCAATGGTAACATATTCAAAATAAAACATGGATTATTTCTTGACACATCCTTGACTCTATCATCTTATCATGTACCTTTCCCTTGACCTGTGAAAAACATTTCAAAAACTTGGGATGAGCATAAAAACTCAGTATGGGTTATAAAAACATGGAAAGGAAACATGGGTACATACATACATAAGAGTGAAATCATAATTTACCCATAAAACATAATCACTTTAACATACCTCATCAAATCATGAATAAATCATAGAAATCATAAGACATAAAGGTAACTTGAGGCATTCATAACATTCTTACGTAGGGAGTAACCCTCTTGATTACGTTTGGAATACCCATCACAGTATATTACCTAAAAATCTCTTCGGAGAAACCTTAACGTTTCACTCCTTCGCGTTACCCAATGCATTGGAGAGCTATAACGGGCTCACCCGCCCTTAGTTTATCACAGAACCACCCGTTCTTCATAATAATGCCCAAGAACCTCAACATAATCGTATCACATAAAACATGCATAAAGGAAACATAAAATTTCCACCATTCAATCACAAGATATCAATACCACACATTGATATAAAAATATTATGAAAACCATTTTCAATACCAAAATAAAAGAAAAGTACAACATGGTATTTATTTTTCTTTAAAAAAAAAGGAATGGCTTGTAGAGGAAGCCGAAATTCAAATAACGGTTACGATGGCGGAGAAGTCGTTGTCGCCGCATACGTACGACAAAAACATTCCCTTTTGTCGTTTAGTAAACGCTTCGTATAAAAAAGATTCCTTTTGAATAAACGTAAAAGTCAAAGGGGTTTATACACCGTATAAAAGAAAGTTGTGTATAAAATAAAATATGCCTCAACGAAAGGAGATTGAGACGAAGTCCCATACAAAGATAATTTTTAAAATAAAATAGATATATTATGTGAATTCTATATAAGTACACATAAATAAAGTACAAATACAAGATATGACATAATAATATAATGACATACTTTGAAAGTACGAGATTAACCCAAAGAATGGAAATTGGGTTAAGAAGTTCCCATACCTCGTATCTGACTTGACCCGACCGTTCTTTAAACTCCTGAATAATAAACTTTAGTTAATCTCTACTTGCTTAAGAACCTTTTTCAAGTTCATTATTCCTTTTATACCATGTTATGAACATCATGTAATTATTTAAGTTAATAATGTTCATTTTGTCGGTATTTGGTTCTTAAGTCAAAAATAGACCTCTTACACTTACATTTTGTTAATTTGGTCAAAGGTTCATTATATTCAGAATGTTATTCATGATTTAGATATCATATATGTCATATATATCCAGTACATTCATGCCTTTATAGTATTACATAATCATTTAGAGGTAAGAAATGAAATGCACCGTTCATGGAGACGGTAAGCCGTACGTACGCATGAACGCTACTTCCATTTCTATTTCATATTTCATGGAATGGATTCATAATGGTATAAGAGTATGTTATAACTCCAGTATAATAACATATATAATATCATTAACTTTATCCTTTACACATCCCACATATGGTATTAACGAATCAAATCACTTTTAGGGGGCGGTAGTCCGCACTTCCTAAAATGAAGATATCGTGTTTTACCCATAATGGAAACCATAAAGGTATGCCCAAAATGAAAAAAAGAAGCTTATGGAAGAAATAAACATATTATATATCATATATAAAAATAGTGACATCATAATGGCCACCTTTGAAGGTGTTAAATGAGTGTTGAACAATCATCGTTTCGGGAGGCAGAATTTCGCCATCCACGGAAACCGTATGTTCTTTAACCATTGGATGTAGTTGTGTGAGAGTGTAGATCAAATAAATCTTATAACAACATCCTAGTATATTGAATATACTGGTGTTGTTACAAAAGAAGTAAATAAAAAGAGTTTTGGGGGTTGGAGAAGCAAAATAAAACAAATGAACATGAGAGAATGAATTACCTTAAAAAGTGTAACTCCTTTTGAGTTGAGCCTAAAGGCTTCCTTTGAAAAGATTATGCCCAAAGGGAATCCTCTAGGATGAGGAGAGGGATGTGGAGAGAGAAAATGGGCAGGGGTTGGCCGAGCCAAAGGCTTGAAGAGTGTGTGAAATGAGGTAGAGGTGGGGGCCTTTTATAAGAGGAGAGGAGGGGCACTTTTGGAAAGTAAAGAAACATTACTTTATTTGAAAATTTGTTTCGGTTTTAAAAGGTCCCACATTGATATAATTCGTGGATAAGGTGATAAGGTTTCGAAATCCACTCATCCAATTGGTTTTGGACATGTGTAGTTCATAGATATTACATTATCTTTCCATTTTATTTAAATCGTCAAATAATGATGTCATCGCTGCACCATTATTATGTCATAAATAATTAAATTTATACTAATGTCTAAAAATTATAAAACAAATATTATGATATAGGAAATATTTTTATCTTTCCAATGACTATTTATAATCAAAATTTGGACTTGTATAACCCCACTTAAAAATTGTTTTCGTAAAACATATTATGTTTGTGTCATTTTCACTTTATCATTAAATAAAAATATATTATTGTCATTTTCCAACTAAAGTGGATACATGGGGTCCCCAAGTTAGGCCATGGCTTGTCTTGGTCGGCCATGACACAACCAATGAGGTTGGGACATGTGTCTAGGTCATTTTATATTATTAAAGCATTATTTATACATTAAACTACCCTAATTACCACTAATCGCGATTAAGAACTTAATAAGTTACTATTCACCAAAAAATTATTTTAATCTCATTGAACCACATTTTACTTCTTAATGACAACCATGTATGTCGGATTTTCAAAATTCAACACACATTAGTGGTAAAATTTCATTTAACCGAAAAATCAGTTTGCTTGATTACCACTTAGTGGTTTCACTATTCATCAAAAATTGAAGTTTTTCAGAAAATTACCAAAAATTCACCCTAAGCTATATTTGATATTCCGAATTCAAAAATGAAGTCTATTTTACAAAATTCAAATCATATAAGTCACATTAATTAATTCAATAATTAATTCCCGCTGCCAGAGCAAATAGCGTGTTTTTACAAAACAATAAGTATCAAAAGATTGACACCAGTTTAAGTCTAATTTCAAATCGAATTTGATTCCAATGACCACCATTGGATAAAATGGTAAAAATATATTCTAATTTTACTTCAAAACCAATACAAAACATAATCTAATCATATAAATAAATTAGATTAAAAATCAGTTTTGATGTAAAATGCAGCATTTTTCACTATTCATAAAAAAAATGAACATTGTCAGAAAAATACCAAAAATTCACACAAGGTAAATTTTGATGTCCCAATCATAAAGAATAAGTTTATTTTGACAAACATATTTTATAAAATTGTCAAAAGATAGATTCAAAAATGGTTTGCCATCAAAAGGCAGTAAAACAATCTTTTTAGAATATTAGTGTATTACATGCATAAGATTGTATTTACTTTCATTTTAAGCCTCTATAACACAATCTTAATCATTAACAGACATAGATAAAAATATCTATTATTCATTACTTACTTGGGATGTTACAAGTCAGGCCACAATTATGTACATGGTAACAATTTACGTAAGACTTTTTAGGGAATCAAACATCATATATGGTCTCATGGGCTACACATGTACATTAGTTACCATATCCAAAAATGTCTCTCAAGGCCATACACAAACACACACCACTATGCATACATCCTAGTATACATATATTATAAGAAATGTACATACACTCAACCATCATGGGATATCAACACACACATAAAAGGAAAAAAATCACTAATTTGAAATGAGAAATGAATATCTTCCACCGATTATATTCATTAGCCATCTGATTCTTAGCCTACTTTATCTGATCATCCATTGTAGTACTGTTTACCATCAAACCATCCCATTCAGCCTTAACCACATATGCCACATTACCTACATAGGGATATTCTTCCAACACTCGACACTTGAATTCATTGAGTTCTCCCAAGTGCCTCTGAAATGTATTTGTCTAATTTTTTATAAGATTTATTGATGCATTGATATTTAACTGGAATCTATGTAAATATTATTAGTGAATCAAATGTATTTTCTACATTATAATACAAATGCGTACATAATTTTTTTATTAACTAGATAAAAGTAGGTAAGTTCTATATTTTTATTGAATGAAAAATATTGTTTGATTGTAGTGTATATTGTGTTTTCACAGGGGTTTAAATTTAATTATAATTGTAGTTTTTCATATTTTTTTTAAAAAAATTACCTTACGACGTCAGTTATTTTAAAAATCAACACTGATTTAAAAAAAATTGTTTTCGGTGTCGGTTTTTTAAAAAATTGACACCCAAAATCAGGTATCAGCGTCTGTTTTTTTAATAAACCGATGCCAAAACCCTCAAACAAAATGTTTTTCAGCATCTTTTTTTAGAAAATTGACCGTAAAAATACTATTTTTCATGTCACCTTTATAGATGTCGGTTAAAAATTGATGTAAAAAAAAATCGACGTTAAATTGTGTTTTTTCACTAGTGATAGTTAATTGGGGTCACTCAAAAACCACTGTATCCTTAGTCAAGGATCACTATTAAGAGTATCATAGTAGATATAATCCCTTATTGAACTATGTTCACTCCTTATTCTAGTTCTTATTATCTCATGAGATATCTACCTTTACCCAGTGCATTAAAGGGATATACAATTTTGGTCCCACCCATCATATAATGAAATTCATATATATTTGTTTCATAATATCATAAATAATTAATCATAATATAACACATATAAAATAAATGGGTTTCATAATTATTTCGTTATATCATAACCCATAGAAAAGAAATGGGTTTTATAAAGGTTTCATTTTAACAAAATTAACTCGTGAGAAAGAAATAGGTTTTCATAGAGTCATCATCATTATAAACCAAAAAATAATTAAATTAGATGGTATCATTGGATCATAAAACCATTAAACCATATGTACCATCAAAACATGTTTTCATATATTAAAAATTCCGGTAAAATATCACTGTAACATTTCTTGAGGAAAATATCCTTTTCACTTTGAAATCACTTATGTAAAATATAAAATTTCCAATATATTAAAGAAACAATTTATATAATAATAACCCTATAACATTGTAAATAAATATTTAAATCATTGATCAGTCATGATTTTAGGAAATTTTATTCATTTTTCTATGTTAAAATAAATATTCCTTTCTCATTTTTGATAAAAGGTCAAAACTACCCCATTCTAAAAACATCTATAAGATTCATTTTAAACCATTTTTTAAAAATTAAAACATGGGTAAAAATGAATTAAAAAAAAAATTTATAGTAAAAATATTGTTTAAATTCTTTTTATAAATCTTGAATATGGAGGAAAAAGGATTTTCAATCGAAGAGAGAAATAGTGTTAGTTTTTATTAAAAATATTCATTTAGTATCTTTAGTACTTAAATAAAAAAAAATCGAAGAAAAATAGTAATGCTAAGAAATAAATTGAGGATAAGAAAATTAAATAGTTTTTTGAGATATATATTATAAAATTTAATCATCATAAAGTTAATCATAAATAACCTTGATAAATTTTTTTACAAAAAATTGACATGAAAGAAAAATTATTTTTGACTGAAGAGTGAAGTAAAGTCACTTTTCCTTAAAAAAGCTATTCCAGTGTCTTGAGTAATTAAAGAGTGTAAAATTAAAGGAAAACATGTAATATCAAAAAATAATAAAATTAGAGGAAATGTAATGAATTTATTGAGAGTTATATCATAAAATATCATCATAAAAAACATAATCATAAAAAATATCGATAAAAATGAGATTTTAATGTAAATCCCTTACCAATTAGGTAAAATTTTTATAATAAGAACAACAAAGGAATAAATTAAAATGAATCATTAAAAATAATGATTATACTGAGATTCATGATATAAAATGTGAAAAGGTATGTATATATAAATTATAAAAGAAGATATGTGGTTAATATAACATATGTCTAAAGGAAGAGAAGTTGAGATGATACACTTTTAACTCAATATTAAAAAGATTTGAAAGAAATTTAACATCATGTATAATTAATTTAAATTTATTATAATTCTATAAAATGAACATTTACATACATATAATATCATATTTATTATCCATTAATAATATTTCAACACCCATTTATTAATAATTATTTGATAAATTTGTTTTTTGGGTATTAAATATTTAATTTTTCATGAGATCTGAATTCAATAGTTTCATTACATTCACTTTGATCATGGACCCATCATATTCAGAATGTTAATATTGATATAAATATCATATATATCTGTTATATTTATATATAATCATCCATAAAAATTTGATATAGAAAAATGAATTACACCATCCATGGAGAGGGTTGGCTGTACATATTCATGATTGTTGTCTTATCTTTTTGGAAGATGGAATAAAAGAAAGGTAAATAATAATTCAAATTTAAATAATAATTATTAATATATATATATATATATTATATTCTCATTAAATATATCCATATTACCATCCATGTAAAATGGAAATGAAAAACAAATCACATCGCTTCGTGGAGGTGGTAGTCCACACGTACACATGAGCAAACTTATTGTTTTCTAAAATATAGGAATGTAAGAAGGTATAAGTGATATTATAATTAAATAAGAATAATTATATAATAAATATAACATATAAATATTAAAACCATCACTATAACCATCTATTATAGATGTTTATTTTTAATTTAATTGTATCACTATGTGGATATGGTAAGTCATATATACACACGAGCGATACTTTCACTATAAATTTGATAAAAAATCAGGATAATAATGGGTTATTAATTAAAATAATTAAATTTCATTATATTTAGGATACTATAGTTATTATTTTATTAAGAATATAATTGATTTTGAGAAAGTAGAGGAAGAAACAAACTGAAAGAGGTTGGGTAAAATGATTACCTCTACTTCGATAGGCCTCCTTTAGATCCTTTATTAAGGACCATTAGAATGATATTTTAAGAAGAATAGAACATATAATTCAAGTATAGATAAGTCTATAAGATAATTTTTAATGTTTTGGTTAAGATAGAAGGATGCGATTTTTTTAAGAAGAGATATGATATGATTCCTTTTATATGTGAGGGGAGATGCACTATTGGAATTTCATAAAGGATTAAAATATAATAAATTCATTGTTTATAAAAATGATTCAAAATAGAAATAGATTAAAATATAAGGTATTATTTGTTTGAAATAAAATTAAACAATAAAATTTGGATAGGGTTGTGTTTTGTTTAAAATCTCACCTTTTGGTTTAACCCCTTAGTTATCCAATTAAAACATTAACCATTGTAACACCTTATTCACTCTTAAAGGGTTATATTTTTACTTATAAGGTAAAAAATATCTCATTAATTTCCAATAGAAGATATTTTAGAGAATTAATAATCATAATTTTCCCTTTTAAAGATTATATCATTTTTAAAAAAATTTATAAAATATTTTATTTCATAAAATATCATTAATCGAATTTTTTACACTATTCATTTAATTTTACATTAAAGGAAAGAATAATGATATGGAATTAGAATAAAATCCTTTTACACATCTATAATATTTCATATTTATTTTATTTTTTTGAATAAAATAATTCATCAAAATTGCATTAATTTTAACATTTTTCAAATCATAAATTTTAATTTTTCTATTTATTGGATAAATATTGTGTCAGTATTGTTTAAACATATATTGTAATTATTTTTCCACTAAATATTAAAAATTAATTAACATAAAAAACATTTATTTAATATTTTAAAAAAATAATTTGACCATAACTTATTCAATTTTTATCCTTATGTAAAAATTTTAGAGATATTAAAGTCAAGAGAGTTTCATTTTTGAATTTTCTTTACTTAAAATGATCTAAATGTAATAATCAAGGGAAAATTAAAAAAAATTCCATATATTGAAATTTTGATTGAATAAGGTCACATTTATCCTATAAAATTTAATTAAGGTAAGTGTTGTGTTGATTTTTAGACCTTACTTCATTGCTTTAACACTACTTTACCAATTTTTCCCTTATCGAGGAGACACATAATTACAACAGTCACTATTCAGATTGAAAAAAATAAAAGGTATATATTTAATAAATTTTTACCTTCTAATTAAAAATATGGAATCCATTTTTCAAGGTTCAATTTATATAAGTGAAAGAAATTATTTTAAGATAAAAAAACAAAAACCAATAAAAACCAATTTTTCAGAAACATGCATTTCTTAACTATAAAAATGTTTTTATACAAAATTTTTTTTATTCAAATTAACTTAATTGGATTATTAATAATTTAAGAGAGATAATTTAATTTTAAACCATATTAAAACAAATTTAAACTTTGTAAATGTTACAAAAATATAGTTTCAATAAAAATTAGTATTTTTCATTATTCATTAAAAAATATAGCATCTTAGAAAATTATAAAAAAAAATCCTAAGATAATTTTGACATGATAAATTAAAAAAGATACCATTTTGATAATATCTGTTTTCAAAAAATTCTATATATTAATTATAATATTCTCTCAAAAAATGCTATAAAACAAATTTTTGTTAAACACTTATTTTTGATGAATAAAATGACTATGAAAAAATTGGGTGCTTATTTACTGAGAATTAATAAATATTTTTTACTGATTTGGGACTATATATATTTTTCATAATATGCTTAATCCTATTTATTCCCTCTAGTTCAATGACCAATTTATAATAGTCATATTTATATAATAAAATTTGGTGGTTTATTTAAGCTCGATGTTTATTTTCTTGTATGCTATCTAATATAGAGTTATTTTAAAAATATCATGGTGTTACAGTGTTAATATAATTACATTTAGTGTTTTTAAGAATACAATACATGAATAATGAAATAAAACATTTATAATAATTTAAATTTTTAATCAATTTTTTGAAATACTGAAGATTGATTCTTTCAAATTTTATTGTAAAGGTTGGTAATTTATTTTACTTCCTTGTTTAATAGTTTTTTAACATGTTGATAGATAAATGGAATTCCCTAGGTGGATTCTAGATATTATTCTTCTAAATTGGGGTAATTTTATATCACTTCATGATCTATTATTACTTGACAGATAATAAGAAAGTGAAGTGTCTATAATATATATAAGAACCCTTTTAACTAATATAAATGACTTAATTGAAGGACTCCATGGGAAATTAATCATTGAAGTAAAAAATGAAATAACTTAGTTAATAATGGTGTAAATATAAAATATTTTAATTCTATTTTCTCATCCAAATTTTTCCCAGAAATAAACAACATGTATATATAAGAACATATGATTGATTTTATTTATTCCATGATAAATAAAAACTTAAAAATAATTTTTTTGATACATATTAGGTGAAAAAATTCACTATAGACTCAAAAATATAGTTGGCCCCATATATGAGAAAGACACCTAACTATAGTTAAATAAAATTTCATGATTAAAAAATTTATCATCAATATGAGGGATTGATTCTTGTTCTTACAATGAATGATTTTTTTTGTAAAAGATCAAAAGAAGTAGTTGTTGAAGGTTCTTAAATCCAGGGAACAAGATAATAATGTAGTATTGAGGATATACATGGTATCACAAATATAATATGACATAATTATGTACCATTGAAGGTTCTTTGTAAAAAAATTAGGGCCTTGAAGAGTTTTTTAAGTTCTTTAATGAAGGATCTCATCTGAAGAAGTAATAAAATTCATTGAAATTAGTATCATATATCCTATCTCTGATAGTGAGTAGGTGAGACAATTGCATGTATTTATAAATAAGGGAAGGTTTATTATAATTATTAATTAAAATAGCGTGTCAGTCTATTATTAGAGAATAATAATATGAAGAGTAAGTATGAACTATAATAATTTTAATGATACAAGGATGAAAAATCACTTCACATTACCATTTTTTGGGAACATTTTAGAATTCATATTAAGAAATGAATATTACTATTTCATTGATAAATATTTGGGTTATAATAAAATTTTAATTTCCATTAATGATTAAAGTAAGAAATATTTTACATATCAATATGGGTTTGTTATATACCATCACACATATATTGCAATATAAAATACCCCAATGAATTTTCAAAGGATTATAACATATATATTTTACATTATCATAAATGTGGTCTTTGATTTTTCATTGATAAACTCTAATTTTATAAAATATCATTATATGATTTCATAAATAACATGTAAATGGTAATTAAATAGTTTTATATAAAATTTATAGTAATTTATTGGGGGAATTTTTAATTTATGGTGACAAAATACATCATTCTTGTATATTAGACATCTAAATAATGAGTAAAATATGATTCAATTAAGGTGAATAAGGAGCTATCATATGCTACATAAATATGTGATTTATAGAGTATTGTAGTATATTTGTGTTTTTATAGAATATTTGTGAATTATTTTCCTTAAATTTATCTACCTCTCAGACACTTATTTGCATTCAATTTTCTATTCTCATTAATAAATCATGAAATTAAATATTTTTTAATAAAAAAAGAATTTATAACCCATTTTGATCATGATTATATATAATTTAGAATCACCCATTGAGATTATCTTTGATGTTAGTGATTATGTGGTTGGATATTCCCTTGGACAAATAATTTACATAATTTTTAAGAATATTTATTATACTTGATAATACATGAAAAATAAATTATTTAATTACACTACATTAGATAAGGAATTAATTAAGGAAGTTTTTTATTTTGTTAAATTTATGTTATACCTTATTCTCACAAAGGAAGTTATCTATATCAACCATTATACAACTAAATAATTATCTAGTAATAAGGATGATGAATCAAAATCGATTCAATGGAAACATATATTTTAAGAGTTTAAAATTGAGATCACATATAAGAAAGGCTTTGTAAATTTTGTTACTAAAAATATAAAATATTAAAGTTTCCATATTTATATTAATAAATTAAAATCTATGTTGATAATAAGTTACCTGAAAAATAAACATTCAAAGTTTATTTACTTTATAATTTAGGTTTTTTGACTTGTTTTATTGGTTAGAAATATGATAACCTTAACAGTTTTTTACATCACAATAGAGGAAATAATTTTTACCATAGGCACAAAAATATTTCCAAGATGATCATATTATTTTAAAAAATGATGGATGTACTGTTATATAAGGATGTGAGATAAAGTCATACATAATAAGTGGGTGGGAAATTTTTTATTCCTCACCCACCTAAAGACAATATCTTTCAGATGGGACAATGATTAGAATATTATAGAGTGGATCCTTTGAGAATACTCTCCAAAAATAATATAGGAACCATATAGTTGTCGGTGATTAATAACAATGTACTAGAAATATTTGAAGTTAGAAAACATACTCAATACCTTATTATTGAATTAATTTTTTTTTCATATGGGGTATTAGTATTTTATACCTCTTTTTAAACTCATTAATAAACTCATAAATCCTTGTGTTCATGGATTAAATTTGAAAGTTAGTGAATGTTGATGAAATAATTTATAAAACCAAAAATAGAGTCACAAATTACTTGAAGAATAATCTATTTTTATTTCTTTAGGGTACCCAAATTACTCATTAATGATCAAAACACTCAGTTTAACAATAATTTTTTAAGTATTACTAGAGATTTATAGATTTTTATATAATAAAAATACCATGTATCATAGTCAAAATAGATAACACACTTAATTGTATAATTTTGTGTTAAATAAATTATTGAGAAGATAAGGATCTCAATTAGAAAATATTAATAAAATAATCTTGATGAAACTCTTTACTTATGAAGGTTATATTACAAATACTAAAAGATATAGCACCATTGATTTTGGTTTGTGGTAAACCATGTCACTTACTGATGGTTCTAGAGAATCAGCTTAATTAAGTGTATAAATCTTTGAGTTTTGATGTGAAGACTATTTGGAGGAGAATGTTACTATAACAATATGAATTAGAGGAGATTCAAATGGATACATATAAGAATAATAATATTTACAAGGAAATGATAAAGTAATGACATGACTAAGCTATTAACAAGAGTTAATATCATATTGGAGATACAATACTACTGTTTAACTCTTGATTAAATTTGTTTTTAGAAAAATTGATTCCATAGTAGTGAGAACTGTCTTTCATCACGTGGATATTTTCACATGGAGTTATAAATAATTTAACGATCATTTTATTTTTAATAGAAAAATATTAGAGACCAACCAAGATCTATCATTTAGGGGATGAATAAAATATATATAGTTTCATTTATGTAATAAATGGTTTGTCTAGAAATATAATTTTAATAAATCTCTTATTGGGAGGAAATAAAAGTATGTTTCCTAAAAAATTAAAAATTATATTTTAATATTTTTAGATTGATCATGATAATATTTTACATTGATTTATATTTTAAGAGATTATTCTTGGTAGAATGGATCCATGTTGTAAACCATTGTTACCATATATAGAAAATTAAACCTTTACAGATTCATGATATACTAGTGAATAAACATTAGTGTCTATGAAGGAGATTCAAATAAGTGAGATGATTTTTTTTAAATAAGAGACCAAAAATCATGGTATGGAGGACTTGAGAATGTTTTGAGTATTTTATCCCAAACCAACCACTCGTATACCCTATATAACCAGTACATACCTAATTAATCTTACAATACCCCATTTTAGCTTTAATTAGACAAAATACTATACTAATTTTATACCTTAACATGTTTTTTCCTACTTTCTTAGCCTCTGAAACTTAATTTTTTGATAGTTAACTAACCCCAATAGATGAATGCCTCCAAATTATTCTTTGTAATTGTAATAAACCACATAATTGGGTATCAATTAAAGCATAGTAAAATTAGAATCTAATTTATTTGGGGATATGTGGTATTTTTAATTTGATATTTTAATGGAAAATATGGTGATCAAGTATTTTAAGGACGATGTTTTTCCATGTGTTTGGATGTTTTCATAGAAATTTAAAAGTGACAGTTAAAGAGATAAAATAAGAAGCATTACTTAAAATAATAATAGATACCACTAGGTACCTAGTGGTGGTATAAAATGAACTTACAATAAATTTGTAGTGTAGAAATTATGTTATACCACATTAATTACTTGATCATAGTTTACCATGTACCTAGTGGAATGATGAGGGAGAGGAAACTAGTAATATAAATGTAATCCATGTTGTATATTTAATTTAATTTATTTAATAATTGAAATTGAAAAAATGTTCCTTAACCATTATTAAATATTAGATGATAAAAACAACACATGATTTTTTTCTTATCATTTATTAAATAATTGATGTGAAAAAATGATTTATAATGTTTATTTTATTATAAAATTTCATTATATATCCTTGAAAAAAAATTAAATTATCATTCTTCCCATCATATGAAACCCTCTACTTGAAACATGAGAACGTAACTTGGATTCTCTATCTCTTATTCTAGTTACCGTATATCTCCCCCTCCTTAATATAAATTTTTGGCCCCCCCCTCATCATTATCACCCCCACTCCATGACCATTCCACCACCTCTCCTTCCCTATATTAGTAATTTTAATTATTCCATTATTATGTTTATTATTTTTACAATTTTTTTATTGGGATCATATATTTGTTATAGAAATAAAAAGTCATTGTTTTTTAAACTCCCAAATTTATTATAAGTATACATTTTTAAAGTGTCTATTTTCTAGATATATATAAAGTAATACTTATAGTTATTTTTTTCTAAAAAATATATATTTTCATAGTTTATTTCAATTAAATATTACAAAAATATTTCATAATATATTTATAATTTGTTTTTAATAAGTTAATGGATAATAATTAAATAAATAAATAATGAATAATGGATGAATATTAGAAAAGGGTTGATGATTTTTTTTGGAAATTGATAAATGGAATATTGAAAATGAAGACATGTTTTATTGTCTATGTTTAAAGTGTATAAATATCATAAAATTAAGCTCGAAGGTAATTGAAGATCATTTAATTTTCCATGGTTTTAATCTGAGTTATAATAGAAGAAATTGGTATGGTACAATAACATAAAATTTAAGATCCAATGAGGATGATTATGTTTTTTTATATAGAGCATCATATTATATTGATAAATTAATTCATATTATATGATCTGGAACCTTCAAGAAAATAGATTGTTGAATGATTGTATAGTGATCTTGAAAAATAATTATACCCAAGTTATAATAAATTCATAGTTTAATTTGAAATGTTATGATTGGTTAACCTGTAAATGAGAAATGGTTTGATCAATAAGAGTTTCCCAATTTTTCTTAAACTTTTCTAAGAAATACTTCCAAAGGAAATTAATATCCAAATTAAAATTATGATTCTAAAAAAATATTATATCTGATGGTTCTAAGGAATAAGAATATAATTTCTTTTCAAAATGGGTGTTTGTTTATTAGAAATAAATATGAAGGGTTTTTAAAATTTCTTAATTTTGGGAAATCTTTTTAAAAAATGAATGGAAAATTTAATTTTGATTTATCTCCTAGGCTACATACTAGACTTCATACTAATGAAATTTGGTATCATCTAAAAATTATTCATCTTATGTGATTATTTTTAAATTCAAATGATATTAGTGGATTATATGGAATTTTTATGAGTAAATATCTGATGAAAAAATATATCACCATAAATATTTACCAAAGGGGAATTAATAATTTTTTTTATTAATTTTTGAAATTGTGTTTAATATCCTAAATTGATTCTATTAATAGAAATAATGAATCTATATCAAAGCCTGAGTAGCCAACATATTTTATTGGTAGCCATGTTTGTATATTATAACTACTCTCTATATATTTGTATGAAGTGAAACTATGTTATATTGATATTGATGATTTTAAAACCAAAGAAACCTATATATGATTTTGATATTTTCTTATCACCACTGATTGAATATTTGAAAATATTTAATGAGGAGGGTGTTAAAGGGTTTTACGTATAAAAATAAATTATTACCTTCTATGTGTTATGATAATTTTAACTATAAATAAATTACTATAATGTTAATAACTTTTGGGTTTCAGTTTTTGAAAAATTGACTTTATATAGCCAATAATAGTACGGGATAAAGATAGTTTACAAGTGAAATCACATATTTTCATGAATAGATCACCCTTATTAAATATTTGAAATGGAATTTAATGATTTATAAAAATTTCATTTTCTCATAACCTTTGTGAACCGATGAATATTATGATAAGGTGAAACCAATTTTTTATTTGTTTAGGAATAGAAAAAGATCAAGTAATTATTGAAATATATGGAATAAATGATTCGTTTTATTTAATATAACATGTTATATATTTATCAAGGTAAAATATAAAATTGACATTTTATATATTTTTAAAAATATATGTGAGAGTTTGATTCAAACATTTTTATATATAAAAAGTAAGACTAAAGAGAGAATTAATACATGAATTATCTTATTATATATGGAAATTATTATGTTGTTAGATCCTAGAATAAAATGAGAAATATCATGCTTAACTCCTACTTATCATATGTTATCTAAGAGGAAAAATTATTTTTTTGTTACATAAATGGTATTAAAGTACACAATTGTTTTTCTTAAAATTTTAAAAATTTTAGGCCATTAAATAATTTCTAGTAAATAGTATTTAAATATCATCATTATAATGTTTTGAAACAACAAATAATAATATTTTCACTACATGCAATACTAATATTGTGTGTTTATAAGACTATCATCAAGTTATGTTACTTTTTCAATTCTATTTTTGTAAAATTCATGGATCCAAATAACTTAAATATGTTGTGGAAAGAATCTGTAATTATAATTTTTTAACTAGATATTTATTTTCCACCATTATTTATGTTATAATGATATATATAATGATTCATTTTATGTTAGAGATAAAGTTATGTACACCGTTATATTTATATTATATATATCCATTTAAATGATATATAAATTTTTAAGGGATATGCTAAAAATCTACATCAACTAGAGACTTATATTATTCAAAAAATATATAACTAAATCAGTGGTTTAATTCTATACTAATTACTTGTTTGAATTTAAGCACATCATTATCCTTATGTCTCACCACGTGGGAGTCAACAGCTGAGGTAAGAATATTTTCATCTAAAATGTAAAGTGAAGAGTATATGATTAAATAGTGTAGGCACATTTATATATTTTATACAATAAAAACAATGGTCACTGATATATAACATATCATATTTATATATTAAACAAATCTTAGCCAAATAAAAATGATATATGGTTGATGTATAAGTATAAAAACATTTGTTTTATTTTTAAGGAGGACTTCAATACTTATTAATCAATATTTGGAACTTTATAAGGGTTATCTAGGGGACAATGTTTTAATATTTTTTTTAAATGTTTGGGGCCTAAGCCTCATTTTATTATGAAATCAAAGTAAAGACCTCTTTTAACTGGGTATAGGGAGATCCATTACAAAGCCCAAAGGCCCAGTGGGCTTGTAGCCCATTATGTAGCCCGTAGGCCAAATTTTTTGGCCAAATGACCATTCTGTTAAATTAATTTCTATATATTTTATATTAAAATCAAAACATGAAAAGTAATTTTAATAATTATGGAATAGTGATCATTTTTTAAGAAATACATTTTTCGAGTGTAAAAGATAAAAATCCATATTTTACATCAATTACATATTTTTAAGTTTTTAAATATATAATGGAAATTAATTACAATAAATTTCAATGACAAATGTTTATGTGCAGTATGGTTAAAAGTAAAAGTGGTGTAAAACATGGTGATTTTTTATTTACACTTATTTATTTAAATTTATTTTGTTTAAAATGACCCATTTATTTTGGAGACACAAACAAAATACATTTTATAAGTTGTTTACCCATCAAAAATATTCTTGGGAGATAATTATGATGATAATGTTGCAGAATATTTTCAAATTCCTCTATTTAATACATTATTACTATAGGATAATGATTATAATGACATAAACATGGTCCTTGTGTAAAAAATAATCATATTTAATGGATATGTTTCGTGAACTAGCCCGTATACACAGGTACACTAATAACATTGCCGGTTTTGACATAGCCAAAATAACATTCATTATCTACATGGGTTGGTGATTAGCACCCAAAATCATATAAGAATAAAGAGGGGAAAAGTTTTACCAAAAAACATCATATGATAAATTACACAAGTTGGTATGTCAACAGTCCACAATGAGAAATTACAAGTATAATCAAATTAGAAAAATAATTCCAAAAAAATACATCATCAAGGACACAATATATATTATGAAAAAAAAGATCATAAATACCATATAATAGGTGGATCACATATCTATTGGTCACTTCCAACATAATGGGTCCTAAGGATCAAGAAAATCCACATCCTCCATGTTGATATTTTACTTTACATGGACCTGAAAAATGATAATCCATAGATGCATGAAGGAAAAGGTTGGGTGTGAGATATAAATCCCAGTAGAGTCTCACCAAGTGTTCTATAAAAAATTACATAAAAATGCAGCCTTTTATGCTTCCAATTTAAATAAAACCTAGAATGGAATGGAATTTACATATATTTAACAAAACATGATTTCAAATAAAAAATATGGAAGACATATCCCAACAATATTAAATGAAAATTTTATATAAAAAGTTGTATAAAATAGTTTGAATTAATAAAATATATCCTAATCAATGGAATATAATAATTAAATAAAAACATCTCATAACACTATGTAATAAGTCATGTGGTACATTATTCTCTAGTAAAAGTACACTCACACATCTCAACCATCATCACAACTCAAGATAGGTGTTTACTCTCGAACCAACACCACATTAGAGGAGACCATTAAGGGAAATCATGCCTAACTTGGTTTAGTTAGTGTTTTCATCATAATCCCATTGATAGGGAGTAATATTCCTATCATGCTTGTACCAATTACCACACACTACCTAGGATCACTTTTTATTCAATTAATCAATCAATAAATATATTCAAAAATCATTGATTTCAAATCATTTCATTAATCACAGTCCAACTGCCTAAATTTTTAGTTTTCAATGTGCATTTTATTTTTAAAACCAAGTCATATCTTTTCATCAAATCCCTTACATTTAAAATCATATTTAAATTTAATCCAATTTTTTCTTGGATGTACATTCAATCATTTCCTCAAATCATGTTTTATATAAAGCCATCACTTTCTCAAATTCATCCAATTATTTCAATTCCATTATAACTGGGGGGTTTTCAGAATTTCAACGCACTTTTAAAATAAAACATAAAATCATCTCAAATCCATGTTTTAAAATAATTTGAAAACTAATTCCAAATATATCAATAAATATAGTGTTTAAATTATCGGGAAAATAATCATGTTACCACCAAACATTAATCAGGAGATCAAATAATCAACACAACAACATCAAAAGGATCTGCGAATAAATAATGAAGGTGTAGAAGATCAAAGAATAAAACCTATAATACATATCCATTAATATGGGTATTATATCCATCAAAAACATGATGATATATTACTCTCTAAATTTTAGTGAAGAAGAATATTGGTGGAAGCCACATGAGATGAGATTCACTTACTGAAAGAAGATCCAATGAGATTACTAGCACTTGGATTTGAAAATAAAAGGGCTTGATGAGTCAATTTCATCTATTTAGTGTCTTCAAAAAGCATGTAACTAGATTAGGGATGAATGGGGGTTATTAGGGGTTAATTTTACGGGTGCTTAGTTTTTAAAAAACATTTAGTAAAACTAAAAACTGCACACAAAATTTTCTAGAGAGGCCACACGGTTAGTAGTAACCATTCACCTTAATTGTGCACCCCTACTGGAATCCTATATGGGGTGCATGACTTTTATAGATGCATAATTTTACCAAGTTCCAACTTTTCAAACCCTAAATCTCCAATGTTTCTTGTTTTTTAGGGGAAGTCACACATTTTAGAAAAACTGTGTGACACCCTCAATTCCTTCAAAACATGTTTCATGGTTTTCTATACCAAAGTGCATGATTTTACCTAACCATGAACCCACTATGCAATGATACATTGGATTCCATATTTTTTAAAATTTCACTCAAAACACCCTAAGATAATATATATCCAAAGGTGAAACAAAATTAGGTTCATGAAGTACATTAAATAAGGTAATATGATATTATAACCACACTTCCTTAAAGACATCCAGTCCTTAGAAATCCTATCAAGAAAGATCCATGTCATAGAGATAAGGCCACTGATCCATCATCAATACATCATGATCACAAGTCTCATGTTAATCAAAATGATTTTTTGTTATCACTTGAACCAAAGTTATCATCTTCCCATGAAGGACCTTTGTCTCAAAATATACAATCATGACTAGATACTTAGTCATAGATAAATCAGGTTCAATATCAAGATCTTACCTAATCAAGATATTAGATGGGACTGAAAGATACATTTGAACATGTGATAAAAAAACATGTTTTGGATAAATTTAGGCTATGACAAAAGTTCCAAAAAGCAAGACACTTTCTCCACCCGCTCAATTATATCAAAAGGACCCAAAAACTCAGTGAAAGGTTTTCTTGTTCCCCAATATGTCGATGAAAAAACCAAATTGAAACTATCAAGAACACCTGGTCACTAACTAAAAACCCTAATGGTGAATGATGATGATAAACATTAGATTTATGTTAGATTTTTTCCATTACCATCTATGAAGAATCAACTAAATCACCATTATCGTATCATAGACCACATTTATTCCAACCAAGGAAGCTCCACCAATATTCAAACAACACAACAGATAATTACACATCCATTCATAAAAGGCCTCAAAAGGATCCATCTAGATAGTGGAATGGTAACTATTTTTTTTAAAATGTTAAGGCCGAAGCCTCAATTTATTATTTAAAGCAAAGAAATATTTAGACTGGGTAGAGGGAGACCCATTACATAGCCCGAAGGCCCAAGACCAAGTGGCCTGAATACAATGCTTGAAAGCCCAATTTCTTGGCCCAAAGGAGCCCTTGGTGAAGAGTACTGCTATAGTACCCACGTTGCTACAGTACCTGCTATAGTACAGCCACCACTATAGTGCCTGCTTCAGTCCCTCCACCGCTACAGTGCCGCCACTGCTACAATTCCACCGCTGCTATAGTACTTCTACAGTTCCCTACTACAGTATTACTATAGTAACCCCAGAAATTTTCTCCTACCCGGATTTGATCCTGGGTCTTTGTGGAATGGTAACTATTATTATAAGTAAACTCAACCATTCCAAAATGGTTATCCCAAACTCCACCAAAGTTTAAAATGTAAGCATATATCATGTCATCAAGAATCTATATATTCTTTTCCATATTTCCATTTTTTACTAATGATTTACTATAATCAAATGAACCATAGATTCCATTTCCACATGGAGGCCTATCCAAAATAAATAATTAAAATGGGGATCCCTATCGGAGACTATAATATATGGGTCTCCATGTAATCTAGTGATATCTTTCACATAGATACTTACAAAGTCCTCAACATTGATTATATCAATAAATTGTATAAATTGAGCCAATTTGGTATCCAATATATCAAAACCCATACCACATTCTTATTCTAAGGTTAAAATAGAAACCAAACCATGAAATCCATATAAATTTTGGACCACTTCCAATTTGGAACTAGATGTATAAGATGAAAAACCAAATGTCTTTAGTTCATAGACTTTACCTATTGGAAATTATAACATTAAGAAACAATGTCAATGATTTCTCATATCATACTCGACCACCAAAATAATCACTGAATGTAAGAAAATAACTTTGTGGTTATATTATTCACTACCCACTAGTAATTATTACAATACCCCATAACAAAATTTATCACATGAAAAGGAAAAAAATTCTAGTTATAGAAACATATTACACCCTAAAAGGAAAAGTAACACTTACCAATGGTGTTCCCATAATCAAGAGAGTCCCTAATTCCATGTAATTTATCATCAAAACATTATTCGTAAAGAATTTTCTTGAGAAATATAGAGGTCAAATGAATTTTTTTCAAAAAAAAACCATAGTCACATCCTCTCAGAATCTCAAATGAAACCGAGCCATGAGAGCCCTCAAATTCTACTCTACTAATGATTCATTCATAATATGGGTCCGAATTTTCATTTTCAATGAATCAACGATAACATTTTCCATACTAGGTGTGTAGGAAATGTTGAAATCAAAGGAATGTAGATACTCCATCCAATGCTTCTGTCAGAGGTTCAAATATTTTTTAGATAAGATAAAACTCAAGATTTTATGGTTAGAATAAATGGTAAAACATTATCCAAAAAGTTAATTCCACCAATTATTGATAGCATGCATCATGACTGTGAGTTCAATATCATGGGCAATTTTATTCTTCTCATGTGGCCTATTCTGTCTGGAACCATAGGCTTCAACATGAGGACACTGAATAAGGATACAACCCAAAACAAAACTTGATGCATAAAAAAGACCATATATCCCGAACCATCCTATATAATATTCAAAACTAGCTTAGAATTAAAAATATGTTTTATCTCTTCAAAAGGACTCTTACATTTCTCATACTATTACAACTTCTATCTCTTTCAGGTGAGAGCAACCTTTAAAGAATAAAACTTCGAGAAATATTTAACAATCCTACGGTAGTACCCAACCAAACCGAAGAAGCTCAGAATCTAAAAACTATTAATTTTTTATCCCATGTAATAATAGTGTTCACCTTCTCATGGTCAACTAAAATACCATGTTCCAAGACTATACATCCCAAGAAATTCACTTCTTGAATTATATATTGTACTTTGAGATCTCCATGTAATGTGAGTGGTTTCTCAAGATTTCCGTAACTGCTCTCCAATATCGCACATGATCTACCTTAGACATAGAGAAAACCAAGATTTAATCAAGAAAGACTATCATAAATGAATTTATGTACTCATGAAATATCCTATTAATAAATTCTATAAAAATTGTAGGAGTACAAACAAAATGGTATAACAAGATAATAAAAATGGAAAAATATTAAACTGGAAGAAAATCATTGGGACATCAGATTCCTTAATTATGAACTAGTGATAACCATATTGAAGATAAGACTTCAAGAACCACTTCACCCATTTCAAATAGTTAAATAGATAATCAATATATGACAATAAATACTTGTTCTTTATTATAACTCGATTGGGTTTCTTGTAATCAAGACCTAGGAAAAGTGTACTATCATCTTTCTTCAAAAAGAGAATAGGTTCTTCAAATAGTGACACACTAGGGCATATACAACCTTTCTCTAAAAGATCATCCAACCAATATTTCAATACTTTCAATTCAACTAGTTCCATATGGTAAGAAGTAATAGACATTGTATGGGAACCAGATAATAAATAAATAGATAACTCTATCTCTCTCACTAGTGGAAAAGAAAATAAATTAGAAGGAAACATGTTTGGAAACATGATGAAAAATGGATGGAGGTTATCTCTCAAATAATATCACTCCAATAAAAAACAAAACATTTATATTACTATTAACAACTCAAAAAACTGTGGTCAGACTCTACTCAACATCGGTTCCCATTCTCCATGACAAACATAGAATACCCCACTAGACACAGTAAATGAAACCTTCAAAATATAGAAATAAATTTTGGTCTTATGAGAAATCATCAAATCCATTCCCAAAATTAAATCTTTAGGTTTTATTTAGAGATCCAGAAAATCCCATGTAATCTAAATCTCTAATAGAGAGAAAATGCAATAGGGACAATAGAGACCCTAATCTCTCTTCATTGTTATGGGCGTAGTAATATCCATTACATAATAAAAAACCTATATTTAAATATTTAAAAGGATCATGATATTCATTAATATAAAAAAGTTATATGCACCAATATCGAATAAATTAGTCATTAAAGATGAATATATTTTGATGGTACCACTCACAGTCATAGGACCCATGTCAGCTTCCTCTAGAGACTCTTCCACTATGAAAAGAAGCTTCATTATAGATTCCTATGTCTTGAACCCCTTAATTCTTGAAGAATATTATTGCACCATAGTAACTTTTTTTATTTATGTGATTATGACACTGTGAAGTGAAGAAAAGATATGGAAGAACTTCAATAAGTGACCTGAGTGACCACATGAACGAAATATATTGGGTGCCTATTTTAAAACATGTTTTTAAATGCCCAACATTTGCATACTAGAAGCAAGTCAAAGGGAAATCACAAGGAACATCAAGATGTATATATGATTACTACTATTGATACCCCCATGAGACTCATCATGATTTTTGTTTCCTTTAAAGTAACTCATAAAACTACCATTGAGAGAAAATGGAACTCCCTTGAACCATAACTTACCAACCTAGTCAAGGTTATTTTTCAATGATCTATCCAGCACATCTACATAAGAAGAGGTTTTCATCATGGAAAACTAGGATCGAATATGAAATCAAAGAACCATATCCAACCCTCAAGACTTTAATTTCCTATTTTTCACCACTCGGGAAAAAACTAAACATGCTTAACAAAATGGTTGGTATACTATAGTACAACATGTAAACCTATTGAAGGCTAAGAAACTCCAATTATTTCACCAAGATCATTGAATATATATATAAATTATTAGTAAAAATAACTCTAAAGTCTTTCCACTCTAATAAATCGTGATTATTCTCCATCACTATCGAATCCTGCCACATCTTGATTGGTCCTTCAAGCTTGAAGTTATTAGACTTCACATTAATAACATCTAAAATTTCCTAGATCTCAAAAAGAAGATATATGTTTTCAACCATTTTCCCACCCTATAAAATATCATTTGAGACTTATAAAGATGGTTGTTTTTAGAAAAGAAACTATTGAGCAAGATATCTTGATTTATCACTTTTAGGTTCTACAAGTATAGACTGATTAGGAATGGGTTCATGTACTAGTCCCAAATCATTGAAATTAAATTTCACTATCTCAACAATATTCTATTCCACAATATTATTTTTCTAATGTGGTTCATATATAGCTTCATTAAATGGCATATTAAAAAATCTTCTTAGAGGTATGATGCTACACAACACATTAATAGACAACACTGAAACCACTAAAAGGATACTCAGATCGAAAACTCAAATAATAGACATATGAAAATCACTTCTTTTAAGAAAGTAAAACATTGATATTTTTCAAGATACTCAGATCATAAGAAGTGGAAAAGACTGGAATCAGATCTAAAAATTCATCAATTACACTTTTCCCAATCTCCCATTTTGACTTAAGGCTCATTATGATGAGATATCTCAAGGAACTCACTTGTAACTACCTCATAATATAATAAATACCACCACATATATACAAGGACAAATTAAATGACATACCGACTTCATGGAAATATGCACAACCCCTAATTTTGATACCACATTTTCAAGAAAAAACCTAGATACTCTGGTACATTGATGCATGAGTTAGTCTTAACCTAGCATAAAGGGTGTTATTGATCCCCATGGGTTGGTGAGTATCACCTAGAATTATTTGAGAATAAATAAGGAACAATTTTTTTCCACAGAATAATGAAAAAATAAATGATACTAGTTGATATATCAACACTTATCAAGGATAATGTATCATCATAATCAAATAGGTAAAACAATTCCCAAACAATACATCATTAAAGAAATAACATCTGTAAAATGAATTCAGACATCCCCTGTAACTGGTGGATCACATCTGTACTACATCAGGCCCTAAGGATTAAGAAAATACACAACATATAATTGGAACTCTCCCTTTAGTTGAACATTGAATAAAATAATCCACAAACAACTAAAGAAAAAGGTGGTTTGAGCTATAAATCCTAATAGGGTCTTACCATGTGTTTCATAAGAAATTCTATAAGAATTAAACCATTTATGATTTCAATTTAGATAAAACAAATAATTTCATGAAATTTATATATTTCAAGTAAAAATTTCTTTAAAACCAAAAAGATGGAAGATATATCAAAATATGATTAAATTAACATTTTATATAATACATTTATATAAAATAGTAGGCATTAATAAATAATTTTATAATCAATGGTATATAATAATCAAATCAAAAAATATCATAACACCATATAATAAGCCTTTTGATATGTTACTTTCAATCAACATGATCACATACCAAAAATCATCATGGATCATGATTAGTGTGAACAATGAAATCAAAACCCTATAAGGGGAGCTTATTATGGGAAATCATATCAAGATTGGGTTATCTAGTGTTTTCAAGTTCAATCCATTACTATGGATTCAGAGTCCTAACATTCTCTACACAATTGCCACTAACTACCCATGCTCACTTGTGATTTAATCAATCAGTCTTTGGTAAAGTAATTAATTTCAAATCATTTCTTCAACCATAGTTTTTACCCAAATTTATGTTTTCAACATGACTTTTTCATTTCAATACTAAATAATATATTTTTATCAAATACATGAAATTTAAAATAATCATTAAATTTAATAAAATTTTCTCAAGAATCAAAATTCAATCATTTCATAAAATCAAGTTTCAAATAAAGCCATCACTATCTAAAAATCATCTAATAATTTCGATTCCATTGAAATAAAGGGTTTTTTTCACAATTTTTATTCCCCTTTTAAATCAAACTTCAAATCATCTTATATATGGGGTTTTAAATAAATTAAAAAACCATTCCAAACCAATCATAAAATTTTGGGTTTCAATTCTAGGGAAATTATTTATGGAGAAACCAACCATTAATAAATAGATAAAGAGATCAAATGATCAAAAAAACACCCATAACATGATCCTCCAAAGAAGAAGTAATGTGCGTGAGATCAAGGAACCAAACCAAGAATCATGATGCATTAAAATGGAGATTATATCCATCAACAACATAGTGATCTGTTAATCTATAAAGAGTATAGAAGAATAAGATAGTGAGAAAACACATGACATGCGATTCAATTTTTAGAAGAAGATTATACATGACCCCTGACACATATATTTTCTTAGAGAAGAGGTTGAAGGTGTTAATTTCACCTATTGGGAGCCTTCAAGGACATTGGAATCTAATTAGGGTTGAATGTTGGTGATTAAAGTTTAATATAAGGGTCCTAGTATTTCAAAATAATTATAAGGGTAATTAAAAACAACACAAACAGTTTTTTGGAGAGGAAACATGGTCAGTAGTAATTGTGTTCCTAAACCATATGCCCCTACTAGATTTCTGGGTGGGGTGCATGGTTTGGACGCACTGTTAGTTTAACCATGCAGTAAAAATGAGAATCATCATTTTATAAGTTTATATAGTTTGGAAGGTTAGATGTATGGTTTGGAAAAACCATATGCCAACCTTGAAACACCCTCCAGACCTATACAACATGTCACACTATTCTCTTTGAAAGACTGAATGGTTTTCCGTAACTATGTGATAAACATGATTTGCCCTGTTGGATTCCATGAAATTAAAATGTTCACCCAAAACACCCCAAGAAAATACCCAACCAAAGGGGAAACAAAATAAAGTTCAATAAGTACAAAAAATATAGTAACATGATGTTACAATATGGGAAAAAATCATTAACCTCTTTATAATTTAGGTAAATATATATGATTTTTATTTTCTTTAATTAAGATTACACTTGTAGAAAAACATTAATGTTTTTAGTTTAATGTTTATATCTATATATTTCTACATATTATTCCATATTTAAAATAATTTAAAATTTATAGTTTTAAAGTATATATATATTAAGAGTCTAGAAGTCTATTTTTTTCCACTACTAATTAATTATATTACGGTTTATTGCTGAAAGGAAAAGGTGAATTGATTTAAAATTTTTTAATCTATATTTATCTAAAAATTATGTTACTAAATTATCTGAATGATGAAAAAACTATAAAATTCATTTCGGTATAAAAGTACATTTCTTAGCTTAGATATAAAATGAATATTTTTATTATGAAATAACTATCAATATATAACACTAATTAAACAGGTTTATGTATTTTTATGACTATATATTTATTATTCATTATTATTTCTTAATATATATTTTATAATTTTTTTTGGATTAGTGAAGATTGAATCAATATATATTTGAAATATATGAGTCATTATAGAGAAGAATCAATTATGATAAAAAAGGATGGTTTCACTAAATTCCTCTCCTGCTTTATTATACTACATGGTGATTGAAAAAGATAAATATTTCACCTGGTATCATAATAAAACTATAATTGAATGGAGTAAAACTAGTATATTTATGAGTTAAAATTGATTACTCTATCACATAACCAGTTTAGTTTTTCATGCAGTAAATATATATTTATTTTTTTATAAAAAATTAATATTTTTACAATTTGTTTTTGGGACATCCTAACCCAAGTTCCACACACCATTTCCCCGAGATGGCTGGTCACATGACCTCAAGCACACCTCCCTGTACGCCAGAGGCTGCTGACCAGTAGTGAGAGTCTGATAAGTCGATCATGGGGAGACTATACCCTCTTTTATCATATTAGTACACTAGCAGAAATAACAAACAATACCTGAACCATATATAACCATGAAAAATACCAACACCTCTATATAATCAATGTTGGAAAATACAATATAAAAATAAAGAATAAGAAATTCCATTCTAATGTAAGTTTCAGTTTTCTAAAATAAATAATGAAAATCAAGACACTGAAGACTCCCTAGAAGGTCCCAAATCATGTACATTTACCTCATAAATGCTCTATCCCAACTCATCCATCTAACACAAGACCCTTTCCCTTAACCTATCATGAAATAATGAAGTCTATTTAGGTATCAATCAGGTTGCTTGAGTAGGGTGTGAGTAAAACTTAGTAGGCCACCACCAATGGTGTCTAAAACAAATCAAGTAAATAACAAGTATATGTAGTTGTATAAATAAATATTTACAATGAATAAGAAAACAATTATCAAATTTTCTATTAATATTTATTAAACCACATAGACCAACATGTTCCTGAGGACACTCATACATCCATACCTAATTCAGACCATGCTGGGTCAGAACCATGTTAAATATTCAATTCACATTTCATTATATCACATGGGATTACATTATCTATTTCACTTCAATTTAGTTTTTACGTCCAATTGGAACCATAGTCCAAGGATAATGTTTTAGGTGTAGAAAACCCTATATAGCACCCCGTTTAGCAACCTTACATGTATACCAAGGGCATATAATGTAATTTCTAGCACCCCAATTCCCAATAATACACATATATCATGGGCATGAAACATCAAATCTATAACCCGAAATCCCAATCATACATATATATCATGGGTGTATAATTTCATGTCTATCACCCCAATTCTCAATCATATATATGTGTCATGGGAAAAGAACATCTTGTCTTGCACCCAATTCTCAATCATAGATATGTTTCATAGATGTAGAGCATCATGTATAGAACCTTGTTTATCAATCATGCATGTATATCAAAACATGTCACATTATCACATGTATCTCCTTATCAAATGTTTTCACATTATCACATCAACCAGGATTAATCAACAATAATATTATTATCATAATTTAACGCCACAAAATTATATTAACTAATTCATAAATTAATTAATCAATTTCCTTTAATTAAATCTATAATTAAATAACCATATTTATCCCATTAATTAATTCACCAATTAATGAATCATATATCATTAATTAATTAATTACAAAATTAATTAACCACACTAATTTCATTAATTAATTAAAAAATTAGTTAATCCTCTCACAATATTGACATATAATAATTAATTCACTAATTAATTATCCTCAATTCACAATTAAACAATTCATGAGTTTAATAAATCAATAAAAAATTAATTATCCGCAATTCCCCAATTTTTTACCTTGATAATTAATTTATCAATTAATTATACCAATTCAACAATTCAATTATTCAATCATGTCCTCAATTCCTCAAATAATTAATTAACCAAATTAATTAATAAAATTTAGGAATTTAAATTAATAAATCAACCCTAGAAATTCTAAAATCACATACACATATTTTATATCAAGACTATGAGATTTTAATAATTGACCACCTACATCAAAAAATTGAAGAATAATCACCCAACAGAAAATCACAAAAAATTGAGCGACATAATGATGTAGATATCGATCCAAATATCAAAACACTTAATCATGATTAGAGAAAAAAAGATATCTTAATTATAAATCTATATCTGCAAGATTAGATCTAGATTCAATAATCAATATCTAGATCTAGAAAAATAGATGATTACTTCCCACTAAAAGAATTAGCGGATGAATGAAGATGAATAAGAAAGCAATGAGATAGAATCTACTTACTTGGTGAGGATAAGATCTTTGATTTTGGATTTGATTCATGAAGAAAATAGGTCAGGAAGTCTTGGAATTCATCTGAAGAGCTCTGAAATCTTGAAATACCACCTAGGGTTGAATAGTGGTGGATTTAGGGTTAATTAGGGGGTTTAGGAATTTTTAAAATTAATTTTTTGGGGACTTTAATTACCACACATGGTTAGCTGGGATGCGGTGCAAATTTTTCCCTAAATGTGTGCTAAATTCGAGCCTAATATTTTATGGATTCATGGTTAATAATAAGGGGTTGAATATTTTTGAAAACCGTGAACCCACCTTGCAATTCCCCACTATCCAGGGTTGCATGGTTAGCTGAGCTGGGGTGTATAGTTTGTCTTAATTACAAGACATCTATTCACAATCCATTTTTATTTAATTTTTATCAAAATTACACACAAACACACCCAAATTTATAACCCAAAAAAGTAATCAAATTAGGACACATGAGTATCTAAAAACAAGTCTGAGTCAACTCCAAAAAAGGTCGGGATCATAGAATATCCACAGCTTATAATGTCTCATCCTCGAGCTACACTTCCAAGCGTCCCTAAAATTATGAGCCACAAAGACTAGACCGCTCATCTGTATATATACTTCCCTTTCCCATGTCTCCTCTCATACATGCCCATGTTTCCACAATATCGAACTATCAGTATGGTCTTTCCCCACAACACTTTCTCACTATGATCCAACAAATGTATCTGATGACCCATAAAGGAAACATCTACCTCACTTTCAACATCATACACATCGATCACATGAGATGGTTTGGGATGATACCTCTATAGTTGTGATACATGGAAAACTTCATGCATTACACTATATTTTTGTGGAAGAGCCAATTGGTATGCCACCAGCCCGATTCTCTGCACAACTTCAAATGGTCTATAAAACCTGAGTGCCAACATTCCCTATCTCTATATCCTTTGGTGACCCAACCTAGAACACACCCGAAAGAAAACACGATCATCCTTTATGAACTCTCGAGGTAATCAAAATCAATATTCATATGAATTCTATCTACTCTGAGCTATAGCCATGAACTTTCATATCATCTAATCCTACTCAACCATCTCCTACATGAGGCTTGGTCACAGAAACTCTTACTCACCTACCTCCATCCAACATAGTACTGTTCTACATGGGCTACCACAAAGAGAATATTATTGATCCATCTAGATAGTTTCATGACAACTGTTATTGTAAGAAAACTCCATTAAATCAAACTTCTTTCCCCAATATCCTCCAAAATCAAAGACACACACCTATAGAATATCCTCAAGCTACTATATAGTATGATTTGACTTCCCATCTATATGTGGGTGAAAATCCATACTCAATAAAACCTATGTATAAATCTTCTTCTGTAATCCTTTCTAGAAGAATTAAGTGAACCATGAGTCAAGATTTGATACTATATTCCATGGCTCCCCGTGTAGATGGAATATCTCCCGAACATAAAAATATCTCATCTATTGCACCAAGAAAGTTTCACATATATGAAATAAATGTGAAAATCTCATTACTCGATCCATAATAACCTAGATATCATCATTATTCCAAATCATATTTGGTTGAACCACAAAAAAATAGATGGTCACATTATCCCACTTCTATTTCAGAATGGTAAGTAGCTACAGAAAACCTCCAGGTCATGGATACTCTTCCGTCACCTACTGACATGTGTATCATCGTTTGATGAACCCTACAACCTCCTTTTTCATGCCCAACCACCAAAAATATCCTCATAGGACACAATATATTTTGGTTATAACTGGATGTACCACCCACTTTGAGGCATGAAATTATGACATGAACTTATCCCATATACTCATTGGCACAACAACTTGATTCCTAATATAGATGACCTCATAATCATCTATGATCAAATATGAAGGTGAATCCCAACTATCAAGGCTATACCTCATGGTCAAACACTCCATATCCTCATACTACCTCTCCCAAATCCATCTCAAAAGTGGACACTCCACTGAAACTGATACCATAGTCATCTTATCCTGACCCTCCTCAATAACCAGATGCATCTCATCTAGTAAAGTCATCATCTACCACTCAACAATAGAATGATAAACCATTTGAGTCTATGTTTTCCTACTCAAATCATTAACTACACTATTTCTTTATCCATGAATATATTTCTACTAAAAATAAAAATACTTCACATACTCAACCTATCTTTTCCATCGAAGATTCATATATCACTGTGAAAATATATACTTCAAGATCTTTTGGTTTGTATAAAAAATTATTTTTTCCAATAGGTAATGCCTCCAACACTTCAAATCATAAATTTTAGCTACTATATCATGGTCATGCATAAGGTAGTTCTATTCATATGGAATCATATTCCAAGAGACATACACAACAAATCGATCTCCCTACATCAAAATAGCTCTGAGTGTAACCCCAGAAGTGTCACAATACACAATTTACTCCTCACAGTTATTGGGTAGGATCACGACTAGTGCCAATGTAAAATGATTGTTTTCTCCTAGAAGGACTTATAACATTCTTATGACCATTCAAAATTTACTACCTTCTTGTTCAAGCCTAAGAATGTTGCTGCCTAGAAGGAAAATTCCTGAAGGAATATCCTTTAATATCCAACTGACCCTTGAAATATATGGATATAGAAAATATTTTTGGTCTGCTCCAAAGTCACCACTACCATAACATTCTATGGGTCCACTGAAAAAACTCATTCTGAGATGATGTTTCCCAAGAAGTGTACCTAATAAATCCAATACCAACACTTATCTAGCGTAGTGTATAGACGATTCTCTCTCAGTATACCCAGGATGATATCAAGATGTTGGGCATGATTATGATGAGTCTTGGAGTAAACCAAGATATCATCCAAAAAGACTACGACAAATTGATCTTGGTATGAATGGAATATTCTTTTCATCAAGTCCATAATCATTATAGGTGCGTTTATCAACCCAAAAAACATTATGATGAACTCATATAGGCCATAAATACTTCTAAAAGTAGTCCACAGTATATAAAAAGTCCGAAATATTAGTTCATGATACCCCAATCTCAATTCAATCTTCAAGAATACACAAGATCCTATAAACTGGTCAAATATATTGGTGATTCCCGAAAGTGTATACCACTTCTTCATAGTAATTTGGTTCAACTTATAGTAATCAAAACGAAATCATAGAGTATTTTCATCCATCTTAATAAATAAATCTAGATCACCCCAAGGTGAAATACTCGGATGGATAAATCCCTTATCCTTTAAATCCTACAATTGAGTTTTGATAACTTGAAGCTCTGTAGGTGGAATTATGTTTGGTGGAATTGAAACAGGCTCATCCCCCAACATGATCTCAATATCGAATTATGCAACTCTTTCAGGTGAAAACCCTAAAAATTTAGTAGAAAAAACATCCTGAAATAGTTCCACTACTGTTGTAAATAAATATTTCTTTATATATCTATCATTTAACAAAAAACTAGAAACTTGGGCAATGAGCTCTGCCAGTTGTTGAGTAAGTGTCCCTACTCAGCATGCCTAGATATTCGACTCTCCATGGTTAATATAGTTGTCACCATTTAGAGATGTAAATATTATAATACTCTGGTAACAATCAATGTGTTCTCAGTATGTGACTAGATATTCCATACCCATAGTTAGGTATGAACCTCACACATTAAGAATATAGAGATACTAGAGAAAACAGTACTCCCCGATCTCGAGGGAACACCCCTTTCACAAAAATATGTCTCTAGACCATACTCCCAATGGTGTATCTATAGTAATTACCCTAAACACAAACTGCACCTCCATAATGAAACCATTTAAATGTTTTGAAGATATAAAGAAATTATAGACACAAGTATCAAATAAGGCACTAGCTAGTGTAGAAGATATATGAATAGTACCTCTCACTGTCTATGACCCATCCACAATATCCACAGGTGTAGGATGCATTTCCTACAACTGTCTTACCCCTTTTCATTATGGTTCCATTTGAATGCCCTAACTTTCACCACTATGTTGACGTGGGCACTCATTCCTAGAAGCACTACGTCCACTTCCTATATCTTCTCATCCAGTAGAAATCTAGATGCCAAACTGATATGGTGCAAGAGACCCTATTACTGTACTCTGGTTTTATCTATCTCTTTCATTACTAATTTTGTCTCGAGTTCCTCCATAACGTATATAGATGTCCCATATTTCCACAGGATTGAAACTCTACTGGTGGCTAGGGAAAATGTTTGCGAAAGTGTCCTGGATTTCCCCACTAGTGGAAAATCACTTGAGTAAGATCGCGAGTAACTGCTCCCCTAGACCGGCCACTCTACTTCCCCATACTCTGGCTAAAGTTCTCATAAAAACACTTCCTGATCTCAAAAGACGCACCTCCAGATCATCTAGAAGAAACCACCTATCTACTACAAGAAACCCCTTTTAGTTTCCCCTTTGAGATGAGAGCCTAATTTAGCAATTTCTTAAAATTCTACAGGATGAATATATTCACATGGAACTTAATTTCACACTTAATTCCATCCATAAATCCTTTTTCTGAATTATAATCATCTCCTTCTAATGTTGGAACAATGTTTTGTAAATCTGTAAAGTGTACAACATAGTCCATCATAGAAATACTCCCCTATTTCAACCCCATGAACTTAGTTACTCTCACCTACCTCATCATTATTGTGTAGAAGTTATCTAAGAACCTCTTTAAGAATTCCTTCCATTGCATTCTATCATCCTGAAAAATCAGAGCCTGAATGTACCGCTAGTGCTTCACTGATCCTTGTAGCATATAAGCAGCCAAATTGACTCTCTTCTCATCCATAGTCTCCAAAGGATCAATTATTGTCTTGATTGACTCAACCAGGAACTCATCTCCCTCAGGTCCACCCTCTCTAGTAAAAGTTAGAGGGTATTGTAATTTAAACTCCCTTATCAGGTCAGACATTCTTTTCATAATCTTCCGTAGGTCTCTTCCCATGAATTGCATGAAGCGACATAATTTATCTCATTATTTCTCCCCTTCTTCCTCAACCAGCCCTATCGGTGCCTCAAGTTCCACTACTGGTGGAACATCCTCATCCATATCCTATTGTCATCCAATCAACAAGATTATTCATGGAGGAATAAATCTACAATGAAAATCACATGTGTTAGGAATTATAACACCACTTTAACTCATTTGTGTAAGAAAAAAATCACAACAATTCATGAAATGTCTTTTTCCCAAACCTCTACACACAATCAAAACTGTGGCTCTATCGCCACCCTTAACCACCTACACATAGGCCTTAGTTAAGAAGGGTAAAAACTTTCTCATTATTCATGTTTCATATTTAGATACCTAGTTATTATCATCTTTTATAATTTTACAATCTTTCTCAATTACATGCTAGAAACCATTTTCAGTTCATTTTTTACAAGAAATAAAAACAATTAGAGTTCAACAACCGACATATAACTCATTTTCCATGCATTTATAAAATGATTCACGTCATATTAACCCTGAGAGCCTAGAATGATGCATGTAAACTAAAATCTCAGGCTATGCTGGTCCACATGTTAAATTTATGAAAATGATAATATTAATAATCTCAACTCACAATAAGTGAATCAGATAAGATGAAATAATATTCAAATATAATAAAAAACAACAATAATGAAAATACCACTCCGAGTACTTGGGGTTTCCCCCATACATGGGTTTGTAACTACCATACATGAGCTAATGTTCAAGCCCAAAATATTCCTAATCTCCTATAATCCTTTAAAAAGTAGTAATAAAAAATAAAAAGAAAATAAAACTACATTGATACAACTTTAGGAAATCCCGACTTGGGTGCCACATACCGGTTCCCCATGCTAGTCAGTCACATGACCTCAAGCATGCCTCCACATATGCCAGATTCTCCTAACTAGTTGCGGGGGTTTGATAATCCGATCATAGGGAGACTACACCATTTTTTATCAGATTAATACACCATCATAAATAATAAGCAATATTAGAATCATATATAACCATGAGTAAAATAAAAATCTCAAGATAATCAATACAGAAAAATACAATATCCAACTAAAGTAGAAAACACACCATGTTAATGTATGTGTCAAGTTTCTAAAATGAAAACTGAAAATAATAACACTGAAAAATACTAAGTGGGTCCCAAACCATGTCTAGTTCCTTCAACTAAGTTCCATCCCAAATTAACCATCTAATATAGGGTCCTTGCCCTTATCTTATCCATTAGCAATGGAGTCTATTCAAGTATGGATCAGGAAGCCTGAGTAGGGTGTGATTACAACTTAGTAGTACACCACCAACAATTTCTAAAATAGATCCAGTCAATAACATGTGTATTCAGTTTTATAAATAAATAATTATGATGCAGAATTTAAAATCTATCACATTATCAGTTAGTATTTATCAAACCACATAGACCGCCGGGTTCCTGGGGACACCCGAAAATCAATACATTCTTCGGTCCACACCATGTTTAAACTAGGTTACATATTCAATTAACATTTCATTATACAACATGAAATTACATTATCCAAGTCACTTAAATTTAATTATTACGGAAACTCATAACCATAGTAAATTTCCAATGTTTTGGGTGTAGAACACCCAATCTAGAACCCCATTTACCATACATGCATGTATATCATAGGAAGAGAACATCATGTCTAGCTCCCAATTCTAAATCATACATATATATCATGGGCGTATAATGTTATGTCTAGATCCCAAATTCCCAATCATACTTATATTACATGGGCTTAGAGCGTCATGTCTAGCACCCCCATTATCAATCGTACATACGTGTCATAGGCATAGAATGTCATGTCTAGAGGCCCGATTCTCAATCATATATATGTGTCATGGGCATAAACCATCATTCCTAGTACCCCATTTATAAATCATGATATATATCATAACATGTCACATTATCACATGTTTTCTCATTATCTAGTCAACCAAGATCAATCAAATTAAATCTTCTTATCACAATTAACCACAACAAACTTCCATTAATTAATTCATAATTTAATTAATCTAAGTCCATTAATTAATTTGACGATTAATTAACCATATCTATCCCATTAATTAATTCACTAATTAATTAATCTTATATATTCCATTAATTAATTTAATAATTAATTAACCACACTAATTCTATTAATAAATTAAATAATTAATGAATCCTCTCACAATATTAACATTTAATAATTAATTCACTAAATAATTATCCTCAATTCACAATTCATAAATTCAAGAGTTTAATAATTAAATCAAAAATTAATTATCCCAAATTCCCCTATTAAATACCCTAATAATTAATTATTCAATTAATTATCCCAATTCCACAATTCCATTATTAAATCAAATATGTAATTCCTCGATTCCTTAATTTACAAGATTAATTAATAAAATTAAATAATTTAAATTTCTAAAATAACCCTAAAAATTCTAAAATAACATACAAATATTTTTTTATGTATATGAGACTCTAATAATAGAACACCTACTTAACAACTTTGAATAATAATCACCCAACATAAATCTAAAAAATTTGAGCGACATAACTACATAGATCTTGATATGAATCTAAAAACCCTAAATCATGACTAAAAAAACAAGATATCTTAATTCTAAATTGAAAGCCACTTGACTATAACTAGATTTAACAAATCGTGATCTATATATAGAAAAAATAAGATTACTTCCCACCAAAATAATGAGGCAATGAAGGAGGATGCACGAGAAAGAAATGAGATATAATCCACTTATCAAGAGAGGAGAAGATCTTTGATCTGTGCTTTAAATTGTGATGAACATAGGCCATAAAGCCTTTAAATTTGTATAGAGAGCTCTAAAATCCTAAAGGGACACCTAGAGTTGAATGAGGGGGTCCAAAAAGTTTTAAAATTAATTTTTGGGGGACATTAATTCCTATGCTATATGGTTGGATGGGATGGGAAACACAGTTTTCCCTAATTATGCACCAACCATGAACTTATTATTTTACAGGTGAATGGTTTGAAAAATTGTGATAAAACCATGAAAATACCCACTATAAATGGTTTTATGGTTTTCTTTTTTGGGAAAAATGGTTTTCCCTAACCATGCAAGAACTATACACAACCCCTTTTCCTTTCATTTTTCACAAATTTCGACCCAAACACACCCCAAGTTATAACCCCACAAAAATTACTCAAATAAATACAAAAGAGTACCTAAAAATAAGCTCGAGTCAACTCCATTAAAGGCCATGATATTACAGTTTCATTCAATTTTTCTATCATTTAGTTATTTTATTTAATATAATATTTTTATTTTTATTTGTATTATGAATAAAGAAAAATTCACTTTCAACAGTAATTTATTTCTTTTAAACTAATGGTAAATAGAATATCATTTTATTAAACTATCATTGAATTATATAATTAAGGTACATGGGGAGATATATACACGTTTTAAGGTATTTTTGTGTCTTTATATAAATATACATTTGATAATTAAATTAATTTATTAAATTAATCTTAATTATATTGAAAATACAATAATCAGTACAGATCTTATTGTTCTTGAGCATAGTTCTTGTGAGCCTTATTCATTAAGAGAGGGGAAAAATCCAATGTTTGTAAATGTGGGAGTATACATTCACCAAAACATTAACTTTATTATTTGAAGGAGCTTTTATTAGTTATTAATTTTAATTATAATGATAATCCAATAGACCCAAAGGAAAATAAGTTTAAGAGTTTTGTGACACTTAAAGGATGAGGTAAAGTCAGTATATTATATCTTTGTTGGTGGATAAATGGCTAGTTGACATGAGATTAGTTATATGAGTCTACTACAGTGTAATATTTCAGCTATCAATTGTTTAAATTAATAAAATATTAACTATTTCATATAACCAAAATTTTATGTATTTATCTTAAGATGACATGTGTAATACCTAATTAACAAGTGATTAAAAAGCATTGGTTTTCTTTAATGGAAGTAAGAGAGAGATTTTAAACCAAAGTTTACTTCAGATTATATTTTTCAGTGAAAAAAATGAAAATAAACACATAAATATGAATTTTGAGATAAAGAGACGTGGAATATATTTTCTACTATTCCATAAGATGATACACACATGGAATAGTAATTGTTTTATATAAAATAAATTTGTTTCATTTTTTTAATTATTTAATAACTTATTCATTTATTCTCATTTATCAGGTATTTATGACATCTCACTATAATTTCTAAGAAATGAGAATATACCCTCAAACTTTGTTACATATAGGGTAAAAATACTCTAGGAAAAAATAATTATAGAAAAAAATATCAATAAAAATAAAAATTAAGTTTTCCTGACGAGGTTGAGGTTAACCCCATGCTTTTTATGGAAAATAGGAAAGTAAGATAATGAAAAGAAGAAAACCACCATACAAAACATTCAAAGGAAGTAACCAATAAGATTGTAAGAATTATTTTAACACACACACACACACATATATATATATCTTAAATTCAGCAGATTAATATGAAATTTTAATTTTTGTATTAATGTATTTCCTTTTAAAGAAATAATTATAGAATAAATTCATCAATAATGGTAAGAAGGTCATCCTTGAGAAAGATTTAGTAAATAAATAACACTTGATTAACATAAGAGGATATGAGGTACATGTTAATATTTGTAAATTTTTTTTTACTAGTAGTTCTAAAAGGTAGGATGTATACAGGTGAAAAAATGATTCTTTGAAGTCTTAGATTCATGATATGGATCAATTTTAGAGAGAAGTATATTCAATCATCAATACTATGGATGTTTATTGATATGCTAAGACAAAAAAACGTGAAAATCCTACTCCCCCACCTCATAGTACAAACCTAACTATATATTATGAGTTTCGTGATAAGAATACCCATTATCATATAAAATCATATATCATCATATATCATCTGTGGTTTATATACATCATCAACATAAGTGTTTGGATAAAATAAGAGTGAAAATTCATAACTTAATTGATCTATAAGCTCCAATGCCATTTCCTACTGAGGAGGTGTCCATAGTTGGGAAGAGTCTTGGATATTTTTTTCGATGCCCAGGTAAAATTATTTGACTTTTGACAATTAAGGTATGAATTATACATATGTATGTAATTATATTTATCTAATTTATATTATTTAAATTAAATGACTTTTTATATTTATATTGTATTGTAATATATTAAATATTAATATTTAATACAACATAAATGATAAACATTGGATCCCAAACTTCAAATACTCATTACTTTGAAAAAGGGATGGTTAAATTATTAATAAATACGTTTTTCTATAGAAATTTTATATAATTTTATCATAAAATGACATTTTTTGAAGTTATTTTTCATTTAATATATCTAAGAAATATTTTATGGATGTTTTTACATGTGACATGCATGTGAAAATATTGTTTCATGTGTTTTATATGTAAATAAATTTCAATTTCAATTTTTATTTCATTAATTGACTATAATTTATAATGATGTAATTCATTATAGTCGGATTAGGTATCTTCACAGTTTCTTCATTCAAAATTTGAAACCACTATCTATGGATTCATAAATCCAGAATTCATTGAAACAAATGTGAGATATTTTCAGTAGGAAAATAGAATTGAATAATTTTCTAAAATATTTAATAAAAAAGACATTTAATGTTGGTTTCCTCTTTTTCATGATTGGCATTAAGGATTATATATTTAGAATACACTTTTTATACTATTTTTATTAATATAGGAATTTTTTATTTTGGGGGAAATTGGATATTTTGTTATTTATAACTACATAAATATAAAGATTATTGGTTATGATCATTGTTAGGTGAAGTTAATGAAAAATTTAAATTTATTTAGAAACATATTTTTGTTCATTTATTAGTCATTTACTTTTAAATTTTCTTCTAATACATAAATTTTTAAAATATTCCATGGAATGAATTTTATAGGATTCACATATTAAAGAAGAATTAAAAAAATTAATTCTGATTATATGAATGTAAAATTTTTATATTAATTCAATTTATTTCCTATTATTTAGAGTTTAATTTACAATTTTAAAATGACTATTTTAAAATTAAAATGTCATCATTAACAAGGAGTGAAATAATGTTAAAGTTGTGATCTAAAATTTATGTATAAGATATTGCTAATTGTAAAATTGAAATCTTTTAAAATGGTCAGTTTCATAACAACTTTTATAATTTATAACTTAAATTTCATTATTTATGTGATATTTTTTTTAATTATGTTTATATATTCTTAATGAATTTTATTTATACTCTGTCCAAAAATTGACCCATATATAAGGATTATGGGTAGAATATTTTATTGAGTTAATTATAATTTAGAGGTATTGAAAAATGTTTATTGTATTTGTATAGTATTTTTAATATTTATAGTATGTTTTTGAATGAAATTGTGATACTAAATTTTATACTATTTTTGTTGTTCTAATTTTTGTCAGGAACTATAGAATGATTGTAAAATGATAAAACTTTTAAAAAAAAATTAACTTTTTTCTACATTTTTTATCTCAATATCTTAATTGTAAAGTATCTTACAACTACAGTTATTTTAATAACCAACATCATTGGATCTAAATTGGTTATCTTAATTACCAATTTGTAAAGAAATTCCTAGATATTTTGAATAAAACTTTTTATATTGGTTATATAAAATATTAAATGTCATAAATTATCTATAACGTTAGTTATAATAACCACCATTGAATATTTATTTACATCATCATTATTATTAATGCCATTTTTAGCCAATACTAAGTTATCAAAAAAAATGATGTTACCTTTTTTTAATTACAATGCGGGGAAATACTTGATGATGGATACCAGGTACCTGAACATAAAGATATGGTACTTTTTTAAATGAACATGAATAATTTCTATATTTTTTTAGTGATATAATTACTTTTTATTTCTCCCTTATTATGCCAATTCAGATTAATCTATAAAATTAATTATAAATATTTTATAAGTAATTTATATGGGTCCATAATCTAGATAGAGTCTTGTGTATATACATAATGGTCAATGAAATATTGTTTAGATGGAGTGGAAATATTAATTAATGGGATATATCTATTTCATGGTATCTAGTATATATTTTTACAACCTTTATATGTGTTTTCCCATAGTGTGCCATTTTGAAAAGGGGTTTGTGGGAGTGAATGACCTGAAGCGGAATAGAGGAAGGTTACCACATTTCATGTGAGAGAAGAGATGTTTGTTAGGCTCATAATGGGTTCTCCAAGGGTTATGAATTGATTATATAAAAACTGAGTGCTTTCACCACTTTAATATAGGTATGTAACAACACTACAAATGGACTTTATTAGCGCTAGAGAAGCACTGACTATCATAGTGACATTAAAATCCCTAGTCTTTTACCAGTTATTTTTTAGCGCTGATAAAGGGGACCTTTATCAATGCTTATAGGAGCACTGATAAATGGAACTTTTATTAGCATTTGTAAAAGTGCTGATAAAGGGTCCTTTATCAGCACTCTTAAAAGAGGTGATAAAGGACCCATTTATCATCACTTTTAAAAGCAATAATAAAAAAATCATTTATCAATGCTTTTAAATGTGATGATAAATGGGAATAATGTAGTGTGTTATAACAGCACACTACAACACTAGTGTAATGTGATGTAGCAGCACACCACAACACCAGAAACACCACCATATATAAACAAAATCAAGTACCGATACCTAATTTAAATGAAATGTAATTTAAAACACACATAAAAGAAAAACCACTATATTATATACATTTCAAACATTGGTTTATACAATTACTCAAGTAGAAATTATTACATACATTAAAAAACATAAATTTTCCTTTTACTTTTGATCCCAACCCCAACTCAAGCCATTTCTAAACAAACCAACCTTTATTAAGAAAAATAACTCACCTATATCAGGAAAATTTTATTATTTTAGTAATAATATATAGAAATAAATTAACAGAAAGTGTTAGTTATAAACTAAACTTTGAGTCATAATAGAAACACAATGTATTAGATTTTTTCAATGTTGATTTTTACATGTCATAGAATTTCTTATTCATATTAAATAATTTTAACTGTTAAAATTAATTAAATAAGTATTAGATAAAGCCTCATAGGAATAGCCTAGTGGTTGTACCATGTGACGGTGTTTGGGAGGTCTTGGTTTCGAGCCTCCCCATGCACATTTAGGTAGTTTTTTGTTTTTTTATCCCCCTCCAATAATTGATGTAAAATAAATAAGTATAATATAAAAATAATAAAGAAATTAATTAATTTATTTTAGATAGAATGATGAGAAAAAAATCTGGGATCATTTCCTTGGTTTTGGAGATGTGGTGTACATTTTAAATTAAAATTATACTTATATATTGAAATGAGATACTTGGAGTCATACCGATCACACCATGCATCAGATTGAGATGAATATGATTCTTACTTGTCTCTAATGTCTTATGGATCATTTGTATAAAGTATCCAAAAAAATGAATGTGTTTGTTCAGTTTTAAGTACATCAGTTGTCTTTTTTACTAAAATGACAATTTAAACATGAAATATGCAATTTGAATGATACTGGTCACATTGTGTTCCATTTTGATATGATACCAATTATTAAAAGAAAAAAATGACTTATGAATCATTTTTCATAAATTATAAATAAAATATGAGTGCATTTTCTCAATTTTCAGTGAGTGATAATTTTTGAACTGAAATGCTGATTTGAAACTGATAACGGACACATTGAGTCATACATGGTACATATTGTTACAGATTGAGGTGAGGATTTTTCTTAAACAAAAAAATTTACTTATGTATGATTTTTATAAAGGATCAAAATAATCTGAATGTGTTTTCTCAGTTTTGAGTAGGTACGTTGTCCTTTTTACTAAAATTGATGTTAATTTTAAAAAAAAGACACACTTGGAGTCATACTAGTCACACAATGTATCATATTGTGGTGATTATAATTCCAATATTTCTCAAATGACTTATGTATAATTTTCCTAAAGTATCAAAACAATATGAATTCATATGATAATTTTTGAGTACGCCACTTTTCTTTTTTACTAAAATGTCATTTTAAACTGGAAACATGAAATTTAACTCATAAAAATCACATAGTATATCAATTTTATGTGAGACCCATTCTTACACATTAAAAATAAATTATGAATCATTTTCTTAAATTTTCAAGAAAATTTGATCATGTTTTCTCAGTTTTCAGTGAGTGACACTTTTTGACTTAAAATGTCAATTTTAAGCTGATAACGAACACATTGAGTCTAACTAGACACATCATGTATCAGATTGTGGTGAGGATGATTTATAAATGTCAGAAATAACTTATGGATCATTTTAATAAATTATCAAAACAATATGAATTCATTTTCACAATTTTGAGTCAGTTAGTTGTCCTTTTTACTAAAATTGTTGTCAATTTTCAATAAAAAAGACGCACTTGGAGTCATGCCTATCACACCGTGCATCGAATTTAGTTGTAGATGATTCCTAGATGTCTCAAATGATATATTGATCATGTTACTAAAGTATCAAAATAATATGAATTAATTTGATTAGTTTTGAGTATGTCACTTGTATTTTTTACTAAAATGTCATTTTAAACTGGAAACACACACTTTTACTCATGCCCTTCACATAATGTATCGGTTTTATTTGAGAACAATTCCTACACATCATAAACGACTTATGAATCGTTTTCCTATATTATCAAGAAAATATGAGTGTGTTTTCTTGATTATAAGTGAGTGACACTTTTTGAAATAAAAATTCAATTTAGAACTGAAAATAGGTACATTCAGTTATACCAGGCACATCATGTATTGTATTGTGGTGAGAATGACTCCAACATGTTAAAAATGACTTGAGAATAATTTTCCTAAAGTATAAAAATAATATGATTCTTTTTTCTCATTTTTGAGTAGGTGAGTTTTCCTTTTTCGAAAAATTAATTTCAATTTTAAATAAAAAGATGCACTTAGAATCATACAAGTCACACCATGCATCAGATTGAGGTACATATGATTCCTACGCATATGAAATTACTAATGGATTGTTTTACTAACTTATAAAAACAATTTGAAAGTTTTTTGTTTTCTTATCTGAGTATTTCACTAATTATTTTTCAAAAAATGTCATTTTAAACTGGAAACACACACTTTGACTCATACCGACCACATCATAAAATCAGTTTGATGTGGGGATGATTCTTACATGTCAAAAATGACTTAAGAATCATTTTCCTAAATTATCAAGAAATTTCACGCACATTTTCTCATTTATCAATGAGTGAAACTTTTTGAACTAAAATTTAAAATTGAAATTGATAATTAGCACATTGATGAAAGAAAAAAAATTAAATGTGTTTCCTTAGTTTTGAATAGTTAGTTGTCCTTTTTACTAGAATTAATCACAATTTTAAATAAAAAGATGCACATGGATTAATACCGGCCACACCATGCGTCAGATTTATGTGTAGTTTATTACTAAACATCTCAAATTAATTATAAATAATTTTACAAAAGTAAAAAACAACATGAAGGAATTTTCTAATTTTTGAGTACATTAATTGTCTTTTTTACTAAAAGGTTGTTTTAAACTGGATATATACACATTGACTCATACTGATCTCATTATGTCTTAGTTTGATGTGAGACCAATTCTTACACAGGAAAAATTATTTATAAACTATTTTTCCTAAATTATCAAGAAAATTTGAGTAAGGTATCTTAGTTTTTAGTGAGATACACTTTTTGAACTAAAATTTTGATTCTAAACTAGTGACAGACACGCTGAGTCATACCAGGAAAATCAGTTATCGTATTGAGGTGTAGCTAACTCCTATACATAATAAATTACTTATGGATCATTTTCTTCATGTATAAAAATAATCCAAACTCCTTTTGTCAGTTTTGAGTAGTTTAGTTTTATTTTTAAATAAAATTGATGTCAATTTTAAATAAAAATACTCACTTGGAGTCATACCAGTCACACCGTACATCATATTGATGTGAAAATGATTCATACACTCTCAAATGACTTAGGGATTATTTTATTATGTTAATCTAAATGTTTTCTTTCAGTTTTGAGTATGTCACTTGTCTTTTTTACTAAAATTTCATTTTAAACTAGAAACACACAATTTGACTCATACTGATCAAATAATGTATCAATTTTATACGAGACCGATTAGTCCATGTTAAAAATAAATTATTAATCATTTTAATAAATTATCCATAAAATATAACTGCATTGAATTGTTTTTAAATGAGTGAATGTTTTTGAAATAAAATGTTGATATAAAAGTGGTAACAGACAATTGGAGTTATATTGAACACATGATGTATCATACTATGGTGTTGCTAATTAATATACATTATATATGACTTATGGATAGTTTTCCTAATGTGTAAGAAATATAGGAATGCATTTACTTAGTTTTGAGTATCCTTTATTAGAACTAAAAATAAATCACTGATAAAGGCCATTGCTGTTAAAGGCCTATTTTTTAGTAGTATATGTTTCCTATGGGAGAGTCTCGGATGGAATGAAATTGGAACCCATATAGGGTTTCCCAATTTTTTCTGAGGCACTAGTGACCTATGGTGTCTGATGTGATTAAGTATGATGTTTCCATTAAGTAATGGGTTAGGGTTGAGTTTAATGAGTGTTTGTGGGAGAAATCTTATTGTATATATGTTATTTAAGATGGTTTTAATATTATTTAAATTTTTATTTCATGAATATTTATGATAAACTTAGACCAATTGTAAAGGATGTTCTACCAGGGATAGACAAATGAGACAAAATTCTAAAGATTGATTCACATTATGGATTAGTTTATGAGATAATTTAGCGGTGATTTGTATGGATAAGTGTCCAGATGGTATGTAACACCACAATATTTTATTAAATTCTATTTGCAGGTTAATTTAATTTGTTCAACATGTTGGATTATATACAACACAGAGCTTCAAAAAGCTGTGAGATACTACTAAACATAATCGTTAAAACATAACATTTAAACCCAGAGGTATGAATACAAATAACCAAAATTTTAAAATTAAGTATAATGGTTTTAGATAATGAAAATATATTGAAAAAAATTTATTAATTTTTATTAAAGTATTTATACCCTTTAAAAATGAAATTTTCTCAAAAAATGACTTTTATTGGTTATTTGTGAAAAATAACACAGATAATTTTTTCCACTTTCAGAAAATTTATTTTTGAAAAATTAAATTAATTTTTTAATTCAAAAAATAAAAATTAATTTAGGGTAAATTTTTTAGAATATTTTGAAAATATTAATATTTTAATGAATAATGATAAATAAATATTTTTATTAAAAATTACCTCTTCATTTAATAAATTTATTAAGTTCTTTTTTTTATTGTAAGGTTTAAAAGTAAAATTAGTTAAAATATATTATTATTATTATAATTTATTTCATCATAAAAAATCTAATTTTCTATTGTTATAAAAAAATAATCTTATACTTATGAAAAATATTTTTTGGAAAACCATTTTTTCATCATGTTAGTGAGTTTAATTTGAAACTAAATTCTACCGCTTATGTGGATGGAATTTATAAAATTGATTACATATTTTTAATAAGAATAATTTATGTTATATAATAAGTTAATATTAATCTTTTTTGATATATAATATAAAAATAGTAAAAAAATTAATTACTGCTGTTAAAATTAAAACAGGATTTTGCACGTTTAATACACATGTATTAAAATAATATTTAAAGACACATACGATACTTATTTAATAAATTAAAAATAATATTTAGAATAATTGTATCCATTTTTCTAATAAGTATCATTTTTTATTAGTCTTAAAGGATAAATTAACTTGGTATATAAAAAGAGACATGTTACCGTGGTGAAAAAAATGGTAAAAATGAGTAAAATTACCGAATAAGGTAATAATATATTTAAAACATGTGTTTTTATGTTATATATTTGGATATACCATATCATAAATTGAATAAACTATTTAAAAATTTTGTAGGAACATGGATTGAGAATGGAATAACATTATTTAATAGTTTTGGGTATTAAAAAATTCCACTCATGTTAAATTAAAAAAGTGGACCTCCTCCCCGAACTTCTTCTCACATATTAATCTATTTCTAAAAAAAACACAACCAAATATCTAAAAAAACATTATTCATGTTATAGATATGATTTTATTCACAAATAACTATCCATAGGGTCCTTAATAAGAGATCCAAATGAGGTTTTTCTAAATTAAGGTAATTGCCTTCACAAGGATTTTTTTCACTTATTCTCTTAACACATTCATTCATGTTTTAATAATTAAAATATAAAAACACATGTATCTAAAATATAATGATATTTTCTATGTTATTGTATTAACTTATATCTATCTCCTCTTCCATCAAATGATAAATGAAACTATCGATCATCTGTATGGCGGACTACCACCACATGAACCGAAGTAATTTGTTTTCCATCACCGCCACTCATGGGTGGATAAAAGAATAGAATTAATTTATATATATGTTATTTATGACATACAAAACTGAAAAAAGGTCTATTTCCACGGTTTAAAACCATGGAAATTGGCCCCAAAACCATGGCCGCTATCACCGTGGTAGTAGGTCCCGACCTATTGACACAACTTTAACTATGGAAATAGCTGCCTATTTCCACAGTTTTAAAAACCATGGAAATTTGCCACTAAATTGTCCACTGTGGCTATTGATCTATTTTCATGGTTTATATAGCAGAAATAGCATCGGGAAACCATGGAAATAGCCTAAATAAAAAATGTCCCCAGTGGGTTTCGATCCATCCACCTCCACTTTGCAATCCAGTTCACTTACCACTACATCGCACCATAATTCAGGTATTTAGATATATATTATGATATATATATATTCAAAGAAGTTGTGAGAATATCCACAAAACCATGAAGGTAGGGCTTCTCTCCAAATTTTTTGCGGAAAATTTTGTTCCCGTGGAAGAAAGAGAACCCTATGGCCATGGTTTTGGAGAACCGTGGCTATAAGGCATTGAAAAAATTGGCCTATAGCCATGGTTTTGAAAACTATGGCCATAGGCCACACAACCATGGCTATAGGCCATAGAACTATGGCTATAACCACCTATAGCCACGGTTTTAAAAATGTGACTACAAGTTCATGGAAGTAGCTCCATTTTCTAGTTGTGATAATTTTACTTATTGAATTATAATATAACTTATTCCTTATTACCTTTCAATCCATTGGAAAATGATAACATCAATCATGCGTATTGGTGGACCGCCATCTCCACAGACTAATGTGATATATTTTTCATTTTATCTTGATGTGGATGGTAATAATGATATATTTAATTAATATAGAATTCATATGTCACATAAAAATGATCTTGTAAAGGTAAATTAATATTTATGTTTATTTCATTAAATACGTCAAGAAAATGGAAGCATCGTTCATGCGTGCGTATAACCTACCATCTCCATGAACGATGTAATTCATTTTATATATATAATATTAATATGAATACATATATAATGAATATATATTATATTAATATCATGTTAAATATTATTTATATTTTGTAACCATAATAAATGTAAAAGGTCAGAAAATACCAAACCAAATTATATGTGAAAAAATGAATCAATTTTACCCAAAACATGATTTTAAGATGGAATTATTAATAAATGGGAAATAAAGGGTCACAATTAAATCATATTTTTTATGATATGTAAGTTTATTTATTTTTATTATATTTATAATAAAACTATATTTATTAATTAAGAGGTTTAAACATGTACAAATAAAGTCGAGAGTTAAGGTGATGTATTTCTGGTATCTCTTTTATTTATGGAAGAAACATATAAGATTCAATAGTCATTTATTTTGTGTGGTGTATATACAACCCCATTAACATGTTTTTTAATGAATATAATTAATTTAATTATATTTTTAATTTTAATTTTACATCATTATTAAAGGGGGCTTATGATTCAAAAGTTACCAAAGAGGATATGAGATTATCATCCCACTTTTCTTTCTGTGAGACACATGCATTATTCACCATTTTTTTATTTTATGTGGTGTATACACCACCCATGATTTTATTTTAAGATTCATCTTATTAATTTTATGGGTATTCAAATATCCACATATTGTTATTTATTTCATGGGTCTTTCGATGAAAAAGTTACCAAAGTGGTAAGGATTTAATATTACAATATCATTGTTTATCAGAATTCTTTATAATTTTTATTACAATGAAAAAATATTATCATCTTACCCTTAATAAATTCATGAATTTTACTGTACTATTTTTTCCCTATAGAATAAATTTTTTCCTCTAATTTTCTATTTTTAATGTATTAAAGACACCAAAAAAATGCTTTTAAGAGAAATTTAATTTATTTCTCTCTCCGGTCAAGAAAATGGTTTCCTCCATGTCAATGTTTTTTAAAAATGTTTTAAATAATGTTTTTTCTATTATCCAATTATTTTTTAAAACTTTTTCTCCTGGTTGGAATTTTTTAAAAAATGGTTAAAAAGAAATCTTCTTATAATTTTATGGAAAATAGATGTTTTACTTTATACTTAAAATGTGAAAAGAATCTATGTTTTAATGTGTACAATATTAATGGTATTATATTTTGTAATGACCACTAAATTATTTAATGATTCAATTAAAATTTTTAGGTTTATTTTCATAGAAAAATTTTATTTAATATTTGGGAAATATTTATATTTTTAAAAGTGATTTCAAATTGAAAAAGCTATTTTCCTCAAGAAGTTCTCCAAGTGATATTTGAAAATCATTTTCTCTCTATGATGACATTATTTTACATTGCATAAGATTTACTAAGGATATGATACAATGAAAAAATAATTATTATTTCATTATATGGGTTATTATTATGATGAAAATATATTTTTTTGTACCCATCCATTATCCACTGGTAATGCTATGATGAATTGATGAAATTCTTATAAAACTTGTTTATTTTTCTTGAGTTATTATATGATGAAATTATTTTGACAAATATTTTATTTTCAAGTGTTATGATGTGATTAATGTTTTATGATCTTATTGTATAAAATTTATTGATTATATAAACGGTGGTACCTATATCTCCCTCTAATGAATTCCTAATGATTAATGTTCTAGGAGGTCAAAGGGTACACCTGAGGTTGTCTTATTATTGAAAAATAAGGGTACACGGGAGGCTATCTAAAGGCCTAAATGAGAGGGTAGACAAGTGGTTATCCCAAGACTAGAACAATAGGGTTATTGGGAGGTTATCCCAAGTATAAAAGAGGGTAAATTAGAGGTTAAAGAAAGCCTGATGCGGATACACAAGTGGTTATCCTAAGACTAACATGTTACAAATATCTTAATGTGTATAATTGCAATAATATTTTCAATACTTATGTGAATAATAAAAATCTCGTTATTATGAAAATGTTATACTATCAGGGATTATATAATTTTTTTACTTTGTGATTCATGTCTTATGAACTTCAATGATTTATGACATGTCCCAAGTTTAAGATCTGTGATTTGAAGGGTTTGATTTGTAGATGTTATTATCATATTCTGAAACCCTTATACCCATGTTATATTTATATATCCCTTGTTTACCTATAATAAGAATCTGATATCACCCTTTGTTATGTTTCCTATCTCCAGTTTATAAAGAAAGGATTTATGTAGGGTATCCCTAGGAAGAGTATTATGTGGTAAGATCTTTGTTGGAGATATTTAATATATCTCATAAAATAAAAAGATTTTGTACCTAGTCTATAAATACATTAAACTTTTATGGTTCCTAGGAATGTATTTGTGAGATTTATTAAATATTCATTTAAAAATATATGATATATATGTGTATAAATCCCAGGTCACTATACTTGGTATCAAAAGACTTTTTCAGCCAACCTTTAGATATTAGGGTTAGAGAAATTTGATGAAAATCCCGAGGATAATTATAAGTATAGGATAACATACTAAAGTTTTTTTTAAGAAAGATATTATGTAATTTCATAAGAAATTAAATCCCTTTATAGATATTACAATTTGATTTGGATCCAGAACAGTTACACATAGGGATAAAAAATCAAAAAATGGTGCATTGATATTTGACTCAATCATCACGTGGTGCACAACAATGGACATTACTGCACGCCTGGTTTGACACACTGATAAGATATGTTTTGAAAATACAAAAAAATATTTTTGAACCATCATTAAGGATTTAAATAGATGATGACCATGAATAATATTAGTTAAACCTATGGTGTTATATATTGAAAATAATGTGTCATGATTTAAAAAATAAATAAATGAATTCTCATAATAATATGGTTTCCCACAATGAGTATTATTTCTAGCACTATATTTTTTTATTTTAGTCAATGCATGTAACCTGAAGAAATATTTTTAATACTAAATGAAATAGATAATAAAATCATTTCACTCCAAAGAAACCAAATTTATTGGGACCAATGATGAAAAATTTCATTTCTATGCTCACACAACTTTCTCAAGCTATGAATCATTATGAAATTAAAAACAATCATAAGATTGAATAATGTTTTATTTAGTCCATTATGGGGAAACAACTGACTTTTTTTAGCAGTTCTACTAATCCACCAGTTTTTGAGAAATGGATTAGTACTGTTGAAAATATATTTTCCACACTCAAGTGTTTGGAATATGAAAAATTATTTTGAATTTCAATTATTTAGAAGGTGAAAAAGAATAATGGTTGATCCTTTTAAATAATATCAAGAAACATAAAAAGAGAGAATTCATGGATTAATATGAGTTTAATATATTTTTTTCAATAGTTAAATTCCTTATATTACTCATATAGAAATGTATAAGGAATTCCTTAAGATAAAATAGAGGGATGATGAATATATTGGTATATATGTGGTAAATTTTACAAGACTTGTGAGGTACACTTCAATTATTATCATCCAACCTGAATGTAAGGTTAATCAATTATTTAGAAGCTTATATATAATAATATTAAGGTAATTATCCATAATATTATTTAGTATCTATGAATATGTTCTTCAACATGCTATAAAGGTGGAAATAGAGACTTGAATTACCAATAAATCAAATGGTTTTGATAGGAAAATAAAGCTGAAAATTTAAGGAAACTATAAAAACCATGGAGAGAAGAATATGATATTTCGTTCATGTTCTATGTGTGGATGTGAACATATAATAAATTTTATTAAGTGGAAAATAATATGTTTTATGTGTGGAAAGTAATTTCATCAATGTGACTAAATTCCTAAGCAATGAGAAGAAGTTATCTAATAATGTGAATAGAGATAAATCTATACCAAATGAACCACTAACACTAAAATGTTTCAAATGAAAGTATTTTGGGAGTTATGTGATTAAATTCCCCAATCCAATAGATAAATAGGATGATTATCCACAAGAAAATCTGAAGAAAAAGAAAAAGGAGAAAGATTATGAAATCACAAATGTTGAAGTAAATAATGATAATTAGAGACAACTTATAATCCACTCTCTATTTGGTAATTTCATGTTTAATATTTTATGAATGAGACCTAAGAAAATAATATTGTTAATACTTTATTGGAACTTGATGTGATTCTAAGCATTAATCTTCTCTATCGACAATGATTCTGAAATACAAAAATAACATTTGATATTCTGAATCAACTTATGATCATCAATCACTATAAGGAAGAATATGAACATCCAATGAAAATATTTTCTACATATGATAATATCTTATCTAATAAATAAATGTTGAATCATATTCTTTAAGAATATTTGTATCCATGTAGGATTAAATTTATAGTTATAGATACCATCATGGTTTTATGAGTTTAAGGTTGATCATAAGTTCAAAGTCTTAGACACCATTTTTTAGGATTTATGTAATGGGAGTTTATCGAGATTAAGGATATTTTGATACAAATTTCTGGCTATAAAAACCTTTGTTTTTTATATGTTTTAATGAATGTGTTATTTATGGTATAATTCCTATACATTTTATGGAAATAAGGTTAAATATATTGGTAACCTTTAGGATTTATCTTATCTTTAATGTTGAGGAAATTATTGGTTATTTAAATTTGGGGATGTTATATGCATTATATTAATATATTTTTCAAAATAGGATAACCTAGATGCCGAGTGACAACCCGTCATATTCGATAAGGCTCTAGAGCTTAAAACCAGAGATAAAGGGATACAAGGATGAAACACCTGCCACTAGAATATATGAAAGAGTATTTATGGTAGGATAACATGATGGGATATATTACTGAGTATATATATTAGTTCTCAGTATGTTATCAAGTTAATATTGAGTGAAAAAATTATAAGGCGATGTTACAATTATTACTCATACTAGAATGGAAATGGGAAAACATCACTATTGAAATTTTTCACCAGACTCACCAAAACATATGAAGGGAACAATTCTATATGGATTGCATTAAATTTAATTATTAATTCAAAACACTTCAATGATATTATATAATATTAATATAAATATCATATTTCTAGAATATACATTAAATAAGTGGTAATGTTTTATGGAGTACCACATTTGATTTTTTCTGACCAGGATCAAAGGTATACCTCAATGTTTTGATGAAGCCTACAACAAGATCTTGATAAATAATTGAGGTTCAATACTATATATCATCCTCAAATAGATGGTCAATCTAAGAGAAAAATTCAAACCTTATAGGATATTCTATGATCTTCTTATTTGTATTTCAAAGGCTGCTAGTATCAACACCTTTCTACAGTTGTGTTTTCTTAGAATAATAACATTCAAAAAAACTTTCAGATGGATACTTATGAATCCATCCAAGTAAAGGAGTGTAGAACTAAAATGTTCTCATATGAAGTTAGATAAGGAAATCTATTGATACCTGATATAACTGAATAAATAGTATATAAGGTCAATACTATTCAAATGGTCTGTGTGAACAAGTTTTAGAAGTCAGTGACATGTGTTTTGGTGACTCACTTTGTGGAATAAGTTTATGATATTTGCGAAGAGAGGAAATCTAATCTATGGGTATATTGTCGCTTTTGAGATTTTTTATTGATTAGGGATGGTTCATTATCCCTTGGCACTTCAACCAAACCATTATCAAGTTCATGATGTGTTCCATATTTCTCTACCAAGGAATTACATACCAGAACCTTCACACTTACTAAAATTAGAGGGCATACCACTGTAAAATGATATTTCTTATGAGGAAAAACTAGTGGATGTTATTGGTCATATAGATAAATTTCTATGAAATAAGACCACTAACATGTTCAATATTCTCTAGTGAAACCACCAATTTTAGGAAGCGACATGGGAACTAAAGGATATGATGAGGCAGAAGTATCCTTAGTTGTTTTTATCATATTAAAGTAAATTATAAAGAGAAATTCATTTTAAGTGGGTAGAATGTATCACCCTAGTATTTTCGAAAACATTTTTTAAATAAATTTTATTTATTCAATATCTTATGTTACACGCAACACTATGTTTTAACGAACCATGAGAAACTATTAAATATCACAATTATAAAATAAAAGTTAAACATGAAAGTATTATTATGAATATTGTTTCTGAAAATTAAGTGTAATGGTTTTATGTAAAAATATATATTGACAAAATATTACATAATTTTTTTAATGTCTCCTTATACTTGAAAAATATGATTATTTTAAAAAAAGTTATTGATTTTTTTGAAAAAACTATAAATTTAATTGTTTACACTTTTAGAAAATTTATTTGAAAAAATGAACTTAATTTTTGTTTTCAACATGTCAAAATTATTTTAGGGTGAATTTTTTATAATTTTATAAAATTAATATTTTTTAGTGAACAGTAAAAATCAATGATTAAAAAAATACATTTTTATTTAAAGAATTTATAAAGTTTCCTTTTGTTTAAATTTGGTTTTAAAAGTAAATATTGTTAAATTATATTATTATTAATCCAATTTAGGTTATTTTAATGAATTATATGTTTAAATTTTATATAGAAACTTCTTATACTTTTGAAAATGTTTTCTTTGGAAAACCGCTCTTTTTGTCGCCTCTCTTGGTTTTGTTTTAAGGTAAATTATACCAATTATATGAATAGAATTTGATAAATTGTATTCTTTATTTGGAATAAGAATAATTTATATTTTTTTATTATGTAAAATTTATTTTTTTCAGTAATAATAGCAACAAAAGTAAAAAATTAGTTAATGTGTTTAAGATTAATATGAGGTTTTTTGAGTTATATACACATGTTAAAATTAATTTTCAAAACACATCGGGATTTTTTTAATAAATTTTAATTAATATTAATATTTAGTGGTTAAAAATTATCTAAATTTTCTCATTTTATTTTTATGCTCAAATGATAAATTACCTAGGTAAATAAAAAGATACTAGTCTCTATGGTGAAAACTCGAATGGTAAAAATAAGTAAACTTAGAGGATAAGAGAATAAAATATTTAAAACATGTTTATGTTTGTGTTATAGGTTTGGATAAACCATATAATACCTAAAATAAATTATTTATCAATCTTGGAGGAACTGTTCTTGATAGTGACTTCCAATTATTGAATAGTTTTCGGTATTTTTAAAAATTCCCCGCATACTTAATTATAAAAGGGAGAGTCATCTAGTAACTTCTTCACATATATTAATCCATATTTCCAACCAAAACATATAAAAATCTCCCCAAAATCATTTTAAACGTTCTAGATATTATTTTATTCCTAAAATAAAAACCAAATGGTCCTTAATAAGAGATACAAATGAGACTTTTCTAAGATAACGTAATTTTATTCACTAAGCTTATTTTTTTACTTCTTCTCTTACCAAGTTCATTCATTTTTTTGTAATTAATGTATAATAACACCAGTATATAACATATAATTAGATGTATATATACTAATTTAATAACCTACATTCAACCCCTCTTCTATCAAATGGGAAACGAAACCATCGATCGTGTGTACAGTGGGCCACTTCTTCACAAATGATAACTACCTAAACATTTATAAATATAATTCCATTTGTGATTGAATTAAATGATATGTTATGGTTATAAAAAAAAGAAATAATTTTTAATTATTTTATCACATTATATTTAAAATACCCTTAATAATCATTACCATTTATAAAATAGCCATTGAGCAATGATCATATGATTAATATAAATATATGGTTTTGAAAAATCCAATTGATAGAGGAAAATAAAGTGATGGTCTTGACAAGTTGGATTGTACCGTTTGAATCCCATTTATTTTAAATTAAATGGGATATATCATCCCTGTTATTTTTCTTTTACCATGCCCTAGATAAGATCCAATAACTAAATCATCAGTGAAACCATTTATGGGAGAAGTTAAATCTCATCAAGATCACAACCCAAACCATGTATGCCGAACCCACCCATGAAAATCTCACCATGGATCACCTTAAATTCAGGGAATTTTCTAGTGTCATATAAGGATATGTATCAAGACCATAATAATATGAATATATATATATTTAATAGAATAATGAATATAAATACTTTTTATTTCTATTACTTTTTAAATGACTACAATTTTGATAAGATTAATCACAAAATATGTTTTTGTGTAACATGCAATTTAAATTTAGATATTACTTTTTCATGAATTCATATATTTTCAATATAAATGATATATTGATTAAATAATACAAATAAATAATATCTATTAAATATAAATTATTATATAATTTTTATGATGTCAAATTTAATTGTTATGGGGGTTTGAAAAATGTTATTGTCAAAAAATAAAACATTTCTTGATAAATGTATATTTGTGTATTGAAAGTAAAAATTAAAAAATTTATAGAATTATTTGGATAAAATAAATATTATTTATTGAATCATAATTTCTAAATTATCCAATAGTGATTTTTTATAATTTTTTAAGGAAATAAAATTTTTGAGTAAAAATTAAATACGGTATAAATATACGGTGTGTATTATGACATAATAATGACCCAAAAGGTATGTAAATAACTATATAAAGGATATAAATGAAAAAAATATATGTTTATCATTTATATTAATGTTATTTTATGTGATTTTATTGACTTTATTAAGCATTCATGTATCCTCCAAAACCATTATTATATCTTAAGATTTTAAAATCATTTCCTTACAAACATGACCCACTTCCATACCACCAAGTGTACTATTTTAAAGAGTTTGACCATTTGACTTATAAAATAGTGAAAAAATCCTCTTTTTTTGAAACCATGGGCCAAAACCCTGGGAATGTTAGTGGTTTTAATTATATTTTTATATGGAGTCCAAAACATATGTTTGGGAAATAATAAAGAACCCCCTCTCTTTTCATATATAAACCCACCAAAAATACCATTATTATTCACCAAAAAACCATTGATAATGTCCTTAATATTCCACCCCTTATCTATAGTGCTTCCATGGTTCCCAAACCTCTCATGAAGAACCTCCCAAGGTTTGGGAATCACCCTCTCAAGGTATGGGACGTCTCTCCCATTTTCAATTAAACAACGTATTCGTATTTTTCCTTTTGAATGTTAACAGCTTATGTTTTCATGAATTTATAAAGATCCCTCTACTTTATAATATAATATTAAATAATTATAGGTAATTTTTATCCTCTCATAATATAATTTACTTAATCCCTTACTATTCCAAAATTTAGTATGTGACATATCTCTCTTCTTTCCAATTCAAGAACATTCTTTATATTTAGCCTTTTGAATCTCAATTAGTTTTGTTTTCCTTAAATTCTAAATATTTATCTACCTTAAAATTTTAATCCTAATAATAATATATCATTTATATACTCTCATTATATAATTTACCTAAGTCATTACTATGCCAAAATTTAGTATGGGATCCTCTATTTCCCCTATTTATTCAAGCACCTTATTCATGTAATGAAATTTATCTTCCAATTCCTATTAATGATATTTTATCTTATAAATACATATTACTTATATTATTATTTACATGTTATTATTGACTGCTTTCACTCTTATTAATCAATCAAATGATTCATTATGTACCCCTGTTAAGCCGCTAAAATTATCCTGTGATTTTTCTATGTAATGTTTTTATTCAAGAACCATCCTCATATTATTCCTATTAATTTAAAAATTTTAATGATGTATTATGTTTTTATAAATCCATGATACTTTAATTTTTTACTTATAATTGATTATATACCCCCTTCTCACCCATTTAACCATTTTATGAGTCTTCATGTACTACTATTATGCTGTCAAAATGTCACTACGATTCTCCATGCTGAACATTTGTGCAGTGTATACCCACACCCATTTCCACTCAAGGGTATTCAACTAGTTGTACATATACTTCATTTATTGGTTAATTCTATTTATTTCACCCAAAATCCTTAATTTTTGGATTAAATGTGATGAAATATATTCTTATATTATATGATCTATGTGGAACACTTATGCATGTGCATAAAATGATTGTGATGGGTGCACCCAGATAGAGCTCCAATGAATTGGGTAATGTTTAAATCTAATGAGATGCCATGTATAGTGCATGGGAGGTTGTCCTAAGTTCATTATGTTATTATTTCATGGCATTTAACCTTGAATTATTCTTATGATGTCATATTTAAAGTTATCTCCACATTCCAATTTTTTCTTTATGTTATCATACTACATCACACCCCATTGTTCATGTTTATGATTCAAACTCATTTTATATCTCATTTAAATTCTTATTGTCTAACATATAATTTATTATTCAGGTTATTCATTTTTTATTCCTTTACAAGGATTTATAGATCATCCCCTACTTATGTATATCCTCAAGTTACCCCATGTAGTTTGATAAACAATGAGAAATTATTATCATGTTAAAGAAGTTTTAAATAATGCTGATATACCACCCTCTTTTTAGTTTTTATGAAATTTACCTAATTAAAAAAATACACTATACTTATCGATCTTATATGTAATAGTATTTTTATTCATATGTAATGAATCATGAATTATTTTGTAATAAATACTATGGTTGTTATAGTTGGTACCAGAGGAATGTTTAGTTTTTTTGGGATCAAGATTAGGAAACTCTTGAGAAAGAATTATAAATAAGACTAAACCTAATAACACATTCCTAAATTTTGATAATAAATATATATTAAGTGATCAACAAGAAAATAAAAACCTATCATGATAATGAAAGTAGATATAGCTTCGGCACAGAGGTACCTAGGGGGAATAATCCTAAATAGGTTACAATGATTCAGAGTTGATCACCGACTAGTGAATGTAAAAAGTCCTTGAAGGACACATAGGTTTAAACTCCCAACAGATATGCTTTGTTAAATTCAAAATATCTTTAAATACTATAGTTAAGGGAACAAAAATTCCTATAAGAGTCTGTGGTAGGAAAATAGATCATGGATAATATATATTAAAGCCTAGAAATTCATAAGTTTTGGAATAAATGTTATTTATAAATTATCACTTTAATATTATAAAATTACCATTTGTGTGTTTAATATTTTAAAATTACTTATCTAAAATTTTACCATTATTATAGACAATTGATGAAAATAAGAGGAACTGAGTAAACAACCAATGTGAAGGTAAATGCGATGACTACCCAAATGAGTTTATTAACCTGATAAGAGTAGGGTTCACAAACTTTGTGGAAATAATATCTTACTTGAATCATGTTCGGAATAAATTACTAAATTATACGAAACACCAAAATCTCCGTAAGAAACAAAAAGATGAAATTTAGACCTTTATGCGACAAAGGCCCCTGACTTTCAAGTGATCATCCAATCCCTTAATTATGGAATGATGGATCAACACCATTGAAAATATCTTCTCTACCATTTAATGTTTTAAGAAAGAGAATATTATACTGGATTCTTATGATATGTATAGAGAATATGATCAGTGTTGGACATTTATCAAGAATAGAAAACCTAATTAATATATCAATGTGTTGGGGGTAGAAGGAATACTAAAATATGTTTTTTAATAAATATTTTACTCGCATTCTTCAACATAAAATGGAATGGGGTTTCATTTTTCATCAATAAAAATGATTTTAAATCCATTAGGGTGTATGAGGAAAAATTTGTAGGACTTTCACAATACCCCTATAGCTTTGTTTTTACCTTTCAATGAAAAGTTGAATGCATATTTTGTGGGATAAAATGAAGTCTATGAAAATCCCTAGTGATCAAGGACATTGATGACTATGTGGAATTTCTATGATGTTACCTTAAAGTCAAAATGGAGACAATAAAATATCAAGTGTATCATAGAGATAAGAAGTGTAAAGTAGTGTTTAATTCTAGTGGTGTGATGGAGAAATTTAAATTGGTAATAGATTTCAACATACCAATTTTCAAAAGTGTAGAATGAAGCCCCCTGAAAATTGACTAATGGAGATTGGGAAATTATTTAGGCGTAGGAAAGAAGGGAACCTAGCTAGAGATTACCAAAATGAGAAACTAAATAATGTGATGGATGGATGGAATTATCCAGTCAATCATAAATGCATCATTTATTGTTTATACTCCTAGGAACAAGGGAACTTTTTAAATAAATTCACTAAGCTAAGGGTGGTCAGAGACAATCAACGCTAATAAACTCCAAGGTAGAAAGGGAGAGCTTATTCCATCAAAACCACTAAGGTGGATAATGAATAAAATTTGGTGATAGGTATTCTAGTTATTCATTAAATAATAGAGAACATACTTTTTTATTTTGGTTCTATGCATTCCTTCATATCACACATGTTTAGTAGAACTATAAAATCACCATTATAAAGCATGGAAGTAGATCTATTAGTGAAAAAATGGGGAAATTATTTCATCCCAAGTATAAAAATCCTCCCCTATCAAACTTTAAGGGATGAAATTCATAATGAAACTTGTGATACTCCCTTTAGTGTAATTTTATGATATTATGGGTATGGAGTGGTATTCTGTACATAGAGAGAACATAAATTTTCAGGAGAAGGAAATCACTCTTTGTATCATGAATAGTTGTTAGATTCTATACAAGTGTAAAGAGAATGATGAATATTATTTAGAACCAACATATCAAAAATGGATATTGTTTCCCTATGAGAAAACATATCATGTTTAAATAATTGATACTAAGGAAAATATTGTCTTTGAAGAGATTCCAATTATGTGGGAATATGCAGATGTGTTTCTGAATGAATTTCATGGTTTCCTTTCTAAATGAGTTATTGAGTTCATAATGAAAATTATACCTATAAAAAGTAACATTATTAGGGAATTATATCACCTATAAAAGTGATATATATGTACCATTAAATGATAGAATTATTTTAAGTATGGATGATTCCAACATCTCTGATAGACACCCATAGTTTCCTTGGACTGGGTAGGTATTATCGGTGATCTGTAGGATTTTTAACACTATTTTAAAACCATATAACGAAGATAAATCATAATGGAGTCATGTTTTTGTGGAATAATGAATGTGTAGGGAGATTCAAATAGTTCAAAAAATAGGCTTATCATTACACTTGTACTTACGCTACCCACAAGTGGGGATATTTTTTTAGTATACAATCATTCTTCAAAGAAGGGATTGGGAAATAAATTAATGCAGAATGAAAATTTGATATCCTGTGCATCAAGGAAAATAAATTATCATGAATAGAACTACCCAATGAATCATATAGAGTTGGATATAGTGATATTTTCATTGAAAATCTAGCATCTTTAACTCTTTGGTGAAAACTGTGAAATATATAAGGATCATAAGAGCTTCAACTATCTATTCACATAGAAAGAGATGAATGTGTTCCAATAAAGATCGTTATATATGATTAAGGGCTAGGTATTCTCAATACAATACTATATTGTGGATTTAAATAAAGTATAAGATTCTCAAAGTAGAAAGCATCCAACATATTTATCATTGATGCGAATTGAGATGGATCTGATCTTCGTAGACTCAAAAAGGATGAACATTAAAACCATAAGAGAAGGAAAATCATCAATACATTCAAAAAAATCTCAAACATCCATTTTGTAGAAGTTAAAGGATACACAAAGAGATTATGTGAATATTTAGAAGAAGGTGGAAGCTATAAGAAAAAAATTAATCCCCAGAGTTCAATATTAATGGAGAAGATGTTATAAGATTTGGGTCACGACTATGTCTACCATCAAATCCTTAGTTAAAGAAGGAGTTGTTGGATGATACACATTGACTGACCTTCTCCATCAATCCAGGGAGAACAAGTATGTATTGAGATATCTGAGAAAACTATTGGTTGCATAATATGATGAAATATATTATAATGTGTAAATCAGGGTTTTATATATTTCAGAAAGTTAGGGATGAAAGGTAAGAATATATGGGTATGAAGTTACCATTACCCATGCTTACATTTTAATTTGAAAAAATAACTATGAATTTTTTCACTAGTATTATAAAAAATCAATTGGAAATAATTCTATATGGGGTGTGGTGGAGTGTCTTCAAAAGAATTATCACTTCATTTCAATCTAAGAGGACTTCTCACTCAACTAACTTGCAAGGATATACATTAGAAAACTGGTGAGGCTTCATGGAACATCACTATGGATTGTATCTGATCGACACCAAATATTTACCTCCATGTTATGGAATAGTCTCCAACAGGATCTAAATACTGTGTTAAACTTCAACATAACTTATCACTATCAAATTTATTTCCATTGTAAGTGGACTATCCAGAAACTTAAGGAAATGTTGAGAGCATGATCAATTGAATTAAAATATGGATGATATCAACAAATTCTTTTGGTTTAGTTCTCATATAATAACATTATCCACTCAAGCATCAAAATGGAACTCTATTAATCCATTTATAGTAAGAGATGAAGAACACATTCATGCCTGGATGAATTTGGTGAACAAAAACTGATGGGTCCTGAAATGGTCAAGGAAATATTAGAAAAGGTCAAGACAATTCAGCTGTAAATCAGTGATTCTCAAAGTCAAAAAAAGATCAAAGATGGAAAATCTTCAACAAGACCTATAGTTTGAGGTTGGAGATAAGGTATTCCTCAATATATCTCTATAGAATAAAGGCATGATATTTATGAAGAATGGAAATATTAGTGTAAGATTCATCAATACCTTTAATATTGTTTATCGTATTGGAGTGGTGGCCCATCTACTAGAACTCCCACATAATCTATTTCAAGTGCATGATGTTTTCCATGGATCCCTCTTAAGGAAGTACATACGATAACCCTCACATGTTCTTAATCCCAAGGTGGTACAGTTAGTGAATGATATTTCATATTTGGAGTAGTTGGTGAAGATATTAGATCATAGAGACAAAGTTAATTTAAATAAGACAATGAAGGTGGAAAAAGTGCTATGAAGAAACCGCAAGTTTGAAGATGTGATATGGGAACCAGAGTAGGTGGTGAAAATTAATTACCTTCATCATTTTTACTGTAGTAAATGAATCTTTTGGTGGAGAAATTTTAGAAGGGAGGAAAATTGTAACTACCTAAACTTTTACAAATAAAATTACCTATGTGACTGAATTAAATTCCTTATTATGGTTAGAGAAAAAGAAAGATATTCTTAGGTTTATTTTATCATATCAGATTTAAAATATGGTTAATCATCATAACCATTGAAAAAATAGCCACCGAATAGTGATCACATGATTAATATAAATATAGGGTTTTGATAAATCCAATTGACAAAGAAAAAGGAAGTGATGGACTCAATTATTAGGATCATTCCATATGAATCACATTTATAAAAGAATTTAAGAGAGATATCATCATTGTTATTTTCCCTTAACTAAGACAAATCCAAGATCTAATAACTAAATCATGAGTGAAACAATTTATGGGATATGTTCATGATCGTCGAGACAACAAAAAAACAATGTACACCGAACCAACCCATGAAAATAGAACCGTCACATACCATACCCTTTGAGGGTTTTATGGTGTAATAAATGGATATGTATTAGGATTATAAAAATTTTAATATGTATATTTTATACAATAATGAATATATCAACTTATTATAATCATTATTCTGTAAAAGATTTTTATTTTGATATGATAAAATCCAAATTGTATTTTTGTTTAATATGAAATTTCAATTAAGATATTACTTTTTGATACACATATTAATTTTAGAAATAAATATATATTAATAAAATAATATAATTAAATAATATTTATTATCTAAAAATGATAATATAATTTTAATGACCTCAAGTGTAATTATTTTAAGGGTCTAAAAAGTGTTATTGTAAAAACACCCAAAATTTCTCACTAAATATATATTATTATTTTAAAAGTAAAAATTAAAAAATTAAAACAATTATTTGGATAAAATATATATTATTTTTTTAATCATAATGTTGAAATTATCTAACAATTATTTTTTCAAACATTGTTGAGACAATAAATTTTTTGAGTAAACATTAACTAAGGTATAAATATATGGTGTCTATTATGACAAAACCATGACCCAAAAGTGTTGTAATAAATTATATAAAGGATATCCACGAACAAATACATATATTTTATTTAGAATAATGTGATTTATGGTTATTTTACTAACTTTATAAATTCTTTATGAAACTTCCAAATCCTATATTGTATTTATAGGTTTAAAAACTATTTCCTTATAAACATGACTCACTTCCACATCACTAAGTGTAATATATTAGCGATTTAGGCCATTTACCTTATAAAAAAATTATTTGGGTTAAACCATGGGAAAACTGCATAGTAAGGATTTTTGTTCTGATTACTTAATTATATAGAGTCTAAAACCGATGTTTGAGAAATAATAATGTAATGTCCTCTATTTTCTTATATAAACCGACCCAATATCCCATTCCTCATCACTAAAACAACTTTTAGGATTAATTACTCTTCCATACCCTCTATACATTACTCCCAATGTTCCCCCAAGATCTCAAGAAGCTCCTCCCAAACTTTTGGAATCACTCTCTCAAGGAAAGAGACCTCTCTCTCTCTCTCAATCCAATAAACTTCATTGTATTTATCATTTTCAATCACAATTGGTTATATTTTTAGGAATTTATAAATATAAATAATCTATAATTTTTTTCCTAATTATTATATATCATTTATACCCTATCACTATAGAATTTACCTATTTATTTCATAATAATTATATATCATTTATCTCCACTCACTACAGCATTTACCTATGCCATTACTATGTTGATATTCAGTAAGGGACCCTATCATTATCCTCTTTAATCTGGAACCTTATTTATATAATTCAAGTTTTATTACTATTCATATTATTGGGGTATGATATTTTACAACATTATTACTGACCATAAGATTTAAAAGTGATGAAACAAAATTATAACAATCATTAATCCATATTATGATTCATTATATACACCCGTTATGCTGTTTAAAATATCATACAATTTCTCCATGAAATTTTTTTTATTAAAGAAACATCCTTATCTTTTGATTATTAATTAAAAAAAATTTCAGGTTGTATTATGTTCTTAGATATCCCTCACACTTTCATTTTTTTACTTTCATGTTATAATATTCCACATTCTATCATTACACCATTTTATTAATCTTCTTGGACTGTCGTTACTCTACCTAAATGTCCCTATGATTTTCCATACCGAACATTTGTGAGGTATATAACCATTTCCATTTATACTCTAGGGTATTAAACTGTTGTATTTATACTTTATTTATTGGATAATTTTTTTTATTTCACCCATAGTTTTTAATTTTGGGATTAAATGTGTCGAAATATGTTCTTATGTTATATAGTCTTTGTGGCACACTTAGTCATGTACTTGTTATGATTATTATGGGTGTACCCAGATAAAACTCCAATGACTTTGGTAATGTTTTAGTTTTATTACATTCCATTTATGGAGCATTTTAGGTTATTCTAATAACACTAGGTTATGATTTCTTCGTGGTTAACCTGGACTTATGCTTATGATGTCCTTTTAAATATTATTTCCACATTCCCATATCCCCTTTATGTTATAATGCTACATCACACCTAATTTTACATGTTTTCGATTATCAACCATTTTATGTTATATTTAAAATCATATTGTATAAAATATAATACTTTCTTCATGTTATTATTTATTTATTACCTTATCAGGATTTATAGCTCGCCCCTTTCTTATGTATGATCCAACGTTATCCCATGTAGTTTTAAGAATAATTAGAAATTATGAGTATGTTATGGAAGTTTTGAATAATTCCAAAGTACCCAAACAATTTTAATTTTTTATGTAATGTAAATAATTACCCAAATACATTATAATTTTTGAGGTTGTAATATGTGTATTCTTAAGTAATAAATCATGAAAAAATGTGTAATAAAAACTAGGTTTATCATATGAACCGATGTAATTTGTTTTCCATCACCGCATATCATGGGTTCATATAATGATAGATTTAAATTATATATATTACATATATGATATAATTATACTTCTAGAATTATAATATAGTGGATAACTTCTTAACTTCCAATATGTTAAAAAATTATAGCATCGCTCTTGCGTTCATGTGGACAACCACCTCCACGAAGTGATGTGATACATTTTTTATTTTATTTGAAAATGGATTGTAATAAGGGTATATTCAATTAATATATATGATATAAAAATGAAATTTTCAAGGAAAAATAATATTTACCTCTCTTTTCTTCCATCTTCCATTTAAATGGAAATAATGTTCATGTATATGCACATCCTACTGTCTTCATGAGATGTGTAATTAATTATATATATATAGATTTTTTAGGTTAATATAAATACATATATAATGAATATATATAATATTTATATCGTCATTAAAATTTATGAGATTATGGAACAATGATCAAAGCAAAAGGATCAAAAATACAAAATAAAAATTTACAAGAAAAACAAAGTTGTTATTACCAGAAATGTTATTTTAATAATGAATTATTAATAAAAAATATAATAAAATTTCATATGTAAATCATATATGGTATGATATATGTTCATATGATTCATGAATATATTTATAATAAACATACATTTATTACACATGAGGTTCAAATGTGTACAAAGTAAGTTGAGACTTAAGCTAAGGGATTTCTAGTCTCACTTTTATTTTTGGGAGACATATGCCATATTTACTGCTCCTTTATTTTGGGTTGTGTATATAATTACCCATTGAAATATTATTCCAAATTATCATTATTTTAATTATATATAAAGTTTTATTTTACATTCTTATTTAATGGGTCTTATGATCAAAATTTATTAAAGTGGTAAGGGGATTTTCTTCTCACTTTTATTTTTATGAGACACATGCCTTATTCACTACTTATTTATTTTTTTTGGTGTATATATTTCCCAAGAATGTATTTTATTATGAATAATATTATATTTTTTGGTAATTAAATTTATATAAATTGATATCTCTTTCATGGGTCTTATAATGAGAAAGTTACGAAAGTGGTAAGTGTTTTATGTTACAATCTCTTTGTTTGTTAAGATTTTGTTACGATTACACTTCCAATGATGATATCATATCATATAAACCTTATTAAACTCCGGAATTTTCTTCTATTATTGTTACTTATATAGAATACATGTTTCCTTTCATTTTCCACTGTTAAATGATTATATATAACTAGTGAATGTTTTTAATAAAAAACGACTTTATCTCTCTCTTAAGACGAAAACCATTTTTCTTCTATGTTAATGTTTTCAAAAAATGTTTTAAGGAAAGTTTTCAATATTATAAAATTATTTTTAAATAAATTTTTACCCAAGTTTAATTTTTTTTACAAAATGTTTGAAAAGTAATATTCTAGTCATTTGTCAGATAAGGCACATTTGAGTTTTTTATCAAAAATGTGATAAGAATTTTTGACTTAATGTGCACAGATGTAATGTAATTTTCCAATATCATGGGCAATAAATGATTTAAAGATTATATTATCGGTTTCCAAGGTTATTTTCAAAGAAAATTATTTCTTTAATATTTGGAAAACATTTATATTTTTAAAAGTGAATTCAATGTGAAAATGAAATTTTACTCAATAAATGTTCTAAGTCATATTTCAAAATAATTTTCCATTTAATATGACATTATTTGATGTTACTTAAGATTTACTAGGGATATGATCCAGTGATTCCATCATTATTATTTATCTTGTTGGTTTATTATTATGATGAAAATCTATTTATGAAACATTTCCATTTTCCATGAGTATTGCTATGAATAATTGATGAAATGGTCATGATAGCCATTTATTTTCCATAAGATATTCTATGATTAAATGTTTATGAAAAATATTTCATTTTCACGAGTTCTGATATGGTGAAATTTTTATGATCCTTTGGCATATAAATTTATGGATTATAGATAAGAGAGAAATATATATCTCTCTAATGCATTGGGTAATTATTAATGATATTTGATATCAAAGGGTACATAATAGGTTATCCCAATCCTAAAAAAGAAGGGTATACAAGAGGATATCCTAAAATTGAAACAATATAGTAACAAAATGTTATACCATACCAAAATAAGAGGGTACATGAGAGGTTATCCCATGTTCAAAATAGGGTACACATGAGGTTATCTCAAGCACAAAGCAAGTATATTGGTGGTTATCCCAATCCTAACATGTTATGAATTTATTTTTGTATATAATTAAAATAATATTTTCTATTAATATGTGAATTCCACAAATCTATGACTTATTCCCATGTTATAATCTCATAGTTTATTCTCTTTGTATCCTTTATGATTCTTTTCTTATGAAATATGAGGATTTATGACTTGTTTCAAGTTTATGATCTATGATATAAAAATTATGATTTTCAATTGTTATTCTAAAGTTATCAAAACCTTATGCTCATGTTATAATAACATCTCCCTCATTTAGACTTACTGAGAATCTGAGATCACCATTTATTATATTTCTTTTCCCCAGGGTATGAAGAAAGGGTTTTAGAAGGGTATGTCTAAGAATATTACAATGTGTGAAGATAATTATGGGATATGTTTTAATATCTTTCCTGAAATCAAAAGAACATGTATCTAGTATCCAAAGGAACTAAAAATTTATGATCCCCAAGAATATATTTGTAAGATGTGATGGATATTCATTTAATAATATGTGATATTTATGTAGGGAAATGATAGGCCTCTATATTGGAGGTGACTTGTGAGTTGGTTATAGTTGGTTGCATAAATCATGAAAGTAAAATTTTATTTTTAGTGATTAATTACCAAGGGAAGAATATTGTGGTATTTTCATGACCGGACCCAAAAGGGCCCCTCATACAATGGTAGTGAGATGACTGTTCCATCATAATCCATTTTACAGCAATATTAAGGTCATGTACTAGAAAAAGGATGTCATAATACTCACGAGAGGCCTTATCTTGTAGTAACCTATAAAAATATATCTCTAATATATAATATTTTTCTAACAACCATTATCTAAATAAATATATAAACAAATGAATTGTATAATAATTAATGTATGAGATAATAATAATCAAATAAAATTCTTATAAAACAAAAAATTGGGAAAATACATATACATTAGGTTATGTCACCAGGTACAATTAACACCAGAATAGGGAATACATCCCCACAATAAAAGAATTATTAGGAAGAGAACAACATATATAACTACCTATTTTAAATACTACCATATGAAAAAATTCATGAGATATACCAGATCTAGTAAATCTACACACTGAAAGGTCCCCTCTAGGTTGTGAAATTTTTTTATATTCATTACATGTGTGGGAATAAGGCCCATGAATGGGTGATTATAAACACACACAATAGTATTTTACAAAAACAAAATATAGGGTAAAATAACAAGTCATCTAAAACCTAGGACTAGTCAAAAAAATAAACCTAGTAATATCAAATATGATATAAGGTAGTTAACCATAGATAAAACAACAATCCAAATTTACTAAATTGAACTAAATTTAGGATTATATCTCATTACAAAACAATGATACCAAAAATAATGATATTATTATAAATATTTAGGTCGATATCCCAATTTTAATTTATAACTTGACGTAAATTGAGTATTTCTATAATGTAGAAAGACATAGGAAATCTGAAACACAGATAATCTAAAAAATATATAAACCTTATAATTTCAATGATATCTCTTTATAACCATAGTGGGGGGATCACACATCAGTAAGATCTATAAATCATTAAAGAGATTACAAACCTTTATGGAGGGTCCAAAGATTTTCATTTAGTGTATGAATTGGCTAAGGGGGTTACTAACCCTACACGGGGAGGATACATTCCCCATAACAATAAGGGTTTCAAACTCCACTATTTATTCAGATTACTTGGTCCTGGGAACTGGTATTATACTATGGGGTTACTAACCCAATTTCTACTCTAATTGTCTCACCCACTCCTTATAATCATCTCAATGATCTAAGGAACTTATTCTACTAATAATATAACAAAAAACTTCATAGGTGATGATGTGATATAAAAAATCATGTTTTACATGGAGAATTAATTGAAATGATCTTTTATGTGTTCTATTATAACAATTAGGGTGATAAAATATGCAAATCACCAAATAGGGCCCACTATAGGGAATGCACTATTTAGTACATGATGCATAGGCCGTAATGATTTTTGGTAATATGAGAATCAGTTTATCACTTATAGAGTTCACCTAATTGGCATACCAATAAGGATATATGATATGTGGGGATCCCTGTTTCATCTAGTTTTCTATTTCTACTACACATCAAGATAAAATGCATGGGTATATGAGATGTACTCTATATTTCATGGTGTTTGTATTACATTTGATCTAATCATGTAGGTTTAATCCAAATTTCATTTCCTAATGATTACATGAAATTTGTAACTCAAGGTTCAATCAGGAATGTACTTTTAAAATAGCATGAGTAATGTATCCAATAGACATGAAGTGCATCTTAGAATACATGGGAGTGTATGTTAGCCTAGTGCATATAGTAGTACATTCTCAATTGATACAACCCCTAATATATGGTGTGTGAACCCAAGTTACATCCCATATAAAATTTATAAACATATGAAAAAATTATCACTAAATGGGATACATAATAAATGAAGTGTGCATAGGTGGAGTACACACCGTGTAGTAGGGAACATTCCTAGTATGAAATTCCATCAACTCATTCACCCATCACCATATCTATTAGTACATTTATCATGGGAAACTTGCATTTTCACTAATCACCGATTCCTCTCATCCGCATCATACATTTGGTATATATTTCTTATTACACGACAATTATTATTTATTTTAAGTCTATCCACTACTATTTGAACCATTATATCCCATCATACCATCTTATTTCACCACTTCTATACTGTACTATCTAGAATTATATTTTTAGCATTCATATTTATATCTTGGAAAAACCATGATGAACTTATAAACACTAAAAATGCCGATGAAAATCCTTGAACATAGTGGAGTTAATGAATAAAAAATAGTGGTTGCATGGAACACTAACCTCCAAAATATTTAAAAACAAATTAGAATTATAGTGAATATGGGAGGATTGTAAAATTTTTCTTAGTAAAATAAATGATGATTTAAGGGAATCATTGTGGAGAATGGCACATCAAAGAATCCAATGTTGATCATTACCACATCATAAAAAGTTAGTTAGTTTATATAATCAATTTAATTATATTAAGAATGTAATATATAAGATAATACTATGACATGATAATAACATGCCAATGAAAAAAATAAAAATTGAAATTATATGAATAACATGGGGAAGATATAATTATTTTGAAATAATAAAAAAACAATTCTGTAGAGACCTGATTTTCACCTTGTAAGACTTTAGAATATTTCTACATATGTTTCTAGAGTTAGGAGCTAGTACTTCATGAAATTCCAAGTCCATGTGCGCTCAGAATAAATTATATAAAGATATTAAGTGTTTTTGTACTATATACACATAAAAAATGGGGTATCTCCCAAATGGACGCTTGGATCATAAATCTGAGGCCACTATTGAGTCCAAAACATAGCATTTACCTGAGGTGGGGTATATATTTTTTCGGTGCATGAATAATGTGAAAAAATTCCACAGAGGGAAAAATCATCATTAAAATAATTAAACGTAATTATTTTATTCCAAATACCAAATAAAATAACTTTTGATCATGGCCTTGGATTGGGAATCCAAGACCCCATTTTTGTTCATAATGGGATGTTTTAACTAGCCACATCATAAAATGAGGAGGCACAAATGTTCTGGATCCCATGCTCATTGACACATATTTTTGTTAAATTATATAAGTATGAGATTAAGGGAGGGTTCCACCATTTCCACAACCTCTATATCCCTCTTTAACCTCTTTCTCTTTGTTCTTCATCGGATCCAGGAAGAATCATTGATGGAACTCGGGAAGATCGCAACGTAATCGTAGTACACATTGTTAAGGAAGATCATATCTAATTCAAGGTAGGATATATTATGGTTTCCACAAATTGATTTGAATTTCCTAATTTATTTGTATTTTTTTCATTTGATCTTTGTTTTGATTATCTTCCTTGATGGATACACGAACACGAACATCAATCCATGTGTGTAATCACTATTGTTTGTGCATTCTTCCCATGTTCTTCGTCAATTTTTGGATACATTAAAAGACCGATAGATTATCGAGTAGAGGATGAAGATTTGATGGTATATTCTTGAGGATTTTGAAACTAGTCTCAGTTAAGTTTTTTAATGAGAGGGGTGGTTGCAGTGGTCTGTGGAAGGGACCACTGGAGAAACCCAACCGGTGGTCGGCGGTGGTGGCCTACAGGTAGCGAGCAGGTGGAGCAGGTGGACTAGCATGTAGGGTTGGGCGTATGACTTCAGCGGGATGACGATCGAATGAATAGGTCCAGGAGGGGGAGTTTGGGGGACTATGAACCAGTGAGCGGGGCACCAGCAGAGTGGAGTCGTAGAGAAGGAAGGTTGTGGGGGCATATCGAGGTGGTGACCTGAGTCACGGGGGTCCCTATGAGACATCGGGGAAACTAAGAGAAAAGTAGTTGATTGGAGAGAGAAAGGATAAGAATGAAAAAAAAAGATAAAAGAAAAGAAATAAAAAAAGAGAAGGAATCCGAGGGAGGGGGTGTGACCCGCATGGTAAAAAAGGTGGGGGGGATCATGCTTCCCTTGGTTGAGTGTTTAACAAAAAAGATAATAATTATAATATTACTATTATAATGTTATTATTATTTTGGGTGTCAAAAAAAAATCATACATAAATAATGCGTGTGATATAGGATTAACGCACCGTTAGCGACGAAGTGACCCTATTTTCAAGATAGTCATTTTAAGACCGATATCGAATCTCTTTTTCGACTTGTGACCCAGAACACCAAAATGCCCATACTTCAATAGATTTAATATCATTATTAAATTGTTAAACCACCATAACTCCCAAACTGGGAGTCAGTTTTCATGCTGTCAGCGACTACATGACCCTGTCTTAGAGGAAGATGGTTTTTAGATCGGTCTGAAAATTTTTGGAGTTGCTTTCATGTCTCGGATCCACAAAATCCATAAGTTTAATAATAATAATAATATTATTATTATTAAGAAAACTTTTTTTCAAACATATCTCCCAAATGGGATGTCTGATTAGCATGTCATCAGTGGAGGTGAAACCCTTCCCTCTATGTGGACTTTTCAAGACAACTTTTAGGGGATTATGCTAAAGTTGAGGTGCGGGCCCCATAAAGGCCGGTTCGTATGTTTTGAGGTGAAATGAAACTTTATTCACCAATTATCCATTGTGTAATAACAAGTATTCCATTCCATGTGTTTTTCTGAGAGGATTTCAATGGTATGATTCGTATAACTTATTTTAGGATTGATATGTGGGCCCCATGAGACTTTTTTCGAGCGTAATGTAGAAACTTTCCACTCTTACACTAGATGTCCATTTGGGTAAATTGAATAGTCTATCTTGTGTGTTTTTCTGCAAGGATCACAATGATGTGATCCATTTGAACTTAAAGATCCGTGTTCACAATCTAATTAAATGTGGAAACATGAAGGGAATATTGGTGGGAGATTCTTTGGATGTGATTTAAGAATTCACATGGCTTTGTTCAACCTTGAATCTTCCAAGAGTGTGGGAGATTTATTAAGAGATATAGTCAAATGTTATGGGGCCATTCAAGTAGGCGCATTAGTGAAATTACGTTTTCACCCTTCAGTTTAATGATGAGCATCATGCACTCTTCGACCTTTGACTAGACGTTCCACATACTATGGTGGTACCTTGACACATCTAGGGGTACTTATTCATAGTTTAGTGCCTGAGAATGGCTAGGTACATGACCAGGTGACAAGGTCAGGCCACCCGACATGTAGGAACCACACACATCATGTGCCACTTTACAAATATTCTATCTCTCGTATCTCCTTCTAGTGACCTCGTAGTTTGGAATGCGAGTAGAAAATCCTAGGTATTTTTCTGTGTAGGATGCAATGGTTACCTCCATAGTGGTTTCCAGGTTATGATGTGATATTTTCCTAGTGTGACACCTATCTAATGTGGCACCCAACGACTGTAGTAGTGTTCTTCCACGAGGTACCATCCAACAGCAATGACCATTTTTCCTCGATTCTTTTCCAAGAGGTACCATACAGCAGGAATGAACAATCTTCCTTGATGCTTTTTGAGAGGTACCATATAGTAGGGATGGCTAGTGTTCCTCGATTATTTACCGATAGGTACCATTTAGCAGGTATGGAAAGTGTTCATTGATGAATTTACGAGAGGTACCATCTAGTAGAGATATCAACTTTTTCCTCGATGCTTTTCTAAGAGGTACCATCCAACTGGGATGGCCAGTATTCCTCGATACTTTTCCAAGTGGTACCATCTTATAGGGATGTCCAGAGTTGTTTTAGGGTTATCTAGGTTGAGAAGTGGTCCCTGATGGAACTTCCAGGGTTACCTCCTACAGGGCTGGGTAGTGGTACCTGTTGACAGTTCTGGGCTTCCCTCTGGCAGGGCTGGGCAGTGGGACCTGTTGAAGACTCTTTCCAGGAAGTACCCTCTAGCTGGGATAGGTAGTGGGTCCCCCGTCAGCTTTCGAGTGATGAACCCACTAAGGTACTAGGTCATGGACACCTGATTATTTTTAGAACCCTCCAACTGGGCTAGCAATGGGTCCTCAACCTTTGAGACACGACCTATCGACTGCGCGACAGTGACGAGGCGTGTTTGATGTGACTTTGGCCTCTTAAGAAAGAGAGAGGCTTTTTCCAGCAAGGCGTGTCCTTATGACATGGCCTAAAACCATGAGGGATAGAAAGTTCCACCCAAAGTAGATAGTATCAAGGTGATATGATTGAGTCCCTCTGACTTGTAGAAAGTAGTAGAGGAATGGTGTCAATGGGGACTCAGCCCTTTACGGGTTGCTTAATTTCAGTACTTCCTTTCCATATTTTATTGATCCTCTCCCTATGTTTGTTATATATATTCAGTAACTATATGAAATTAGATATTTGGGTGGTTTCCTACGAATATTTTATCACACACCCGGTTCATGTTGCCAATGGTACCCAAACAGACTATATTATTACACGTATGGATAAGGAAAGTGACCTAAAAATGGTTCTTGATTTATTATTAGTATCATGGGATCATGGGAGTGTGCTAAGGTTGGTGATTTTGGAATGATAGTTTTTGAATTTTTTATACCTTTTTCACATGTATCATAATGATGCCTCGTACACATGTTTTGGATGCTTTAATAGACACATGAAATGTGTTATAATCTTATGTTTATGAAATTAATTTTGGTATGATTTATACATTTTTGTCTTGTTTATTTAATATTTTTCTGATTGGTTTAATATTTATACTATTTATCTGATATTTTACTTATGATATGATACACTTTGGTGATGAGGGACTAGTATCCCCAAAGAAACACATAGTCCCTTCTTGCTAGTCAGCACCCTCTCGTGTTTGGGGGGATTCTATTGAGGCCATGTGGACAACTGATCTTGGGGGACCTTCAGTGGAAACCATTTTTGGGACATTACAAAGTGGTATTAGAGTGTTATTTTTTGGTTTTCTTTATTGTTTTGTTACAATAGAAAGATATAGTAAGGAACATGAATTTGGTAATGAGTTGTGCCAGGGTGTAGCTGACCCATGTACATGAAAAATCCAATTTTCCTTGAATGAAATTTCTAGTTTGTTTATTTTGACTATTACATTTGATTTTATTCCACCATTTGGTGATGCACTTGAATTTTGATATAATAATTGATATGATTGTGGGATATATTATGTTTCAACCTGATGAGATAAGGGTGCACCCTCTCATGCATCATTTTAGGAACCTATTTGGAATCACATGCTATGCACTATGACATTCCATTTAGGATGGATTACTTGTTGAATACTATTGTGATAGGTGTTGTGATAAATATACCTATTTTTGTAATATGTATTCTAGAATTGATATGGCATGGATTAGGTGGATGCCATATTTTGGTTCATGAGGAGTATGGACCCTTATGGACCAGAATTTGGTGAACTATTTGGTTAATCCTTTGAAAATTAATTATGATATAATGAAATTAAAATGGGAAATAAAGGTGAATTAAAAATGAAATGATATTGATTATAAAATAAAACACAACCCAAACCTGACCCTAGTAGTGTATAGTAGGTTGTATCTCTTTCTTATATATTATTTATACGACACCCAGACCTGACTCATAGAACATGAATAGGGGTTTGTTCTTATATAGGAAGGCTTGTACCTATCCTATTTTATTATATGCGTTTTTTCTATGAAATTTGATAATGATATTTATCTAAGGCATGTACTTGGCATTTGTAGAGGTATTCCAATGTGACGTCCTCTATTCGTGTGTCAGGAGGGTGGAAACAACCATACTCTGGAGGTGGTGGACATGAGATACCAGTGTGTCCTCTAATAGTGAAAGTTGAAACACCAGTAATTATACTGAAAAAAAGTGATAAGGAAATGTTTGGTGAAGGATTTATGTGATTCTTACAGACCGTTCGGGGAATACCATGACCTTCCTCGAATATCGAAGAATTGACACATGAGTTCCAGTTGTTGCATTGACCCACATTTTCAGGGGATGGAAGAACACATGATACAAAGTCATGGATAAAGGCCATGATATATATATTTGAGCATCTACAGATTCTTCCGAAGAGGTGAATAAATCTCACTATGTATATGCTGCAAGACTCTTCCAAGAGATGGTGTGATGTCATTACTCATATGGATCATCATTGGGAGATTTATTGGAGGGATTTCCATATATCCTTCTTTGAATACTTCTATCCCGAGACATCAATGGATAATATAGCCCAAGAGATTATTCACTTGAAGCAGGGATTGTTATCAGGTATGGACTATTTGGCCCATTCTACAGAGCTCTGGTGCTGCACACCTATTTTTATAGGTAATGTGTTATCTAAATCTAGGAGATTTTAGGATAGTATCAGGTATGGAATCCAATAATATGTGAATTTATTTTGGATAACTACAATTTCTGAAATAGTGAATCAAACACTTATCATAAATCATAACCTAAGAGAGGTTGGGGGTGAGATCTAAGGTGGTTCATTATATAAATATAGTAATGCACTAAATGGTTGTAGGAAACATCCTCTGAAGCTTCCATATGGTGATATTAGTAGCCATAGTACAAACTGAGGTAGATAGGTGAGGTTCCACTTGTTTGGTATACTAGGATATATGAGGCCTCAATATACTAGAGACATAGTCGATTGCCGATCGTGTAGAATAATGGGTCATCTATTGTGGTTATATAGGACTTTTGATCTGAGAGTCAGTGAGAGAGGGTTTACAGTGACTCCACATGAAGGAGCAGGGTTAGTAGCTTCTCTTTAGGGAGAGAGCTAGAGTATAACCGACCAATCTGAATGAGGGGGTGGTCATGGAAGTGGTAATTAGACCCTAAATTTGTAGTGATATCAAAGAATATCTTCTCAATATATCCAGGAAGTATCACAGGGTCTCAAATCAAGATAGATATATGTACTGCAATAATACCTTGAAGGGAATAATCCCAAACCTTCTAATGTGAGATGCACTATTCAAGTAGCATCTATTTTAGTATCTGCTATTTTTGATACATGGTCTTCTCATACCTTTATATATATTTCACGTTGTGGAGATCCTTGTGCTGAGTGTTCAAAAATTATATGGTTTTATGACAATTGATATTACATTGGGGATTAGAATAGAGGATGTACATTAGTGCATGGAGTTCCTGTTGAGATTCAAGAGTTTCACTTCAGATGGGACCACTTTTTCCTCTAGATGAAAGTTTTTAACATCATTCTAGTGATGGACTGGTTGGTCCCCTTTCACTATTTCGATGATTTCTATCTCTAAATGGTGACCTTCACATCAACATAAGGAGGGTAGTTTATTCACAATGGTGAACGAGATGTCAAGCTGATTCTAGCGGGACCAAAACATCATGGGTTTGGTGGGATGATAACTAATACTGAGATATTATATCATGATGATCACAAAACACATAAGGAATATTTCCCTCTAGTGGTTGATCATTTCTAAGAAATTTTCCCAGATGAATTTTTAGGATTACCTCTAAGGATAGAGGTTGTGTTCTCTATCAATCTAGTTCTAGGAGATGTACCAGTATCCATTCCTCAAAGGATATTGACTACTGAGATGTAGGATCTCAATAGGTAGCTAGAGGATTTGGAGGAAAGAGGGGTTTTCCAACCTAGTACTTCTCCTTGGAGTTCACCGGTTGTTTTTGTGAACAATACGCTAAAAAATCTTAAGATATGTGTGGATTACTAGGAATTGAAGCAACTAATGATTAAGAACTAGTATCCTCAACCTCCGATAGATGATCTCTTTGAACGACTCTGAGGTGCTTGGGTATTCTCAAAGACAGATTTGAGATATGGTTATCATAATGTTCATGTTATACCACAATAGAAAATAATTGATTTGTACCAACAGAAATTCTGTAACAGATTATATAACCATTGGTAAAAATGATTAATTCCAACAGATATAATGTTTTGTTGATATTATTTTTATGTACCAACATTTTTTTACTATCAAATATACATGTTGTTAATAATCATCATATACTAAAAAATCATTTACCAACACTTAAATTTGTTACCAATTTATATTAACACTGATTTTTTTACCTACACATGATACTATTATTAACAACTATTATCAATAATAAAAAATTTACCATAAAAATGCTTTAATAAATTATCCAAAAATAATAAATATTTATTAATAATTTAATATAAATTTATAATTATTTACTACCAACACATTATTTATCAATAAAACTATATTAGTTTGTTTAGATTTAATATATTTTTGTGGAGGAACCCTAGGAATCATTAGAAATTTCTCTCATCCCCATCCCCTGCTCACACTGATGCCTCCTCCTCTCCAAGAATCCCCATGAACACTGCCTACCTCCCACTCCCTCACCCCCTCCCCTCCGACACTATCACCCCATATCTCTGGCACTCCACCCCTTCTCAATCACCTTCGCACCCCTTCCCTCCGCACTAACATCGCCTCCTCTCTAAGAATCCCAGCCAACGATGCCTGAACCTCTATACCTTTCCACCCTCCCCACCGATAGTGTCCCTCCATCTCTCTTGTACTCCACCTCATTCTCACTCATCATCATGCCTCCCTAACTCTCCATCCCGATTTTACGGCAACACTATCTCCCAATCTTCCACCTTCCTAGCTCACCACCCTTCCATCCTCATAATCTCCTGTCATTTTCATTGCTTCTAGAGCCTCTTCCTCATCACTACCACTGATTCCTCACTGCTACCCCACTTCAGTGCATGTAGGTTAGGGAATCAATTATCAACTGTATTAATTTCTTGTCTATTTGATTTAGATTTTTCTTTTAATTCTGATACCCATTGCTATAATATCTTATTGAATGTTCTTTTAAGAAAACCAAGAGTATCACCCACTACTTTATATTCTTATTTCTTGAAACATGGAACCTGATTGTCTATTTGGTCAAACATAAAATACCTATGTTCATTTCTTGTTTTCATTTTGTTTTCTGTTATTTTGTTTGTTCTTCTTGTCAAGCTAGCAATAAAAAATATTGAAGCTGGTGCTGTGGTTCATTTCTTATTATACTATTTACGATAAATCTATTATTTTATTTTTGTTTAATTCTGAAATTTACATGTGCACAAGTAACTACATTGTTATTTTGAACACAAGAAACTGTTGTATTTTTTCTAAGCATGAGTAAATACAGTATTTTATATGAGCACAAGAAGCTACAATAATTTATTATAGATTTCATTCCTTAAATAAAAAATCGTCTATCCTCAAAATCTGTGGTTTTATTACTAAATACAGTGTTTAGACAGTCATCCAACACATGAAAGATGTCTCCTTTCTTTCTAGGTGGTGTTATGACTTCATAATTTTTTATCATCAGTCTCCAGTCATAAAAAACCCACATACTCTTGTGATGAAACTCCATCACACTGCATAGGTAGTTCATAATATCTATAAGCCTACAGTAATAATAGCTCTTTAGGTTAGAGTTCAACATCAACCTTTAATGTCAAGGAACCTTCTTATTATATTGATAAAACACTACCAGTCTGTGCAATTCTCAGTCTATGAGAGTCCTTCTATTATAAAATTTGTTGCCACTATAAACCATGGAAATTATGAAACACACCTACACATTTTTGTTGGATTTTACCCCTACACTATTTTTTTTTATTTTCTTTGGAATCATTGCATCCAAACTTGATGTAGATCTATGAATCCTTAAACTATTATCATTATAAAATGAGTTGAAATAGGTATTACTTATCAATACCAGTATTTTGATAATTGAAACCTTCAAATAATAAATTATATCATGATATATCATGAACTAAATTGTTATTATTCTAATAAAAGTCGAAATACATGTTGAATTAATTCATTATTACCTTTGACCATCACCTTTCACAACTACCATAGCCTCATACTATTATATTTAGTTGTTGGATTCAAGTTTCACTTTGAAAGACCTTTTACATCAAACAAGAACCTTTCTTGCTAATAGAAACACAACATCCCCTAAACAATTTCACAATAATGAAACAACAAAGATACTTTTTATCCATTATGACTGTATTATTGTTCTGCACATTATGATGGGTTCAATTTTTGAAATTTCAGTAGGTAAAAACAAATATCAGAAGATGAAATAGAAGAATAAGAAATATAATTGATAGAAGGATTTAAAATTTGAGGCATTACACCCATGAAATACTCAAATAGGTGAATAATTACATTATAATACATAAAAAAAATCCTTGCACTATGTACATGTCAAATATTTTCTTGATATGTTTTGATTCTGTTATAAACATTCAACTATATTTGGACAACCATTATCAATATTTATATATTTATAATGTCTACTCATAATCTTGAATAATAATAACCACTTTTTTCTTTTATAACCTAGAATTACTTTGATAATATGTGAAAATTTGATGCTTTTCACATCCACATCAATTCTTTTATAGGAATTCAATTATATATGGACAACCATTCTCATTATGGTTCTTATGCTGGTCTTGATTACATACATATTGTGGGAAGTGAGCGTAACCCACCATAAATTACTCTTAATATTTTTATGCAATATGTTATGCAATCGATTCTTTTGAATTGAAATTGATGTGATATTTTGAAATTTCTTATGGTGTTTGGCATAGTGTAGTGATGGTTCCCTGAGTTCATTGGGCTAACCAGATGGTGGTCTATCTAGTGGATTGGAGAATATAATATGTTGCTCTCAAATGAATAGTTTTTTCCACAAAAAGTATCTCAATATGTATAAAAATTTCATGACCCGAACTTCAAATACAGAATATGTAGCAAGCTGCAGAAACTACAATTTTAAATCAGTTTCACACTATTAATGTTTCATTTCAAATAAAGCCTAGATTCTACTTATTTTTATTTTTATGCTTCCATATTCTTGAAGGTTCTCTATGAACTCACTTAAAAAATTCACTTCCTCCATGTCCATGTGAATCTAGTACTAAGATGATAGCGGATCCCATGTGGTCTAGCTGTAAGACATGAAGATCATCTCAAAGGATCCACAAAGATTCTCTTAGAGGTAAGTTATGATAACATGATTGCTTCTAAAACATCACCAATTGAGTTTGAGATTGTATCATATTGGAAATAGATTTCCAATAAAATTTTCCATTCATATAAAATTTAATTGTGGTTTAGCTTATTAATATAACAAGTGGACCAAATTGTAATTGAGTGGTAATTTGAAAATGAAAAGATAACAATAACAGTATATTGTGAGAACATATTTTCTAAATTTTAATCTAGAGGATTTAAACATTATAGAATAGTAATTTGGTTTAGTTAATGAAGGTGTAAATTTTTTTATTTGTTTTGTAAATAATATAAATATATGTTTTTTAAGTAGATTCATCCATAAATTATGCAGTCAAATAACATTTTCTTATCTATTATATTTTTTAATTCCCTGACCAACTCACTTTTGTAATTGTTATTATTTTTTTGATGCATATTATAAAATGATATAAATTGTGATATTATGCAAGAAATTTTGTTATAAAATGTATTGTGATATAATTGTATGTTTTTATAAGTGAAAAGTCAACATGAATTTTATGTTTTTAAATGTATAATTTTTTTAAAAATATTACATCCAATTGGGAGCAATGATTGTGGAATTATATTACCATGAACTTTATATTATAAATTTTTTAACCACAGAAAATACTTATTCTAATTATATGTTTTCATTTGTTGTCTTTGTTTTGTTGTTCCTAATAAGATTCTTGTAGAATATATTTATGCTGGTGTTGTCTTTTGATTAATAATTGTTCTTTTATGGAAATTCTAGTATTATCTTCTTGTTTAATTCTATAATTCACTTGAGCACAAGTTCTGTAATCTTGAGCAATTGTAAACTATGTACAAAAATTATCATTTAAGATATGAATTTATGATGTTTATATACCTATAACACTCATTATTTATGAGAAGTATTTATGATTTCCAAATCATATTACATGTGGATAATTGTTTTTTATATTCTTATCACATGTATGCTTGGAAATTTGATTGAAAACAAAATTAAAACTTTACATTTTTCTTCATGTTATTATTAGAGAAGAAAAAATAGACATTTAAAATGATAAATTTAGTATAAGATAGTGGGAGAGAGTGAATAGGATTAGATTATCAACAAAATTATTTCACAAGGATATTAGTCCTCTTGATGACTCAAGTATTGGTTCATAATATTACTTTAAATTGGTAAATAATTGATATGAATGTATATAGAATGTATTGAAAGTAGTTACTTTTTTGTTGGTATTCTATACCATTTTATTCACCTAAATCCTTTATTCTTAGGCTCTGTTATGTTGTATGTGAACTAATATTTGGGTTCACTTGTTTTGATAAATTTTCATAATCAGTATTACCCTTTTTAGTACCTACCATGAGTGAGGATATGGTTTTTTGTCTTACCCTTCTAGTTTTGAATGGGTTCTGAGTACATTGATCCTGGAGCTAGTATTTTTTATTCTATGTTTGATTGATTTGTGTGTAGTTGATGACTGTTTTATTGCTGCAACTATAAAGCACTACTTCCAGGCATGTTGGACAGCATGACCCTCTTCATGCTTCAAATCAATTAGGATTCCTATGGGATCAGATATTTTTACGAGGCTGTTGTCCTATAAGCCCACTAATTCTAAATTAAATTGGATGTTGGATATGAGTTGGTCCTTCCCTACTTGAATCTTTTCATAATAGTTGATGGTTTTTGGATACCTGTGTTTGGTTCATAGGTTTAGTTTTCTTGCAGCTATATTCCCCTAATCTTATGTCATGTTAAAATGATCAGCATGGCGCAGTTTGAAACATCGATCCACGAACAATATTCTAATTTTATTGTTGAAGTTCTAATTTTATGCTCTTATGACCATGGTTGTTCTGTTTCTTGGGGGTTTATTCCCATTTCTGGGGTTGATATGACCAGTGAATGGCTCATGTAAGTACCATTCCTCTGATGCTAGTGTTTTGTGTTGGAAATCCATGTTTTTCTATTGGTTTCCTACTCTGTTATCTGGAGTTGCAGCTGGTGAATGCATACATGGGTGATTTTGTTGTTTCTTCTTGGCGGAAGTTTGTTCCTTTATACTAGGTAGGGGATCTTCAACAACAGTCTTAATTAGACAGGCCTTATGATACTGTGGGATGCCCCGGTTCTAGTCTGCTGCATCTCTAGAGTTAGTGCTAATTGCATTACTATTGGATGCTTAGATTTGGCCCCTAGAGTTGCCGCTGCTTATGATACTATCAGGCGCTTGGATTTAGCCTCTAGAGTTGCTTCTAATTACAATACTTCTACTTCTTTCAAAACTGTTGGGTTCTTGTGATACTATTAGGCACTTGGGTTTAGCCTCTAGAGTTTCTGCTACCTACGATATTGTCAGGTGCTTGGATTTGGCCTCTAGAGTTGCTGCTACTTGCAATACTGTCAGTTCTTGGGTTTGGTCTTCTAAGAATTCCTGGTGTTGGGTTGAATGCAGTGATGGGGATATGGATTTAGTCTTTAGATCTGGCCGATGCGCGCACCGATCTTGGGTCTCGTGGGATTGAGGCTTGCGTTGTTGAAGTTGTTGTGTTGGTCTGTTGATCGTGCCTTCATGTGGGGCTGGTTGGTGTGATTTTTTAATCAGGGCGTTGTTTTATATGCACATGTGTGGGCTCCTTGTGTTATTTTGGTGTTATGTTTTTAATAATATTTTAACCTACTTTTTCAAATAAATCTTAATTTCTTTGAATTTTCATATCATTTAATTTTATAACTATTACATAATAAATATATTATATATAATTTGATTAAAAAATATAATATAAAATTTTAGCAATAAATATTATAATTCTTATATATAATATTTTATTTAAAAGATAATTTACTATAAGATATTAATTGATGATATTGTTTATAATAATAGATAAAATAATGTTGTTAATAATACTATCGATGAAATGATAAATGTTAATAATATTAGTAATAGATAAATTTGTTGTACGAATCCGTTGCTAAGAATTTTGACCAACATATATATTATCTGTTGGTATTATTATAACTGAAATAGAACTATTTTTTCTATCACAATAACATTTAGTGATAGAGTTTTTACCAACAATTTAGTGACATGAATTTTTTTGTTGGTAAAATGCTTTACTAATAGAAAATTCAATTTTACCAACAGATTTACCCCTGTTGGAAAAAGATAATTATTTTGTAGTTACACCAGACATAACTCACATATAATTTCATAGTAGGTATGGTCTATATGAGTATTTGGTTATGCGGTTCAGTCTTAGGAACATTCTAGCAGTCTTCATGGCACCGATGAACTAGGATTTCCATCCTTATATGGATTTTGTTGTTGTGGTATTCGTGGATGATATATTGGTGTATTCTGGCACTTGATATTACCAGGAAAAACATGTTGAGAGAATACACTTAGATATCAACAGTTATGTGATATGACCAGAAATTGAAACATCTAGATGGACTAGATTCACTTCATGGGTGACATTACCTCAGAGAAAAGAGTATAAATTTACCAAGAGAAGGTGAAGAGTTGTAGTTTCTTTGGAGCATCCCAAGAATGCCTTTTAGGTAAGTATTTTTTTGCCTATATTGTTATTATAGGTTTTTCATATATAACTTCTCATGCCTAGAATCACCTCTTATAGGATTTACTAAGAAGGGAGTGAAGTTTATATGGTTATATTTTTGTGAGACAACCTTTTTGGAGTTGAAAGGTAGATTGAATTAATCACCAATACTAATTTTTTTAGAGCCAGTTTGGAGTTAATCTATTTACTATGATGCATTAGGTATCAGTCTAGGAGAATTTTTTATTGAGGGTGATAGATTCATGGTGTATGGGTCTTGAAAGTTGAGGCCATAATGGAGGAATTACATGACGCACGATCTTGAGTTAGCTGTAGTTGTTCATTCTTTTCATTGTTGGAGGCACAATTTACCAGGAGAGTTTTTGTGTGTGGTGTACATGGACCGAAAAGGCCTGAGGTAGCTATTTACATAGTATGATCTATATTTGAGATAATGAAGGTAGTTTTAATTTCAACAATATTTCAATTTTTAGCATGCCTATATGCCTGGTAATGACAATGAAGTGGTTAATGAACTATGTAGGAGGACTCAGATAAAAGTAGTTCAGTAGGCCAGTAGTGAGTGGTACCTCATGGATTTGTTTCCTAAGGTGCACATGGAGGTTCAAGACAATTCAAGGAATAATTTTATATCATCCTTTGTTTTTACCTCTACCCTAAAAGATAGAGTTAGGATGTGGTAGATATCAGATTTCAAGGGCCTATCCTACGGGTGAGTGTGGTAGGTGAGGAACCACCTTCTGGTTGGATCGTAGGTGAGGATGAGATTCTGTGCTTACATGGCCACTTATGGGTTTCATAAGACATTCCAAGGGAGTTCAGGTGATACTTTTATGCTTCATATTGGGCAGTGCATCCTAGAATCCCCAAGATTTATCAGTATTTACATCACTAATACTAGTGTCCAGGTTTGAAAATAGATGTTGTAGGTTTTGACATGAGATGTTCCATTTGTTAATAGTTTTTGGGGAAAAACCATCGACCAACCATAAATTTATAGCATATTCCCATTAATGATAGGAAACATTATGAATTTATGATGGATTTTGTGATAGGTTTTCCAAGGCCGCCTCGAGGTAATGATTCCATAAGGGTTGTTGTTGAAAGGCTCACAAGGTTTCTCATTTACTACATATCAAGGAATACATTTTATTTGATGAGATTGGGGGGTTTTATATCTATGAGACAGTATGAATTCAAGGGGCCCTACACATCATCATTTAAGATAGGGATTACCAGTTTATGGCTCAATTCTGAAAGAGTTTTCATATGGTATTTGGTACATAGGTGATTCTAAGAACAACCTTCCAACCTTAGACTGATGTCCAATCTAATTGTACAATATAGGTTCATGAGGACATGTTATGGGAACACGTCCTATATTTTGGGGGATCTTGGGATAGGCACATAACCCTCTATGAATTCGTATATAATAATAGAATTTAGGCTACTATTAAAATGGAGCCTTATGAGGCTCAAAATGATAATCCATGTCGATCAAGTCTATGTTGTTTAGAGGAAATAGAGGATGTTATGATTGGAACTCATCTTTTTTAGGAGACCACATTGTAGGTGAAATTGATTAATAAATGGATGGATACGGCACAATCTTGATAGAAATTAGACGTTGTTCACCTTAGACAACCTTTAGAGTTTTAGGGAAGGGATGAAGTATTTTAACATATCTCATTGTGGATAGTACATAGGAGGTTGAGGAAAATGAGAAATATTTCACCATGATATGTCCAACCATTTGATATTATTTAGAGAGTCAAACCGGTAGAAAATCAGTTGTAGTTACCTCAGTGGTACGCGACCACGCACGAAATATTCCATGTATCTCAGTAATGCCGCAATCATTCAAACCAGTCTCATGAATTTCAGCCTAAGGAGGTTTAGTTTAGGTAGATTCTTCTTTTTAGGACTATCCTATTCATATTTATGATAGTATCACGAAGGTTCTATGAGGCCGGTCGGTTCCTCTAGTATCAGTGTTATGACAGCACGATCGAATAGAGGATGAGACCTAGGGGTGAGAGGCCAACATATGAGCATTGTGGCTGGAATTGTTCCACCACCCTTGGAAGGGAAATTTGTGGGAAAATTTATTTAAGGGGGGAGTTTGTGAGAAAAAAATTATTTATTGAGGTACATATCTTTTAATTCACATTAATTTTCATTTTAAATGAAAAATATGAAAAAAATGAATGCTCGTTGAGGGATTAAAGGTTTTGAGGGTGTATGGGGATGGTTTGGAACTCGGAACCCAGCTTATGGGTAGAAAAAAGATCAATATATGGTCAGTAGAAACCATGTAGAGAATTACACTTGGTTACGTATAACTGTGTGAGGCTGGACAGCGGTGTCCAACATGCGACACAGTTAGACAAAAAATGTAATATGAGGTGCACGACCATGCATAAATGTATGAAATTTTGATAGTGGTTGGAGACATGGTTTTCACACGGTTAGTCAAATCGTGCATAAAAACAATGAAAAGTGCCCATTTACTATAGAAAAGGGCACACCATTGGTGCATGAGTTGGCCAATCATGAAGCCAAACCATGGGACCCAAGGGTTTTTTTGAATTTTCAAAACTCTCCTTAATTGAATATTATTTAAACCTAAATTTTATGTTATTATTCACATTGTACATCCATTCCATTTTGAGATATCCTCTTTGAAGACTGTTTTAGGAACCAAAGGATCCCCTCTGTCTGGTGTCTGATTCAAGAACCATTTTCCTCATTGGATATGTTCCAGTAAGGCCTCAAATAATTTTATGACATTCTTTATTATTATTGGAATCGACTGTGCTATTTAGGTGAAATCTAATATTAAATATTTATATATTCTATGCATGTTCTTCAATTTTCTCCCAATATGAGTGGAATCATGAGTTGATACAGGATGAGCTATCCACTATAGACCTACGGTAGGCAGTATCATGATTTTACTTCAATGTCAATGTGTTTTTATATATATATATTACATTGTGTTGCACACCCAATTCTTAGAGAGACACCCTTGAAATGGATTTGAATCATTGAATTTAATTTATAGGAATGAAATATGTATTTAAAGATACCAATTTATAAATGAAAAGCAGTTATAAACCATAGAATAGAACCACCCCTTGGAGGTGTTGTTTAGTTGATTGGACCCCCATGGGTGGATATTAACCTTGGATTACTTTGGGTGTTACTTTTTACCTTTTTCTATGGGATTTCATTTTTGAATTGAATTTTGATTTAAATTGATGAAATGAATTGTGAATTGATATGAAATTTCAATTGTAATATAAATTATAAATTGATTTGATTAAAGAAAGGAAATTTCATGAACATGAACCATGGCTTTGGCCATGAATTTTTTTGATTAAGATTAAGTTTTCCTTTTATAATTAAATGACAATATAAGTAAATTAGAGACTGTACCATCTAATCTTAGACCATTCCGTTGGACACCTTTTGAGATAAGGTATAAATGAATTGTTCTTTGTGATGACATTGAAATATTAAATCATTTTGATAAAGTGATATTGTTTGAATGATTATAGATATTCCTTGGGTGACACATGGGTTCTTATATGAATTCCATGGATGGAATCAATTTTTTTTCTACTTTTATAATGCCCGAGTGATAGTTGAAATCCTTTTACGGATTTCCAAGGATGAAATCATGGGGGATGGATGTTATATGCTGAGTGATACTTGGACTCCTTATAGATTTACAAGGATGAAATCAGAGGAAAGTTGGTCATATATTTCATGGGTGACACTTGGGATCCCTTAGTGAACTATAAAGGTTGAACTCGAATGGTAGTGACATTATACCACACCAAGAGCGATAACAGGATTACTGTGACGAATGGCTAGGAAGGGCTTGTAAGTTGATCGTATAGGATACAAATAGAGAGATATGGGGATTCGAAATTAGGAATGTCAATTAAATACTCAGGTTCTTAAATGATTAATGAATGAAATTATTATATGATGTGTCTTCCAAGACAATGCACAAGAATGGATTTGGTTATTGATGGCCAGTTTTGGCATCTTTTGACCACTTTTCTGTACGGGGGACACTGGGCTACGTGCCTGGTCACAAGTCTTATTATTTAAATGATACTGAATGAATAAATGAACTTGATTATAAAATGTTATAGGACTGACTGTATTTTAGAGACATTACCAGCATGGCTAAAACATGTAGTAGTGGATGGGTGTCCATGGGAACCCGATCCTTTGTGGGATTTTTAAATATAGTACTTCCTTTGTTTTGTCTATTGTAGCCTGCACTCTATTTTTGTTTTATATAATCTATGATTGGATGGAATTAAACCTTTTGTATTCCTACTAGGATTATATCTCATCCCTATTTGGGCCATCGATGGTACCCAAATAGACTATATGATTATAGGTATGGATAAGTTAAAGTGCCCTGCTACAGGTTCTTGATTGCTTCTTAAGAGATGGGGAGCATGGGACCGAGGTGAGGCTCGTGATGATAACTTGATAGTCATTAGCCTTTTTTTAATTTTGTTACTTGTATTTTATTGATTCCATGGATACCTATCTTGGATACTTTTTTAGACACATGAAATGTAACACCATATTATGTATATTAGATTCCTTCGGGTATAATTTATATATTCCTATGTTGTTCATTTAATATTGGTTTGATTGGTTTTTTCTTACTTTAGTTATCTGATATTGTATTTATTGTGTGATACACTCTGGTGATCAGGGAATAGTCTCCCAAAAAACACACCTAAACCCTAGTTACTAGTCAGAAGCCTCTACCGTTTGGGGATATACGATTGACACCATGTGTCCAACTCGGTTCAAGGCACCTTTAGGGGAATCCTGGTATGAGACATTACCTATTATTTATTAATTATATATTTTATTACTTATTTTTTTAAACTTCTAGAATACTCTTACATAATGATAACATCAAAAAAACCATATTTTATACACTAAAATAAATATTTTCTGCAAAATTCAAAAAAATAGACTAAGAAAATTTTTATAAGAGGAGTCAAAAATGATATATATTTTATCAAATTTACATTTTAAGTTTTTTAAATAAAATATTTTAAGAAGGTGCAATTTAAATAAAATTTATTTTATTTTAAATATTTTCAATATTAACCCTTATTAATTATTTATCTTATGAAGGTAAGAGATATTAATATTCTACCATCTCAGTGATATTATAGATTTAGTAATAGTTTTATTTTAACATGTTAATGTTTTTTATTTTAGATGTAGTGTGTGAGACAAGTTACAGATCATAGTATATATTTTATATTCTCTAATGTCTTATGTCATTTCATTCTTCTACAATAATTAAATTTCATACTTTCAATTTTAATTACTAATTAATAAAGGATAAATCTAGAGGATCCCTAGAAAACTCAAAATATATATTCTACTGAGATATCCACCTCATTAACCTTGGTAATATTTGGAAACTACTTTTCCCATATGTGCTTCTTAATAGTTTTTGGGACATTCCCTTTATAAAATTATTTTGTCGATCTCAATTCAACCAAATTATAAATTTAATTTTTTTTGGAAAATATAAAACATAATTAGTGTATATGAATATAAAATTTCTATAGTAATATGTCTTCTCAATGAAACCTTAATTTTAAACCATGATAATTTTATTTCAACTATTTAAAAATTGGTTAATCCTATAACCCACTTGGTTATACCTAGGTTACTTTAATTTGTGTTCTATAATAATTATCAACCTATTTTTTCATAATTATATGGAAATCAGTCCTTTAGAGTGGTTTATAAAGTTATTTTGATAAAAAAAACCATATATTCTAAGAGTGTCAAACCAGGTGTGCAATTATCACTATTTATTGTGAACTAGGTGATGATATAGTTAATATGAATATGTCATCTCTGGGATTATTTCCCCTAGGTAAAACTTTTCATGAGCCTGTAACAACTTATGGTATCCAAATAGGGATATTATTCATTGAGAGACATAAAATCTCTACTTTACAAAAATATCATGACGTTACCCTATTCTTAAACTCACCCTTTAAACTCTTCCTTAGGTTTTTCACTAATTTTTTCTAAACTAATGTCATGGAATAACAAAACTATTCTCAAATATAAATAAACCATCATCTGATACTAACTATAGAGACTTGATCTAAACATAACATAAATAATAAATGAATTTCATGATTTAAATAATACATCTAAAAAATAGTCACATAATTGAAATATTGAAAGGATTAATGTCTCATAGGATATCTCTATTAACATATTATTCTTAAATCATTTTCCATAATCAAAATCCTCTAGAATCACTTATAGACTTCTAATAAATAACCATTATCATCATAATCAGGGTAAAGGAAAACATAATAAATGTGTGAGATCAAACACTTATTAAGGTAAAAATTATCAACATGTCATCAAGGGTTATATTATAAGTGGATGAGAAAACATGGTAAGTGGAGAAATTTCATATTAAAAAAGAACATGGCATAATATGAGTCATCTATAAATCATGATAGAAGGAAATGTAATCTCAATTTAACAAAAAATATACCATGAGAAAAATGTCTGGAACCTTAGGATAATAAAAATTAGTCAAGGAGGATAATCATAGGCATATAGAAAATTGAAAGACATATAATAATGAATTATGAACAAATATAATAACATAAAAATTATACCATTAAAAAAATAACCAACTTCATAATATGAACAAAAAAATTCCCAAACTTCATATTTTGAACGAATGAAATTCCCACACATCATATAATGGATGAAAAAAATTCCCACTGTTTGTGTTATGAGAAAAAAATTCCCACACATAATCTTGTGAACAAAAATAACACCCATGCTTCGGGTTGTGAATAAAAAAATTCATCCTGCAAATTATGATTTTTTTTTCACACATATAGTTTTATCATAATATATATATCATTATATAATGAATTAGAGAGTGATATAGGAACCCACCTGTCGTCAACTATATAATTTTCAACCATTTAAAATAATAATTCATTAACATATATTAATGAACAAATGAAATGAGAATGGATTTCTCAAACCTTTCAAAAAACATCACATAACATGAACATAATAAATCCTAGAGTATAAAAAATATCATTTAAAAAATAAATCAGATCATAATAATATACAAATGGTGATTAAAACATCACTTCTTAAAATATAAACCTTTGAGGAAAAATTTAAGTAAAAATAAAACTGTTTTCACCAAACCATTTGAAATACTAATGTTCAATTTTTTTTAAAAAAATTTTTGTGAAGAAAAAAAATGATTTTGTAAACCTTATTTCTAAAAAATGATACTTTTAAATACATAATTCTTGAAACAAATGTTGTCAAAATAATTTGAAAACTTTTAATTTTTATGAGAATCTTTAATAATAGAGACTTAAGGAAGTCAAAAGTTATCTAAAAAGGGAAGTGAAAATAATTTAAAACCATTTACCTTATAAAATATTTTTTATTAATAGAAACATTAAAGAAGATATCAATATTTTCAAAATAAAATGTGGAGTGGATAAAAAAAAATTATTCAAAAAAATGGGAAAAAACCTTTTGATCATTTTGAAATAACCTTAGTGAACACCCATATCATTAAAAATATGGAAAAAAACATTGATTCGAAAAGAATAATGTAGAATAAATAGATTTTTGGAGATAGAAAAATTTGAATTCATAATAAGGAAAAGACAACATTGGTGGGAAGTAAAAATGTATACATGGAAGAAAAATCCTTAAAAAGTAATTGGAAGTACTCTTAAAAAATAATTTTAATGACCTATTAAAATTATCAGAGAATAATTATTCGGTGTGAAAAATGAATTCCTATATAAATAAGGTGGAATAAATCCTAAAATAATCATTGGTTATAATAGATAAATCATGAAGGATTAAAGTCCAAGTAAAGTGATTATAAACGAAGAAAAATATTTTTGTTATAAAAACACCTCAATCCCCTTGTAAAATTTGAATAAAACCCCAATGCGTTAAATAAAATAAAAAATAACATTGAATATCATAAAAAAAGAGGAAAATTACACAAAATTAAATCATTGTAGTATTTACACCATTAAGACTAAACATGGTGTGCAAGTTAATCATATCTCTAGGGATTAAAATTTGAGACAAAGAAACCATTACGATTTGCGTGAAAATTCAAAAAAAGCCATAAAATGGGGAGAATGGAAATAAAATTCAAAAATAATAAATAAAATAAAATTCATTTTATTTTATTTAAAATAGGTAGTATAAAAAATATTTAAATTATAATTGGTGCATAAAGAAAATTTATTTCTCAATGGTGAGAAATTGTGATGAAATCCCTCAACTTGTTTTCTTGGTTAGTTGATGAAAATATAAAATCTAGTAAACAAAATAAAATAAAATAAGATTATATTAAATAAACATTATATTAAATATTATCCTTTTATAATCTTGATTATAATTTTTTACCATGAGTATATTAATTAGTTATAGAATATTATGACCATTAGGTGTTAATAACTTTATCTATTTTACACATTTTTAATAGTTTTGATATCATTAACAATAATTTGATACAAATTAATTAATGATATATCATTTAAGGTTACATAATATATAAATTCTATTAATTTAAAATATACTTATTTAATTATATATGTGTTTTTGTGATGTTATGTGAAAAATTAATTGATAATGACTTATTTTTTTCATTCAATTGATCAAAAACGGAACATTAATAATAATTAAAATAATTAAAATAATATATTAAAAATTATATACCAATAATTATTTCCGTTTTATATTATAATAATAATTTTATTAATGTTTCCATATTCATCTATAACCGTATTTTAAGCATCTTCCATATAGGTTATCAAACCGACTGAAAATTGAATATGCCGTAACTTGGTTGATGAGTACGGTTACGAAGGTGTTTATTTTGAAATAATATCATTATAACATAATAATAATGATTTTTTTATGATTTTTAACCACATTTAAATATGTTTAGATAATGCATGCAATTATAAATGGAAAACGAAAAACCTTTCATCATAGAGGCCGTAATCCACATACAGACATGATTATCAATCCTGTTTCTCAACACATGATAGAGGGTAAAGGTGGATATTAAATTGAAATTTCCTAATTATAATTATATGATATATATCATATTTATTCATCATTACCTAAATTATTAGTATACATTAATGTTAGTAATGAAAAAAATCATGTTTCTTTATAGAGGTGGTAGTCCAAACAATAATTAACGATATTCGTTTACTTTTTTATACGTGGATGGATGTGAATAAATAAGGGTTATATATTTTGATCTATAATTAAACAATACATATTATTGCGAATTTATAAAATAATAACCTTTCTAAAAAACAAAAGGAACTTTAGGGTTTAAAGTTTTATAGAATTATTTCATAACTCATACATAAAAAAAATCATATTTTACAAAGTGGTAACTTTTTATTAGTATCCATTTTCCCAAAATATGAACCGTAAAAAATATTTTCATTTATTTTTCAGAAAAATATTTAGGAAATTGAAATTGGATTATCCTTGTTTCTTACACATCCCCAAACCTTGTGAAAAATATTCTAAAACATCCTATGAACACAAAATCTTCATAAGGGACGTAAAAAGAAGAAATCCATTAGTCTAGTGAAAAAAATAAAAACCAATAAAAATTTACCTATATCAAAATATTCTATAATATTATTAAATAAATTATTTCTAAATGATAAAAATTGACTTTTTTCTCAAATAAAACCATTAAGACCAATGGAAAGAGGATGAAAAACCTTTCAAGAAACATAGAGAATTAAATTCATAACCCATGATAGAAATAACTAGTGCCTAATTAAATAAATTTTGTAACTATAGTGAGTTAATACCATACTTATTTCACATATAATAATTGAATATTACCTGATGAATTGTGGTACTATTTGTTCTCAAACATCAAATAAACATTATCGAGATCACCCATCGTATAAACTGTATTGAGCTCAATCATCTTATATGTTGTATCAAGCTCACCCATGGTATAAAATATATCAGACTCACCCATAATCATTTATAATTATCAAGTTATATATAATAATTTTTTTCTTTCATCTATTATCATAAAAACCTTGAAAAATATTTTGAACTCATGTGAAAAACATTTTTTGGATATCAAAATACCTTTTACATTTTAAAACACATTTCCAAATATAATATAAATTGAAAAAAGATTATGAGTTTTCTTCATTTAAGTCAACCTAAAAACTTATAAAGGAATCCAAACATAAAATAGTAGTTTTTGTGGAATGAAATTTCATTTAATCTATATACATCAAAATAACACATTCCTTTTTTCTTGAAAATAAATTTAAAATGTTTTGTAGAAATAATCATTTTGAAAACCTCTGAAATAAATTCAAAAGGGACATAAAATTCCATTTATAATTATCTTATTAACTTATAAATATATCCACAATATAAATTTAGAAATAAATATATTGAAGATAATTATTTATAAATTAAATCTTTACAACATTTAAGATGATGTTTTAAATGTAATGTGTTCCTTTCATAAATCTCTAAAAAGTAATTTTTTTATAAAAAATTTAGTTAAATAAAATATGGTACAAAAAGGCCTTTAAAATCCATTTAATAATAGATAATAATTTTCTTCAAACATTGATAATAACATGGACTTGTATGAAAATGGTTGGAATGAATGCTTTAAAAGTGATTATTTTTAAAAGTAAATCCCTTACTTCGAGTTAGACACATCACAAATGTTCTTCATCTTCCTGAATAAAAACTTATATTAATTATTTACTTTATTAGAAACATTTTTCAAGTAAATTATTAATTTTATTTTATTTAATACCATGTTATGTTAAATTAATAAATTAATTAAATACACATCATACTTTTTTCACAATATGTGATTCATAAGTCCAAAATGACTTTGGTAGGCTGAATATGGTAAAAGAACTCATTATTTCCCATATAAATAATAATAATAATGAAATAATTATAAATTTTATACATAAATTATAATTTCATGTACAAACATTAAATATGGTTATGAAAAATGAACTATGTTACAGTAAAAGAGGTGGTAGGCCGTATATACACATGAGTAATGTTTCCATTTTTCAATGATCATTATGGAAATAAGGTAATTATTATGTAATATTTAAATAATTAGAATAATATAATTAATAACTTATTATTTATTTTAATATAATTATATATATCATCAATGTGATGTTGTTTTAAAAAATGTATCAAATCGCTTTGTAGAAATGGTAGTCCACACCTATGCACAAATGATGTTAACATTTTTCATTGAATCAAAAGGTAAGAAAATAGATGATATAATAATTCTCCAAAATTATAAATATTTCATGAATAAAATTTATATACATTTAATCCATAAATATAAATAACTGTGAGAGGTGGTTATGGAAACCAAATTACATTAGTTTGTGTGGAGGTAGTCCACAATACAAACAAATCATGGTTTTTCTTATCATTTGATGAAATAATGAGAAGGATATTGGTTAGTAATTTAAAATAATAGAATCTAATTATATGATAGATATTGAATATAATATATCATAATATTTTAACAATATTTTATGGAGTTTGGATAATAAATAATAATAAAATGTTCGGTTCAAACCTATACCTCTTCTTCATAAATTCTCCCTCTATTTACACCTTAACCCCTCTAAGGTTGGTGTTTTCCATAAAACAAGAAATATTGAATTAGTGAATTGATTATATGATGATATTTGAGTTTGGATTTGGTAACCCAAATAGTTTTTTATCTGGGCTGAAAAGTGGAGGGGAGGTTCCCTTTTAAAAGATAGGGGAGCAACACTCTCGGAATATCTTAAAGAATTAAATTAACATAAATTAATTTTCACATTAAAAAGGATCCAAATTGATATGATTAAAATATAATTTGAGTATTATTCTAAAACTCTCATACTATACAATTTGGAAAAGTTTAGGTGATTTTTTCTTCCTTATCTTTTGGTTTTAAACCCCTATTAAACCTTTTAACCGTTACCATAATGATAATATTATTTACTCTTTAGGGGTCAAGATAGTTATGATAAAAGATAAATTGGTTCATAAATATAAAATTAATGATATTTTAAACCATATACCACTAATGTAACCAAATAGATGTTTTTTATAATTTTTAAAGCATTTAATAAAATATTAGATATTATAAAATACAATTAATGTCATTTTTGGATGTATTCCATTAATTTGACTTTGAAAACTACATGAGAATAAATAAATATGAATATAACCCTTAACAAATATATAATATATTATATTTATATAAAAAATATTTTAATAGAATAATTATTTCAAATTATTTTACTTTTAATATTTTAGAATCATTTATTTTATTTTTCTATTAATTGAATAAATACTCTATCAGCGTTGAGTTAGAAATTAAAGAACTTATTTCATTACAATAAAATATGAATAAATTATCATGATAAAAAAAACTTATCTTTAAAATTTCTATTTATTTTTGAATATACCTTATTTTTATACTTATACCGAAAATTAAATGATAATAAAACAAATACAATTACATTTTTGAATTTTCTTTATATAAAAAATTATAAAGGTCAAAATCATGGCCAAAAGGGAAAAATGTAATATATTTCAAGTCTGGATGATTATACATGAAATATTCTCATACAATGCAATTAATGAAAGTTCTAGGGTTAATTGTTTATACTTACCACACTGATTTCAACCTTAATTAACCCATTTTACTTTTACCATGGTAAGAAAAATTTACTTAGGTTACTGTTCATAATAAAAAATGTAAATGAGAAATATTCAAAAAGTTTGGAACTCATGATTAAAAATATTAAATTAATGTTTCAATAATAAATTCATAGGATATTAATAATTCAATATAATATTAAACTTGTAAACCATGAGGAAAAATAGTTTTTTCAGAAAAATGCCCCTTAATGTATAAAAATATTTTTTACACCAAATTTAACTATAGAATTAATTAAAAAGACTCTAATTGTATTATGTTTATAAAAATTAAATAATTTAAATTTAAAACTCATCCAAAAAAATATTTTTTATTTTTAAAAAAATTAATATAAAATATTTTTTTAATATGAAATAGTATTTTCCACTATTCATTAAAAAAATCAAACATTTCATAAATTTCTCAAAAAATAAACCTGAAATAATTTTTAAAATATGATTTATAAAATTATATATTTATTTTAAATAAATTTATAAATGTTTTCTAAATTAATTATAATAATATCTCATAAAAAATAATATAAAAATCATTTTTGAAGAAAACATATTCTTAAAGCATAAATGAATTTACTGAAAATTTAGTGACAATTTAGTAATAAATAATCAATAAATTTGTATATATTTGGAACTATATATATATATATATTTCATAATGTGGTTATTCTTATTTTTAAGTTCCAATTCAATGGTCAGGTTATAATGATCATTTTTAAATAATAGTATTTCACGGACCGTTTAAGAACGGTGTTGTTTATCTGGTTTGATATCCAATAGAGTATTTATTTTAAAATATTGGGATATTAAATTATAACATTAATATAAAAAATATAAGTATACAAATTATAATTTATTCATAATATTATTATGGTGATATGTTATTTGGAAGAGTGTGATTAATAAAAAAAGCTTAAGAAGAAGATAATACTTATGTTGGAGAATTAATTTTTCTTTGGATATTGCCTTGATTTTAAAGGTCATAGGATAATTATGAGTGACCAAGAGAACATGTTTATAGGATATGGTTATAGGGAGAGAAAAATGGAGGAGCCTCTGTGATGAATTCATCGGTGAGGTGTAGCTTTGAAAGGGTGGGTGTGATATCCTTTTACTAGATAAGACAATGGAACTTTTGGAAACAATCATTATATTTTAATAATTCCATGAATCTATTTAATTTTTAGTGGATAAAAGGTGAAAAAATGTGGATTGTGGGATAATAAAAGTCTAAAATCTTATAAAATATTTATTTTTTCTAAAAATTTATCCTTTTTTAGTTATTTCCCTAGGGAAAACACTTTTTACCACTTTTACTTTTTATTAGGGTAACTATTTTATACCTTTTATAATTAATTTTGGTAATGAAATTGAAATTTCAAATCATAATATTTTTTGAAAATTATTATTCTAAAATTTTAAATAATTTTATCATGTAAAATTTAGAAATGTGTGTGATTTTAATTTCATAATAAACACACTTAATCATGTAAAAACCATTTTCAGATTAATGTAGTTTTTATACATTAAATTTATATATAAGACTACAAAATAATTATTTATGATCTTAAATAAATAAATTTATTTATTATAAGTCATATAAAATTTATGCGACTTTAATGGAAATAAACAACCTATTCTACCCATTAACAGACTTCATTAAAATAGACACCCAAAAATCAATTTTTAATAAAATAAAAAGTTATTTAATTCTAATAATGTTATAAAATTTATTTATATGTTCATAGAATATATTAAAATGAATAATTTTATTACATAAAATTTTATTTTATTAATTAAATGGTTTTTTAAACTTCTATAAAACACCCACATAGTGATAAAATCACAAAAAGAGTATTTAGGACAAAAAACCAATCTTTTTAGAAAAAACTTCAAAAATTAATACTAAGTAATGTTTAATAAGAGGAGTTTGAAAATTAATTTTATTTTATCAAATTTATGTTTGAAAATATTGAAATTAATTTTTTAAAAGAAGATAAATTATAAATAACATGGATTATATTGTAATAATTTTCAATATTAACTCATATCAATTATTTATCCGCTAAAGGTAATAGCTATTGTTGTTCTACTATCATGGTGTTTATTTTATATTTATTAACAATTTAATATTAATATATTGGGGTTTTTTTATGTTTAGTGTAACATGTGATATAAATTATATAACATAGTACATATTTTAAAGGATCCAAATTATTAGGTCATTACAATTTTTTTTATAGTTTGTTGAATTAAACAGTTTAATTAATCCTTATTTGAAATGTCTTTGTATTTAAAATTTATTATTTATCATGCATGTTATTCTTAATTATGGGGAGTATATACCAAAAACCTATGTGGAGGATCTCTTTTATTATTCTTTTATCAAGATAGACCATTCCATATTGAGTATAATATTATGTTTTGACACTAGTTTCTTAGGTTTGGTGTATAGGGTATGTGCATTGGACCTTAGGGAGGATTGAACTAATTGTTGTGGAAGTTTTAAAAAATATGGATCATTAAAAAAATTGGATCATAGACCTATTTTTGTTTTATATTATTTAGGGAGCTTGGGTAGAAAAGAGTTAGAACCCTCCATAGTCAAGAGGGAAGTATGGGTATGTTTTTATCCAATAATTTTAATGTTAAACCTAGATTTAGTTATGGTATTCTGGTTATGTGTCTTGAATTCGAGCAGTATATTCCATTGTTATGAAGACCTTTTAATTATAATTATGTATTTATATTTAATAATTAATTTCTATGGGTTATGTTGAAAAACAATCAAGATTTTTGAGTAAAGAATAGATGAGAAACTAGTGGTTCATGACTAATTAAAATAGTATGGAAATACATTTTCATTCCATGTGACATATTCTGGAAACTTCTTAGTAGAATATTCATGTTTGGAATATGATATTCCAAATCATGCAACAAAACCATGAATTTCATTAAATCTTCAAAATTATGGGTGTTTTGATACCCTTAGATTTAAAATTTATTTTCTAATTTTTTATTACTATTTTAAGATTAAAAAAAAGGATTTCATAGTGTTTTTATGTTTTTTAAGTGGGTTAATATTGGTACATTATACAAAAACATTTAAAAAACTAACTTCTATATGTTTTATTTTTTATTGAAAATTATTTTTCCAGGATTATATTCAATAATAATGTGATGTTTTTATGAATAATATCTAAAAAGGGTGGTTTTAAATGTTTTGAACTATATTAAAATGTTTTAATATTGTTAGGTATTTGAATAAATAGTGTCTCATTTTCTTATTGGTTACTGTTTTATGGTAAAAATGGATTTTATTTAATGTTTAAATTTTGTTGTAATATTTCAATTTATGAATTATTATTAAAGTATAATTTTTATTGCTTATAAATTTTATAAAGTTTTTTATGGTATCTATATTAATATTTAAAAAATAAAAAATCATATTTATTTGTTTTCATATTTCTTATAATGTATATTTCAAATTTATATATAACATCTTAAGGAAAATGTTTCCACATTTTTTCTAAAATATTTTGAAAAGTAAGATGTTTTATTTTCAAGTTTTATTTAATAGATTTGAACGAGAAGTTTCCAAATTTTTGACTTGTTTACTATTTTCAATGAATATATGATCAGTTCTATCTTTGTATAAATAATATTATTTTATTTATTTTTTGGTAATTTTTTTATTTAGTTATGTCTTATATCAATTCATTTTTAATCATTAAGAGTGTATTGATTATGTTATTTAGTTTTTTTATTTTAAAATAGCCCCCCCATACACGTTTTTAAATATTCTCAAGGGGGCCTATGAGTAATTACCCAGAAGTGAAACCTCTAATAGATCGCATATATTTATATTCTATCTTACCTTATAATCCAAATACATATGTTTGTGTACCACATTATCTAGTTCAATATGATGACAGTTTTCATAAGTATTGTAGTTTTGGTCTTGTTATCTTAAAATGGTGAGTAAGGTTGCCATGTGGTGTTAAACTAGGTAAATAAAATCGATATTATGTTTAATATTATTCATATTCATAAGTCTGTTATACTGAAATTCTAAACCTTTATGTATGAAGGCCAATGTTAGAAGTGGAATAAGTAGATTAATTGTACTAATACTCAGTAGGGTGAAACATGGGAAGGCGTTAAATTTTTTCTATATAGTAATAATTCCACGAAACAGTATGAGTGGCCATTAAGCATTTGTTGTATTACCTTGAGTAGGGTTATAAATCTATTTTGGAATACACTCATCAATTTTCTGATTCATAATGGTGTCTACGAGAGTTTGTTTCAAATGATTCTACGAAATAATAATATTTTAGATGAGATAATAACATGAATCTTCAATCTAAGGTTCCATCATTCATTATAACCACTTATATATTGGTGGTGAAAGAAAATTATGAGAGTTGAGGTTATTATAGATGATGCACCTAAGGAGATTTTTGATTCTTATATTCTTAGATTCAATGAAGTATTTTTGAGTGTTGTAAAGAGAAGGAATATTGATTTGAGTTTTTTTTAGTGGGTGGTGGTATTAAAAGATCATTTGGTTTTTACTCTTCATCGTCAAACCCAAGTAAATCCTCAGTATTTCATGAATGCATTAAACCCGGGAATAAGAATCCATTATACATTGAAGCACCTATATATTTTTACCATCGTGGATGGCTGGTTGATTTATGTAGGTTCTATAAATAATTACTATATAGGGAAATTAGATCAAGTTCCATTCTTTTAAAGGATCCTTACGTTCAACCAGAAATATAACAAACATTGGTAAAGGATAATGAGAATTATTAACCCAATTTTATTTTTCAATTTCTCTATGTATTCTATTTTTCAATATATTATTTATTCATTCAATGTTATATCTATTTTGGAATGATCTTGTCTAATAAAACTTTTATAAAATGCAATATCATTAAGTAATAATAGATTTTTCTTATGATGGGATATGGTGATATGATTAAAATATTATTAGTACTTAGTGAGTTCTCTTAATATTATACCCTTATGTTGGATTCCTACACATGTGATGAAATACATGATAATTATTAAGGACTACTAGTCTCCATTACTTATTCAAACTCTTTGAATGGGACCATTGGATTTTAAGCGACAGATTATTAGAGGAATTTAAAATTGTGGGGATACCAACATTTAATATTATCCTTCTCATATATTTTTTCTTTGGGAATAGTTAATTTACTAGTTCACTAGATAAATCCTACATGTTGGGGAGACCGTCAAGGAAAGATATTTGTTTTAATATCATAAATTTTAGTTGGCATCATCACATAATCTCATTTTTAAGAAGGAATCAGTGGAAGAAAGAAATTTATATTTGTAATTAATACATTTATATGGTTTTTGATATATTAATCCATGTATACTGGAACTGACTATTTAATTTGAATAATAATTGGTTTCTTCTGATTCCACACTTTTTCTAATCAATACCGAGAATTTTTTCTCACGTGACCCACCCATGCTTAGAGGTATATCGAAGGTTCATTAATCTCATTGACATAATATCTAGAATTTCATGTAAGGGAATTTATACTAAGTTACCATAGGTAATATTGTATTGGTATAATAAAATTCATTCATATTTTAAAGATTTAGGTAGTATATTCAAAAGGTTTATGAAAGCTTAACATAACTGTTCTTTAAAAGTTGAATATTTTGTCAATGAATCTTTATTTTAATTTGGGAAAATTCCAATATAAGATTTTATTATATCAATTGGTTTCTAGAAAATTAAAATTATTTCCTTTTTATTTTTGTGTAGTGAATTTTATGAAGATTTTTAAACCTCATCGATCATATGATCAATAGTTTCCATAGAGTTTTTTAGATATAATATGCTACAGTAGAGAGAATTGTAGAACCCAAGGAATAATTTTCATATATATATATATATATTCATAATTTCTTTATTTTATCATTTATATTTACATTCAGGTTAATAAATTTAAATATTAAATGGATGTTCATGGGAACAAAGTTTGGGTCCATGGTTCCCTAAACTTGAATGTGAAGCATACATCTCGGGCATGGGATTCTAATAATTATTTCTTAGTTAGTGCATGATTATACATAACATGAAACCAAACCATATAGGTTTGAAAATTTTATTCCAAAAACTAATTAATGGTAGGTCCATGGGTAGAATAACAATGTAATGAAAGCAACTGCAACTTCGATTAATTTTTTTCAATGTTTTGAATATGATCTTGTTAGTGAATTATGCCAATTAGTTGGGCCATGAAGTATAAAAAAGTGTTTATATAGATGGATCACACCCGATTATCTAATTAGAAGTATTCCATTATTGTACTTCATTAGATTATATAAAATAACACTAGGTGTTCCCATGATGATTTTTTATGATTTTTTTGAATGGAATGAGGTTTTTAATATGGTAATTATTTCATTTAAATTTGACTCACCTATGAATTATTTTTGTTTTAATATTTTGAATTATTTTTTATTAAAGGTTCAAATATATTTTTCTTATACTTCCAAGAAATATAAATAAGAAAATTTCTTGGAAATGATTAAAATATATTTTCTTTTTCTAAGTAATGTTGCAAAACATAAATCTGTTAGAACATTTTCAACACATTTTTATGATTTGAAATGTTTTTTTTTTGTAAATTTAATGAAGTAGTTATTATAGTAATGTATGATAACATTAAATGAACCTGTGTTACATTAATTTTTATGTGAATATAAAATCATACCTTAATATTTTTTTTTTAGTATATCATTGAAGGAATTTATCTTTATATGTTATGCATGGAACATGGGGAGGAAACTTATAAGAAATTATTATTCACACCCTATATACAAACTTATTTTTTATGTATCCATAATGGTTTGGGATGTAGTATTAGGTCATGCATTACATTTAGATTAACTTATGTATAAATGTTAATGGAGGTGGTGGGAGAATCTTGTTTTCTTTTCACATGGATATTTTCTTTAGATTACATTGTGTTCTTTTATTTTTATTATATATCATTGAAATTATTGATTATCTTTCTATATTAGCCTTTCTATTATATCATAACCTCTTTATTTTATTTTTATCTTAAATAAGTGTTGGTTATTATGTTATTTCTATGATTTGATTATTTAATTCATTACTAATTTTTTAATGTTGGTTGAGTTTTTTCATTTCAAAATTCCTTTCAAATGTCTTATTTATCACATGCGATCCTCCACATTATGGGGTGTTCAAACTGGACCTCTAAGTGGTGTCTCTCTTATATAATTTATTAAAAAAACAAAATCATTACCTATTAAGTAAAATTTTATTCCAAGATACTAGTTTCTAGATTATGGTGATCACGAAAATTCCTTGGGCCTTATTGAAGGCAGACTCATGTGATGTGGTACGTTAACCTGAGAAGATTTGTTACAAATGTTTCCTCAACTTTGTTATCCTATTTATATGATTTTAGGTTGTTTATCCACTAGTATGGATAATTTGTCTTGATGGAATAGGTTTAGTTGAAAATTTTATTTCTATGGAGATGACTATAAAATAGAGGGTGAAAGATTGGGATAATCTAAAGGAGGATGTGTCGGTGACCACCAATAGAGGATGTTCTGAATTAGTGGCATCCCCTGACCGAGTTGAAAATAACATCTCTCTTTTGATAGTAGTCCCTAATAGTTATTATCTATTAATATTTCACGGTGATACTTGAATATATAATATTCTTCTCTTCACCATATTGCTAGGTGGTCAAAAAAATTTAAATCCAAGTAAATTTAGCCTAATGGAAATAGAAAAGTTTCTCTAAAGAAGGGTGTCATTTTTCTTTCCAAAGTATTAGATTTTAATGGGAGGGGGTGTGAATTGTGTGTATTATTTAGATAATAAAATAAATTATCTATAAAAATATAGTTAAGTGATTATTCTAAGGGTTGGATTAGAAATATATTGCAATCACCATTCAAAATGATGAACCTTTCTTCTATTTTAAGTCTATAGAGGAATATGATCATGAATCTAACACCTTTGGTTATAAGAAATGTGAGCTCCAATAATATAATCATTACTATAAGATAAAATTTATTTCTATTTTAGTGGAATAATTATGATAAATCACCCAATCACTCTAACTGGAGGCTCACTTATATATTCTTAGAAAATCCCAATTATGATATAGTTATTCCAAGAAGATAATAATGAGTTCCTGTCATGACACTCACTTTATAGTAATATAAAAACTTCACCATCCAATCACTCTAATTCCATCTCTTATAGGGATGATTGAGTTGAGTGAGAGGCAGATGTTCTAACAAATGTAATGAACATATATATGTAATTACTATTGAATACTATCACTCTTAATAAGAATAATATAATTGTAAATATATGAAAAATAGTATAAGAAGATAAAATAGAACAATATGTTAAATATTAACATTAAAAATCTCTCCTTGATTGTACTTATCACTGATGTGGGTTTTAGATCTCCAATTGAAAGATTAAATTCATGGTAATCAATCAAATTAAAATTGATCTATGAAAAATAGTTGAACAATTAATGAACCAAAATAAATCTAGGATGATTTATAGTCCCAATTTATAACATATGATTCCTTATTAGATATTTACATATATCACCAATATGATCTAGATTGTCTCCACGTGGTATGTAGGTTTATTCCTTGAATGCATGAGTTAAGGCCACACTCTCATACCTTCAACATATTTTCTCATTCTGAATTAATGAGGGTGAACCACTTGTTCAGTTCATTTCTTAATTTCCTAATGTAATTAGAAAGGATAAAAAAATATTCCAATGGTATCAAAACCGTTTTGATACACTCTAGATGTTCATTACCTTGATCAATGTAACTTTATGCTCAAATTTTTCTTATTGTCATCATTACAGGACCTTCAAGATTGTTTTGAGGCCACAGGTAAACCTCTAAAGAAAATTTTGATATGGTCTGGTTAAATTATAAAAAATGATACCTAATCATTTTTTATATACTTTATAGTTTTGGTTTGACCATTATATGATATTATTAGGGAAAAATAATGTGACCTGGATTCATCTAGGTGGTATCTAAGGTTTGATTAATCATATGTTCCATATTTATAGTAAATTGGTGTATGACCATATTCTTCGGATGTAAAATGGGATGGATTATCACAAATATATATTTGACATGGTATATGGAGAAAATTTACAACAAAACCATTGGGTGAAGATCATTGGATTCATTGTAATAATCTTAACAAAATTAGCGAGGATAGAATTTTAGGAATCTACCCACACTAGTCTAAAGCTACCACATTTCTGGAAATTCAAAATAACCTTCATTGAATAGTAAATATAGTATAGTGAATGGTAATTCTATACTATTTTTTATTATCGATATACATTTTGGATATGATGCATGGATCTATTTTCCATGGAATATGTTCACGTGGAACTGTTAAACAATGTTAACAGAAAACATAACACTATGACGTTGAGGCAGGATTCCTTCTGGATCTAGAAAAATCTCCTCCAGTTGTGTAGTGATTTATCAGCATATAAATTAGTCTTAAGAGTGTGGGCATGATACTACATTGATATGGTAATGTATTCCCAGATCATATCCTTACCCATGTTTTCTTAATAAAAAAATATTATTTTCTCAACACCTTTATTGGATTCTCATGAGATCTACACCTTCCTATTTTTTATATTTCTACAATAATTCAACTTTTTATTAAACATCAATAATTAAAAATATTATGCATACGTTAAAATTAGATTTTTACCAAAATATTTATTGATCCATAGTGTTTAATGTTTGGATGATTCATGATATATTCATTAATTTCAATGAGATGATGTGTTTCCCTAAAAACATCACAAATTATATATGAAAAGAATTTTTAAGGTAATAAAATGAATGTATTATTAAAAAAATATTATGAATAATTTTAATAAATCACTTCCCTAAATGGTGAACTATTAATTGTCCCCAAGACGTCACTCCTAAAAAAATTTACAAAGGTAATTTTTTTCTCAAGTCCCAGTATTATGAAGATTATTGTTTTGTTAAAATAAATAAGTAGAATAAAATTCGCAAAAATAAATACCTTAAAAAACATCTCTTTTTTAAGAACCTCATATATTATCTAATTTCACACTTCTTTGATAATTCGTAAAAAAAATTCTTGTTTATCACCTTCCCCTTCTTTATTTTAATTCATAAATTCACAAATATATCCACCCTATTTTGGAAACAAGGAACTTAATGATTTTTTCCAAGACATAAATATTAATATAACTTATTGATAAAGTGTATCTAATATAGAAATAAGTCATTATAAAAATCATTTTTCCCCTAAGGTTATTTTTGAAAACCAAGTCATGGAAACAAGATCTATAGAATAATATTTAGGTTTCTATTCTCTTATTAGTGGATTTTTTATCACACCAAACTATCCATGTTACATAAGGAGGATTTTTTGATTATATAAAATATTATTATTTTACTCTAGTTTATATAAAAAATTAAAATTACATTTAGGGATGATCTATAACATTCCAATACGCGTACACCCAGATCCTGTGATAAAATCCATAACATTATATTTCCAGCTACGATTCCAAGAATTTTGACCCAATATTTCTTCCATAAAACCCAACAATATCCAAAGGAAAACTTAGATCACATAAATTATATATGAATTTTTATGTTTAGAGTTTTAGAGAATTAGGAAAAAATACAACATAAAACAAGTCACATGACTTTAAAAGAGAATTTTTACCACATAACCCAGATTTTTCTTTTTTCAAATTAAGACATAATCATCATCCAAATGAAATCCATTATAGTAATAATTAATTAATTCACTTTCTTTAAAACCTAGAAACAATGATACATAAGACGGCTGTGATTAAATGATCTATATGGGAAAACAAAAGAATTAACAAATTAATGTCATTAGTGAACATAAGATGAGAATAATGGTATGATGACATAACCAAAATGAATGAGTATAAATTATGAATATTCATAGCCATCAATACCTGGATCATCAAAATGAAAACGTTGAACATGACATTAAAAAAAGAAAAATTCATAATAACCAATAATCTTGTTCTCTATGATATCAATCTTGATCAAATAAAACATTATAAACAAATATAATTTATAGATAAAACATATTGTTATATTTTAATGTCATATCATTGAACCCTTAATGAACCCTTAAAAAACCCTTATCTAACCCTTACAATTGGAATATGCATATGGCCAACTTCAAATATAAATCTACGGAGACCATAATAATTACCCAATGCATTAGAGCTCTAATGGGGTGTACCCATTGTATAATATATAATGGATTCACCCAACACAATTTGGGTGCACCAACAATTTATAATCTCTAGGAACCAAATAATTAATAAAGAACATTTATAAGTCCTTGAAATAATCTTTATTCTTTTCAAAACCTGATTAACCCATAGAAAGGAAACAAGTTAAATAAAAATCTATATGAAACCTGTTTAAACCATAGGAAATAAATGGGTTACATATAAATCTCTTTGAAAAATTATTAACCTATAAAATATTATCAAGTTTTATAATAATCTCATTGAAACACAATTAACCTATAGAAGGGAAACATGTTCTCTAACAATCTCATTGAAAATTTCGTAATCCATCATGGAAAAGAATTAGAATAGTATCATTAAAAAAATATCCCCATTGAGGCAAACATAAATACAAGGATTATTGATTTTGATGAATCAAAATACAATTAAAATATCATTAAAAACATTCTTGAGGAAAATATGATTACCATATTTAATAATTCTTATTAAAACATAAAACATTTTGAAATCTGTTTTTTTATTGAAACTAGATTTGAAAACATATGAAGGAATCCTTGACTTTTTAAAAAAAATATTAAACGTAAGAAATTTAAAATTCCTTTTTCCTTGATAATGATCTTAAAATTTCATTTAAAAACATTTTTATAGAACCTCATTTTTAAAGAACATCGATTTCCAACCAAAGAAAGAAAAAATGTATGATTTTCATAAAAACACTTTCTCAAACATTTTAAGTACCAAATAGTTAAACTAGTTCAATTACATGAAAATAATATGAATTCCTAGAGAATAATATAATTCATGATATTTATATGATTTCAAGATCTAATTCTTAATTATACACAATCCTATTAAATGATTACATTTAGAAAAAGACTATTGCATGTTTTTTTAACTTTGGATTGTAATACCTGTGAAGAAATTACATTAAATGAAACATATAATATCATAAAAAATAATTACATTAATGATATTCATGATATTAAATTTTAAAGGGGATGTATATACACCTCATAAAATAATATAGGGGCATAAAAATACATAAGTCTCAAAGAAGAAAAATTATGAAACAAATTCCATTACCGCTTTCGTAACTTTGAAACAATAAACATCACAAAATAGAGATAAAATAATGCATATTTAAATCCACATAAATTTAAGGATAATAAATATAAAATAAATTTATAGGAAATATAGAAACCAAATAATAAAAATAAGTGATGAATATGGCATGTATCTCACGGAAATAAAAGTGATACGAGAAGAAAACCCCATACTACTTGAGTAACTTTATAATAATGAGATTCATGAAAGAATAAAATCATTTTAAAGATTTAATATTACAATATAGTTTAAAAAAATTAAATAAAATTTCATATGTAAGTATATACACCACAAAAAATAAACAAGTAGTGAATATGACATAAGCCTCATAGAAATACAAGTTATACTAGAAATCCCATTACATTGAGTCCATGTTTTCATGTTTGTAATTTATCTTCATGAGTAATAAATTTATGTTAATTATTTTAATTCTTGATAATTATTTTAATGTTTACAATTTCATCTATTTCACTTGTTACAATGTTATATACAATTACATAATTGATTAAATTTACATTGGATGTTTTGCCCATATTCGGGTTGTGTGTTAAAAATTACATTGGTAAGTCAGCTATATACAATGATCTCAGTAATTGAAAACATCCAAAATAATAGGCATGGAATAATCATAATATTTATACATAAATTATTATTTTATAACCATTCATTGATGATGGTTTTGAAAAATTAACCACCATTTCAACCATGGAGACAATAGGCCATACATACGCATAAGTAACATTCATATTTTTCAAAGATCATCGTAGAAAGAAGGTTAGAAGAATTTTTATTTCTAGAATGATAATTATATAATATATAACATATTATTTAGTTATATATACTTATATATATTCCATTCTGGTGATGAAAAAAATTAGAATCACATTTCTTTGAGGAGGTTGTAGTCCGTATGTCCACGAACGATGTTATCACTTTTTCGGTGTGTGAAATGGAATAAATAAAATGATATATTATATTTAAATAATGATAATTATGTCATTAATATAATTTTTATTTCATTTATTTAACAAATTATTATTAAACCCATCCTTCATACATTCCATGTAAATCGTAAACAAATCACAACACTTTGAGGAGGCGGTAGTCCACATGTCCACAAACGATGTTATAGTTTTCCCAAACAATGTAATGCATGAAGTTATGTTTTATATGAAAATTATATAAGAAAAAATAAATCATAAATATCATATATATAATATTATAATATTAATTCTATCATTATGTACAGCCTTTATAGGTGGTAATGGAAGAACAAATTACATCATCTCGTGAGGCGGTAGTCTTCCAAACATAATAACGATGATTGTGTATCCCATTTTATGGATGTGTGTGAAGTTTTAGGTCATACCATTAACATAAAAACATCTAACTGTATTTAAGATATTGTGTTTAATATTTTATAATTATATACAAAAATTTATGTTGTGGAGGAAGAAATATATCAAAAGTGCTCATTGAAGAAAACTACCTCTTTTCAGGTAACTCCTTTTGGTTTGCACTAAAGGACTTAATTGGATTTATTTTTACCTAATGTGAGTATTTTAGGATGATTTTATGGATTTTAGGATTTAATTTTTTAGTGGGTTGGAAGATCCAAAATAATTGCGAGGTTTGAAGAAGAGGGGAGAGTGAGTGGCTTTATATTGTGGAGGAGTGAAATTCTTATAAATACAAAAAGGTAAACACTATTGGGAAGCCTCCATTACATCATGTGCATAAAATAAAAAACCATTTTAGAAAAAAAATTATGTATGGTAGAAATATGGGCACAAAATTGATTTTGGGCATGTTTATACATTACTTTTCCTCTTATGATTAAAGTTTAACCACTAAGTAAACTCAGTTTTCCCTTAATCCATTTAATTAATTTCAATTTCATTCAATAATTTTTTGGTCATAAAATAAGTTGAAACTTATAGAAATTATAAATTATTATTATTCGAAATATGGGATCCATTTTTCTAAATCCCAATCACATAAGTGACTGAATTTAATTTTGAATTAAACCTGCAAATGGGATGAAACAACAGGGTTTTTAAGGTAAAAAAGTTCCAAAGTTTGATATGTTTTTATATTAAATTTAAAATTTAAATTGATTAAAATATACAAAATTTTATATATTTATTTATAATTTAAGTAATCATTTTTTGAAATAATTTAAATATAATTTTATTATATAAATAAATTAGACAAAAATGCGGTTTTAAATTAAAATTCAGTGTTTTTCACTATTCATTAAGAAAAATAAAATTATCAAAAAAATACCAAATATTAATCATAGGATAATTTTAACATTTAAATTTAAAATAAGAGTTTAATTTTTTTCAAATAAAATTTATTAAAGTGTCAAAATTTAGTTTTAAAACAAGTCTTCCATTAAGGGTACCAATGCTTCCTTTTGGAAAAATACAGTTTTTTATGATTAAAATTGGATTTGTTCTTATTTTGTGCCTTTATAAATTATTGGATGAATTTAATTTTTTAATAATAAATAACCATATAAATTTCCTTAAGATAATTCAATAATAATTATTAATTTAATTTATGAAGATAAAATGCCTTTATAGGTGTAAACATATTATTTCATAAAAACAAATCCTTTATATTCACCAGATTTTTGATTACATTTTTAATTAATTAGTCACTAAATAATTAGTTATATATATATGTAAACCTTATTTTCATAATTTATTTAATATTATTTAATATATCCATTCCAATGGCTAGAGGATAACTATCATGTTAAATAATAATATTAATAGTATATTATTGTTCAGTATGAATCAGACATGTGTGTAACACAAGTTATAGAATAAACTCAATGTTATGTGAAATGAAATAAAGGTTGATTTTTTTATAATGGAAGATAAATTGTGTATTTCATGTTAAAAAATATATCAAATAATTTAAATTAATTTTAAATATTATATTTCTTTAAATCATGCGATGTTACATCCAACACCCCTTAAAATGAAGTTAGACCCTGAAATTATTCTTGGTTATCAATGGATAAAAGTATTATAATTACATTATTGAAAAAAACATCATATATATGAAACAAATAAAACAAACCAAAAAAAGTAAATCTTAGAAACATAATGGTCACACGTAAATACACATTACTAGTATTCCACATAGGGAGAACATTTGGGGGGAACTAAAAGATAGATTTGGAAGGAAAAACTTTTTATTTTGGACTTATAGAGAGTGATAGGGGATGTTGTTTAGAATAATCTAATGAAAAAAGACCCTCAATTCAAATAGGCATGTAAAATATCAGTGATATCATAAAAAATAGTAGTAGAATAATATTTTATTTCAAAATAATTTTCCTAAAGATGAAGGTTTTTTTTCACCATCTAGATTGCAAGAAAAAAGAAAAATAATTACTGGAAAAGTGAATTTCATAGTTTAAAAAATCTCCACCACAATATAATATTTTTATTCAAATTATGAGTATTCAAAATGAATTTTCTTATTCTTAAGGAACAAAAAATAAACTCTTAAAGAACACTTAACCATAAAAGTGATAATAAAGACATTACATATGTCTTTAGACATTAAAACCCCAAAATGGTAAGAACATGGTATGATAACTATCAAAAATGAGTAAACCATCATATGATAAACTAATACTTAAAATTATATAGTATTACCCAATGTTCAAACTAAATTATTCCATTAATAAATATCCTTAAAATTCTTCAAACATTTAATAACAAAGTTTTAAACCTAATGATTAGAAGGATGTGATCATTTATTCTTATAGGATAAATCAACAATTATTATTCAAATAAAATACCATATATTAAAATAAAAATATTAATATTTACCTGTTAAAAAATGGTATGATGACGAGGACATCTTGAAGGCCAATGGTAGTCTTTGAAACCCTTATTGTCCTTCTATCATGGGTTCAAGCCCCAACACCTAGCCAGATGATAGAGGTTTTCACTTACCATACAGATTGTTCCCCCTTTTTTCATTAATCCCATAAAATAAATCCTCTTTAAAAACAATTCATGTTGATACTAGGGGTTAAAAATATCTAAAACCAATAAAACAACTAAAAATAGGCGATTAATCACTTTATGATCTCATTTCTTAAAACCCTAAAGGTTTGTTTAAGAATTTAAACATATGATCATACATAATATTATAGACATATGAAGGTTTCCATAACTCTTAAGATAACCTCATATGAAAAAAATCTTAATCTCCAAATTTATCTAAACTAACCCTTGATACCAACAATAAAAGCCTAGGACCCATAAACCCCAATCCTGTGCTGAAATCTATAAATTTACATTTTAGGCTATGATTCAAATAATTTTGACCCATTTTTTTACCATAAAAACATAGAAAAGTAGGGGAAAAAATTGGATCACTTAAATTATGGAGGACCTTTTGGGTTTAGTGTTTTCGAGAATTAGGGAAAACTTCTATATAAAACAATTAATAGGACTTTCAATGGGAATTTATCCCACATAACCTAGATTTTAGTTTTTATATTTGGAAATCATAATCATCTATATGAAATCCACTATAGAAATAATTTATTCAGTCTCTTTGTTTATAGATTTGGGAAAAGGAAAAATAAAAAGGGTTAAATGAGTTTCTTAAAAAGGGAAAAAGTAAGAATTAATAAATGAATGTCATGAGAGATAATAAGAAGAGACCAATGGAATAATGAAATAATAAAAAAATGTAAAAGTATAAAATATGTATATTTATACCCATCAATTCATAGATCAAAAAACATGAAAACATGTCATATTTCATTGAAAAATGAAAATGTCATAATAAAAAATAATCATGTTCCATGTGATACCAATCTTGATCAAATGAAAAATTATAAACCCATATAAAGAATAGATAAGACATATTGGTATCCTGGAACAACATCTCCTTGAACACTTATAGATCATTACAAAACTATTGCATAACCCTTATAGTTAGAATAACCATACCACATACTTCCATTATAATTATCTGGAAAACATAATTATTACCCAATGTATTGGATAAATCTATGTACAAATCCATTTTATAATATATAACGATATAACCTGAACTATAAGGCACACCGATCATTTATAATTTCCAATAACTTAATAATTAATAATCAACATAGAGAACTCATTTCACCATAACTCATTGAAACAATTTTTATTCCTTTAAAATAATGATGAACCCATGGAAAAGAAATGGGTTCCATAACGATCTCATTTAAACATGGTTAAACCATGGAAAAGAAATAGGTACCATAATTATCTCTTTCAAAAATTATTATCTCATGGAAATGAAATGTGTTTCATAATAATATCTTTGAAACATGATTAACTTGTGAAAAAGAAATGGGTTCAATAATAACCTCTTTGAAACAATCTTCATACATCATGAGAAAGAATGAAGATGGTATCATTAAAAAATATCCTTATTGGAGAATAAGTAACTAATAGATATTTTGACTTTGGTTAATGTAAATAACATTAAAATATAATAAAAAATATTCACGAGGAAAAAATAATTTACACTTTAAAAAATGATTTTTATAACATAATACATTTTGAAAACCTTTTTCTTTGGAATTGGCATTGAAATCTTATAACAAAATATTTGAAACTCAATTAAGATATTTTTAAACATAATTTTTTTTAAAATAATTTTATTTTAATATTTTCATAAAATATCATTTTAAAACATTTTTTAAAACATTTTTACAAAACCACATTTTGAAAGAACACATATTTTTGACCGAAGAGAGAAATGAAGTATAATTTTCATAAAAATACTTTACAAAAAAATTTAATTAAAAATTTATGGAAAAATGAAAAATTACTTTAACATATCATTAATATATATTTTTAAATATAATTAATGATAATTATATTATTTCCACATCAAATACTTAATCATGCACAATCCAAATAAATGATGAGATTGTAACAAAAGAATCTTGCAACTTATGTACATTTGAATCATAATACCAATGAAGGAACAATATTAAATGAAACATAGAATATTGTGAAAAATAAGGAGGTTATTGATATAAATTTTCTATGGTATGTATATAAACATCATAAAATAAGATAGGTTCATAGCACGACATAAGTCTCCACGAAAGAAAATTGTGACAAAAATCCATTCTTGATTTGGTAACGTTGAAATTACAAACCTTGTGAAATATAGATCATACAATGGATATTAAAATCACAATAAATTTAAGGAAAATAAAACTTAAATAACTTATTTTTAAGTATATACACCACACAACAAAAATAAATGGTGAATATGGCATGTATCTCATAGAAATGAATATGAGATGAGAAAGAAACCCCTTACTACTTATGTAACTTTTCATTCATGAGAACTATAAAAAAATAACATCAATTTAAACTTTTAGTATCAGAAAATAAACTATATTAATGATATAAAATTTCATATGTATGTATATACACCACCCAAAATAAAAAAGTATTTATGGAATAAGTCTTGTAGAATTAAACGCAAGACTAGAAATCCCGTTTCCTTGAGTCTGACTTTTCACGCTTGTTAATTATCATCCTAAATAATAAAATTATGCTAAATATTTACTTTATTTAGAATTTTTTTAATTTTTTATTAATTTTATTTAAATTATTACTATATTATACACAATTACTAAACTGATTATGTTTAAATCATATGTTTTAATCAAATTCGGTTTATGTTTCAAAAACGGCTTTGATAGGTCAACTATGGTAAAAGGGTCATTATTAAAACATATAGAGAATTATAAAATTTAAATAATAATAATATTTATAAATAAATTTTAATTTTATAACCAATCATGAATCATGGTTATGAAAAACAAACCAACATTACAATCATGTACACGGTAATCCGTACGTACACAAGAGTGACATTCAAATTTTTCAATGATCATTATGGAAAGAAGGTAAGAAACATTTATATTTATAGACTGATAATTATTCCATAAATATCATATTATTTAATTATATATACTTATATATATATATATTTCATGTGATGTGGTGGATAAAAAAAGAGGAATAACATCACTTCAAGGAGGGGGTAGTCCACACGTCCATGAATGACATTATCATTTTTTAGTGTGTGAAATTGAAAAAGGGAAATTATATATTATAATTAAAAAAAGAAAAAAATTACATTAATATCATGTATATGTCATTCATATCACATATTTTTATTAAACCCATCCTTAATACATTCTATGTAAATCATGAACGAATCACATCACTTTGAGGATGTGGTAGTCCACATGTCCATAAAACATTATTATTGTATCCCCAAAAAATTTAAAGCATGAATGAATGTATTATATAATAATTTAATATTAATAAATAAATAAATAAATATCACATATATATATATATATCATATAATAACTATATTTTCATTCTTATATATAACCCTGAGTGGTGGTAATGGAAGAACGAATGACATTGGTTTGCATTGCGGTAATCCGACGTGCACACAAACAATGATTGTGTATAAAATTTGGTGGAAGTGTATGAAGGTATTGATATTAAACTTGACATAAAAAAACTAGGTATATTGAAGGTACTGATGTTATTATTTAGTTATTATATAAAATTAATTTAATGGGTGGAGCAATAAATAAAACAAAACTTCCCGTTGAACAACGTTAAATGTTCTTCAGGTAACTCCTTTTGGTTTTGACCAAAGGACTTACTTGGTCTAATTTCTGCTCAAAATGAGGCATATAAGATGAGATGAGGTATTTATTGAGGTAATTTTGGTAGTTTTATGATAATAAAAAATTGTTGAGAGGTGTGAATAAGTTGGGAGAGTGAGGGCCTTTATATATTGGTGGAGGAGTGACATTCTTGTAAATACAAAAAAGGTAAACAATATTAAGAGGTCTAACTTACATAATCTTAAACAAATAATAATAATTTTTGTATAAAATAGGGAATATGGTTGATATAATTACGTAAAAGGTTTTTAAAAAAGTTTCTGAGTCATTTGGACACTTACAATTAAATTTTATCCACTAATTAAACCCATTTTACCTTAACCACGATAATTATCTTTAATTTCCATCACAAATATTTTTTGTAAAACACTATGTTGAAATTAATAGAAATATAAAATTATGATGAATATAAAATTGGAATAAATTATTTAAAATTTTAATAACATAAGTGGAAAATTTTAATTTAATATTAATCCCACAGACATGTGGTAAAAACATGTTTTTCAAGTAAAAAAGCAAAAAAGATTGATATGTTTTATATCCAATTTCAATACAAAATTTATTCATATGACCTAAATTTTATTTATGTATGTATAATTGAAGTAAATTTACTTTAAAAATATTTTAAAATATAATTTAACTATAAAAATAAATTATTTTAAATGAATTTTTAAATTAAAATTCAGTGTTTTTGTAATTTATCATAAAATGAAACTTCACAGGAAAATACCAAAAAATCATCATAAGATAACATTAAAATTTATATTTAAAATAACTATTTATTTTTTTCATTTAAAATATATAAAAAATGAATGTTTATATCTAAAACCAGCCTTCCAATAAATGTTTGCAAAATCGCCTTTTATAAATTTTTTGCTTTTTTACGCTTAGAATTGGATTTGTTCTTATTTTATACCTTTAAAAATTATTGGATGTATTAAAAAAACTACTTAACATATAAAACATAAATATTATTAATATAATTCTCTAGTATTTATTCATTTAATTTATTATTTTAAAACTCCTTTGTGTGCATAAAAATATTTTTTCATAAAACATATCATTTATATTCAATTGTTTTTTCTTTTCATTTCTCATTATGTGGTCAAAAAATAATTAATTATATATAAATATATAGAAAATATTTTCCCAATTCATTTAATCCTATTAATTCTTTCCATTACAAGAACTAGGTTATAACTATCAAGTTAAATAATGTTATTAATAGTATATTGATGTCCTATAAGACTAGACCTTGTGTGTAACACAAGTAATCAAAGAAACTTAATGTTACATTCAATGTAATATAAAAATTATGTTTTTCAAAATGGATGAAAAAAATTTCATTTCATGTAACACAAGCTATAAAATAATTTAAATTAATTTTAATGAATAGATATCATAAAATACTAGAATATTACCAAAACCTTATGTTGTTAGTTTTATTTAGCAGAAAAGTTACACAATAATTAGTTGCAATTTATTTTGAGTTGATTATACAATTTTTATTCAATATAAAAACATTTAGTTTATATTTATTCTCCCATTATTAAAAAAAATTAATTTCGGAAAATCTTCAACTATATTAGTTTATATAAAGTTTCCCAGTATAGAAATTGTTTCTCAAAACAAACCATAAATAAAAATGCATATAAAACATGAAAAATAGAATTAGAAAATTCATAGTTTTCAATATTGACCTCTCCCTGAAACATATTGTATAAAATGTAATCAATATATTTTAAGGGTTTTGAATATGGTTAATAGATTATTATATAGGAAAATATATTACAAATTATGAGAGAGGGATAACCTTATGGGTTTATTTGTATAAGGGATAGAGGAGTAAAATATCTTATGGGAATTATCCAAACCACTATCATAATAAATATTCACTCTATTTTCATTTATATTAAATTATTTTCATTAATATTTACCCAATATTCTCCACTACATTAAATTTCGGATCATTGGTGACAAAAAATGGTGCGTCCAATCTAGAATTAAGTTTACATGGCATGAATTTTAGTCTAGAGTTGTAAAGAATAATTTTTTATCTTGCATAAAAGTCTCTATTGTGTATCATATTATCGAGTACCAATATTTATATCTCCTTGAGTATTTTTTCAATCTTAAAGGAATCTATATTAATTTTTTCTAACTAAATTTTTTGTGTCTCTCTTTGGAATATATATTTTATATGTGCAAAATCATCCTATTGAATTATCAATAGGTATAATGTTTTGATTCTACATGGATTAAAATATTTTTTATATAACTATACATTTGGAATCTTTCTAATGGGTTAATTTTAATATTTTATATAAGACCATAAAAAATCTTCTAGCCTTGATCTATAATCATTTTTATAGGATTAAAAATCCTTTAAATAATCCCTTTAACTTCAATATTAGTTACCTTAGTAAGCCCATAGGTATGTGAGTAATATGGAGTTGATGTTATGTGGTTCACTACCATATATTTATGAAATAATCCATTATTTTGTTATATAATTTTGTTCCTTGGTCCCTGATTATGTACTTTTTGATTCCCAATCTATAAAATATATTAGTTTCCATAAAGTCATAAATAATATATGAGTCATATGTTTTGGTATATTTTGATTCCATCCATTTAGAATCATAATTAACACCAATAAATATGTAATAATGTCTAAAATACATGTGAAAGGGTCCCATAAAGTACATGTTCGACACAAAAAAGGTTTCATAAAAGATAATAGGTTAATGAGGAATGTCTTTTATGTTTATTATATTTTAATTTAATTAGAATTATTGAAATTTTTAACAAAATTCATGATTATATTTAAATATATATAACCAATGTAAAATATATGATAAAACATTCATATTAGTTCAATGTGGTCTAAGAATTATTCTAGTGGATAATGTTTATAAAAAGTAATTTTTAGAATACACATAAATTTTAGGAAAACACATTCTTAACATTTTTTCATTATATATTTTCTAAAACTATAGATCACCCCCAAAATAGAACATTTATTCCATCTTAAGTCTTGAAATATTATGTGAATAGAGGTGATAAGGGATTCAATTAGTTACAAATAATTTTATTGTGTCATTATACCATGTCACTTCACCTTTAATTTGAAATATAATCTCACTTGGTATGTTTTTATTATTGGGTAATTGGGTTTTAATTGATCCTTAGTTGTGTGGGGTAGTATACTTATTTGATATGTTAGTTTGTTTTCAGTTTCTATTTTCTTCATTGATTTTAACATAGAGATTTTTCAACAATAACATCCATATCACTATACTTGACTTCAATTTTTATCCTTCTTCAAAAGATACATAATAGATAAATTTTGAGAGAATATATTTACATTGGTTCCATGTAGATATTATATACATTTATATTTGGAAAAAATAATTCTAAGAAACTCAATTTTTTAGTTTTTTAGTTTTTTTGGAAGATACTAATGTCTTAGAATCATAATCCGTGATATGGATTTTCATTTCATTACTTTATGTAAGGATTATCAATAAAACCAATTTTTTAGAATCATATACTTGTTCAAAAGCATGTTCTCAATTGGTTAGTTGTTTTAATGGTGATGAACTTAGTTCGTTCTTCATATAATAAAAATATTTCTTGCATGAATCATTAATATTGAAATTAGTGTATTTTTTAAGAAAATTAGTCAGTGGTATAGCTATCTCACTGGACTCTTTAATGAATCATATGTAAAATCCTACATTTCATGAAAATAATCTAACATATTTAAAACAAGTGTGGAAAGGAAATGGAATGTTTATTTCAATATTGTATTTCTTCAATGTCAATTTCATTCTCTAAAATCAAATATCACATGAAAATTCCATTTTTAACCATAAAATTATATTTCTAAAAATCGATTATAATCACAATTTCAATTAAGGTTATATAGAATTTTTCCCCCTTCGATAATAAATGACTAAATGGATTTCCAAATATAGTGAAATCATTATGAAATACATCAATGAAGTCTTCAATAAAATCAATGAATATACATACCATACATATATGAAGTGTACCATGTGAATTAAACAATACAAATGAAATTATACTATAGAAATGGTTCTATAAGGATAGGATACTGTAGTTTAATATTGATTATTTGGGGAAATGAGAACGTGGAATCACCCTAAAAATCAATCCAATAAATATTAATGGGTCTTTGTAAAATGTATTCCTATCATTTGGTCTGTGGAGGGTATTGAGAAATGATATTTTATTATCAGTTAATTTTTTTTACTAATGTCAATGTCAACTATCTATTTATTTTGTGCTCTCATAACAATCATATCATTCTTTTAATTATTATCTATAGTGAGTTTTTTTAATATTGATAACAATTTGAATAAGACTTAACCAACATGAGTATGAAAAGGGTATGTGATGTATTATTATAATAATTTTTAAATTTACATTTCAATTACCTCTATTATGAATGTGTTTAGTCTTCATTTAAGTTTTTTGATAGTATTAACATTATTTCAAGGAATATATTATACATAGAGATTCTTGGACTTAATCCCAGTATGCCTCCTTGATTCAATCCTATGGGATTAACATTATCACTCAAAATATTAGTTAGTCTAAGATACTAGATAGTTAAAATGCTTCTATAAATATTCACTATAAACTTTTCATCAACCATTATGTACAAAATTTTTAATCTAGGTGTAATTGGTTTCAATTATAACATTAGTGGTTGATTTTGAGATAGATAATCATTTGGTTCACTTATATTAGTGAAATACACCTCTAATACAAAAGGGGAACAATTATCTGAATCACATACCACTAAATAATTAAATATATTACTGAATCTAAATGTTATCTCATTTTTTAGTTATTTTAGATTTACTATAGGTTACTCATGAAATTTTTTTTGTGGTTTTTCAAATCTCAACTTATTACACAATGTAAAAATATCTTTTACTATAGAAGTATCATTATAGGGAAATAGTACATTAAATTATATATGTATAAAAAATGATCCACTTTAGGGGTACTTCATTGAATTGTTAATTTTAAATTAAACCCTATTATTTTTGGATTACATTGTTAATGTCATGTTATAAACATTTATGATGGTTAAAATTATCTTTAAGAATGTATTAACTAGGATTATTAGTGATCTAGAAGGTTATTTATCTTTTTCTTTATTGATGACATTGAAATATACTATAAAATCAAGGTTTATACTCTTATAATTAAAAAATAAATTACTTATATTATAAATGAAGATGGTTTATCAGAAAACTAGACTACCACTATTTTATGTTTTATTATTCTAATATATAAGGAAGAAAACATATATTTATGGATAAAATAATTTAATTCTCCCAAATCACACAATTATTTTATGAATGAACTTTCTCCAATGTATCCAAGAATTTAATTTGTCCTAGGATATTTAAATTTTGTCACACAATTGGTAGTGTTATCATTTCTAACAAATTCCATCCCAAGCTAACACTTTCAGTACCTTATGGACTATATTTATTGGTATATATTTCCTTAAAGAAATTCAGATTTTTGGGTATCTATTTAAGGGATTCTAGAAGTTCATATGATTTTAACCATCTTGAATGTTCCTAGGATCTCCATTTTAATTTATTATTCATGAATATTATTATGTTAAATGGTTTGTAATGTAAAATATAGTGGGACATATTCTTTTACTTTTAATTTATTAGATTTATTTATTTATTTTTTATAATCAACTTATTTGTTTTTGATAATTTACAATTGAAATTCCATTTTGGATTTTGGGTTATGGTGGTATTCTTTTCCACACATGGTAGTAACCAAAATCACATTTTTTTTATATTTGGTAGCATTTGAGATTATAGTTTCCTAGTGTTTTTAGTCATCATATCCACAAGAATCCGAATCTATATTTATAATTATTTTATTTCATTTTATAATTCATTAATACATGTTTCATGTTGGTTTTGGATTTGTAGTTAAGAACCATGAGAATGTTGGACAAAGATTTTTATCTATTTTATTTTGGGAGGATGTTAATTCAGTTGCTATCGTTGCTTAAAATTCTATTGTAATAATGATGTTTTATAGAACTAATGTTGATAAGTAGGTAAATATTATGTTCTTTTATTTCCGAATCCATATTAGATATGAGGGTTATCTATCAACCATTATTTGACTATTGTAATGGGTTATATTGATAAAATTATATGAAACACTTAGTATCATGTCCTTAAATACTCTGATCAGTGAAATTATTTGGAAAATAATATAGTCCACATACCTAAATAGGGGTAAGGTTCTCATTAGACTATTTGAGAGAAATTTTTCTTACCATAGTTATAAGAAATTTGAGTTTAGATTCAAATAATGGTATTTTAATGGATCATAACACATTTAATCCTAGAGTTCTATTACATCCTATTCTAAATTGGGGCAATTTTTACTAAATATTATCAATTAGGTAATTAAATTTCAATGGAGGCTAATAAATTAGTTCTCTTATGGATGATGCATTAGTTAATGTTTCATAACTTCTTGAATTCCTAGGTAGAATTACACTTGGAAGTGATGTTCATCTATGTATTATAGAGGATTGTTTACACATAGATTCCTAAATCTCTCATATTATTCATATATTGTGTCTATGGATTGTTGTATAATTATATACATCACTTTCTATAGGGTTGTACTCCTTGAATTTGGGAATAATATTTAAAGGAAATTTATCTGAATCTAATCCATACTTGATACTTCTCTTAGATAGAGATTATATAACCATTATTTGAATAATCCTATAGTAATAATAGTAATAAACTTCATTTACCTATTCTTTGACTACATCTATCAGATTCCATATAGAAGACTCCATGGTAAAATTTGTAATTTCATTTTTGGGATTCTCACTTACAATTCAATGTAATTTTTGAAAATGTTAGATTAATCATTCATTTAATTCAATATAAACTTGTAAATTAGGGGATAAAATCTTACATTATTGATTCAAAAAGTGGGGTTCACCCATGGATCTCAAGGTTTGGAGAGTATTTTATTTAATGATTTCTAATTCAAAATGAACACTTTGAGTTTCAATTGTATATTTATGTGAAAGCTTCTCAAATTCTATTTATACATTATTAAATTCCCATAGCTCTATTTCTCTAGAAAATAAGTTCCTCTCAATATTTTTATAAAGAGTGAACGGTTGGATAGTTTGGAATTTATACATACAATTTTTAGTTAGTGGTTATGTTTTATGAAATTAACTAAAATCCTCCAATAAAGAAACTAGAAGATCCAGAAGTGTTCCATTTCAATATTCACATTGTTGTGTTTAAATATGGGGGTTTTTAAGTATATACAATATTTAGATTTTATAATAAAATATATATTAAAATATGTATCTGTGTTTGATCCAATGGTATGTGTTCCATTGTAATTTTATCACAGTTTTTAATGATGAACTCTTCTTCTACTATTGGTCAATGGTAAACCATGTTCATGAGTCATGCACATATAGTTGTAAGAAATTCATGCACCAATATTACAGTCATCAATATAAGGTAAAATTATTTCCTATTTAAATTAAATAGGTACGACCAATTTTAAAATCCTTCTAATAAAAATCTATCTTTATGATTTTGAGGTATAACTAAATATAGAGATCATGCATTAGAGTATCTAAGAATGAGTTTATATCTTACCACTTATATGAAGTCAATTTCCAACACTTCACCATCCAATAAATCTATTTATATTGTTTAAGTGGAAAAATTAGAGGAGGGATAAAATGAATTTAAAACCTAATAAATTTCAAGATATATTGAATTAAAAAGGAATATAATGGTACTCACCATGAATAACACTTACTGAAAATTGAGGAAAATCAGTAGAAGAAGTGAAAAAATAAATATGAATTTAAAATAAAGAATTACATGGATCTCCCCTATTATATAAATGAATAATGAGGATTTTATACATATATGTGAAATATAATATACATTATCATAAAATAAAAATCAATATAAACTATAAAAAATATTATAACTTCTAATGAACCAAACTCCTTATGTGATGATGAACATTCCCAATTTATAGGCTCCTCTAACCACATAGATCTTTCCTTGTGTAATCAAGATGACCTATATTATCTCCATGTATAATGTATGGTATTTTATTGAATTTATGAGTGAAGTACAAACTCCAATTATCAAAAAAAAAATTCTCTCTCCCATGAAAAATGTTCTACCAATTTATTGCATTTCCTCATCCCTTGATTTAGTTAGAAATAATATATGAAATATTCCCCTTTTCCCCACAAACTTTTTATAAACACTATATAGATACTATGTCAATTAATTACTCTTTTTTTCTTTATTAATATTTATTTGATAATTAAATAACATTAAAGTGTGTTTTAGGCCTATAGTACACCTGTGATAAAAATTTGACACTGTTCTTGTTGATTTATGAAAAAGGGGCCCTAATTATTCAACATCTCAAGCGTATCATATGTAATCCTAAATAATAACATTGGAATGGAAATGTAATATGAATATGTATTCTTATGAGTTATGTTTTAGGTTTAATGAATTATATGTTGCGGTCTCATACTAAATTAGAGTGTAGCTGTATTCTCAAAAGATGACACATGGCGCATTTTATCATATGTATCCCCAATATATGATGCATATATCATTATCTTATGAAAGTGCTACTATTTGTAAATTTTTTGGATTCCACTAAGAATAAGATATAAATTCATATATAATTAAATTGTGTTAATAAAATTAATTGGTTATTAACATGTTGTAGGGTAATGATTTTGAGTTGTATTGGTGTATCCAAGACAACGTTCATAAGTATGGAACCCTTAATATCTCTCACATTAAATTTTAGCTTTTCAGTTATGGTAAGTAATTTTAGTTTCTATTAATAAGAAAGAATAATGTAGTGATGGATAATGTGGGACTATGATGGAGTTATATTTTACTTTTAGGATTTTATGTGGGGATCCATTGGCCCTAGTGTATCATTAAGTGGAAATGTGAGATAGTGTTAACATCAAATATAGAATTGAAAAGATGATGTTGGATCAATTGTTAATTTAGAATAATATAAGGTGGTAGCATGAAGATATGTTGGAAAACATTATTCTCTTAATAGTGTAATAATAAGACTACATTAGCCACATGATATACTCCTAGACCCTAAAATGGATCATGTTATCTTGATAATGCAATGTACATTACACTGTACATTATCAAGATTCAAACCAAACATTATCCTTTTTTTTCTTATAATTATTCTCATAAATAAAAAATATTCTTAAAAATAAATAAATCAAAGGATTATTCAAAGATTAAAAATTATTTTATCCCCAAATAATGATTGACCAATAATTTTCATAGTCTAGCTGATTAAATTAATATTCATTAAATCTAATGGGACGAGGTTTTACATTGAAAATAACAGAAAATGCATATGACTAGCATGTGTGAGAGAATAAAATGAATGTATTATGAATATAAATTATGGAATTATTTATATTAATTAATAATTTTATAGATCTATATTCTCTTTATTTTCCTTATTATCCTGGTTCAATGGTGTAGTCTATTTGGAGTGGTATGTTATTCTAGATAATTGTTATCCAATAAATGTGGTTAATGATAGTGCAATGATGTACTCTAGTGGAGTTTATATTGTGTGTTGGGATATTTTAATGATGAGTGTTGGTATTGTTTTTTGATCGAGATGGTTTTCATCTAGGGTTTATATTTGTAGTTTTGGTTTTCCCTTTTGTTGGTGGTGATTCTACAAAGATGTATGTTTGGATAAAAGAGGTTAAAGAGAGTGTTAGTGGGTGACTATTGACCATGAGGAAATGATGAGCAGTGGCCAAAAATGGATAGTGAAGTACTTTCATTGTAATTTTCATGGTCTCAAGATGAATATGGCTTGAATAATATGCCCTCATGATTTGATATCCACACCCATCGTCCAATTAGGCATCAGGTTTATGTTTATTGGGATTGGATATTGTTTTTAGGTTATGTTTGTAAATATTTACTTTGAATATCCTATTTTTGTTTTATTTTGGATGTCGTAATGTTCCAAAATAACCCATAAATGTGGAATTTCATATTTAAAATGTTAAAATATTAGACAAAAATGATACAATAGATAAAAATCCAATTTATATGGATCATACGAGTTTTAAAAAAATAAAAATTAAATTTTCACCTAAGTGGCCCAAATAACCTTTCAAAAATTCATTACATTCATAGTATAAGTTAACTTAAGGAAATCATGAATAATTTTAACCAAATCCATTTTAATATAAACAAATTCTTTAATCCATTTCAAGCCATTTTCAAAAAAAATCATAAGATGTAATTATTTTAAAAACCGTGTACAGGTATGTTATCTTTGATCATGTATATCATGATGCATTAATTCTCTACCCATAACTACCCCTAGTGATCACATAAACTTATAGGGAACAAAATTCTACAATTGATCCTCATAACACATTTTATACTAAAACTCCATAGAAACTAATGTCTCATTATAAATTGGTTTTCAATAATTTTTTATGTTTACCTCATGAGTCCTAACTCTGCTAATCTCTATTCCTAAAAAATTCAAAAAATTAAAATTTAAAAACCAAATATATGATACAATTTTTTAATGATTGAAACCAATTACACAAATCCTGATTCTCGATATTGGTTACCACCTGAAATAAATCATGTTCCCAAGTCATCAAAGGAAAGGAACATGCATTACAGGATATAAACTAATCATTAAGGAATAAACTTTCTTGAAAAACATTAGACTATATGAAATATCAAGATATCTATCAATTTGTTTTAGAAAAAGTTTAACAAATATACATATATTATCAATAATAGAGTGTAAAGAAATAAACCAAGTTAAGACTATAACACCCCACCACCTTGGACCACTGACCGGTTCAAGGAACAACGAAACCATACAACACCTCAAGAACGACTTCCAATATTCCAGAGGCTATCAAATAGAAGTGATTTCCTATAAATAAACCGTGTGGAGACCATTACATAATATTAATGTTTAATAACATCAAAAATAAAATTATTTTTTTAAAAATACTCATAAATCTAAGAAACTTGGTAACTATAGATAAATATTACAATTAATTTATGTAATAATAAATGAATATTCCATACATACAAAACCATATCCTTGTTAGAGGATTATACCCAATTATTAATAAAATAAAAAAAAATGGAGAAATTTATTATGTGGTCTAAATTCCTAGCCATTCCCATCACCCAACTCATATCTAGGAAGATGAATAACACACATCAATACCTCGACATTGTTGGAACTTGTACATCTGAAAAAGAATTGTGTATACTCATATACCCAAATTCCATGGTGGCCCATGTAGGGTGTTATTATAACTGAGTAGACCAACACCAATTATATTCATAGGTATTATGAGTATTAGAAGTAGTTCATGCAGATGTTCTCATGCTAAAAATTTGTAATTATAACCACTAAAATTTTTAATTGAAATGCATAAACCAAAAACCAATTCTAGGGGATCGGTTCATCTAAATAATTATAAGTTTCTTCTTTATCTAGTGCTTGGGTGTCTCTAAACATGTTATGATGATGATTTTAAACAATATCCTTCCAATTTTAATAGACCCATCCCTAGAAAAAAAATTCATTGGGGGGGGGGGTAATATACCATTCCCTAGATCCCTAAAGTACACTTGGGGAATATATTCACATTGAATTTAACTGTTAGTCTCAGCATCCACCTGAATTATATTCTCACCCAAGGTTTAACCAAAAAATTTAAGAATCCACACAAGGGTCATGTTTAACCTATGTATAACCATCAAAACCAAGCATCCACTTGGGGTCCATGTTCACCCCTGGTGTGGCCATCACAACCATGTTCCCACCTTGTGGTCGTAAACACCCCAGGTGAAACCATAATAAGTCATAACTCAATAATAAAAAAGGCACAAGGATCACCTAGAACTTTCATTATGATAAACATTTCCTCTTTAATTGGGTAAAACATTCCAAAACCAATTCCAAATATGTTTCCAAAAGAAAATTTCTAAAATATTTACAATGTGTCATTTCAAAATACAAATTCCCAAATATAATAAACCCATTATATTAAATGCATTTCATGTTTCTATTTAAAGAAACAATACCAATTAACATTAAAACAGTTCTACTTCAAAGAAGAAACCAAATACCATTTCCAAAATACCATTTCCAAAATACCATTTCAAGTACCATATCCAATTCCATTTCAAAATCCTATTTTCCAAAGATATTATTTCCATTTTAAAAATATTTCAGTTATGAAAAACCAAATGTGAAGTAATAAACTACGTGTTACACTAAGAACCACCTCTCTATAAGTATTAGGTAATATAAGGTGTGTTAACTAAGAAAAGTTCCAACTTAAAGCATTTAATTAAATTCTAAGGTCACCACTTGGTAATAGGGGAAAACTGAAATCACATACACTTTAAGGAAAAGTAATATTATGAAACATAATAGAGAACACCTACTTCAATTTAATGATTTCCATTATTTTGTTAAGGGATGTTCAAATATATCAAGTCCCAACAACCTCAAGACATCACCCAATAACCTATCTCAATCCATACGCCAAAAATATTTAATTATAAAAAATAATATTTAATTATTTAATTTAAAACAAATAATTATAAATAAAAAATAATTCAAAAAGAACAATCACATTACTAGAAACCCAACCAAAGGCAATATAACACCCTGTGGCATGCTCCCTACTTCATTATGGTAAAAATCCCAAGAACATGATGACAAAATGATATTAATTGAAATTAAATTTAGGGGAAAATAGTAAAAAAATCAATAGTGTGGTGTAACTTTGTCGAAATGATGAATAGAGGTATGAATATATTGTTTCGATACATCCCCTACCTAGGATTCCCAAAAAAACCCATAAAAATGGCGATTTAATCATTATATAATGAAATCTATTTTTATCTCTAAACCAACGATGGAAATATTGTTAGAAGATGTGGGGAAAGATGCCCAAGGGATATGAGTATAATAACTTTCTAGAAATTATCATTTGATTTTACCTTTAATTACTTCCATTAGAGGATGAATGTGAATTTGTCTTTATTTTTTGAACTCTCATGTACTGAAATCATTTGGAAAATAATGGGGGGGGGGTGATCAACCTTTTTAAATAAAAAATAATACATTCCATATTTCATGAGATGATGGTAGTCATTAATTTGGGAATTTTTAGAAAGAACATGGAGCCTTTTTTCATGGATTAAAGCCCTCTAACACACCCTAAGAACCCATATCACATCATGAATACCTTATTCATGACATTAATGATATGTTTATGGTCTTATATAGTCTTAAGCCCCTGTAAAATCCTCCAGTAACATCTTGAACACTTTTAACACCTATAGTTCCTTAAAACCCATCTAAATGAATTTTAGGACTTTTGAACCATCAAAATATCATTCCGAGTCGTAGAAAACAAAATAATCATACACCAAACAAGATATTTAAATATTCATTGTAATTTACACACTTTTTTTTTGGAAAAGAGACATTATAATCTCCCCACCATAAAACTTATCATCCATAGTAAGTCTCAACATCCATACAATAATATAACCAAACCTATACTTTCCATCACTTCCCATTTTAACAACTGTATTCCATCCTCAAATTCCCATATTTTCATATAGCATGACTCCAACCGAAAAATACATGAACTACCAAAACAAAATACATCAATAAATTTTATTATCAAAACACTAAGATGATTCTCATCCATGCATTTATATCTTGATACACCATGATGTGCCCTTTTCTAATTGGTCCACCAGCCCATGGTGTACCATAACATTGAAAATAACTCCAAACATCCAATTTTTATCCTCATCACCCCATTATCATTACAAATGCCTACCAAAATCAATCCCCCAATGTTATAGTGACCCAATAACTACACCTTACACGATTCTCCTATTACAGTTTCTGATCCACCATGGATAACATTACACACAATGCAATTTAGACATCATCCATCTATCTATTGTCAAAATTCTTTATTTCATTCACTAACATTTTTTCAAAATAAACACCATCACCACCATTATATTTCCACTAATAATCCCACACATTGGGATCCACTAATTCTCTTATGAACCAAACAAAATATCTATAAATGTTAAGAAAATTCACACAAAATGACCTTCATCACATTTCACCACATGACTCGTCACCTAAACAATGTGAAAAGACTTAGTTTTCCCCTAAAACTTGTCAAAAATATGGTTAACCCCTTAACCTTGTCACACGACATGTCTCACCCCACAAATCACTATAAAGTCACAATGAGACCAACTCGATCCTAATTCAAAAAAAAAACTCCATCCAAAACCACATATAAATCTTAGTGGAATTCTGGGAGTAATCCATATAAACATCACCTTTGTTCCTCACCATCGTCCTAAGGAAACCCTAAATATTCCATGGTCCAATCCACACTTTCAGTACTCATTAAGTACATAGGTAAAATACATTTCATATATACATTACTGCACACCATAGTTCATTACCTATACCATTCCTTAAGTGTAGCCTCCATGTTTTTAACTGAAACATAATGTGTCACTCATCCAAATACTCACATAATAGATCCATTGAATCATGAAATATCATTCTGGTTTAAACTTGAAAATCTTTTCCATAACACTCTGATCCCTCCATGATGATACCCTTATAGGAAAGGATAAGAAAATCCACTTTAGACAACCATAGAATACCCTGACTAAAAGAATATCATCAACTCATGGTCAACTTACATCGATATGGTCTCATCAACTGAGACCCATTACCGACTCACAAATATTTACCTTGAATTTATGAATTAATGTTGATCCCGGTACTATCAAACCTCATAATTCAAGATTCTAAGTGATCTAAATGATTTTCCATGGAACATAGATCATATATCTTAGCAAACCAAAATTCAATAGTCCTTGAAAATAGAAAATTAATATCAATGTTTTCTTATCAAAATAAAATGGGTTTCTAATCCTAATTAACCAAAACAAATAAACCCAAATGAAATCATGCATCTTAGGTATAAGATTTACACCTCGATCTCATTAATAACTTGGTGTTTTAAACTCCCCTGTGATAATTCACCAACCAAAATCAAGATCTAATAAGAATTTCATTACTATTTGTAGTCTCATCTTCCCACTGAAGCATGTAACCGAGTCTTCCATCCTGTTGATCCATCAAACCCAAGGCACCCAAAATACTCATATAATAAGAATTAAATTTTTCTTGATTGAAGCCTAAATTAATTCCCACTCATCAACTAGGGTGTCATTCCATGATCAAAATAATGCACCCATTCTCTATTATCACTGGAATTTTATACCTATGGTCAATACCAGTCACCACACAAAAAATACATAAAAATAATAGGTATATGAATCCAAATGGTCCCTCCCATTAAAACTGACTTTAACAGTAAAAAAACATTGAAGATGATTCACTTAAGAAAATATAATTCAAAGAACCATACCCTTTCCAAAAACTCTTTAGAACCTTACGTTCATTAATTAAACATACTAAAAGAATATACCCATTCCTCATATATCTAGAACACCGAAAAAAACATTATACTATATCACAGTTTCCCTCAAACAGTGAATCTCATTGGATGAACATTAGACTGATCTATAATATAAAACAATTGGGCTCTTAGTACATTAGGTTAGGTCTCCCATAATCTAATGCTCAAGGGGACACTCCTACCCCAGTACCAAAACACATGGAGTCCAAAACACCAAATCAAATTTCATACTCTATGTCCCACATACCCATAGGTATACATCCCCTAAGAAATATACCTTAGGCAAAAAAACCCACCCTAGGGTCCCACACAACCCACAATGGTTATAGGAAACTATGGTACTAGGAAGAACCTTACAACCACACTTACATAGTCTAACTCTAGTCAAAAAAAACAACACACCACTATTTTGAATTCCCAAACTCATCATGGTCTCACAACCCATACCTATGGTTCTTTCCACTCGATATTTTTATCTATCCCCACACTATAAATACATATGTTCAAGTCACAACCATAGGTGATACATATCACCATGATACCTAAATGTTTAATAATTTCTTATTTCACTAAAACTTAACTTTTCTATTTAAACCCAAGGACATGAATTTTAATATTTTCATTATCCATAATTTTAAAATTCCTAATATTTTCTATGTTTCATATTCTGTGTTTTGGTTAGATATAATTTCATTAACAATTTATAAGGGATAATCCTCATTAGTAGATTAATAACACTTTATTTAACCAAAAATATAACTTTATATATCATTTATATCTATCTATTAAGTACAAGTAGCTTGGGGAGTTATTCAAGCATAATGCTACCATTATTTTATCGGTAAACCATATAAATGGTTATAGATAATTTAAATACAAACCCCACTCAATAATATAAAACAATATATTGAAATACCTTAAAAAAACTAAACTATAATAATTAAATAAAACATTGATACTTGTGAATACTAAAAAACTATCTATCCTAGACAACATATAAATGAAACTGAAATCCTATGTTCCAAGAATGATACATGAACACTGTTTTGATAGAAAATCTGAAAATTGTAATAAATTAGACTTGGACCAACTTTTTATTGTGGGGGGGGGGTATGAGTTCTTGTAAAATTATTGATGTCAAGTCACCATTACCGTCCTTAATAGAAACTCTCAATGGTACCCACATCCATAACTGGGTACAGACCTTCCTTCCAAAGATAGGTGTTCAGTTGGGGTTTTAGACCCAATGAATCTTAATAACTCACATTGGCTAAGAGGATGAGAGGTTTATCCCATCAGACCCTTTTGGGGGAAATTTTTTCCTACTCCAAGACTCTCTAATAAAAATAATATATGTTTTTGAATCTATTATTAATACCGGTATGATACTGGATACCCTAAAAAAATTACATTGTTCAAACCCTTTTACTCACAAAGTAAGGTGGATCTCATTAGTGAATCCATCTATAGGTATATAAGGCCATTATCCAATTCCCCGTAATGAGTATTGTTTATATGTTGAAGCTGCATAACTAGGAACCTAAAAATTTGATACCATTTAAGGAGGAGGTTAATATTTTTAAGGTGGAATATAGCTATTATTAGGCATCCTACATGTCTTTTTTATAGTAGGAATTAAAACACATCTAGTTCATCAAAGATAGTATAGTTTAACATTAGGTTTAAATGACATATGTGTGGGAAATTAGGCATTGGGTATTTTATCTCAATTATCGATGAGATTTCCTATGAATCTCGATTATGGAAGGAATCAGAGTTATCATAGTTTGTTTGAACCCTTAGGATCATCCCCAATATATATGGCCTTATATGGAGTTAATCATACAATGCCACTCATTGGGACCTACACATGGAGGTTTCCCTAGATGGTTAATATTCATGATGCAATTTATATGACCTTTGGAACTACCTATTCCAACATGATCTTTGATCTGTGTGTGGATATAGAGATAAAAACTAATTAGTCTCATGGTATATGAATGTAGGTATTATGTACCGGGACCACCCTTTGGATGTTAATTATGGAGATCAGGCCATAAAAAAGTGTCTTACATATCCTGATTATAGCAGGAATCAGATTCGTAACACCCCGAGATTTTATGAAAAATATTATTTATAATTTCAATAATGTCTTTTGTTGTACGCTACACCAAAAGAAGCTTGCACAACATGCATCCCTGACTTGTCTTTCATTACACGCAATAAAGACCTTCCTCGATAGCGTGTGTCGTACGCAATACTGAGTTTCACTAAACAGTGATATATTATAATATTAGTCGTGATGAATAATATTAACTGAATTTTTAATTTTATAACATTTTAATTCATCTTATACATTTTCTAGAATGAGTTATGAAAACAAAATCAGTTTTTTTTGGATAAAAGAAGTATTTTTCAAAAATGCAGTTTTACCGCCTTTTGATGGAGCATCAACATTAAATCTAGTTTTTGAAAAGTTTATAAGTTAAATTTGACAAAATAAAATTCTTCTTTATAATCAGGATATAAAAATTTACTTTGGATAAATTTTTCATATAATTCTGATAACTTTCATATTCTAATGAATAGTAAAAAGACGCTATATTTTAATTAAAAACAACTTTTTTCATCACAATACTTTATATGGTTAAATTATAATATTGAATTTTTTTAAAGTATAAATAGAATATATTTTTACCATTTAATATAATGTATGTCATTAGAATTAATTTTACATTGAATTCATAGGTAAAAACATTTCAATCTTTGGCAATGTTTTATCTTTTAAAATCCGTTTTCTTAACAACGAGATTAATTTTAAATTAATTACTGCAACTTCTGTGTTTTGAATTTTGAAAAATGGATTCCATATTTGGAATCAGTGGGTCGAAATTATGTTAATAGGTTACTTTTATTTTTTTGATATTATGAATAGTAACTACAATAATTTTTATTTACTACGGTTAAAGGTAAATAAGGTAATTTATGGTTAAAAGAATATTATAATAATTCAAAATTACCTTGGAACTTGTACTAACCTTATTAGATGAGTAGTGGCCGACCATGGGTATCCTTGGGTCGATTTTGGGACCCCATTGAGCCACTTGGTAGTGACAATGACAATTTGGATTAATTAATTTAATGTAAAGACAAAATTGACATTAACAAAAATCTTTTAGTAATTAATTTTTATAAGGGGTTATATAAATTATATTTTCGATTATAAATATTAATTGGAAATATAATCAGATTTCCTACATAATTATATTTTTTTTATAATTTTTAGAAACCAAATAAATTAAATTATTTATGACACAATAATGATGAAGTATTTACCTCATTAATAAATGATTTAAATAAATAAGATTATAATGATTAAAATATTTTCCAAAACATGTCCAATTCAGATTTGATGATTTTATTTCTATCATGAGTCATCTTATCTTCATATTTAATGATTTTGGTACCTTTTGAAACAGAAGATATGTTTATAATAAAATAATATTTCCACACTTTCCAAAGGTGGCCCTCTCCTCCCTTATAAAAGGGCACCTCCTCCCTCTCTTCCACACACCAATTTGAGCCTTCATTCTCGTCAAACCCCTGCCAAATTCACTTCCCCACTTCCCTAGAAACATCCTAGAGGTCCTGGACTTCTTCAAAGACCACTGTTAGTGCCCTAATAGTAGGTTTCAAAGAGGCGCTTCAAAGAAGAGGTAATGTCGGTTACCAATTCTTTCAACTTTATTTCTTCTTCCACTTATTCTTCTTTAGTTGTTTTATTATGAAGTAATAACATCAGTATCACTCATATAATGATATGTTATTATAAGTGTGACACAACCCTATTTCACCATCTATCCATCCTATGAAAAACGAAATCACCGCGCGTGCGTACGTACGGAATACCGTCTCCACGCCGTGGTGTAATCTATTTTCCACAACCACCTTACATGGATGGGTATAATGGTGAAAGTAATGAATATATATGATTATTGTAAAGTGATATTGATTCTGTAATATTATACATACACTTTAATACAATTCCACGATCATGGGAATGATATCATCACTCGTACGTACGTACGGAATACCGTCTCCATGACATGATGAGATTCACTCTCCATGATAACCATTCAAGAATGATTATAAAGTATATATAATAAGTAATCATGAAATATATGAAATAATAATGCTACTGGATTTATGTATATATATATATTTATTTATTTCATCTACTTAATTCCATTCAATTCAATAAGGAAACGAAAACAGCGTTCATGCGTACGTACGACCTACCGTCTCCATGAACGGTGTATTTATTTCCATTTATCGATCCATTATATATATATTCTCTGAATATATATTATATATAAATCATGTTTTACATTTTGGATGTAAGTAATCATGATCTAAGTAATCATATGAATAATTACAAGTTAAAACACGAACAATAAATGAAACTATTTTACCCAAAACGCTACTTTAACATGAATTTACAAAAGAACGGGTAATATAAAGTCATAAGTGAACCATATATGATATAATAACAATGAATATGATTCTGTAATAAGTAAATGAAATTATTTAAATCATTATACAGGAGGTTTGGATACATACAAAGCATATCAGATCTAAGGTAATGGATAATTTTTCAAATCTCATTTTTATCCGAGATTGCTTATTCGTAAGTATTTATTGGGGTTATTGCTATCATCCATGTCCATGTTTTATAAATAGTGTATTCATGTATGATTAAAGTAATTTTTACCCATTTTGACTTTTACCCCTTGGTATGGAAGGAATCTTCTTTTATTTACCCTACAAGGTACTTTTTTGACTTTTCTGACAAAAGTACGAGAAGAATGTTTTTTTAACTTATACAGCACGAACGAATTTCTACGGTTTTATAAAGCCTTATCTTCATGAAGCTTCCTCCAAAATATTTCATGACTATTTTCAAAAAAATACTTTTCTTTTAAAAATGCATGACATTTTTTGAAAAGAAAATGATTTTAAAGAAGAAAGGTTATTTTCCTCAAGAATTCATTTCAAGTGTTTTATTAAAACCATTTCCCATCTAAAATGACATTATTTCATATGTGTATGTTTCAAGTATCATGTATCTATGATTTACATGGTTTCACTTTTCTTGTGATGAAATGTCCATTTGTTTTATATGGATTATGAAATGATGGAATGATGTTTATGAAACCCATTTTATTCTTTGGGTTATGGTGAATATTATATGTTTATTTTGTGGCACAAGTAAGAATGATTTCAATATGAGATGGGTGGGACCTATATCTCCCTCCAATGCATTGGGTAAAGATTTATATCTCATGAGATAGACTTGGCTGGAACGGTAAGTTAATCCGGTTCAGTATTACAGGACTGGAACGAGGAGTGAACTCGATTCAGAAAGGTACTTTGTCCACTAAGATGGTCTTGGAAGCAATGCATTGGCTACTATAAAAATCATTACACGTTCTTAATGGATTCCACAATTACATGTTTTATTCCCATGCTATTTTATCATGATTTATGATCCATTATGATCCATTCCTTATGTACTTCCATGTTTTATGTCGTTGCTCAAGATTTTGATGTTTAAACATTATGTTCATGTTTTTAAGTTCAAATGTATATGGTATGTTTTATTTTATCCACGATTTCCCTTACTGAGAATTTGAGCTCACCCTTTATATGTTTTCTTTTCCCCAGGATTTAAAGAAAGGTTTTAGGTAAGAAAACCGAAAGGGGAAGATATTTTTGGGAGATGTTGAAGATCTTTCACCATGATTAGAAGATTATTTTCCGAGTTTCCAAAGACACTAAACTATTACGATCATTTGGTGTCTGTTTTTGTTATGTATTAAGTATTCCGCAAAAGTAATGTAATGTCCATGTATGTCAAGCTTCGATTCTCTACAGTTGGTATCAGAGTAATGGTTTAGTCAACCTTTGGAAACTAGGAGGCGAGAACTTTAGTGAAATCCCTAGAGATATTTCTATGTTATGTATAGGTATGTCCCTAAGGTTAAGTATACGTATAAGTTATAGTCCTAGAATTGCGCTAACGATCTTAGAATTAAACCTAAGATGTTATATATTGAAGGTACTCTCCATTTATTAATGTGTTTTCTGTAGCATGGTATTTTCCTCTCACACTATTATTTTTGGGTTTTAGACGATGGCTGGAACCCGAAGGAACTGTGTTGATCAATGTAATAGACAATTCAATGATTGTCCTCCTGACCAAACCAATGTCATGGGTGATGGATTTCACAATCTTATTTCTATACTTACACAAGCTATGAATCATTCTGGATTTCAAAATGAGCAGAGAAAGGAGCAACATTCGGTTGAATCCTTCATGAGGCAGCGTCCACCTTTATTCAATGGGTCTTATGATCCCTTGGTTGATGAACAATGGATTAGTACTACTGAAAAGATATTTTAAGTTCTACAATGTTCTGAGCATGATAAATTCATCTTAGAAGTATATTTTTGGAAGGTGATACTGATCAATGGTGGAATCTTATCAAGAATATGAGGCAAAGAGATGAAATTGAGTCCATGGAATGGGACGAGTTCAAGAACTTGTTTTTCAGTAAGTAATTCCCTCGTATTCTTCGAACAAATATGGAAAAGGAGTTTCTTGAGCTTAAGCAGAAGGATGATGAATCTGTTGGTATATACGAAGCGAATTTTACAAGACTTGCAAGGAATGCATTTGGCTTTATCATCCAACCTGAAAGTAAAGTTGATCTATTTTTCAGTGGCTTAAAACCAAGTCTTCGAAGGGAATTAGCTATAAGAGACTTCAGTATCTATGAAGAAATTGTGCATTGTGATATCAAGGTAGAAATGGATGTTGGTGTAACATATCCATATCATGGTTTTGAAAAGAAACGAAAGATGGAGTTCAAGGAGAAATCTCAGAACAACGGTGAAAAGAAGATGAATGTTTCTTTATGCTCAAAGTCTGGAAAGAAGTATGGTGGAGATTGCCTAAAAGGTACTAGAAAATGGTTTAAGTGTGGAAAAGAAGGTCATCGAGCAGTTGATTATCGAAGCAATGGGAAAAAGGTTACTAATGACGTGAATAGAGAAAAGACTACAGAGAACTCTCCACCAACACTTCAATTCTACAAGTGCAAGGAAATGGGGCATTATGCTAATAAATGCCCTAATCCACAGGTTAATGATGATCAATGTGAGCAACCTGTTAAGGCAAAGGATAAAGGGAAGTCTCATGCGATCACTATTTGTGATGTTGAATATAAAAATGATGTTGTGTAGTGATTAAGTGGTTATGTAATGGGATTTAAAAATAGTATCATGGAATCTCATGTATGGTACTGTGGAATTTTGGAATATCTATGTATTGGTTTTCAATAATTATATGGTACTGGTAACCATGAAAAGGTGATTGAAATATTTTTGGAAAGTAGATGATATGTGCATAATGAAGGGATAAGAAGATAATGAGATGTTTGATTGTATTCATGAGCTCATGACTGATATAAGGACTAAGTGATATTATGGTTTGATTATATAGATTTTTTGGGATTTTGGAAAGAGTTACTGTTTGACAGTATTCATGTTCTCACTAAGGTTATATGGTAATTTATGTTTCAAGAGAATATATGACTAAGGTATTCAAGTGTTTGGAATGCAACCAACAAGATATATCTTATGATATATGTGGGGTAAATGCTTGTATTCACATTCTTGGTAGATAACCTTTTTAATAATTGTTTTCTTTATACTATGAGATTGGACCGAAGTATTTTAGATAAGCCTAAGGATTGGATTGGATTATGTTGGACATAAGTTAGTATTGTTTAAGGATATAACTTTTTTTGATATTATAGTAAGGTAGTTTTAGAAAAAGGACAATAAGAAGGACGGGCGACAGCCCATCGCGTCGGACAAGGCTGTGGGAATCGAACCCACAACTGAAGTGCGACTCGCCTTTATCACCTGCCACTGGCCTACAGGAAGTCCCTGGTTAGTAGAAACTAGTTTTATTTTATTAAGAGGTATGATATATGAAGTATAAGTTTATTTTTGGAATCGTATATGATTAACCTCACCATAGATGGACTTATGTATTTTATAGGGGGTTCAAAACCACCTCTAATATCTGAAATTAGAGGGGGTTGAAAATCCTCTATAATGTCTGAAATTAGAGGGGTTTGAACCCCCTCTAATTTCCTAAATTATCGGGGTTTAGAAACCCCATATAATTCCTTTTAAATTATAGTGTGTTAAAACCCACCTCTAATGTCTTAAATTAGAGGTGAGGGGGGTGAAAACCCCCCTCTAATTTAAGATATTAATGTGGGTTATGACCCCTTCATTTTTTTGAAAGAAACATTCAATATATAGTTATAATTACAACCCAATATATAAATTTATTTAAATACATTATAAGAACATATTATATAAAATATACATATGATTAAATTTAATTGTATTTATATGTACACATAAATATAATTGATTGATATTATGTAAATTAATATATATTTATTTGAATAAATTGTATATCATACAATATTAATTTTTTATAATATAAAAGAATAAAATTTTATATAAATATATACATAAATGATATTTATTTATAAAATATATCATATAAAAACTGAAGATTATAGTTTTTATAATTATCTTATAATAATAATATATATATATTTTTAAATAATATTTTTAGGCTTATATATTATATATAATTAACATTTTTAAAAATAGAATGTATAAATATATATATATATATATATATTAATTTACAAAATATTATGAAATTATACTTATTGATATATATATATATAGGTGTATTAATGTACATAATAATATTTATATTTTTTTATATACATTATAAAAATATTTTGATAAATTTTATTGCATATAATATTTATTATATGTAATATAAGATTTAATTTTATATAATAAGTATATATTTTTATAAAATTTATTTCATATATTATTGACTATATATAATATACATATTCATTATATATAACATTAATATAAATTATATTTAATATAAAATATTATTTCATATAACATTATATAAATATTTATACAAATCGTATTTCAAAAACTATTAATTATATATAATATAAAAATTTGTGTGAAGCGTATTTTAGGTAATAATAATTATATAATAATTATATACAACATTATAAAGTTTATACAAATAAATTAATATATTAAAGTATATAATAAAAAATATATGTATTGAAAGACATTATATAAATATATTTTTAAATAAATTATATAAATATATTTAGTAAATATTTATATATGTATTGTTTAAATAAATATGTATATAATATATAAATATGTACATAAGTATATAAATAATTTACATAAATATATAATATAAATGTATTCAATATATTATATGAATGATATAAATCCGAAATTAAATGTATTATATTTATAAAACCAATATATAATATTTATTATTTAAAAAATCGGTGAGATAAAAATAATAATAATTAGTATTATGATTTTTATCATACGCACGCACACACACACACACATAGAGAGATATAAGTATAATATATATAACTATAATATATAAATATATTATATAGAATATATATAATTTTATATACATATAAATATAGTAAATAATATATATAAATGTATTATATATAATTTCCCATATATGTATAAATATAGTAAATATATTACATACAATTGAATATACAAATAATTATAATAAATAATAAATATATTATTATTTTAATATATTTAAATATATTATTAAAATAATATTTAATAATTTAAACAGTCAAATATAAATAAATATATTCACATGTAATTTAATAAAGAAATTGAAATTGTCCTAGTGGTTCGTGGGTGCGGGCTCCTGCTGTGTTGTTGATTCCTGTTCATGGTTCGATTTTAGGGTGAGTCATTTAATTTTAGGATTGTGGAGAGGTGGTCATGCAATGCCTGCGTGGTCACACCAGATGTGCGGTGTGAGTATGGTAACTAACCAGAAGGCTGGGATGGGGGAGCAGAGGGAGCAGGGAGCAGGGTGTGTGTTGGGGTTTGACTGATAGATGGGTGTGATGGGGAGTGAACATGAGAGAGAGGGAAGGACTGAGTGAATAGGTGGGAAGGGTGGGTGAAATGGTAGAGGATGAGGAGGTGTGGAACATATGATCTGGGGAATTGGATGAGACTCAAATTGATATTGGGGAATAAATAAATAAATAAATAAATAAAGCCAAATTTCGAGTTGCTGAACCGCCCCGAAATGTTGGATTGATTAGGGGCAGTTTTCTAAAACTGCCCCTAAAAGTGGGTGTTAGATAAAAACTAAGGATGGTTATAACCACCCATGAAATTAATATACATAGTAGTTTGGTGTGATGGGGAGTGAACAAGAGAGGGGGAGGGACCGAGTGAACTGGACGGAAGGGTGGGGAGAATGGGAGAGGATGAGGAGGGGCGGAATGGATGTGTTGGGGAACTAGAGGGGAATCAAAGGGACAGTAGGGGAAAAAATAAAGGAATAAAAGGCCACATTTTTTGTGGTTGAACATCCCTTGAATGTGGGATGGATTAGGGAATGTTTTATAAAACCACCACTAAAATTTCATCTAAGATAAAAATTAGGGGCGGTTAAAACCACCCATAAAATCAATAAATTAATTATAAAGGGTTTTATCCCCTTTTCAAATTTCATTTATCTGTAAAATTATGGAACCATTAGAGGTGGTTTTAACCCCCTCTAATGTAAATGCCTCTAATTATCCCTCGATTATACCAATGATTCTTTACAACCACCCATACTAACATAAGAAGACAACATTAGCGGCCATTTTTCATAACTACTGCTAAAAACTATAGAGGAGTTTATAAATCCATATAAATGAAATAATAACCCCTTATAATCTCCGAATTTTTGTCACGAACCACCATCACCAAGATGAGGGAATGGATAGCTGATTTCCAAACCCTTCCTTCATCATGTTTAAGTAGAGATAATGACCCCCAAGAATCGCCTTCAATAGGTCCCAGAGTGGCGACTAGCACCAAAGGTATAGAATCACATGTAATATGGAAGGAATTACCATTTTTTATTTAGTAGGATCAGGAGATAAGATAGTAAATCCCAAACAAAACCAAATCTAGATGTAAAAGTAAAACCAAAACAATCAATTCCCATATGCATGTTCCAATAATAAGGTGTTACAAATGTACAAGAAAACCCCAGAGGAAAGTTCCAAAGGAATGAGAAACAACAAAAAAAAACTGTCCCAACATCTGAGCTAGTACGGTCCTGGACGATCTTCAATGTCCTCCTGGAAACCTGAAAGTAGTTTCATATACGTAGGGTGAGGATATAGGTATAATCAGTAGGGAAAACCAAAATATCTCGTGCATAAGGGGTGATGCATTCTAATGCCCCATGAGAAAATGAGATAACCAAGCAAATAATAAAGAAACTATCCACCCAAACCTCACTAAGGAACACTCCCCAAATAAAGAAAGTAAAGTAAAATAATCGTAATGACACATCGATGTTTGGGTACCCCGCCCCACTTTCCCACTCATTATTGAAGACATCCTATGCATCAGACCTCTCCCGCCATTCTCACCGTAGTCGCATTTCCATGCCCCACCCACACACACATGGGATACCACAACCTCACATCTCACCAGCAAACACCTGGGCCACATCCAACCATAATAACGCCTGAAGATACCTGGGACAGAACAACTACTACCACTCCTAAAGACACCTGTTCCAGAACAACTACCGCCATGCCCCAAGGCACCTGGTCCTCATCCTGAAGAAACTTGGGAAACAACCTTCCTGCACACACTTGGGCCAACCACCACAACATAACCTACCAAAATAATCTTGGGCTATAATGGACCTCAGGTCGTCACACCCTACCCAAAGAGTCTTGGGATAGTCGGGAGAGGGAGCATAAATGAGCTAATAACCAGCCACTCAAAGGAGTGTTGAAAAAAAACATCCCCCATTGAAATTAGGGTGTTCGACATGAAGTGCTCAACCTGGGTGGGGCGTGAATAAGAAACAGTAGAACTAAATTATATATATAGATAAACAAGAACTCATCCTAACCTAGGGGTTCCAAAACCATCCTAGACATAGACACCCTTGTTATTATTCCTTGATAAGAAGCACTCCACCCACAACCAAGTCACAACTCATTCCCAGAAAAAAAAATCCCCATTGAACATGTTCATGTTTTAATATTCAATTGACTCCATTTATATAGTTCCTCACTACCGGGAAACTAACAGGTATAGTCACAATCCAGGGAAGGAAAAACAGCAAAGAAACAATTTAAGCATTCACATTCGGTTCTCTTGTAATATCACAACAACAAAAGGGATCTGTGAGATCCCTCAAAGTACTAGAACCAAACCAAGCCCCACCATACGGTCCCACACAGCCTCATATCCACAAACCAAAAACTGCACCACAACAGGGGATCCCATCACCATCTACCTCACCCCACAAGAATCAAGCATAATGACCACACACATTTTCAAGATAGATTAAGGGAGTTTCTAGATTATATCGCACCATTCATTGAGTTTATTCTATTAATTTTGTTATCCGGGGTGTTCACACAAGGATTCTTGTTCATTGGTCATTCATTTAATAAACCGAGTTTATGCGATTAACCAATTTCCACGTTACAGCCATTCAATCATCACAGAAGACAGGGGTCCATTATTGTGAAAGGAAAGACCACCAACGACCATCATTTTCAATGGACAGAAGCCCATACAGCATGATATATAAGAAAGGGTAAAAGAGTACAACAACATCATCAACACACCCCTCCATTCATTAAAAGTCTATTTATTACCTTATTTTAGGTTTGGTTTCATCGATACCCCACAAAAACATTTTCATACCCGCCCCTCAGGATACAAAGTAATGATAGGTAAATGAAGAACCCTACTTGTATGATCAACGATCAAAGTTTATCTCCACGCACCAAGAACTGGGGATGCGCGACTTGCAAAGGAGGAAACTCTGGGGACTCCAAGAATGAGCCGGAAAGGCTATGGCACGGGCACACCACTAGCCTTGAGAAAGGGGAAACCAAATGCAGCATGGAAAAAAATAAACCAGCGAGGAAGAAGAAAGAAGGAATTATTGTGTGATAAAAAGGTGAGAACCTGGAGTCACGAGATATTAATTTTGAACGAATTTAAAGGAGGATTGCGATTTAACCACGCGGTTGGATGGTTAAACATGATGGAATAAATTGTTATTTAATAATTCTCATCGGAGAGGTGGACATAACAATTGTGCAATAAAGGATTTCATTTAAAGAGAGGAAAATGGGTCCGTTGAGGGTCGACCCACACTTAGGGGATTTAAAACATTCTTTATAGAGATAAAAATGGCTATAAACCACTTTAAAATTTTTAAATGACTCAAAAGTGGAATTACGTGAAAACTAGGAAAAGAAAACACGAAAAGCCCCTCTGGAACTGATTAGTGGCACACCGATCCGTGACACACCGGTCGACGACACTCCAATCGGTGTCACACCAATGAGTAACACCACAGTGACATCCCCCCACTGATAATCTACCCTTCGCATCCAGATTTACTAGGTCCAGGGTGTCCCAAACTCCCGAAATTGGAAAAATAAGGGACCAGGAGGGTCCGAGACATTAAATTTTTTTAGTGTCTCATGACCTAGATATCCCCATATTTTATATATTTCATTACACCCCTCATTTTTTATAATCATTTTTTTTTGTTTTTTTGAAAGTTGAACTTGTAAAAAATACACACTCACCACTCAACCCTTTTTTGATCTTCTAATTCCTCTAATTCTAATAGGTATAACAATATCAAAGGTGAGAGAAGAGTGTTTTCTGACCTTCCCAAGACAGAACACATTTTTTTGGTTTTCTAGTTTTTTTAGTTTTTGAGGGTGTATAGTTGTTGGATAATAGGTACACACGTGTGGGTCAATCCGTTATAGTAATGAAAAAGATTATTTAATGAAATAACATATATATAAATCCTTTTTGTAAGTGGATAAAATTTAATCAGATATATATTTACCTTCTATTGACTAAAAAAATTACACTTAACTATTGGGTACAATGATTTTTGGAGATATTAAGTGAAATTTTTTTACCATAAACTACACACATAAAGGTACCATTATTCTTGATGTTTTCCAAGCGATACAGCCATTTATATCAATGAAAAACAACCAGTTTTAAATAAGGTATCACCTCAATGATAAATTCATGTTAAAAGACACATTTCATCAGTGAAAAATTTAATTTTGTTAAAACCACATGAAATAGGGAAATTCCATATGCATTTTCAATAACATGCATGATTGAGTGGGAAAAAATTAATATTCGATCCCAAATGTGAGGGATAAAAGGGAAATGGAAGTAATAATAAAATTCAGAAAGAAAAGGAGAGAAAAAGAAGAAAGATGATGAAAACTATTAACTATATTTGGAATGTAACCATACCCACCTCCACACATAGAGTATATAGTATCCTCACTATAATAGAATAGAATTTTGGAAGGATAAAATGTGGTTGGTGTCATTGGTAGGATGCTTATTGAAAACAGGTTTCCTCTATTGGGGACTCTAGAATGGCTTTGTGAATGTGCTTCAACTACTTCTCATTGATAGTAAAGGGGTTTTTTATTTCTTTATTTGTAACCTGAAAACACCAAATGGATAAAAATTAGTAATCGTGTATGGAACAAACCATCAGGAATGAAGCTTACTTGGATAAAATATTAGCCTTACATTATAAAGGAGTACCTTATACCCAATGTGTAATTGATGATAATGGTTGAGATTGCCATTGGAAAACATGGATCACTCATTATAAATCCAGGAGTTCTAATATGAATCTATTCTTATTTATTTTATCTCTTTAATTGGTAACTTCCTATATGAACCTTCACCAAAATGACTGGAATTTCATTTTTAAGGGTCGAATATGCATAGTTCTCTATCTCAACCAGAATATGTCAACAATTTCAAAACAGAGGATGATTGGATGAAATTCCATTGGATGTTTTGAAATATATAAAGTAATCCCTTCATGATTCATCGAGTATAAGACCCCAATATTTTCAATTAGTTTAAACAAATTTTTAAGAATTTATTTGAACTACCTATTAGACACATCAACTTGACATTTGGTTATTAGGTGATAAGTAGTAGACACTTGATGATTGACCCCATACTGAAAAAGTGATTTCATTGTTTGTTTGAAGAAATGAGCACCCTTGGTCACTATAGAGGAACCTTGGTAATCCAAACCTATTAAAAATATTTTTTCTAAAAAATTATACAACCATCTTATAATCATATATCCTCATGGCTCATTCTTCTACCCATTTTGACACATAATCAATAACCATAATAATGTATAGGTTCCAAATTGAATTAGGGAATAGTCTGATTTTTCCAATACCCCAAACATCGAAAATATCATGAAAGAGAAATGGTTGTTGTGGAATTTCATTTCTTTTAGATATATTTCCCAATCTTTCACAGAGAGGACATGACTTACAAAAATCATGGGATCCAATTATAGTGTTGGAAAAAGGAGACCATAAATTAGGATCTTATGAGTAGTCTAGTGGGGACTAAAGTATCCCCCACAAGTAAGAGTGTGATAAAACCTCATGGAATATTTAAACTCACTATAAGGTATACAATGCCAAAGTTATTTATCACTATATATGCACCAAAGGAAGGGGACATCCCAAATTTACCAATAAGACTCATGTTTCAAATGATTAGCTTGGTTTTTGTTGAAATTTATAGGAATGCATGATGCTACCAAATAATTTAAAATATATATATACCTATGAATAGAATCTTACAATCGGTACTATTTATCATCTGGAAACATGTCATTTATAGGAATACAAGGGGATGAGTCAATGTCTAAGGATGGGAGGATCCTAATGATATGCCCATCCACCGCATTCTATACCTCTTTTATCCCTAATTTATAGATTAAATTTATAAATTAGGTGGATCCAAAAAATGAGACATGGTTTGGCTTCCAATTTCTTTAGGTGATACCCGAGAGATGCATGGTCTGAGAACACAAAGAATGCAGACCGTAAAATGTATGAACTAAATTTATACATGGGAAAAAATGGAAAGTAATTATTTTTTAGTTTTGGTGTAGTTTTTTTGAGAAGGGTCCAGTGTACATGGGCCATAGGAAATGAAATTTGGAGCTCGATCAACCCATTGTGATAAGACAACCCCAACTTCATAGTTAGATGAATCACATATGATCTCAAATGGTAAATCCCAACAAGGTGGTTGGATTACCAGGGGTAATGTGAGGCTCTATTTCAATTTGTTAAATTCTATCTCACATTATATATAAAACGAATTATTTCTCTTATTAGAGTTTTCGGGAAAGGGGGAGTGAAATATTACTAAATTCATGAATTAAACGATGGTGAAATCTAGCAATACCTACGAAACTCATCACATCAAACCCATTCCTAGGGAATGGAGTGTAAGAAATGACATCCAATTTTGTTTTATCTACTTGGATACCATCCCATGAAATGACATGTTCACATCATGAAATAAAATTTCTCATAATTTATTACAATATTATTTTAAATATAGCGATGTATAATAGAACCAAGATTACTCAAATATTTTTCAAAAGATGATCCATAAATAGTAAAACCATCAATAAATACTACCATAAAATTATATAGGTAATCAAAAAATATACTAACCATGCATAATTGGAATGTACCTGGAGAATTTCATAGACCAAATAGAATCCTCTTATAGTTTAATGTGCCAAAGTGGAAAATGAGTTTTTTGATCCTCATGAGAAATATGGATATGAAAGTATTTAGAATAAACATTAAGAAAAAAATACAGGGAAATCCCCACTAGCCTATCTGGAATATGGTCAATGAACAATAATGAGAAATGGTCCACCATATTGTTTTGGTTTAGTCGGGGATAGTCTATACCAACACACTAACTATTCTATAGATGGGATGGAACCAATTCATTATTCTCATTTTTAGTTATAGTATGTCTAGTTTTCTTTGGAACTACCTACAATGGAATGAAACATTGGCTGTTAGAGATGGGGTAAATGATTCCAGCAACCAATAATTTTGTTACCTCATTTTTAACAACATCTAGGACGTTTGGGTTTAGTCAACATTGTACCTTACTCACTAGATTAGCCTCATCATTTAACAATTATGATGCATGTAAATTGATGGTATTGTACTAGGAATTTCAAGAATTGTCTATCCGAAAGATTTTTTATAATCCCTAAAATGTTTATATAGTCACAATTTATGCTCTATAGGGAGTGAAAATCAACAATGATAGGAATCTTCATTCCCTTATCATGATTTGAATATTTAAACTTTTGAGGTAGATATTTAAGTTACAATTACATTGGAATTTGGATTGATGGGAGGGAATGTAAAATTTGGAGTTTTATGGTATCATTTAACTTCTAAATGGTTACATTGTCAGATGAGGAATGATCTTTTACAAGATTAGCAGTATCATCGATGGTTATTGGATCCTTAGTGTTCAAGTAATCATTAATTAAAAAACTTGAATGGAATTTTTCAATACTGGTATAAAACTCTATACACGATTAATTACCTAGAATGTCTATTAAGGATGAAAACATAGAATGTCTATTAGGGAAATGAAAATATGTTTTTTAGGTGAAGGGAGTACAAAAATTGATTTACTGATTACATGGAATTATCTTCTAAGGGGTGCTTCATGGAATCAAAGATGTTAAAGTGGAAAATGTCACCACCAAAATCCATAGATAATGTAACATTGTGGTCATTAATTATGGTTTTAGTAGTTTCAAGAATGGTTAGCCAAATATAATTATGGAATGTCAATTCACACTATCATCTTCAATTTTTATCACATAAAAATAAGTTGAAAAAATTAAAATTTTCACCCTCACAAGAAAATCCTCTAACACATCAATGATGTGTGATATAATCTGGTTGTCTATTTGACTATAAATTCTAGTCATCTTCTACTACCTGACCTACATTGAAGATAAAATGGAGTGAGGAATCACATTTATATAATCACCCAAATCAATAATAGCATCCGAAATGAAATAATCTCATATGGTATGTGGAATCGAGAATGTTACTGGATAATTTCATTTGGTGGGATGTGATGGCTCTATCAATGCTAAGATTCCCCTACCAAATCTCACCTTTTCATCACATCGAATTCTCCTTTGGTGTGTGCACATATCCTTTAAAAACATTTTGTATCGTGGAATTTTTTTACGATATCAATCAAGGAGATGTTAACCTTTATTGTTTTTAAAGATTCCAAGAATTCATTATTAAGTTCAGCCTATTTTTTCATCAGTTGGGTGGAACTCTGGGTAATGGAAGTGGAATGAATTGTATTAATGGTTCATCAAATTAAACTCCCTTCTTTTGGGCATGGTTTCTCTCATGACATGTATTTTCCTCATTTGGACCATTTATAATGGTTGGAATGGTGATTTCATTTAGATTCGATGACTCTAATAGAGATTTCATTTGGAATTTAAGATGTGTCCCACTCCCAAGGGTGATTGAAATAACATTTCCATTATCCTTAAGGTTGACTAGTGGTTTCGAAGGAGGTTTACCAGTCCAATAACTTTGGATTTCCCCTCCATGAGTCGGCGAGTTGACCAAATTAAGTTTTTAGATATTTTATGGTTTCTTGAGTGGTTTATTTGAATTGGTGGTTATTCTCATTCGTTGGTTTCATCAGGACCTCTAGGATAGGCTTGACTTTAGGATAGGGTGGTAGGAAAGGCCTTTGTGGGGGTTGGGTATTTATGGTTGGTTTTGGTCAATGACTACTCTACCTCAGTTGGTTCTATGGTTTTCAGTTTGAATTCCCCCTTGCATATAGTTTTGGTTATCTTTCCCCCTAGGGTTGGATGGATAGTATGGTTCTTTCCTCAGGGGTTGGTTATAGGGTGTCCTGGGAAGATTACCTCAAAACTCCTAGAAGTTTCCATTAATTTATGGAATTGGACCTTAGAGAGGGTGTTAGAGGAAGAAATACCGCAATGAATGGGAGGTGGATATTTGGAATTCTCTTGGTAAATCACAAGTTATTGATGATGGGTGATTATCTCTTCAAACTTCATGTCCACCTTCTTCTCAAATTTAGTACTCTTCACTTCATGGACCCCTAGAATGGGTAAACTGAACCTCAAACCAAATTTATGACTTTTTGGAAACAGGTTCTCAATGGGGTTCTTTACCAGAATTGGTATTTTATCAACTAGCACACAACCAGAAACTACATCAATCATGTTTCAAATAATAGTTATTAAAAGATCACAAAAATATTATATTAAAAGTTGATCACTTATTTGGTGATGTGGGAAACATGAAAAAATAATTTTAAATCTTTCATAGTACACATGAAGTGTTTACCCTTTAGATTATCTTATCCCATAAATTTATTTCTTTTTTGTTTCAATTCGAGAGGCTGGGAAATATTTTTCCAGAAAAAGGTGGTTGATGTCAGCCCAACCTCTAATAGGGGAATTGACATAATATATAAAATATTTTTTAGTTTAAACTATTTTAAAATGGAATCCGTATGTATTATTTATTCTTTATAAACATTTTTTGGTTTTAATGATGAAAACATAGTGTAAAATTATTTCCAATTATTATATCTGTCTTCTCCAACAAGACCATGAAATATTGGAAATAAAAGAATTAGACTGTATTTTAGTTCAATGTTCGGTTCATTGATTCAATTTTAATATAAGTTTCTTGGATATCAAAATCAAGTGAGGTTCATTAATTTAGTGTTCTATTATTTTCATCCATGTTATAAATGTTTATTTTAGTTTTAACAGGGGTTGATTAAGAAGATAAAGGATCAAGAAGAGTTTCAATGTTTTGGGTGTCTTCCTTCAAAGGGTTCTCCTGTGTGTCTTGGTGTCACTGATATAGGATCGTCTTTGGTTTTGGTTGAAAAGGTGGTAAATCTACCAGAGTAGAATGAATCATTCACATAAACTACAAAATAAATAAACCAGAACACAAAATTTTTTTAATTATAGAATATAAAAAAACAAATTTTCACAAAATTTACCAAAAAAATCACAATAATTCGTGAAAAACCAATGTGCTCCCCAGAAATAGTAACAAAAGTTGAAGGCATTTTCATTAAATGAAAAATTTATTATCATTTAAAGATGATTTTATAGGCTAGGTAATACCTTAGGTGATCTCTCAAGGAGTTTTGATAGGTTTAGAGTGTATATTTTTAATAAAAATTACTAAGAAAGTTGGGTGATTTTGAAAAATATTTTTAGAAAATAACATAAGTTAAAGAGATTAATAGAGTAAGGGGGGGGGAGTTTTCCCTATTATGAGAGAAGAAGTTCATTTATAGTTCACTAAAAATATCAAATAGTTTATTTCTTAGAAAATATCACATGGTTAAATAGAATTATTTTTCTTAGGGTTGTCAAGATTTTGATTCCCCTCTTTCCTTTTAAAACTATGCAAATAGAAACAACAATTGACACAATAATCATTTGGTCAAGGTTTGGACCTCAATAATAGAACAAGGGATTCAAAATCATAACGAAATCCCATGTATTCAAATGTGAAAATAGATTATTGTGTTGTCCAATCAGATCAACTTAAGATTCCCACATGAAATATTTACCCAATCAGTGTTGAGATAAAGTGTTTCACTTTATTAAATAAGAATTCAAGACAAATTTGATGCACATATTAGTACTAGTGTGTCATTGAGTCCACTAGGGTTCTTGGAATCTTGCACAGTTTGGGAAATATTTATTCAACATCATCTTGGGACATCTAAATCACCTTCAACTACAATGAAAACATCAAAACAAGTGAAATTGGCCATTTTAACTGTGATAAAAAATATATTATTGAATCGAATATGATGTGGAATGTGTTATAATAATTGGGATCTATAATACAAAATCAATTAAATCTAGTGATGTAAGGGTGAAAATGAATAGTGAATCACTACATGATCAGGTATCTGGGTTGGTAGTCTTCATGGAGGCATCCTAAAATAAACAATATGCACCATGGTCAACAAGGATATCTAGGAATATAGATCAAGAAGAAAATAGAAAACACATATCATTACTATATAATGAATGTTCCAATATTTTCCCTACAACTAGTGCATAACGTTTACCATGTAAACAAGTATTTTATCAATGTCCTAGTGAATGGATATGTCAGATTTCCTAGAAACAATACATTCCCTTGTTTTAGGGAGAAACTCAAAATGCTTTGACAATATTTCCATAAATCCCAAACCAAAAATTACTAGAAGACAATCTCCTATCACCGGTATTAAGGTAGAACCCACTCCTTTGATTATGCTTTGTCATGAGTTAACCAAATGAGGATGTCTTGACTTGGAATAATCCAATAGTGACATACCCATGCTATCCTCCATTAGGAAAATGGCTAGAAACAATCTCTGAGTAGGCATATAAAGAAAATGGGAGGCATTATCATATAGTACCAGTATGCACACACACATATCAAATCCATATAATGATGGAAGTAAAGTAAAAATGATACCAAATACATGAATGCATAAATATCCCTCAATTAAAGTATGAAAAAGATTACAAGAAAGCAGAAGTTCCAAATTCGAGACCAAAAAAGGATATGAAGTATAACCTTTGGAGAAGGTGGGGTATGATATCTAATGAAACACTAGAATAAACCCTAAAATGTCTAGCCCAAAACTATGACCCCCTACTCTTGATCATTCTTGAAATCCATCAAAATCACTTTCATCTACATAATACAAAACACATGTGGGAAGAGACTATGTCATGGTGATTTTCACAATATCCATTAGGAAACTTGGAAATCACATAAGATAAAGAATCAATAGTTCTCATCTCATCATTACAATGGTTTTTCAATATTTACATAAGACATAATTATTATTAAAAACCAAGATATTATTATAAAAGAAAAAATTGTCTCAAAAAGGTATCATTATCCACTAACCACCATATTTTTCTCAGGGCATCATGGAAATTAATGTCGAATAATTTCAACTCCTTGAGCCATGCCATCACTTATGGAACTCACCCGATAGGTTATAAACATTGGGTATCTCTAAATAAGTAATAATTGGATGTCAAATGATGTCAACATATATATAGAGGATCCACCCAGGATGGTTGTGGATGCCAACAACCCAAATAGACCATCCTAGTAGATAAGGGATCGATGCCCTATTCAAGGTCATCACATTTATACCTAAAACACTACATAGGAAAGAAGATATGACAAAGGATCCCACCATGGGACTCATGAAGGGACACAAAAAACTATATATTAGGTAGAAAACATATGAGAGATCCCAATCCGATGCTCATGATGTAATGTTGCAGTTTAACATTATACAGATGGACCATGTAATCACACTCAACTGAACCTAGTCTATATTAAATAGATGGAGGGTCTCACCTGAAACTATAAAAAGTACACGACATGTAGTTTTAGTAACCGAAGTGTCTCTTATATCATGGATTTTCCCATGTACCACAATGAGTTCCCACGTACCTCTAGACGTGCCCATGTAATCTGGTCGAACCTGTGTACTTAGCCATGTTTGGGTCCTCTAGTTATGACGGAATATATGGATGTGGCCATGTTTTCTTACCGTGGTCATATTCTAGGCCATATCCAAGCACGTGTAACCTATGGGGTAAAAAATGAGTCAGTAACACTGATTCACATGGTGTGTGGAATATGTCACACTGTGTGTGATATTTTTTATCAGGTGTAAACCCTATAGACACCTCTAAGGCCCCCAATGATATTTGTTATTTGGGGTATACTCTGTGAAACATGGGATTTTAGATAATCATGTTGTTATTTCAAATATATTTTGATTTCACCACCGCATTGAAATGTGAATCCTATCATTCACCATTCCCTTGAAGATGGGATCAGACCTTGAATGAGGCTCTCAGTTACCTAATTCCAGATTCCATCCACCAAATATAATCTCAAAAACACATCCTTTGAATCATACCATTGTCACATGAGAAACAATTAATTGGGAGCCTTTAATACTATTGCATCTCCACTTCCATTGTCACATACCACTACCATGTCATCGATTAGAGATTAAAACATGGGTTATTGATCCATTATACTGAAAATTAATTTTTCAACGATTGCCTATCAGTTATTCACCAAATGACCTATTAAAAAAACCCTTGTGATGAAAGTGAAATAAATGGTGGGGAAATTAATAAACGAAAAATTGTGGAAGGAAAATAATATAATTTTCATGTCATCCTCAGTATGATTCCATAATAATGATGATGAAATAAGATAAATAATTGACAAAATATAATAATTCATCAAATCCCAGGTAATTTAACCCACTCTCGCAACATGATCAACCCAAAAATCAATTAGTTGGTTAATCTTATTCATTTTCAACATGCAATAATAAAATAAAAATAAATCCACATAAAAAATTTCATAAATTATGTTAGGATCAATCAATGAAGAAGAATAAATTTCTGTTGTTTTCATAATCTATTACCTTGGATTTTATTATTGGTTTCAATCCCCATGGTATATTGATTGTTAATCCAGGATCCCAATGTCTACCAATTATTCCCCGTGATCTCCTCTTAATTCTAAAGGTTATTAGGATAAATTTTTAAATGGACCTAAACATGTATTTATAAGTGATAATTGGTTTTAGGATTTTAATTTAGATATTAAATAATAATATTAAATATATTTAATTATTTCTCCCATGGTACAACTCAAGCTAAAAACCCAACACTGATAAGGATTATTTCATGTCAATGATAAAACCCACTCTATGGAATCAACTACACCCTCATATTTTAAATATGAGAGTCTCTTTAATAATTTTATATAATTCTATAGATAATTGGTTCATGTTATATTAATATATTTAATATTTATATAATATGATTACCAAGCCTATCTGAGCCTTCAAATCTCATGCCATATCAGTACCCATCTCAAAAAATATTATTTGATATATTCCAAATAATTACATTATAAAAAAGTTATAATAAGAGTATATCAAATTTAATATATATAATAATTATTGTATGTTATTTTTGTGTGTATGTATCCATGATGACTTTGAACCAAACACAATGGAAAAAATATAAGGATTGGGTGGTTAGAAAATAATAAATAAATTAACATAACATATTATGGTTGGGATGATCATTATACCAAGGTTAGAGTGGGATATGGGTGGCCATTGAAATTATGATACCAGGAACTAAAAGATGAAGTTGCTTTAAAATTTTAAAATGGCCATTTGGTTCAAATGGAGTTTAAAAAATGGGAAATGATAATTTTAACTCTCATATGGAAGTCGTTGATAGCTTTATAGGGGTAGTTTTGTATAAAAACATAACCATGGAAATTCCAATTCATTGTATTGTATTATATTCCAAGAATATAGTATTTTTAATCATTATAGACAAACCATTAAAAGTAATGTTTTGTAGACCAATGGTCAATTTTTTAGACTGGGGTGCCATAACATGTTATCTGGGATGTCATAACACAAAGACATGTATTTTATGGATTATGGATCAGGAGGTCATGGTATGTGGACTAGGTGTCACAAAATATAGGATTGCGTGTCATGGAATATGTTTTAGAGGATAATCATATGTATACCATGTCTTTATAGTAAGAAGACTATGGTTCCATGGTATATAGAAAAGCGGTATAATGAATGTAGATTTCGGGTTACCGAAGGTAGAAAATTGAGGTGAATTCTATAATAAGGAATTTGGTCCAAGTATTATTTCATTGTATTGGTCAATTATTGTGATTTACATAAACAATAGTTGTAGTTGGCGGGTTCTATTATTATGGTTTTACAGTAGAGATACAAATTCATCACTTGATTTATTATTTTATATATTAGTTATTTTTATAATATCAAATTCATGAAAAATATAATATAGTGTAATATAGTGGTGTGATCATGATATATTATTAAATATTAACACTCTCACTATATTCACACACTTCAAGTGAAATTTCATATGTCATGTCTAATGATATAGGTAATTTAAATAACCTTATGAAATGTTATTGAGGCTGTTTAGGGGACCATAAGTATTTGGGACACGATAGGCTAATGAGAAACACAACACAAGTCTTTTTTTTATTTTTTCTTTTTTCTTTTAGTGGTACATGTGAATATCCATAGAGTTTATATAGAAGTTTCATACGTGTATTCTTATGATTATACAATATAATTGGATGTAAAATATTTATCTTTTTTGATGTGATGTATGTGATTTTTTTATATTTTTTCATATAGATTCTATTATTAATGTTAATATTGACTGATTAATGTTGATGATATTAAAGTAATAGTCTACCCATAATATATAATAGTCCATATTCTATAATTTATTATGTAAAGTGAATTGGGAGGTGCGCCTATGATTTTGTGGTGTCATGGGTTTGGATGTTAGGTAATGGTCACTAGATGAAAATATATGAATGTGTGATAATTATTTTAGTGATATTCTAAAAGAAAGTGTTAAAATATATTTTTTTCAATCACTTTGATCATAACTATAATTTAATACATGATTATAAATATCCTATAAAAGAGTAAAAATTATGTTCTCGAATAAATAAACCACCCCCTTTAATAACATGAATAAATTCGAGTCTAGTTGATTTATACAATTTTTTTTATAAAATAATTGATGAATATAAAAATTCATATACTTGGATATTAATATATTATACATTAGTGTATTAATTTTATTATAATCCTATAAAATAAATCTGGTTGACATGAGAAAATAGAAATCATTATACATACCTTTTAAAGTTTTTCATCATGATTTATTCTGTACTTTTCATTGATTTGACCTTCCATTAATAAATAATTTTCATAGTAACTAGATTAGTGATTAATATTTTTTTCTTACATAAATAGATTAAAATAAAATTTATCTCTATTTTTTTCATGATATTTCTTTTGAAACATAGTAATTATTGTAATTATTAAATGTAGGAATCGAGACCTTCGATTTTATATGTGACCAAGAGGGACCTATATTGAACTCCAGATAAATTATTTGCATGATTAGAGTGTGGGGAAATATTGAACCAACTTTTGGTATTGACTTATGATTGAAGACCAATTTATAGAGCTTGTTTCACAACATATTTCCATAAATATACTTTATTTTATATGAAATCCACAAGTTGATGCTTTAGATAATTAGATTATTCTTATAACCAAATAAACTATTATTATAATATAATAACATAAAAATATATTTATACATAGAAAAACACATGTTAGTTAGGTTGAAATTTATTGAAATTGTGGGATTTATGATAAGAGGCCTTACAACTTAGGGATTTTGAGATAGATAAGGGGTAATTATTTTCCATTTATTTAGCATTTAATTTATATTCTACATAATTCTCATGTTTTTATAACACTACTATTATGTGCGCATGGGTATTTCATAGTGGTATTAGTCAATGTGGGAGATTCTGAGAAAAACATTATGGTCAAGGTATAATAAAGATTCAATTTCTCTTATCATATGATTCATGGGCTCAAAATTAAAGACAAAAGGTGATCATGATGATAGTTTTATGTATAATTTATAATCCTTTAACAATTATGATCTCATTGTGATATATTATTGTGTGTGATTTACCATATTAATGAAATTTGTTATTTGGGCCAATTATTTGTTATATTGAGGATAAGAGTATATTTGGAGACCTGAGATTAGTGATGAGATTGTTTAACATGGTTTATTTTATTTTCCCTCATGTGAATATTTTTAAACACTCCATATATTCTCTATACTTTTTTTTCTATATATTATAATAACCATTGGTATTAATACTCACTCTTTTATGGATATTTTTCCAACAACATGGTTATAGAAATGTATATTTTTAATGAAGTTAAAGTTCACCTTGGTTTTGATGGTTGTGTTGTAAGCAAAATTTGTTATATGGATCCATATGTCTAAGAGGTTTATAATAATACACATAGATTTCATCATTATTTAATAATATATTATATATATATTTTATATTATTTTATATATATATATTTTATTTTCTTAGTGTTTTTGTAATTTCGTTCTACTACATGGATTGTTTTTTTTCTTGTAAATTGGAAATATTTTTGGGATTATTACACACCATATTATATGGTAAATTTTATAATAAATTTTTTTGGCTCCTAGATTATTAATTTATAACACATTGGATATTGAATATTATGGGAAAATCTTTCCCTTTTGTGTAATATTTCATCCCAAATACTATCATCAACCGTTCAAATATTTGAGTTAGGATTCACTAGGTTCTCTAAATGACTTCAATGAATTGCGATTGTTATTAGTTGGATTAAAAATATACAATTAATATCACTGAATTAGGATAGATATTTATTTTTTTTTACAACTATGAGGTCACAATTATATATGTGGAGGATGTGAATTTATAAAATAAGATTTTCTTGATATTTTTACAAAATTAGTAAAAGTAAATAGATAGTAATAATTATCCTAATAAAGGAAGTTGAATACCTTTTATTTGAAAAGATGTTCTTGGTGTTTTGTATTCATTATTTTTCCATGATGATTGTATGATTCATGTAGTGACACGATATGTCATGATCAATTTTTGGTAGCTTATAATTTTAGGTGGGGTTTTATTGGGAGGTGAATATTGGGATTCAGTTTCTGTACTTTATTGATTAAATAAATGCGATTTGATTTATCAAACTAAGTGATTTTAATTTAGGATTTTTTTCAAAAGATAATAATATGTTGGATTTCATATATTATTTTTCTTATGATATGAAACAACCTAAGGAACTTTCTTTTTCCTTCAGTTGAGTGGGTTAGTATTTTTATCCAAACTAATTCTGTATAGTGGGGGGGGGGTGCATATCATAATTAGTTTTTTGAGTGATATTATTTTGATACTAGTGATATAAGAGAAGTAGAAATTTAATAATGACTTTGGTATATGGTCAATAAAAACATCAATCCAGTCTAAACTATAATTTTTAGGGGATAATGGGGATAGAGCTACATGCCTTGGTTTTGGTCAATATCAATTAATTAAGGATGTATATACAACAATGATAAAAATTATTTAAGGAGTAATCTATAATAATTATAATTTAGAGAATTTATTATTTAATACTATATTTCTCATTCGATTATCTCATTATTTTTAGTACAATTGTTATATTTATTACTCATGAGTGTTGGATAAAAATTATATTCGAAGGTCACCAATAAGTAGCCCCAACGACTACCCAATATTATAAGAGTTTGGATTTGTTTATTGTGGGATGTTACACAATATAAAACATTATAATTATAACCAAATAAACTTATGAAATTATTTTTAGAATGGATTAAAAAATAATAGTATAGATGTTTACTGAAAATTATTGTCATCATGTTGTGTACATCAGAACCCACAATGAAGGGTATATACTTACTAGAGAGTATGATCCTTGGATAAAATATGGTAAATCTTTTTATGTGGTAGGGTTAATCTATACTATCCCATTTAACTTTTATGTAATCTACTTATATAGATATTGGGGTGGGGGGGTGGGGATTTTTTATAGTATTTTTTGAGAAATATATAAGTATCCTTTCAACTGAACTTCCCACCAAGGCACCTCAATGGAAAATATAATTTTGTATCAAGTTTAACAACAACATGATGAATAAATTCATGGAATATTTAATACAATTCACTATATAAGTTATGGTATTTCAAGGTATGAATAATTTAATTCGTTGATATATGATTTTTTACATTTATTACCTCATATTAGGGTTCATATACATTATTAATTAACATTACGTAAGAAATTTGACATTTATAAATAGATTTCCTTTGTATTGATCAAAATATAAGGAATAACTTGTATCATTTTATACTTAATATTGACTACCTATATTATTTTATATTATTCTAATGGATCTTCAATATATATTTAAGCTTCACTTGCTATTATTTGAGAGATAGAGACAAGGATATCAGAAAAATAATATTATCATATCAATATTGGTACAATGTTTTTATAGTGTTTCCATTTGGTGTAATTAATGAAATAATTATGTTAATATTCAATATAAAACACAAAATATATATGTATATTAACAAATTAGTTATTCCATTTTGTAGTAGTGTCTTGATCTATTCAAAAATGGAGGAGAAGTAATTCAACCACCTCTATGTAATGTTATATCTACTATGAGGAAATACATTATGTGGGAATCTATTTTTTTATCCATAAATCATATTTATTAAAAAAATTCATACCACTATATATCATATATATGATTCACGTTTCAATAAAGGTAGTTGTTTCAAGGGACACACCTAAGGGGATTTGTATGCTATGGAGTTTTATAGGGTTTCCAAGAAACTATTAGATCACCATTCCTAAATATTATAATTTTTAATCCCTTTTAACCCTATTTAAGGGAAAAAAATATTAATTGTCAATTTAGTACCAAGATACATTGAAAGATATCATAAGGAAGTTTCTAATTTCTCATTAATTGTATATTTCATTAAAAGTTATCAAATACATTGTATATTTTGGTGTGTCTAGTTATTGTTTGGGTAGTGTTCCAATGTAAGAGAAATTGGTAATTGCATATATCTCTATAAATTTATTTTCATACAAGAATAATTATAAATCTTATAATCTTACAAAAGAAGATACAATATTTTACTTAAATTCACGGATGAATTATCTCATGGTGGACTGTTTTGTGGTATTCAAGGACCATAAGAGGCTCAAGTAAATACAGTCATATAGTGATCTAATTATAAGTCTCTATAAAGAAGTCAATTTTTTTAATATTATATCCTTGATATCCTGTGTACCTTAGGTAATTGAATCATATTATATGAATGAAAACTAAAGGTTACTTCTTCCATGATGTGATGGATGGGTGGAACATGATGGAGAAGTGAAATACAATACATGTAGATAATATGTAGGTTGAATACAATTTATAAATATCATAAAGTTAATAAATATTAATCTTTTATAATTTATAAACAAGTGTAATATTATAGAAATTTATTATAATATATGTTTAAATCGTATTCTTTTTGGTCACAAACTTGAATTCTTTTTTAATGGTGGAGACGATGAGATATTATTCCATGTTAATTTTATAGTATTGATAGGTCATTGAGAAATGTTTTTTTGACTTGTTAAAAAATTTTCTGTTAGTGATACACATCAAATTTGTAAAAAGTTTCTAGATATTTAAGTTAGAGTATTGGTAGTCATGGAAGAATAAAAAAATATATTTCATATATATTAGAAAAGTTAGAACACATAATTTCTTCTAATACAATCAAACTATTAAGAACTTTTTATGGAATTGGTGTGGAAATTTCAAGTATTTTAGAAATATTTCACCTCATTTTGTGACTTTTTATAATATAGTTTCAGATATAATTTATTTCCTAAAGATGGATTATTACTTCGTATCAATTTGAGAGAAATATTTAGTTCATGAATTTCAAAAAATTTATGTATTTGTGATAAATTGAATTTTCTTTTTTCAATCAATTTTAATAATTGATAATGATGTGATAGCCATCTGTCATTTTTTATGGAGCATGAAAATGTATTCAAGATGAAAATACTATTGTGAATTGGTTTGTGTACTTAAATAAAAATTTATATGGAGTATCATATCTAATTATTAAATTATCTATTATAAGCCTACATGATTAATTTTAATTGATATAGAAAAAATAATTTTTTTCTTACTGGATTTTAAATAAAACTTAATTTATCACTTAATATTCAATATGGAACCTTTTAAAAAATCATATTATTGGCCTTATAGGTCATTTTTAGACTCTATAAAGATACCAAGGAATGTATTTTATGGGAAAAATAGGGTGTAAATGAACATTTAAACTTTTATAAAAGATTTGATCTTGAATGTGGATAGAGTATATAAATTAAAAATTGAATGATGACTATATACAAAATTTATTTTGTGTGTGTTGGAAGATCACATATTTCAGATGGTTTCCCCTTATTATGGCCTATAGTGGTCTGACTGGGGAAGTAATATCTCCTTATGTTTTACTAGAACATCCAGTATTTTGTTTCATGTTATCGAGGTAATGTATCATATTTCTTTATCACCATGATTGGAGAGTTTTCCCTTAATATTCTACACCTCCTAAAATCAGTGGTATGTAAATGACTTGTCACATGTTATTATTATGTGTTACTTCAATATCAAGAATGAAATAATATTTTTGAAGTAGTCAATAAATATTGAAAATTAAAAGGACTGCATTTTTATTAGAAAATTAATCCCTTTATTATATGATTTACAGTTTCATGTTGGAGTTTTTGACAACACAAGTGATAATGGGTATTGAATAATAGATCAAAGAACTCATTTTATTTGATGATTATAAACTGTGTGTGTATCCATTTTTAATGAATCCTTAGAAACTATTTGAAGTTAGTGGGTATTATGACATTTACCCTTGATTTTTTTAATTATTAGATTCCTTCTCCTATTTCTTATTAAAAAATTAACCTGCTGTAATTTATGTTTTTACATTTTTGTGTATAAACATTACAAATTTGGAGAGGATATAATTATCATTGTTTTGATTAAAATTAGAGTTAATGATATTTTTTATTTTGTGGGTTCAATGAATGAATACTATATATTTGAGTACTATCTGATTTTTTTGGGATATAATAATGGTTATATTTGAATTCATTATAAACCTATTATTGTTGTTATGTTTTGAAATTCTTGTTTTGTAAGCCATGATATGCTAACCACGTCGACTTAGGGCTTAAAATGTTATTTTTTTTTCAATTCCATTATGTTAGAATCTTATTTTTTTTCTTTCAGATGAAATATTCTAATATAGTAAAAAAATAATTCATTACAGTTAATTTTTTTAAAAAAACATTATATTATCTTAAAATTAAATTACCATACAAAACATGAAAATTTTATTCAATATGAAATACATAAATAGTTCCAAACAACACATAAAATTATAGGGAATCACCATAATCATGAACTATAAAGGATAAAAATCTAAAAACAATATCAATATAAAAGATACAATGGTATTATAAAAGAAAATAATAAAAGTGGGATATATAGGGTATGAAAACTAAGGGAATGTGTAAGAACCCAGTTATTATTTTGAGGTATAATTTATTCTTTTTCTTTTCCATTTAGTTTTTTTTGAGAAAACAAGGAAAACTGAAAAGAGTGTATGTTTTAGTAGTAAACACTGTGTAATACTATGTACATGCTGTTTTGTTTAGACATGTAGTATGGGGATACACAGTGTGTGCTTTTGTTGGCTGAGGAGAAAAGAAAAATCCACTACACACTATGTACTTACTAGTACACGAAGTGTAGTCATGTCAGCATGGTTGGTGCGGGATGCGTAAAGTAGGACATCAAATTTAGGAAAAATAAAATGATATAAACTTCATGTATATGAACTTACATGACATGTAATCATAATTTTACGATTAAAATGGGTAGTACCCTCATTTTCTCTTCTTCCGGATAGAAGAACTACCGGGTGAAGAACAAGGAGCCGTGAGATCATTTCCTTCTCCCATTTCGTCGTCTGGGACCCGATTCAAGTGTCATCGGTCACGTTAGAACCCAATCGGTAGGGGATTTATTCTTATAGATCTATTTTGTTGATTTTTTTTATCTTGATAGAGTTAGTTAAATTTTAATGATTTACCTCTTTTCTTAGATCTATGCTGCTTTAGGCCCATTAAAAGACCGAAATCAGATTATATTCGTTGCATGACATTGAGGCAGGTGGTCTCGTGCCTCTCATTAATTGTTGAGATTTTTATATGTGTTGTTGTGATACAAACCCATGATCAGGGTGTTTCCTTGAATGGAAATTATTCCTTGTTATTATTAAATGTTGTTTTGGTTATAAATTCAATAAATTAAAGAACGATTGACTTTGTTTTTTGATCAAGGGCCACCCTGTGGGTGTGTTTCCCATGGATGACTATTGCATATCCATTTTGGCCAGGGGTTTATATGGAAATACCTTCATTTTACCATTTGGGGTTGTTTAAAATGAACTTGATTATTATTTTAAATTGTAATTGTGTATAAATTCTTAATTTTGGATTATGGATTTTGGTTTGTGGTTTCCCCTTTGCTATCCAGTGTTTTTCTTGTTAATCTGGTTGGAAGGTTTTATTGAATTCTAATGAGTAAAAAGTAAATAGAATTGGGTGATACATGGGTTCAGCTTAGAACTTTGTGAACATACTCTCATAACTATTGCTCCTTGTGTGATACATGGGTTCATCTTAGAACTCCATGGATGGAATCAAAAGGATTCATATTTATATGTAATTATTGATACTTGGTCCCCCTAGTAAGACCTCTAGGGATGGAATAAATTGGCATTAACTTATATTTCAAATAGAGTCATACCTTGGGGCTCCCTAGTAGGACCACTAAGGATGGACTCTCTTGAACTTATACCAACATGGAGAGTGATACTCAGGGCTCCCTAGTTGGACCGCTGAGAACAGACTCTTATAATGTCAGTAGAATTACACATGTAGTGATACCTGAATTCCAACATAGAAATATCAAGCACAGAATCAGGTTATACATAAATTATGTAATGAAATGAATTGTGACACGTCTTCCAAGCCAAAGCACATGCTTGGATTCAGACTTTACTTACTTATTATAAGGTGTTCTGAGACATCTGTTGTTCTTAATTTTCTACTGAGAATGTCGGGATTAGGCTGAATTCTAAGACATGAATACTTTAAGTAAATGAACTACAAATTAAAATAGAAAAGTTTATAAATGAACACTAGTACAAGTAGGATTTCTTACTTCTATATACCAACTAGTTTACTGAATTTCATTTCTATACACAAATGTTTCATATACTCACCAAAAAATTGGCTCATACCTTTGGTGGTTGCCTACTGGGACTCATTTCTCACACCCGGTTTGGGTAATGATTTTGGGCCAAAATATACTATATTGTTGTAAGTGTCAAAATAGGAAAGGCTCCTTATACAGGTACTTGATTGATGCTTAGGAGAAGGAGATCATGTGACCATGATGAGGTTGGTGATAATGCTGAGTTTCATTTTGTTTTCTCGTACTTTGGTATTGTACTATACTTTATTTCAGTGTACCCTATTTTTTTTGTTTTCCTAGAACCTTTGACATGCTAAATCATTTTGATATTATATTCCATCTGGTTAATCTTATCCGTTATTTTTCAGTTGTTTACATGAATTTCATGTTGATTACAACTTACTCTATTTGTTATTATTTATTCCATTGTTTTACACTCTTCCAATGAGAGAATAGTTTCCCTACTATCACACCCTAGGTCCTCTCTTCTATTCAGCAGCCTCTGGCGTTTGGGGAAATGCGCTTGTGGCCATGTGGCCAACCGGGCATGGGGAACCGTTTAGAAGAATCTGGGCCCGAGACGTTACAAAGTGACATTAATGGATTTATTTTATACTTTTTATTAATGTTTGGTGCCTATATATAGGGATATGATGGAATGGGTATTCATTAATTAGTTGTGCTCTGGAGTAGCTACCCCATATACAGGGAAAATCTAAATTGCCTCTAATTAACTTGTGATCTTTAGATTTTGAGATATTAAATTTGATTTTATTTCATCGTTGGGTGACACATTTGATTTATTCTATTACTATTGATGAAATTGTGGGTTATATTTTTGATGCAACCCATTGAGATGAGGGTGTGCCATCCATTCATCATATAGACACTTGTTAGAATCATATGCAATGCATTTTTCCATTCCATCTTGGATGCATTAGTTATCACATGCTGTTGTGATTGTTATGCCTGCTATTGTGATAGGTGTAATGCTACATGCTATGGTTTGGATAGAATGGAATCCAAAATTTGGTTTCTGAGGTGTCTAGGACATCTTGGACTGAAATTTGGTGGGTCATGATTCATCTTTTTACCTATAATTGTACTATGATATGTTCTGATAGGGTGCCAAAAATTGATTCTTTGGGAGTATGGGCCCTCACGGATCGAAATTCGGCATCCCGATGGTTGGTTTTTCTATAAAACATGGGTTTTTTGGGCAATTAGTTGGTTCTATCTTGAAAAAACTAGAATAAACAGCATGTAGTATATCCTAACACACACTGTGTTCTTCCTATTCTGGGAAGATGGTGTTCCGAGTTTTATTAAGAACACGTCATGTACCATGTGTAAATGATATGTAGTCCTTGACCTTGTAACCTACAGTGTGAGAAGGGAACACGGGTTGTTGATCTTTGAGTAAAACACACCATGTAATGGGATTACACTCCATGTTGATGTAGACTGTGCATCGGACCGTGTGACTAACAAAATGGGTGGATGAAAACTTAGTTGTACACGCTGTATCGAGGGTGAACATGCCGTGTAGTCTTACACTGACAGAACCATGTAGTTCTAGACATGTAGATATACCTGGACTAGAAGGAAAATTCAAGTATATGCCGTGTCTCATGAGGAACACTCAGTGTGTGGGGTGTGTTACATGACCATGTGGGGAAGAGGTACACACCCTTGAAATGGCCTAGGAGAACACTCTGTGTATGGGTTTATACACATTTTGTACCCCTATTTTGGAAAACATGAATAATTTCATTTACATGTTCTATTTTTTCACTTCTGAGTAATAGGTTCCTTTTTTATTATGTTGGTACTGAGGAGCGTGTTCTGAATTTTGTAGAGTCATGCTGCCGCGATGACCATGAGATGTATCCCAAGAGAGTGGCGATCAGCATACTCCATAAATGATGGGCCATGGGTTCCCAATGGATCCTCCATTTGTGCCAGATGCGTCACCAAATGTTATACTGGACACAGGGGCAGAAACATAGTTCAGAGAAGGTTTTTTGAGGTCCATGCTGACCTTTGAGGGATCACCGCATGCTGCCACATCTTTGACAGATTTGACGCATATACTCCAGCAGTAGCATCCATCTACTTTTTTAGGGTATGGTGGGTTATAGAATGGAGAATCATGGTGGGAATCAGTGATGACTATCTTTGAGTATCTGGAGACGCCTCTCGAGAGGAGGGTTAAGCTTGCGATATATATACTATGTGATTCTGCTAAGAAATGGTGGGATGTTATCACTCAGGTAGGGAAACATAAGGATATGAAATGTGAAGACTTATAGGAGGACTTCTATGATTGTCATTTTCCCATGAATATAAGGGCTGACTAAGCCCGAGAGTTCCTTCCCCTGGAGTAGGGCACACTATTATTTATGGATTATTCAGCCCAGTTTACTGAGCTTCAATGATTCACACCTATTCGAATGGGTATGATGTATAGAAAGATAGACGATTATTGGATGGTCATAGGTTTGACATACAATCCCATGTGGATTTATTGAGGTTACCTTTAGGCCGTTATATTGTAAATTAGGTTCTAATTACCGAGCATGGTGTGTGGGAAGCTGGAGGTGCGAGCCAGGGAGGTTGGGCCTCGAGATCTGGGACTCTCTTGAACGGAAGCAAGAAACGTTGTATGGAGCTTTATCACGTGGATACGAGTAGTCAGAGCCTTTATTCCTATAGCTCGGTGGGGTGATACTTGTGCAGTAGGCCAGGGAATACTAGGCTCCAATGCCTGAAGGACGTTGTTGAGTGCCAAGATTGTGGAAATATTGGATATCTATTGCATTTCTGAAGGGCTTTCCTACCATTTTCTAGTGAGAGGGTTTCTATACAGGATCCCCAAGCAAGAGTAGGGTCAGTAGCTTCTTACCAGTCTGGAAACTAGAATACTTCAGGGCATTCAGGCCAAGGCGGTGGGTGTGGCCGTGGTAGCCAGACCCTAGGATATCAGTGACAACATGGTAGGTCAACACAGGGTAGCCAAAAAGTGTCTTTGGGACACAATTTAGTTCAAACTTATTACATGCAGAACAAGTAGGAGCTGGATCCTAGACCTTTTAATATCAGATGTTCTATCCTAGTCTCCTACATTTTTGTCTTCATCACTTTTTGATACTAGTGCAACACATAGTTTTATATATGTGACTGTTGTGGAATTCCTTGGTCTATGTGTTCATACTTATTCTAATGTGATGATGCTAGACGTTCCATTAGGGATTAGAATAGTATTTGTGCATCTGTGTAAGGAGTGCCCCATTGAGATTGGTGGGTGTCACTTTCTATGGAACCTCTATGTTTTAGAGATGATGGGGTTTGATTTCATTCTCAAAATGAATTAGTTATTTTATTTTTGAGACTTTGTTGATTGCTATCTCCTAATGGTGAGTTTGATATCACTAGGTGGTAGAGAGTTTCTACATAAGGGTGAATAGGATGTCCATGCTAGCAGAGAAGGACCCAAGCATCGTGGGATAGACATGATGAAAACTCAAATTGTGAGTTTGTATCTGGATGATTAGGGAACATGTCTGGAAGATTTCCCTCCAGTGGTTGATCATTTCAGGGATGTTTTCTTGAACGACATATCGGGCTTACCTCTTGTCAGAGAAGTGGAGTTCACTATCGATCTACTTATAGGAGCTACAATAGTATCCAATCCTCCTTACAGTATGTCTACGAAAGAGTTGCAATATCTTAAGAGGTAGTTGGAAGATCTAAAAGCTAAGGGTTTCATCCGACTGAGTACTTCTTCATGGGGTTCACCTGTCATTTTCACAAAAAAGGAGGATTGAACACTTAGGATATGCGTGGACTATCAAAAACTTAACCAGTTGATGGTTAAAAATAGATATACCTTTCTAAGGATGGAGGACCTATTTTATCTACTTCGATGAGATCAAGTGTTCTCGAAGATTGACCTAAGTCCATGATATCACCGGGTATGTTTTCTATTAGAAGACAATCCTCGTACAACATCTCATAGAAGGTATGGTCTCTATGACTACATAGTTATACCGTTTGGTCTTATAAACATGAGAATATTTCATGACGCTGATGAATTGAGTGTTCTATCTTTATCTATATTCTTTTGTAGTGGTTTTTTTGGATGATATCTTGGTGTGTTCTCACAATTGAAACGACCATTATAGAAATCTTGAGATCATTTTGAATAAACTTAGAGAGCACCATTTATATTCCATGCTCACAAAATTCCATTTCTAGATGAATCAGATTCATTTACTAGGTCACGTCATCTTAGAGACTAGAGTATCAGTGGACCCAGATAAGGTGAGTACGGTAGTGACCTAGGAGAAGCCCAAAAACGTTTTTGAGGTACGAAGTTTCTTGGGGCTATCTGGTTACAAAAATAATTTTATAAAGGACTTATCACGCATAGAAGTGCCAATGACATGCTTGAATAAGAAAGGGGTGATATTTGAATAGTCAGATTCTTGTGGCGTAGCCTTTCAGAAGCTGAATGGATATTTGGCTTCAGCACTGATACTGATATTTCCTGAACCGGGTAGGAGTTACACAGTGCAATGCGATGCATCAGGTATCAGGATTGTAGTAGTGCTTATGCAGGGGGATCATGTTTTTGTGTATGGATAGTTGCTGTTGAGGCCACATGAGAGGAATTAACTGATGCATGATCTCGAGTTAGCTACAGTTTTTAATGCTTTGCATTGTTGGAGACAATATTTATTGGGAGAGCATTTTGTGGTGTACACAACCCAAAAAAGTCTCAAATTCATATTACTCTATATGATTTGAATATGAGGTAGTGAAGGTGGGTGAGATACCTTCAGTAATTTTAATTAGAGCATGTTTTTATTCTAAGAAAGGGAAATGCAGCTATCGACACACTGAGCAGTAGGACTTAGATACGGGCAGTACAGGAGACGAGTTGTGAGTGGCAGTTTATGGCCTTGTTCTATGAGATGACTTTAGATGTGCATGACAGTCAGAGAAATGTTTTTCATTCATCTCTATCATTTACCTATAACCTACTGGAAAGAGTGAGGATGATAAAACTATCAGATTCTAATGGCCTAGTTCTATGGGATACTGTGGCAGGTGATGACCCTCATCCTGGATAGACGATAGGCGAGGATGAATTTTTGCGTGTCCATGGACATGTGTGGGTTTCAGGGAATATACGTGGGGAGATGATGTGGTAGTTTCATGCTTCATCATTGGGAAGTACATCCCAGAGTAACCAAGATGTACCATTACTTTCACCGTCAGTACTGGTGGCCGGGAATGAAGTGAGGAATAACTGGTTTTGTTACTAGGTGTTCCACCTATCAGTAGGTGAAGGTGGAACATCAACGGTCAGCAAGAATTTTACAGTAGAAAAACATTCCTGAATTGAAATGGGAGGATGTTGAGATGGATTTTGTGACAGGATTACCATGGTCTCTTAGAGGAAATGATGTTGTGTGGGTTGTAGTTGACAGTCTTACGGAGGTCTCTCACTTTTTCATGATCAAGGAGACCTTTTGTATTGATGAGATCAGAAAGATGTATATCCGATAAGTGGTAAGACTTCATTGGGTCCCTCATTCTACCATTTAATATTGGGAAACCCACTTTACATCATGTTTATGGAAGAGTTTTAAGAGAGAACTGGGTACTCAGGTTCTTCTGAGCACAACATACCACCCTCAAAATGATGGCCAGTCAGAGAGTACAATACAAGTGCTGGAGAACATGTTGTGTGCATTTTTCTTAGACTTTTGGGATCTTGGGAGAGACATATACCCCTATTTGAGTTCACATATAATAACATATTTTAGGATACTTTTCATATGGATCTATATGAGGCTTTTTATGGGAGGATATGCCGATCACCCTTGTTTTGGCAAGAGGCAGGAGATGAATCTATGCTGAGACAACATCTTGTCTAGGAGACTACAGAACATGTTCCCTTGATTCAGAAGAATATTTATACTATTAAATCTCTTCATAAATCTTATTCCGATCACGATAGATGTACATTGGAGTTCAAGGATAGGGATCGTGTTTTCCTATGTGCCACACTGAGATTGGGGCAGAAGAGGATTAGGAGACAAGGTAATATTTCACAGAGAAATGTCAGACCGTTTGAGATTCTGGAACTAGTCAGGTCGGTTGCCTATTAGTTACAGTTACCTTATATGTAACAGTCCATTCAAGATGTTTTCCATGTATCTCAGCTACAATGCTATCATTCAGACCTGTCTCACGTTTTTCATTCAGATGAGGTTGATCTTCTGGTTGATGCATCATTTGAGGAGTATCTGATTCGAATAGTTGACAGGAGAATAGAGGTTCTATGATGCCAGCCAGTTCCTCTCGTACAGGTACTATGGAATCATGACCAAGTGAAGGATGAGACATGGGAGAGGGAGACTGACGTACATGCACAATGACTGGAGTTGTTCTCAGGTATTTATTCACCACCCTTAGAAGGGAAATTTAGGGATGAATTTCTTTAAGGGGGAATGTTTGTAAGAACCAGGTTCTTATTTTGAGGCAAAATTTTCTTCTTTTTCTTTTCCATAGAGTTATTTTTGAGAAAACAAGGAAAATTGGAAATTTCTTAAGTTTTATTAGTACACACCACGTAATCCTATGTAAATTCCATGTAGTTTGGCCATGTAGGATGGGGATACATGGTGTGTTATTTTGTTGTAATGGGAGAGAAGAAAAACACCCTACACATTGTGTGTTTACTAGTATACGTAGTGTAGTCATGTCGGAAAGGATAGTGTGGGATGTGTAAAGTAGGTTGGAGAATTTATGAATAGTAAAATGATATGCACGCCATGTATATGAACTTACTGGTAGTGTAATCCTAATTTTCCGATTAAAATAGTTAGTAGCCTCATTTTCTCTTTTTCTGGACAGAAGAGATTCTTGATGAAGAAAAAGGAGCTTCGAGATCATTTCCTTCTCCAGTTTCATCGTCCGGAACGCGATTCAAGTGTCATCGGTCACGTTAGTACCCAATCAATAAGGGATTTCTTCTTCTATAGATGTTATGGGTGATTCTTTCTCTTGATAGATTTATCTAAGGTTGAATGAATTACCTCTTCTCTTAGATCTTTGTTGTTATAGTTTGATTCAAGGGCCAACGTAGAATTATATCATTTGTATAACATTAAGGTAGATGGTATCGTTCCTCTCGTTAATTATAGAGATGTTTATATGAGTCTTAGTGCCGCACAACCATGTTTAATGTGTTGAATATAAAGTAAATTGATCCTTTTTATTATTAAATGTTGTTCTGGTTATGAATTCAATGAATTAAAGCATGATTATCTTTGGTTCTTGATTAAGGGCTACTGAGTGGGTGTGTTTCCCTTGGATGACTGTTGTATAGCCATTTTGTCCTAGGATTTCTGTGGAAATTCCTTCATTTATCCATTTGGGTTTTTTAAAAATGAACATGATTATTTACTGGAATTTCAATTATATAGAAATTGTATGTGTCTAATTATGGATTTGGGTTTGTGGTTTCCCCTTTATTATGCAATGTTTTTGCTTGTTAAGAAGGTTGGAATGTTTTATTTAATTAAAATGAGTAAATAGTAAGTAGAATTGGGAGATACATGGGTTCATCTTAGAACTCTGTGAACGAACTCTTATAACTATTGTACCTTGCACCTTGGGTGATACATGGGTTTAGCTTAGAATGCCATGGATAAACTGAAAAGGATTCTAATTTATATGTCATTAGTGATACTCGAGATCCCTAGTAGGACCGCCATAGACAGAATAAATTGGATTAAATTATATTAAAAATAGAGTGATACCTCGGGGCTACCTAGTAGTTCCACTGATAACAGACTCTATTGAAGTTATACCAACATTGAGAGTGATACTCGAGGCTCTCTAGTAGGACCTCTAAGAATGGACACATATGATGTTAGTAGAATTACACATGTAGTGATACATGAATTTCAACATAGGAATCTCAAGCATGTACTCGGTTTATGCATTAATGATGTAATAGAATTAATTGTGAAATGTCTTCCAAGATAATGCACAAGATTGGATTCAAACTTTACTTACATGTTAGAAGGTCTTCTAAGCCTTTTTTTATTCTCACATTGCTATGGGGAATTTCAGGCTTAGAAATATTTACAAGAATTCAATAAATCAAGTAAATGAACTAAAAATGAACATAGTAAACTATATAAATGAATACCAATGCATGTAGGATTGTTTACTTCTGAGTACGTACTAGTTTACTACATTTCATTTCTTTATACAACAACTGCAGATACTCACTTACAAATTAGCACAAACCTTTGGTGGTTTCCTACTGGGATTCATTTCTCACAGCCTATTTGGGTTATGATTTTGGCCCCAAATAGAATATATTTCTACAGGTGTCAATAGGGGAAAGCCTCCCTACACAGGTACTTGATTGCTGCGTAAGAGCAGCAGAGTATGGGACCAATCCAAGGATTGCGATGCTACTGAGTTTAATTTGGTTTTACCGTACTTTAGTATTGTGTTTTACTAGATTGAAGTGTATCGTGTTTTTTATATTTTATTAGAACATGTGACATGCTACCTCATTTTGATTTTATATGACTTCTGGTTAATATTATCCTCCAGTTTTTAGTTATATACTTCAGTTGCATGCTGTTTACTGCTTCCACTATTTAATAATATTTATTCCACTATGTTACACTCTACCAATGAGGGCATAGTTTCTCCACTATCACACCCTAGTCCCTCACTTCTAGTAGAAAGCCTCTGGCATTTGGGGAAATGTATTTGAGGCTATGTGGACAATCAGGCATGGGGCACAATTTAGTGGCATCTAGACCCAGGACGTTATAGAAGGTTATGCATGACTTAATATGATACAATTATGTATATATATAAGTGTTAATATAACTATTGGAAGAGTAAGCACTAGTGCAGAAAACATTATTTACATCACCATTTTTTACGTCGGTTATATATAACCGACGTGATAATCTGTGAAACGTGGTTTTTTACATTGGTTATAAAATAACCGACGTAACAAATGCGGTGAGTTGATTTTTAATGTCGGTTATTTTAATAACCGATGTTAAAAATCGCTCGTGTTCGGTTTTTACGTCGGTTATATATAACTGACATGATAATCTGTGAAACGTGGTTTTTTACGTCGGTTATAAAATAACCGACGTAACAAATGCGGTGAGTTGATTTTTAACGTCGGTTATTTTAATAACCGACGTTAAAAATCGCTCGTGTTCGGTTTTTACGTCGGTTATTTTATAACCGACTTAAAAAACGATATATCTACGTGTTTTTTACGTCGGTTATAGAATAACCGACGTAAAAAAAGCCGTATCTGATACATTTATAACGTCGATTATTATAATAACCGACGTTATAAATGTAAAAAAACAGTTTATAACGTCGGTTATCAAATAACCGACGTTATAAAACATTTAAAAAATTAACAACACCCGAGGATTGTCATTTATGAATTCTCGTTCGACAGTCCGACGGCTCATCTCTCTCGCAAGATAAATCCTAATAGGCTCGTCGATCTCGCTGCGTTAAACTCGTTTTGCCTACAACGTTTATCATATTTACTCTCCTCAGATATATTATCTCAACTCGCAACACTCAAGTAAGCCTTCCACGAATTTATTTCGTTCATTTTTTTTCCGGATAGTCTATATTTATGTTTTGCGATTTTTGTGTGCTTTTTTTTCGTTCGTTTTGTGTGCTTTCAACTCGTTTGGTTTTTGTGTACTTTTTTCCCCAGATCTATCATCTCAACTCGTTTTGTGTGCTTTCAACTTGCAACACAAAAGGCATTCCAAAACCCCCATTTCATGTAAGCCTTCAACTCGCAACACTATATTTCTGTGTTTTTTTTTCATTTGTTTTGCCTACATTGTATATTTTTTGTGGTCCCAAATTTTTTTTTGATGGATTTGGATATGTCTTTAATTTTATATATTCATTTTATCTTGAAATTGGGTGCTTTTAATGTGTGACTCTTAGGTTAATATTTGGGTTTATTTTATAACCTATAAATGTGATTCATTAATTTTGAAAGGGGAATCCAATTATGGTTTTTTAATTCTTTGTTGTCATGTGGGCCTAAAAGGGGGGGTTTTGAATGGGTGTTATGTGTAAAACCTTGTCACACTTCTTGAAGGTGTTTTATGAAAAACATTTTTTCCATGTGTATTGTTTGTGAAATTATTTGAGGTAAATTATTAAAATATGGGGGTGGTTTAATAAATGTGTATTGAGCTGAAATTTATATTTTGGATTTGTATTAGTATGATTTTTTTCTTGAATGGGGGTTTTGGAATGTCTTTTGTGTGCAAAACATGGTTGTTCCTCTTGGGATTGTTTTATGAAAATTGAAAATGATTTAGTGAGTTAAAAAAAGTTATAAAATGGTGTAAATGAAATATTTTGGTGACGTTATTCACCTAATAAGGGTTTTTGAAAGGTAAAGAGGTGATTGAAGATGTCAAACATTTTCAGAATGTTTTATAAATTGAGGAATTGTTTTATTAAATTGTGATGTTGGTGCAAAACATGTTTATGGACTATTTTGTGTGACTTTTTTGATAAAATAAAGTATGACATTAGTTATCGAGAAACTTGAGATCATTTGACTAGTTGAATATCAATGATTATTTTTAATTATCATACGATCATTTAAGTAGCCATATTTAATAATATTTAATTCAATCTATTTCATGCTGAAGTATATATTAAATGCATGTGTTTTTCATTGTTCACCATCCCTAGTTTTATATGTAAAACATTGTTTGGGGGGTTTTCTGGGGGGTGGGGGGCTGTCCAGAGGGTTGGGGGTGTACGGGGGGTGTCCAAGGGGGTGGGTGGGTGTGGGGGGCTGTCCAAGGGGGTGGAGGCCTGCCCAGAGGGTTTTGGGGGTTGTCTGGTGGGTGGGGGGCTGTCCAGAGGGTTGGGGGTGTCCGGGGGGGTGTCCAAGGGGGTGGGTGGGTGTGGCGGGCTATCCAAGGTGGTGGAGTCCTACCCAGAGGGTTTTGGAGGTAGTCCGGTGGGTTGGGGGCTTTCCAGAGGGTTGGGGGTGTCCAAGGGGGTCGGGGGTGGGGGTGGTGTCCAGGAGGGGTGGGGGGTGCTGTCTGGAGGGGTGGGTGCTGTCCAGGGGGTGGGGGGCTGTCCAAAGGGTTGGGGGTGTCTAGCGGGGTTTCCAACGGGGTGTCCAAGGGGGAAGGGGGTGGGGGTGGTGTCCAGGAGGGGTGGGGGTGTTGTCTAGAGGGGTGGGGGCTGTCCAAGGGGTTGGGGGGATGTCCAGAGGGTTGGGGGTGTCCTGGGGGTGGGTGGGTATGGGGGGCTGTCCAAGTGGGTGGGGGCCTGTCTAGAGGGTTTTGGGGGTTGTCCGGGGGGGGATGTCTAGAGGGTTGGGGTGTCCAGGGGTGTTTGGATTTACATTGTGATTTTCTCCATCTGAGTTTTTATTTTAAATATGATTTGATTCTCAGGTTTACTCCATTCTCTCCAATTTTCTATCAACCATGTAGGCGCCATGGTTTTCTTTTATTCAATAGAATTTAAAACTATTATATCTAACTATATTTTCTTTTAATAATAATATTCAAGCATATTTTTTTAAATACGCATAGATTTGTTTTATATTTCAAAATTGTTTTACATTAAAATTATGATTTTTTTCATATAAACTTATATTTGTGTTATCTTAAATATATATATATTTTTTATATTTGTTGTAGGTAATAATGAGTCAAAGTTGGACTACAGCACATCGAATGAGCAATGAATATGAGGAAGGTGTTGATTCCCTTTTGGAATTTGCTAAATGAAATGTTCCAAGTAGTGATATTTTTTTCTGTCCATGTCTGAAATGTTTGAATATGAAGAATTTGAAAAGTAGAGAGATAAAAGATCATATGATATGTCATGGTTTTAATCCGAGTTACAGCCCTTGGATTTGGCATGGTGAAACTGGACGAAATGTCACTGATGATGATGATTCAAAAGATGGTAACTCCAATGGAATTGAAGAAATGATTCACGATATTATAGCAGAACAAATTGAGATAGAACCGACAATTTCGCGTCTATATGGTGATGCTAAAAAACCATTATATCATGGTTGTACAAATTTTACGGTTTTGTCGGCGGTGTTAAGATTGATTAACCTAAAAGAGAAACATGGAAGGAGTGACATAAGTTTTACAGAGATGCTACATTTGATGAAAGACATTCTTCTAATAGATAACGATCTTCCAGATTCACATTACAAGGCCAAGAAAATATTATTCCCGATGGGATTGGGTTACAAGAAAATACATGCCTGTCCAAATGACTGCATTATATATAGGAAGGAATATGAATTTCTGTCAGAGTGTCCTAAATGTGGGACATCACGATATAAGGTTAAAGAGAAATCACAGGCTGATGTAGAGATTACAAAGCTCCCTACAAAGGTATTTTGGTATCTTCCTATAATTCATCGTTTCAAACGTTTATTTGCTAATTCACATGATGTAAAAAGGTTAAGATGGCATGATGATGAGTAGGTATGTGATGGAAAAATATGTCATCCAGCTGATTGTCCACAATGGAAGAAAATTGATGCGCAGTACTCTACATTTGGAAATGAAATAAGAAATCTCAGATTAGGGTTGTGCACAGATGGAATGAATCCATACCGAACCCTCAGTAGCACACATAGTTCATGGCCTATTTTATTGGTAATTTACAACCTCTCTCTTGAAGTTTGTATGAAGCACAAATATGTCATGTTGAGTATACTGATCTCTGGTCCAAAGCAACCTGACAATGATATTGATGTTTACTTGTCACCGTTGATTGATGATTTGAAACTGTTATGGGCTGATGGTATTAGGGTGTATGATTCTTATAAAATGGAATATTTTCAACTGCATGCAGTGCTTCTGTTCACTATAAATGACTTACCAGCATATGAAAATTTGTCTGGAGACAGTGTTAAAGGGAATAAATCATATCCAATTTGCGAACAACAGACGCCATATTGTCAATTGAATCATGGTAGGAAAACATTGTACATAGGTCATCAAAAGTTTTTTCCTATAGATCACCCTTATAGAAGACTAAAAAAGGCATTCAATGGCTCATAAGAATTTGATAATGCTCCAAAACCTTTATCACCAGATCTGTATTTTGAGAGGGTGAAAAACCTTGATGTGACATTGGGAAAGACACAGAAATCTAGTAATGATAGACATATTTGGAAGAAAAGGTCAGTATTTTTTGAGCTACCATATTGGAGGTATCATGAATTTAAACATAATATTGATGTCATGCACGTGGAGAAGAATATATGTGATTGTTTTATTGGAACATTGTTAGATATTAAAGGAAAGACTAAAGATGGATTGAATGCAAGATTAGACTTACTATCAATGGGAATACATTTGGAGTTAGCTCCCACTCTTAAAGGAAGAAAAACATTTCTTCCCCTGGATTGTCATACATTATCGAAGAGGGAGAAAATTAGCTTTTTTCAGTGTCTACATGATATCAAAGTGCCTCAAGGTTATTCTTAAAATGTAAATTTTTTTGTCTTATTGATGGACTTGAAGTTGATAGGTATGAAATCACATGATTTTCAGGTCATGATACAACAAATTCTACCAGTTGCATTGCGTGGAATATTTCCCATTTATGTCAGAAAGACTATGACAAAGTTGTGTTATTTTTTCAATTCAATTTGTAACAAGGCGATTGATTTGAATGCTTTCAACATTTTGGAAAATGATGCAATTTTTATACTTTGTCAATTGGAAATGTATTTTCGTCCTACTTTTTTTGATATAATGGTGCATTTAATTATTCATCTGGTTTGAGGAATAATTCTTTGTGGACCTGTATATCTTCATTGGATGTATCCTTTTGAAAGGTATATGAAAATATTAAAGGGGTATGTTAAAAATCCATATCGACCTGAAGCCTCCATTATTGAAAAGTATATTTCTGAGGAGGTAGCAGAGTTTTGTACGAGCTACTTGGCTGCAGCGCAACACATAGGTTTTCCTCCATCTCTCTATGAACGAGTTAATAATGAGGGAAAGGGGATTCGTGGATTTAAAGTCAAATCATTGTCAGCTGAACAGATGAAGAAGTTAGAATCATACATCTTGAATAACATAGTTGATGCTCAACCGTATATCACAATGCATATTAATGAGTTGAAACAATTTCATCCAAAGAAGAAAGAAATGTGGATTTTGAATGAGCAGAACAAAACTTTTTTGTCATGGATTAAAAAGACATTGCTTGGTAGATCAGATGTATCAGAGACCTTAAAATGGATAGTGGGTGGTATATGTTTAAATGTGATAACATGGTCCGGTTATGACATTAATGGCTATACATTTCATACGAAAGCTCAGGACAACAGAAGTGCAGTTCAGAATAGTGGTGTATTGGTGTTTGCAGAAGCAATGCATTTTTCAAGTGCTAAGAACAGAAACCCAATTTCTGCATCAGGTGCATATTATGGAGTGATTAAAGTCATATGGGAGGTTGATTACTTTAAAATTAAAGTTTCTGTTTTTAACTGTAAATGGTTTATCGGTAACAACAGTGTCAGACACGATGAATTTGGAATGACACTTGTTAATCTGAATAGATTGGAAGACAGAGATGATTCTTTTATAATGGTAACACATGCAAAACAAATTTTCTATGTAGAAGATCAATTAGATATGCAGTGGGCTGTTGTTTTACAAGGGAAAAACAATTTGTTGGTGAGGATGAATTTGATGAAGATGTTGATTTATGTGATATCCCTACTTCCATGGAAAGATTAACAGAACATAATGATGAGCATGTTGAAGACTTGGTTTGTGCCATAAGGAACGATCACGACGAAGGAATTTGGGAAAACAATCCATTTGTACATTCCTAAAATTATAGGTAACATATGTTTATTTCTTGTTTACATTTATTTTTTTCATAAATGTTAGATGTTGTAAGTTTTTTATTTATTAAAACATGTTTTAAAACAAAATAAGTATAATTTTTTGTTTGTTTTAAGTTTGTTTAGTTTACTTTATCTTGTTTACCATTACATGAATTATATATCTATTATTTTAGTTCGGTGACAATTACTTTACCATGTTTACCAGGTTTACCATGTTTACCATGTTTACCATCTTGACCATCTTTACCATCTTTACCATCTTTACCATTGTTTAACATGCTTACAATATTACCAATGTTTACTATTACATAACTTAATACAATTTTCTATTTTTTGATTACAGTAGTATTAAAATATTTGTATTTGTATATTTTTGAACTAACGTTTGTTTTTTTGATTTGAAGGATAATGAAAGATCATTCAGTTGATCAACCACATGATTCTGGAGATGAGAATATTGGTCATACCTCTGGGGAGGAACATTCACATGCTCCTATTAGAACAAAGAGTTCAAAGGTTGGTAAACATGGGTGCACACGTTTACCAAAATTATCAGTTGCTTGTACGCAGGATCAGAGGATAGTCATTGAGTTTGATGATGTTGATATTCCTAGAGGTCTAAATGAAAAAGATTTTAAGAGTTTTGTAGCAACTTAGGTTAAGAGAAAAGTAATCATTCTCTATGATGAATGGAGAAGTGTGGATAAAGTGATAATCTCTCAGTTATGGGAGACGATTTTGGTAAGATCTTTTTCTATTGTTTGAATATTATTTAAATGTTTCTAGTATATATAATATGTTTAACCTCTTCTTTATCAGATGACATTTTCTATTGTTTGAATATTCTTTAAATTTTTCTAGTATATATAATAAGTTTAACCTCTTCTTTATCAGATGACATTTGATATTCCTGACACTGGAGGAGTCAGGGATAAATGCTTATCGTTGGATTCCAAGATATGGAGGGATTTCAAATCAACCCTCTCATATGATTTCATTTATGGTCATAGGAGTCATGAAAATCCATGTCGTATATATCCCTTTATAGATGAAGACACATGGAGACAGTTTTTTGAAAGTAGAAGAAAATAGTCATTTTTGGTAAGGGCAGTGTAAACTTTTATAAGATTTCTTATATAAATGATCTTATTAAAGTTTTGTTAATGATTTCTTATTCTTAATTTACAGAAAACAAGGAAAGATCATCAGGAGATCCAATCTAAAAATTTATACCCTCAGAGTTTATCTCGGGGAGGGTATGCATTATTGGAAGAACAAATGATGGCGGAAAAATTTCAACAACTAAGAGCTGAGTCTTCAAGCTCTGGAGAGGTGGCCCCTCCATCCCCTCCATCTAGACATGAAAAATGGAAGAGATATCGGAAGGGAAAAAAGGGAAATATCTTTCGGATGAATCGAGAATCGTAGCTGAGAGGATTGTAAGATATATATTTTATTTATTTAAGTTAACCATTTTCTTCATATAATTTCAATCATTGCATAAATGTTAAATTAATTAATATAGGACTCTCTTGAGGAGTAGAGTTTACAGGGGACATTTACAACTACTAGGAGGGAAGATATTTTATCTATAGCATTGGGAAGGCCCGAACATCCTGGTCGTGTAAGAGGATATCCGGCAGGTGTATCGGTATGAAAAGTGTTGCCACGTTCTTTAACTTCAAACATTGAGGGGGTTTATAGGAAAAAAATTGATTCCTTGGAGTCTAAAATTCATAAAATTAATGCGACGATGGAGGACAAGATTAGAGCGTCGGTGCTGTCTATTTTTGCAGACATGCAAAGACAATTTCAGACTACAGCTCCCACTCCTCCACCTCCCCCTACAGACCCCATTATTTATCCTCCACCTCCGCCAGTAGCTCCCACTCCCCCACCTCAACCTACTGACCCCATTTTTTATCCTACTCCTTCACCTCAGCTTCCTACTTATTGCGAGTTGTATGTTGATGAGTCTTAACAACATATAGTAGCATATGGGTTGGTATATTGTATTGGAGATACAGTTCATCATCAAAAATTAGAGGTAGATAATCAGAGGGTCACTATACAAGATATTATAGATAGATTAGCTCGGGTACCATTACCTACAGATGAGGTGGAGACAATTGGACATAGTATCTTCCATTTTTTAATTTGTCCATCCATACTTCTTCGACTCATTACCATAGAGGTATTAATGTTATATCTTTTATTTTTTTTAATTAAAGTTGTTTTATCATTTGAAAACTAATATATTTTTCAATTTATTTTTACAGGAATACTTCAAAGGTAAAGAAATACTGTATAGACAACAACAAAGACAAATCGCTATGACATCAGATACAGAATCCAGTAGTCTTGATAGATTGTCAAGATATTCATATTTTTTGGCGGATCATTATGAGTTTCAATGGAAGCTCATGTTTGTGGACGTGAAATAAATGTGGGGATTATGAAAACTGATATCATGGAGCTTGTTACTGGAGATAAGTTGGGCATCAACGTGGTGGAAATTTTTTCCATGTAAGTCTTAACACCTTTTCCCTGCGTTATATTTATTAAAAATGTATACTTATGTCTGTTTTGTATTAGGTATAATTATAAAATTTGTGAGAGGAATGAGCTGACAGATGTATATGGATTCATGGACCCACAATTGATTTCCCCTAAAGCATGTGCATTGGATGGGGAACAAAGAATGCTTTATATTGCTGAAAGATTTGAAAAGAATATAGTCACACAATTTTGGATGATGCCTTTTTGTGAGAGGTATGAAACACATCTCTCTCAAAGAGTTAATTATCTTTTAACATAAAAAACCACTGATGTTAAATTTACTTTTATCAGTGATAATTGGATGTTAGGGGTTTTTTTTCCAAGGGATAAAGCACTTTATTGGATATGCTCTGTCCATGATGATGTGCGGGAAAGTTTTAAGAATATATTGGAAAAGTAAGTTTCAATTTCTTAATAGTTTTATATATTATAATGAATTTTAAATTTACCCCATTAGTATTATTTTCTAATAGGGCATGGGTCTACTTTCGAAAAAACACAAAGAAAAGGAATGCAAAGATCAAATATGTAAATGCGAAGGTAAATATCCATTTATAATTTGTACTTTTTGATTTATTAAATTAAAATAATATATTGAATTTACACTCATTCAAACATAATTGTCATGAACAAAAACGGGTCATCAAATGCAGATATTATATGGTAAGATTTATGTATGAAATAATAACAACTATGACAGTTGTGAATTTTGACTTGGTAAGATTTCCTCTTAAACTTTGCCATAATATTTCAATTTGATTTACTCATTATACATGTTAAATACTATCCTTTTCATTTGTAGCTTTTTGATGACCCTCAACCCTATAATGTTGAAGACATCAAACAACTACAAGTGGAGTGGTCAAATTATTTTACAGGTTTGATTAAATTTTAGTTGTTTGTAATGTAAAATGTAATTTTGAATATTGTTGTTGTAATTGTGTATTTCGTAGTCGTTTAGGTTGGATTTAGTTTTTTTTAAGTTGACAGTGTATGTTTTGAATGTTATATATGTGAATGTTTAATTTTTCAATACTTCTTGTTTTGGTCTACTTATGATGGTTTTTCTAGTATGGATTCTGGTCTGGGGGGGAGGGGTTTCAAGGGTGTGTGTGGGGGGGGGGGTGTTCAGTGGCGTTGGGGGTGTCCAGGGGTCTAGGAGGGTTGTCCAGTGGGGTGGGGGGGGGGGGGTTGTCGAGGGGTGTTTGGGGCTATCCAGGGGTTTGGGGGTAGTCCAGGGGTGTGGTGGGGGCTCCAATGGGGTGGGGGAGGGCTGTCCAGTGTGTGGGGGGGGTATACATGAGGGTGGGGGGGTGTCCCGAGGTGTTTGGAGCTGTCCAGGGGGTCGGGGGTAGTCCAAGGGTGTGGTGGGGGCTGTCAAGTGGGGTAAGGGGGTGATTTTCAGGAGGGTGGGGGGTGTAGAGGGGTGTTTGGGGATGTCCAGGGGGTCGGGGCAGTCCAGGGGTGTGGTGGGGGCTGTCAAGTGGGGTGAGGGGGTGAGGGGGTGTTGTTCAAGAGGGTGGGGGTAGTCCAAGGGTGTGGTGGGGGATCCAATGGGGTGGGGGAGGGATGTCTAGGGTATGGTGGGTATACATGAGGGTGGGGGGTTGTCCCAGGGTGTTTGGAGCTGGCCAGGGGGTTGGGGGCAGTCCAGGGGTGTGGTGGGGGTTGTCATGTGGGGTGAGGGGGTGAGGGGGTTCTATTCAGGAGGGTGGGGGTGTTGTAGAGGGGTGTTTAGGGCTGTCCAGGGGGTAGTCTAGGGGTGTGGTGGGGGCTGTCAAGTGGGGTGAGGGGGTGCTGTTCAGTAGGGTGGGGGGGGGGGGTTGTCGAGGGGTGTTTGGGGTATCCAGGGGGTTGGTGGGCAGTCCAGGGGTGTGGTGGGGGCTATCAAGTGGGGTGAGGGGGTGAGGGGGTGCTGTTCAGAAGTGTGTGGGGGGGGGGGGTTGTCGAGGGGTGTTTGGGGCTGTCCAGGGGGTCGGGGGGCAGTCTAGGGGTGTGGTGGGAGCTCCAATGTGGTGGGGGAGGGCTGTATAGGGGGTATACATGAGGGTGGGGGCTATCAAGTGGGTATTTTTTTATCTGTTATCAACGTAAATGCTTAAATTTTCTTTAGTTCATGTTTTGATCTTCTGTTTTTGTGGTACAAATTATTGATTTGGTTTCTGGTTGATTTTAGGGGAGAGAAGAGGACTACAGTGGATTTTTTTTAAAAAAAATTATGTCTTTCACGTCGGTTATTTTATAACCAACGTGATAAAGGACCTGGGAAATGCTTTATCACTTCGGTTAATCAATAACCGACGTGATAAACAACCTGGGAAATGCTTTATCACGTCGGTTATTTAATAACTGAGGTGATAAACCATTTCCTAGGCCTTTTATCACGTCGGTTATTGATTAATTGACGTGATAAACCCCTCCCGAGACTGGTTTAGCACGTCGGTTATTTAATAACCGATGTGATAAACCATATCCCGGGGGTTTATCACATTGGTTATTCAATAACCGACGTGATAAAGTCACCCGCACGTGTTTGTGATGTCGGTTATTGTATAACCGACGTGATAAAGCCCCCCCAGGTTTATCACAGCGGTTATATAATAACTGACATTTGAAACCCCGCCACCCCGGGTTTTTTCATGTCGGTTATTAATTAACCGACGTGATAAACACTGCGATGTTATGTATGTTACGTTGGTTTTTAAATAACCGATGTAAAAAACTTTATTTATAACGTCTTTCGTATTAACGTCGGCTAAAACCCGATGTAAAAAATGAAAAATAACCGACGTAAATTATGTTTTCTGCACTAGTGAAAGTGACCATTAGAATCTAACCATTGGGAATCAGAATGTTATAACTGTAACTTTTTTGTATGTCTATTTTAATAGTAACATGACCCTTATACATAAAATTTTCCAATAAAAGACATAAAATCATTTATTAATAGTATAATTATTAATTATTAATAATATTTTTTCATTAATTTATAAGAACCAAATGATATACATATACACCTTAGAAAATAGTTTTTAAATTTTCATCACCAAATACATGGTTTGGAAATACACAAGTATTTTTATTTGAAAATTCCATTTATCATATATAGAAAATTATTTTAAAAAACATGACTTTAAATTTAGTATCACGACATTGAAGTTAGAAAATGTTAATTTTCTCATAATTTTTGGAGATAGTAAATTTTTTTAGGTTAATAGTATAAGAAGGTATGTGTGTATGGTAATAATTATAACATAATTATTATATAAAAAATATTTAATATATAATATAACTTATTTATTATCTAGAAATATGTTTATCCAATAATATAATGTATTTAAAAATTTATAAAATAATTTTCAAAACCTATATAGTTGTTTCAACACACAAAAATATATCTTATGGTTTTAGAAATAATTCATTATGAATATATATTTATTCATATAAAAAATTTATAATTTATTGGAGTTTAATTCCTAAACAAATAAAATTCAAAAAATAATTATTGAATATCAAATAATTTGGTTTAAAACCATTGGAAATTTAATGGTGTTCTATTTTATCATAGTATAAATTTTGAGTCTTATGATTAAAAGTTAATAAACAATTCTCCCCCACAATCTATAGATACCCACCCATCCTCACAATTCTCCCTCACAATGTATGTTTTTTATTAAATTTTGCCTCTCAAGAATCTTTAGGAAGTGACTTTTATAGATAATGTTTTAAAATAGAATATTCATTCATTTCATAAAGTTGGTCCTAAGGATTCCCATATCCATATATACATTCCTATTCATGATACCTAAATCTTAATGCTCTGTATAGCTCATTCACAATATTTTATATCATAAAAAATAAGGTAAGGGTTTCCATACCATTATCTTCATATCCCATTCAAAATTCATTTAAATTCATTTATTTTTCCATATGTCATGAGGTTATGTTTCATTAATAAAAAATACATGGTTTTATTATGAATAATATTGTACCATAACCTCTTATAATTCCACCCATATAAGATATTATTATATTTTGATATCATAACCATTATTTTTATAAGCAGTTATTTTCCTTTCATCTATATAGTCTCCAACTATTTCATATATTTCCTAATTAGTCCCACTAATACATGAACTTCAATGATACTTTACATATAATTTGAATACCCTATAAATCCTAATAGATTTATTAATATTCAAAAAGATAGAAAAGTTATTCAATTGACCAGGGAAACATTGACAATATATATACCCATTAAAAATATATAAGAAATTATTAATACATGTGTGTATAAGTGGTTCAGTTTGGAGGATTATGATATGAATTTTTAGAAAAATTCATTCACATGATGGATGCAATGGACTTATTATGTGATGAGTGGGGACTAAAATAACATTACTCCTTAATGAATCAATAGGTATCCTGAGACAAAATAGTTTTGGATATTTGGTATATTCCTACCTTATTATGTATTATTTATTAACATAATTCACACATAAAAAGGATGTTATGTCTTGGTAGAGAACAAAATTGTAATAATAATATGTCCAAAATTATGTATTCCATCACTTATAACCCTTTATTGTTATCCATGAAATTATTTATTCTTTTTATTATATATTCCATTGATATATTATGCTAATGTTATTGAATTTATGTAATTAAAAAATCATTTATCCGGTTAATATTATGTATTACTTGTTCATTTAATTTTTTTCTAAAATATGTTACCATTAACTAAATGTGTAAGCTCCAACCTTTTTTATCCATTTTCCATAGGAAACTGATAATATTATAGTGAATGATCCATGATATGATAAGAGGAATGGTAATATTTGTTTATGTTTTCATGATATTTTTGATATTTTCCATTTTAATACAAGAAAATGATTTTATATGGTATCCAAAGACCAATAGACTATTAGATCATGTGTAATGTAGTCTCTTATATTATTTATTAATGTAAAAAATAACTATCAGCTCTTAGTTATTGGTCTTTGGATGTTACATTTACCTATAAGGAGGTCATTTTATTTCTAAGGTGTCAAATTAACCCATTAACTGTAGATAGGTATGTTTTTTCAAAAAAATAGGGTAGTATGCCATATTATATGTGAGAATAAAAAATCCTAAAATAATTAATAGGGAAATTATAACACACAAATTTATTATTAATTTTCATCTAATAATTTACATATGTTAATAACATTTCATACATTCCAATAATAATCTAAAAGGAATTGTACCTTATTTTGTTAAGGTATAATATTATAATATCATATAAATCTTATTATAGGAATTATAAATGAAAAATAATTATGTAAATTACATGAGGAATACAAAAAAATTATAAATAAAAATAAATCAGGTTTAATATATTTTTTCCATTGTATACCATGAGGATCATACAATGAAAAATAACAATATAATTAATTTCTAACATTATAAGAATGATTGGATTTTTTATGAAAGGTATAATGATTTTTCAATAAATATTTAATTATATAGATTTGAATGGAAAAAGGAAATAAAATATTTATATGGTTATTTGGAATATATGATAATTGGGAATATATAACAATATGGAATGTAACAAACCTTATTTTGAGCTGAGGTATAATTCTAAGAGGAATTTAAACTTTTTCATTTGGTAGATGGGTCGTTCATTGAATCAAGATTCGAAACATGATTCTAAGATTTCGAACACACCAATGTGTTTTTTAGACATGGTTAAATTCACAGGAGGTTCCTTGGGGGATACATCGAGTTTTGAGAGAAATGAACTATGAAAACTCAAAATAGAAGAAGACTGATAAGGATGTACAATTTTTTTTATAACCCTATAGCCCCTAGTATAAAACTGTGAATCCTGAACCTAAGTTATAATAGGTGTCTCATGGGCTGTAAATAGTTTACCAAAACTGTGTAATTATCTCACATGGATAGTGAAACTTAGGCAGTACCCATGCACTATTCATCACATGGTTGGTGCACAGTTAGGGTAACCATGTTGGAAAAACCAAGAGAGATGGTTTCCTAAGAAGCAGAAGCTGCATGGTTGGTTGATAGTTTAGTGAAACCATTGCGAAACCATGGGAACTAGTTTTGAGGGTGAAATTATGAAACGACTATTAAAATGATTCTGTTTCTTTTTCTTTATTTCTTTTTCACCTCCTCTAGCTGTTTGAGTTCCTCTCTCTTGCACTACAGGTTCTTCTTCCTCCCTATTCTAGGTATCATGGGTTTCCTCCGTTGGAAGTTCGAATCAAATTCTTCCATTCCCTATGGATCTGCATCAATAAGATTGTAGAAACTATTTCATCCTTTCTAAGACTCTCTTCCGATCTGATTAACTATTTTAATACGAGCTCATTTTTCCAATTTTTAGGGTGAATTTTCATTTTTAAAATTTCTCCCAAACTAGACTAATTCAGACACTGATATTGGATTAAGGGAATGTTCTATGCACGAGGTAGGTGGGCTACATATTTTTCCTCATGTTTCCATCATTTTATAAATATCGCTATAGTGCTACACACTGGCCTTTTATGTGAAATTACATAAAAGAGTTTTCTTCAAACTAGTTTTGTTTACACACCGTGTATTATTCCCATTGAACCATGTTTAGTAGTTTGAGGTTCTCAACCACAATCATGGACACACCTTGGGTGTGTCATATTTATTTTCATTTTTATAATTAGTTGATTTAATTCCCAAAATGACTTCTATGAATTAATCTTGGATTGATAATGGAATTTCCCCTTATGATTAATTTTTTAATTGGTAATGAAACATCTTAGGTTCCATGTTTAACCCTATAATTTAATTTCCATGTATGGTAGACTTATAAAATTATTTTCTTTTAGGAATTGATATTTAGTGCTAAAATTTCATGTTTAATTATGATTTAGTGAATTATTGACAATAAATGTCATGTATTTTTAATAAAAACCTTTAGATGAGGTCTGAAATAATTGAAATTACCAAGTTAAAATTAGTGAATTTCATCATTCTTGGAATTATGGAATTTATGGTTTTATTTTTATTTTTTAAGGATATACATATGGAATGCTTTTTTCATGGCCTCCTTTATTATTTATAAAAGAGTTAACCTCTTTTGATATAAATGTTTATCTGAACCAAGGATACTCTTAAATGCTTTTCCTAAATTAAGAATGGAATTTCACATGTAGGTAATTTCCCAATTGAACATGGAACCTTTTAAGTGCCTCCTTGATCCTTATAAAATTAACTTCCATGTCTCTTATAGATTAAATGGCATGTAATAAATGGAATTGTGTGTTCGGAAGGATAGCTTTATATGAATGATTTAAATGGTATGAATGATATTAATTGATTTTATTAAATATTTTTTTTGAAATAAATTGAAAATTGTGGCAAGTCCATTCTCACCATTTCATGATTAAGTACATTTCTATTTTGATTTATAATTAATGGAACACTTGTTTATAATGGGATTATTAAATTTGAAACATAAGAGGTAATACCCCATGAATTTTATAATAAATTTGATCATGCCTTGATATATGAAGTGGAGCTATGGTAAGGTTTTTGATGAGAATGGTTTGATCACTTTCCCTTAAATCAAGCGTTGAGTCATGAAATATCACATGATTCAAAATATTGGGATTATGGGAATGGCGCACCACATTCCCGATAGAGTGTTGGCATGATGACAAAATCACCAGAATCTTAAAGTGTTGACATGATGACACACTCACCATGTTAAGTGATGGGCATGAAGTCCCCCAATAATTATGATATGTAGGGAATGTGACCTTTTTTTAGCATATAGGCCCATTCATACTAGTTATGAATGACTGATCTATGCCTCAATCCATCAAACATATTGTATTCTAGGTATATGGTAACTTACGTCTACACATACTTGGCTCATTTATGTGGATGAAATATATAACTATAATATGTATATTCTATTACTATATACATACAATTACTGATTAGATCATCATTCCATCCATGATCCAAATCAGGTAGAGTCAGTTAGGTGTCCTATTAGAACATGATATGACTGGTTGTTATTTATTTATTCAACAATGATTATTGTTATTTTCTTTATACCTTCATAATGCTTTACATTATATTCACACACTTTATTTAGTCATATACACCATGGGAGGTAACCTAATGGGATTTATATCTCACACCTTGCTCAGTCCACCATTACACTAGGGTACCCAGGTAAAACAAATGTTTACAGGCCAACAAACTATGGATTGATATGTCTTTCAAGTACCTAGGTGTTATGAGAATAAGATAGAGGAGGAGATCAGGATTCATGTTGAGATTGACCTTAGGAATTTCATTTCCTTTATTTATTTTCTCGTACTATATGATACACTATTTCCCACTGTATGAATACTATTTTCATTATGTATCATCATCTGGACATGCATGCATTTATTGTATATTGGCATCTTCCATTTTTATAGAGTTTATATTCTTCTTCTCATGCTTGTACTTCCATTATTACTACTTCCCCTCTTGTTTTTTATTTAGTATCTCGGACCATGAGGGAATAATATCCCCAATATCCCTTCCTTACACCCTTAGTGATAGTTGGTAGACACTGGTGTATGGGGAGGTGTGCTTGAGGGAATGTTACACACCAGTCTGACCACAGGTTTAGTGGTCAATTGTTCCAGGAAGTTACAAAGTGGAATCAGAGTTGGTTTTTCCTTTTTCTTACAATTTTGGGCTAGTAGATAGGAGAATAAGAATTTTTTAGTTCTTAGTAAACACCTTCTCCTATGAGTAATCAACCCATGTATGGAGAGAATTAAAAGTGGATCAAGATTTCATTAATGTTCATGCTATTTGCAGTTATAGTTTATCATTATTTCACTATGAGTGATTGGTGTACTGTCCACTACTTATTGATTAAATAAATTTATGGTATTTTACCCTTGTCTTGCTTTTTAGACGATGAATCATTACATGAATCATAATAGGAACATTGGAATTCATATGTCACGCATATGCATGCCATGTAGTTGCCTTTTTATCTTGCCAACAGATTTGATTGCGTGCCTTCAATGTTATACCTTGGTTTTTTATCTCTTTATAATTCCTAATTAAAGAACATGGTTTGGTGATTATATTCAAAAATTTCAGATTATTTGTTATGTATTTCCTATGTAACATGCTTCCGTGCTTCTTAGAATGTTTATTTGTATTTCTACTTGTGATAACATGCTAGTTTTGATTTTGATATGTAATTGGTGTCATGGTCTAAATTTATATATTGTAATTAAACATGAACCAGTCTTCAGTTGTGAGTTGTATGGGTGCCTTATAATTGGGAAAAAGTAACACATATATTCAAAACATCTTTTTATCTTTTTATATATCTAGATACCTTTTTTAAAATGAAAAATTTATAAAGATCAAATGTTAAAGTGAAATGATTTTGATTTATGGGACGAAAATTCTATCCTGTAAAGTGTATGGGAAATTTTTTGACTGGTAGATGGAAGCTGATATAATTAAACCTTTATATATGACCTTGATATGTTACATAATTATTAAAATTTTAAAGGCTATAATTTTGAGCTAAAATAAAACCAGTTTCCCTTATAAAGGCATGTGACACGATCACACATTCATGGTGATAATGTGATTAACATTTAAAATTCTCAACTAGACCCATGTAGGTCATTTGGGGCGTGATTCTTATAAGATAACCCACTGCAGGGGTTTTAAAACATTTATAATAAAACAAATGCTATTGGATTCCGTCATAATGAACCCAAGTTGGTTAAATGGGACCCTAGTATGTCACGTTCTCTATTAATAAATAGTGTTCTTAAAAAATGATTTAGATGATATGTTTATTAATTATTAAGATATGTCAATGAATGTTTAATGTTAAAAAAGTTTCATAATACATTCGTGTTTTCTCTAGATGTGCTAGTTAAATTAGGTATCATGATATTTTATTACATATTTGGTATATGATGTTTTATTTGAATATTTTAAATGTTTAAAGATTGAATGCGAGTAAATATAATGATTTAGAAATGGAACCTTATGTGTTATCCTCAATTTAAACCCTCATGTAAGGGTAGTTATAACTATCTCTTTACATTTTATTCTAATGGAAGAATGTGTGTATTTTGTTTGAATTTTTCTATTTTAGAAAATTATTTAATGATAGGATCTTAATCCTAATAATTTGGTTGTTGGAATGACCTAGTGATAGGGTAAACATATATGATTTTGTAAGGGGCTATCTCGAGGTAGTTAGCACCCCCAGATCATAAATTCCTCGCTAAATTCTATGATCATTCATACTTTTGGTTCTCTTTGGGTTCTATTTTCCGAAGTTGGATTCATATATTCTAAATAAAACCATTGTTGGGATGGGTAGTAATGGTATTCTTGACCATATTGCGAGCGTGAGCATCAGGTAATGCTCAATTTTAGCTGGTTAGACATGATAAGGGCATGCTGAGCCACTTTATATGTAGTGTGACCATATATTATTCCTCAGTGATGGGTGAATTTTCATGTTTTTATCCATAATAATGGTCTTATGGGGAAATGTGACTCTATATTAAATATCATGCATGGTCCACTTGATACTCATATGAATAGAGTGGATAGACTATGAATAATATCATGGTATTCCATATTGTATCTACAATATCAGGGTATTATGCATTGATATGCATGATACCCATTGAGATCATAAATGATGTAACAAACTAGTTGATTTTGGTGGAATCATTTAGACATGAGATTTTTTGTACATTCTCTGTTTTTCTATGGAGTAGTGTGACCTAGGAATTAAAGGAATAAAAATCATCCCAATGTTCGGGATGAATTCCTAGAAAAAGTGGGTGTTTTTAGATGATGGTAAGGTTGGTTTTATGTTTCATACAAAAATGTTGTGATGTTTGTAATTGTGACTCAGAGGAGTATCACTCATATGATTCTGTTGAATTTTATCTTGCACCCTTTTGAGTGGCTAGTCATTCTCTCCTCTATTACATGTAGAACACTCTTATGGTGGGGAGTGTCAGATCAGTTCTAGTGTTTACCTAATGGTTCCTACTTGTCAATGTGATGATGATGTGTTTGGTGTTGTCTGTAACATTTGGAAATAACATAGGTCTTGAATGGAATTTAGTGGTAAATCATAAATGATTAAGGGATTCATCAAGGGGTAAATAAATCTTGGTTTAGATGATGATTCATCGGCAGGTGAAGCCATGATTCTTTCAAGAAGTTGACCAGTAGTGGTTTTAATTATCTTCTTTTGATATTTTAGGTAATCTTCTAAATCCTCTAAGTGTACTATTTTGAATGATATGATAATGTCCCCAATATTTATTTCATCCCTAATTCACTAAGAGAGAATTTGTTATACCCCATTATTTTATATAAAATCCATTGGGATTGGGGTGCCATATCTATTGTATTTTCACGCTAACACATGGTTTTTATTGAGGAAAGGTTAGGAAAGAGTGAATCATGGGTTCCCATGTAGGAACACCTTGGATATACTCTTAGACACCGACTGTATTTTTTTAGTTGACCACTTGGAAGATAACACTCTGTGATTAGTCAACGATCTGATGTGGATGTTTTTTCCTTGTACTTTTTTATAACTTGTAAGCATGTATTATGGACTACATTGGGTTAATTCCATGGATTCAAGTTTATAAAATTTTAGGATACACCAATCATTCTGTTAGTCTTAGAGGTAATTATTTATAAGGTAATGATTTTAGTTTGCTTGATCTAAGTTCTACACATGTTCTTACTAAGGTGTGAAAATTTAAATGGCATGGTGATGTATTGACAAAGAAACACTACCGAAAGTTGGGTATAAGATTCAGGGAATGTGCTCATGGTAGGAAATATATTCCATGGAAGAAGTAATTGTATTTCTGTTGTTTTACATAATCTGTATGAGTTGAGATTTTTGCGAATGGTTAGTTTTATGGGGCTTGACTTGTTTCCTTTTGATATAATGAGTACGGTTGGTTAGAACTATTTTTGAATCTCCATCAAGTGAAGAAGAGTGCAGTATGTGTTGGTTGAGGCTTTTCATGAAAATCTGGCCTGACCTATCCAAAAGTGGTCTATAGGGAATTGATTTTTACCCATTAAAAAAAATGACTATAGAATTGCTAGAACTATTAGAAGCATGATTTTTAAGGAAATACCAATGGTGGAGGTAACGTGAATCAAAATTTTACCCTTTATATGTTAAGACCAATGGTGGGATCACCAACGATAGGTTTTTAAAGAGGAAAAGACGTTATTGTGTATTTAAAGAAATTGGATCATGTAAGATCCATTTTTACTATTTGGTTGAAAAAATTGTGTTGCATGTGGTTTTAGTGGATTAAGTACCATATGCTTAATGAATTATTAGAGGTTCATTTGGCATATAGAAACATGACTTGACAATTTTAATGAAGCTTCATTACCCTCATATGATGGGTGATTCATTATTTTTTCATGAAAATTTTTTAGGGGTGAGAAATTATATAGTGGGGAGGTTGTAATGAAATGTGTTTTACGATAATGTAGAAATACTATAGGAATTGGAACATTTGAATTTGATGGATGGTTCGTTATTTGAATTGAGCATCAGAACATAATTTTGAGAGTTAGAACTCTATAATGAATTGATTTTAGACTTGGTTAAAGGCCTAAAAGGTTCCTAAGGAAATCCTTCATTTTTTGGGAGTTTTGGGTCCCAAACACTAAAAAAAGAGGATTGATGTGGGTAAATGGTTTTCCGGAAACTGTGAGGTCCCCAACAACAAACTGTATGTCCTGAACTAGGGTTACAAATTTGTCACATGATATGGACATGGTTTACCCAAATCGTGTTCCTATCTCACATGATTAGTTCCACATAGGTAGAACCTATGCACTACACATCACATAATTATTTCACAAATAGGGTAATCATGTAGTAAAAATATATGCGAGGTGGGTTCCTAAGTAGTAGGATCCATACGGTTGGAACACGATTTGGCCAAGCCATGTGTACAAACCGTGAGACCCAGTTTTGAGAGTGATGTTATGAATCTTACCTTAATGAATTTAAGTTCCTTTTAGTTTTTTTTCTTCTTTTCCCTATCCATGTGAGATACCCTCCCTTGTGTCATCGGTTCTTCCTACTCCACATTATAGGGATCAAGTGATATCAACTTTTTGAAGTCCAAATCGAATTCTATCGGTCCGTATGTATCCAATTTTGTAATCTAATAGATCATATTGCTCACATTAATTGTTTCCCATCCAATATAATATTCTATTTTGACGTGAGATCATTTTCACTATTTTTAGGGAGAATTTCCATTTTATAGATTTATTCTAAACTAGATTGAATCAGACCATAATAATGGATGAGTGGATCATCTAAAGCTCGAGGTATGTGGTCTATGGGGGTTTCCTCAAGTTTCTATCATTTTATAAATTTCACCATTACACCACACACCAAACTTTACTGTAATTTACCTTAAAAGTGTTTTCTTCATTCTAAATTGGTTTATGCACCATGTATTACTCATGTTGATCCTTATTTATTAGTTTTAGGTTTTCAAATATGATCATAGAAACCCCTTGGGGGTCCCAACATTATTTTCCACTTAGAAATAATTTATTAAATTCTTGAAACACCTTCTAAATGTTCATATTGGATTGATAATGGAATTTACCATTGTAATTAATTTCCCAATTGGTAATGGAACCTACTAGGTTCAATGTTGAACCTAATAATTGAATTTACATATAAGGCCCCAGCCTTAAACCTTACTTAATATTGAGTTATTACAAGTTTAAACATTGAGGATCTTTTCAGGTTTAGAGTTTTAGAGAATTAGATCATGAAACTTGCATTACATTCCATATTTAAACAAAGTGGTTACATAAAAGACAGTATTCATTCTTCCCATCACGGAAACATATTAAAATATAACACAGATTCTTTCTTGACACATCCTTGACACTATCATCACATCATGTACCTTTCCCTTGACCTGTGAAAAACATTTCAAAAACTTGGGAAGAGCATAAAAAGCTCAGTAAGGGTTATAAAATATATGGAAAGGAAACATGAGTTCATATATACATGATAATGAAATCATACTTTACCCATAAAACATAGGCACTTTAACATACCTCATCAAACCATGAATAAATCATAGAAAACATAAGACATAAAGGTAACTTGAGGCATTCATAACATTCTTACGTAGGGAGTAACCCTCTTGGTTACGTTTGGAATACCCATCACAGTATATTCCCTAAATCTCTTCGGAGAAACCTTAACGTTTCACTCCTTCGCGTTACCCAATGCATTGGAGATCTATAACGGGCTCACCCGCCCTTAGTTTATCACGGAACCACCCGTCTTCATAATAATGCCCAAGAACCATAACATAATCATATCACATAAAACATGCATAAAGGAAACATAACATTTCCACATTTCAATCATGAGATATCAATACAACACATTGATATAATAAAAACATTATGAAATCCATTTTCAATACCAAAGTAAAACATGGTATTTATTTTTCGTTAAAAAAAGGTATGGCTTGTAGAGGAAGCCGAAACTCAAATAACGGTCACGACGGCGGAGAAGTCATTGTCGCCGCATACGTACGACAAAAACATTCCCTTTTGTCGTTTAGTAAATGCTTCGTATAAAAAAGATTCCTTTTGAATAAACGTAAAAGTCAAAGGGGTTTATACACCGTATAAAATAAAGTTGTGTATAAAATAAAATATGCCTCAATGAAAGGAGATTGAGACGAAGTCCCATACCACCTTAAAGCTTTTAACATTTTAAACCATTAATATCAATATAGATAAATCCTTAAAAAAAATTGAAAACATGGATATTAATAAGAACAAATAATTAAAACATTTAAAACGATATTTTGGTTAAAGGGGTTTTACCAAGATTAGAGACGCTTGAATACAATAATTGAGGAATAACATTTAGTCGGAACTTTATAATATCATGAGAATAAAAGGATTCATGATATAATACTCCAAAGGACAGTATATACACCATATAAGAGTGAATTGGTGCATAACAACAATGAACCCTCAATAGAAATGTCAAATGTGATGAAATCCCTTATAAAGAAGGTATCCTTAAATTAAGGACAAATAAATCTCAAAAATATGTGTGACAAATATATATAAACCCAATATAAGTTGATATTAAGTGTAAAACAATAAAAGGTCATTCACACATATTCAATGGATGACATATTCAATGACTACAAGTTGAACCCAAAGAAATCGAAATTGGGTTAAAAAGTTCCCTTGACAGCCTAACGACATCACATCAAAATGAGTTGATGAGAGATAAAAAGTGTATCTCATAACTTGGACATAAAATTTACATCAACAAGGATGTATGAGAACATATCCCAACATAAAAATATGTAAATTAAAAGACCCAATAAAAGAAGTCTTTTAAAAAAGAGGAGGGTGAAAGGTTCCCTTACCGACTTGGGTATCTTTCAAAACATACACCCCATGAAAGAAAGACAATAGGTCATTGATGTAAATACTCATAAACGAAAGTATATTACACAAAGAGTATAATAATGGGCAGTACATACACCACTCAATGGAATTTGTGGCGAATGTAGCATAAATCTCACGGGAATAAAAGTGAGATGAAAAATCCCTTACGAAAACTCGGCAGCCTAACGGCGCCACATAAAACTTCCGAATATGGATTGATGAGATCAAATAGAGTATCCCATCATATTACAATAGAATTTATAGCAAGTTTAATATAAAAGAAAATCCCCCAACATTGCAAGGAGGAGTTTAAAAGAAGTGACATAAAGGAGAGTACTTAAAAAGAAAGAGAGAGGTTAGATCTCTTACGAAAGTTCGGCAGCCTAACGGCGCCACTCAAACTTCCAAAATGGATTGATGAGAGAGAAAAGGGTCTCTAATCTCATGAACATAAAAATTAAAGTAAATTTAATATAAAATAACATCCCAATCATAAGAAAGATTAGCTTAAAATAAATGACATAAAAGAGTGTACTTAAAAGGAAAGAGAGTTGTAGGATCCCTTACCTCGGGTCCGACTTGACTCGATCGTTCTTTAATCTCCTGAATAATAAACTTGAGTTAATTTATACTTCCTTAAGAACCTTTTTAAAGTTCATTATTCCTTTTATATCACTTATTACCATGTTATAAACATTATTTAATCATTTAAGTTAATCATGTTTGTTTTGTCGATATTTGGTTCTTAAGTCGAAAGTGGACTTCTTACCATTACATGTTGTTCGTGTGGTCAAATTTTTATTATATCCAGAATAATATTCATGATTTGGATATCATATATGTAATATATATCCAGTACATTCATGCATTTATAACATTACATAATCATTTAGAGGTAAGAAATGAAATGCACCGTTCATGGAGACGGTAAGCCGTACGTACGCATGAACGCTACTTTCATTTCTATTTCGTATTTTATAGAATGGAATAATAATGATATAAAGGTATATTATAATTCCAGTATAATATCATATATAATATCATATTTTCATCCTTTATACATCCCACATATGGTATTTAACGAATCAAATCACTTTGAGGGGGCGGTAGTCCGCACTTCCTTAAATGAAGATATCGCGTATACCCATAATGGAAGCCATAAAGGTAAGACAAAAATGAAAAATACAGAAGAATAAATAAAACATAAACATATTATATATCATATATAAAAATAGTGACATCATAATGGCCACCGTTGAAGGTGTTAAATGAGTATTGAACAATCATCGTTTCGGGAGGCAGAATTTCACCATCCACGGAAACCGTATGTTCTTTAACCATTTGATGTAGTTTTGTGAGAGTGTAGCTCGAATAAATCTTATAACAACATCCTAGTATATTGAAGATACTGGTGGTGTTACAAAAGAAGTAAATAAAAAGAGTTTAGGGGGTTGGAGAAGCAAAATAAAACAAATGAACATGAGAGAATGAATTACCTTTAAAAGTGTAACTCCTTTTGATTTGAGCCTAAAGGCTTCTTTTGAAAGGATTCTGCCCAAATGGAATCCTCTAGGATGAGGAGAGGGATGTGGAGAGAGTAAATGGGCAGGGTTTGGCCGAGCCAAATGCTTGATGAGTGTGTTAAATGAGGTATAGGTGGGGGCCTTTTATAAGAGGAGAGGAGGGGCACTTTTGGAAAGTAAAGAAATATTACTTTATTTGAAAATGTGTTTCGGTTTTAAAAGGTCCCACATTGATATAATTCGTGGATATGGTGATAAGGCTTCGAAATCCACTCATCCAATAAGTTTTGGACATGTGTAGTTCATAGATTTTACATTATCTTTCCATTTTATTTAAATCGTCAAATAATGATGTCATCACTGCATCATTATTATGTCATAAATAATTTAATTTATTTAATGTCTAAAAATTATAAAAAAAATACTATGATGTAGGAAATCGTTTTATATTTCAAATTAATATTTATAATCAAAATTTGGACCTGTGTAACTCTACTTAAAAATTGTTTTAGTAAAACATATCATGTTTGTGTCAATTTTACTTTTACATTAAATAAAATGTTATTTATGTCATTTCCCAACCAAAGTGGATCAATGGGGTCCCCAAGTTGACCCATGGCTTGTCTTGGTCGGCCATGATACAACCAATAGGTGTAGGACAAGTGTCATGGTGTTTTCACATTCTTATAATATCATTTTTACCTTAAACTACACTAATTACCTCTAATCGCGATTAAAAACTTAATAAGTTACTATTCACCAAAAAATTATTTTAATCTCATTGAACCACATTTTACTTCTTAATGACAACCATGTATGTCGGATTTTTGAAAATCAAAACACAATGATGGAAAAATTTCATTTAAACAGAAAATCAGTTTTTATAAGTACCACTTAGTGGTTTCACTATTCATCAAAAATTGATGTTTTTCAGAAAAATCCCAAAAATTCACCCTAAGCTATATTTGATATTCTGAATTCAAAAATGAAGTATATTTTACAAAATTCAAAACATATAAGTCACATTAATTAATTTAGTAATTAATTCCCGCTGTCAGAGCAAATAGCGTGTTTTTATGAAACAATAAGTATCAAAAGATTGACACTAGTTTAAGTCCGATTTCAAAGTGAAATTGATTCCAACGACCACTATTGGATTTAATGGTAAAAATAGTTTCTAATATCACTTTAAAACCAATTCAAAAGATAATCTAATCATATAAATAAATTATATTAAAAAGAGGTTTTGAATTAAAATACAACATTTTACACTATTCATTAAAAAAAATGAACTTTATCAGAAAAATACCAAAAATTTACACAAAGTAAAATTTAATGTCCCGATTCTAAAGAAGAGTTTTATTTGGTCCAAAAGAATGTATAAGAGTGATCAAAACTATATTTAATGATAGTTCTCCATCAAAAGGCGATAAGTGAACCTTTAGTGAAAACTAGGGCATATACGCCTAAAATTGAATTCTTTCTGTATTTTAAGCCTTTATATTTTATTGGATAAATGTAAAAACATTTAAAAACATATATAATCATATTTTAGTTATTTCTATCCATTCCCGCCATTACAACGGCTACATGTTAACTACCATTTAAAATAATATTATTTTATTATTAGAGTACAACGTAAGATTCCCAAGAAACTCGTTGTTGCGTGTTGGGTACGCCATCGAGCATAGCATCCCCTTTAAAGTTATTTAAATATTTTATTCACAAATATGGATAAATATTAAATTTCATATTCTTTATTTACCTGGGGTGTTGCATCCTTCCCCCCTTTTGGGAATTGCGTCCTCGCAATTTTAAAATTGCACTTGGAAACATCCTTGAAAGTCCCACATTGGAACAAAAGTCGGTAAAACAAACACTTTAAAAAAAGAAAGATAAGTACAAAGGTCACCCGAGTTAACCCATACTAGGATTCCAAGTATGAAAATATGGACATGGAGGAAAAAACAAAGGGTCATGTTCTGATGGAGAGTGATAGAAAACATGTTTAGGAGAAAGTTAACCACGAGAAAATCACAAACTTGTGATGGGTTAAACGGTATTCGATTCCCCAGTAGGAAAAGTTAATAGACAACATTTTTGTTTTAAGTTACTTTTTATTGAGGAATTTATTCATAAGGAATCATAATCACTTATCATGTTGACTTTCAACTTTTACTAGATTCCTTAGTCAAACTCATATTTTTTCCAAAAGACGAGTATTTAGGGAGACTTTTTCACATTAAGAGTACTATAATCAACTTCTAGAGAATCACCTAATCCACCAAATAGAACTATATACATCCCATGTATTTAGGCTTTAACCAAAACCAAAACCAAAAAGGTTAGTACAAGGTCAGATAATCCAGAAAAGGATAAACCTTTATAAAAAGAAAATCTACTCTTAACCTCCAAAATTTGTCCAACAAAACCCAAAGTTCAACGAGGACCATTCTATAATCAATTTGTCCATAAAATTCTTCAAATTAAAACAATATAAGATTGAAACCCAAATATTTGAAGGATTTAGTCGCATAGTATTCCAAGATAAATCGTAACATTTATCTCCAAATAATATCAGTTGCTCCTAAAGTCTCATTTTGAAAAGTAATTAACCTAATCACATATCCTCCATGATAGGTTAATCATTTTCATAAATAACCCAAAATCAACTTACTCTTAATTCATAAAATCATATAACTAAAAAGAATCGGTCAAACTAACCAGGGAATTCACGTAGTCTAGTGGTAGGCGATAAATACCAGTCGCACTTTGGTTGTGGGTTCGATTCCTGCAGCTTTGTCCGACGCGACGGGTTGTCACACGGTCTGCGTGTTGCCCTTTTTCCAAAACTATATAATCCTTAAAACATTCCCCAAAATGAGATGAAATCTTCAAGACTAATCATAACATATTTTAACCTCAATTTAATCTCATTCCTTTCATTTTCCATCATATCATAGAGTAACCCATAATTACCTAAAAATTAAGGATCTTATAAACCCTAATGGTTACCTTAATAATTATTACCTGTATTTCCACATCGAGTTGGCCATCTCGTACATGATGCATTAGAGAACTCACCAAGTTTTAAGTGGTTGATCATGACTCCTTGATATTTGGTTTAGAACAACCACTAGTTTCCTCATTGAATCCTCCATTTTATCTAGTATCTTAATCAGAGAACCACCACAGTTTCCTTCAAACTTGTTGTCTCTTTGGTGCCTGCTAGATCCATCCATTCACTAAAAATAGAAATGTCAGTGTGAGTATATCAACAAAACCATCATGTACTAATGAGGAATGTAAACACTAAGATACACTTACTCATTCACTTTATCTAAAACTAGGACTCTTTCTGAAATCCTAACCATTATGGTAATGTCACTTATGCTTAAGGAATACCCTAACCTCTAAAGTTATCCAAACCGACCTTTGATACCAACTATAAGGCCCCAGCCTTAAACCTTACTTAATCTTGAGTTATTACAAGATTAAACATTGAGGATCTTTTCAGGTTTAGAGTTTTAGAGAATTAGATCATGAAACTTTCATTACATTCCATATTTAAACAAAGTGGTTACATAAAAGACAGTATTCATTCTTCCCATCACGGAAACATATTTAAAATATAACACGGATTCTTTCTTGACACATCCTTGACACTATCATCACATCATGTACCTTTCCCTTGACCTGTGAAAAACATTTCAAAAACTTGGGATGAGCATAAAAAGCTCAGTAAGGGTTATAAAATATATGGAAAGGAAACATGAGTTCATATATACATGAGAATGAAATCATACTTTACCCATAAAACATAGGCACTTTAACATACCTCATCAAACCATGAATAAATCATAGAAAACATAAGACATAAAGGTAACTTGAGGCATTCATAACATTCTTACGTAGGGAGTAACCCTCTTGGTTACGTTTGGAATACCCATCACGGTATATTCCCTAAATCTCTTCGGAGAAACCTTAACGTTTCACTCCTTCGCGTTACCCAATGCATTGGAGAGCTATAACGGGCTCACCCGCCCTTAGTTTATCACGGAACCACCCATCTTCATAATAATGCCCAAGAACCATAACATAATCATATCACATAAAACATGCATAAAGGAAACATAACATTTTCACATTTCAATCACGAGATATCAGTACAACACATTGATATAATAAAAACATTATGAAAGCCATTTTCAATACCAAAGTAAAACATGGTATTTATTTTTCGTTAAAATAAAGGTATGGCTTGTAGAGGAAGCCGAAAGTCAAATAACGGTCACGACGGCGGAGAAGTCGTTGTCACCGCATGCGTACGACAAAAACATTCCCTTTTGTCGTTTAGTAAATGCTTCGTATAAAAAAGATTCCTTTTGAATAAACGTAAAAGTCAAAGGGGTTTATACACCGTATAAAAGAAAGTTGTGTATAAAATAAAATATGCCTAAATGAAAGGAGATTGAGACAAAGTCCCATACCACCTTGAATCTTTAAACATTTTAAACCATTAATATCCATATAGATAAATCCTTAAAACAATTTTGAAAACATGGATATTAATAAGAACAAATAATTAAAACATTTAAAACGATATTTTGGTTAAAGGGGTTTTACCAAGATTAGAGACGCTTGAATACAATAATCGAGGAATAACATTTAGTCAGAACTTTATAATATCATGAGAATAAAAGGATTCATGATATAATACTCCAAAGGACAGTATATACACCATATAAGAGTGAATTGGTGCATAACAACAATGAACCCTCCATAGAAATGTCAAATGTGATGAAATCCCTTATAAAGAAGGTATCCTTAAATTAAAGACAAATAAATCTCAAAAATATGTGTGAAAAATATATATACACCCAATATAAGTGGATATTAAGTGTAAAACAATAAAAGGTCATTCACACATATTCAATGGATGACATATTCAATGACTACAAGTTGAACCCAAAGAAATCGAAATTGGGTTAAAAAGTTCCCTTGACAGCCTAATGACATCACATCAAAATGAGTTGATGAGAGATAAAAAGTGTATCTCATCACTTGGACATAAAATTTACATCAACAAGGATGTATGAGAACATATCCCAACATAAAAATATGTAAATTAAAAGACCCAATAAAAGAAGTCTTTTAAAAAAGAGGAGGGTGAAAGGTTCCCTTACCGACTTGGGTATCTTTCAAAACATACACCCCATGAAAGAAAGACAATAGTTCATTGATGTAAATACTCATAAACGAAAGTATATTACACAAATAGTAGAATAATGGGCAGTACATACACCACTCAATGGAATTTGTGGCGAATGTAGCATAAATCACACGGGAATAAAAGTGAGATGAAAAATCCCTTACGAAAACTCGGCAGCCTAACGGCGCCACATAAAACTTCCGAATATGGATTGATGAGATCAAATAGAGTATCCCATAATATTAAAATAGAATTTAAATCAAGTGGAATATAAAAGAAAATCCCCCAACATTGCAAGGAGGAGTTTAAAAGAAGTGACATAAAGGAGAGTACTTAAAAAGAAAGAGAGAGGTTAGATCTCTTACGAAAGTTCGGCAGCCTAACAGCGCCACTCAAACTTCCAAAATGGATTGATGAGAGAGAAAAGGGTCGCTCATCTCATGAACATAAAAATTACAGTAAATGTAATATAAAATAACATCCCAATCATAAGAAATATGAGCTTAAAATAAATGACATAAAAGAGTGTACTTAAAAGGAAAGAGAGTTGTAGGATCCCTTACCTCGGGTCCGACTTGACTCGATCGTTCTTTAATCTCCTGAATAATAAACTTGAGTTAATTTATACTTCCTTAAGAACCTTTTTAAAGTTCATTATTCCTTTTATATCACTTATTACCATGTTATAAACATTATTTAATCATTTAAGTTAATCATGTTTGTTTTGTCGATATTTGGTTCTTAAGTCGAAAGTGGACTTCTTACCATTACATGTTGTTCGTGTGGTCAAATGTTTATTATATCCAGAATAATATTCATGATTTGGATATCATATATGTCATATATATCCAGTACATGCATGCATTTATAACATTACATAATCATTTAGAGGTAAGAAATGAAATGCACCGTTCATGGAGACGGTAAGCCGTACGTACGCATGAACGCTACTTTCATTTCTATTTTGTATTTTATAGAATGGAATAATAATGATATAAAGGTATATTATAATTCCAGTATAATATCATATATAATATCATATTTCCATCCTTTATACATCCCACATGTGGTATTTAATGAATCAAATCACTTTGAGGGGGCGGTAGTCCGCACTTCCTTAAATGAAGATATCGCGTATACCCATAATGGAAGCCATAAAGGTAAGACAAAAATGAAAAATACAGAAGCATAAATAAAACATAAACATATTATATATCATATATAAAAATAGTGATATCATAATGGCCACCGTTGAAGGTGTTAAATGAGTATTGAACAATCATCATTTCGGGAGGCAGAATTTCACCATCCACGGAAACCGTATGTTCTTTAACCATTTTATGTAGTTGTGTGAGAGTGTAGCTCGAATAAATCTTATAACAACATCCTAGTATATTTATGATACTGGTGTTGTTACAAAAGAAGTAAATAAAAAGAGTTTAGGGGGTTGGAGAAGCAAAATAAAACAAATGAACATGAGAGAATGAATTGCCTTTAAAAGTGTAACTCCTTTTGATTTGAGCCTAAAGGCTTCCTTTGAAAGGATTCTGCCCAAAGGGAATCCTCTAGGATGAGGATAGGGATGTGGAGGGAGTAAATGGGCAGGGTTTGGCCGAGCCAAAGGCTTGAGGAGTGTGTTAAATGAGGTAGAGGTGGGGGCCTTTTATAAGAGGAGAGGAGGGGCACTTTTGGAAAGTAAAGAAATATTACTTTATTTGAAAATGTGTTTCGGTTTTAAAAGGTCCCACATTGATATAATTCGTGGATAAGGTGATAAGTCTTCGAAATCCACTCATCCAATAAGTTTTGGACATGTGTAGTTCATAGATTTTACATTATCTTTCCATTTTATTTAAATCGTCAAATAATGATGTCATCACTGTATCATTATTATGTCATCAATAATTTAATTTATTTAATGTCTAACAATTATAAAAAAACTACTATGATGTAGGAAATCTTTTTATCTTTCCAATGACTATTTATAATCAAAATTTGGACCTGTGTAACGCTACTTAAAAATTGTTTTAGTAAAACATATCATGTTTGTGTCAATTTTACTTTTACATTAAATAAAATGTTATTTATGTCATTTCCAAACCAAAGTGGATCAATGGGGTCCCCAAGTTGACCCATGGCTTGTCTTGGTCGTCCATGATACAACCAATAGGTTTGGGACAAGTTTCATGGTTTTTTCACATTCTTATAATATCATTTTTACCTTAAACTACACTAATTACCTCTAATCGCGATTAAAAACTTAATAAGTTACTATTCACCAAAAAATTATTTTAATCTCATTGAACCACATTTTACTTCTTAATTACAACCATGTATGTCGGATTTTTGAAAATCAAAACACAATGATGGCAAAATTTCATTTAAACAGAAAATCAGTTTTTATAAGTACCACTTAGTGGTTTCACTATTCATTAAAAATTGAAGTTTTTCAGAAAAATCCCAAAAATTCACCCTAAGCTATATTTGATATTCTGAATTCAAAAATGAAGTCTATTTTACAAAATTCAAAACATATAAGTCAGATTAATTAATTTAATAATTAATTCCCACTGTCAGAGCAAATAACGTGTTTTTATGAAACAATAAGTATCAAAAGATTGACACTAGTTTAAGTCCGATTTCAAAGTGAAATTGATTCCAACGACCACTATTGGATTTAATGGTAAAAATATTTTCTAATATCACTTTAAAACCAATTCGAAAGATAATCTAATCATATAAATAAATTATATTAAAAAGTGGTTTTGAATTAAAATACAACATTTTACATTATTCATTAAAAAAATGAACTTTATCAGAAAAATACCAAAAATTTACACAAAGTAAAATTTAATGTCCCGATTCTAAAGAAGAGTTTTATTTGGTCCAAAAGAATGTATAAGAGTGATCAAAACTATATTTAATGACATTTCTCCATCAAAAGGCGATAAGTGGACCTTTAGTGAAAACTAGGGCATATACGCCTAAAATTGAATTCTTTCTGTATTTTAAGCCTTTATCTTTTATTGGATAAATGTAAAAACATTTAAAAACATATATAATCATATTTTAGTTATTTCTATCCATTCCCTCCATTACAACGGCTACATGTTAACTACCATTTAAAATAATATTATTTTATTATTAGAGTGCAACGTAAGATTCCCAAGAAACTCGTTGTTGCGTGTTGGGTACGCCATCGAGCATAGCATCCCCTTTAAAGTTATTTAAATATTTTATTCACAAATATGGATAAATAGGAAATTTCATATTCTTTATTTACATGGGGTGTTACATTACATGTATGGTAGCCTTCTAAAATTATTTTCTTTAGTGATTTAGGATTTTATTCTTCCAGATGAATTATAATTATGATTAAATGAATTATTGATAATTAATTTCATATATTTATAATAAAACCCCTTGGATGAGGTAAACTATCATTGAAATTAAAAAGTGGTAATTAGAGAATTTCAAATTTCTTGGATTTATAGAATTTAAGGTTTTAATATGGTTTTGTTAAAGTTAGTCATATGGAATCTATTGGGCATGGCCCCCTTGGTTATTTCAAAATGGAAATTACCTACATTGATATGGATGGTTATCTAAACCAAAGAACCTCCTAAGTTCTTCATCTAACTTTTGATTGGGATTTCCCATGTAGGTAATTAACCAATAGGATATGGTACATTTTAAGTGCCTTCATGAACATTATAAAATGAATTTCCATGTCTTCAATAGATTAAATGGAATGTGTAATAATGAATTCCATGTCATGATTGATTTCCTTCCTTGAATGATTTAAATGGTATGAATGATATTACTTGTTATATTAAATTAATTATGTGAAATTAATCACAAAGGGTGGAAAGGCCACAATAATCATTTGATGTGTATATAAAAATTTATTTTAATTATAATAAATGAAATTCCCTTTGTTATAATGGGCATATGAAATGTACATCATGAGAGGTAATGCCTCCCAGATTTTATAAAAAAATTTATTATTCTTTAATATAGGATGTGGAACAATGGTAAGGGTTCTGTTGAGAATGTTGGTATCATTCTCCCTTACATAGGGTGTCATGTCATGAAATCTCACACGATTGAAATTATTGGGATAGTGAGATTGATGCACCACATTCACGGTTGAGTGTTGGAATGACATCACAATCAACACCATATTCAAGTGTTTTATATGAAAAAACACTCTTCATCTCGAGTTACAGGCATGATATCTCCCAATAATTATGAGATATGGGTCATTTACCCTATATTTCAACTTATAAGCTCATTTTAATAGTATATGGATGACTTTTTTACATCTTGATCAATCCATCTTCTTGTATTCCAAGTATATGGACACTTATGTCCGCATGTGTTTTTATCATATAGGTGGATTCAATATATAACTATACTATATATATATATATATATTATTAAAATATACATATGGTTACTGATTAGATCATATTTACAACTATGAGCCGAAACAGGTATATTCATCTTGATGTCTTGTTGGACCCTGAGCAGAATGATTGGTATTTCTTTATTTAGCACTGTTTAGTGTTATTCTTCTCATACCTACACATCCATTTACATTATATTCATGGAGTAGATTTAATTATAGACACCATGGGTGGTAATATGCTAGTATTAATATCTCACACCCTAGTTGGGCTGCCATTGCATAAGGGTATTTGAGTTGACCTTATATTAGTAGGAACAAAGACTACGACGTGAGATATCTTGCTAGTACTTGCAAGTTAGGAGCACAAAACTGAGTAGTAACTCACGACGATCATGGAGATTTACTTTGGGAATTTACTTTATTTCGTTTGTTATCTTTTACTATATAATATACTATTTCCAGTTGTATGCCATCTTTCTTTGTTTTGTATCGACACCAGGACATGCATGTATCTGTATTATAATGATATTGGAAAATTTTGAATACAGTTTATATTATTATTCTTCTACATGTATTTAATTTTTTTTTAATTAAACTATTTTCTATTATTTAGTATCAGATATAAAATATTTGTACTCCAATCCAGAGGGTATAGTCTCCCACTATTCTATCCACATGCCCTTGTTTCTAGTTGGCAGCCTCTGGCATATGGGGAGGCATGCTTGAGGTCATGTGGTCCACCGGTCTGGCTACCAATTGGGTGATTAGTCGGGACAGGATGTTATAAGAAATATATTGAAATACATATGATAAAATTGAATAATGGAATAAATTAATTCATTATAGGGTTTATTGAAATATTATTTAAAACTAATATAAATTAATAATTAGATGTGACCATTATAATATATATTTTATATGGTGAGTATAAATATAGGTAATGACAATTTAATATATATATATATAAGGAGAAACTATAGTATAATGTTATTGAATAAATCCATATGAGACTCATTTTTATGAGCATGGGAATGGGGTAACATCACTAGGGTTTTCCCTTGACTATGTTCAAGCTAAGATTCAATAATTTTGACTTTAGTATAACAATATGTTGGAGAATATAAAGTTCATGAAATTCACTATGAGATCCATGTTAGTTGAACCAACACATGTGATTACAAACATTGATTATATCACCCATATGTCTTATGTAGATGATATATTTCAATATACATCCTTATTATATATCTATTTTTTTATCAAATTTCCTTAAAACAATTACCTTAAATATAAAATATGGAATGTTTATTTGAAAATATTCCACTCAAAAACCTATATAAAGGGACCCCACCTCCACTGAACCAGACCAAAACACTCATTTTTTTTGTAAATTCACTACCAGTCATTTTTGTGTCAAATTTTGGTTCTTTTAGTCATTATAAAGGGTTATAAATCCTTCATTTTAATGAAGGTCATTAAGTTAAGATTCCACTATTTAATATAATTATTATATTTTCCATAATAATTTTATTTATCTTATTCCTATATTTATTCTTTAGTATTTTTAACACTTAAAAAATAGAATTAATAACATTATTTTTCAAAAAATATATATTACAATATTGTATTGATATATTCTTTCTCATTATTTTGTTATAGCATATTATTGTTTGGGTTTTTTTTAACTATACACATGAACAATGTTATAAAATATTCATTGTGGATGTGTAAAAAATCCTAAAAAGTGGTAAAATATTCTGTTGATTATGTTTTTAATTTTTTGTTTATATAATAGATATAAATAATAATTTATTCATTATTAATATATATCCTTCTGGTGGATTATAATATTTCAAATGAATAAATGTGAAATATTCTCTAAAACTCATAATTATATCATATATGAAGTGATCATCAGACTCTAAAACCCCATCAAAAAAAAAAATATATCCAGTCCATTACATTTTTTAATGTGATTAATATATGAATATGGATTGAGGAGTAAGACCACGATACAAAAAAAAAACAAAAAAAATTAAAAATTATGTAAAAGTAATAATTTATAAAAATTTAAATTACAATTAAATGAGTAATAAATAAATTTAATTCATTAATATTCAGTGAAATAAGTGTAAATTAGGATATTATATATGTTAGTAATAGAATTATGTATATTTTAGAAAGAGTTAGAGAAAAATTTGATAATACTCGAATCTAATGTAAGAGTTCTCTGAACTCATTCTCTATTAATTGAGTTATACTATTCTTTCTTTATATATAGTATTACATGGTCATTATATTTAACCACCTGATTATATCACATTTTAATTCCATGTAAAATATGGGGAATTTTTATTTCCTTTTCATAGTCCTGTTTTTGTTCGATTCTTAAGTCATAAAATATGATGTTTTAATGAGACAATTTCCACTCTATATTCTAGAAATTTCTCTTTTATATCCATGACATATCTGAATATAAAAAACTATTTTACTATAATTTATTTATATATATATATATATATTCCCCTATATCTCTCATTTTTGACTTTAATACATTTGAAAATAAATGTTTACATCCATTTTATGGAACTAGGTTACAAGAATCCATAAAAGAGTTATTAAATTGAATTTCATTCAGTTTCCATATAATTTCCCATCATTCTCTATATGTTTTAAACCATTTATTTATATAAAGTAAAAATCCATTATTGGTAACTTCTATTATTTTAATAAATATTTAAAATTATATTATTTACTTATTTTATTTTCTAAAATTTATTGCATCATTGTTGTTCAACAACGTTACCAAAATACAATGAAGTTCATTTTCATGATTTTTCTGATATTTTTATCTCTTTACCAGGAAAATTTATCATATATTAATATCACATTTTAATAACAACCCTATATATTTTCTAATTATATATTTCTTATAGTTTATTAAACGCTGGTGTCATCCAATCCAGTTTCCCATTTACTTTTCTATTTCATACCTTAGAAAATGTTTTGTATCCCATTTTATCCCCATGGATTAATCTTATTTTGTTATTTGATTGATTTTATATGGATTAAAAGTTTTTTTAATGTGATTCCATGTTTGGGGTGTGGTAGGTTTTCTTACTCCACAATGTAATTATAGTGACATAAAATTTTCATATGTTGATACTATATATATTTGTATGAATACTAATAACATTATACAAAAACAATCCTAGATACCATGGTACTTTAGTTAATTTATGAACATTGAAGTAAATCATCTTAATTCAAGAAATATCTTCAAAATATCCCATAATTATCTTCTCCTTTAGTAACATTCACAAATATACTCTACTTGAAACCATTATTCATAATGTGGGGAAAGAAAGCACAAGAAAGTGTGATCTCATATGTTCAATAAGGGTAAAAAATAGATATACTTAAGTATAACATGAATGTAAGGGTCTTATAGTATGATCATAAAATTTTAAAACCCTACCCTTCATATAAAAGATAACAAACTTGAGTCATTATATAAAAATTATCAGTTCATGAGACTAGAATCATAATAGATGAAAATAACATGATCCATGAGAGAATAAAATTGTCATAAGACATTTATTTGTGGAGTACACAAAAGAATATAAAATCTTATGTTAAGGCTACCCATGAAGACATTAATAACTTGTTAGAGTTGGGATAACCACCCGTGTACTTGCTTCGGGCATAGGCTAACCACACATGTATCCTATATTTCAGGCTTGGTATAACCACCAATGTACCCTTATTTTTGGGATTGGGCTAACCACATATGTACCATTTGAGATCTTAGACATTAATAATTACCCAATTCATTGGAGGGATAAATAGTCCCCACCTGTCACATAATGAAAGTACTACACATTTGTGCCAAAAGATCATAAAACATTCCTCATATCATATCCCATGAATTTAAATGGGTTGCATTAGAAACACCTATAAAAAATAGTAATGATTTTCAATAATTTAATGTTTTTATAATTTCATAAACAATTTCAAAATAAGGGTGTTTCATAATAATTTTATGATTTTATAACCCATAGAAGATAAATAAGTTTCATAAAAAAATTTACATAAAAACATAAACCATTCAAAGAAAGAATAAGAATAGTACCATTGATAGAAAATAATTATTAAATAATATTCACCATAAAATGATGTCGCATTATATGTAAATTTATTTTTAAATATCACTTGGAACATTTCTTTGAGGAAAGATAACTTTTCATTGAAAATCAATTTTTAAAAAATATACCATTTTTGAAATCCTATTCTTAAAAAACATGAAAAATTAAAAATAATGATTTAAAAAATAATTTAAAATATATCATTAAGTAAATATCCTTTATAAATTTAAAATAAGTTTTAAATCATAAAATATTTTGAATTGTTTTTTGAAAACATGGTTTTGGATGAAAAATGGATTTCGACTGAAAAGATGATTTTTATTAAAAAAATTATTTTTTGAACACTTGTGTACATAAAGAGATTAAAATGAATGGAAATAATTAATTATAATGGAATAAAAATAGGATAAAATAATTAAGGGGTTGTTTAAGAGATAGATCACAATATTTCACCACCAGAAACACAATTATAAACTATGCCGAAAAATGATGAGATTATAACTTAAATTAATTAGAACTTTAGTAACATTGAAATTTAAGGCACATGTAATAGAGATCATAAAATTAGAAATTTTAAATACATAAAATTTTAAGTCTAATAATCATAAAATAAATTCATTATAATTATATACACCACATAAATGTAATTTTTGGTGAATTTTAGCATGTGTCTCACATAAGTAAAAGTGTGATAGAAACCCCTCACCATGATAGTAGTATTTTTAATCGTAATACCTAATAATGTATAAAATAAAATGAAAAACTAAATATCATGAAAATAATAATATTAATGATATAATATTTAAAATTTGAAGTATATATAAAAAAGGAGTGTTGAATTTTCATATGTCTCTTAGAAATAAAAGAAACACTTGAAAATACTTTCCTTTCGTCTTAACTTCCATTATACACAATAAAAACTCATATAAAATAAATATAGAATTATTAATCATATAATTATTATATATATATATCATATATAATTTTTTATGATTTTGTTAACCGTTTATTAATAATTCCCTGTTAAAGTTACATTTCGGGTAATAAACACATTGTTTTTCGTATATGTATTGATTTTCTATTTTTTGTCCTCATAAATTTATAATAATTTAATAATATAAATAATTTTAACCATGATATAAATATATTATATATTAATTATATATTTATTTAGAGTAATTTAAAAAATTTACTGATGGAAAATTAAATACACAGTACATCGAGATGGGAGGCCGTATGTATGCTTGATCGATGTTTCTAATTTCTTGAAAAATTAAATTAAATGAATTTAAAAGATATTTTTTCATTACATAATAAATTTATTTTATATATATAAAATATATTCATTAAACCCATCTTAAATATATTCAATTTAAAGCGTGAAAGAATCACATCGCTTCACGAGGAGGTTGTCCTTCGTACACATGAGTGTTGTTATCATATTTACATAAAATAGTAAGTATGAAGGAATGTGTGATATAATAATTTTATAAGTATAAAAATATAAAAAATAAAATATATAAAAAATAAATTAATCAATATTTACATACTTGATATGTCTTAATGGAAAAAATAAATTCATTGGTTGAAGAGGCAATAATATTCCATACACACGAACGATTATTTCATAACACATTTGATGGAAGTAGATATGGTTGAATGTAATTACCTTGACATTAATTTTTTTTTTATTTTTAAGATAATAAGTATATTATATCTTTATGATATAAAAATAATTAAAGGGGGTGGAGGATGAAATAAAATAAAAACACTCATTGATTAATGTTAACTCTTCTTGGAGTATTTTCCTTAGGTATGCCCCAAAATCATTCCAAGGTTTTGTTTATATCAAAAATAAAAATTATATAATGATACAAGGGAAGTTGGAAGTGTTTTTTTCATGTTATGCTCAAGAAAAATATCATTATAAGTGTGAATAATTAAATCATGGTTGCTGCCTTTTATAAGTATGGGAAATGAACCTACTTGGAAACTACATGAAAATTTCTCAAAAGACTCCAATATAATAATTTTATTCAAAACAAATATTCAAAATGACCCTAGATTATATATTAGGATTTATAGGATGGAATTATGTCTATGTAATAGGATTTAGACATGTTTTGGGTCATTTTTAACACTTATCTTTTTAGTTTAACCTTCAACAAACCAATTTTAACCTTAACCATGGTAAATTTTTTTTACTCCCTCACAATTGATTTTGGTAAAAAATTAAGTTACTATTATTATAAAATATAAATTATGATGAATAAAAACAGGGAATATATTTTTCTAAATTTCATTCCCAGATGTGTATAATAGTTAATTAAAAATTAATCCCACAAATACGATGATAATGAATGTTTTTTAAAAGAAAATGTTAAAAAGTTTATAATGTTTTAATATCCAATTTCAATATGAGAGTGATTAAAATGACCTAAATTGGATGAATAGATATATAATTAAACAGATTTTAATTTAAAACATTTTTATAATATGATTTAACATTTTAAATATTTTAAATTGAAATTGAATTTTTCAATTTAAATTATCTATTTTCAATATTCCTCAAAAAATTAAATTTCTCAAAAAAATTTAAAAAATGTAACCTAATATATTTCTGAAATTTTGATTTAAAAAATAAATTCTATAATTTCTAATGAAATATCATAAAATTAAAAATAATTAAATTTAAAACCAAATCTAAAGATGAGATGAAAAAATAGTTTTTAGAGAAGTGTATTTTTGTCAAGATCAAGATGATTTATATTAACTCTATGTTAAATAATAATCACTGTATGAATATACATTAACATATATTTTTATATAATTTATAAATTATATTAAAAATATTATTCATTAGGTATTATTTTAAATAATTATAATGTAGATACAATATGAACTTTAAAATATATTTTAGAAAAACCCACTTTTTAAACACAAAAATAAAATTACACTAAAATAAAATATAATATTGAATGAAAATTAATTAAATAGATTAAATATAAATATATAATATTAGGGTTAATTTAATAATGTGAGGAATTTAAATTAAGTATTTTTTTAAAAGAAATGATTGATTCACATATATCGATAATTTTCATTATTCACTGAAAAATCTGTATTGTTATTGAAAGAATCCCAAAATTTCACCAAAGGTTAATTTCAATGTGATTATTTAAAAAATGAATATAAATTTTTCATATAAATTTTCTAAATTTTATATAATATTTTCTCTTAATAATATATAAAATATAATTTTGAAGAAAAGATATATTCGATGAATATATTCACTTTAGTAAAAAATGATTGATTATTTACTCAGTATTTATAAATAAGTCTATATTCAATAGGATGTTTATATGAATATTTCACAAAATCATTAATAATCATTATAAAAACCTAGTTAATGGCTAGGTTATAATATAAATATTTAAAATAATATCATTTCATGGTTTTCTGAAGCTTGGGGTCACATGTCTTGAATGATATCGATGAAAATAGTTATTGTGTGTAACACAATCTAAAATTGATGTTGTGTATATTGCAAGATATATTTTAAAATTTAAATTTGATAAAGGAAATTTCATAAAACACGTGTATGTTACATTGTGTACCCCTTAAAAATAATTTCTCCCTTGAAATTAACCTATATCATCAAATGTTTATCATATGAAAATTCCTTTATAGAAATAGACCCCATATATATGAATAATCTAACATCCCTTAATAAGGGATTGATAGTAATATAAAGATAACAAAAAGTAGCACAATAGTAGGATTCCACATAGGACAAAATAGATTGGAAATGATGATATTGATTTGTAAGAAAAGTGTAAAAATTAAAGTGAGTGATAGAGATCATTGTTCACAATAAAGAGAATAATCAATGGAATGTGAAGGGCCTCAAAACAATAAATCTGTGATGATTTGAAAGACAAAAAGTTCAAAAAAATGATGGTATGAGGATAAAACTTTGTTTGAGTATGCTTTTACTATATTTGATTAATTATTTTACTATCATGAAATATAAGGATAAATACTTAAATGATATATTTTTATTTCATAAGAATAATTTCATCATGTTCCTAGATCAATTTCTAATCCACTGAATATTCAATCATATCATTATCTAATAATGAAACATTTTATTCCTAAAGAAGTAAAATTATATTTTAACTGATAATAAGATCCATAATATAAAGATAAGTTATTTCTTTGATATCTTATTATTATCCAAACAAAATGGTTATCACATGTTATGTATAAATATTCATATTGGTAAATAATACACTAATCGCTAAAAAATCATACAAAATTCAACATCATCCATTCCATAAATTGTTAATCTTACCACAATTCCAAAATTCAAAATTTATAATGAAGGTAGATAAATTTACCATAGTCAAAAAAACACTAATCCCCAAAATATCATGAAGTAGATATTAATTCTCACTAATAAAACATGTGAGTAACATCATCATAAATTCTATTAAAACCATTAATAACATGAATTACTATAAAGAATTATTGAAAACATAAATTATTACTTATTATTTTCATAAAATAATAGATTATTTAATATATTCCATAAATCCATTAATACTATAAACTATGTCAATGATAATATAAATCATTTTCCCTAGAAATAATTAATGATTTCTATGGTCACCAATACTATCCAATTTACATTATTCATACCAATCATCTCTTTATACCAAAATAATTATCTCAACATTAAGATCATATTAAGTAATATATTTCACATAATCATTCATTTTATGGGAATATAAATTTTCCGTTAAATCACTCTTCTAGGTCATCAACATTATTCAATATATTTTATGAAATATAAAATGAAAATATTATATTGACAATTTTTATAATTTATAATTCTTGAATCCCAAAACATAAAAACATTAATGTTCCCACTTTATTCTCAAACCATTAACTATGCTTCATCATATTATTTCCTAATTCCCCCTTCCTTTCATATTTTATTTGTACTCTTTCAACCATCAAAAGTAAAGAAATTACTCATAAAACCCAATTGATTATCTTCACTATAATTCTTCTTATGATGTCAATTTTCATAATGCCCAAACATAAAAATTTTGAAACATTAAAACCTAGATGATATCTTAGGGAGACAACTATTAATATACATTACATTAAATTAACTTTTAATTTTTCCTCTATAATTACATTATATGTGTCCTTTTCCACACCCAAATATCTTCTTGTACCACTAATAATTTTTTTGGTGTGAATCTTACAACATTATCAACATATATGAATCTGAATCTCCTTTATTAAATGGTCTCTACAACACAACCAGCCGGCTAACTCTATCATTTTATTATTTGGTGAACCCAAGTGTTTGTTAAGGTGAAAATTGTTAATAATATATCAGGATAAATGATTAGTCATAATAAAAACATCCATTACTCTATTAATTATCCAATTTAAATTCTTATTACAAAATTTTCCATCACATTCAATGTTAAAAAATGTCCTTTCTAATTCCATCCTTTGAATAAAACCAAAAAGAATATTATAAGGAATAATAATCATAACAAGGAACTACATAGTAATGAAAAATCACTCATCAAATGTATAAATAATGAAACATTATTTAATCAATGTAACCATAGGTTTATTATAGGTCATTCATAGTGATAACATATTTAAATCCATCAAAATGGTTCTCATACTACTTTTTAATTTTCAAAGAATAACTCTTGGGAGTGTCAAACTAGTTGTGTATCAAGGAACATTTTCATTCACCATGTGGGGATCATGTATAGCTCAATGTACCATTTTCAGAGTTAGTTCCACTAGGTACCCCTCTACTGAATCAATATATACTTGTAACATCAAAATCTAGGTGATTTTTTTAATTATATTTATATACCCAATAAACAAATTACATAAAAGCTTACTATAATTTGAAACACACATAGAATTATCCTTAGAGATATCAGTAGACATATACTTAGAAATATCCATAGGGATATCAGTAATTGTTTCTCATCCCAGTTTCCAAATATTAACTAAGAGTTTACTTTAATTACATCTAAAGAGACCTAGGAATTTAATACATGGATATTTAATATTTTTATACAAATATTGATTAAATTACATGAAAGCATGACCAATTACCATAATAGTTTAGTTCCTTAGGAAAACTGGAACATGGTATTCTTAATTCAAGAAATATATTCAACATATACCATAAGGATATTTCCCTTTAGTAATCATAACAAACATAAACCACTTAAAAGCATTACTCATATCATGTGAAAAAGAAACATAAAAATGGGTGAGATCAAATTCTTAGTTAGGGTAACTAAGGGAGACATATATTCATAACATGAACATAAGGATATGAGAACGTGATCATAACATTTTAAAACCATACCCTACACAAAAAATATCATAATATTGAGTCATGGAATAAATACTGGAATGTCATAAGACATAATTCATAACAGAATTGAAGAACATAATCCATGGGATCATAAAATTATCCTAAGATATAAATTTATAGAATTCACATAGGCATAGAAAATCATATTTCAAGGATAAACACTCGGACAATCATAACATGTTAGGCTTGTTCTAACCACCCATGTACTTACTTTAGGCTTGGAGTCACCAACTGTGCACCCAATTTTTTTTGGCTTGAAATAACCCGCAACTTATCCTCTTTTTGGGCATGGTATAATCACATGTGTACCCATTGAGCTCATAGAAAATTTATTATTTTCCCAATGAATTGGAGGGAGATATACCTCTCACCTTCCCCATAATTAAAATTATACACATGTGTGACATAATGTCCAAAAACATTCATCTTATCGTAACCCATAAAATGAATCAGGTTTCATAAAGATTACATAACTAAAATATTGAATTTTAATAAAAATTTATTAATTTCATCATAACATAACATATGGAGAAAGAAGCAGGTTTTGTAATAGTTTTATCATGGTATCACCTCTTGAAGATAAATTATATACATAAAAATATTTTTACCATAAACAGAAACCATTCAGAGAAAGAAAAATAATAGGATATTTTGATCATAACCCCTATTAAAACATATATAACATCAACTTATTCATTTTTGGAAGGGAAATTATATTAAAATACAAATTGGATAATTTATTTGATGAAAAATAAATTCTCTTTTAATCTCAATTTTTAATACATAAATAATTTATGAAATCCATTTTTTTGAAAATAAAATTTAAAAAATATAATGAAATGTTTAAAAGACAATTCCAAAAATTTATTGAGAAAAATATAATTTAAATATTAAAAATAAATTTAAAAAAGAATAACTTTTTAAAAACATTTTTAGAAAACATGGTTTTGGAAGAAAAAATGTTTTCGAAGAAAAAGATGATTTTTTAAAACATTATTTTTTATATCTTGAGTACATAATTAGAGTAAAATGAAGGGAAATAAGACTTATCCTGTTATAAAACTAGGAGGACAAAATTAACTAGATTACTTATATGTGGATCATATGATATTACCATCACAGACATATTGATAAACAATCCTAATAAATAGTGAGATTGTAACATAAAATATTTAACCTTTTGTATCCTTGAAACATAAGACCCTTGAAATTTAGATAATAGAAATATAAACATAAATGAAAATAATTTTAATGATAAGACTCACAAAATAAATTCATTTTCATTATATACACCATAAAAAAGAAATAGGTTTTGAATATGGAATGTGTTTCTAAGAAGTAAAAAGTGAGACACAAATCTTTTACAACATTAATAATATTTTAAATTTTAAAACCAAATAATGCTAACATCAAATGAAACATGAAATTTAATGAAACCAATGATATTTTTGATATGAAATTTCATCAATCTAGTATATACACTACACAAAAGAAACAAATGGTGACTTTTCATATGTCTCCCATAAATTGAAGAGAGACTTTAAATTCATTACCTTCAGTATTAACTAACATCATATGCATTCAAACATTCCTATATAATAAATATAAGTATATTTTAATTAAATTAATGGATAATATTTATATATATAATAAAATATATTAATTACATATGAACCTTTGTTACCCATTTATTATAAATTCCATGTTAAAGTTACGTTTTAGGTAATAGCCTCTTTATTTCTCATATATAATTAGATTTTTTCCTTGGTTATATTAATTTTATTTTTATGTAATAATATATATATTTTAACCCTTTATAAATATCTTATATATTCAGTATATATTTATTTTGATTAATCAATTAAATTTAGTGATGGAATATGAAATACACCATTCAGGGAGACGATAGGTTGTATATACCCATGACCGTTGTTTCTATTTTATATTTGTACTGTAGGAATTAATTTTAAATGATATATTACTATTAAAAAATCATATTAGTTTCATATATATCACAAAAATTCCTTAAACCCATCCTTAATTACTTTCATGTAAAGAGTGAGTGAAACAAAACACTTCACAATGGGATAGTCCCCTATAAACACGAGAAATACTATGAGATTCCGAAAAATGGTTAATATGAAGGCTTGCATGATATATTAATAAAATTATTAAAATAATATAATAAATATCATATAAAAATAAAAAATATATTATTATTTCTATCCATGAAATGTGGTAACTGAAAAACAAATGACATCGAACCAGGTGGTGGTAGTCCACTGATGAGTTCATAACCCATTAGATGAAAGTGGAAAAGGTTGTAGGTAAATAAATTAAATTAAAAAATTCTAAGTATAGAGAATATAATGAGGTTATTATATAATTATGTTATAATAATAATTTATGTAGGCAGAGAAAGAAATAAAACAAAAATGCTTATTGAAGAATGTTACCTCTTCTTTAGATACCCTTCTTAGGTTTCCACTAAAAGCCTCTTTATGTTGGAATTTTTTTCCCTAAAATAAGGCCTATAGGATTAGAGGAGGGAAGTTATAAATTGATTTTAATAAGTTTTGGTCCATCCAAATTTCTATAAATGTGTGAATAAGTGGAGGGATATGGTATCCTATTTAAGTGGCAGAAAAGAAACCACTTGGAAACTACTTGTAAATTTCCCAAATGACTCCATAATAATAATGTAAATCCAACGAAAAAATATTCTGAATGACTATATGTTTTTTATTGGGATGGAATAAGTATAAATATTTACAAACAATAAGATTTATATGTGGGTTTTGATATTTTTTAACCACAATCTTATTATTTTAACCCATGAAAAACTCATTTTATCCTTAACCGCAAGAAATGATATTATTATATTTTCACTAATAATTTTTATAATAAATTAATTTTAAGATATTATATATTATAAAATTGTATTATTAAAAATGTATAATACAATTTTCTATATTCCATTCATATAAGAGGAAAAATTTTATTTAAAATTAATCCCATAGACACTATGAGTTAGCTGGTTTTTGAATTTGAAAATGTCTAATATCTTACAAAGTTTTTATATCCAATTTATATATGATATTTATTATAATTCTCTAATTTTTTATAATATATATATATATAATTGGACTAATTTTAATTTGAAACCAATATAATTTATAATTTATCTTTATAACTATTTTAACCAAAAATGTAGTTTTCAATTAAAATTTGGGTTTTTTCACTATTAATCAAAAACACACTATTTTCTAAAAATTATAATATATTTAAAAAAATATATTTTTAATTTAGATTTAAAATATTAATTTTTATTTTTAAAATAAATTTTCTACAATTTTGAAATTTAAAATTTAAAATAAAACCCACAAACATGATATAAAAGAGTATTTTAAAAAAGTGTATCTTTGTCAAGAACAAAATTATTTATGTTAACTCAATGTATAATAATAATAATAATTGTATGGATATAAATTAAAATTTGTTGAATATAATCAATAAGTTTAATTTAAATCAACCTTTATTGGGAATGATGTTAAATATTTAAAACGGATAAACATTCTATACTTCATTTTGTTTGAAACCCCATTTTAGAAAAAAAATAATAATATACTAGAATATAATATAAATATGATCAAAAAATAATTAAGTGGATTAAATATAAATAAATAATACTTAATTTTCATTAGAACATGAGGGAGAATTTAAATTACTCAGTCTATTGAAAATAAATTACTACGTTAAAAAAATCAATATTTTCACTATTCTCTGAAAAATGAATATTGTCTAGAACAAAAACGATAATTTCAACATAATAAAATTTAGAAATGATGATTTAAATGATGAAGTACATTTTATCATTTATATACCCCAAAATCTCTATAATATTTTCTCATAAAAATAAATAAATATCATTTTTAAATAAAACATATTTTTGATGAATATAATTACCTTACTAAAAATTTATTGATTATTAACTAAGAATTTAGAAATAAAATTATATTTGGTAGGAAATAGATATGAATATTTAATCATTTACTTAGTAATATTGAAGACAAACTATTTAATGTCTAGGTTATACCATAAATATTTATAATAATATTATTTCATTGTTTACTAAAACTCAGTGTGATGTGTTAGGCATGCTATCGAAGAAAATAATTATTATGTGTAACACAAGATAAACTAGGTGTTTCATATTACAAAGGATATATTTTCATGTTTTAATTTGAAAATTATTTTTTCATAAAATTATAGTATGTTACAATTATGATACTAATTTTTCTGTTTTTCTATATTAGTCGATATTCAATATCATTTCATATTATAAATAATAAGACTCATTTTTTTAATAACACCATGGTTCATAATTATTTATTCCATTTTTTACCAATGTATATGTTATTATTTAATCACCATATTTTTATAGTTATATATTTCTATTGCATTATCTATGATTTTTTTATCACAGCTTACAACCACTTCTCATAATTTCACAATCACAGTCTATTAGTAATTCCATTTATCTCATGTTTATGTTTTTAACATTATTATGATCTAATAATAAATCCTCTAGGAATCATTGATATTTTCCCCCCAAAATGAGAATTTGATCTCATCCTTTTCAAAGGTTTCACAATTCCTTATGTAATGAAAAATAATATCATATATGATTTTTCTATAAAAGAAAAAATATAGGGAAATAATATCAAATAAATGTATTCTATATTTTAAAATTAGATGGCTATATAGATAATCACCAAAGAAACTAAACCATTGGGTTCTAAGAGTTTGATTTAATCAAGAGTTATAAGTTTTATTATACAAAATGAAATCAAATAAATAATTGTTTTGTTTAGGCCATCTCAGTTAGTATTGGTGTAGGTGTTCAATAATTTTTGGGTTTAGGCTATAAATAACAATTTTATAAAACTAAATGTAAAATTTTTAGGCCAAAAATTTCATAAGATAATACTTCTTAATATAAATTTTCTACATCAAAAATGAGTTTTTTATAATGTTACTACTTATTATTATTTTTTATTAACTCTAATGATATAGAATTTTGGAAATGACTAGAACCAAAATCATAAAAATAATGTGGGGATAAATATTATTATTATTCATTTATGAAATTTAAACATTTATTATTATTATTATTATACACATTCCACTATTTCATACATGTTTTTATATCAATGATTTACCCATAAAATGATTTGATATTGAATTATTAGTGAAAACATTGATTGGTGCGATGATTGAATCCAAAATATATAAATATTGTTCAATTTTTATTCATGGGAAGTTACTTACTAAAAATATAGTTTTTATTCCCATGAAATAATTCCTTGTGACAATGAGATAGTGTTAGTGAAATATACATAGTTCTCATAACAATTATCAAGACAAGGAAAATTCAATTCATATTACAACTAATTAAATGATAATATTTCATAGAAATAATTTTTATTAGATTAATTGAGAATATAATACCAAAATAATGGTTATAATTCTCAATAATTAGGGTTAATTGACTTAAATGGTTGGGGATGAAATTAACATTAATGGTAATATAATTTTAAAATAATATAATGTGATATTTCTTAAGGAGTTTTATTGTATTACCATACATCATGAGGTTGAATTTTAAGTTAATATCATACCTTTAGTCAATCTAAATTTTAGGAATCCTTCGAGAATGACCCCTATTTAATTGGGTGGATTATTGAATAAACTATACATGAATTTGGAAAAACGGTTTTATATAATCATGTGCTTCATGATGGGGTTCACCAATACTCTTTGTTATTAATGACTATGGTTTAATTTTTTAAGGATTATCATGAGCTTAACAAGATCATGATAAAGAATTATTATTATTACCCTAATATTGATTACTTGTTTTATTAACATCATGATTCTCAATACCTTATAAAGGTGGACCTTTGATCTAATTTCATAATCTAAGGGAGAAAGTGTATATATACCTATGATAACCTTCAATAAAAATATAGATAATATAAATTCATAATAATTCTATTATAACTTTCAACCCCAACCATTGTCATGTGAACTTGGAACTGATTAATGTTTCTATAAATTAAAAAATGTAAAGAAAGCATTAATGATATGAAGACGAGGTCTGTTACTGAACCTATACTCAAAAAACCCTACATTGGATAAGGTGTTTTATATAAAATGTTGGTTTAAAGAATATATTAGTTTTTTATTATACAAAATTAAATGGTGATAGCTTTGGCTCAAATTTATTAAGGCCCATTGAAAAAAGTTAGTTTAAATATGACATGAATGTAATAGTAGTAAAATTTTAATTAAATATTTTGAGGAATTATATTTATAATGAGATGTTAGATGTATACATACTAGTTATAAGTTCTTATATTACAAATTTACATAGAGTAATTGACACATGTGGCAAATGAGATAGTTCTAATTGAGTAGGTATTATGATTTATCAATATACAATACCATCATGGGAAGTAAAACAAGGTGTTTGTTTCTCTTAGTATAAATGATGATGTTATATTATCCATGAGGGGGATTTAAAGAGAAAAAATGTTTTTGGATATTTAAAGTATTACATATAAATCCTAGGGTAAGGGATAAAAATAAACTATTCCTTATTGATTTATCTAATATTTTATATGGGAAAATAAAGGACGAAAAAAATGATGATATAAAGATATAATATAATATAGGAAATATTATGGTGTTCAAACATAATTGTAATATAGTTATACAATTTGGAATAAGAATACATATCCTACCAACATAAGAACTGAAAATTAAACTTTTATATAATTCATTTAGATCATCATTATCTGTTAACCTATAAAACAAAGAGATGCATAAATATCTTTTAGGTAACATCAGACTGAACATAATGAAGATAGAGATTACATAGTATACAACATAATTCTTAGTTTACTTTTAATTAAGGATTAATATTTTATAATAAAGTATATTATGAATCCATTTCCATTAACTACACCAAAATGATAGAACATGACTATGGGTTTTTTATAGGTCCTATGAAGACATGTAAAGCAAGAAATGTAATTTGGGTTGTAGTTGATCACCTTATAAATTTTTTTCTCTATATTTCTAATGAATAGGATTTATCACTCAATGAAACATCCAAGATAAGAATAATTGAAGTGGTGTGTTTATATGGAGTTTAACTTTTAATTATATATTTTTGAGAATAATGGTTCAAATCAATGTTCATGTGAAACAAAAATTAAACATTGGAAATAGAACAAAAAACTAATACTACTATCATCCATAAATAATTGGTTAATCTTAATAGACCATTTATAAATTGAATTATATAATGTGATCTTTTTAAATATATTTAAAATGTTTCATGTATCAATATTTTCTACTAGATAAGTTCAAATATGAAAATAATTTCTTATTATGTATTCAAATTGAGCTATGTAAAGCTATATATTTGAAGACCCTATAAAAAAACTCCTGAGATGAAGTTGGATTGTGAAATTTTTGGGCTCAAATGTTGTTCAATATATGAAAAAAGATATTTAAACATTTTTTTTATAAAAAAAAGGATAATTATTAGATTATTTCATAAAAAATTGTGATAATTTATGTTTTAGCTGTTAATTTGCTAATTTTTGTTACCTAGAGTTTGTTTTTACTTTAATGCATTGGAAAATGATACAAAGGATCTCGAATATAGTATAAATGACTTTAAGAGTCTTTGAAAACTAAATACATATATGATTCCCATAATAAATTGGAAATTCAAAAATATAGAATATGGAAAATTCTTACATCCTTGAAATCATTCAATATATAATTAAATATATCACAGGTAAAGGGAAAAACTAAAAGGTGAGGCAAAAATATTAGTAACAGTTTTACTCAAACTAAAATACAATGACTAAATAAGGAATTATCAATATGGTAGAGTGGAAAATAAAAAAAACTTTCCATTCAATCAATAGCTTGAGTTCAATGTACATATGTGGATAATATCAATATAGTAATCACATGGATACTTGAAAATGATTTCTTAATTAAGGAAATATAAAATTATAGGCTTCCATAATCATACCATTAAGGCCTACATCGAGGTATTGTGAATCCAACCATTAATGACTCAACCGTTGATTTCTAAATAAATTGGTAGGTGTAAAATAGATTCCCATATAATATTTCATGCATGCTATTTTATCTCAGAATACACATCACATAATTGAAGTGTTATCTATAATTTTACCCCAACTTTCATGTTTTTCTATAATAAAGTACTTATATATTTAATTAACAACACAATAAATTCTAAATAATTCATATAAATTAATAATTATATATATTTAATCAATAATGTGAATTCTTTTCCTTGTTAAAAAAATAAATTTCTTAACATGATTCAACTGATACCGTATATAGAAATAGTATGTTGTTGAGTGAGAATAAAATTGGTGGAAATGATTCTGTATAAATATATGATGTATATAATTTTTTCATAGAGGAGAAAATAATGTCCAATGAAATAATGGATAGAAATGGGGAATGTGATCATGTAAAAATATATAATAATACTCAATGTAAGTAATGGATATAATTGTGGGAAATTATACTCATGTAGATAATGTTAAAAAAATCATTTCATACTCCTGGTAAACATTCCAACATTACCTTTTTTGAAAGATGGTATGAATATTCCTTTTTAAACATTGTAAAGAAATTATAATATGGTTAAAAATGATTTTATATAACCACTAGAGTATAAAGAGTAATATCCTTGAACCATTTAAATAAAACATGACATGGTAGAAAATGTGGTGGAAGGAATACATTAAACTAAAATTTCTTCTAAAAGAATGTCCCATACATGTAAATTTATTATTGATTATTCATCAAAAAATAAATGTAATGGAAATAAAAATGTGAATAATAAAAAAAGAAGAAAACAAAATATATGTCTATTATTTAATTAGGATGAAATAAATTTTCCATAAGAAATATATTTATAAAAAACTAAAATAAAACGATTTTGTACTACATATCACTTTGCATGGGTATCCTATTTTTCTTATGTGATTGATCCTCCTATATATTGAACTTAAAAATTTTCAATACATTCTTAATAAAATTATTATTCTATAATCTATTTTAATGTCTTTTTATAGTCATTAAAAACACATTCATTGGATTTTTCATTCTTATGTTGACCAATTATGGATTTTTGGTCAATTTATTGAAAATTACATCAACATATTGTATGCGGTTAAAAGAGATATAACATGGTTCCATAATTTAATTTTTTTAATTATATAATAAGTACAATCTTTTTATTTTATATTGTTTCATAATTATTCATGCATGGTGGTAATAGAAAAATAAATCACATCTATTCATAGAGGTGTTTGTCCACATGTACACACAAATGACGTTATGATTTTACATTGGATAGAATGATAGAAAGGCAGATGATGTATTTTATTTTCAAAACCATAATTATGTCAAAAATATTATATATATTAAATAATTCTGTATTTATAACCATCCAAGTAAAGTAGTTATGGGAAATGAATTACACCACTACGTGAAGATAGTTGGGTGTGAATACACAAGAGCAATGTTTTAACATGAAATAAGATGGAAATGGGTTATAAATTGGATATAAAATTTACATAAATAAATATAAGAATATTAAAAAAAATGATTTTAATATTTTATTATTATTATATTATATTTGGAGGATGTTTATGATGAAATAAAGATGAATATTTTGTTATGTGTAATGTCCCAGATATCTTCATACCATTCCATTATGAAAATCCAGTGTTTGCGATGTTCTTGAGGGACACAATGGCTTGTCTCGAGAGTTTTCCAAAAATCCAATTTTTCCAATGGTGGCACCAAATGGTGGCATCAAATGGTGGTACCTAATGGTGGCACATCGAATGGTGGAACCGAATGGTGGCACATCAAATGGTGGAACCAAACAGTGGATCACTAAACAGTGGATCACTAAATGGTTTGTCACTTAATGGTAACATCGTGTCTCACCCAACAGTTAGTAACTTCTTATAGTTTTCCAAATTTCTATTTTTCCCAACTTTCCCAATTTTTCTAGTTTCACCCCATTTATGTATTATTTGACGTAAAATGATTTTAAAGCCTTGTTTCATCGTTTCTAAAGGCTTTTCAAATGATATTAATTATATCATTAATATCCTAACACTTCAGGGGCTTTGAAATAATCCAACAACAAGGTCTTGGGCATGATCCAACTTTAATGAATTTTGAAAATATTATTCTTTTGATATAGTATATCGATATTCAAAACCAGGATCTTCCTTTCCCAATTTTTCTCAGTTCCCACTTGGTGTGGCTAGAGCCTTCCCTTCTAGTGGAGTCACTTATTGTACCATAGCCATCGATCTATATTTCCTTAGATTTTTTCCTTGTAGTTTTCATGTTACTCACACAACCCTATATTTTTGTCATAAAGAAGAGTTGTTGATCATCTGGTATTCCAAGTAGGGATTTTCCTTCATCTCTCTTTTAATTTTGTATCATGCAGGGTGGGTATAGTAATGTTACTTTTTGAAAACTGCAGAATCCAACTTTTAACAAAGACAAACCCTAAAACAAACTAAATAATGAGATTAGAGTGGATTGATGATGATCACATATTTTATTTTTTATCTTGGTTGATGATGTGATCTGTTGTGGCCTTATGGATTCTGAAAATCAGGACTATTGGTGGAGTTTTCTTGCATATGAGTGATTATTTATAATTATTGTTTTTTACTTGTGAATAATTGTTGTAAATATTAACCTGATGAATCATGTATACTCGGTTAAATTAAATGGATTCCCCAGGATGGAAAACCTTTTGTGACCAGCCATGCTTATCAAAGTGATATTTAAAGAACATTATTGGCCAAATCATAATACACTATGTTAGATCGGTGCAGCTTTGGGTATGGGTCGGTGCATTTGGTGTAACAGGATCTTAGAATGAGATATTAATTAATTGGGTATTGGATGGACTTGTTATGCAGTGGGACTACATATGGGAAGTGTTTGGGGAGCGACACAGCATGTCTGGGATTTCATTATTTCATGTTTCTGGGTGTGTTGGGTGTGGTGTTGGTGTGTGGTGGGACTTCAAGATGGTTATTTTTTGTGTGTTTTTATGAATGGGTGTCAAAATTTAAATAATTTAACATGTTCCACATTCCCTTGTTTAATGTTTTCAGTGTCTATAGTTTCACTTGTTCTCTCGGGATTTGTGTTTTTTTGAGCCTAGAATGGGTGTAATCATGGAATAAGCATAGACATGCTTTTGTTAATCGCAAACTTCTCTATATGATAATAATTGCTGGTTTTGTGTTTATTAGTTTCCTGGGTATGTATGGAGTTAATAAGTGAATGGGATTATAATGTAGAATGAATGTTTGTCAAATGAAAGGGGTGGTTTGATTGTTTGGTTGTGGTTATTGTGTGGATGTGCATGTAAGGGTAGTGGGAAAGGTGGTTTTTTGTGGGATGGTTGTATGTTCAGAATCTTATATGATGGTTTGAGTGATTGATACTTATATGTATAAACTTTTAGTTCCTTATTTTTTCTATATGAATCCCATCCATGTTGATAACTATGTATCGAACACCCCCATTTTTATGTGGGAGGGTTTCTTTCCCAACATCCTGGTGGGAGTAAGGATGGCTGGTTATTGTCTCTTCTCTTCTCCCTCTTCTAGGAATTTATCATCCAAGACCCTTCAGGTTAGATGTAATGGATATATGTTTATTACCAAATTAATGTTATTGGTTGTGTGGGAGGTGGTTTATTTTCTAGGTGTCTTTGGGATTTGAACTATGTGTTTTCAGGTAGGGGGTGGTATGTGTGAGGACCATGTGTCTTTAGGCAGGATGGAAGTGTGGCAATAGAAAATGTGTATGTTGGTTGGATTACAGTGTGGTAGTGGAATAGGTGTCTACGGTCAGGATGTGTGTTGTTGCGGCCTAGGTGTGTGTCGGAAGGTTGGGACTGTGGGGCTTGTGGAAGAGGTAGATTCATCCGGATGTTCTAGTTAACCAATGGTATGTGGTGTGGGGTACCCAAATATGGATGTGAGTATATTATTACCTTACTTGAATTTCATTATTTGGTGATCATACCTTGGTGTGGTTGGGGTGGATAGTTTACCCTGTTAGATACTTTTAGAGTTTCTTCTGTTTTCTCATGGGGGTATAAGTATGCCTCTACCACTTGTTCATGGGTGAATTTGTTTTTTCCAGACTGAGTATACTTGCATGCTCAATCTACACATGTAAATATTTCTTTCAGGATTCTAGGGAAATTATGTGGACTGTGAAGGACCTTACTACCTCAGACATTGGGGATGGTTGTTGTGTCACTACATAGTTTTATTTTGGTATTTACTTTAAAGTTTTTTTTATATTTCTAGAATTCGTACCTTAAACATTCATGTGGGATGGAATTTGGTTTATATATATATATATATTTTTGTATTGGAGTTGTTTTAAGGATAATACATCTTTTCTCTTGATCATGGTTACTGTAAAAAGGGTAATGCCTCCATTTTTTTGTGAGATTTATATGCCTTTAGTGCTGGTCTCCAACCCAAGGCCTGTTGGAGGTGGGACTTGGGGGGGTCATTATCTCTACATCATCTTGAGTAAGAAACATCTCAAAATCTTTCTATCCCTTCCCTCATCTTGAATACTGAGAGATGTTATAGAATGGTATCAAAGGTGATGGTTGAGAGATAGGATGGAGTTTGGAGTTAGGCACAGTGAGGATTGCATGGGTTGGTAGGGAGAAAATTTTAGATGATATTGGTGTGTGGCATAGGCTAGGGATGTCTAGCCAGGACATGTTATTTTAGCCCCCCCCTGTGATCCAATCTAAGGACTTTGAGCTTACCTAATGATAAATTAAGGAATCATTGTTTATAGGTTAGAAAGCCTATGAAAGGTACATTCATCATGATGACTTGTGTTCCTATTTGTTTTCTGAGTTTTTAGGAAATTAAAATAAACAATGATCTAAAATTAATCCTAATATAATTCCACACTACTTGGTTTATGAGTTCCTTGTTTTCCATTCATATATGTGTCACAGATGTTTCCCGCATGTGGTACAAGAAGTGGAGGGTCAGCAGGCTGACCTGGTTGACTGGTAGAGGGATGACCCAAAGGAAGAGGATAATCAGTGGCAGAAGATGATTCATGCCTTCCAGTAGAAGACTCTGGGAATGTATGAGGGAAACATCTTTGACATAGATATGGATAGTTAGCTCGAGGATTTTTTGATCACTTTCATCTTGATCTAGGCTCCAACAGAGTACTCGGTTCCTCTAGTGGTGTGTCGGATGAGAGGAGTAGGATGTCAGTTGTGGATTATTTTCCTCAGGGAGAGAAAGGAGACTAATGTTTCATGGGATGACTCTGAGATGGAGTCGAGGAAAAAAATTCTTCCATGATGAATGACAATAAGTGGAAGGAGCTACTCTCTCTCCATTAGGTGAGTATGTTAGTGAGGGGGTTAGGGATCAAGTTCAAGGTTCTCCTTCTCTTTTCTCTAGATGTCTTTCTAGATGAGGAGTCTCAGACAAGGCACTTAGATGAGGCACTATGTCCGTCTCTTTAGTAAACGGTTACTCCCTTCAATATACTAACACATATAGAGGTTTAGAAGAAGGATGATGTGGTGGAAAGGATGAACTCTTCAGGTGGCACACCATGAGAGGGAAGTCAGCTGAGTTCTTCAATGGGGAAGGCCATCGACAACATGTATCTAGCATTAGGTCCATATAGGTTTCGACAAGCAAGGAACTAACCCCAACTGTTTCAGTTCTAACCATCTAGTCCTTTCCATTTTCCCATGGTCCTGGGGCCGAGGTGTTTTTCTTGAAGAGGCCATGGTCACCCCCAGGGATAGTACCCAACTCGAGCTCAGTATGATGGAGGTGGGAAGGTTCAGTGCACACCTCAGTAGAAATTTCCATCCAAGCCTTTCTAGAAGCAGGGATAAAAGGACCCTACTCCTTCGAGGGAGGAGAGTTACGGAGGAGGTCGACCTCAGGGTTCTCCTCAGGGACCTCGAACATGTCATAGTTGGCGAGTTAGTTGAAAATAGAGGTGTAGAGGAACTGGGCATGTTCAGTTTCATTCCATGAAGGAAGTAGCTCTAGTGGGGCCATATATCGTTCAATGTATGATCTATTTGTTTAGTACTCATGCTTGTTCTCTGTTCTATTTAACAGATTCATACTTGTTCATTTTACACAATCTATCCCATGCCTTGGTAATGGACATAGAGACACTTTTTGTGCCTCTGGTTTTGAGCACACCAGTCGTAGGTCAGAGAGACGTGTTGGATGTTTTCTGGGGATTTAGACAAATGTTGTGGCCGAAAAAGTCTAGTGGGGATCTAATTATTCTAAATATGTAGCTGTAAAATGTCATCATTGGAATCAAATGGTCGTTTTCCATGGATTATATTATCAACTAATTTCTTAAAATAGTTATGTTTTCAGACCTGAAAGGTTAGTGTGTAGCTTTCATTGGCGAGCAGAGCTGTCATGTGGGAATCCGGCGTATGGAGAATCTTCTTTCTTTGTTGGACGAGGTATTAGTATTATCGGTAGATGATGAGATGGTGGGGACTCCCTTGGTCATTGGGAAGTTCTTGTATTTTTTTTACAGAGGAGGTTGTGACACAACCCCCTTGAGGTGACATTGAGTTTGGGATAGAATTACATATCTGTACCTCTCGGAATTCGGTGGCTCCTTATCGGATGACGCCTTATGAGCTATAGGAGTTTCATATAAAAATTGACGATCTAATGAGGAAGGGATTTATCCATCCTAGTGTGTTTCCATGGGGTTCTCCAATCTTGTTTGTGAAGAAGGAATATGGTGGTCTGAGGCTATGAATAGACTATAGGAGGCTAAATCAGGTAATAATCCTGAAACATTACCCTCTCTTGAAGATAGATGATATTTTAATCTAGTTGATGGGAGGGTTTTTTTTTTCCAAAATCGGTCTATGGTATGGATATCACAACATGAGGGTGATGGAGAGTGACATCACAATGACTTCTTTCAAGTACAGGTTTGGGCACTTCGAGTTCGTAGTTATGCCATTAGGTGTTACAAACACATTAGCCACGCTGATTGGGCCCATGAAATCTTTCTTTTTTGAGTTCCTTGACTGGTTCTTCGTCATATTTATCGATTACATTATGATCAACTCAAGGGATGAGGAGGAGCATACTGAGCATCTATGGACTATCCTAGAGAACCTTCAGCACCACCATCTCTACGGAATACTATACAAGTTCATGTTTTTGACACAGGAGGTCCATTTACTTGGGAATGTGGTTTATTAGTTCAGTGTAGTGGTGGAATCGCCTAACATAAAAGATGATTTTTCATGGGAATCACCTAAGAATGTGGCAAGAGTTCATAGTTTTCTCAATCTTTAAGGCTACAATTAAAGATTCACACTTTATTTCTCTCAATGATTTATCTAGAGTAGCAGATCAATTAAAGCCTATGAAAAGAAAATAGAAACCCTATGTGTGGTGTGAGATATGTCAGGAAACTTTTAACTATATTAAGGGGATGTTGGTCAGTTCTCTAGTGCTCAGGTTACCAGAGGAAGGGGTGATGTTCGAGGTCTTATGCGATGCTTCTTGTCAGGGCTTGGGTTGTGTGATGATGTAACAATGGAGAGAGATCTCTTTTGGGTCTAATAATTTACATCCTCATGAACATAACTATTCCACCCATGAAATGGAACTTGAGGTAGCTATGTTTGTGCTGAATTTTTGGAAGCATTTCCACATTAGAGAGTGCATTGTGGTCTTTGTACATCACCTGAGGTTGAGGTATATCTTTTACTAATGATATTTTAACATGAGATAATGAAGGTGGATGAAGTTTCTCTAAGATTATGATTTTGAGATCTATTACACCTCAAGGAATGGAAATTTTGTGGCTGATACTTTGATCATAAAGTTGCAAAATGAGGTAGTTCGGGAATCTGTGGATGTTTGGAGAGTGATAGGGGTGTTGGATTCCTTGAACATAGTTGTGGGAATGGATAGAGGTAGAGGGTGACTTTTTTAATGATAGTACATTATTCTATAAAGTGGCTGGTGGAAGTGTCTCAGTGTGGAGACACTCAAGAAGAGGTGATGCATGATCATGTTGATCAGGGAAATGCTGTGTAGGGATGGCTAGGAGATGGTAAGAATCAGATGTTATTCTGTGGGAAGTTGTTCTTGCTAGTAGAAATATGGGAGTAACTACTTTGTGAGCTTCATAGCTAACCCCTAGCGGTACACACAAGTGTTTTGAAGACTTACCAAGGCTTGAGGGAGTATTTATGATGGACCTGGATGAAGTGGGAAGTGGTGGAGCTTGTGGAAAATCTCTTAGTGTTCCAATAAGTGAAGGATGAGAACCATGTTCCCAATAGTTTTTTGAAGCCCTTAGATGTCCCCTAGTGGAATTGGGATGAAATATCGATTGATTTAGTCACAGGATTACCCTGGGATTAGGGAAGATGTGATTCAATCTGGGTAATAGTAGATCAGTTGATTAAGTCGGCTAACATCATAGCCATTAAGGAGTTGAGCACCGTTGATTGCTTTACACAATGGTATATGGATGTCGTGGTGTAATTTAATGGAGTTCCGAGGTCCATTTTCTCGAATCATGATACAAGATTTGCATCTCAAGATTGGAGGGTATTGTAGTATTCGTTTGGCACTAAGTTACGCAACTACACTAATTTTTACCCTCATATAGATGAAAAAATAGAGAGGACCATCAAGACATTGGAGGCTATGTTGCGGTCATGTGTTTAGGAACTTATTGTGTCCTGGGTGTGACATTTTCCCTTGTTAGAGTTATTTTACAATAATATATATCACTCTTTCATTGGAACGACTATGTTTGAAGATTTATACGGAATACCGTGTCCTTCACCCTTCTGCTGGATGGAATTTGAGGAGGTGGTTGTTCTTGGTCTGGACATGGTGTAGAGTAAAACATTGAGGGTGTAGTTTGCCTTAGAGAGGATGAATGCAACACATGACTGACATAATTCATATGTTGATCACAGGATAAGGAACTTGGAGTATGAGGTTGGGGACCAGGTATTCTTGAAGGTTTCCCCTCCATGTGGGAAGTAGAGGTTTGTTAGAGGGAGTAAGATTTCTCCCAAGTTCATTGGAAGTTTCGAGGTGTTGCGATGAGTCGGTGAGGTGGCATAACAGCTGGTTTTTCCACTGTAGTTGGGGAGGATCCACAATGTCTTTCTTGTCTCCCAGCTTCATCCGTATCTTCATGATGAATCCTATGTTATTGATTGTAGAGATTTTGGTATCAAGGATAATGCAACATTTGTGTAGCATCCAGTTGAGATACTAGATAGTTAAGAGAAGGTGTTGCGTGGTAGACTATTCCCTTAGTTTGTGTGTTGTGGAGGCATGGTGTAAAATAAGAGAGTACTTGGGAGCAAGAGGCTTAGATGCATACCCAATACCTAGAGTTGTATTGTGTTCTGATTGTGTGCCTTTTTTGGATGTGATACATGGCCTTATTTTCTATGATATAAGCTATTTTATATTCTCTAATGTGCGAAGGGTCCCGAAATATGGGAAGGGGAGGACCTAATCCCTAATCGAGAAACATTAATGTGGACTCAATTAAAACCATGTGGTCGAGTCAGTGCCACCTAAAGTGGATAATATCATGGCATAGAGAAAGTAATTCCCTAATACATGCATTTGGGCAGTGTGACTTTTGGTGTTGTGAGGTTTTTTTGGGCCATTAGATGTTAGGGAGGTTTTCTTGGATGTTGAGGTTTTGACTCCATCTTTCGAACAACCTAAGGTGGTTTATCCTTAAGACTTATCTTAAGGGTTGGTTGTTAAGACCCATTTTTCTTTTGGTTTACTTTTAAATTATTCGAGAAGGGAATAGTTTGAGAGGAGTCTGATGTAATGACCTGTTTTTATCCAGAACATTACTTTGTGAAAGTATGGTGTTTGTAATGTTCTTGGGGTACACAGCGGATTGTTTCAAGAGTTTCCAAAAAATAACATTTTTCCAACAGTGGTACGTTGAATGGTGGAACCCAATGGTGGCATAATGAATAGTGGCACACCAAACGGTGGCACAACGAACAGTGGCACACCGAATGGTGGCACACCGAACGGTGGAACACCGAATGGTGGAACCAAATGGTGGAACCAAATGGTGGAACACCAAATGGTGCCACCGAACGGTGGCACTAAATAGTAGAACAAAATAGTGGAACCAAATAGTGGCTCACCGAATGGTGATATCGTGACTCACCCAATAGTGATTCACTTCCCACAGTTTTCCAAATTTCCAATTTTTCCTAGTTTCTCCCAGTTTTTCCTGTTTCTCCCTTCTTACGTCTTATTTGAGGATAATTGAATTTAAATTCTTGTTTGGCAATTTATAATGGAATTTCAAATGATATTAATTATATCTTTAAATTCCTAACTATATGAGGGCTCTTAAGTAATCCAAGTGCATGGTATTCTCCACGATATAACTTTAATGAATTTTGAAACTATTATTCCTTTGATATAGCATCTGACACTTCAAAGCCAAGATCTTCCCATCCCCGTGTGTTTCCATTCACTCTTGGTGCGACTAGAGCCTTTCCATCCCATGGAGTCTCCTATTGTGTCGTAGACATCGATCAATCTTCCCATAGATTTTATCCTTGGAGTTATTTACTTCTCACACAACCCTATATCTTTTGAAGAAAGGAAGAGTTCTTGATTTTCTGGTATTCCATGTAGTTATTTTCTGTCTTATGTCCTTTAATTGTGTATCATGCGGGGTTTCCATAGAAATGTTATTTTGTGAAAAAAAACAAATAAAACTTTTAACAATGTTAAATTCTATTACGAACTCCATATTGGGCTAGAAGTTGATTTATATTGATCGCCTATTTTATATGTTATCTTTGTTGATAATGTGATATCTTGTAGTTGTATGGATTCTAAAAATCATGACCATTTGTGGGGATTTCTTGCATAAGGGTGATTCCTTATAACTATTTTTTTCGATGTAATTTACTTCTATAAAAATAAATCCAATTAATCATGTATACTCGGTTAAATGAAATGGATTCCCTAGGATCAAAACCCTTATGTTGTCACCCCTTTCTTATCAAAGTAAAATTTAAAGAACAGTGATGGATATATCTGAATAAACCCAATTTGATTGGTGTGTATGTGTGTATGGGGTGGTGAATATGGTTTAATGGAATATCAAGTTGATAGATTGATTGATTTTGGAATGGATGGAGTTGGTATGTAGTGGGACTGCATCTGGGTAGTGTTTGGGTAGTGGGGCTGCAGGACTAGGCTATCATGATTTCGTGTTTATGGGTGTGTTTGGTGTGCTTTTGGTGTTTGGTGGGACTGAAAATGGGTTGTTTTCTATTGTTTTTTATGAATGTGTTTTAAAATATAAAACCATTTCCTTGGTATATATTCCCTTGTTTAAGGTTGGTGGTTCTTGAAGTTTCACCTGTGCTCTCGGAATCAGTGATTTTATGTGCCACGAATGGGTGTAATCATGGAATAAGCATGAAAATGATTTACATAATTAGGATCTTCACCTTTTGAGAATAGTTTCTGGTGTTTTGGTTCTTATTTGACCATGTAGGGATGTAGTAAATAAATGAATGGGATTATAATGACTAATGAAAATTGTTTAAATGAAAAGGGTGGGTTGATATTTTTGTTGTGGATGTTGTGTGGTTGTGCATGTAGGGGTAGTAGAAAAGGTGGTTTGGTGTAGGCTGGTTGTATGTTTGGAATCCAATAATATTGTTTGAGAGTTTTTTACCTATATGTATAAACATTTAGTACCATATTTTTTCTATACGAACCCCACCCGTGATGAGCACTATGTGCTGAACACCCTCATTGTTCTGGGGAGGGTGACTTTCCAAACATCTCGGTTGGAGGATCGATGGATGGTTATTGGATATTCTCTAATCCCTCTTATGGAAATTTATCACACAAGACCCTTTGGGAAGGCTATAATAGTTTGATATTTATTTCCAGATTTATGGTATTGGTTTTGTGAGAGGAGGCTTTTTTTTATGGTGTCTTCGGGATGTGGCCTAGGTGTTTTGAGGCAGGGGTGGTATTTGTGAGGCCCAAGTACCCGAGGGTAGGATTTCAGTGTGGTAGTAAACAATGTTTATATGGGTAGTATGGAAGTGTGGTTGTGGCCCAGGTATCTATGGATAGGATGTGTGTGGTTGTGGCCTAGGTGTGTGCAAGAAGGTTGTGACCGTGAGGCTTTTGGAATAGGTAGATGCATCAGGATGTTCTAGTTAACCAGTGGGAAGAGGTGTGAGGTACCCAAATATCGATGTGCATATATTATTACATTAATTGGCTTGATTTATTTGGCGAGCATTCCTTTTTTATTTTTGGGTGGATAGTACACCTTGTTAGGTGTTTTTGGAGTTTCTTCTATTTTCTCTAGTGGGAATTAGTATTCCTCCGCCACTTGTGCATGGGTGACTTTGGTTTTTTCCTACGGAGTATAATTTTATGCTCACCCTATGTATATGAAACTGTTTTTTAGTTTCTAGGGAAATTACATGGACCATGCTGGACCTTACTAGCTCAGACATTGGGGATGATCATCGTGTCGCTGCTTAGTTTTATTTTGGTACTTACTTTGTAGTTTTTTTAAATTTTTCTAGCTTTTGTACTTTAAACATTCTTGTTGGAAGTATTTTTTTCCATATATATATATATGGTTTTACTGAATTTTTTTGAGTTTTATATATCTTATCTTCCGATCATTGTTACTATAAAAGTGTAACACCTCCCATTTTTTGTGATATATTTGTACCCTTAGTACCGGTTGCCACCCCCGGGCCTATTGGAGGTAGGGCTCGGGGGTCAATATAACTCCTTTATCTTGAGGATGGAAAGTATCAATATATTTATATCCCTTCCCTCATCATAAAGACGGTGGGTTGTGATAGTAAGAACATATATATTTTATCTTGGTATCCACCTTTTCCTTACACCTTTAGACATCTTTAAGTTGTGTCTTAGTGAGACCAATAAATCTATAATGTGGAGAAGGATGTTAGAAATGTATTTTTTTAGTAATTGTCTGATCTAGGTAAATCATGTATTGTGGATAATATAATATATTGGGTTCCCTTTTTTAAGTGAGGTTGGTGGAAATCTTTTAAACACTTAAAACATTATTATATAATACATGTATTTCACATGAAATGTGAATAAAAATTATCATATAATTTAATAGGATAGATTTAAGGAATAAATAAAATAAATCAATTACTTTTAAGAAATTTTTTATGTTATATTGAATCCTTATCCCTTTATTGTAACTCTTTTAACTCATTTTTACTTTCATGGGTGTGATAAATATTTACCATGGTTACTATTCATTATAAAAAAATTAAGCTCACCTTATTACATAATAATAATTTTTATGATTAAAAAAATGTAATCTATTTCAAAATGTTTAATTCCCATAAGTGGTATTTTTTTTGTTCTTAAAACGCAACGAAAATTGTTTTTAGGAAAATTCATGTTTCGACCATAAAAATGATTTTTAAAAAAAATAATGCATATCATTGATTCTAATGGAATTAATTGTATTTTTTAAATAATTTCAGAATAATTTTTCATTCAATCAAAACTAAAATTTAAATTAACCTTGTAAATATATCATTGAGAAATAAAAACTAAAAAATGTTTCCATTTTAATAAAAACAATACATAGATTTTCAAAATTTAATGTGTGTATTTCAATGACAGAAGTTATATTTTTATATGAATTATATTACTTATTTAATATATTTTTGGGGAAGAAATGTTTTTTCATAATAATTAAACTTACTATTATATAATAAAAAATTTATAAAATTGACTATTTTCATAAAATTATTATTTTACACTATTCATAAAAAAATACACTATTTATATAATGTCTAAAAAACTCAAGTTAACATAATTTTTCAAATTTTGAATTCTAAAATGAAAATAATTTAATCAAATTAGATTTTAATAATTTGGGAATTAAGGTTTTAATCATAGTATTTAATAAATCTATGAGCATTATACAATTCTATATTTAGAAATAAAATATTACTTACTATAATTTAATCTCATGGGTTACATTCTTACCTCATTAAAAAATCTCATTCTTGATATTTCCAGAATGTCTCTTCATGAATAAATGTTCATATATCTTCTTTATAATTTCTTTAGGTTCATATATCACATATTTTTTTCTATTGTTTCTTCAAAGTACCTTCAGTAGTAATTTCTTCTATTTAAGAAATATTTATTCACTAGTTTCATTAATCTAGATAGTCTCCTCAGAGTAAAAAAAAATCAGGTTCCAATTCTATTTCTTCAATGGTGATCACATGAATGGGATCTGGAATGTACTTTCTCAATAAAGAGATAAATATCACATCTGGTAAATTACAGAGGCTATGATTCATTTCTAATTGGTAAAACTAATCTTCAATTCACTCTAAAATTTTAAAAGGCCCAATGTGAGAATTTCATAGTTTACCTTTCTTTACAAACTGTATAACACTATTCCATATAGATACCTTCAAGAAAAAATGATCTCCAACTTTAAATTATAAATCCCTCATTTGGTTATTGGAAAATAACTTTTTATTACATTGAGCTACCTAAAAATGACTCTGAACATTCTTTACTTTCACTATTATCACCCAAATATGTTTATGGCCTAAAGGATTCCTTTTACAGAATTCATCTAAAATGTTAATGTATGAAATATTTTCTCATAAAATTCTTTATATGGTTCCATTTGAATTATTTAATGGAAACTATTATTATAATAATTTTAAAAAATATTTTAATACTGATCCCACATACCTTGAATGTAAAGTGATTATCATCTCATCATATATTTTCAATTTTGAATAGTCCTTACAAAAAACCTATCTTTTTGAGGATGATAGGTAGTTATCAAATGTAGCTTGTTGTGGAAATCCTTATAAAGAATCTGTAATAATTTTAATGTAAATAATGGATAATAAAAAAATAAAACCAAAATAGGTACACCATGAAGTCTCATAAGAACATTAATATAAGTTATAATAGATTCTAAAGATTTATATCCTTTCTTATAGTGAAAAATGTGAAAACTAGTTAAGGCGATAAATAATAATTCATTTGGAATCACTCATTCTATAGTGACCATGACCCCAATATTGAGAGGATGACCTATACTTTATTACATTGGTATAATATTCAAGTAATCGGAACCCAAAGGACAATATTGTTTAGTAGTCTTTGTAAACTAGATACATACTTGAAATTCTTATTACATATTAAAATAGAAAATATACAACGAATTTAATTGAGAATGAAATTATTCCCCTTAATGTATCCTTACATATCAATAATAAAATGAATCATGGTATAATGGGGAAAATAAATCATAAAAAGGAGTAAGATCAGATGCTCAGTAACGGTAAGCATACAATAGGAACAATGAATAAACAATGTATAATCAATAGGGAAGGGTAAATAACTAAAACACATTCCATTTAATCAATAAAATGATATTTTTGTGGAAGAAATAAAATATGGTCCATGGATATTCTAACTAATCAAATAATCCCAAGGAATATCAATAATTTAATTCATAATGATGGAATTCACAATATTGGTTATCTAAAACATACCATCAAGGATTTTTCCATGAAATCTAATATCATCAAGGATTATTAAAATACACATAATACCATTGTGTGTTATTTAAAAATATCTATATAAATTTTTAAGTCTTTTTCCAACACTATATTTAGTTTTCTTTATGAGACCTACCAAGGAATCGAGTTTCTATAAGGGCCCCAACCGTCAAATAAAAAGTAAAATTCATTATTAAGATGAAAGGGGTAAAAAAAATCAATAAAAATATTCAAATTTAAACAATTATAAAAAATTTAATTAATTTCTCCAATCAAGAAATATAATCATAAACCATCTAAATTAAAATTAATTGTATCAGTATAATACATCCACTGTAAAACTAATAATAAACTATCTAGATAAATAAAAATGATGGTATCACTGACATATATATCTATCAAAGAATAAGTAATATCCTAGAATGTATTCATATATTTAAATTATTATTAAATATCACAAATAAAATTTCTTTATGAATATAAATTTTCTTTGAGAATAATTTTTTTTAAACTCGAATATTCTCAAAATACTATCAAAATCATTTGCATTGAAAATTACTTTCCAAAACCAAAAATTTCAATAATATTAGGAAAAAAATTTCTCCAAAAAATTTATGTAAAGTTTAAAATCAAGATTAAATGAAAATATGTTCTTGATAGTGTGAAATTATGTACATGTTTTATAAGTTAAAAATATTTTACTTTTTTCACATAAAACTTTTAGAAAACCGACTTTTTTAGAAAAATACAAGAAGATTCATTTCAATCCATTTTTTTTAAAAAATAAAAAATCTAGAAATGTTCACTTAATAAATCATTTTAATTATTTTAAAATATCTTATAATTGTTTTAAAAATGTAGTTTTGGAATAAAAATTATTTTTGACCAAAGAGAAAAATAATGTCACATTTTCTTAAAAACATTTTCTGAATCATTTTAAGTTCCAAAGAGAAGGAAAATGTATTATTAATTTAAAAACATCATGAATAAATAATGGAGAATAAAATTGATATATTTTAAGATATAATTTCCAAATTATTACTCTACGAGATATGTAAACAACAACAATCTTGAATTCTGATGAAATTGTGAAATAAACACCTACCATATTGGTAAATTTTGAATCATAACACCATGAAATAAATAAAATTAAATGAGATTATAAATATAATTAATATAAATTAATTCATGAAATAACATTAAAAAGTGAATTATATAAACTAAACAAATGAAATAATTGGTGAATATGGCGTATGTCTTACAGAAGTAAAAGTTATATTAGAAAACCTTACCTTGAGTCCACCTCATCTTGTACGTTCATTTTATTCATTAATAATAAAATAAAATCAATTATTTAATTTTTTAATAACATTTTTTCATATTTATTATTCCTATTATTTACTTATTACCATGTTATATATGATTGCTTAATCCATTATTCTTTTGTTGGATTCTTTGATGATATTTTTATTATGTGTTAATAATTATTTTTTAGGTTGAGTGTGGTCAACGATGTAATTATTTCAACATATAAATAATAAAAATAATCAAATATTAATCATATTTATATGTAAAATATATTTTCAAAACCAATCATTAAATATGGTTATGTAAAATGATCAAATTTATGATCATGGAGACTGTTGGTCATAAATACGTACGAGTAATGTTTCCATTTTGCAATGATCAATAAAGAATAAAGTTATGTAATATTTTATATTTATATATTTATAATTAGATCATATATAACCTATTAATTATTTAATTTTATTTATATATTTTACTAGTTATGTGGTGATGAAAAAATATTCATAGCGCTTTGTGAAGGTGGTTGTCAACACATACATGAACAAAATTATCATTCTTCAATGTTGGAAATAAAATAATATATTATCTTTTTATAAATTAGAAGTATTCCACAAATATAAAATTTATGTAATTTATATAACATATATTAATTAAAAATATCCATATTTCCCTCTATATAGTTCAATTAAAAAAACAAATCATATCGCCTCACGAGGTAGTAGTCCGTCGTACACATGCGCGATGTTATCATATCCACTATGGAATGGAAAGTAAGAAATTTATATATGATATAATAAATACAATGGTATAATAATATTATAAATATAATATTAATAATTTATATTCTTCATTAACTAAAATGTGAGAGGTTGTAATGGAGAAATGAATTGCATTGGTTCACAAGGCGGTATTCCTCCGTACACACGATTGATGATTTCATGACCCATTTGATAAGAGTGTATATGGTTTTAGGTAATAACTTTATTTAAAAAATTATTAGTATATTTAAGATAATTTTGTGACTATGTAATCATGTTTATATAATAATTCAAATAAGGATAAGGAATACAAAAAATAAAAATTCTCATTTAATAACGTTATATATTTTTTTGGGTAACATAGTTAGATATATATAATATCCTTCCAAGGTCATATTTCATACCACAAAAAGATTATAGTATCAAATTATGTATGTTTAAGTTTAATTATATTAGGTATTTTCTAAAACAAAATGATGTGAAGTTATAAATAATAGGTGATAGTGGTGGTCTTTTATAAGTGAGGTGAGTGGAACACTTATAATTTTTAGAAATAAAAATGTTTAACAACTTTTTTCACATAAAACAAGAGTAAAAAATGAATTATTTTTTATATTAATACATGATAAGTTCTAAATATGTCCAAAAAATAGATTTTATTGATGTTTTTAGGTCAATTTAACTCTTATATTTTTTGTTTAACCCTTGGTAAATCCATTTTTTCTTAGATATGGTAATTAATTTGTACCATTTTAAGAATTCATTTTCGTAAAAAAATTATTTGAACATATTTGATAAAAAATTATTCTAATTTATGAAATAATATAATTTTTTCCAAATTATGTTCTCCTATGTGAAAAAAATTTAATTTAAAATTATTGTTGCAAAGGTGACAAGAAAGTGAGGTTTCAATGAGAAAATATTCCAATGTTAAAAAATATTATATAACAATTCACTATGAAAATGAGTAAAATAATTTCATTTGGGTTAATAGATATATAATTGATCTTATTATAATTTAGAAATTATTCAAAATAGAATTTAACTTTGTAAATAATTAAGACAAAAATGTAATTCTCAATAAATATTCAGTATTTTATCTATTCATTAAAAAAAGAAATATTTCAGAAAAATATGAAAACTATCCCCAAGATAATTATGATATTATGATTTCATGAAATTAATTTTATGTTTTCAAATAAATTTTATAAACTTGGTATAAATTAAATTTAAATTATCTACACAAACTGTGAAAAAACTATATTATAAAAAATACATTTTTTTAGAAACTATTTAGTTTTATTTTAAATAATTATTATTTTATTTATTATTAATAGTTATTGATAATTTTCATACTTTAGTTATTACTACACATATCAACCAACATAATAGATAGGTTATAGCTATATACTATGTTATAGTTCATTTCAACTCTGGGATGCGTGTTCCTTAAGCTATTGAAGTGATTAAATTAATTTAAAAATAAATATTTCATAAATTCTTAGGTATTATATTTTCATATAACATTAGGTTTTCATGTGATAAATTCTATTGCAAATAATTTTCTTTTTTTTAAATCTTGAGGTATTGCATTCTCCTCACCTAAATTAAATTGTGTCCTCACAATTTAAACATGGGCTCAATAATCAATGGTTTAAAATTTTTAAATACTATTGTTTACAAAAAAAAATCATAAAATGGTTAATAAATAATAATCTTAACAATATAGAAAATAAATTTTGAATCTTATCTACAAAAACACATAATTTTGTTTACAAGTAGGATAACATACTTGGGAAATGAAAGAATAGACATGGAAAAACGAAGAAATAATTATAGAGAGTGATATAGGTCATTTATGATGATAAACTGAATGGTCAATGTAATTTTATATACATAAAAATAAAAAAATTGAAATTATTGAAAAGGATATTTAATTAATTATATATGAAATTAATGATATATATTTTTAAGATCATTTCTAAAAGTATGAGGAATTATTTTACTCTCAATGATTATAAATAAAGATACATAGTTGATATGTTTTTATTTCATAATCCCAATTTCATCCTTTGGTTTTTATTTTCTCAATTTACAATTAATCACATACTCTAAGAAATATATATTGAAAAATTATTTTTTTATACATGAAGAACTAAAACTCAATTTTAATTCATCAAAATATCCATAATTGAATGATAAGTAATTCCTTTGATATCTATTTATTAGTTTGATAAAATGGTTAAAATAGGTTATCCAATATGAATGATACTCTATATTGTGAATTAATAAATTAATCTCTAAATCCTTATCCAATGAGAAAAATAAACCATTTAATAAATTGTTAAACTTTCAGGCTTACCAAATGATTTATATCCTTAACCTTATAAATAAGGTCACTTAATTTACAAAATTATCTTACCATTAATTAGTTCCAAGGTAGTTAGTACTATTCATTTTACTTTATCCATATCATTCATCTATTTATCTCAACATCATGATCTCATATTTTGGAACATATTAAGGTTACATTTCACTCAATCATGTTTTTTACAGGAAGAACAATGTGACACCAATTCATTTCTCTTGGTCATCGATATTGTTCAACATAAACCTTAAAGTACTTAATGAAAGAAATAAAACATCATAATCCTTATATGTTTTGATAATTTTATTAATAAAATACTTTTACAAAATATTTATAGGTTCTAAATACACATCCGTTATATTCATTCCACTTTATCTATAGTAATAGTGTATTCTTGACTGTGACCCCTTAACTAATTCTATGGTATTTTACATTAACACTTGGGGAATTTATTTATTTATTTTCCAATATACTTATAGTAGAATAATTTTAAATTAGAATATTCTTTCATTCCATTTAAATGAAAAGCATGGTATACTTTTTCTATACACATAAAGAAAAATCCTTTTCTATTTAAGAATGTACTAAGGTTTTTTTTATATAAGTAAAACATGATGGGAAATCCTTATTTAAATTTTTCCATTGATCCATTTTTTATCTTCAACCATATTATTCTATTTATTCCCTACAAAAAATTCAGGCAACGGAGGATAAAATAAAAAAGAACCCCAATAATTAATATATTGTGAAGTAAAACTACAATACATTATTAAATTTTAAATAATAATACCCATGAAAGTAATTAAATTAATTTAAACCATGAATAACATGAAGATAAAATAATTCATGATATAAAATAAAACAATTTAGTATATATACTGGTGAAAATAAATAAGTGGTGAATATGGAACTTGTCTCACAGAAGTATAAGTGGGATGAGAAACCATTAACATGAGTTTGAGTCATCATGTACATTAACGATCCTTATAAATAATATAATTATGTTCATTATTTTACTATCATAATAACATTTATAATGTTTTTATTACTTTTATTTTACTAATTACAATGTTTTATTTTGTTACTTAATCCATTATTTCGTTGTCATATGTTTTGATGATATCTGTCTTATGTGTTAAAAATTACTTTGGTAAGTTGAATATAGTCAATGAGGTTATTATTTAAACTTATCCAAAATAATAATTTGGAAATAATTATCATATTTATAAAAAAATTATATATTTAAAACCAATCATTAATGATGGTTACGTAAAATTAACTACGTTACAATCATAGAGATGGTTGGCCGTATGTATGGATGAGTTATGTTTCCATTTTTCAATGATAATTATGCAATGAATTTATGTCATTTATTATATTTAATAAATGATAATAATATATTATATACAATAATAATTATTCAAAAATACTTCTACATCATCCATGTTGTTTGGTTATGAAGTTATATTCACATGACTTCGTGAAGGCCCACACATACACAAAACACATATAATTTTTCATTGTTAGAATGAAAATGATATATCAAATATTATAAATGATAAATATGTAAATAATATCCAAATTATTTCATTTTTATCACATATATTGATTAAAATAATTGTTATTACCTTTCTTGGAAAGTGTTATGAAAAAACGAATCACATCACTTCGTGAGGCGGTAGTCCACCGTACACATGAGTGACATTATCAAATCCCCTATGGAATGTGAAGTAAAAAAATTTATATACTATATAATGAATCCATAGGAATTATTATATTATTAATATCATATATATAATGTATATATATCATCATACCCAACTGTGTGAGTTGGTAATGAAAAAATTATTGACATCGGTTCACGAGGTGATAGTCCTCCTTACACATGAATGATGATTTCATAACCCGTTTGATTAAAGTGGATATGGTTTTAGGTAATTAAATAACTATAAAAAATCACAGTGTATTGAATATATTGATTTTTTTTATTTCATCATGGTTTAATAAGAATTAAATTAGTTGATAAAATAAATAAAATAAAAATTCTCATTGAAGAACATTACATATTCTTTAAGTAAACTCATTAGGATTGCACAAAAACCTTACATGGTTGTATTTATACACAGAATAAGGATTATAGAATAAAGGTAGGGATGAAATAAATTTATAAGTATTGGGTTGAGATGAGAAAATATTTTGTGAAGGTGTGAAGAGGAGTGGAGAGTGGGTGGCCTTTTATAAGTGATGTTAGTAGCACACAAGTATTTTTTATAGAAAATAATATAGCCACATTTTTAACACGTCATAAGGGTATGAAATGAATAATTATACATTATAGGGTCAAATTGATTCCATAATATTTATTTTGGAAAATTATTTCTAGAAATTTAACCCTTATCTTTTTATTTTTACCACTGGGTAATTCATGTATTCCTTAACCATGGTAATTAATTTTTAATATTTTCCCTATTCATTTTATCCAAAACTTAAGTTGAAAAAATTATAAAATATAAATAATTGTGATTCCAAATATGTAATGACACAAACTATCCTGGGTACACTAGTAACCCAATAATCAAGCTATCTCCGACATAGCCTGATGGGCGTTCTTAATCCCCATGGGTCATCGACTAGCACCTAGAATCATAAAATATGAAAGTGGAAATTATTTTTCCCACTAAAAATGTAGAATTAAAAGAAAAAAGATAGTATTAATATCAAATGAAACTCTAGTGGGAGTAATGTACCAAAAGTCGAAAAGAAATAAACAAGCACAATGTACTAAAACTAAAGTACCAAATTAGAAAAAAACAACCCATGTTCCAAAGTAAACAACTAATCATGTCCAAGATTCAACAACTAGATACACCTCTAAGAGATTCCTTTCCCTTACTAAAACCTAGAAGGAGATAATATACAACACCTGAAGGAACAAGTAGGGTGTGATTCAAATCCCAGTATGATAACACCCATGTGTTCTATGAAAAGGTAGCAATATCAAATTAACTAATAATATGATTTCATGTTTCAAATAAATAGAAATTTAATTTCAAAAAAATATTTAGAAAAATCATGATTAACAATTAAAATGATGGAAATATATTTCAAAATATGTAATTTCCCTTAAATCAAGGATTCTTTACATAAATGGAACTTTTCAAAAAAATAGATTAAATGAAAAAATTCATATAAAATAGTTTAAATAAATTCTAATGGAAAGTAAAGTAGTTACAACTATAGAATATATTCATTTGAAATACAAAGAAGATATCAAATTGGTTATATTCCAAATAGGTAAGATAGTTCCCTGATATATGGATCCAAACATGTGAAACCAAAATTATTTACATATGCCCTTATGGGCCTAAGGAAAAGGGGAGTCATAAAAATCACCTAAGTAAAGATGATGTGATGATATGATGTTTTAGAACACTTTAAGTCATAAAGTGAAACTCAAAATAACTCACTAACTACCTAAGTCCTGGATGTGTTCAAGTATAAATAAATGGTGTGAAATTTATTTCATGTATTCTCAAAATATAATTAAATCCCATTTTTCATTTCAAATATTTCAATTTTCTCTTTAAAAACTATAATAGGATTTTTATTAAAAAAAACCAATTTTTCACCAAGATGACACTCTAAGGTTTCCTTCAAAACATTTTTAATCCACTTTTCATAAATAAGGATTTAAGACAAGTTCATACAATTTCACAATATATTTCCCAATTAAATTGAACAATTTAATTTTCATATAATAACATCATTTTCATCACAAAACCCTATTTTACTAGAATAATTTTTCATAATTTTACATAAAAACAATTCCATAGATAAAAAAAATTGATTCAATTTCCATCAAAACCAAAATTTTAATTAAACAATTATAGTCTCACCAATTTCCAATCCCATGGAAGAAACCTATTTTACTCAAAAACCCAAATTCACAGGAATTGTGATTTTACAACAACCAAATAAAAGTCATATAATAAAAATACAAAAGATTTAATTTTAAATTCAATCAATTGAAATTTATACAAAGAAATTAGGGTTAATATAAATTGGGAATCATAGCAGAACATCCCACCTTTGGGTCAATGAATTTACGATCACCAAACCCTTACTAGGATTCGTCAAAAGAGAATGATGATTAAGGAATCTGGGAAACTAAGATCAAACCTATGTTTATTAACCCAATGAAAAGTATATTAGATAAATCATAGAGAATAAGGATCTATATAACCCTAGAGAGAAGAATATATATTGAGGGAGATCTAGATTTTTATGAGGACACTGACCATGAGGTGATCGAAGGGCATTCCTATGGATTATAATTGATTCCAGGAGGGGTCCAAGGGGCTAATAATACTCATTGGAATATCTATGGTTTTTATAAAATGATTTGGGTTGAAAGAGGTCTGTTGGGGACCTATAATAGGAAATTATAATTTTTTTTTAAAAATTTAGATCTATTAAAATCCCATTCGCATTGTTTCCTGGGAAGACCTGCATGGTTAAACAAATCTCTACGGCCTGGAAATGAAACCATTTAAAATGAACTTCATGGATTATACTAATATAGAACATATCTTGAATAACCATGTTCTCATTGTGAAAAATCTCACCACCTTGGTATTTCATGGTTTTCTCTGATAGGGCATAAGATTTGAGAAGACTTTGTACCAACCGTGCTTGGGATTAGATTTATCAAAACTCTTATATTAAAAACTCGAAAAAAATATAAAAGAAACCCAAAAAAATGTTTCTAAAAATGATAGTTTAGGAGTACCTTAAAATATTAATGGGATGTTACAACCTCACCCCCATAGAAACTTTCTATCCCCCGAAATAATACGACGAAGATTCCATGTCAAAAAGATGAGGCCATTAATCTCTCATATGTGCCTCCCTCTCCAATGTCTTATGATAATCAGAACTATGCTACCATTTCACATGAACTGATGGTATCATCCTCCCATGATTTACCTTATCCATAGAATAAACTACCTTTAATGGCCATTCAGTCACAGATAAATCAGGTTCAACGTCAAGATCTCCCTAACTCAGACCATGAGATAGATCAGAAAGATACTTTTTGAGGTGAGATAGATGAAAAACATTATGTATCGATGTCAGATATGATGGTAGTTCAAAATGGTACAAAAAATTCCCCTCCTTCTCAACAACCTCAAAAGGTCCCAAAAATGAGGTGAAATCTTCCCTTTCGTCTCATGTCATTGATGAACAACTGGGGTAAATACTTTAAGAACACCTAGTCCCTAAATGAGAACTAAAAATGACTATGATGATGATCAGAATAAGAATTATATAAGATCTATTCCATAAAAATTCTATGAAAAATAAAAGGAATATTTTTTTTCATATCCTGAACCAAACTTGGTCCAACCAAGGATCTTTCACCAGTATCCAACCAACAAAATGGTGATTTCCAAGGCCGACCATATAAGGCCTCGAAAGGAGAGGTTTTGATCGTGGAATGGTAACTATTGTTATAATAAAACTAAAACAACCCCAAATGGTCATACCAAACTCCACCAATGTCAAGAACAAAAGTGCGAAGTATATCCTCAAGAATCTATGTAGCTCTTTCTATTTGGAAATCAGATTATGGATGGTGTGCTATACACAAATGGATATTAGATCCTAGTGGCTCCTAAATGACTCTCTAAAAATTAAATGTGAGTCAAGGATCCCTATCAGAGACTATATCCAAAGGAAGACCATGAAAATGAACTATCTCTTCCACATCTATGTATCCCAACTCTTAAACTTTGGCGATATCATGAATGGCTATAAATTGAGATGATTTTTACATCCAATCGATCACAACCAATATCACATTCTTGTTTTTATGGGTATCTGGGAACCCAACCACAAATCCATAGAGATCTCACCCAAATTCCAAGTATGGAACAAAAGTGGATAATTCAAACCCAAAGGTTTATGGTTCTTGACCTTAACCTTAGTACATGTATAGTAATGAGAGACAATCTCAGCAGTGCCCCATCTCATACCTAGCCACCATAAATTCTACTGCATATCTTAGAACAACTTCATGGTTCCTAAGTGTAGTTCCGAAGATAAATTATGACAATTACCCATCACATCATTCATTGATTCTAATATAACAACAATGTGATTAATGTATCAAATAATACCCTCTTTGGAGAACAACCATTAGAAACTTGTCTCCCCACCATTAAGTGAGTCTCTAATTATATGATATTCATTACCACATTCTTGTTCACGAAGAATCATATCAAGAAGAGAGGATTTAAAATGAATAATGGCTAAAGAAACTATATCCCCTTTATCCTGAACTCCAATATGAATTTTTCGAAAGAGATCCATAAAATTCCACTCTTCTAAATATTATTTCACTACCTATGTCAGAAGTGTCCTACTCTAAGAATCTGCAATGACATTCTCTTTTCTTTAGGGAATATGTAATTTCAAATTCAAATGACTACATATATTTCACCCAACGACTTGGTTAGAGATTCAATTTTCTTTTGAGATAAGATATAACATAGCCTTTGTGGTTTGAAAACAAACTAAACATTTCATCATAAAGGTAATACTTCCATCTATTAATTGCGTATATCATAGATGATATGCCAAGGTCATGGGTTCGATAATTATTCTCTAGTGTCATAAGTTGGAGAGATAACTAGGAAAAAAATGACTACCTTTCTTAAGTAATTGGATGAAAACTGAACCTGATGCATCATAGAAGACCAGATAGCCCTGCTTGGTCTAAGGAAGATTCAACACAGCTTAACTAGTCAAGATACATTTCATCTCAACAAAACAACACTAACATTTTTATTCAAAGAGAACATTACTTCCTTCTGAGTGAAAGCTATCATCAATGACTCCACCTTTGATATGTCTTTCAAAAATTATAGATATTATCTGACTAAACACAAGATGATTCAAATATCTATGGTATTATATGGTTGTTCCCATGTCATAATAGCCTTCAACTTATTTTGGTCAACTGAAATATCATGTTCCAACACCACCTGTCCCAGGAATTTCACTATATAAACTAGATATATCACTTCAAATTTTTATCATAAGATCATCCAACTATGACATTAATTCATCCATTTCATCTAGTTTCATGTAGTAATATACAATTGAAACTGTTTGAGTACTAGTCCTCAAGTCAATGGAAAACCCAATCTACCTTACCAGTGGAGAACATGAGAGGTCGAAAGGTTAAATGATGGGAAACTTGAAAAATCCCAGAGGGAGATAACCAAACATTAATTCCATATCTAGATCAACAAAAAAACATATATCACTTTCATCGACACCGAATAAGAAGGTTCTGCTCTTCTCGAACTTATGTCACATTCTCCATGGAAGATACAAGACACACCATTTGGTGTAGTGGAGGAGACCCATTGGTGATGATAATAATTCTGGGATTTATTGGCAGTGACCAATTCATCTCAAAAATTATATCGAGAGATTTGATATCGGGAAATAGAAAAGTATAGGAAGGCTCAAAATTTGATAGAGAGAAAGTCCCTACACTCCCTTTATACCAATGGGTGTAGTAATATCTATTGTACAAGATAAAGTATACGTAAGAAGGTTTATAAAATTAATAATACAGAATGAAATAAATGAATGAGATTCCCTGATATCAAATAAATAAGTCTCTAGTGATAGAAGCTATAGTAATGGTACCTCTCATGGTCACTAGACCCTTATCTACTTCTTATGTAGACTCTTCCTTTGCATGAAGAAGCTTCATTCTAGATTCCTATAGATGTGAACTTGTTGAAAATGAAACATTTTATTTAAAAATATTTATAGGATGAGATAATTATCTTATAACACTATGTGGATTAGAATAAATATATAAGAATCATTACAAGTTCCCTGAATATCTGCAGGATCCATAGTTCATAGGTACCTCAGTGTAGGCCCTCCTCAAATGTACTACCATGCCACACTAAAAAAACAAAATGAACTTTTGTAGAAAATATATGAGGTCTAGAATGACCCTGATATAGAGAACCTCCAAGGTAACCACAAATCTTATGTTTTATCCTAAATAAAATCATGATTTTATTGGGAGAAAAAGGTGCTCCTAATAACCTTGACCTTCCAGCTAGTTCCATCATGACCATTAATTCTCTATCCAGTAAATTTGTATAAGAAGGAAGCATTAACAAGAAAAATTAAGAAATAATATCCATTCAAAGTCACAACTTGAACATTAGAGCCTTTATCCTCTCATTAGATACCATCTAAGGTGAAAAGTGATTGAGATGAGAAAAATGGGTTTCATGCTCTGTCACAGTTCTATCAGCCTTCACGAGATTCAAGAACTCAGTGGACATGGCTAACATCATCGTCTCTGGATAGGACTAGTCAATGAAAATAACAATGATGTCCTTCCACTCTACGTTATCATACTTCTTCACAATAACCATCATGTCCCACCATATCTTACTCAGACCATCCAACACGAAGGTCACACACATCACATTGATTTCATTGGGTGTGTCCAAAAACCCAAACCATCACTCCATTTTAGTCATCCAATCCTAAACCAATTAATGATCATTTGTGCCTTTGAACGATTCTGATTTTGGGAAAAGTAACTTTGTAGAAAAAAAGTTGATAACATCCCCCTAAAATTCCACAACTAGGGCCAAAATTTGAACTGGAGGTGGTTACTATTCTAGATTTTGGATAATGCGTAGGATAAGTGTAACGACCCAAGAATTCTTGTTTCGGGTAATTATATGTTTCCCTTTAATTGGACCATCTTTCTATAAAAAGAAAAAGAAAATAAATGAAAACTGTAACAACAAGCATGAATGAAATACTCCTTTATTAAGAAACATGACGATTACAACTCCCCACGATCAAAACATCACTAACCAAAGATACCAACCAAGAACCCAATTACAACGATGGGAAGACTTCTTAGAACTACTAGGAGCCCGAGAATGCGGTAGGGATTTCGAGCATCCATCATAAGGAACATAAGGATTGCTGAAGCCACCGCGACCATGCTCAGAACCAAGGGGATCACACGAACCATCTTCCTTTATCTTCTCTGGTTACTTGGAGTAAGGGACACCCAATACCACACCCTTTTATAAGCACCAAAGATGACCGTTGGACCTCAAACGGCCATAAATCCGACCGTTGGTTCCCAAAGAATCCAAAGGTCATTTTGACCGTTGGAAATAAAATGATCCGAATGATAAATGTGTAGTTTTGATTTAATATTTTAAAATGACCTCAATGTTAATTATCTCTTGTTTTCCAAAATAAGAATTTTATTTTATGTTTCAAATGGAGAAAGATTAATATTATTGTCTTCTTCCACTATACATTTTTATCTGAACAATTAAACTTCTGTTTTTTTTTCTTCTAATTATATCAAACCTGATGGATTTCTTTTATGAGTTATATATTTATATTGCATCAAATTAGATACATTATTTCTCGTATAATTTAACCTTTATTAACTACTTTGGAAACTATTTTAAATTATGGTTTCTTTCACTTGTGTGTTTTGTGGTGATAATATTTTCATCAACACACTTTTATGTGTGATCAAATATAGTTGCATTAAATGATATCAATTAATTAAGAAAATTAGGGTAGTTAACTAGCAAAGGAAATTAAAATATATATACTTGTGTTATGTTTTTATTACTCAATGTTCTTAATATTTGATTTTCATAACGAAATATTATGTAGTTAATAATTAAGGATTAATAATAATGAAAATATAATGATAATTAGTGATGTTTTAAATATATATGTATATATATATATGTATATACATATAATAAAACGTTTTGATTAAATCAATATATATTTTTTTTATTAACCAATGATATATTTTAAAGTGGTTTAATAATAATAATATAAATTAGTTTTGATTAAATCAATTGACAAATGACTTTTATTAAAATAATTAATGTTAATTTAATAATTGAGTTTAATAATGTTGTATTAAATTAATAATAATATTATTAATAAAGAGATTTTATTTTTTTAAGAAAACCTGTAGAAAAACTGTGTTTTAAACCGCGGTGGGACTCCAGCCGCCCGATCATGCCGCGTCTAATCGCGGTCGTTGATTTTTTTTTCTCCACATCGCGTTTTCTTCTACCTCGCGTCGCAGCTTCTGAATCCACCGACGCATCCCTCCTTCTTCCTCGCGTCGCCATCCCAGTAGACTAGGGTGTTGTTTTCCTCTCTAGGCCAACGAAGAAGACCGGACTGCCTCCTCCTTTCCACAGGTTGACACCGACACCCCACCTCCCCCGAAGTCCTCCTCTTCTCCTTCTTCGTTTTTTTAACCCCCCTGTTGCACCGAGGACCGAAGGATCGGCTCTCCTGATCTCTCCGACCTCCAGGCGACACCGAAACAGCTCTGATCTTCCTCCTCCTCCTTCTTGTCGAGCAGGTAAGGGACAAACCAGTTCTAAAGTTGTGGTTTTAAGCTTTGGTCTTAGTACAAATATAATCTTACCCGGGTAGTGTGTATATATATATATGGGTAAAAACCTCCATGTTTATTCCCTCGTACTACGTTTCTTTTTTTTATTCTCCTATCCAAGCCAAGGTAAGGATCTGTTCTTTATTTTTGTGTTTATGAAAGCTTCGGTTTTCATTTAAACATATGTATACATTATATATATATATATAGGTGTATACCATCTATATCATTTTGCCTTCGGTTTCTTTTACCTTGACTGCATCCCCTCTCCAAGCAAGGAAAGAATTCGGTTATAATTTTGGTTGGGTTTCTCTTTTACAAGAATCGGTTTTTATATAGATATGTATATATTTATATATACTTGATATATAAATATATACTTTCAAACATACATATTATAGGATGATAAGCAGTATCTTCTCAATGTTTATACCCCATGATATTTTTCTTTCCTACTATAAAATGGATATTTTAAGTAAATGGGTGAATAGGTAAAATTGTGCAAGTGAATGATGTATATTATTGTGGTATATACATACACGTATGTGTATATACCTCAATATGAATTTAGAGACCATGTTTACAATTTTTATAAAGCATTACGAGGTTTATGGGTTAGTTGGACTTCAAATTCTTTTGTGAAACTGAGAACTTTCATTTATCACTGCTCGGGATAAATGAGGATTTTTGTGAAAATGGTTAACATGGACTCCTTGATTTTTTTTGTTTTTACAAATGCATACATGTATCCATAAGTGTGTACTTAAGTCTGTTTAAAGTGCCAATAAAAGAGTTTTTATAAGACAGTTTTGGGTAAAAACCCTCAATATCCATTGATCATTATAGGTGTAAACGACTATGTTTTAATTGGATACTATGATGTTATGTAATGTTAAGTAATATGTTTATGCTCTTGAAACCCATGCTTTTAAATGCAAGGTAACTTGTTATGTGAACGGAGCTTTAGCATGCATGTCATCAGGTTCTTAATGTTTAAATGGTCCTCATGAATGAATAAGTATGTGAAAATGGGGTTTAATTAAGAATGCATGAAACCCTATGAATGAATGGCCATGTCAAGATATGTGAGGGATGTATAGGACATATATGTGACGGGTGCGCCTGGAATTATATAGCGCAACAAGAATAATGTGACGGGTGCGCCTAGAATTATATAGCGCTCCAATGCATTGGGTAAAGCAAGAGTCTCATGAGACGAACATGTGCGACGGTCTTGGCAGTTAGCCTTGGCTTGTGCTAAAGAAACAGGGCAGGTGGTGAGCCTCGACCTGTTATGTATGTTATATGGTCATGATGAAAAGTCATGACAAAGTCCAGGATTATACATTCCCTCTACATGTAATGATAAAGGATAACCAGGGGTCTGTTCAACTAACAGGACAACCCCTAGTTGAAAGCTCCCAAGATCATGTACCCTATGTAACTAGAATTGCTTTTCATATGGTAAACTGATAGATGAACTGCATTTTACTCATGAACCATGATATGCGTGTTTTTCCTGCTTAGCCATAGAATTCACCTAGAATTGAAGTAACCTTGTTTTCATTTTACGCATTGTTTATATTGTGCACTCTGATCATGTTCACATTAAAGCTTATTTTAAGTACCTGCCTCTTTATACAAGTGGTTTTCAAACAAAGATGAAATTTCATGTTTTTAAGAAATGACAATGTTTTGTTTTAGCAAAGTATTTTTATTCATTTCAAAAGGACTTAAGAAAGGACTTTCTTAAAATGTTTTAAAACCCCTTACTGGGCATTTTTGCTCACCCTACGTTTTGTTTAAAATTTTTCAGGCACGGTTGATACTAATGAAGTTAATCAGATGCGGCTGGTTTCCCAGAATCCTGAGCCTCGTGATCTTCTGTTGTGATGAGACATGATATTTAATTTGTAATGATGTAATGTAAAGTATATCATGTCTCATTAAGTACCCCGGTTTTGGGGTTCGCTACAGTTGGTATCAGAGGATGGGTTCAGGAAACTCTGGAAAACCAGGTGATATAAATATATTGCTAAGACTAACTAAGTAAAAATAATTTTCAGATGGATGATGTACCTACTGACCTTTTATCACTCCCCACCGAGGCTCTAGAGAACATTATATCTCTAGCTAGCCGTGAAAACTTCCTGAACTATGCCCAAATTCGCATGACGTGTGAGCATTTGTACGATGTTTCGAACTCATCTAGGGTGCTTAGTCTCCATCGGGGAATGGGGATGGACTATCTCCTAATGATGATGACTCAGTTTCCCTCGTATGCACGTCGAGGAAGGTATCACGAAGGACTGTTCCGAGTGTTTACTGCGGGCGAGGAGTTTGGCACAATGCTAGATAACCCTTTCCAAGAAGCTGCTGCTACCGGAGATCTCCGAGCGGCTTATCTGTGCCAGGTCCTGCACTATGGATTCTGGGGCCAGTTAATGGACTTTGGAGCGTTGGAGAATGAGTCCACTCGTGTGTCTCTTAGGCAAGAAGTGTACACCGACGTTTCCCAACTCCACACCCCTCACGCTAAACTCAAGAGGCGATATAAATGTTCCCATGTGTTTAGTCCTGTATGTTCATCCTGTGTATGGTTTGTGGAGTTAAGGAGTTTCGCCTCTCTTTGTGGTGTCCGTCTGGAAAACTCAGACTTTAATGTGTAAACTTTATTAATTAAAAAGTTTATGATCTCTTTCTTCTTAGTGTTGTTAAGTGATCTCTCTTGTATACCTTTTCTTCCAGATGGCAGGCCAGATGAACCTCTCGTCTCTACCTGACGAGTTAGTGGAGATTATCTTGATCAGAACTTGTATGGTGGACTTTCCCTCTTTTCTCCACTTACGAGGGTCCTGTCAACATCTTTTGGACATAGCAAATAGTCCGGAAATTCTCCGCGCATGTCAGGAGAATGAACATGTGATCCACCTCCTTGCCACCACCCAGCTCCCCTACTATAGGCGAAGGAGGAGATACCATGAAGGGATTTTTCAGTGTTTCTCTATGGCACGGAACTTCTCCGCCAGAGCTTGCTTTCTCATAGCAACTCAGGATGGCCACCTCAATGCCGCCTACATGTTCCATATCCTAAACGTCAGCCTTCTCAATCTCGTCGTACCCCTCGACTACCTTGAACGTGATGAAGTTCAAAGAGTTACTAGGGGATTCGTCCGCTCGGACATCTCAGAGTTGTTTATTGCACGGGCCTCCCTGTGGAAGTCTGTGTGTAGTGCCCATGAGCAGGAGTACAAGTCTTATTGCTCAAAGTGTATCTGGGTCAGGGAAACAGCAGAGTTGTGTGCCAGTTTAGGGGTTCCGTTAACCGAGCCAGGCCTTCAATTTTGGTAATGTTGTGCGACCGAGATCTTTTTCTTGTCTTTTTATGAATAGAATTGTGAGGACGCAATTCTTTGAAGGGGGAGATGATGTAACGACCCGAGAATTCTTGTTTCGGGTAATGATATGTTTCCCTTTAATTGGACCATCTTTCTATAAAAAGAAAATGAAAATAAACGAAAACCGTAACAACAAGCATGAATGAAATACTCCTTTATTAAGAAACATGACGATTACAACTCCCCACGATCAAAACATCACTAACCAAAGATCCCAACCAAGAACCCAATTACAATGATGGGAAGACTGCTTAGAACTACTAGGAACCCGAGAATGCGGTAGGGATTTCAAGCATCCATCATAAGGAACATAAGGATTGCTGAAGCCACCGCGACCGTGCTCAGAACCAAGGGGATCACACGAACCATCTTCCTTTATCTTCTCCGGTTACTTGGAGTAAGGGACACCTGAGACCACACCCTTTTATAAGCACCAAAGATGACCGTTGGACCTCAAACGGCCATAAATCCGACCGTTGGTTCCCAAAGAATCCAAAGTTCATTTTGACCGTTGGAAATAAAATGATCCGAATGATAAATGTGTAGTTTTGATTTAATATTTTAAAATGACCTCAATGTTAATTATCTCTTGTTTTCCAAAATAAAAATTTTATTTTATGTTTCAAATGGAGAAAAATTAATATTATTGTCTTCTTCCACTATACATTTTTATCTGAACAATTAAACTTCTATTTTTTTTTCTTCTAATTATATCAAATCTGATGGATTTCTTTTATGAGTTATATATTTATATTGCATCAAATTAGATACATTATTTCTCATATAATTTAACCTTTATTAATTACTTTGGAATCTATGTCAAATTATGGTTTCTTTCACTTGTGTGTTTTGTGGTGATAATATTTTCATCAACACACTTTTATGTGTGATCAAATATAGTTGCATTAAATGATATCAATTAATTAAGAAAATTAGGGTAGTTAACTAGCAAAGGAAATTAAAATATATATACTTGTGTTATGTTTTTATTACTCAATGTTCTTAATATTTGATTTTCATAAAGAAATATTATGTAGTTAATAATTAAGGATTAATAATAATGACAATATAATATTAATTAGTGATGTTTTAAATATATATGTATATACATAAAATAAAACGTTTTGATTAAATCAATATATAATTTTTTTAATTAACCAATGATATATTTTAAAGTGGTTTAATAATAATAATATAAATTAGTTTTGATTAAATCAATTGACAAATGACTTTTATTAAAATAATGAATGTTAATTTAATAATTGAGTTTAATAATTTTGTATTAAATTAATAATAATATTATTAAAAAAGAGATTTTATTTTTTTAAGAAAAACCTGTAGAAAAACCGTGTTTTAAACCGCAGTGGAACTCCAGCCGCCCGATCATGCCGCGTCTAATCGCGGCCATTGATTTTTTTTTCTCCACGTCGCGTTTTCTTCTACCTCGTGCCGCAGCTTCTGCATCCACCGACGCAGCCCTCCTTCTTCCTCGCGTCTCCATCCTAGTAGAATAGGGTGTTGTTTTCCTCTCTAGGCCAGCAAAGAAGACCGGGCTGCCTCCTCCTTTCCACAGGTTGACACCGACACCCCACCTCCTCCGAAGTCCTCCTCTTCTCCTTATTCGTTTTTTTTAACCCCCCTGTTGCACCGAGGACCGAAGGATCGGCTCTCCTGATCTCTCCGACCTCCAGGCGACGCCGACACAGCTCCGGTCTTCCTCCTCCTCCTTCTCGTCGAGCAGGTAAGGGACAAACCAGTTCTAAAGTTTTGGTTTTAAGCTTTGGTCTCAGTACAAATATAATCTTACCCGGGTAGTGTATATATATATATATGGGTGAAAACCTCCATGTTTATTCCCTCGTACTACGTTTCTTTTTTTTATTCTCCCATCCAAGCCAAGGTAAGGATCTGTTCTTTATTTTTTTGTTTATGAAAGCTTCGGTTTTCATTTAAACATATGTATACGTTATATATATATATATATATGTGTATACCATCTATATCATTTTGCCTTCGGTTTCTTTTACCTTGACTGCATCCCCTCTCCAATCAAGGAAAGAATTCGGTTATAATTTTGGTTGGGTTTCTCTTTTACAAGAATCGGTTTTTATATAGATATGTATATATTTATATATACTTGATATATAAATATATACTTTCAAACACACATATTATAGGATGATAAGCAGTATCTTCTCAATGTTTATACCCCATGATCTTTTCTTTCCTACTATAAAATGGATATTTTAAGTAAATGGGTGAATAGGTAAAATTGTGCAAGTGAATGATGTATATTATTGTGGTATATACATACACGTATGTGTATATACCTCAATATGAATTTAGAGACCATGTTTACAATTTTTATAAAGCATTACGAGGTTTATGGGTTAGTTGGACTTCAAATTCTTTCATGAAACTGAGAACTTTCATTTATCACTGCTCGGGATAAATGAGGATTTTTGTGAAAATGGTTAACATGGACTCCTTGATTTTTTTTGTTTTTACAAATGCATACATGTATCCATAAGTGTGTACTTAAGTCTGTTTAAAGTGCTAATAAAAGAGTTTTTATAAGACAGTTTTGGGTAAAAACCCTCAATATCCATTTATCATTATAGGTGTAAACGACTATGTTTTAATTGGATACTATGATGTTATGTAATGTTAAGTAATATGTTCATTCTCTTGAAACCCATGCTTTTAAATGCAAGGTAACTTGTTATGTGAACGGAGCTTTAGCATGCATGTCATCAGGTTCTTAATGTTTAAATGGTCCTCATGAATGAATAAGTATGTGAAAATGAGGTTTAATTAAGAATGCATGAAACCCTATGAATGAATGGCCATGTCAAGATATGTGAGGGATGTATAGGACTTACATGTGACGGGTGCGCCCGGAATTGTATAGCGCAACAAGAATGATGTGACGGGTGCGCCTGGAATTATATAGCGCTCCAATGCATTGGGCAAAGCAAGAGTCTCATGAGACGAACATGTGCGACGGTCTTGGCAGTTAGCCTTGGCTTGTGCTAAAGAAACAGGGCGGGCGGTGAGCCTCGACCTGTTAAGTATGTTATACGGTCATGATGAAAATTCATGACAAAGTCCATGATTATACATTCCCTCTACATGTAATGATAAAGGATAACCAGGGGTCTGTTCAACTAACAGGACAACCCCTAGTTGAAAGCTCCCAAGATCATGTACCCTATGTAACTAGAATTGCTTTTCATATGGTAAACTGATAGATGAACTGCATTTTACTCATGAACCATGATATGTGTGTTTTTCCTGCTTAGCCATAGAATTCACCTAGAATTGAAGTAACCTTGTTTTCATTTTACGCATTGTTTATATTGTGCACTCTGATCATGTTCACATTAAAGCTTATTTTAAGTACGTGCCTCTTTATGCAAGTGGTTTTCAAACAAAGATGGAATTTCATGTTTTTAAGAAATGACAATGTTTTGTTTTGGCAAAGTATTTTTATTCATTTCAAAAGGACTTAAGAAAGGACTTTCTTAAAATGTTTTAAAACCCCTTACTGGGCATTTTTGCTCACCCTACATTTTGTTTAAAATTTTTCAGGCACAGTTGATACTAATGAAGTTAATCAGATGCGTCTAGTTTCCTAGAATCCTGAGCCTCGCGATCTTCTGTTGTGATGAGACATGATATTTAATTTGTAATGATGTAATGTAAAGTATATCATGTCTCATTCAGCACCCCGGTTTTGGGGGTCGCTACAATAAGCTAAATTAGATTTGGATTGGTAACATTATTCGTTCGATGAGGTTCTGTAGTAGCTTCCTCCAATATCCCATTCCCACATCTTCATGGAGGCATGATGCTATACAACATCATTAGATAACTAGGAAGACATCATATTAATGATCAAATATCATCATAATGGAAAATTCTCCCAATTGATAAAATAACATGATTTGGATTTCAGTCTATCCAAATCAATATAGGGAAAAGACTAGAACTAACACACAAGACGTCATTCTCTAACCATGCTGGATACATAAGGTTCATTATGGTAATAGATGGCCAAAAAATCATGAAAAACTACCTCCTAAGTCCCAGAAATATTTCATAATGCACACTGACTTCAAGAAAATAAGATCAACATAGTGATCTGATACCACATTTTACAAAACTAGCCCATATTCCATGGAAACCAAATGAACAAGATGAATCTGACCAAGACCAAAGGGAGTTTCTGATCCCCATGGTTTGGAAATTATCACATGGAATCATACAATATTATTGTGGAAATCATTTTTCCACTAACAATGTAATAGTAAAATAAAAAATATAGTATACATAATAAATAAAATCCATTGTAAGTAATATACCATATGTCGAAAAGGATGAAAATTCCAATGTACTAAAAAAGTAATAAAATAGCTAAAATAACCCATGCCCAAATGAAATAACTCACCAAGTATATGGTTCAATAGCAAGATCCACCTCTAAGAGATCATTTTCCTTTGCTCTAACCTAGAAGGAGATAATCAACAAACACCCAAAGACACAGGTAGGGTATGAAAAAAATCCTAGTAGAAAAACACCCAAGGGTTCCATGACAAGATACCAACATTAAAATAGCCAATAATGTGATTTAAATTTTTAAATTAATAGGTTTGGAATTCCAAAATCATATTTAAAAAATTCATGCTTTATAATTCAAAATATGAAAATATATTTCCGGAGATAAAATTTACAATAAATAAAAGATGATTTACATAGATGCGGCTTTTCACAAAAATGTCTTAAATAAGAACATTTATATAATATAGTTTAAATAAATTCTCATGGAATGCAAAATATTTACAAAAATAGTATATATACATTTGAAATAATAAAAAAAGAGCAATATGGTCATCGGAAAAGTAGGAATGATAGTTCCAGGAAATAGGGATTGAACACATTGAAACATCAAGTATGTACAGACCCCCTTTGGGCCTAAGGAAAATAGGACTCATCACAATCGCCTAAGAAATTATGATGTGCTAATATGATGTTTTACAATATTCTAATTCATAAAGTTTAACCCAAAATAACTCAAAAACTATATAAGGCTTGAATGTGCTGAAGTAAAAATCAATGATGGGAAATTTATTTCATGACTGCTTAAAATAAAATTAAATACCATTCTCCATTTCAAATATGCAAAGTTTCTCTTTAATAATAATAACGAGTTTTAAATCAAAAACAAGAATTTTCCCCAAGATGAATCCCTAAGGACTCCATCAAAACATTTTAAAGCCATTTTCCACAAATAATGATTTTAATCCAATCCATTATATTTTAGAATACATTTCAAAATTAAATCCAACAATTTAATTTTCATATAATTCCACTAATTTCATCACATAACCCAATTTACTAGAATTGTGTTTTTTTACTATTTTCCATAAAAAATAATTCCATAATTAAATTTAAAAATTTAATTGATTCAATTTCCATAAAAACCCAAAATTTAAATTAAACAATTTAAATATAACAAATTTCCAATTCCATGCTAAAAAACTATTTTTCTCAAAAACCCTAATTCACCAAAATTTAGTTTTTCCAACATCCAGTTGAAATTTATAGAATAAAAATCCAAAATATTGCATTTAAATTCAAAAAATTGAAATTAAAAAAAATAAATTAGTGTTAATTTAAATTGGGAATCGTAATGGAACCACCTACCTTGGGATCAATTGATCTTGGATCACCAAACCCTAGTCGAGGTTCTCCAATGAAGAATAATGTTCTAGGAATCCTAGATAAAAGGAGAAATCCTTGGTTTATTGACCCAAAATAGAGGGTATTATATCCACATTAAAGCACAAGGATCCATAAAACCATATATATAAGTAGATATATCATATGATATCTATATCGGGATGAGGAAACTAACTATAAGGAGATCGAAGGGGCTTTCTCTAGCTGTAGATCACTTCTGGGAGGAGTCCAAGGGGCCCAGAATACTCCATGGGAGATCTAAGGTTGGGAGAAATCAAGTTTGGGCAAAGGAGGTCAATCAAGTACTTATAATAGTATTTTGGTAATTTTAAAAAAATGAATCTTTTAAAATCATGTAAGGATATTTTCTTAGGTAGACCCACATAGTTTGACCAAATCATGTAGCCTGGGCGTGCACATGTTTTAAATGAGTTTCAGGGGTTCTACTATGATGGAGCATGGACTTACTATGTTTTTTACAATGATGAAAAATAACACCATCTTGGGATGAACAATTTTCTTTAATAGGGTGCATAGTTTGAGAAAATAGTGGGCCAACCTTTCAGTAGCCCTTAATTTTTAAAACTCATAAAGTTTCATTTTGAAACAACCGAAAATGAAACACATATAAACCAAGATAAAAATTAGGGGCCAGGATTACTTTAAAACATTAATTTTATTTTATATTTTCTTTTTTTTTTCTCTAAAATCTATTCATAAAATTAGAAAATTTTAATTTATAACAAATACTGTAGACATGAAAAGTCATCGGGTTTTCAAAAAGGGAATTTTCAAAATGTTTACAAATATTTTTATGCCAAAATTAGATATGTAAATGATTCAAATGACATAAATTGGATATATATATATATATATATAATACAGTAATTTTACTTTAAAAACAATAAAAAATATAATTTAATTTTCTAAATAAATTAAATTAAAATAACGGTTTGAAATAAAATAACGTATTTTCAATATTCGTCGAAAAAATAAAACATTTTTTAAAATAGAAAAAATTATACCTAATATAATTTTAAAAATCATTTTTAAAAATGAGTTTTGTTTTTTCCAGTATGTTTTATAAAATGGGGAAAAAGTAATTTTATATTATATGAACAAAGCATAACTAATACATTTTTTTTAAAAAAATAATGCTTTTCCAAAAAAATTCTTTTTTCTTTTCAATGAATCTTATATTATTCAAAATAAATAGATTACAATAATTTTTATTATTTGGTTTGTACTTGTAATAGCAAGAAGATCAGGAGCGGACATGAGCTGGTCCTCAAAAAAATATATAATAAAAAAGGAGGCAGGCATACAAGGGGTTATTACATAAGAGAGTGTACAAGACACCACATCGATCCACCTCCACCATCGGAGCACAATAATCTGGGGCTGTGAAAGACTACATCATATCAAGATCACATATATACTTTTTAGAAAGTGTATCCGCGACCTGATTAGCCTCCTGGTACACATGGGAGACAACCATCTATAATTGATTGACTTGGCAGAGACAATAAACCCACTAATGTAGCACACTCCTTGGTACATTTCGCGTTCTAGTGCTCAGAGCATGAACAATAGTCATTGAGTCTGATTCAATCCAGAGCCATTTCTAGTTAAATTGGACAACGTACCTTATTGCATGAATCATGGCCCAAAGTTCAGCTTCAAAAGAAGTACCAAGTCCAAGGTAATAATAAAAGCATCCCATAACAAACCCACGGAACGTGCGGAAGACTCCTCCGCATCCAGTCGGGCCCGGCGCACCTGATGCGGCTCCATCAACATTTACTTTGAGGCATGGTGCAATCGATGGTATCCACTTATATGTTTAAGCATCTGAGGTTTGCGTGGATGACCTGAAACGCCAAGCATCCTACGAATTTGAAGGTCCGAAATGGTGTTAGACATGACACCATCTTGGACCACTTCTGCAGCTTACACATCCCTGTGGATGAAGCTCATTCCCTTCCGGACTTCAACAACCACACCATCAAATAGGGCCGTGTTCCTCGAATCCCACAAGGCCAAAAAACTGCTCCAATAGTAGAGATAAAAAGGTTGAAAATATGCTCACTGTAGCGCACATGTAGCAACTCGGACAACAGATCAAAAATATGGATTCTGCAATCCACCGCTAACCCAAACAGCACACCCAAGTAATTCCAGAGTTGGCAGGCTTGATCACACTCCATAAACACATGCTGCGTAGTATTTTATCCAGGCCTGAAAACAGCGCACCTGGATGCCAACTGAAATCCAGCACTCTTCAAGTGTTCAGATGTGGGGAGTCTTTTTCTCCAGATCCTCCAAAGTAAGATAAACTGGGCTGGCCGAATGAATGGAGCTCTAAAATTCAGCAGCCAGGTTGGGGCGTGATCATTCCCTCCACATGCAATCTTGTAGAATTATATGGTGTCAAAGATCCCATTCCTGCTATGTAGCCAAATCAAATTGTCATAATCTATAAAAGCATAAATATTAATTTGAGACAGTACATAATCAGAAATTTTCAGCTCATGCAAATATTGATAAGAGAGAAAATTTGAAATGGACTGAGAAGCAACATCAGGTGTGACATTCATGAGTTGTAAGGGGCGATCCAACCACAAGGTGCTCCAAAAACTAATATTGGAGTCCCTACAGACCATCTATTTAGAATCATGCACAATCGTTGCGTATTCCGGCTTAAGGGAGGCCCATACCGAAGACTAGAGATGATATTTATAGCCATTAACCAGCCGCTTTGTGAACCTTCTTGGCAGGAATTAATCATCAACCTCATTGGATATCATCCTCTAAGTGAACTTTCCAATCAGACCATCATTAAATGTACGAAGATCCTTAACTCCTAATCCTACCATTTCCACATGTTTTATGCAGTCCTTCCACTTCACTGTGACCATCTTCCTTTCAAAGATTGATCATGTCCATATAAAATTTCTCACTAGGACTTGCAGTTAATCAATCCTTGAGACCATTTGTAGAGAGAGAATGAGTAGAAAAATTTGTATGTAATCACTGAATTCATGAGACAAACCCTCCCAGCCATGGACATGGATTTCCCCTTCCAACTGGAAAGTTGATGAGTAATGCTGGCATAGATACCTTCAAGATATCGTCGTTTCACTCTTCCCCAGAAAAGAGGCACCCCAAGATACTGAAAGGGCAGGCATCCCCGCTTCACCCCAAGATAATGAGTGATCCTATTCCTTTTTTCAGCAGTGATTCCATTGCCAAAAACAATTAAGGACTTGTCCCAACTTATAGCCTGTCTAGCCACCTCCTCATAATGATTAAAGAGAGCCTTTATATTAGATATGGTTCTCCTTGAGGCCTGCCCCAACAATAGGATATCATCAGCATAGAGAAGATGTAATGGGGAATGATCATTAATACCAGCCCTCATACTTTTATACATACCCATATGAGAAAGTTCGTTGATGCATTAGCTTAAATAATCCTCCGCAATGGAAAATAGAATACCTGATAATGGGTCACCCTAATGAACGCCTCTTGATCAAGAAAAGAATCCTCTTGGTGCACCATTCACAAGAATTGACATCCTTGAGGATCCAAGAATAGTTCCAATCAGATTCAGAAAACAATTCGAGAACCCATGTCTGCGAAGTATCTCAATTAGAAACCTCCATTTAAGGGAATCAAAAGCCTTAGATATGTTAATATTGAGGGAAAAGTTCCCTTCATTTGACTTCCTTCGCATGAGGTTAACACTCTCAGAGGCCATGAAAAGGCATTTCTGTATGTTTCTTCTAGGGAAAAATCCAAATTGATTCACAGTGATCATTCCTCCAACAATTCCACCCAACCTGCACATAATGATCTTTATGATGAGTTTAGGAATGGTATTCCCAAGAGCAACAAGCCTGAAGTCCTTAATGTGAAGAGAATTTTCCTTCTTTGGAATGAGTGTGATGAAGCATGAATTCATCCCATGGGGCATATATGAATGGGAGAAGAAATCCTTTATTGCATGCTTAATGTCAACCTACAGAATATCCCAATAGAAAATAAAAAATTTATTAGTGAAGCCGTCAGGACCCGAAGCACTCTCAAGATTAAGAGAGAGGAGAGCAGATCTGATTTCCTCTTTAGAAGGAGGGGCTGTAAGAAAATGATTCATTTACTCATCGACATATGGGCTGATGTTGTTCAACAGATTAGGGGAACAATACTGTCCAGTATCAGAGTACAATCCTTTAAAATAATCAACAACAGCTGATGCTATCCCATCATCATCAGAATAGATCTGGTTACCAATCCTGATCACATTGTTTCCAGCACATGCTCTCTTCTCATTATGCAATCTATTGAAGAGCTTAGAGTTCTTGTCACCAGCCTTAAGCCACTCCACACTTAGCTGATTCCTCTCCAGCCTCTCCTTAACCAGGAGGAGGTCATCAAGCTTATTCTGCGCTATAATCTCCTCCCTAGACAGGGTGGGATGATGCTCATGCTCGATCTGAATCTTTCCAAGGTCCTCGTCAGCCTTATGAATGTCCCCATCAATTTTAGAAAAAGATTTCCTACTCCATTTCTTATGTAATCCTTTGATACATTTTAGTTTGATATCATTTCTGTATATAAGACTCCCATGGGTTCATGCCACCAAGCCTCTAAGACAGTTCCCCTACACCCTGGGAAGACAAGCCAAGCATTATTAAACCGAAAGGGCATGGGGACTGACCTAATCCTCTAAAAATTAACATAAAAAATGAGTAGATTATGATCAGACTGATACTTGGGAAGATTAAACCAAGAGACCCCATGTATGCCATTCTGTTCATTAATTTACACAAGGCATCGATCAAGTTTACTAGCTTTCTTCTCTTCCCATGTGTACCTACACCATGTGAAATCAGTTCCAACAAGAGGGATCTAAATTAAATTGCAGGAATCAATGCACTTAGAGAAATCATAGGCTGCAGTCCCATTAAAATTCGTCCCAGGTTTTTCCTCCGCCATCAAAACAGTGTTGAAATCCCCTACAATAATCCACCTTTGATCCATCCCTAGTGATGTAGCATTAAGATCTTCCCGGAGTTCCCTTCTCCTCAAGTAAGAAGTGGAGGCATAGAAAAATGAGACAGAAATATTCTATCCAGCAATATTACAACTAAAAAGAATATTCTGAGGTCCATTAACGAATGAGTTAATTTTGATGTTGTCATGTCTTAAGACCCACAAGTGATCCATGTTCAAGCTATTCTGATTGCTGGATATCATACTGAAGCGAAGAGAACTCCATTTGAAGCCTTTCCAATTGACAAACAGTAGATTTGGCTCTGCAATACTGACAAGCATCAGTTTATTGGTCATGATATAAGGTCGAAGGGCTCTGACTGTATGGGTGTTTCCCAGCCCTTGACAATTTAAATATAAAATCCTCATCAACACTGAGACCTGCCCCTAGTCTGGGGGCCCTCTGTTCTCTCAGTGTCATTTTGAGTTTTTCCTATCTTGCCTCTACCTTTTTTAGCTCCCCCTAGAGGTGGATTTAGAGGCCTCACAATATTGTACAGCCTCACTGCTCTCCTTTTCTTTACTGGAATCATTCACACCAGCCTGCTCATTCCTTGCAGCATCGTCCACACCAGAAACAACCTCAGGACCAGCCAGCCTTTCAGTAGCAACCTCTTCTATTTCATCATACCAGAGTTTTACACTCAATGGAGTGAACATGTTCTTACCTTTCAGGTGGGGAGAATCAGTATTAATTTCCTTTTTCTTCGTAGCCAATTTGGAAGGAGAAACCTGGACAAAGACTCCATCTGAGTCAGATGCAGCTGCATGAGCATTTCCTGGACCACACCCATTCTTGTCATTGCCGAGAGATTCCCCCTTCTTAGGCCTTGGTGTGCCTGCTGTAATATCATCCTTATAGCAAGGTATCGTGTAGACAACATCAAGTTCCCCACTGCTCTGCCCACTCCCAGCTGCATTGATGAGGATGTTTTGATCTGCCACCTGCACAGACATTACCAAAGGAGAAAGCAGGTTTCCTGCATCAGCTACCCACAAAGAGACCTCCTTCCCCAAAGAATTACCACTCTGTGAGAGCCTCTGCTCAGGATCTAGACCCTTCACACAATAATGGACCACCAAGGCATTATTCTCAGCCTGTACCAATTTAGTCCGCACATCAGCAGACAAAGCAACCGGACCTCCAGCCTGCCCCTCAGCATTATTCTGTGAGATCCCTTTCTCAGAAACAACCTGTTCCAGTTCAGCAGCAGGGGATGCATCCATATTTCTAGGTGTGTTACCAGAAGCAGTTCCAATTATCTGAGGGTCTACCCCTTCGTCCAGAGGTCCCTTATCCTCCTGAGGTTCCCCCCATCAAATACTGGCACCTGGACAGAACCTCCATCGCACTATAAAGGCAAATCCACTGCCTTTCCCTTTCACTTATTGCAGGTGGTACTATCATGCCCTTTTGCATTACACAGTGAGCATAATTTTTCCCTCCTGCACTCTGAAGTCAGATGTCCAAAGATCAAACAGTTCATACAGAATTTAGGCCTCCTTTCATAGAGGATTTCCAATCTCATGCTATCATCCCTCGTTTTGAGAAGAACTTCTTCCAGTAAAGTGCTGGACAAATCAAATTCAACCAAGACACGGGCATAATGCCCATATCTAGGATTATCTATCTGTTTATCCATCCGAATTGGATTTCCCACAGCCGAGGCAATGTCTTATAGGATACGCAGATGCCAGTAGATCCAATTGATCTTGTAAATCCTAATCCACAATTGGGTATGCGTGCATCAGACTATCACATGATCAAAGTTCCCATCCCATTCCTGTATACTTAAGAATCCAGGGTTCAAAGTTAGATTACCTTTACTCCACGCCCTCCTCATACTATCATCGCAGGGGAAGACAACATGGTAGTATCCCTTTCCCATTGTCGTCATCCTCAGATCATCAAAAAAAAAATTATTTTTAGCTCATGAACAGATGAAACACTTAATTTATTTCCAAATTTCAATATACCATCATAGTATATGATGTTTAAAATCAATCCATCATTCAGGACATTAATTTTTTTTGAATATTCTTAACATCATGCTGAGAACTTTTTTATTTTCATTAATATTTTTTCATTGGAATTTATTTTGAATGGATGTGATGTTTCTCATTCCATAACAAATCACTTAAATAAATTTTCTAAATCCATAAATATATGTTCTTTTTCAATTATCATTTTAGTCAATACCACAAGATTGTTTAAAATAAATTAATCAAACAACTTATTTTCCTTCCCAGTGTCATAATGTATTTAGAAATCATGATCCATTAGAAGTTTGTACCATCTTATTTGACTCATTTTGATCTATTTCTATAATAATATGTGTTTGATACTTTTGTGATCAGTATATATTTTACATATTTTACCATAAATACAATTCCTCTATATCTTTAATGCAATTATTAAGGAATAAAAACTGATATCATGGGTTTTATAATTTTTTTCATGAATCATAAACAACCTTGATGCATAGGAAACAACTCTATCATTCTATATAAGGCCATACCCAAGTACCTAATTTGATGTACCACTATATATCACAAATCTATCCCTTTCTAATGGTAATGTCAATATTAGTGCATTGACCAATAACCTCTTTAATTGTAAAAACAATTCTTTAAATTTTTATGGATATATGAACTTATCCTCTTTACATGTGAACTTAGTTCATGGGATGGAAAATTGAGAAAGCTTTTGAAAAGAGAATCGATTGGAACATGCCAATCTACTGAGACTATAAAAATAAATTATATTTATTGCAATTGACCATTCAATAAATCACTTTGTATTCAAAGGATCAAATGATATTTTATCCTTCGATGAAACATGGAAAAGAAAGTAAATATCAATAATCCAAAATTCACATTTTCTAAATTTTTCAAATAACACATTTTCTCTAAGAGTCTTAAGAATGATTCTCAAATGTTCAGTATGTTAATTATGGATTTTATATTAAATCAAGATATCATATATAAATACCATAATGAAATTATCAAGGTAATCTAGGAAAAATATGTTCATCAGATAAATAAAAATAGAGGGGGTTTTAGTCAATAAAAATGTCCTTATTATATATTTATAATGTCAATACGTTATACAAAATTTCATTTTTGGACTATCATATTTATTTACTCACATTATCTGTAAAAAATTGTAAAGATAAATCATTGAAAAACAGTAAACTCCTTGAATTTGATCAAACATGTAATCAATGTAAGGTAGGTGATACTTGTTATTTATAGTAATGAAATTAAATTCCCCATAATCGAAACATAAACTCATTTAAATGTCATTAATATTTTAAAAAATAGAGGGTCTCTCCATAGTGAAACAACAGGTTATATAAATTCTATACCACACTAATTTTATATTTTTTTCTTCAGTTCCACTAATTACACTAGTTTCATACTGTAGTGCGTCTTAGATATATGTTTTCTTTATTGGATGAGATCACTGGAAAACTCAACCTCACACTTAGGTTGGATTAGATGTAGTTCTTTAGAAAAAACATCAATGAATTCATTCATAATAGGTAAATCCTATTTCATAAGAATACCTTTACCATTCCTAAGTTTCTTATACTCTTATTATTAATGAATTTCATTTAGGATAACTATTGTAGGTAGATCTATAAAAGATTCCAATACTATAATCCCCCCTATGGATATAAGGGATTCCATATCCCTACCATGAATCATAATATAATTCTCTTAGTAATAAAATATTTCCAATTTTAAATATAATCCATACTAAGGATTATATCAATGTCAACCATATGTGTAATAATATTGTTTTAAAAAAGGGTATGTCTATACAAACTAATGAGACCATTCTTAAGGTGATAGGAAAATATAGAATTTTATTGGAAAACATGGATGATATAAAATAGTGTGATGATCATTAATAAAATATATATTTCCCTAAATTTGAGGATATGATAAATTTACTTACCATAAAATCACTTATAACTTCAACATTAGCTATAGTAATTTCATATGTTTAGCATTCTTCCCTTGGAATCTTCTATAGGAGGTTCCATTATTTTGTGGGAATTTTTTTTGAATAATCCCCCATCTCTTTACAACTAAAGAACTAGATAATAGTGGTTCATTTCTCTCCCTTTCATTCACGATCGCAATGAATCCATTATCTACACTTGAAACAGACACATGTTCTCATTTAGTAGGTACTAGGGTGTCTATTCACACAATTAACACATTTTGGAAATCTCATATTCCCTTTATTATTCTTTTACACATTTCATTTTCCATGTATCTCAAAAAACCAATTCTATACATGACATACATTAGAGATATAAGTGTTAAAAAATTCATACTCTGTCTTGATTTCATATGATACTATATCATCATATGTTGAAACCATGACAGAAAATAGTACACATTAGAGTGCCATATTAATCCCATAAATGAAATGATCAATTATTTATTTTTTATTAAAAATTTAGTCCATATATTTTATGAATAGTATTATTATGTTATCCATATACTATACGACACATTGTTCTTCCATATTCTTATAAGTGAGGAACTTACCCACTAGTTCAATAGCTTACTCTTGATGAATGTATTTCTAAAATAATATCACCATAATTTGTTTTCCAATCCATACATTATATTTCATAAACCACTTTATAGTTATGGATTAGTGATCAAAATTGATCGATATCTCCCTTTCAAAAATATACTACTAGAATAACCATTAACCTTTTATTAAATCTCAAGGCCCTTAACATCTTTTCAAGATACTTAATACATTATTAAACAAAAATGGATTAGTAGTAAAACTAAAATATATAATAATTTTTTTGTGAGGTAGTGCAACCTATAGGAATCAAGTTATGGAATGACATGTTACTGTATATGGTAAAGTTTATTTGTCATTACTAGAGTCATATTCCATAACATTATCGTGATCTTCTCAGCACCAACACCAACTATATTAGCTTTCTTAGTAAGGAAATCCCTAAATTGTCTAAAGGTGTTGATTCCATTATTCTTTCAATGTAAAGACCTATAAATTCCATGTAATTTTTTTAATTATATGGGAATTTTACGTGTTCATGAAAATTGATGGCGCGTGATTCTGATTCCTGGTGTGCCCGGAATGAATTTCTGGATTTTTTTTCAGGTATGTTAACTAAACATGAGAATGGGTTTTTGTAACTTTTTCACCAGTGCTTGGAATTAAAATCCGAGGAAATCGTTGAACTCGCAGCGCTGATATTCTCTTAAATATGCTTTCACCTCGACCACATTTGGTCAAGGGTGAAAGTTAGTTTTCATGTTTTTCCTACAGATAAAAATAAAATAAATAACAAATTTTTATTTTATTTTTAACCTTCCAATTGAATTCTTAGAGGTGGGGACTGCCCGAGCTAGAAAACCCCCATTTGTGAATTCATGGTGGTGGGGACCACCCCAACCCCTCTTTAATGTGGGTAAGCCCCTTGAAATCCTCCAATTTAATTGTTCCAACACAATGAAATTATTTGTGCCATTTCATTGCACCAACGTAAATTAAATGGATTGACCTTTCAAACACTAAGTAACAGCGTCGTTGGAATTTAAGAAGGTACCTATTAAATGAACCTTCATAAATTCCACGATCATTACTTACCCTTAGCGATACAAAGCGGGCTCTTGGCCTGTGGGCTTTGCAGGTATGGGGCAGATGTGGGGCGGGGCAGGCCTAAGTATTTTGACCATTTAGAGTGCGGTTCAATGCGAGTTGAGCCCGCGCGGGGTGCGGGCCAATGCGGGTTGATCCCGCACGGGTGTGGGCTTGCCTGCATGCCTGATTTAAAAAAAATAGATATTATTTTTACAATATATGTTTCTTTAACATTTTAGTTTTTTTAATAAAAAAATCATGGTTAAACAGTGACATATGATTTCTCACCATAATGATCATATTAATTCACCATTTATTCACACGTGAATTTTAAATAGGCCTATATTTATTGTTTTAATATGATATTATATTTTTTATATAGTAATTATTAATCAAATTTACATGGTGTGTCAACCCATCTCTCAAAAAATGGAACTCATCACCCCTGCGCATGGTTTCAATTCTATAAGAGTTATTATAATCATAATATTTTTTAGGCTGATTTAATTTTGGTATTATTTAATTTTATTTTGTTATTAAGAGAATTGGATAAAACCTCATGAAAACACTAATAGCTTCCTATGAAACTAATCCTTACCTGTAGAGACTTCATTTATTCACGTGTTTAGTTATTCACATCACAACACAACCAACATTATCATTAATTGCCCATCACCGATCACTCACCTACTTTCCATCGCAACAATTCACCACCACATCAGCATTACCGCATGCCACCATTAACCCACAAAAAATGTTATATCACAGCCTTTAAAACTATAGTTATTGTTAATTCATACTTCTCCCCACAAATACCTTTAAGAATGATAAAAAATACAGTATTTAAATGATTATAAATATTATGTTTTTTGTAAACGCGGATAAGCCCGCGAGCAACCCGCGGGCAACCCGCGGGTTTATGGAGGGCGGGGCGGGCTTGAAATTTTTTTGTTCGCATTATATGCGGGCTTTTGCGGACAAACCTGCGTGGGCTCAAACCCATGCGGGCTTGGCCCACCCTGCCCCGCCCTGACCGTTTCACATTACTACTTACCCTCCCCCTCTCATATTTATATAGATCTTGGGGGGGGGGGAATTGGTAAGGCTTCACCAAGCGATGAAGCTCAGGTAATGTTCCGCAACGCCCAACACTAGGAGGGAAGAGCCAGTTCTGGCGGGAGGTGATAAGCGACCCTGAACCCCGAACCGAAGAACAAAGATCAAGTAGTGTCCTTGGAGGTCTTTTGCGGGGAATCAATGAACACTGACTCTTTAACGACGTCGTATTCTTCTTCACACCTTGTAACATCTTGGTTCCAGAATCCACCCAGTGGTGCCCCGTACCCGATTGGTCACATGGCCTCAAGCGCATTTCCCCAAATTCCAGAGGCTACTGACTAGAAGCGAGGGCCTTGGGTGTGATGGTGGGGAAACTATGCCCTCATTGGAAGAGTACACAATGGAAATAAACAAAACATGAAATAGTGGAAGTAGTTGATATTCAATAACAATAAACAGCGGAAGACTAAAACAATACACCACTGGAGCACACATTTATATATGAAATGATGCATGATACATATGTCTAGGAAAACATCCAAACAAGTCACAATGTTGAATACAATACTAAACGAAAGTACGAAATAAAAGCAGATATGCAACTCCTCAAAATCACAAGACTCGGCTTGGTCCCATGCTCTCCTACTCCAAGCAATCAAGTACCAGAAGTCGAAGGGATCTTTTCCTTGTCTATACCTGCAACAACATAGTATTTTTGGACCCAAAAGCATGGCCCAAATAGGGTGTGAGACTAAATCCCTATAGGAAACCACCCGAAGATCTGTTCCTAATAGTTAGTGAGCATATGGTAGGTAATGGTATAGTAAGCAGTAAACAACAGGCAGTAAACAGTAAGCAACAAACAATAAGCAGTAACAGGATACTATACAACAGTAGTTAGTCCACAGAACACAAGCAGCAGTGAAGCAAACAGCTAACCACAATAGGAAACCCCTCTGGGAAGTACTCACAGCCAAACCCTCTAGTCCTATCCAAGAAGTACCAAAAACCCTCTAGGTAGTTCACTTCACCTAACCCCTCTGGTTTGGTCATACAAAATTATAAGACTCTCTGGGGAAGCTCACTCGGTCAATTCCCCTTATAGTCTAGGATATTTAGGGACTCTCTAAGGAAGATCACGCGGTCTAACCCTCATATAGCCCCAAGGTCTAGAAATTCTCTAAGGATCTCACTCTGTCAATCCTCTTATAGTCTCAGGTCTATCAAATAATCTCTTAGGAATATCACTCAGTCAATTCCTTCTCTAACCTGGAAAGGTTTTTATGAAAATCAAACAAAGTAAAGACTCTTTGAGGAAGATCACTCAGTCTACCCTCCTGTAGTCTATAAAATCCAAGACTATCAGGGAAGCTCACTCGATCTATCCCCTATAGTCTATAATGTACAAATAATCTCTAAGGAATCTCACTTAGTCTACCCTCCTACAGTCTATAATATCCAAGCCTCTCTGGGAAGCTCACTCGGTCTATCCCTTATAGTCTATAGCACCAGGTTCTCACGATCCTGTGCCAGTCAGTGCATAGTAATTCTATAAGGAGAAATTACACCTATAAAGCTACTTGGATAACCAAAGTACACCTATAGAGCTACTTGGCTAACCATTTTACAACAAACAAGCATGTCAAGAACATCATTCCATCCTACTGTCACAAGGTATGGAAAATAGGTATAACGACCAAAGAATAACAAACCCAAAGGTCATAACAAGAACAAGGCATGGTGAAAGCATACAAGCATAGAAATTATCCATAAACATTATCAAATTACCTCTACACAAGCATACAAGAAAGGCAGGAAAGCAACAGGGGAAAAGTGGTAAACACGCAATACCCCGTTCACGGGTATTGGTGGAATTTTCACATAAAACTAAAAGTCTTCGAACAGTAAGGAACAAACCACCTACCTTGATGCTAGGATATCAATATACTGTGACCACAAGGCTTGATTCTCCTTATAATGAAATAGGTCTACGAAAAGACACAAAACTTTCAACCCATGATATCTTGAGAAAGAGGGAAAATCAAGGAATGAAACTCAAAAAGAGGGAAGAGCTCACCACTGGAGTTCCAACGCAATCTATGGATGTCAATTCAGTAACCAAACGGAGGCTTGGGGGATCAGAGGGTGTTCGCGACTATACAGAAGCTCCCGGTAGAAGAACCTTGAGAAGAAGACAATTCTGTCGATTAGGCGTGACCCCGGTCCATTTAATGGAAAAAAGAAACTACACGTTGTGTACTTATAGGATACACTGCATGTACTTGGCCTTTCTGTACTCTACTTTAAGAGGCCTCCACATCGCACCTACTCACCGTGTGTGTGGCCCGGACATGGCTAGTACATGGCCTCACGTGGCTTCAAAGTACATGGCGTGTATTTTGAAAATTTCTATATTTTCCACTTTTTCTAAAAAAATGACTAGAAAAGGAAAAAAATACCTGAAACGAAGATCTATGTTCTTACAAACTTACCCCCTTAAAGAAATTCATCCTTGAATTTCCCTAGTGAGGCGTAGAAGAAGAAACCCCGAACAGCTCCGGCCCCTGTGATCGTACATCGGCCTCCCTCTCCCAGGTCTCGTCTTGTACTCTCCCGTGCTGCCATAGAACTCGTACCAGAGACAGACTGGCCACGGAGAACTTTCATACTATGATCGACAATCCAGATAGGATTCTCCTCAAACGATGAATCCTCTTCGAGCTTAACCTCCTCGGGTTGAAATACATGAGACTAGTCTGAAAAGTAACGTTGAAGCTGAGAAACATGGAAGACGTCGTGCATAGCCCGGTACCTCTGAGGTAACTGCAACCGATAGGAAACCGACCCAACTCTCTCCAACACCTCAAATGGCCCGACGTACCATGGTGAAAGCTTACCCTATCTGTGAATTATATTGTGTCGCAACCTCGGTGCAACACGCAAGGAAACTTTATCCCTGACCTCGAACTCCAGAGGTTGTCTTCGCTGATCAGCATAAGACTTCTGTCGAGACTATGCTGTAGCCATCCTCTTCCGAATCAACTCTATCTTCTTTGAGGTCTCCTGAACAAGATGAGGTCCTAGTAAACCTGCCTCTCCTACCTCCAGCCAGCACAAAGGTGATCGGCATGGCCTACAGTACAAATCCTCGTAAGGTGCCATCTGAATAGTGGCATGAAAACTATTGTTATAGGAAAACTCCAAAAGAGGAATATGCTTCTCCCAATATCCACCAAAGTCTAGAATTCATGTTCAGAGAACATCCTCAAGAACATGGATCATATTCTCAGATTGGACATCTGTCTGGGGAAGGTATGTTGCACTCAAAAGTACCTGTGTACCCAAATCCTTCTCAAGCCCCTGCCAGAACCGAGAAGTAAAATGAACATCCCTGTCTGAAACAATTGAGTGTGGAACTCCATGTAGACGTACAATCTCTCAGAGGTACAACCGTACCATCTCATCAACACTGAAGGTATACTTGATCGGCAAGAAGTGAGAAACCATCGTAAGCTTGTCAACGACAACCCAAACAACATCACTCTCTCAAGGTGACCTCGGTAACCCGGTCACGAAGTACATCAGGACATCATTCCACTTCCACTCAGGGATGGGTAACTATTGTAAAATCCCTACTAGTTGCTGATGCTCTGCTTTCACCTGCTGGCAAGTATAACATCTCATGAAAAACCCAGAAACATCTCTCTTCATACCTGGACACTAGTACTGGCAGTGTAGATTACGATACATATTGGTGACGCCTGGATGAACTGCCCAAACTGAAGAATGAAAAACCCGCATCAGCTCCTCGTACATGTCTACTAGAACCCATACGCGTCCCTGGAGACGCAAGATCTCATCCTTTCCCACTGTCCATCCAGTAAGAGGGTCCTCTCCTGACACACTCTCCTGTAGGACTAGGCCTTCTAAGTCTGATAGCTGCCTCATCCGTACCCGATCAAGAAGAGTTGAGGTAATCGGTACCGAAGAAATAAAAGTATATTCTTGTCTATCATGCACCTCCAAGTGAATCTAAAAGAACAGAGCCATAAGCTACCACTCACTTTTGGCCTCCTGAACTGCCTGAATCTGAGTTCTCCTGCTCAACGCATCAGCCACTATGTTGCCCTTTCTTGGGGAATATGCAAGCTCAATGTCGAAAGACTGAAGATACTAGACCCACCTGCGCTGTCTCAGAATAAGATCACACTAAGTGAAGATATACTTGAGACTCTTATGGTCGGTAAACACCAAAAAGTGCTCTCCCAGAAGATAGTGTCTCCAACAGCGTAGGGAATGAACAACAGCTGCCAACTCCAGATCATGCGTTGGGTATTTCCTCTCGTGTGGCCTCAACTATCGAGACCCATACGCAACTACTCCACCTCCCTTCATAAGAACAGCTCCCAGCCCAATACTTGAAGTATCACAATAGACAGTATAGATCTTGACCGGATCTAGCAAGACTAGTATCGGTGCTGACATCAACCTCTCTTTCAGCTCTTGAAAGGCTGTCTCACAAGAATATGACCATAAAAACTTCACCCCTTTCTTGGTCAGACCTGTCAGCGGTGCTGCAAGGCATGACAAGTCTTGTATGAAAAACCTGTAGTATCCATCCAGACCTAGAAAACTCCGCACCTCAAAGACATTATTCGGCTGCTCCCAGGAAACTACAGCTCTCACTTTCTCTAGGTCCACTGAAACTCCCGCCTCTATGATAACATGACCCTAGAAGTGAATATGATCCATCCAAAAGTGGCATTTCGAGAGCTTATCATATAAATGATTCTATCTTAGTGTACTCAGAATAATATCAAGATGGGTAGAATGGCCGTGTCGAGTGTGAGAGTACACCAAGATGTCGTCCATGAAAACCACCATGAAGGAATCCAAGTACGGATGGAACACTCGGTTCATCAGTGCCATAAAAACTACTGGCACATTCGTGAGACTGAATGGAATGAACGTATACTCATATATACCATACCTACTCCTGAAGGCTATAAGAGGTATATCTGATGGTCAAACGCGCAACTGATGATAACCAGATCTCAAGTCAATCTTCAAGAACACTCGGGCTCCTCAAAGCTGATCAAAGAGGTCATCAATCCTCGTCAAGGGATATCGATTCTTGGCCATCAATTGGTTCAGCTTATGATAATCCACACAAAGCCTAAGGGTGCCATCTTCCTTCTTTGCAAATAAGATAGGTGAACCCCAAGGAGAAGTACTGGGTCGAATGAAATTCTTTGCCTGCAAATCCCCCAAATGCTTCTTGAGATCTTGCAACATAGGTGTAGACATCCTGTAAGGAGGAATGGACATCGGTGCCACTCCTGGCACAAGATCAATCGAGAAGTATACCTCATGATTCAGAGGAAAACCTGAAAAGTACTCTAGAAAGACATCCCAGAAATGATCCACCACTGGAGTAAAGTCTAACTGCGAAGTCCCCTGGTCATCCAGATAATGACTAGCAATCTGGGCTGTGAATCCACCTATCCAATGATGCTCTGGTCCAGCTCTACCTTCCTGGACATCCCACTCACCTCTATGAAGAAAATAAATGCCCTCTGGTGATACGAAAATCACCCTACGATGATAGAAATCGACGACTTCCTAGAAGGGAACCAACCAGTCCATGTTGAGAATGAAATCATAGCCTGCCATCTCTAGGACATAGAGGTCCTATAAGAAGTGACACCCTGCGACCTCAAGAGGGCACCCTCTTCCCTATCATACGCAAGACATCCTCATTCCCAATTATGTATCAAGGGTCAATATGTCAGCAGTAGAAAAGATACAGAGCTCAAGGCTCTCCACAACAACAACATAGATAAAACTATGAGAAGCACCCGTATCGAAAAGGGATGAAGATAAAACTGAGGCTACTAAGATCTTACCTCGAACTGTGGAAGGTCCTGGATCCTAATCCTGATGGTTCTCCTCCACGGAGAATGTCTGGCCTGAACCGTGGCCCTGGACCCCTAGATGAACACTCTAAGCTGATCCACTATTCTATCGCTGGTAACCTGGTGACTGTCCACCATGGCCGTGACCTCCACCTCGGCCCGAACGGCCGGAAGAACTCTAGTTCTTAGGCTGGTGGGAAACTAGAGATACATCTCCTTTACACGGGGTCATAGAAGAACCCCTACCACAAGCTGTAGGTGAGAATATCTGACAAAAATGCTGAAGATGGCCCATCTTGGCACAAGATCGGCACTCCATCAGGTCTCTCTGACACTGAGGCCTAGTATGCCCATTCCTACCACACTGGTAGCATACAACCTGGCTACCTGAAGATACATTCTGCCTACCCTGATCTTTTTGAGAAGACTCCCTGTGACGCTTCTTGCTATCAGTAGGGGGAACACTGACTTTGGATGTCGAACCGCCTTGACCCACTGCTCTTGAATCTATCATATTGTGATCATTGATCAACTCCTAGTTGATGATAGAAGATATCGAAATCAACCTGATGATATTCACCTAGGAATGAATCTCCTGCATGAGACTGTCCTCAATCTTCCTAGCAAGGAACAATTAATCACCTGCTAGAATTGGCGTGAAGCACTGCAGCTTAGTAAAATGAGACGAGTACTCCATAAAAGAAAGAGTACCCTATTCGAGACTCATAAAATCCAGGGCTCGATCACCCCTTAAGATCTTCGGGTAGAAGAAATCATAGAAGATGCACCAGAACTCAACCCAAGACATACTCTGATGTCACCCTGACTATGAGATCACCTCCCACCACCTATAAGAAGTATCTTAGAGTATATTAGTGTACAAATTAACCCTATTCTCTGGAGGTATCTTCAGATGCTCTAAGTTCATCAACGTGGCCTCTAACCATGACTCCGCAGCCTGGGGTACTCCATCCCCTGAGAAAGTAGGAGGATGCTGCTTCTGGAAAACCCACGTCAACTCAGTCATCGATGGCGCAGGAGGTGGCGCTCCCTGAAGGGTCTACATCATCCTCAGGAAGTCCTCCCTGAACTATGCATCAGCACCTGCAACGGGTATAACTGCTGGTGCCAAGGCTGGCACAGCAGGAGGGTTTGAAGGAGGTCCCTAATCGGCCATATATGGTGTTTGATCACTGTCTAACAGCTGATGTACAACCAAAGGAAGTCTCAGAGGAATATCTCTGAAAGATCAAAAGCACACCTTAGATTAGGATTATCAAAGACTGAGAACATAAGAGTACAAAATGGGAGTAGGAGAAAGAAACACTCAAGTTTTACAAAACACAACTACACGACGTGTATACAAACTACATGGCGTGTTCTCTTGAGCCAATCACATGGGCATGTACATTTTCCACAACTGGTTGTGTAACACCCCAAACTACATGGCGTGTTATACCCACAAACGGTGTGTAATTGAACCTTATTTCTCGGCCTGAGTCTCTTTAAACAGCTAACCCACAAGGTCCTCTCAACCCAAGACCACACGACGTGTTCACTAAGGAAAAAACGTGTACTAGACAAGGTTTCATCGACCCGTGTTGTAAGCTACATGGTCGGCTACACGGATGACCCTCACACGACATGATCTAAACAAACAAGGTGTGTATAGGAGAAGATAACACCAACCCATGTTTTTCGTGACACGACTGGGTACCTAGAACACGACTACATGGCGTGTCCATACCAGACACGACGTGTACTACACAAGCTTCCCTGACCGTGTTGTTAGTGACATGACCGGGTACACGACTCACTACTACATGGCGTGTAATGACCGTACACGGTGTGTTTCTGAAATTTTTTTCACCACCCTGTGTTTCTGCCCACACAGTCAGTGACACGGTTTAAAACTAGACGACGTGTAGTCAATTACACACCTTGTATTCTGGGTTTTTCCGTGCAGTAGCTCAAAAACTACACCAAAGCCAGAAAACACTGAAAAACAAACATGGAGGTTCCAAATTCCGATCTGTGAGGGCACATACTCCCCGGGAATCAAATCATGGCATGTCCTACATATCATATACAAGGGAAAAAAATCAACGATCCACCAACTTTGATTCATGAGGTCCCATAACACCTCAAGAATCAAAATTTGGTGTTCATGTAAGCAAGGTACAAAACAGCCAAATTCTCAATCAAACAGTAGGGATTCTATCAAGCATCTATCCCAATAGCATGAATTATCTACACCACATCTATCTCAACAACATGAAATTTCTAATGCACCCTAGATGCCATGGCAAGAATTCATGGCATGTGATTTCTAACAAGTTCCTATATGATTCATGAGATGGCATACCCTCATCTCATTGGGTTTCTATAGAAATAGAACCACAATAGCAACAACAATAAAAAAACAAGGCATGTGAATCACACTAGGTGAAATCATATCAACCGTAAAATCTCAAAACCAGAAAAATGCAATAAATGAGGTAGATTAGATTTTCCCTACACATGGGTTAGCTACTCCTGGGCACAACTTATTACCAAGTACCGAATCTGTCCTATCACTGGCTAAAGGCTCCAAATAGTAAATCAAGAGAAAATAATCCCTCGGATACCGCTTTGTAACGTTCCGGTTCTGGAAGCCACCCAGAGGCGCCCCATACTCGGTTGGTCACATGGCCTCAAGCACATTTCCCCAAACACCAGAGGTTGCCGACTAGCAGTGAGGGCCTTGGGTGTGATAGTGGAGAAAATATGCCTTCATAGGAAGAGTACACAGTGGAAATAATCAAAACATGAAATAGCAGAAGAAGTAAATATTTAACAATAATAAGCAGTGGAAGACTGAAACAATACACAACTGGAGCACACATGTATATATGAAATGATGCATGATACATATGTCTACGAAATCATCCAAACAAGTCACAATGCTGAATAAAATACTAAACCAAATTATGAATGAAAATACGATATGAAACTCTTCAGCATCACAAGACTTGGCTTGGTCCCATGCTCTCCTACTCCAAGCCATCAAGTACCAGAAGTCGAAGGGAACTTTCCCTAGTCTATACCTGTAACAACATAGCATCTTTGGGCCCCAAAGAATGTCCCAAATAGGGTGTGAGACTAAATCCCAATAGGCAACCACCTAAAGATCTATGCCTAAAAGTCAGTGAGCATATGGAAGGTAATAGTACAGTAAGCAGTAAACAGCAGGAAGTAAACAGTAAGCAACAAACAATTAGTAGTAACAGGATACTATACAACAGTAGTCAGTCTACATAACACAAGCAGTAGTGAATCAAACAACTAACCACAACAGAAAACCCCTCTGGGAAGTACTCACAACCAACCCCTCTGATCCTATCCAAGATGTACCAACAACCCTCTGGGCAGTACACTTAGCTTAACCCCTCTGGTTTGGTTATACAAAATTATAAGACTCTCTAGGGAAGATCACTCAGTCAATTTCCCTTATAGTCTAGGGTAGTTAGGGACTCTCTAAGGAAGACAACATAGTATAACCATCTTATAGCCCCAAGTTCTAGAAACTCTCTGAGGAGCTCACTCGGTCAATCCTCTTATATTCTTGGGTCTATTACAGACTCTCTAAGGAAGCTCACTCAGTCAATTCTTTCTCTAGCCTTGAAGGGTTTTAAAGAAAATCAAACAAAGTAAAGACTCTCTGAGGAAGCTCACTCGTTCTACCCTCCTGTAGTCTATAAAATCTAAGACTATCTGGGAATCTCATTTGGTCTATCCCCTGTAGACTATAATGTCGAAGAATCTTTGAGAAAGCTCACTCGGTCTACCCTCCTATAGTCTATAATATCCAAGACTCTCTAAGAAGCTCACTCAGTCTATCCCTTATAGTATATAGCACCAGGTCCTCACGGTCCCATTCCAGTCAGTGCATAGTAATTCTATAAGGCCAAAGTACACCTATAGAGCTACTTGGCTAACCAAAGTACACCTATAGAGCTACTTGGCAAACCAGTCTACAACAAACAAGCTTGTCAAGAACATCATTCCATCATACGGTCACAAGGCATGGAAAACAGGTATAACGACCAAAGACTGACAAACCCAAAGGTCATAACAAGATCAAGGCATGGGAAAAACATCCAAGCATAGAAATTATCCATAAAAATGATCAAATTACCTCTATAAAAGCATACAATAAAGTAATAAAAGCAACAGGGGGAAAGTGGTAAACACACAATACCCCATTCACGAGTATTGGTGGAATTTGCACATAAAAATCAAAGACTTCAAACAGTAAGGCAAAAACCACCTACCTGGATGCTAGGAGATCAATATACTTTGGCCACGAGGCTTGATTCTCCTTATAATGGTATAGATCAATGAAAATTCACAAAACGTTCAACCCACGATATCTTGAGAAAGAGGGAAGATCAAGGAATAGAACTCAAGAAGAAGGAAGAGCTCACTGCTGCGGTTCCAACACAATCGATGGCAGTCGATTCAGCAACTAGATGAAGGATTGGGGGCTCAGAGGGTGTTCATTGCCATACATACGCTCCTGGTTGAAGAACATTGAGATGAAGACAATTCTGTTGATTAGGCGCGACCCCGGTCCGTTTAATGAAAAAAAGAAACTACACGTCGTGTACTTCTGGGGTACACGGTGTGTACTTGGCATTTCCGTACTCCGCTTTTAGCAGCCTCCACGTCGCCCCTACACAATGTGTGTGGGGCTCGGACACAGCCAGCACACGGCCTCGAGTGACATCAAAGTACATGGCATGTACTTATAATGTACATGGCGTGTATTTTTAAAATTTCCATATTTTCCGCTTTTTCTCAAAAAGGACTAGAAAAGGAAAAAAATAACTGAAACAAAGATCTAGTTTCTTACACGCGTCCTCCTATGTAAACCTCAAGGTAGGGTTTGTTGTTGATTTATACGGCCTTGCTCGTTTGTTTCGACCACCCTTGATTCCAGAATAATATTTCCACTTGATACCATTCTAACGCAGAGGGTGCAGGACAAACGAACATGGTCGAACCCCTCCGAAGCCTTTGTGGAATCTTTGGTGGTCTTGAATCGATGGAGAAATCCCGAGATGAGAGCAGGAATCTGCAGAATGAAAAACGGGCCACCGGGGTGCACCCGGTGGCCCGAGGAATGTCACCGGCGACCCGTGCCAGCGACTGGCACCGATGGGGCTCAGGAGCAGCAGCCGGCCCACCGGCTAGCCACGAAGACGGTGGTGGCACAACTACGTTGTCGGAGAAGGGCCACGGCTCATCGGCTGCGGTGGAACGAGGGTGGCGTCCAGCACACGGCCGGCTGCGTGACGGAGGTGGCGGTGTGCGTCTGCACTGCTGGGCAATCAGGTGTCGTGGTATAAGGCCGTGGCAGTGGTGAAGGGGCAGTCGGCTCGCTGCCGGCCACCGTAGATGGCGCAACACGTGACCGTGCTGCGCGGAGGTGGACAATTGGATGACCGGCTAGCTGCGTGTCGAGCGAACCTACGGGCCGCACCACAGACCCAGCAGGCCGGGCCGTGTCGGTGGGTCGGGGTGGACCCAGCAGCACGGGTGGGAACTAGGGTCGGACCCAGGTTAGGCTGGGTTGGACCAGGTCAGTTCTACTGGGTCGGACTGAACCTGGACCAACTTCCACCCTTTTCTCTCTTTCAGCCATATCTTGAGCTATGTACATCTGTTTGACGAACTATCTGTGGTGCCAGATACCTTGGATCGAGATGGTCCTTTTGGTATACCCCCCCTTGAGATTTGGATGAAGTTGGGGTATGTTTGGATTTGATCGAGCACGAATCCAACTGGTCCCTTGGAACTAAATGTCCAATAACTTATAGACCGGGCGTACGATTGACGCACCGTCTATTACGTTGAGACCCCTTTTACGTGGGGGTCCTTTGGGATACTTCTTTTTGGGACTTCATGGAAGTTAGAGTATTTGACCTGTTTCTTGAGGAGCGGACCCTCCCGGAATCAAGCGATCTTAGTGCGGGAACCCTGTAGCTGGCTGTAACATGAGAAAAGAATCTTATGTGGGTCTGCGTTTTGGGATCCTATGTGGGTCTATGCATTTGGATACTATGTGGGTCTGTGTTCGAGAGTCTCACTTGGATCCACTCTAGGAATCCATGAGGGACTACTCTAGGATCCTACGTCGGTCTTCTGTATTAGGATCCTATGTGTGTCTGATGATTTAGGACCCTATGCGGGTCTGCCTTTAACAAAGTAAGATGATTCAGTAGTTACATATAATTATCTTTACTACCATTCCTATTTTATAACTAATATGAGATGATCCTTTACCTTTGTGGTAATCTTCTGTGTGGCGAAACTTTATGGTACTTACCTTCATGGTGATACCTTTGTGGTATTCTTCTGTGTGGTGTACCTTTATGGTACTTAACTTCGTGGTGATACCTTTGTGGTATTATTCTGTGTGGAATAACCTTTTTGGTACTTACCTTCGTGGTGTTACCATCATTTTATTCTTTCCTTCGTGGAATAGTTTTACTTTGGCTAAGGATTTGGGCCTTGAGTTTCTTCATGAATGAGGTGGGTATATTTGATAACATAGGTATATGTATGGGCATATACCTAAGTAGGGTTGTCATATGTTTTCATGCTTTTTTGATTTATCCTTTGTGGATTTTTTGAGACCTTTGAGGGTCTCGGGGTCCCTACTGAGTATCGTTATACTTACCCCTGCACGGGCTATGCCCGCACCTTGTTGTGTTTGGTGCAGACAACAGACAACACTGACTGAGGACGAGGGTACCATGACTAGAGGTAGCTCGAAGGTGGACCTTAGACAAGGCGTACCACATAGAAAACCATTCGAGAGCAGTACCTACCCTTCAGGTAGGATCCTTGGCGGGTCTTTATAAGAGATATTCAGTTTACTTGTACTTTCTAGTTTTCTTGTACATTCCAGTTGGTCTTGTATTCTGGACCCATTTACTCACTATACACACTATTTTTACTATACAATTTACTTGTGCTCGTATCTTGATTTGTGCTTGGTTGTGTGTTTTACAGGATTTAAAGGCGATGCCTTCCCAGTTTTAGGGAATATGCATTTCGGTTCTAGTCGCCAGCCCCGGGGTTATGGAAGGAGGGCTTGGGGTAGTCACGCCATGAGCCCCGGGGGATGGGTCGTGACAAATTGGTATCAAATGATTCAGTTATACTGTAGAACATTGGACTCTTATCTTTTTAAATGGAAATAATGTTAAGTGTAGTGAGTGTGGTTATCAGTTTAGGGAATCCAGTGTTGGTGCGGCGACCGACTTATCCATACAGCAGGACCCTGACTTCTGATTTCGGACTCAGTGCACGAAAAGGCTGATTATGTGTGTGTTTAGAAAAGTTTTCTTTGTGATCTTTTGAGTCAGCTCACCAGATATAACATATTGATAGTGGCACACCTGTTTATTTTCAGGATGCCTCCACTCAGAAAACCAGCTAGGGTTCTGGGTAGAGTACGCAATGATAGCCCACCGAGCGATGAGGCCTCAGTACAGGGCCCTATATCAGTAGGGGAACAGGTGGAGGCCCCAGTTGTACCATTACCCGTTGGGCCACCGATGCCACCAGCCCCAGTAGTATAGGGTGCACATTGCTTGAGCACATTGCATGAGTTCCAGAACCGGAGGCCACCCATGTTTAGGGGAGATACAAACCCACAGGTAGTGGAGGATTGGTTAGAGGATGTGGTGAGAGTCTTCTGACTGGAACGTACACTAGCTGATCTAATGGTGATCGTTTCTGCCAGTCTTCTACAGGAAGAAGCAGGTAGATGGTGGAGTTTGATGCTCCAGGTTCATGACGAGATGAAAATTCTCTAGGGATACTTTGAGAGCCTGTTTTTGGCAGAATTTGTCCTAGTGACCCTTCACACAGTTCACATTTAGGATCTTCTTCATCTATAGCAGGGCAGGATGACTGTGGGTCAGTACTCTGTGAGGCTCACAGACCTCTCGCGCTACTCCACTGATATGGTGAGGGAACCATTCTTCAGGGAACGGACCTTCGAGTAGGGTCTCAGGTGAGAGATCAGGACTTCAATGATTTGTATCAGCATCCATATGCAGGTAGAGGTGTTAAAACGAGCCCTCTTAGCGGTGTGTTTTCCTGCTGAGCAGTCACCTGTAGCAAGACCCACCACCAGGTGTCATGTAGCACAATATTCTGCAGCTGGAAGCAGAAAAATTTCATAGAGGTCCAAGAGGACCAGAACTATAGGTGGATGACCGCATGATTTGGGGTCGGTTGTGCGGGACACCGGTGACAGAGCTAGTCATGCGAGGAGAAGGAAGTGTTACACATACGGCGGGCAGGGTCACATGGCTCGTGACTGTCTAACCCGCCGTATGGATGATGAGAAGATGGTTGAAGGACCACATAGGCATAGATATAGGTTCCATCAAGGAGGTCCTTAGGGATTAGGAAGTCATGGAAGAGGAGCTAGCTGTGCAGCTGGTGTTGGGTGATGATTTGAGGTGTTACCGCCACCACCACCAGGTGGTCCACCCCAACCATAGGGAGCCGATGGACATGGGTGAGCTCAGCTCCAAGAATCTGAGGTTTACAGCCATGGCGTTCCAGAGATTATATGAGGTATGATCTATGTCTACCCCACCTTAGCTACAGTACTTATAGACACAGGCTCCAGTCATTATTTTATTTACACAACCCTCGTTCAGAGCTCGGAGATTCCAATGGAGCCGTTGGCTCGATCCTTATGTCTAGATACTCTTACAAAAGTACATTTGACGATTACACACTGGTTCTGGCAGTGTGAGCTTACTCTAGGAGGCATGATCTTCAGCTGGGATCTCCTAGTAGTGGCATCGAGGATTTATGACATCATCTTGGGTATGGACTAGTTATCTACAGTCTATGATTAGATTAACTGTATTAGGCACAATGTGTGGTGTGACCACACGGATGGGACCAGGTTTACCTTCACTAGTGAGAAGGGAGAATTTGCATCAAAGGATAGACTTACCTAGAGGATAGTGCAGCTGATCACTCATTAGTTGGCTAGCCTTACCATTGGAACAGTTGATGTGGAGAGTCCAAGCTATCCTGTAGTGGTGGACCAGTATAAAGATGTCTTCCCTGATGATGTTCCGGGTCTACCTCCATGCAGAGAGGTGGAATTTAACATTGAATTTTACCCTAGGACGACACCGATATCTAGACCAGTTTATCGGATGTCTCTCGCGGAGCTTCGTGAGCTGTGGGTATAGCTGGAGGACTTACAGGGGAAGCGGTTCATCTGAACCAATGTTTCTCCTTGTACAAACCCAATTTTGTTCTCCAAGAAGGCGGATGGAAGCTTGAGACTTTGTGTTGACTATCAGCACCTGAACTAGGTGACCTTGAAGAACAAGTACCCACTCCCAATGATTGAAGACCTATTTGATCATGTGAAGGGAGCATGGTGGTTCTTGAAGAAAGACCTCAGATCAGGCTATCAGAAGCTCAGAGTACGAGACAAGGATGTGCAGAAGACAAATTCTAGATGTCGGTATGACCATTATGAGTTTTTGGTCATGCCATTCGGTATGACCAACACTCCATCAGTGTTTATGAGACTCGTAAACATGATCTTTCATCCCTATCATGATCGCTTTGTGGTGGTCTTCATTGATGACATTGTGATCTACTCGGCTACTGAGGAGGAGCATTCCTATCATTTTAGATAGTTCTGGGAACACTCCAAGAGAACTAGATTTATGGTAAGCTCTCGAAGTGCTAGTTCTAGATCCGTGAGGTTTACTTTCTGGGGCACGTTATCTTGGAGGCTGGAGTTGCGGTGGATCCAGTAATGATTGAGGCTGTACTTTCTTGGGATCCACCCAAGAGTGTGATAGAGGTATGAAGTTTCCTGGGTTTAATAGGATACTAACAGATATTTGTGCCAGATTTATCTAGAGCTGTAGCACCTTTATCAGCGTTGATGGAGAAGGGGCCACCCTTCAAGTGGTCAGAGAGATGCTAGCAGATTTTTCAGAAGCTGAGGCTGAAGCTGACTAGTTCCCCCATCTTGAGGATTTTGGAGGAGGGTGTTGGGTAAGTAGTGTACTACAACGCATCAAGGACCAGGCTCTATTGTGTCCTGATGCAGGAGCGATCAGTTATCGCATATGGTTCTCGAAAGATGAGACAACATGAGTATAACTATGCTACCCCTGACCTGGAGTTAGTAGTAGTGGTCTTCGCCTTGAGGATGTGGTGACATTACTTGATGGGAAATTTTTTTGCAGTCTACTCTGATCACAAGAGTCTCAGGTATATCTTCTCTCAGAAGGACATGAACCTTAGATAGAAACGTTGTCTTGAGTTCCTCCAGGACTATGTCTTTGAGATAGTATATACTCCTAGGAAGGGGAACGTTGTAAAAGATGCACTCAGTAGGAGATCTGGTATACAACTACTAGGTGAGGCGACGGAGCAGTTGGCTACTTTATAGATATCCTTTATGGAACGAGATAGAGCAGATTTTTTCAGTATCATACAATCACACCCCCACTTCTTCAGCGAGTCCGGGAGGTGCAACATGAGGACACTGACTATGAGGCTCGACGTGCTCAGATATCCACAAGACATGCACATGATGGATTTTATAAAGGTGGGGAGCATGTCATCCTCTTCAGAGGACGTATTACGGTCCCAGAGTCTCTTCGGGAGGGATTGTTGAGGTAATTCCACATATCCCCTATAGAGGTACATCTAGGAGTGGTGAGGATGTACCAGGACCTCCGACGATAGCACTGGTGGCTAGGAATGAAGAAAGAAGTAGCAGATTTTGTCTTTTGGTGCCTCACTTGTCAGCAGGTGAAGGCAGAGTATAAGGTACTAGAAGGAATAGTTCAGCCTTTAGAGGTCCCAGAGTGGAAGTGGCATGGTATATCCATATAATTCGTGATAGGACTTTGATGTACATCTAGGGTTCATGATTCTATCTGGGTGATCTTCGACCGACTCACCAAGTTGGCCCACTTCCTACCGATCATAGAGTAGGGTTCCATCGAGAGCTTCAGATGCCACTATGAGTAGGAGATTGTGAGGATACATGGAGTACCATCGAAGATTTTTTGTGGTCATGATGCACATTTCACTTTCTAAATATGGAAGGGGTTTCAGGAGGCTTTCAGGATGCAACTTCACTTGAGCACCGCCTTCCATCCTCAGAAGGATGGCCAAACTGAGCGGACCATTCAGTCCCTCAAGGACATGTTGTGTGCTTGCTTCCTTGACTCTGGTTGTAGGTAGGATGATCACTTTCCCCTGTTGGAGTTTTCATACAACAATATCAACCACTCCACCATTGGGATGACACCTTTCGAGGCATTGTAAGGCCGACCTTGCAAATCACATTTGTGCTCGACAGACCCAGGGGAGTCAGAACTCATTGGATTAGAGACGGTACAGGCTACCACAGGGAAGGTGCAGACCATCCCGAAGCGGATGAAGACTGCATAGAGTGGGAAAAAGACTTCTACTGATAGGAGATGTAGGCCTCTGTAGTTTGAGGATGGAGACTACAACTTTCTACGGGTCTCACCTCGATGAGGTTTTCAGTGATTTGTCCGGGGCGGAAAGTTATCTCTGAGGTTCATCGGACCCTTTCTGGTCCTCAGCAGAGTTTTCTTGGTGGCTTACTGCTTAGCTCTTCCACCTCAGTTATAATGGGTGCATGATATATTCCATATATCCCAGCTGAGGAGATATGTGCACAACCATTCACACAACATTGACTGAGGCGATCTAGACATCAACGATGGGGAGACATTTACTGAGCTTCCAGTGGAGATTGAGGATCGAGAGGAGAGAGTCCTTCATGGGAAATTGATACCTTTGGTTTGTGTACGTTGGTAGCTCGGGAACCACCAGGGGAGCACATGGGAGCAGGAGGCTCAGTTTCATGCTCAATACCCCCAATTTTTTTTCCTAGTTTTTTTAATGTGGAATTCAAGGATGCAAAGCCCTGAGATGGGGAGAATGTAAAGACCTAGAAATTCCATGTATTTTTTTTAATTATAAGGGAATTTTACGAGTCTGCAAAAATTGAAAGCGCATTATTCTGATGCCCAGTGTGCCCAGAATGAATTTATAAACTTTTTTTCTGGTAAGTTCAGTAAACTTGCGAACGAGTTTCTGTAAATTTTGAACCGATGCTCAAAATTGAAATATGAGGACACCTTTGAACTTACAGCACCGGTATTCACATAAGGATACTTTCACCTTGAACGCAGTTGGTCGAGGGTGAAAGTTAGTTATCTTTTTTTTCGTAGAGATAAAAATAAAATAAAGAACAAATTTTTATTTTATTTTTAACAACCCAATTTAATGATTATAGGTGGGGACCGCCCGAGATGGAAAGTCCCCATTTTTGAATTCATGGTGGTGTAGACCACCTGAACCCCTTTTTAATGTGGGGAAGCCCCTTGGAATCCACCCATTTAATTATGCCAACACAATGAAATTATTTGTTCCATTTAATTGCACCAATGTAAATTAAATATCTTGACCTTTAAATTACTAAGTAACAACATCGTTGGAATTTAGGAAGGTTTCTATTAAATGAACCTTCATAAATTCCATGATCGTTACTTACCCTCCCCCTATCCTATTTATATAGAGCTTGGGGGGGAGGGGGGTTATTGGCACAGATTCACAAAGTGATGAAGCTCTGGTCAAGTTTCGCGACGCCCAACACTTAGAGGATGGAGCCGGCTCCGACGGGCGGTGACGAGTGACTCCGAACGACAAACCGAAGAACGAAGATCGAGTGGCGTCATTGGAGGATTGTTGCATGGAAGCAACGAATGCCAACTTTCAACGACTTCATCTTCTTCCTCGTTCCTCCTCCTACGGAACATTAAAGGTAGGGTTATTTGTTGATTTATACCCCTTTCCCATTCCTGTCGACCCCCCTTGATTCAAGAACAATATAGCCACTTTCTACCATTCTAACGTAGAGGGTGTAGGCCAAAAAAACACGGCTTGACCCCTATGCAACCTTTGTGGAATCTTTGGTGGTCATGAATTGATGACAACGTCCCGAAACGAGAGAGGGAATCTGACGAATGAAGAACAGGCCACCGGGGTGTGCCCGGTAACCCAAGGAATATCGCCAGTGACCCGTGCCGGCGACCGGCTCTGATGGGGCTCGGAAGTGGAGGTCGGAACACCGGCCGGCCGCGAAGATAGCAGTGGTGCATCTACGATGCCAGATAACGGCTGCGATGGAGTGAGGGTGGCGGCCGACGCATGTACGACCACGTGAGTAATGGGGAAGCATGCGTCTGCACCGCCTGGAGAGAAGGTGCCACGGCGCAAGGCCGCGATGGTGGTGGACGGGCAGCCTGCTCACTGTCGGCCACCGAAGATGGCGCGACACACAACCACGTAGTGTAGAGGAGGACGGCTAGCAAACCGGCCAGCCGTGTGCCGAGCGGACCCAACGGGCCACGTCAGTGGGACGGGCTGGGTCGGTCCGACTGGGTCGGACCAGACCCGAACCAACTTTAACCCTTTCCCCCCTTTCGACCATATCTTGAGCTACAGGCGTCTGTTTGATGATCCATCTTTGGAAATGAAAACCTTTGATCAATATAGTACTTTTGGTATTCCCCCTGGGATCTTTGAATAATGTTGGGGTACAACTGAGTTGGATCGAGCAAAAATCCAACCGGGCCCTCGGAACTAAAAGACCAATAACTTACATACTAGACATCTGATTGACACACCGTCTATTGTGTTGATACCCCTTTTACGTGGAGGTCCTTTGGGATACTTTTTCATGGGACTTCATCGACGTTGGATTATTTGAACTGTGTCTAGAGGATTAGACCCTCCCAGAATCATGCGAGCTTAGTGTGGGAACTCTTTAGCTGGGTGTAACATTGGAAAAGGATTCTATGTGGGATTGTGCTTTGCGATCCTATGTGGGTCTGTGCTTTGGGATCCTATGTGGGTCTGTGTTAGAGAGTCTCATTTGGATATGCTCTAGGAATTCACATGGGACTACTCTAGGATCCTAGGAGGGTCTGCTGTACTAGGATCAAATCTGGGTCTGATGATTTAGGATCCTATGTGGGTCTGATGATTTAGGATCCTACGTGGGTATGACCCTTAACAGAGTAAGATGATTAAGTAGTTACATCTAATAATATTTAATACTGTACCTATGTTATACCTAGTGTGAGATGATTCTTTACCTTTGTGGTAATCTTCTGTGTGGTGTACCATTGTGGTACTTACCTTCGTGGTGATACATTTGTGGTAATCTTCTGTGTGGCGTACCATTGTGGTACATACAATCATGGTGATACCTTTGTGGTATTCTTCTAGGCGGTGTTACCTTTGTGGTACTTACCTTCTTGGTTTTACCTTAGTGGTATTCCATCCTTCATGGAATAGTTTTGCTTTGGCTAAGTATTTGGGCCTTGAGTTTCCTCATGAATGAGATGGGTATACTTGATAACATAGGTATATATATGGGAATATACCTAAGTAGGGTTTTCAGATGTTTTCATGATTTGTGATTTATCCTTTGTGGATTTTGTGAGGCCTTTGAGGGTGTCAGGGTCCCTACTGAGTAACGTTATACTCAAACCTGCAAGGGCTATGCCCCCACCTTGTTGGGTTTGGTGCAGATGACAGACATAGCTGAATGAGGATGAGGGTACCAGGACTGGAGGTAGCTTGGAAGTGGACCTTAGACGAGGCGTACCGTATAGATGACCATTCGAGAGCTGTACCTACCCTTCAGGTAGGATCCATGGTGAGTGCTCATAGGAGCTATTCAGTTTACTTGTACTTTCTAGTTTCCTTGTAATTTCAAATTGGGCTTGTGTTCTGGCCCCTTTTATTTACTGTACACAATCATTTTACTATACACATTACTTGTGCTCATATCTTATCATGTGCTTGGTTGTGTGTGTTACATGATTTAAAGGAAATTCCATCCTAGTTTTAGGGAATATGACTTTCAGTGCTAGTCGCCAGCCCCTGGCCTATGGAAGGCAGGCTTGGGGTAGTCACGACATAGGCCCTGGGGGACGGGTCGTGACATGCAAGGAACCATCTATAAAAAATGGAACACAATGAGTTATCCCATAAACACCATAAATAGTGTGCCCGAAATAAAAATCCATAAAATGGTAAATGTTATGAAATTACCTAAGTGATTACTATATATCTAAACTTATGAATTTTCATTTAAAACCTATATCCACAGGTTCTTACTAAACTCCCTTTGATGCTGACTCTAATTAACCAAAATCTAGTAACTGATATTTAGTGTTTAATTTATTATATGTGTACAATATATAAGGGATATCTCTATATAAGATCAATCAGTTTAGTAGTCTTAGAATATAATATTCAAACTTGATTCGCATATTACTTTATGAATATAAAAAATTAACATAAAAAACATTATTAAATACTTGAATTGATTCAATGAATCCTTATCCTTACCACAGGGAATGGGAAAAAAATAAAGGGTGAGAAAATATGCTATGCAAAGGTTATATATAGCAGAAGATATCATGAGTAAATAAGGTAAAATTAATATAGAAGAGTTGATAATCCAAACACATGTCATTCAATCAATAACACATGTTAAAAGTACATCCATACCTCAAATTAACATATAAATCACCTAGTTTATCGAAATAATTCTAAATTTAGTAAATTCATAATTTTATACATTCATGATCTTACCATCATTGAATCAACAAAGATATAATGAATCTTAACCTCAGGCCTCGGCTAATAAATACACAATAATTAGATTGAAAAAAATCTAGATACCAATCTAATAGGTCCAAAATTCTATTTTGTCTCATGAGACTAATAGGTCCATTGAGGGGATATATATAGTTGTCACTGCCTATAACATTAAGGTCCAACTCATTTCTTATTTAGTAAAGGAATAAAAAAATTCATTCTAATAATTAAATATAATCTAATAATTACCTACATGAAATCATGAATATTGAATATTTCCCTAGTCAATGATTTAAATTTCTAAATAATCATCTTTTTTCTGATACTATAACAACCAAAACATTATAAACATATTGTTACAAGACATTAAACATAAATAACCATTAAATAAAAATGAACCATTGAAAAGCCTTGGGTATTTAGAAGTCTAGGAATATAATTAGAAAACATGAAAATAGAATAAAACAACTTTATATTAATAAATATTATGAGATATTAACTATCTTTTATATGCTACAATTTCATAGGATAACTTAGGGAATATATAGAGAAGTAGAGATTTGAAAATCATAGTAAGGGAAAAAACATGGAAATAAAGTATAACACATGATTCATAAGGTATAACATGATAACATAAAATGAATGGATCATGAATAAACATATGGAGGAATAACAGGTAGAAAATGAAATTATATGATATTGGAAACATAAGAATGTGGAAGAAACATATAACATGACAAAAAACACGAGTCATGGCTAACTACCAAGATAATAGAACATGGTGGAAAGTGTCTAATAATGGAATATGTTTACTCTCTAATCGCACAGATAACTTATCATGAGACAAAACAATATCCAATTCAATAGATCTTTATATGGGTGCACCCATCATATTATTTACATGCATATGTGTTTTGCCTAAATAAATTAAACATAAGGAATTACCATAAGGGTTACCCATGGAAATAAATATGTTTCATAATCATTTCATAAGGTATAATAAAGGGTCCTGTCATAATGGAATCCATGAAAGAAGGTAATAAATAATTCATGGACATTCATAAAGGAAAAGTTAGAATTAATCATGAAAAATGATACCCATCTAATATATATATATATACGTGTTTATATAAATATATAAATAAATATGAACGTTCATAGAAATACCAACACATTATTTATCATTTTGAAAACATTTGTTTACATGTTACTTGATATAAATATATCATGTTTTAATTTTTTAAGACAAATAAGTATTATTTTATACATCAATAGGTGAGGTTAAGATTATAATGATCATGTTTCTGTTCATAATAGTGATATTACTAACCTAGTGGTCCGGTTACTATCATAATGGTCAAGTTACTATTTCAATAAATTATTAATATTTCATTGGTAGGAATTGTAACAATCATATAGGTTCCAAAATTTATATAAATACATATTATTTTATTCATTGTTCATTCACAAATTTTTTATCTCAAGTTATTGTATACATTTATCTTAAATATTAATATTGTTTTATTAAAATTATGTTTTATTTATTCAATGTTGTTTTCGAGTATGGTCATTCTGGACGATTAAGAAGATCCAAATTTTCATATATTATATATCTTATTTTCTATTTCTTGTTGAATTTTTATATTTGGAATTATAATTGGTTTTGTTTATAAATTATATATAATTATTTTTGAATGGGAATAACATTTTTTGGTTTCTCTATGTGATGTATGTTCTTTATACTGCTGAAAATAATTTGAAGAAGGGAACTTCCATTCATAAAATTATGGGTCCGTACATTTTCTCCAATTTAATTAATTTCAAATAAAAATTTTAATATTAAATAATAATGTGAAAACAGTTGAAGGTAATTTTATTTTATTACCTCCTCGAATTCAGATAGAATATTTTTATATTTATTGTTGCACTTAATACATTTACTTGGTTAATGGTATTTTTGTGTAGAAAATTATCTCTATGTTCTATGATCTTCACCTATCATTCCTCATAAGAGAGATCATTTTCCAGTTTTTACCACCTATAAATTCAGTACATGTGAGGGATTTGGTATTTAATTCCTCATGTGAGATATGTGGAATACATCATGGACTTGTGACATGGTTGATGTATTTTTTATTTGATAGTCCACATCTCTGATGTCATCAAGGATAATAAATGAGTCGATGTAACTGAGACTTATCTTTCCCTACATCCAAAATCTCATGACTCTCTTATATGGTGATATATAGCCAAATAACTTATATTCAACATCAAACTATTGGTTACAGATATTATTGTAAGTTTTGATCTTCTATTAACCTTGAGAATCCCAAATGTGTTGTTGAATGGTGTTGGTCTTTTATATAATTTCCTTGACCATTTGAGGTCCCAATACCTTTCACTAACAAGCTTCATCCCATTTTACAGATATTCCTCAACGTTTCTCACAAATGGATTCATATGGATCCATTTGGATAATTTATTGCAAACTATTATTTTATGTGAACTATATTAGTGAAATATACCGATCCCAACCTCCTTTGATATTTATCGATGACTCCATCGACATGTCTTTAAGTTTCTAAATATTCCACTCACATTGGCCATCTGTTTAGGGGTGATAATCCATAAAAAATTTTCACATAGTGTTTATAGGATGTTGGATACTCATATAGAACTTAGAGGTAAATTTTGGATCTCAATCCTGTAACTCCCTTATATTTTGGAAAATAAAACTATGTTCGATAGTGTATTCGATACACAACACCGAGTTTAAATGACCCATGATATATATATATATATATATATATAAGTTATAATCTAGACATTAAATTGTGGGTTATGAATAGTATTAACTAATTTATGATATATATATATAGAGTAATTAATATAAATTTATGATAAATATTTAATAAATAATCAATCATTTTTTAGTAATGTTATTTTTTTCTTGCAAAATATTTTTTTTTAGAAAAGATTTCAATTATTTTTTACAATTTTTTTTTAATAAATTATTATTTATTTTAAAATATTTATATCATAAAAATAAATTCATTTTTAAAATTTTAATATCAAATTTTTTGTTTCATGAAATTTTGGAATATTTCATAAAATAATTTTTTTGATGAATAGTGGAAAACAGAGTTTTTTTGTAAAAAATGAAATTTCTTTTCAATTAATTAAGAAATTTAAAAGAAAGATTATGTTTTTAATATGAATTTATTTATCATATGTATTAATTAGTTGTATATAATACAATAAATTTATTTTCTATCAACTTCATATTGGATTTTAGTTTAAGTTTGTCTTCTTGTTTAAAAGGCGGGTTTTTATGAAAGCGGTTTCAAAGTGAAAAATGTTTCTCCTTTTTAATAAATTAAAACATCCCTAAATATGGAATTATTCAAATTACATTTTTATATTTTATATAATAAAAATTAAACTATTTTTATATAATAACAATTATTAGTTAGAGTAAAAAATAAACTTTTACTTGAAAAATACACATATGGAAACCCCTATTTTTTGTCACGTATGCGGGTATAATTTTATAATAAAAATATAAAAATATATGAATATAATTTGGTAAACAACATTAAATTTTTATTATAATAAATATATATATTATATAATATGTGAAAATTAATTTTTTACCATAATTAATTGTGAAAAAAATAAAAATATATTACCTCAATTAAGGTTAAAACTTGTTTATTGGGGGAGAGGCGTTAGACTAAAATGATAAGGGTAAAAATGATGAATTTTTTTTCTAAAAACTATTTTATAGAAATATTTTGAACCTACCATGTCAATGGATTTATATTTATCCTTTTTTGTGCATGGTGGCATGAGAAAAACATGGGTTGACCATTTACATTTCAAAAATTACAAGTGTGGAACTAAACTCACATATAAATGGACACACCCTCTCCGATATTCTTCATGATATAATAAGATTTTTGGTTTCGAAAATACCTAACCAAATAACAAAAATAAATTATTTCCCTCATCCCATAATATTTTTATTGGTCATAAATTCATTCTACAAACATGTTTGGAATAATCCTAAATAGGTTGTCCAAGAAAAGTTAAAATTCCTAGATATGATTTTTTGTTTCATTATTCTTACACCACCTTAAATTATACATAAAATTTTATAATATGATTAATCTTGTATTTAATATACATTTATATGTTATTATATTAATTTAAAAACTTTAATAAATATCCTCTTCCATTATATGAGATATGAAATCATTATTCGTGTGAGTGGAGGAATACTACCTCACGAACCAATGTTATTCATTTTCAATAATCACCTCTCATATATTATTATAAATTTGGATTTAAAGCATATATATATGATTATTGTAACATATTTATACTACTATAATCACTATTTTTAATATATTTTTTTACATTCCAGTCTATGGGGGATACAATAATGTCGCTGATGTGTATGATAGACCACCAGCTCGTGAACCATTGTGATTAATTTTTCACTAAAACTATTCATGTAAGGTATTAAGGTTAATTTTTATGAATATATGTGATATTAAAGATATAATAATTATATTTATTAAATACTTATCATTATGGAATGAAAATATATAGGTTTCATTCTAATGCATAAAAATGATAATGTTGTTCATGATTCTGTGGACTACCACCTCCACGAAGCAATGTGATTGTTTTTTCATCACCACATAACATGATTGATTTAAATAAGTTTATTTAAATAATAATATGGTATTTCTGTTATTATTACTATTATTAAAATATAATATAATGCATACCTTCTCTCAATAATGAACATTGAAAAATGGAATCATTACTCATGTTAAACTAAAATCTACCGTCTCCATAGTCATAACATAGTTCAGTTTTATAACCATTTTTCATGATTGGTTTAAAAATTATAATATATTAATAAATATGAAAATTAATTCATAATTATTATTCTGTAGAATTTAAAATAATGATATCATTGAACATGATCAACACATTTAATTCATTTAGAAAAAACGAACCGAACACCCTCAAAATAACCGATGTGGACTTAACTAATTAAATATTAAAATATTCCATTAAAAATAAATAAAATAATTTGTATAAGTATAAGGTATTAAAACTATAAAACTTTATTATGAAATAAAATAATTTATGTACTCTTTTTAAGTAGGATTTAAAGGACATACATGGAAAGTCTGGACTGAAGGTTATGGTTTTTCCTCTTTCTTTTACTTCTCTGATACATATGCCATATTCAAAATATTTTTAAATTTTTGGAATATATAATTTCAATTATACATTTCATATCACGAATCATTAATACAAATTTAATTTTATGTTTTAAGTTGAATTAATTTACCCAAGTGGATTGACTTTAAAGTTACCAAATGGTAAATAGTTTCTTATCTCAATTTCCTTTCATTGGGAATAAAACACAATCACTGACTCTATTATAATATGATTACATGTAAATTTATCTCTAATTTTTATTATTATTAATTTATAATTTTTGTTTCGGATTACATTTTTACTCATAATCTATCCAATTATTCACTCTCAATTCCTTGATATTATCTTTGTATGGGTTAATCAACCAAAATTCATTTCTTGTGTGAATATGTTAATGATATTAACCTGGATAATTTATAAGGTGTATGTTCAGAAAATTTTGAATTATATATGATGCATCTTGATATTTTATTTATATTTAATGTTTTATTAAAAGTAATTATTTTATGGGTATTATGATTCAAGAGTTACAATAATGGTAAATTCTTTATGATACAATGTCCCTTATTTTGGGATTATTTGCGTTCAAGGTTAATTTCTTGGAAATAATATGATATTTTTTCAGTGAACTAAATATATTTTGTTATACAATTTTAATGAATTTGGTATAGATTTTTAATTTATATCTCCACCATTATTGATTTATCAAACATTAAGAATGTAATTTATAAGTGATAACAATTTTCTATTTTCTTTTTGATCAGGTATCCTTCTATTTATTATCAATTATTTTCAAAATGTTTAAAAAAAATATTATTTCTAAAATTAAATTATTTCATAAAGATAATTTTAATTTCCCTGGACCTTATTTAAATATATTCTGAAAGAAAATTTCCTTATGTTTTCCGAATGAGTCACTTGTGACTCCCATTTACAAAACGGTATGATTTTTTTTATTTTTAACATTTATAGAGTGAAATAATTTTCCCATAATCATGACCATTATATTATTTCAACCTTTAATTATATTTTTAAATGTTTTTTCTCACAAAAAATTATGTTTTCAATATTTTATATTTTTTTGAAAATTGATTTTCAAAATGAAAAATTTATTTTCATCCAAAATGTTTTAATGATATTTTAATGATATTTAAATTCATTAAAATTGATAAAACATGTTTTTTATTTTTCTCCAAAGGGGACATTTATATTGATTCCACAAACTTTCTTTGAAAGGATTCATAATGATTGTTTATAAGGGATTTTCAAGGAACCCATTTTTTTCTATTGGTTAATCATATTTCAATGACATATTTATAAAACATGTTTATTTTTTATTGTTTAATCATGTTTAAAAGAGATTATTATGTAACCCTTTTCTATTCCAAGAGTTAATAATGTTTTAATGAGATTTATAGGGAACCCATTTGTTTTATACGTGTTACTAATTTTTTAAATAGATTATTATTCACAATTATTCTTTTCCATGGGTTAAACAGTTTCATAGTGATTTTCGTAGAACCTATTTAATTTTTGAGTGAAAATAATGTTCTTAAAAGAATAAATGTTATTTCAATGAGTTTATAATGATATTAATTCTCCATGTACTTTATTTATGATATAGTTCAACTACATTGTCTATAATGATGGATGGTTCCATTATAAACTAAGTATGAGTGGTTTAGTTGAAAACCAATGAAGGTTTGTCACATTATTAACCAAGTATGAATGGTTCTGTGATAAACCATGGATGGGTGGGTCCCTTATCTCCATATAATACATTGGATACTATGGATATGGATGCCAGCAATATTGGTTATTCCATTTTTCTATTGTGATGTGATGATAATATTCTATGATACCAATAAGTCTTATCAATTAATTCCATGGGTTTATAATGTTTATTATGATCAATATTGATATAACATTGATCATGATCATTGATTCGGATAAATATTGACTTTGTAAAATACTTATTCCAGTTTTTCTTGTTTGATGATACATGTATTGATGTGTATGAATATTCTTATTTCATACTCATGAAAATTGAGTATTTAAGGATACCCTTCTACTCTTCTTATGATCCATGGAAGCTCTTAGTTCTTAATACATATGTTTACCATGTTGGTAATTGGATCCAACCATTCTTATGCTTAATTTTACATGGTTATAATTATTTATTATGAATAAATAATGTCGAAAAGGATTTCATATGGACTATAATGACCACCTAATGTGGAATATGAAATAATGGTCATCATGGGAGAATATATTAATCTTTATGAACTAGTTGTTTCTGAATCCATGACGTGAAGTGTTTTTTATAATTATGCAGAACTTTAAAAATGAAATTTCCCTGAGAATGTTTGTGATTTGATATTTTCCTTTTTATTTTTAAAGTGTTGTATTTTAAAAATTGGGTCACCTTCATTGGAATCAAATATGGAAAAGTAATTATTATGTTTTTATAACTAGATCCAATAGTGCATGTTTGGGTCAATTATAGTTTCTATTAAAGGAAAGGTTTTGATAAATTTGGACATTTCGTTGTCTTCATGATAGTTTTTATAATGATTTATAGATAACTTCTTGTATATAAGATTATGGTTTTCATATGTTCAAATACATAAACACCCATTTTAGGTTTTATTTGACATGATCTTAAAGTGATTAATGACACTTTAAATGATATTTCATTGGGTTTATGTATATGTAAAGCCTCAGTTTAATGTTAAAATTCCATTACATTTTTTGGAAATAAATTTTAATTTATTTTTAACATTTAGTTTATATCTGATCTTGGAAATTGATATAATTATGGGTACACAAGTTTTGTCATATAGATAACCATGTGATTAAAAATTAATGTGGTGACTAAGTGATTAAAGTTACTTAAAAATAAGATCACCATATCTTTGTGTTTGTAAGATGAAATATATTAAATGTACTTTGAGGTCAAATCACTATTTTATTTTGAGGTCATTGTGGTTGTTTTGGATATAGGGTTATTCATTGAGAGGATGATTTTGTTTTAAATTTGGGTATTATTTTTGTTTTTGTATGATTAATGAATCATATGATGGTTAATTGATTTTAGGAAGTATATTACCATTTTATAACCATTTTCATTTTGGATGATTTAGAATTAAATAAAGAATAAATTGTTATCAATTTTTTGTTGTCTTTAATGGTTTATTTTAGTGCTTTACGAAGGGGAAATTCATCTTGAAAACTAATCATTTGGTGAAAAGTATTTGATTGCTGTTGAAATTGGATAAATCATGAAATTATACTTATAATGTAATTATATTTCACTAGTTTTTTAGTTTATATGGTGAACGAATTCCAAAAATCTAAGAAATATAAAATGAAACAAAAATTTTATCCTAGTATGTTTATTTAGGATGAACTCATGTCCTTTTTAGTCATATTTATATGTGGTTTTAAGGTTGTCAACATTATATTAATCATTCTCATTTTTATGATCAATAATATTAATAACTCTACAAAATTATTTAAATTATTCTTCAATATAAAAATATTCAATTCCCACAAATTATATCCTATTTTGATACTATTATGTTTCATTATAAATGACATTTGTATGTCATTTTATATCTCTTATCAATAGGATATTTGGTTAGACCTTTTTAATATGTAGGGTTCTAAAAAATATATTTTCAAATTTACAATAATTGTGTTTTGAGATAAATTTAAAATTGCGAGGATTCAATTTATTAAAAATATGGGGATATAATAACAAGATATTTTTGAAATGAAAACTATGTCGAGTACCATATTTGACACACAACACCGAGCTTAAACAACACACAATATATATAACCATTATAAACTAACCATTAAATTGGTGGGTAAAAATTGAATTATCCAAATTATGATATATATATATACATATATATTTCTTAAAAAATATAAATTATTAAAAAAAATTTATTAAATAATAAATTAATTTTTAGAAAAGTAATTTTAGTCTTTGAAAATATGATTTTTTAAAATACTTTTTATTTCTTTATATACTATAGATAATTTTTGGAAAATCTAGAATTTATATTTATAAAATAAAAATATTTTTTTAAACAAGAATATCAAATTTTACTTTTTGTGAAATTTGTGGAATTTTCATAAAATATTTACTCGTAAATGAACTGTGAAAAATATCGATATTTAAAAAAAATGTTATTTCTTTTCAATAAATTAAGAAATATTAGTGTCCCATTATGTTTTTAATATAGTTTAAATTAACATAATAATTAATTATTTATATAAAACCCAATTAATTACTTTTTAATCAAATTTATATTGGATTTTAGTATAAGTTTTTTTGATTTTGTTTAAAAATGAGACTTTTTTTAAAACCATTTTAATGTGCATAATGATTATCATCTTTAATTAATTAGAAAATTAAAAATGATGAATGACTTAAATGAAAAATCCAGATTAATTATTAATAAAAATTAATTTATATTAAATAAATTTATATTATTATTTATATAGTTAACATGAAATCAGTTTTTCCTTTAAAAATAAATCTCTTGAAAACCCATGTTTTCATCGTCCCTAAAGGTTTAATATTGAATTTAGTTTTACCACTTATGTGAATTGATATTTTTAAAATTTATTTATTTTTTGGAATCAACATTATTTATATTATCTAACAAGTTAAACATAATTTTTTACAAAAATTAATATTGTTAATAGTAAAAATAAATTACAATTGTTAAGGTAGAAATTGGTTTACGAGGTGGTTAAGCTAAAAAAATATTGGTCTAAATGAAAAAAAATATTTATAAGAAAATGATTTTATGGAAATATTTAGATACTATAATGAATATTTATAGCTAATTATCCATTCTTAGCCTCTTGGATTCATAAAAACAATGGTACACCATTTCCATTTAAAAAATTACAAGTGTCCCTTTCACCTCAATTATAAAAGCCACCACTATCATCTCTTTTTCACACCGTCAAACCATTTTTGTTCATCCACGAACTAGCTGAATCAATTCCCAAATTCCATACCATCATCATAGAATTATTTAATTGGTAATAAATTCATTTTATTAATATGTTATGTAAACCCTACATTGGTGTCCGAGAAGTTGTAAAATTCATAACTATACATTTTTATTTTATTTCAAAATTTAAATCCTTAAAATATTACTAAAATTTTAACATATTATAACCAAATTAGATCATATATAAATATATTTTATTTTATTAACTTAATAACATAAATATACCTCTTGTTCAATAAAATTATATACAAGATCATCATTCATGTGTATGGCAGCATGCCATTGTGCGAATCGATGTCACTTGTTTTCCATCATTGTCTCTACCGACTTGTTGTTATTAGATATTTTTAGTGTATATATATATGTGTTATATTTTAACATATTTATAATTATTTATTTATTATATCACTTATAATTTTTTTTACTTTCCATTTCTCAGGGGATACGATAATGTCAATCTTGTGAAAGGCAAACAACCGCCCCACAAAGAGATTTGACTCATTATTCACTAATGAAAAAATGGAAGGTAATAAGGGTAATTATGAGATAAAAATGATGTAATAATTATATTATTTTCATATTTATCATTATTAAAAGTTAATATATATTTTGATTCATACATTGGATAATGAAAATGTTATTCCTGTACCTGCGGACTACCACCTCCATGAAACGATGTGATTCTTTTATCATAACCAAATAAAAATAATGATATATATAAGTATATTTAATGAATTAATATTTTATTTATGATATTATTATCATTATTTAAATATTAAATAATACATTCATTCTTTTCATAATGATCATTGAAAAATGGAAGCGTTACTAATGTGTACGTACGACCTCTCGCCTATATAATCGTACATAGTTTATTTTTCTTAACCATTTTCAATGATTGGGTTTAAAATTATAATTTATGAATAAATATGATAATTAGTTAATTTTTATTATTCTATATATGTTGATATAATGATCTCATTATCTATAGATAATATAATAACGTGGTTTCTGAAATAGCGTACAAAACACCCTGAAGACTCCCAACGCGAACTTGAGTGATTAAATATTTAAATTTGTCATTAAAAAGAAATAAAATAATATTATCTATATGGTATTAAATATGTAAAATTTTATTAATAAATAAAATAATTTATGTAAGCTTATTCCACAGGATTTAAGGGATATAAGAGGAAAGTCTAAAGTTGAGATAAGGGGTTCACATCTCGCTTTTACTTATGTGATACATATTCCAAATTAATAAATTGTTTTTATTATGTGGTTTATGTAATATAAATTTTACTTTTTATATCATGAATATTTCATAACTATTTTTATTTTAGGTTTCAATTTTAATTAATTTTTCCATAGGGATTGACATGAAAGTTACCAAGTCTTAAAGAGTTTCATAACTCAATTTCATTTTATGGGTTTATAAAACTTCTTCATTGAATATTTTATGATATTATTAAGTGAAAATTGTTTTATAAATTGTATTATTATAAATTTAAATTTGATATATATATATATTTTCATTGTGTATAAAAAAATATCTCAATCAATTAACTCTCAATTCAGTGGTAAGATCTTTATAATGGTTAATCATCCAAAATTCCTTTCTTTGGGAAATATGTTTATGACAGGAACATGGATTCTTTAGGAGTTTTATATACTGAAATTTTGGAATTTTATATCATATATATAATTATTTTAATGAAAGTTAATGTTTCATTTGATGTTATTCTTTCATGGGGCTTATGATTGAAAAGTTTTCAGTATAAAAAAAGTGTTATGTTACAATATCTTTTATTTTGGTATTATTCACATTCAAGGTTACTTTAGAGGAAATATTATTATATTATTATATTGAACCACATATATTTTAATATTATTTTTTATGAATGTGTCTAAAAAGTTTAATTTCTATTTTCCCCTTATTTATTTATGAAACTACAAGAATGTCATTTGTAAGTGACATGAACCTTGTATTTTCATTTAAATTGTGTATTAGTCTCTTATATATCCATGTTTCCTAAAAAAATAAAAAATGTAATGAATAAAAACAAACGATTCCCTAAATATATTTGACATTGTCATTTACCTTATTTTAATGGGTTTTGAGTGTAAATTTAAAAATATTTTTCACTTTTGACTCCATATTAAAAAATTCATTGAAAATATTGGTAAATTTTTTACATTTACAACATGAAGAGAATTTACCACCTTTAAGGAAATTATTTTATTTTAACCTTTCATAATATATTTCCTTGTTTTTTTCAATGAAATGGGTTTTCACAGTATTTTGTCAGTTTTTAGTTTTTAAATTTTATTTTAAAAATGAAATGTTTATTTTATTAAAAATCTGATTTTAATAATAGTTTAATTTTATTTTAATTCATCAATGTCAATGACTATTATTTTTCTTGTGCTCTAATGGGGATATATTTAATAAAACCATCCTCACTCTTTATCTGGATAGATTATGATTCTTTCAAAGAGACCAGTATGGACCGAGTTTCTTTTCTATGGGTTAATCTTATTTGTAAGATATTGTTATGTAACTCATATCTTTCCTAAAGCTTAATAATGTTTCAAATAGATTTATATTAAACCTATTATTTTCTATAGTTGAATCATGTTTCAATGAGATAATTATGGAACCCAATTATTTAATATGGTTTAATGAGGTTTCGAATAGATTTTTATGGACCTATTTCTTTTCCATGGGTTAACTACATTTTAAATAGATTTTTATAGACCCCATTCCTTTTATAAGGGTTAATGATGTTATGAAATGAATAGTGGTTCCTTCAATGAGTTTATGATGAAATGATTTATCTATGTAAATTATTCATTGTATAGTTATGTTAAATTTTTTATAATGATAGGTTTTCCCATTAGAAACCAAGGACGAGTGGTTTTGTTATAAACCATGGATATGTGGTCACATTATTAACCAATAATGGGGGTCCCATGTTAAACTAAAGACTGGTGGGTCAATTATATCACTCCAACCTATTAGGTACCTCAGAGATGAATGTCAACCATATTGGTTATTCTTTTTGTAATAAGGAATTTGAAGACAACTATCCAAGATATTGATAAGTTTTATCTAATTTTTTTATTGGTTTATAATATTTTTGATGATCACTGGTGAAATCACAAGGAACATGATTGTTGATTCTGATGACTCTTTCCTTAGTTAGATCCTTATTATATTTTTTATTTTTTGATTATCCATGTATTTATGGATATGAATAATCCTATGTTATAATCATGAACATTGATTATTTCATCATACCCTTCTGATCTTCTTATGATCCTTAATGGAATTCAATTGTTAATACTTATTTTTACCATTACTGAGCCTTTGATCTCACCATTCTAATGTTTCATTTTTTCTAGGTTATAAAAATTGAGTTCGAATGAATTATTTATAGAATTTGTTTATATGGATGATGATGATGACCTAATGTTGAATATATAAATATGGGTACAATGTTAGATATTGAAAAACATTATGACCCTGTAGCTTTATAATCATTGATGTTAAGAGTGTGTACTAATTATATAACACTATAAACATTAAATGTTTTTTAGAATTTATGTGATAAAATATTTTCCATTAAATTTAGTACGTTTTGGATAATTAAAATTTGGTCACCTTTATTGGTATAAAATATTGAAATATAATGATTACATTATTATCACCAAATCTGTGAGTGAGGGTTTATGGTAGTTATAAAGAAGATACAATCAATAATGGTATACAATATAGCGATTCCACTTCATTGATTTATATCCATTCATGTTGATTGAGTAAGAATTCATCCCAAATTGAAATGTTTTGAACAGTCTTTGTGTGATTATCCACAACAACAAATATAGAATTATTTACTCTAGAGATGTTTATAAGTCTAGTGACAAGGTCTAGGGAGATTTTTTCCTATTCTATATTGGAATGGGTAATGGTTGCATCACCCCCTTTGGAATTGTTCATTTTAGACTTTAATTATTTACATAATAAATACATTAAGGTATATTCTATGACATCCTTCTTTATATTTTCCCATAGATAATAGTATAAAAGATATTAATACAGGTTTTTACTCCTTTGGTGGATGGATATGGTTGATCTTGGTTCATCATTCAGAATCTCATTCTCTGTCTCATGTTTTTATGGTTCACAAAGTCATGAACCAAATTCTATGACTCGTTCCTCATAAATTTAGAAAATTTAGGATTTCCCATTTTTGAAAGCATTAATATTATTCTAAATTTACACATCATAAATTTTAGAAACCTTTATATTTTCTAAAAGGGATGGTTGACCAATCCATTGAGAAATGAATGATGACGTTCCATTCTTTATGATTCCCATGGTCATAATTTTAATGTATATGAAAGTTGGATCCTTCTCAATTCTAGTCAATAATAAATATGGAGGATATAATTAACTCAAATCATCTTACAATTCATTTTCTTTTAGACGATGGTAATGGATTGAGTAGTCATAATAATTGATGAGCTCTAACCGTCATCACTAGTTTATATTTGGACCCTTCTATGTGAATATATATTTTTGAATCTTATTATCAATATATATCTCAAACATATACCCATAGAGATTAAAATGAAAAATATACAATGTGAAGATCAAAACTGCCAACTCTAGATCAAATATGGGATAATTTTCTCATTAAAATTTAGTTAACTTGAATTATAGTCTATCAGTTTATCATTTCTCATCAGTAAATATCCTATGTCTTTATTTGATGCATTAATGTATAACACAAAGAGTTCCCCACTTGTGTTTAGTGTAAGTACTTCTATAGAGAATAAGATATTATTAAACTCTATATGTAACATGCTGAGATTTTAAAACAAAACATTATGTTCAATATCATCAAATATGCACCACACCAAGCATAAAAAGGGAATGAAATAAGATTATTTAAATGTCACCATTATAATATAGTTATTAAATTTGATGGTAATAACTTTATTAATGAAATAATGAAATTTATGAATGAAATTATTATTTATAAATTATTTATAAATTATTTTTAAATAACTACTCATATTTTTAGTATAATCATTTTATAATTAAAAAATAAATTTTGTTCAAAAATATAATTTCTTTAACTTTTTGAGTGAATATTATCATTAATTCTTCAAAATATTAGAAAATAAATTTCATAAATTTACCTTAATATTTTTAATATTAATTTCTTATTTGACATTGGTTATAATTTTATTATTTTCAAAAAATAAAGGGCTTTTAGTGAATAATGAAAAAATAGCAATTAAAAAAAATCCATTTCGATTCCAAAAATTAAACAACTTCAAAGAATAATTATTTCATAATTATTTTTTAAAGTAAAATAATAATTATTTAATTATATTTTATCCACATATATTATTTTGAATTATAATTTTATTTTATTTTAAACTATGTTTTTTTTTGTTTAAAAAATATATTTTTCGGAAAACTATTTTGAAGTACATAACGTTCCTCCATTTTCATTAATTAAAATATTCCCTAGTGGGGAGTGTATTAAAAACATTTATATAATGAATTTCTTTAAAATTATATTTATTTTCTTATAATGATTATTAGTAATCAAAGTGTTAATATAAAGTCATTATTTTCTTAAAAAATACACTTTTTAAAAACCCTATTTTTCTTAACAGCTACAGTTTTTTCATTAAATTTAATTATTAAAAATCATTGAATTGAATTTTCTATAATGGATTCCATATTTGGAATCATAATTTCAAATAAATTGGGCACTCTATAGATGGAGGATGACCTTTAATGCAATGGGTACTCCGGAGTTGGAGGATGACCATATTTATTACTCCATTTGTAATAGTGATATGGAAAATGATGTCCCTGGTTTCCTACCTTAATAATTGATTTTTTCATGAGTTTTCATAAAAATTATTTTATTTTATAAATGTATGATAATTAAATTTTTGAAATGATGATTCCTTTTGGGGGTAAAAAGGTATGTTTTTATGAAAATGATTTTATGGGTTTTCATTAGAAAAACAATTTCCATTATTTTATGTCCCTTAATAATATTTTATTCTCAGCGCATGTTTTAATTTTTTTCATAGGATTTAAGGTATAATAGATACATGGATAAGATCAAGGGGAATAATTGTGATTATTTTTCATGAAAATAAACCATGTTTTATTTTAAAACGTTTGTTAGTGGAAAACATGGATACTGAGTATATGTGTCCATATGTAATGCATGAGTATAAAATATAAAAGTTAATAATAAATATCTAATACTCTTGACCTAAAATATTATTGAGAATTTTATAATGTAAATTTTAGTTTAAAATAAATATAATATGAAATGTTTAATGTTGGGTCATTATAGTTGGTATTAGAGATCAATTTAGATATATTTATTAGATAGAATATTATTTAATCACATGTTACAAGTCTTATATAACCAAAATGGTTACAATGGTATGGATATTCATAGTTATTTTTTATAAATTTAATGAATTTTAGATAACATGAATAGTGATATCTTAGTATTTATCCTTCTCCTAAGATGGTAAATTATGATTTTATTGACATTATAACACTAACCATTTTGGTTTTAGTAAATGGATAGATATAAAAGGCACAAAAGTAACAACGTAAGTGATGGAAAATGCGGTGGTTGTATGAATTGGACAACAAATGAAATTGGTTTTTAATGATATCCCTTATGGTTATTATAAAATAGCTTCCAGGAGTAATAATTAACCACATGAACATCGGTGTGTTTACTAATGCATCAAATATGAGAGAAATAATGCTCTGGGGATGTTCAGATGAAAACTATCATAAAGGTAAATATATTCAATGGACAATATTTAAAAAATTTTGGAAATAATTACATATAAAAATTTATTTAAAGGACAATAATATGTTTTATATGTGGTAAAGGAGGTTATAAGGCAATAAAATGTGCAGAAAAAGAGGGATAATTCAGTTAACTCCATGAATAAGACAAAAGGTATTCCTATTTTATCAATTGAATGTTTTAAATGTGGGATGTATAGTCATTAGGAAGATAAATGTCCTGGGAATAAGGCTTATGAATGGGATCAACATGATTGTGCATCTATCTGTTTAGAAATACCTAATTCCATTAAAGTCAAATATGAGGAAACTTAAAATGACATATAAAAGTTACATATTATTTCATGGATCAAGTTTTGATATTTTTTAATCATAGGAGATGATTCATATTTTTTATTGGAAATTACTATTAATGAATGTGATGTAAAATAATGGTTAAGGGATGTTGAAGAACACTAAATGATTAATATGTCTACATATAATATATTAAATAGTTATGGTAGATCTATATATGGTGAAATGTTTAAAATTATTAACACTCTATTGATGGTGGTATTTATTAGGGAAATGTGGTATCCTTTTATCCTCCGATTTATTGGGCACTACAGAGTTGGAGGTTGGAATTATTGGTTACTAAAGTTTTAAGGCTGGTATAGAAAAAAATATCCGAAATTACATGATTTACTATTATATTATTTATTATGAATGTTTATGAACATCGTTTAAATTTAAAAATTTATGATAAGGATCTTTTTGAAATGATGATTCATTTTTCAGGGTAAAACATACAATTTGAGGAAAATGTTTTAATAGGTCTTCAGTAGACTAAAAGTTTCATTTTTTTCTATATCTAATATTTAATGGTAATACCTATTGTAAAAAATTTTTTCCCATGATTTTATGTAGAATATAGATAAGGATGAGATTAAGTGGAAAATTGTGCATATTTTTCTTCAAAAGAAACCATACTTTAATATTTTTTTGGAGAAAAAATGGATGTTGAGGATTTGTTTACACATGTAATATATGGGTTCACTATGAAGTATTTTTTCCAAATTCTCTAAAACTATAAACAAAGACGATTCTTAGGAATGTAATAATATTGATTCTAGTGTCAATTAACTAAAATATGTAATGTTTAAGGCTGATTCTTGTCACTTTGAAGAAGTAGTCAGATTGATTGGTCTGAAAAAACTATACCCTGTTATTATTAAACCTAGTTATTGGTTTTTAAAATAATGAGAGTTTACTAAAAAATCATCAGTAATTACTAGCTAGTCGATGGAATCTATGAGAATCTGTTATCAATGTTATCCTAGAAAACTCTTTAATTTCTTTTTTTCTTAGTGGGGTATAAAAATTTCATTTTTTAGTGATAATATTATTTTATAATGATACATACTATATAAATATATCATAGTTTTATTAATTTTAATATATTTTATCCTTTTATAAAGTTTTTGGCATTGTCTTCAGATGCTTGTCATACTCTTCCCCACTTTTGAAGTATATTAGAATATCATCTATAAAGTAGAAATTTTTTTTGAGGCAATCACTAAAAATATATTCATTTGGTAAATAAAATTTTATGGAGAATTGGAAAAACTTAGGGAATTAACTCATAGTGTCTATGCCTCATTTTAAAGGATGTAATGGGAACAACTTCCTTCTACACCTCTAATTAATGATATCCCGTCTGAAGGACCTTCTAAGAGAAACAATTATACCAAAATAGTAGATCAAAATAAGAATATATGCATGGAAGGGGATAAATTTTCATTATCATGTTTTTTTGATATACATGGAACGATACACCCCATTGTGAAACACTAGAGTGTATAAAACCCTCATCTAGATTCCCTTGTAACAGCTTCTTCAGTTCTTACAAATTATTGGTGGACATGTTTTAAAGAGTTATTGATAAGGGTTGAGATACACATATATGTTCAATTGAGACATCAACCACTTATTCAAGAGGAAGACAAAAAATTTCATTATGAAACACATTGGTGATGTCCCTCAAAATGGGCATGTCTTAAAGCCAGATTCTCTCATTTTTATTTAACATTTGAGATAGATATACTTGCTCATAAAGATATTCTATACATTCTTTTGAGGAATATTCCGAAGAATATTCAACACCCTACTTAAATTTTTAAATAATTGTAAGATGCCTTAGGATGTGAAGAATGATTTTAGGCTCTTGGAAGTGATGATGGATTTCATTAATTATGTTTAATCTAGGCCCCATATAACATCAAAATCTACAAAATGAGGTAGGATGAGATTTTTTGGGAGGATCAGCCACTAAAAATTGATCTGGGGGGAGTTATATAATTTTGATGTAATAATTTATCCATTTTATATTCTCACATATAACTCAAACTCCATATTTTGAAGTGGTTTTTAATAGTTATACTACACAGAAAATATATAACGGAATGTGTAGAACATGAATCAAAAAGTAAATTCTCTATTCATAAATTAATTACCAACATATCCATAACCACAAAATTTTTGGGATCCCCTCATTTTCAGTGATAAAATATTCCCTTCCTTGCTACCTTGGAGTTTATTGTCCTTGATTGTCTCCTATATCCCTTTTCATAGGTAATTAGCTCACATGACTCCAATGATCCTTTCAATTTAATAACTTTACTAGAGGATTAGTTTTGACCAAAGCTTTCCATTACTATTTCAAATTAGAGGGTTTTGTCATATACTTTCAATATTGATTTCCATTATTCATATCTTTTTCAAATTGTAAACATCGCCCGATTACCTTAAGACAATTTCTAGGAAACTTCTTCCCACACTTCTGCAACATGAGAATTTCGATTTTCTTTCCTTCATGGTATTTATCTGTTGATCTTCTGATAATAAAATCCATTTTACACTTTAGAACATAGACCCCATGATACTACGGAGAGTCACCAATTTCTATGTAAAAATAAAGGGAATGAAGAAACATCTCCTCATAAATATCAATGTATTGAATCACCCATGATTTATTTATACTTGTTTTTAGTCCAATGAAGAAGTTATCTACCTTGCTATTAGTGTTCATGACTTGGTAGAAGAGTATCATGAAATCCTTGTAATGTTTTCCTTATATTCCCCAATGTAATCATCTTCCTTTTTAATCTATTTGAATAACTCCATCTCCATATTAATATGGATTGTTTTTTGGAAAATATTTAAAGAAAAATATTTTTCGAAATCCTTTATAATCCCTAGAATCAATTTCCTTCTTATAAGTCATGATCTTGTTCATTTTACACTATTTCTCTGCTTCCCCATCAAAATTATAGATAAAAATCATGAATTTCTATTCTTTTGAACAATGGATAATAAAGATTATATTCTCATTGGAGTTAATTTATTGTTCCATGATGAGGGGATTAGAATATCTCTAAAAGGTAGGCGGAATCTATCAAAAAACGTATTTTACCACAACTTGTTCTTTCTTAAGATAATGGGGATATTCAACAATATTAAAGTTAAAATTTATAACATGATCTAGTTGATCTAGTACTATAACGATGTTCTAATCTACCACCACAATCAGGTTAGGTGTCTCATTATGGAAAGAATCACATTACATACCAAATTTTTTATTCACATGGATTCTCCTTTTTTTGGCCATTAAATAAAAAAATAAAAATAAATTTAAGGGTCATTAATATTTTTATAATTAGAATATAAAAATATAACTAAATAACTAAAAATAATAACTTATAAATTAAATGTATTTCCAAACATACGATTCCCTATGATTTAATATAGGTTATCCCTTGAAATTTATCTTATACATAGACTTATCCCTACAGTTCTCACAAATGTTTTCTAGTCCTATTTTCCAAAAAAGTACTAGACCATGCACCGATACCAACTATTAAATCCCAATCCTTTAACACATGTCATTACACAATTTTTGACATAAATAGATCTTAATTATAAACCAAAAATCAATAATAATGGTGCCCTTTGAAGATAAGGTACATAATTATAAAAAATGAAACCGGAATTGAAAATATTGTTATTATTCCCCATAATGATCTCTTAAATCATTTTTTCTCTGATAATTTCATTTGATACCCTAGGGAATATATAGATAGAAGGGGTAAGCTAAAATACTATGAATGGAATAGACATTGAAGGAAGCATGACACACGATTCAGAAAGAATAATCGGATATCATTAAATTAAGAAATAATGAATAAAAAAACAGAGGTAGATAATATAGATAATGTAGTTATAAGATCAGTGAAACATAATAATTATCAGCAATATATAACACGACGTAAACCATAGTCAATGCTAACTTCCCGAACAATATCACATAGTGTACAAAGACCCATTACAAATTATATTTACTCTCTAATACCATACATAACATACCAAGAGATAATAAATCATCAAAATAATTATAGAACTATCTAATTTAAACAATAACAAATGTACATACATATGTGTTCCACATAAAGAAATAGAAAATAAGGAATAAACATAATGGATACTAATGGAATGAAATGGGTTTCATAATAATGTAATAAGAAATTACCAAAGTTATTACAATAATGTAATCCATGATAAGGGGGATTAAATAATTATAATGAATAAATATCCATCGATCAAGATAAATTATGTCTAGCTAAAGTGAAAACATAAAAATAGTGGTTAGTTATCTTTAACCATTTTCCACTTTGGAGTGGTTTTTAGAGAGAAAATAAATTGTCCTTAAGGAGGATAATGGGTAACTATTTCCATAAAACTAGAAATGAACCGAAATATTTTCAATGATAAAATAATTTATTTTAGAATTTATTGGATTATTAAAGTATTTTATTAAGTTTACTTGAAAAGGGTTATGAAAAAAGAAGAAGCTCCGTTTAATTAGGACTTATTTTCAAGAGGAATGGATGATAGTTTCTTAAAAACAAGCATTAACCCATTAAAGAAATATAAATTAATATATAAATATATGTTAGGAAGATATATTCTTAATTTAGGGTTATTATATAAGCATAATGAAGTGATATTTTTAGATAAAGAGAGAGAAAATTCAACCCAATGGAAATATGGAGGTACGAAGAGATCCCTTACCATATGTCTAAATTCAATTTTCAATTTCACTTAATGTCATAGATAATAAGTTAGATTCATTAATTATATAATTCAGAACCAATTCCATATATATTTAATTTAATATAAATTTATAAATTTCATTTATGCTCATTTTGGTTAGTTTTGAAGTTCAATTCTGTTGTTCTGGGAGCATTTATTTCATCATTTCATGGTTGGTTCACTTTTGTATAATTGTTAATCTTCTTGTAAAATGGGACTACAATGACTAAATTAAAATTAAAGTTATTATTACAATTCAATTAGTTCAAATGGTCCCACATATCATTTTTCATACATAATGATGATCCATTTTATAAAAATATTACTAATAAATGCTTATTTTATTTTGGTACTTTTTCCAACCATTACAAAATAGTTTGGTTTTATTTAATGTTATGGAAATACACACTTCAAATAATGTGAAAACATATACTATATATATAAGTAGTTTATTTTAAAAAATTGTAAGTTAATTTAAACCTACCATGAAGGCATTATTGGAAAATTAAAACTCATTGTCATTGATACTGATTAACCAACATAATATGGGAAATTGTTTCATTTTTATTTGGAAAATAAGAGATAAAAAAGATTTAGATATAATATATTTAATTAGAAAAATACCTTTATAGTATATAAATTATAATGTAGTTATTATTCTATATTTGATGAAGGAGTTCAGGGAAGGTAGAAGAATAAATGATTTTAAAAGATTTCATTTGAGAATCTTACCTCTTGAATATCACCTCCATGAAGGACCCCTTACAGAACATGGAACAGTTCTTTTGATGAGACCATAAGCACCTGGATGTATCGAATAATGTTTATTAGAGGGTTTATTATATATTTGGAAAGCTTAAAGGATTTGAAGTTATGGGGATAAGAGATGGTGAGAGTGGTATTTATAGGTGTAGGAGAGTGTGTTTTTGAATATTATATTCATTAGATTATTAGTTTGGATCAATAATATCAATAGTGTAGATTTTTGTTACTATATACACTGACTAGTTAATGTTATTTTAGACTAATGGATGATCACATCATCCGTGAATCAAAAACGGATGTATTTTTCTTATAATGTTAAATAACTTAATTTATTATATTTTACTATTCACTAAAATTTAGATATTCTAGAAAAAAATAAAAATTCATCATAACCATTATTCAATGTGTATTTTTCAAAAATGAAATCTATCTGAAGATATTTTTCAAAAAAAATAGAAATTTTATTTTAAAAAAAATTATTTATATGAGAAGTAATAGTTTTGATATTATAATTCATTTTATAACCGTTTTTAAATTTTATTATCGTCTCATAAAATTCTATTAAAATTAGTATATGGAAGAAAATTAATATATGAATCTATTTTTGAATAAAAATATTATTTTAAGTCATTATATTGTTTATAAAATTTTTATTAAGATATTTATGTTTCATAAAAATACAAACAGTTAATTTTCATGTTTGAACATTTATAAATTCATACTGTGATATAGATATATCAGATTTTCATTTGATAAGATACCTAAAGACTATTTTAAACTTAAAAAGGTGAGTTTAATATTCTAACAACTAGGTTACAATTCCAAATAGTGAGATGACTATTCTAATGTCCATCTTACTATCCTAAAAGTCAGTTTACTATTCCAATGGATGAATTAATATTCCAACATCTAGATATATAACATTCATATACATAACATAAATTCTATAAATATATCTTATTCGATTCATTCATAATTTACATAAATTTTTGTTCAATGTTATATATACTTCCATAATAAAAACTACAATTTTATTATTAATATTATGTTTTATTTCCATATCATTGTTAGTGAGTATAGTCATTCTTGTTCATCAAGAAGATAAAAATTAACATATATTATATATCTTAATCACTTTATTTTAACCAATTATAATATTTTAAATTTTTACTAGTTTAGTTTCTAGATAATTTATCATTATTCATTTTTTTGGAATAATGTTCTTTTTGGTTTCTCTATGTGACATATGTGATAGAGAATAAATGACATCATTATAATAAGGTAAAACTGATTGATAAACACATGCGTTGTTATTGTAACCATATATAGAAATGATATATGGTTTATAAAAAATCAAAGTGGTTAGAATTTTTTTATATAACATCCAAGATACATAAAATATGGAAATGGAGGAGACAAAAATGTCTACTGAAATGATGGAGAGTGATAAGGAATGTGATCACATGAAAGTTAATAAACACTAATCCATGAATCATTAAACGACTAAAGAGGATTATAAGTTCATCATAAATTATGGTTCTGTAGTAAATAAAAACCTTTTGGAAATATAATTGAAATAAATGAAAAATATCTTCCTTTTAACTTTTTATATTAATGAAGTTATATATCACTTTGAAAATTCTTGTCATTCCTTGAAGAAAATAATACCATTTTATTTTGAAAGGATTTTAATTCAAAATTCCATGAATATTGTAAAAAATATATTTAAAACGATCCATGGAAAATTTATAATTAATCTTCATAGTAAATAAAGGTTATAATGATGGGAAATCATGATTATATGATAAATGTTAAAAAAGACTCTATTCACACCTTTCGTAAAAAGTCCAAAAGTACCTCCTTGGGAAATTATGAGATTCATCCCTTCAAAACATTGTAAAAAACATCAAATATGGCTGTAAATTAATTTAAATAATCATTATCAATTTTAAAAAAAAATCCTACAACATTTTTGAGAACGTTTACAAGGGAAAAGAATATTTAAAAGGAAAACATAAAAACATGAATTCTTTTATAGGAAACTCCATTACATGTAATTAATTTATTGATAATTGATAAAAATATATAATAAATTGAAAACAATAACATAAAACCTAAAAATAACCATAGGATATGGATATATATGGGGTTTAAATAAATAATATCATATATTTTTTCCCAAGGATATCTTGACATAAAAAATCCTAAAATAAAATGTCATAGTAATATAAGTCACATAAATTAGGTCTTTGATTAGTAATACATATTTTATACTACTGTATAAATAATTTAAATTTATGAAATAAATTTTATGAACATTTTAAAAATATATTCTAATTTTTTATGCCTATTTATAATCTTTTGAAAACTATTCATTAAATAGTTCTTACTTTAATCGACCATTTAAAGTTCTTTAATTATTTTAACAAAAATTTATTTGGTATATTATGCATGTTTAATGGGGTTATGAGGTCCTTAAATTATATTAATAATTTTAATAATGTCATGAATATAGTTTTTATTCATTATATAAAATTTTTTAATCAACCATGAATTGTGGTAATAGAAAAGTGAATCACATCAATTAGTGGAGGGGGTAGTTGACACGAATGTGCGAGCGATGTTATCATTTTACAATGGATGGGTGGGAAATAATACAGTTGATATGCTATATTTGGTGAGTAATAATTATTTTAAAACCATCATATATATTAATTAATTCCTTCTTTATAACCATCAATGGAAATCAGTGATGAAAAATTGAATAAAACCACTAATTGAATACGGTATTCCCTACATAGGGACGATCATTATTTCCATTTTCCATAGCATGGTAAAGGGATATAAAATAGATGATCCATTAATTCAAAAACATATAAATATGATTGATATAATAACATAATTATGTTAAGATTATTATTGAATATTTGGGGGATTTTTAAGAAGAAATTATATGTAGGTGGAACCAGAAATTATCTTCCTCCATTTTCTCACCAAAATATAACATCCAAAACTGACATGGAACCCCTCATATATAACTAAATTTCAAAGGGGATCCATAATCTATTTGGACCTAGATGAAACTGAATGTGATATTGAGTCCTCCAACTTGATCTTGGTATCTATATCAGAAATCCTACCCTCACACATCCCCAAATACTACAACTGAAAGGTGTGTAATATTCGTTACCACTAACCATCCTCTTAAACTAGATGAACCATTCAGTGATCAAAAAAAAAATACTCCTAACGAATTTATATTTTATAAACTACACGACCATGGTGACTAAGAGCTATTGGAAAAGGGAAAAAAATTTCTAAGGAAATTAGTATAGGATTTTATTCAGATTGATTTAACTCAATTTAACTTATTTTAAATTTCCAAAAACCAGAAACTTCAAAAAGGAACACAATTTAACCATGAATCATGTTACTATACTAGGTATTTAACATGAACGTGGAACCAAATCAATTAGTCATTAATGTGGCTTAGAGTACGTGAATCAGATCATAGGGCTCCCTAAAATATAATTTTTTATCTTGTATTCCTGGGCTGATGTGATTCACCATGGTCAATTGATTACATTTCCTTGCCAACAGATACACTCCTAACTATTAGTAAATTTAAAATACGCCCAATATATTAACATAATCCTTAATACCACTATATTATGAGCCCTCCCTCCAAATGAACCCATACTTGTATGGAAATGATGGAAAAGAGGGAATGACCTCCCATCCCTCCTCTAGTAGGCCCTTGGTTGGAGATTGTCTCAATTGGTATTAAAATATCACAAAATTAGAGGAATTACCCTCAATAATAATAGGATCAAAATGAATGATTACAATGGATAAGAAACCCATGAAATAAAATAATATAATGAAAAAAACCATCCCTTAATGAATGTATAATTAAAACTAATATAGATAAAATCCTATACATAAATTCCTAAAGGAAAAGATAAGAAGTTACAGGAAATCATCTCTAAAGTCCAAATGAAAATTTCCAACCTGGTCCTTGAATTCCTCCTTGAAACCTGGAAATATTTTGTATATATCTAGGGTGACCATATAAGTATTCTTATTAGGGTCACACCCAATTAATCCCGTTCACATGTTAAAAGGAGAATAATAATGCACCCATGAGAAAAAAAATCATAACCAACCACACCTAAGAGGGTCAATTAACCAATAAAAATTTCACCATATGACAATTCAAGTGAAAAATATTTTCGAATGGTCTTTAATTATACAATAAAAAGGAATTAATACCAAAAATTCATCCATGTATAACAACATAATTAGAAGAATTACAATAATTGTACACCGTAAATCATTCCATGTGGGCTTCCTCTTCAAACACCAACATCGTACGCCCTGATGCTCCCACCCCTTGCATAGAGTAAACCAACCCAAACACACCGGGGTAATCACATCAAGTCAATATCCAAATGTGGAATGGGACATCATATCCCACTTGAAGACACCTGTCACAACACATCACATCTCATCTCACCTGAAGATACCTAGTCCATCACATCACATCACATATCGCCTGAATACACATGGGGAAAACCATCACATCACATCCATAAAAATGGTCGTAGGGTATCATGAACATGAAGGAAATCAACATCATTACCTCCTCCTAACTTGAATGACCCATAACAAAATCTATATCACTATGTCATCAATCAACCACCACTAGTTATTTATTAAATTCATCTCATCATTACATTTTCATACCCAAATATTCTATAAAAAAGAGTGGGTAATGATTGGAAAACATCCATCCATCCTCACCACTAATATATTAGACAAAACAAACAAAAAGTAAGTTATTGTTAGATATGAGTGGTCTAAATAGGTGGGGTTCATAGATATATCAAAATAAACATAATATTTATATATTTAAATAAAAAAAGTACAACTTATGGGTACATAACATATACAGTAAACATCTCATAACATCTCTTGTAATCCTCACTACATTCATTAATTTTTGTACCACCACGGAATGCCCAACACCATAAAAAGACATGCTATAAGACACATTTCACCACAGTTATTTCAATTTTAGAAAATTTATAGATATCCCATTAATAACCCATATTATTAATTATGAATGGTTAATTAATATTAAACAATATGCATATTTAGAACACATCCCATTTAATTTTATGTTTTTTCTAACCATTAAACACATGTTATATCAGTTCATTAATTACATATAATTCCATTAATACCTATGAAGAAAGAAAAACATACCATAACACATAAATAATTTAACATTAAAATGCCCCAAATTCCCACATATCCATCATTTCACGTCCCGACTGCTTCTAATCACAAAAACTATTTATGAACCGTACCTCATAACATATAACATATACCAACTGTAGACCATAACATATTCCAAACACTTAATTCCCTCAAAAAAATTTCACATCATCACCCACATCACAACCACACAACACACATTAACATATAATTTATTCTAAAACCATTTGTAGATTCATCAAGGGGTTTTCATAAAATTTAACATCACTATTCAAGGGAACTATCACATAATCCAAAAAATATCTCAAGTAAACTGTTTAATTAAACCAATTTAAGTGGTTATAAAATTTCATTTTAGAATATAAAAAACAATCAACGAACAAGTTTCCCTTAATCACAACAATCACAAAAAAATCAATTCCCCTATCTCTATGATTTTTTACAATTCATCAATCATTTAAAATCATAATATCAACAATATCAATGGCATAAAAAATATTATTTCATTCCCATTCCCATTGGATTCTCATATTTACATTTCATTATCTTAATTAAGCTATATATAATATTTTACCATGGATGAAAAAGGAACCCCCCCCCCACATGATGAAACTAAATGAGACAATAAGTTCCCCTACTACAAACTAGGTTTTAATACCTATTGCAAAAGGTTGAAAAAAGATAATATCCCCCAAAAAGAATTAAAATGAAGGAGAAAATCTTACTATAGTAGAACACACCACCAACATCATTATATCATCAAAATAACACAAATACCACGAATTTACCTAATAAAATCCATTCCATGGTCAAATAAATAGGGGAAAACAAGGATAGGAGAGGAGGAAGTTCACATAAAACAACAAAGATCAATCCTCTGTGGTTGAGGTTGACAACGAAGGATTATGCATTGAATGGTATATAAATGAAAAACATTGTTATCCCAAGAAATTAGAGAATGGTTGGATAAGTGAATGAATCTAAAGGGATATGAGAATTTACCCCCAGTATGAAAAATAGAATACCACGAAAAAAAACTACAGAAAAAATACAAAGAACTATTGAAAACCAAAGGGACTATAGAAAAAGATGCCTCTCCATGCCATAACCATGCTGGTTAAAGTATCTATGAAATATGTAGCCATATCAAAATAAAATATTCAAAAAATGGGGGTAGGAACTATGACAGAATGACAAACACTATACTACAGACCCCCAAAAACTTGTAAGGGACCACAAATAGCCAATGTCACTATGACACAAGACCGAAGTACAATGAAGGGGATATTCCAAATCCCATAATCTAGGGCACAATAACCTCCCAAAATGTGATAACTGAAAAACTCCAACTCTGAGAACTTTTTGGCCACAACCATACACTCCACGTGAAAGTTGTTTCTCCTTTGAAAAAACCATATGCTACACATCACAACTGTACTATAATTAGTATTATCTTTAAAAATATACTCTAGGATCTTCAAACCTTAGAATACATCTCCACACTACAGATGATAGACCTTATAACACAACACAACCCTACATTCTTCAAGACTCATCTTTCTAGGTTTTCAAAATCCAACCCCATTTTATTCTATAAACTCTTTTGAATTTACTATAGAAACATCCTCCACAATAATTCCCACAATGTTTTTGTCTAGAAGGTATGAACTATTATAAGAGAAAAAAACACGAATGTTCATTGGGTTTTAAATTTTATGAATTCGTGGAATGAACATGGTTTGTGACATGAATTGAAGGGTCTCATGAAAACACAAGATGTAAATATCTATTTCACACCCTGAATGATATATAGTCTATATAATCTATAGATTCAAGAGCTCACACAAATACTTTTATTTCTATCTCATTTCCCTCAAAACTTGGGTGAACCCCATTAATTTCTCATGGATCTATCAATCCCTTTCCTCCTACTTTGATCCTTGGATTTTAAAAGTTTATATTTGGAAATTGTTAGAGAATAAATCCATTCAACCACTTTTCATTGGCTCCTCATTGGAAGTATGTAGTGGGAATGTTTTTATAGTTCAGTGGGTGTTTGGGATGAATTTTTAACGATCCCTTTCAATGGTTTAGGTTTATGTGAGGTGTCCTAATAAGGTTTTGGTCATCCAGTTGTTTTTTTCATCACAATATTGTGCATGGAGATTTAAAAAAATACTTTAAGTTGGGGGGGTCTTCATTCTCATCCTAATTATTTGTATGTCTATAAATTGAATTATTTTTCTATCCATTTGGTGGAAATTAAGTGTGGAACTAATTAGGATAATTAATTATATTAATCTCAAATTTAAGGGAATGTAGATAAATAAAATGTTTTATTTCTTTCGATGTTATTGCAATTACGATTTTACATTCTTATTTCCATTACTGAAAATCATTATTGTTGGGATCATTGTTTGTGCAATAGTTAACATAATGTGAGATATTAATTGTGTTGATTTCTTAATATCTCCCTGAATTAAATGGAAATTCATTTGCATCTTACCAATTAATAGTTTTCCTAAGGAAATATAGATTTTTTTATGAATACCCATGCCATATTTTAATGATAATTTCTTCAATTACATATAGTTAAAATATGTAATCATTGTTATGGAGGTTTTAGTGGATGTTCTTAATATATTTCCTTTTGTTATGAGGGATATTTTTTGATTGATTTTATGAATGGAGGTTGTGAGGAGTGGTGGGTGTGATATAGATTGAGGTACAGTGGTTGTGAGGTGTTTTTGTTATATTGAGATGGTAGGGGTTATAGTGATATTGATAATATGATGTGGTATTATTGAAATGGTTGATGTGATATGAACAACTATTGTGTGGATTGGTTGTTTATTTTTCTGGTTATCCATGGAATAAATTTTAATAGTGAAATTAAATAAAATAATCCATTTTTAAATGAATAATAATGGGTTCGAATTTATTTGTGATAATCATATTAAATGAATTGGATGATTAATTTAATGGTTATAAAAATATAAATTATTGTATTAGAAAATTTTATTTAGTGGAAACTCATTAAAATAAGAAAAATGGTGGAACATGTAATGGGATTTAGAATTTTGTGGCATTGTTTGATAGTTATATATTGAAATGATTTTTTTGGTGATGGAAGTTGTGACTTTATTCTTATAGAGAAGAAGTAGTGGTGTGGTCTAAATTAGTGAAATTAATTTGAACCCATATGATGGGTATTTTGTTTAATATATATATCATATATTTTGTGTTATTGATATATGTTCCCCATCTCATTAGAATAAACTTACCAACACACCAATATTTTGGGTTCATGGTTTCCCCCTACATCCCAATTGGTGGTGATACAAATGGCTAGACACCCCCCTATTCCCCTCATATACTTTAATAACTTTTGTTAAATAAATTGGTGTTGGGGATTATGTAATGATTATACTAGTTGGGTTTTTAGATTGCCCAGTGGTAATGAATATGTGAAATGTGGTGTGGGTCATCTGTGGTAGGAGAAGGGAATCGAGTTGATGGAATTGAAACACATAATACCCCACTTTCATGGTTATGTGATATTGTTGTGATGCGATGTAATGAGGATGTGATGCGATGATAGATGATTCTATCACCTAATAATAAAACTTTCAAGGTTGGGTTATGTAGGAATCCATCCTGACCCACATACTATATGATTGGATATGTGATGTTATATGTTTTATAGGGATGATAGAACATGACATTTGATAGTTGGGAATGAGAGTAAAAAATGGGGAATTGGTTATAGGTCACCTTATCTTTATTTTATTGATATTAAGTTACTATACTGGATACATGATTTAGTAACCATGCTATTGTGAGTTTGGGAATTGTTAATTTAATTTTTAGGCGTGTATTGGTTCTTTGAATTTTTCATTAGCACATTAATATGAAATTTTAACGTGTATACTTGAGACCTTGTGTTTTATCCCACCATGTATACATGGAATACTCACACAATTTATATAAATTATTTTTATGTTTCCAAAAGCACTTAGAGGACTCATAGAGACATTAATATCTCAGTTTGGGATATTTTATTGAGTTAATTCCATATTATGATATTTTCTTATTTATACTGATACTTTTATTAGTATTTATTGACATTTTTCATAAATTTTTTGATTGTCTGGGTTTGTAGTTATATTATGTGATGAATTTTATCAATGGATGATTATCCTATCTAACAATACTATAATATAAAGAGGTTAATGGCTCCCCTATGTTCTATTTTTATACCCTCAGTGCTTATTGTCATCCTAGGGCCTATTGGAGTTAAGACTCAAATGTCATTATTTCTCTTCCTTCATTACTTCCCTATTAGGGGTACATTTGGAGGGAAGGTGTGATGAATGAGGGTTATTATATGTTTTGGTTGAGAGAGATGAAAAGGTTTGGAGTTATAAACTACATGTATTACAATGTTTTGAAGGGAAATATTCTAGTTAATCATGGTGCATGACATAGGCTTGGGAGACCCGCTATCAGACATGATTTGAGGCACCCATGAGTAGATCAAGGATTCTAAGAATATTTAAATGAAAATTTATGTGGACATATTTTTTGGGAAGTGGAATATGATATATTATTTGAATCATTAATTATTGAATTCATATATAATTTTGGTAATTTTGGGAAATTAAAATGAAATTGATTATAAAAACCTTAATTAAATTCCTTAAATGATTTATTAGTATATATTCTTGGATTTAAAGAATTGATCCTTACCTTTTAATAGAATAGTTCAATAATTATCTATTCACAGTCCAATTCAGTTGATCATTATAATATTGAACCGACAGAGGAGGACGTGGCATGTAATATGGACTTATGTCCCTTTTACTAGCAGAGTTGGGAAATTTTTGAGGGGTGGATCTCAGATATAGAGATTGAGCACTAGTAGGACGAGCTCCAGATCACATTATTTTGGTTTTAAGGTTGAGATAGTTTTTGGGATCCATTAGTAGTCAGTTATATTCTATGAGTTTTTTTTCAATGGTAAAAAAATATATCTTGGTGACTAAAATGAGGTAGATGTGTTGGGACTATACTTTTAGAAAGATTTTTGATTGAAATTTCGTATTTTATGACGAAGGATGAAAAGATGATGGAGATAATATAACATCCTAAGGGGTTATTTGAAATATATTCTAGGATCTCCTTCACTTCTCTCTAAATGGCTTTCAGATAAGGAGTCTATAAAGTGGGGTCTTGAGGAGGCGTTGCACCCAATGATTAGGTTTTAAGTCTCCCTATTTAAACATTATACTTTACAAGAGGTATAGAGTAAGGAAATTGTTATTGATTACATTATTTGTCTTGTAGGTGGGCCTCAATGGATTTACCATTAGAGAATATCCAGGAGTTTGGATTTGAGAAGTGGGTCATATACATTTAAGAAGTCCAGGTTTTGACTAGTGAAAAAATGAATCTATGAGATCCATTCATGTCCTTACAGGACTAGTTTTATCTAGTAAATTAACTTGGGCTTCCTATTTACATTATGTGTCTAAAGATGACATAGTGACCACTAGGGTTAGAATCTTACCACTAAGGGAGGCCAATTTCAGATGACATATTAGTTCCCTATCTAATAGAAACACTTGTTTCCATTGAGAAATTTTCAGCATCAAGTTTATATGATACTTGTTAATAAGACGAGTGATGATGGATTTTATAGTGGGAAGTATCATGATTTTCCACATACTTAGTGACTAGAGTTAGAGTGAAAATCATGGAGGCTGATAGTAGGTTGGAAAAATATATGGGACTGGCCATATATATGCAATAGAGAAAGCCACACTAGCAGAGATAATGGGTTTTTGAGGTACGATCAATTGATCTCACAACCTTGTTTGTTACCTATTTTATTATAAAACCATATAATCCTTGGTTTCTCCTACATTGGTATATACCTTAGAAATAAATTTGGTGAGGATTCCACATCCCTTAGATTTTTTTACACCTTTCGGTGGTCAAGATTCATTATTTGATGTGTGTCAGGGATGTAGGATGGTGATGGGGTAGAACCAATTAGTGTGAGATTTATTTTTACTATAAATAGAACCAAATGATGTTATATTTCAGATATATTGGATTTATTTTCAACATAAATTAATCATGTATTTATGTAGGATTTTTTTTCTAATGTGAAGGGATAAAAAGTGGAATCATTAGTGAGAAGAGTGATTACAAGCGTGAAAATAATATAGGTCCTCTTTTGACTTCGTTGCTGGAGTAGTTAGTAGAAGTTCTGTAATAAGATGTTTCTTGGGCCATAAAAGTTTTATTATATTTTTTTCCAATTATTTTATAACACTACCCCATCCACGAAATATCACATTTTGGATAGAGATACAACTATATGAATCTCTGATTGCAATGAATCCAAATCAAATATAACTTTCAATATTGTGAAATATGTGGCTACAAGTCCATGTTCTAATATATAGGTGTTTTATCTGATTGAATGTGTCTTCTTGAAAGTTTCACTATTTTTTTCCAAGAAGACGGATGATAATATAAGGTTGTGGATAAAATACTAGATATTGAACCTAGTAGTAGTCAATAAATGTTACTCCATCCTAAGCATTGTTAATATGTTCGACCAGAAGAAAGGATCCCATTGGTTCTTGAAGACTAGTTTACATTATCGATATCAAAAAATGAGGGAAAACGATTATTATATATTAAAGAGTGACTTTAGTTGTAGATGTAGACACTTTTATTTCACGTTTAGGTCATTTAATTCCACAAACACACTATCAGTGATCATGTGGCTAATAAATTCTATATTTTAGGAATTCAATGAATTGTTCGTAATCATGTTAGTTGAAGATATCCTGATCTACTCAATATCATAGGGGGATATTTCCTATAATGTCAAAGCTATATTGTATGTTGTTTTACACCTCAAACTCTATGAATGTTGTTCATGTGTAGGTTTCAAATGTGAGAGATGTATTTACCTTGACATGTGGATTCCCAATAGGGTGTGTCCATACACATTTCAAAGGTTGAGGGTATTATTTAATGATATATAACCAAATAATGTGGCATAGATATAAAATTCAATTAGTCTCATAGGCTATTATGGGTGGTTTTTGTTTGATTTCTCTCAGGTTACAGACCTATTCACAACATTGACTAGGAAGGAACAAACATTTTTTTGGAAAAATCAGTGCCAGGTAGTATCTTGTTACCTAAATAATATTTCATTAGTTCTCTAGTTCTTTAATTCCCTAAAGAGGGTGTGGTTTTTATAGTTTTTGATGGACCATCCTATCTAGATTTGGAATATATCTCGATTATGTAGAGATAAGTGATCTCTTATGGGTCTATAAAGTTATGTCCCCATGATTCTAAGTATTACACCCATGATATAGACTTTCTAATAGTTGTGTCTGTGAAAAATTTCTTGTCTAATTACCTCATTAGTGAGCGATTTAGGATTTTTTTGGACCATATGATACTGTAATATATTTTATATTAGTTTGATATAAACCTACTTTAGTGGAGGTTGATGAAGTTTCTCTAGGATTTTGATTTTAATAACTCTTACATGACAAGAAAGGGGAATGTTTTTGCTAATGTGTTGATTCAAAAACATAGTGAATATGTAGTTAAATAATACAATGATTCATGTAAATGCATAGAGGATATTGAAACCTTATATATTGATGTTTTAGAAATCAGTGATAGTGGTTTTCCTTATAAGATAACTATGGATTTTTCCCTAATGAATAAGGTGGATGAGACTCATTGTAGAGATTCAGAGGTAGATATTATCTATGACCATGTTAGGAATATTTATTCCATAGAGGGATGGTTGGAAAACGATATTATTTATATGGATCCTATTTATTCCATTTGAGATAAATGAGGTAGTTATCTATGATTTTCAAAACTCACCCTTATCCAAGAATTCTGATGCGACTAAGATGTACCATTTCTTGAGGAGGCATATTTGGTGTACTTGGATGATATAGTCAGTGTAATAGTTTGTGTTGAAGTGTCTATATTTTCTATTGGAAAAAAGGATACATTTTTCTTAGAATTTTTTTGAATCCATTGAATATAAGAGAGTGGATGTTAGAGGAATTATCAGTGGATTTCATCACCAGGTTACCCCTGAATTAGGGAGGGTGTGATGCAGTATGTGTGATTTTAGACCAATTGATGAATTTAGACCATTTTATTACAATATGTGAATCAGGTTTCATGTTTTTTCTAGAATGGTGATATGTGGATGATGTGATTTGGAATAAAGGGTTACTGAGGGCCATCTTCTCTAATTGGGATCACCATTTTACCTCACGAATCTGTAGGGGATTTTTGCATGCATTTGGGTATCAAATGTTCCTTAGTAATACATTTCACAATAGAAAATATGGGTAGATGGAGTTGACCATATGATACAAAAGGATATGATCAAAGACTACCTTTTGGATGTTGGAGGATATTGGGAAAAGCACCAACTTTTGGTTGAGTTGACCTACAAAAATAGTCACCACTCATCTATTGGAATTGATTCATTTAAAGAGGTTTATCGGTGGCCATATCATTCTATATTGTGTGGGATAGTGGTAGGGGAGTTAGAAATTTGTTGTGTTGATGTGGTGTAGAGCATGACTGAGAAAATTTTAATGGTATTAGAGTATAATGGAGTGGAACGTGCCCATCATAAGCCCTATACTAATTGTATGTGGAGGCCATAATAGTTTTAGTTTTGAGGATTTTTCTTTTTAATGGTCTCCCCTTGATGGAGTAGTGGGGGTTTCACCTAGGGAGTAAGATTTATCCTCATTTTGTCAATCATTCTGAGTTGTTGGGTCATGTTGGTGTGGTGGTGTTTTAGTTAGATCTTCCAACGTGGCTACCCTATATCCACAACATCATCCATGTGTCCCAACATCATCAGTATCTTCATGATGAATCCCATATAATTTACTAGGGAGAGTTAGAAATTGAGGATGGAATGTTTTGGTTGTGTGTAATGTTTTAATAATGTATGTATTAACATGATACATTTGTATGGTGGTCGAATTTTGAGTATAAAACATTCCCTAAGAGGTATCTCATAGAAATTCTAATTGGTCCCTTTTTTCCATTCAGGTTTGATTTAAATTCTTGAAGATTAGAATCATATGAGAGGTATTTAATGTTACAATATATTTATTCTTAACATGTTACATTTCTAGTTTAGGAGTTGGAGGTATTCAAAGGAGTTAAGAAGAGGTTTCGATGTATTTTTGAAATTAAATTATTATAGATCAGGAGATTCACAATGCGAAAAGGAGTTCACAACATGAGAGTTTGTTTATGAAATAGAGTCTAGGAATTATATGATTAAATATTGGATGAGGATTCTATTATTAGGAGACATATGAAAAAAAAATATTAATTTAATATATAAATTAAATTATGTTCGTGGTGTATGAAAATATGTTGATTTTTATTCAATTTTGATTTTGATGAGTTCAAGAACTGAACAAAATATACATCCTGAATAAATGTGTGTCACTAAATTCATGACATGAATACGTCTTTCAGTCCGTGAATTATCCAAGGTCCATATTTTCTCAAAATTCATGGTCTCACCTAAATTCATATATTTCTCTATCATTTCCCATAAACATTGGGTGAATCCTAAGAATTTTTGGAGGATCCCTTAGGCATTTCACTCCTTTGTTCCTTGGAATCCAATGGTAGATATTTAGAAATATTCCATGAGTCAATCCTTTTGTATTCCTCATTTTATAGGGTTCCACTTTTGGAGTATATAATGGAAAGGATGTTATACTTCAAGAAGCGTTTGGGATGAGTTTTTTATGGTCAATTGATATGGTTCAGATTCATTATAGGTTTTCTTGTGTAGTTGTGGACTTTTGATTGTTTCTCTTTAGCCTTGTTGTTCATAGTGATTCAGAAAGATACTTTGAGGTTGAGGATCATTGTTCTCTCCAAATTTATTTGAATGAATTTGGATTTAATGTTATTTCTGTCTATTATTTGGATATTAAGGGCTATATTAATGAAGAAAATAAATTTAGTTAATATGAAATTGATGTGAATGGGGATATAATGCATGTTTTATTGATTTTTATGTTATTACTAGTGAGATTATACATGATTGTTTCCATTGATTAAAATCATAAGAGCTAGGAGCCATGAATGTGCTATAATTTATATGATACAAGATACTTACACTTTTGACTAGTTGATATTACCTTGAATTAACTATATAATCACTTTTATATTGAAAATTAATTGGTTTCCCATGGAAATATGAAATTTTCATGACAATACCCTTTTTAAATAATTCATTCATGAATGTTATGTTCTTGAACAAATATTATGGATTCCAAGTGGCGGTAGTGTGTGTTTTTGTGCTTATTGTTGTCTCTTTTGTGATGGAGGATGTTGTGTGGTTGTGGTTTTGTGTGGTCATCTAAATGGATGATGGTTGTGATGAGTGGTGTATGCGATGTATATTGAGGTGCATAGGTTGATGTGTAAGGTTGTTTCACTTAGATAGTTTCAACTGTGGAGAGACATATTGGATGATATGGTCCTATAGAGTTATATTATGTTGATTTTATGCACTTATTTACACTATAGTTGTGTTAGTATCCATGTAATACATGTAATATATTATAGTACCAAAAATGAAAAAGTCATTCGTTGATAAATGAATAAGAATGCATTGGAAATGATGTTTGATAATTGAATTAAATTAATTGAATGATTAATGAATGACATATGTAAATTTAAATGAATGGATTAATTAAAGGGTGTTAGTATAAATTAATTAAAATATATAAAATGGTGAAACATATAATTCTTATTGGAATGGTGTGGGTTTTTTTGGTATAATTTATTTTTTTGGTACTCTCAATTGTGATGGATCTTGTATGGTGAAATGTAGGTGTTATGGTATATTCTAGTATAGTTTATATGAAACCATAGGTAGGGTTTTTTCTATCATTTTTATGTATTTTATATTATTTTTATATATTTTAACCTTATATTATTAACCTTAACGACAACAAAATGTTTTTGTATTGAGGTGGTTTCCTCGACAACCATGTTGGGGGTGATATAGATGGATAAATACCCCATATTCCTCGCTCTTCCTTTTATATTAGGGATGATACAGTTTGGTGTTAGAGATTAACACCTAATGATATAGGGTTGTATTGGATATTACCTAGCGATGTCATGGATATGATATGTGGTTGGGAATATATGTGGTATGATGAGGAAACTGGGACGATGTCATTCAAATTCGTGATACACTATATCCCTTTTTTTTAACGTGGTTGGTATGTGATGTGATGATGATGTGATATGATTATGGATGATTCTGGAACCGTATTCTTGGTTGTGTAGAGGTGGGGTATGTTTGGATATGTATTGAACCACATAAAGGATGATTGGATATGTGATGTGATTTGTATGGAAGGGATCTTAGTCCGAGAAATTTGAATGTGTGGAGTGAGAATGGACAATCAGTGGAGAAATGGTTACAAGGTGACTTTACTTATATGGTCTTGATATTATGCTACTATATTGGATTTTTGTTTTGGTTTTAATTCCATGGTGATGAAAATATTGTTTAGTTGACCTATTCTATGTCGTTTTTAGTTCAATTTTTTGTGCACTAGAACATTAATATGCTCGTTTCACATGTACACTTATGACTATGGGTATAATATTATTGAGTATAAATTTTATGCTGACCCTATGTATATAAAAAAAATTCTGGTTTCCAGGAGGGTTTTACGGACCGATATGGGCATTAATTTCTAATGTTTTGGAGATTCCAGTGAGTCATACCATAATTTTAACACCCCGAGACCCGCACTTTTAGACCCGGTACAACAATACTGGATACTCTTTTTATATAAAAGTAACTAAAAATTATAAAGACATTTAAATATGAGGATCTTTTCTAGTATATTATTATGAGTAAAACAACAACTATTACAAATTATAAAGTAGAAAATAATAAATAAAAAGGCAGTGATATGACTTTTCTCTCATTAGCTACTTATTAAAGCTAAATTCCATGTAACTTCTAAATGATTTTAAAATAATTTTATAAAAACATAGGGTGAGAAAAAAAATAGTATGGGGTTTCTAATAATCATGTTATTTTTTTAAAAAATCATTTTGAAAATACATTGTAAAATACTTTGTAGAACACATAATTTTTTTAAATCATAATTTTGAAAAAGCATTTCAAAATATAGTAGCTTTCTGAAAAATATTTGAAAACCCTTTGAAAACATGATTCTGAATATTCTTTTAAAAAAATCACACCTTTAAAAACATTATAATACCATTGAAAATACTAACACCTTTGAAAACATTAAAATACATTTTAACATACTTACAATTTTTAAAAATTATAATACCTTTTGAAATACTTATGATTTTGAATATTCTTTAAAACGATGAAGTGAATTTTCAGAAAATATTATACAATATTTTAGAAAAAACTATGGTCCACATCAGAAAATGAAGTCTATCTAGGCCAACCCACATTACTTAGTGATGGGTTCACTCCCCCCATCAATTTCTTTTTTTCAATTTCAAAGTGCAAAATTATAATAATTATTTTTGAGATTTCCTTTTTATATACTTATAGTCACTGGAGTTTTTGTTTTGAAAACATGAAAATACATTATTATATATACATATACATATATATTTATATATTAATATATAAATAAATATGAGTGTTTATAGAAAATAACTTGTTAAATTTGGTATAACCAAAACTCATGTCATTTAGACTTTTAATAAATTCATGTGATGCCAATTAACATCCATGTGTTTAAAACATCCTTCATAAACTCATGAATTAACTTTTTCTGAAAAGGACACAAAATGTTATATATTATATTTTGAAACACATACTTGAATAAGAAAATTAGATACATGTTTACTTAATTCTCAATTTGACGCTTTCATAGAAAATGATGTAAATGTATAAACCACTCACATAAAAGATCGTGATGGTAAATTACTATTCACATAAAACAATATATATATAATTTTGTTTTCTTAAATAATCATAAGAAAAAATATTTATATAAAACACATAAAATAATATTAATTAAAATTTAAAATTAAAACATTTTATCCCTACATAATTTTAGAAATATCAACTTATTTATAGAATATTAAGATAAATTTTGGTACATGATTTATAATAATTGATTAGTTGTTAAATATGTGTATATATGTATGAATATATATATGTATATAAATACACAAAAACAAACATAAATCATTATAAATAAGAACCTTTAAAATTTTAGATTAATTTCATTGTTACATAAAATATAAAGGGGCTATCAAACATAAAATATAAATTATAACATTACAAGAAAATTAATATTAAAAATATTAAATTGATGATTTTAAAGATAATACATTCATATTTTTCATTGGTTGAAAATAAGAAATCAAAAAACATATATATAAATGTAGCACACCCTTACATAGTTATAAGTATGAAAAGACATTCATATTTTAATTGAATAATCATATATTTTGAAATAATATATATATAAACTTTAAATTACACTTATATATAAAATAAGGTTTAAAAATGAGATTTCCCCGTACTTTCGAGAAACCAGAAATGAATTATTCTTGCTTGGGGTGTTCAGTCTCTATGGAGGAAGTGGCCTCCTGGATGCTTGAGGGTAGTCAAACCAATGGAAATGAGAAAGAGGGAAATATGATAGGGTTTTTGCTTGTATTCTTCCAATTAGAGAATGAGATTTTATAATACATATATAGAGAGTGATATATATATATATATATATATATATATATATATATGTCTAACTACGATCATCCAAGGGGAGATAAAATTTGGAAGGTGATGAATCAAGACATTGAATAGTGGTATATCAGTTGATTGATCATAATAGAGGTGTTAGAAAATGTTCTTTCCTTAAGTATTCTCAACCAAAAACTGGTCAAAACAAGAATGATTTCATTTAAAATAATATTATTTTTGGATTTCAAATTTTTAAATGATTTTAAAATTTTTTCTACACAAGTTTCTTTCCAAAACACTTCATGATAACAAGATCTTTGCTGGTGTTTAGGTTCCTATTATTCAAGGACCAATAAAAAAATTATATGGTCTATAATTTTCACTATGGATATATTATTAATGTTAGGTTACTATATAAATGAAGAGCTTACTGGTGTGTCATGTGGTGAAAGATGATTGATGAGAATCACCAACAATGATGGAATATGTCTAGCATGGATTGCGAGAGAAGGATCTGTGATGAACTATTGAGGGAGAGGAGTTCACAAGGTAGAAGATAGTGTGAGTGAAATATAAGATGTTGGTGGTGAGTTAATCCAACAACATAGATAGAACCAAAGTATTAAATGGTTAATAGAAACCAATAATTTGATCCCACGTCAAAATGATGAAAGAATTTATACTCACATATAAGCTAATCTATGAGTTAAGTCATCTAGAAGAATCTTATGGGGTGAGATCCAGAGGGGGCCGCATACACTCTCCCATGGAATCTTCATCATGACTTATGTTACATCCCGTTCTCAGGGGAAGACATTGTGCTTAACATATTAACAACTTCTCGGTGTGGCTACCCTTCCAGAAATCTTACTTCCACTACTCAAGAAGAACATGGGTTTTCCTCTCCATGAGGTTGACCTATGTTTGTACTAAATTTTTTTGAGGGTTTTTCCAAGAGTGTTATAGGGGTTGGAATAATTTTTTTTACAAATTCAGAGATAATTTAATGAATTAAGGTTACATATTTTTATATCTAACTTAAAATGTAACATGTGATATGTACCGATTACTATGTTTTATTATTGTTACTCAAAAGTTATCATTTTATTTTTATTCTCCAAGATTAATTAAATATACTAATTAATTATGAAAACATCATAGATATGAAACTTTTTCACTATTAAATTAATTTATAATTTTGTCATAAATTAATTCATATTTTTGTATATATATATTTTTAGAAGAATATGAATAGTTATATTATCATTTCATTATTAATAAAATTTACCTTTCATTTGAAATATTTACCATATACATAAAATGAACAAATCAATTATTTTATATAAATATTCCACTTAAAAGGTACTTTAATAACTGTATTATACATTGTAGGAAGAATCTTTCTCAAAAACATGGTTCTTATCATTTATTACAATGTATTATTCTTATAATTAACATTGGAGGGATCCTAATCATGCTTGATACAAATTAGTATGGATATGATTGTAATTTTCTAACCTTTATTATAATTTTTTATTTTTTATTACAAATGGCTCTTACTAGATTAATTTTATCTCGATTAGTTGCAAGTATTTATAATGAAGTGTTATTGTATCCATGTATAAGTTTGAATCTTATTTTAAATACATTTACTCTATAATACCCATGTCTATGTTTTCATGATATTATTTTATTTATTTATGTGAAAAATAAAAACTTAAAAAACATACTTGGGTGTTACATTCTATCCCAAAAAATTGAATTATGCACTCACAATTATTTAATACTCTATGTCTTGATTTACTAGATTAAAAAATGTATGATCTTCATTCTTACAAATGTATTTTTTTATTACGATCACTAAACAAAAAAAATTAGTTAACCACAACTTGTAACATGATCCATGTTTTTAGTTTTTGTGTATCTCATGATGAGAAAGGGCCTTGGAATTATAGTGGCACCTCACAGGATTTTAAATATATTCTATTTTGACTTACATGATGATACTTGTAAAATTTTTATTGAAATTATGATGACATTGATAAGTATTTAATTTTTTTTAATTATAATAAGTAATCTTTGAAAATACTAGAAAACCAAATTCTATAAAATAATTTCATTGGGTTGTCCTAAAAGGTCTCAAAATTATAATTCACACTTAAAAATATATAAAAATTTATAATTTGGCACATATATGCCGCCTGGTGGTCACCCTCTTCTACAAAACCCTCAAGATTGATGAGTTCATTTTATGGTTTAGTAAGATTGATAAAATTAAAAAATACCATAGTATTAATTCTATGCTCAGAATGGTAGGAATACTAAATATTCAGGACTTGTTCATATATAAACCATGATCCTAGAAATAAATGAGGAATAACAGAGGTGTGAGATGTGCCGTATAATTTCTTGTTGGTGGACTGGATATCAATAAAATGTTTAAATCATCATAGCATGATTTTAGTATTATCCTTGAAATAAAGTAATCTTGATGAGATGAAATAGTTGTTTTAGATCATTCTTCTTCCATTTCAAGTCTCTTCCTTAATGAAAACAAGGAAGTAATTTTAAGTTAAATTTTTACAAAGAAATTATACTTATAAACATAACTATTTTTTAACCAAATACCCAAATATCCAATTTTATCTAAACCGTTCCATTGATATCAAATATAACATCTCAAGACCCAATATTTCAGATCTAGTGAAAGAATATTGAATAATTTTATATATAAAATGCAATTAAAAAATATACATTCATTTACATATGAGGATATTTTATGGTCCATGATTTAGAGGAAAAGGAAAACTATTACAAAATACCAAATTCAAAATAATAAATAAAATGTTTATGATAAGTCTTTTCTCTCATTTTCACCTTATTAATGCTAAAGTCCATGTAGCTTCTAAATGATCTGGAAAATATTTTATAAAAACATAGAGTGATAAAAACAGCCCACTAATGGGTTTTTAGAATTCTAGTGAAAACCCTTTTTGAAAATAACTTTTCAAAATATTTTTGAAAATATTTTTGAAAACACTTTTCTTTATAATATTGAATATACTGAAAATTTTTATTTTTCCAAAAAACCTCTTTTCAATATATAATTTCTTTTTGAAAACACCGTTGAAAATATTTAGAAATCATGATCTTGAAAATGGATTTGAAAAATATTTTGGAATTGATATAATTATAATACATTTATAAATACATATTCCATTTAAAAAATTATAATTAATTTGAAAATAATCATTCTTTTGAAAACATTATAATACCTTTGAATATAATTACACTTTTGAAAATACATAAAAATATTCTAATTATTTTTTTCAAAAATATTATTTACTTCTTTTGAAACAAAACCATGGGATACATAATGGATTTCTATGCCTACCCACATTCCTTACGGAGGGGTTTCCTCCCCAACTAACTTTTATGTTTACAAATTCCAAGTTGCATATGTTTATAAAAGAATTTTGATATTGCCTTTATATATATATATACTTGAGTTTTTGTTTTAGAAACATTTAAATACATTATTTCATTTACAAACTTATACATATATTTGAATATATACATAAATTTCACCTTTACTAAGAAACTAGTTGTTAAATATGATACAACCAAATATCAATCCACTTATACTTTTCATAAATTCATGGAATATTTATTAACATCAACATATTTAAAAATTATTTCAAAAACACATGAATTGACATTTATTTTATAGGATATAAAGTGATAAAGTTTTTATTTTTAAACTAATCCATGAATAATAAAGTTACATGCCGTTTTACTTAATTTATAATTTTATGCTTTCATACATAATGGTGTGTATTTATGAACCCTTCAGATATAATAATAGCGATTATAAATTTCTATTCACATAATATAAAAAAAATTATTTCTTAAAATATTAACAATAAAAAACATTTATATAAACCACATTAAATTCTATTAAGTAACATTTGTAAATAAAAAATTTCAACCCAACACAATTTTAAAAATATCAAATTGTGTAATAAAACATAAAACAAATTTTGGTACACGATTTCAAACTATTCATTAGTTGTTAAATGTGTGTATATATAAATATATATATTTATATACATAGTTACATCATTATATATATAAACCCTTATACTTTGAGAATAATTTATTTATTAACTAAAATATAACATTGCTTTAAAATATAAGATTTAATGATTTTCATGACATGAATTTAAATATTAAAAATATAACATGAAGAATTTTAAAATAATACATTCATATATATGTATTATGAAAAACTTTAAATTGAAAATAATATATATAAATATGTTATAGCCTTACATATTTATAGGTATGAAAATAAATGAATAATTTGATGTAAATAATCATAGAGTTTTGAAGTTATTAATATATAAACATGAAATTAAACAATAATTTATATAATAATTTTTAAAAAATAGATGTAACCATAATTTATGGAAACCATTAATAGATTCTTCTATGTTGGGGTGTTCAGTCCAGATAGAGGTAGTGGCATCCTACCTTTTTTTGGGTATAGGAACCAATGCAAAAGGGAAAATGTTAATTGGATTGGTTTTAGTCATGTAATCCTCAAACGAGAGAATGGGGTTCATGAATCTTATGTACATATACATGTTCAGCTTCTAGTTCCCAATGGATGCTATAATTTTGAAGGTGATGAATGAATACCTTAAACAAGGTAGTATCAGTCAATCAATCTCAATAATGGTGTAAAAAATGTCATTTAATTGGGTACACTCATCTCTAAACTGGGTAAAATGAAAAAAAAACATTTTAAATAATAATAGCAATGATTTCCAAATTGTTAAATCATTTAGAAATTGTATCTTGATGGGGTTTATGTCGAAACTTCTTCATGAAGAAAAGATTTTCAATGTAGTTGTTGTTCTTATGGATCAAGGACCCACAAAATAATTCAATGGTATATTTTTCACCATAGGGGAATTATTAATGGTATGTTACTATGTGAAGGATGAGCTTACTAGTCTGTTGTGTGGAGAAAGAATATAAGATACATTCATCAAAGATGATGGAACTTCTCTAGCAAGTATTTTAGGACAAGGATATGTAATGAATAGTTGAGGGAGAGAAGTTTGAAAGTTAAAATATGATGTGAAAGGAGTATTGGAAAACTTTGGAGAGTTCAACCATTGTATTTGATACAAAAATGTTTTAAATGATGAACAACACAACATATTTTGATCACATATTTAAACACTAAAAGGATTCCTACTCACATATAAGACGAGGTGTGAGTTAATCTGGCCAGATGTGTTTAATCAGTTTCTCTCCAAAAGGGCCTTATATATATGGGCCCATGTAAACTTCAGCATAACCTATGCACCATCTGGTTCACATGGGAACATATTCTACCAAACCTATGTACAACCACTTGGTGAGGTGACCCGACTAGCTATCTCCCCACCTCTACTCATGGTGAATTGGGGTTGACCACTCCATGAGGACAACCCACATGGGTCACACAATGTATTAATTGGTCCACAAATAGGATAAGAGGGATTGAAAATATTTTTGGTGTGAATTAAGTTATATAAAATAGTTGAGATTAAATATTTTGATCATTAACTTCCATATAAACAAGTGATATATACTAATTACTAAGGTTTATTTTTACTATTAAAAAGTTAGTATTTTAGTTTTAGTCTCAAAGATTAATTAAATTAAGAATTTATTATAAAATTATGATATATATGAATATTTCTAATCTTTTCAAATAATTTATAATTTCATTCTAAATTAAGTCATATATATATATAATTTTTTATAAAAATAGGATGTGGAAGGTTATATTCCAATATCATTATTACTAACATTTTCCTTTCATTTGAAATATTAAATGTTATATTTCAATAACCATTTCATTTTTTATATAAATAGTCTTCATAGAAGGCATTTTAATAACTAGAATATACATTTTTGGAAGATTATTGGTTGAAATATGGTTCTTGGCATTCTATTACTGTATGATCTTATTATTGTTTACATTGGAGGGATCCTACTCCTGGAGGATCCATATGTGTATGGCTATGACTGGATAGTTATCATTTTTATTAAAATATATCCAATTTTATTACTAATGGATCTTACTATATTAATTTAAAATTGATTAGTTTCATGTATTTTTAATGATGTTCTATTGTATCCAAGTCTGATATTTTATCTTATTTTATAAAATGTACTCCATTATACTCTTTTCTGAGTTCTCAAAGAATTTTTTAACTTTTTTAAAAATAAAATACAAACTTATAAACATACGAGGGATGATACATTCTACAACCCCTTAAATTGAATTGTCCCCACACAATTATTTCACACTATATGTCTTCATTTCGATGATTTAAATAGGAAGTTCTTTATTCCCAAAAAATAAATATTTTATTAATATCACTAAACACTAAAAATTCTATCCAATAACAACTCATACCTTCAAGTAATTATTTTGTGTTGGTGTCTCTTATGAAGAAAAAAATCCCATGAAAGTCAATGTTAAATAAAGAAATTTTTGGAATCCTCTATTTAATCATTCCAGATAGAACTTGTGAAGTTTGGATGGAAATGATAAGGGAAATGATAAGTATTTAAAAAGGTTTTATTTTAAATATATAATTTTTATACATGTTCATAAACATCATTTTTATTAAATAAATTCATTGGGTTGTCCTCAAGGTTCTCAAAATTATCTATGATAATTCCAATGATATAAGAATCTAATATTTGGTATAAATAATCTTGATAGAGGTTACCCTCTTTCAAATATCCATCATGTTTTATGAATTCTTCATACGGGTTAGTGAGGGTAAAAATTCAGAAATACCAAGTTAATACCTTCAACACCTATAATATTATAATACCTAAAAATAAAAAAAATTCCAATAGAAAAAATGATCCTTGGAATAACCAGGGAATAGTAGAGGGGTGATATGCCTCTTTTTAATTTCTTATTTGTGTCTTGGATATTGATTAAGGTTTATATGACATTTGATCATGGTTTTAGGATATCCGTGAAATAAAATCCTCTAGAAGTGAGAGAATTGTTTTTCATGATCTTTATTTGTCTATTTCCAAGATGCTCATTATGTTATAAAAAGAAAGAAATATTAAGGAATTTTTTTTTCTAAAATATTATACATATAAACATAACATATTTTGAACCAAAAAACGTAATATAAATATTTATATAAACCACTCCATTGATACCAACTATAACACTATGATACCAAAACTTCCAGATCAGTTACAAAACTACTATATAGTTTTTTAATCAAATGTATCTGAAAAACATAAAGTAATTTCTATATAAGGATATTTTTCTATAGAGGATTTGGAGTAAAATGACCAATGTTATAAATTATTAAATTTAAAACAAGGAAAAAGTAATTTGTGATAAGACTTTTCTCAAACTATTTACCTATTAATTCTATGCTCTATGTAACTTCTAAATGATAATGAAACTATTTTATAAAAATACAGGGTCATAAAAATTTCATAGTAAGGGGTTTTTAAAAATCTAGGAAAAAATATTTTTGGAAATATGTTTTAAAAATATTTATAAAAATAAATTGAAATATACTTTTGAAAATACTTATAATTTTGAAAACACTTTTCAAAATAAAATATGTTTATAAAAACTCATTTGAAAATAGATTGAAAAAGGTATTTTGAAAATCCCTTTTAAAATACTTATGAATTTTAAAAAAATTAATACCTTTGATATTTAATACTCATTTTAAGATATTGTAATTCCATTTATAATACTTATTATTTGGAAACAATTATACTACCTTTGAAAATAATTTTGATTTTGAAATTTATTTAATATAATCCTTTAAATTTTCAAAAAAATATAATGAAATATTTTATAAAATAAAACCACAGGCCCTTAAAAAATTGAAGTCTTTCTAGGCCTACCAACTTTGTTTATGGAAGGGTTCACTCCCCACTTCCCATTAAAAAATTTTATAAGAAAATTTTTAGATATTCTTTTTACATACGTATATTCCATGGGGTTTTTTGTTTTTAAACATGAAAATACATTATTAAATATAAATTATTATTCATATAATATATATATATATATAAACTTTTATATTAAATAACTTCTTAAATTTGGTACAATCAAATCGCATGTCATTTATAATTTGTATAAATGCATGTAATGTTAATAAACACACTTGTATTTCAAACATCCTTTATAAATGCATGAATTTTATTTTATTGAAAATTAAGTAAAATGTTAAATAATATCTTTTAAAACTAGTCCTCGAATAAGAAAATTAGATACCCATTTACTAAATTCTTAATTTTATGCTTTCATATAAGTTGGTGTAAATGTATGAAACCAACACACAAAATATTAGTGATTATAAATTAAAATTCACATTAAATAATAGATATATACTTTTTCTCTCTTAAAATAATCATACGGAAAAACATTTACATAAAACAAATAAAACTCTATTAAATAATATATTTAAATAAAAAATATCACCGCTGAATAATTTTGAGAATATTAACTCATTTTGTAAAACATAATACATATTTTGGAAAAAAATTTCAAATCATGTATTATTAGTTTAATGTGTATATACATATGGATACATATATACACACATACATCACTATGTATAAAAAACTTTTAATTATAGACCAATTTCTTTATTACATAATATATTAAGTGGTCGTGAAATCTATGTTTTAATATATCCCTTAAAAAGTATTTAAATCTTAAAAATACTAACTTGAATAATATGAAAATAACACATGCATATTAATATATTCTTGAAAACATGAAATGAAAAATAAAATATATAAGTAACATAAGCTATATGTATTAAAATACTAAAGTAATTTGAAGCAAATAATCATAGAGTTTTAAAATTACGCCAATATAAACATGAAATTACACACTTATACATATAATAATTTTTTAAAAATACAAGTCCCCTTATATTCTAGAAACTAGAAATGGTTTCTTCTTTCCTGGGGGTGTTCGGTCAGGATAGAGGTAATGGCCTCCTTCTTACCTGAGGGTACTTGAACAAAGGGAAAAGAAAAGGGGGAAATAAGAATGAATTTTAGTTTGGGTTATTACAACAAGAGAATGGGGTTCTAGAAGATTATATATATATATATATTAGTTTGGCTTCCTGTATCTAAGGGATTCTAGAATTTAGAAATCAATGACTCAGGACCTTAAAAACGGTATATTAGTCAATGAATCTTAATATAAGTCTAAAAAGGTATTTTATTTGGGTATACTCATCTTGAAACTCGGTAAAATGAAATGATTTCATTTGAAATAACAGTATTTCTAGTTATAATATTTTTTATTGATGGTACAATTGTATCTTGACATGTTTTTTTCCAAACACCTTCATGAATAAAATATTTTCACTTGAGTTGAGATTATTGTGGTTCAAGGACCTAATAAATAATTCAATGGTGTGTTATTTTCACTACGGGGAAATTATTAAAGATTGGTTATTGAATGGATTAAAATCATGATGGTGTTCATCATAGAGAACTAAGATCAATGATATTAAGTAGTTTTGATGGAACATGAAAAGAGTGGATAAAAGGAGAAGTAAATGTGATGAACATTTGATAGATATAATTCTATGATGTAGAATATAGTGAGGGTGGAATATCATATAGTATTGGTGATTTAATCCAATGAATATGATATAACCAAGGATTTAAAGGGTGAAAAATCCCCAATATTCTTATCCCGTACTGAAATGATGAAAGGACTCCCTCTCACATATAAGCTAATCCACAAGTCAATGCAATGAGAATATGATAATATATTTCTCTCTTGCTAGGGTTTATACATGGGATATTGTATTCTTTAACCTAACCTAGGCAGTATCGCGATCCCATGGGCATGTGTTGTGGCCAATTTATGCAAAACCACTTATTGAGCTGACCCAACTATCAATATCTCTTCCACTATTATGGTTAAATTGGAATTGAACACTCCATGTGGTGGAACCACATGTGTCTCGTAATGTGTTTAGGCATACCCCAATAGTCTTAGATGGGTTGTAATAATATTTTTGTTTAAAGTAATACAAATATATAATATTAAAATTTAATATTTTTATCTATAAATTTCAACTTAGCATGTGATATGTAGTAATTAATAATATTTATTATTATTACTAAAAAGTTAACATTTACATTTTAGTCTCCATGATTAATTAAAATATTTAATTAATTATAAAATTATCAAAGATATGACACTTTCTGAACTATTAAAATAATTTAGAATTTTGTTCTAAATTAAATCATATGTGTGAATAGTTTTTTTAATAAAAATGGTCTGAACAGTTACACTATCATTTTATTTTTACTAAAATTTTACGTCTATTTTAAAAAATAAATGGATATACAAAATTACCAATTATATTTTTTTCTATAAATATTATCCTTAATAGGTACTTTGATAGTCATACTCTACATGTTTAGAAGTATCTCTCTCTCAATTAGGGTTCTTGTCTTTTCATAAATATGTATTATAACTACCATTATCATTGGAGGTATCTTACTCAGGGATAATTAAAACAAGTTTCTATGTGATTGGGTTGTTGTAGTGTTTATTATAGTTGGTCCTATTTTGTTAATGATGGATATTACTAGCATAATTTCATCTTGAAAAGTTTAATTTGTTTTTAAGAAAGTGTTCTTATACCCATGTTTGAGTCTGTAACTTATTTTTTTAAACTACACTCAATTCTACACTTGTATGAGTTTTCAAGACATTTTTTATTAATTAAAGGAAAAATATATTCTTAGGAAAATTTTGGGGTGTTATAATAGTACTATATTTTAGTATTCACTTGGAGACATCTGATGGAATTTGTTGACTGTGTTCATAAATTGTGGGATGGATTGGGTTTACCTTTATATTATTTGGTAGAGGTTCTCAGATTTTGAATATAAAATCACATAATATAATATTATATAGAGGTTAATGCCACCCATATGGGATATTTTTATTCCTTCAGTGATTATCACTGAACCAAGGCCTACTTGTGGTGGGGCTCATGGTTCATTATATCTATTCCTTCATTGTAATTCCAAGAGGGGTACCTTTGGAGGGAGGGTGTTGTGAAATGAGTATTATGGGGTGAAATGTGTTTCCTAGTTTTAACTATGATAGTATGGAATATATCAAGTTCGAAATAATATATTATATCTTAATTATCTTATTAATATACTAATCTATTTTAATTATTATGAGATAAATTGAAATTTTCTTGATGGAATTTATTTTAGGGGGATGGGGAGAATTCATCACCTCAAAGTTTTAATATCAATTACCATTTTAATAAATAATATTTTAAATAAATTTTTTAATATAAAACTCAAAACTATGAAAAACCACAATAATTTCATTGGGTTAAGAAAATATTATAATGAAAGATAAATTGACTCTGAGAATGAGTTATCGATACAAAAATACTATTTTTAATTGAGATATTTTATTATAAAAACATATATTTTTATACATAACTTGTTCTTATTATATAATGTATTTATAAATTTCCATGAAATATTGTAATATAAGTGGATTAGTAAAATTAAAATTTTAGAATATGAGTAAATAATTTTAATTTAATTTATTGAATATTATTTAATATAAACATATTATTTGTCAAAGAAATATGTTTTAAAAGTGTTGCATAATTATAATTTCCCATGAATGTAGAGTGATTTTAATTAACTATGTTGATGATATTTGGAATGAAACAAATTAATGTAAATAAAATAATCTTTACATGCACATACTATTAATAATTTTATTTTATGCATGAAAATGAGTTTTACTAAAAAAAATATTTTACATGCTATGGATTTTTATTTTATGAAACTAAATATATTATAGTTAAATGTTGATAAATTATATTCTTCATATAAATAAAAAACTAGAAATAATTTAATTTTTACTAGCTATGAAATAAGAAGAAGAAAACGTAGTATATAAAGAAGTATTTTTACTCAAAAAATTTGTTTTCCTTATATTTTATATTTCAATTTCAAGGTCTTATTACTAAATTTGGTAATATTATTTTTTGAAAATTTAACTACTATTTTGGGTTCAAAGAGGAAATATTAGTTTTGGTAAATTTTTAGGATTTTTCTAAAATGATTTATTTTTTGGGTATAATACAAAATAATGCTTTTATAAATTCTGTAAATTTTATGAAATTATAATGATATAAATGAGAATCATAGAATAATTAAAGATAATTTTTATAAAAAATATAAATATTATAATTTAAATCATATATATATATATATTATTTTTTATTTAGAAACATATTTATGACATTTTGGAATCAATAATTTATATTCTCTAAAACAGTTTTTATGTAATATTGATTTAATAGATTATAAATAGTTTTTTTTATCAATTTTAGGAATTTTTTATAATAAAGTTTTTTTTAATTGGATTAAAAATAATCAAATTATTTAATTTGAGAAATTTCATTATTATTCATAAAAATAAGTTAAAGAGGAAAAAAATTTAGTTATAATAGTAATGTTCAATGAAGTCAAAATGGGATAAAACTAAATGATAAAGAACAGAAATAACAGAATGATACTCTCAAAATGAATGGTTGAGTTTTTTGTCGATCAAACCTAATTAGAACTCAATTATTTTCAATTTTAGAAACATATTCCCTAAATATTTCATCTATTATACAAACATATCCACTCCTCTCCCTCATAAAAGTCCCCTTTACCACCCCATTACTTCTCACACCAAGATACTCCTTGTTGAACAAAAATATTTCCCAATACATCCCATATACTCCTGTAAATTTCGAAGAGTTCCTATTATCCTCAAAATATGATAGTTTAAAGGTTCATTCCATATTTTAATAGTGTTTTTCAAGGTGTATGGTAAAAATTCATAATCACCCCTTTTTCATTTATTTTAATTTATTCATTCTTCTACCTGCTCCAAATATTTAAAAACCATGTAAAAATAATTTCACCTATATCATAATTATAATATAAATTTATCATTTTTATATAATAATATTTTTATACCTTTCTTACAACCATTTGAAACATGAAAGCAATGCTCATGTTATATTTAGAAAACTGCCACCATGAGCAATGAATTTCATTTTCCATCACCACCTTACATGGATGGTTCTGAATTATTTGATAAATACAAATGATATTAATGATTAATATATATAATATATTTTTTTTGGATATTATGAATAAAAAAGTAATTATCATTATATATTAATATATTTATATTAGTAAATTAATCAAAAATATCTCTTCATAGATCTTGTTCTCATATATCATGCCTAGAGATTCCATAAAATGGACATGGTGATGAATAAATCAATGAAAAAAACTGTTTAAAATTATTTTATAATTTTTTAATGAGTAAGTTGGTATAAAACTTAGACTTAATGTCTCTATTATGAAACATGTATGAAATAATTTAAATGACTAAAATCCAAGGATAAAAATAAATTTTAAGAAAGAAATTTATGTGAAGAGAAGGATTATAATTGAAGAATTTAAAAATTAATTTACATGAATATGTTTCTAAAATAAGTTATGAGTGCTATTTTGTTAATTTTAAATGTGGTTATATAATGTCAAGACATGTGGTAATTTCAGTTATGTGTGTTTCTTAAGTTAATAAACTTCTTTTAGATCTAATATTTCTTCATGAACATCATTATTATATGTTGAGTAAATTATTCCCTTTTATTTTATTACATTTTATTTAATTTTATTTATGAGGATTTATATTTATATCACATACACCCCTTTTGATGTGTTTCTTACTTTATGAATTATGATATTCATACGGGTTTCTATCCCAATTTCCAATTATTGAGGCTTGTTTTCATATTATACACATATTATTATTGGATTGTGTATATAATACACAATTTTTTTCTAGTAATACTATTATGTTTTTTGGATATTAATTTCTTTTAAATAATCCATCCTAAAATTATATTTGATTCAATTCGAACAAAATCTATAAGATTATTCTCATCTCAATTTTCTTTTTATGATATGTGATTCATTTTCAAAACATTTTATATTTTGTTTTGTGTACATAGTAACCTATATATACATTTATCATTATTTTGATTTAACTCAATTTATTTAATAATCCATCTCATATTATATCTTCTATGGTATTTTTATTCAAATTATTTCAATGTTTTATGTTTTTTTTTCAATATCATTTTTATATCATTATTTTTATAAATGAATTTTCATATTGGGAAAATTGTGTAAACACTATCTCTAAAACCCAAAATATATTCTTATTTTATAATTATTATTTGGGTTTTATGTGTACTCTCTAATTTTCATTTCTCTTGGTAAATAACTTACCCAATGTGATAATTTCATGTGAAACATGACCCACATCTTCTTTTCGATCAAGGATCTTACTCCTATATGTGAATAATCATTGGATGATTTTATATATGTTATTACCTATGTTTAAATAATTGATTAATGTTATTTTATAATATTTTTACTACCCTGAAAAACTTATGAATGATTTTTTTCAACTTCCACATGAGGGGTTTTATCAAAAGTTTAGAAAGAGTTTATCTTTAATGCTTCTATGTAAGAACATTATTTTTATGATATAACCATTCATCTATTGAAATATTAGTTTCAATGCTTTTAAATTATTTTCAAAATATTTTTCAATCATAATGATTTTGAAATTAAATGGGGTAATTCATCTAATTTCTCATTATGATTTATCCCATAATATAATAAAAGAATTCCCTATATTTATTTACATCCTTAGATTTTCTTTAAGATAAATTTGTGGTATGTTCACATGTCACCATCCACCTTCTATCGTCGGATGAATTAATAATTTTTTTTATATTTTTTCATGAAACACTTATATTTTCCATGGGGTAATTAAGTGATTATGGAAATATGAATGTTATTAGAGTATAATGGAACATATATATGGTTTCCATTATTTTATTGATGTTTATATTATTATATATCACATTAACTATTTGGATAATGTCTAATATCTATTTCTATATGTATGGTAAGCTATGATGTGATTCTTATCTAAAAGGGTGATGAGAGGTAGTAAAACAATTCTAGATCTACTGTGATATGTCTTTCATGAATTACATTCATGATATACTATCTAATTATTTTACAATAATTTTTTCTCCACATTCAAATATTTTTCATTGTGTTGATGTTATAATAAAAAATGTCTTTCTTTATACATAGATCTGTGGTTTATCTCTTATGACGTAGGTTTATTTTTTTCATCATCTCCTACTTTTATGTACATAGACTCTGATTATGTTCATATACCCACATTATTATCTTATAATCACTTATAATCTATATTCTTATCCCTTACAGAACATTTGAGAGACCCTTTATTTTTTATTCATTCCCCAAATTATAAAGAAGATTATTTTGTTTGATAAGTTAAATTGGGTAAAATGTGATAAATATTATTATAGCATATATTCAGAAAGATGTTGAACAAGTTGTTTATGTATTTGGTATCCAAATATATAAAAAATTTGCGTTATGGGTTGTTCTTAATAATGATATGAATTTAATATTCATGTAAATTATTTTATTGTGAATCTATTTATCTTTGAGTCACCTTAGTTTTTCAATGGATCTTGAGAAGTAAAAGCTATTAAATTTTATGAAATTCACAATAACGTGTTTTAGTTGTGGAATTTTATTGTATTTATAGAACTTTGGTTATTTATACCATTTTCGATGAAAATACTAAATCAATTATAATCATAACAAAGAGTATGATTTCAGTGGTATGATTATTGTAATTCATCTTTTATAGATTAGAAAATCATGTTGACTTTGACATTAAGATTGAGCTTACATATTCCGAGTATTCCATATATTATTTATTTTAGCTACCATATTAATGAGTTAGGTTCTTCATTGATAAAATGTGTGAATGTTTTATCCCATGTATATTAATAATTAATGGTTAATGGGTAATTCAAACAAATGATCTTGTTCTTTTAGCGGTAGTAAACATGATATTGTGCTGATTAAATATTCTTTTCAATAAGTTGACTAGATTTTATATTGTCCATAATATCTTGAAATATATATATATATATATTTATGTATTTGTTTTACCTATTATAAATGAGATGGATTTATTAGTCACATTCACTTAAATTTTGATGTTGTTTATACAGTAGGTCAGGGGAACATTATAGCAGATGATCTGAGTAGAAACACTAAAAATCATATAATTCTAGTGGAAAAATGTAATGATAGTTGATTTTTAATAAATTTATATACATAAAATGGTATATGAGAGTTTGTTTGAGCCTATATTATCATCTATCGATATGAATTTTATTCTTATAGATGATGATCAGGAAGATCAAGTGGAATACCTAAACAATATCATGATGCATTAGATCTTTAATAGTGGGGAGTGTGTATCTAATTAGATCATTGATGATGATTCATTTATATAAATGGTTAGAACATTGGTATTGCCTATTTTTATGAGATAAGATGTGTTGTGGGAATTTATATTTTATCAATTAGATACTCATTCGGTTCAAATAGAGATGTACTATGATTCTTGGGAAAAGTGAAATTGGATGGTTATAAAGAGTGATATATATAGATTAATATCACAATTACTTAATTTTTCTCTCATTTAATCTTGTAATAAGAGGTATAGATGCATGTTATAGAATTCCCCTATTCATATATATAGGTCGGATAAATACATTATAATCATTATGATAAAGTTATTGATGTTTTCATGTGGTATAAATATGGTATTGTTTATCATAAATCAACTATTGATTGAAACACATTTATTGTACATTCAAGAGACATATTTAGTGGATAATTTTGGTAAATTTCAGGATTAATTTTTGTATAAATTATCTAAATTTCAATGTAATATTATATTTAATTGATAAAAACATTTAATTCTCCATTTTAAAAGGGGTTTTAGAAATCTTGTGAAATTATGTATCATTGATTAAAAGAGATCATTTATAGAATTGTTGGTAGTCTTAGTATATTATCAAGGTGATAGAGGATATTCACTACACATGAAACTTATAATTATATAATGGTTTAGATTATCATTTGAATTTATTATAATTTTCTTATAATATTAATTATCTTGTAATGATTCATATAACTCCACAAAAATTATTATATTCTAACCCCTAGTGATCACCAAAGTGTTGGATATTGGCTGAAAATGAACACTTCTTTTAGAAAAATTATGTAACGGTGTTCAACTAATATTGTAAAAAACATGATTCTAGTAACCCAAAACCATTGGTTACCTTTCTACATTATAAAAAAATACAAGGAATCACATCCCACATGATTGAATACTTAAATATCATGGAGGGATTTGAAACATACGTGATTCTGAAATTAAAATTGTAAACATGAAATACAACCTAAAAATTTCATGATAGATTTTTTATTTCTTCTAGTATATCCCAAAAATCCTTCAAAATTGACATCATGGTACCTAATGTAAAGGAATTAATTATTATCGATGATCTCCAATACTTAATAAGTGAAATTTTGTAATATAACCTATCAAAGAAAAAATGAACCATGAATAGTACGATAGATATAAAAATTAATTAAATATACCATTAAACCAATATCATGAAATGGTAAGATATTTATAGCTGAATTATAACAATAAATAATCATATGGATAATAATAACTAATTTTTTAATGATATAATTCATAATATTGGACATCATAACATTTTTATCAAGGATTTTAACCAAGAAATAATACATACATTGGAAAAGAATACAACAAATAACCAAACTAGTTTCTCAAATTAGACCTATATATGCATCTAGGGGATACAATAGGCCCCAATGATCACTTATTCAGCCAAATTAATTTATAATATGCAATAAATGAATAATGGATAAATATATAATCAACTTAAACATTCATATTGAAAAAATAACATATCAAAATTCAATATTTTCCCCAATCAATAATTATAAATAAATGAAAAAAGGAATCTAATGAAACAAGGGTTATGATATCATTAGTGTATATCCCAAATGAATCATTATAATCTTTAAAGTATGTTTATATAGATTAGAAACCCTTTTACAAAGTAATTAGAAAGTTAGTTTGTGAACAAAAGAAATATGACCTTTTAATAAAAATTAATATGTAAAAATACATAGAATAATTAAAATATATATTACATGAAAAAACATGGAAAATTGTAGATGAATATTGAAAATAAATAAAAGTTATAACCTTGGAAAAATTATCTCGTGTGGTAGAAATCAAAATAATGATTCCATTTCTCATAATTAATAGAAAATATATATATTTTTAAAATGATAGTAATATTTATTTTAAAAGATTGTAAATAAAAAAATATAGTTAAAAACAAAATAAAAATAAATACATAACATTAATAATATATTCTTCACAAATATAATAAAGAAAATGAATATAGAGGTGAAATATTCCTGAAAAAAGAAGAATAAAGGTTATTTTTCAATATTGTTTTTGTTATTTAAATTTAAAACAGAGATAAAAATGAAATTAAAACATGTAAATTCCATAGATAACCATAGGTGAGGAAACTATATTGAGTATAAAAGGATAATATCATAAAATTTCCTTCAATATAAATTTGAACAATAAAATACCAAAAAAAGTGAGATTCTAGATGAAAACCCTTACCACAAAATTTTTATTAGTTGGATACACTATTATATGCATTATAATAAATCTAAAATTAGTATAAATTAAATTTCCAACGTTATTTGGATTCATAAAAAATTTATTCTTATGTATTTATCAATATTTTCCATTAAAAATCAATATTTGATGGTTAATGATTTCGTTTTCAATATTTTTTTGGATTCATAGTTTTAATCCTAATAAATTGTTAATTGATTAATATATATATATAATCTTAAACTTTTTATAACTAGAAATGTTTTTACATTAAATATAATTTTATAACTATGAATAACAAATGGTAAAAAATTATTCACATGGTTTCATGGAGATTGTAGTCTATACATACACATGAATGAAGTTTTCATCATTCTAATCGAAGAAGAGGGAAAAGAGTATATAAACTCTTACCTTTAATTAATGATAATATTTATATAAAATTAATTTTTATTTAATAAATAAACTTATATTATAATCCGTATATAGTGTAAATTAATAACAAACGACGTCTCTTTGTGGTGGTGGTACTCTACATGTAAAAACAAGAAATGTTATCATTATACAAAGGAAGGAAGGGTAATAATATATTTGATTTGTTATATTTAATAAGTCATAAATATGTTATAAATATTTTATATATTCACTAATTTCATATTTATATCTATCCATGAGATACGATGATGAAAAACCAATTACATCGCTATGTTAAGATTGTAGTCCATAAATATGCATGAATAATAATTTCATATTTCATAAGATAAGGAGGAGAAATAAAATGTCTATTCTATTAACATAAAAACATATTTTTAAATTAAATATACAAATTTAGTATTTTTTATTGTTATGGAATTTTTTTATGTTTTTTAAGAAGAAATGAACTTCATAAATATTCGTAAGAACACAAACATGTCCCTTGGGTAATCTCCTTTGAGACACATCTAAAAGATTCTTAGTTTGGTATTTTTCAAAGAATGGAACATCTGGATAATGGATATGGGGGTTGGTTGGATATTTTATATGTATTTTATGACGTAGACTGGTAAATTTGTGTGAAAAATTAATGTTAATATGTGCACTTTTATATGCGAGGGGAGTTTCACACATTTAAATATATAGAAAATTTAACTAAGTTCTATATAATTTCCAAATGAAAGTATAAAAAATTATTTTATGTAAAATATTGGATGAGTATTATTTGAAATAAACTCATTGAATGAAATTTTTAAAAAAATTATGATAATTGAAACCTCATCTCTTAGTTTTAACACCGTTTGTAGTTATTTTAACCATTACCATGGTAACAATGTTTTACCAAGGTTACTGTTCAAAATAACTAAGAATGGAAATGAACATGTTAAAATTAAAAAAAAACATCAGACTCCAAATATGAAACCTATTTCACCATATAAATCTCTATAGGTGTTAAAAAATTATTTTAATATTAGTATACCAACTACACTGAAATCAAATTTTAGAAAAAGTACATTTCAAAGAAAAACAATAATTATATACAAAAATCATGAAAAACGTGGATTCCCAAGAAATTAATTGAATGATGTTTAACAATAGGATAAAAAATTAATATTAAAACTGATCGGAAACTAGAAGCAATATTGTGTGTACTTAAATATAATAAACGAACCAAAATTGTTTTCATTTGAATAAAAACATTACATAGATTTCTAAAATAACAACCTTATATTTCTAAGTTCAATGCTATATTTATCAATGATTTATATGAATTATTAAATATATTTTATGTTTTTAGAATAATAATATTAAAATATTAAGTTAATTTTATATAAATATGATTTCCAAAATTTGACAGTATTTGAAAAATTAAAATCATTCACCATACACACAAAAACAATATTTTTTATCAAAAACACCAAAATTTCATTCTAACTCAACCTCGATATAAAAATTAATTCCAATTTTACAAAATTAAAATTTTAAAAACTATTAATTAAATGTTTAAACAAAATCATGCATGAAATATCATTAATAAAAACATTTAATGAATATATCATTAGTTATAGTGTACATATCATAAATGATTCCTGGATATTATACTCTCCCCTTATATTTTTTTCTCAAAATTGTCGATAAATTTATCTTCTTAATATTGTGTTTCTAATCCTTACTTATATATTATTTGTGATTCTATTTTATATCCTCTAGTTTTTTATTTATCCAAAGGAATTTCACTAATTGATTTTTTAATTTCCACAACACTTTCTATATAGTCTTATGAATTTAGATAGGCACTTCGTTATAAGACAAGTTAGGTTCCCACTAAATTCTATGATAGTTGAGTCCATGTGTTGGATACAATATATATTTCTTCTATATAAAAAAATAGAATAGAACACAAAATTTAGATAATTTGGGTAGAATAACTAATCGATAATACATAAACCTAATTTTATTTAAAATATAAAAAGGCCAAATATACCTTGGGACAAACATCCATTTTTTAACAAATAATTATAACTCCATTCCCTGAACATGAATCATAGAACACATGATCCACAAATTTAAATTTCTTGTACTTTATTTGATGATTATATATGGATTTTTTATTCTCTGAGATTCACTATATTGAATTTTAATTGAACATACAACCACCTTAGTCTCCTAGAAAAGTATTGGGCCTACTAGAATTGTTTTCCATCTTCTTCTAATCAGGTTGGATTAAGAAATTACTTTTAAAACACTACTTCATACTATGAAATCTAAATACTTTAATATAACCTATTTTGGTATAAAATTTATACTAGAGGTTCATACTGATCAAACATACCATAAATATGATGTGATAAAGATCTCAACATTTCTTATTGTTTATTAATACTCATTTCATACTATCCATCACATTGAGGATGAATGATGGCAATCAAATATATCTCATTATTGAAAGCCTTTAAAATACACTTTCATAATTTCTATGAACGAGTTGAAAATTTTAGATATAATTTATAGATTCATGACTTTAAGTTTCACAACATCATTAATATAGAGCCAGGAAAGATGATTAAGGATTATATCTTCTCTTACTACTTGGAAATGTGCATACTTGTTAAGGTGATCAATGATGACCCTTATTGATTCATTATTTTTAACATTATTTATAAAAAAAATTTAATTAATTCCCACTTATATATTGGTATATAAATAGGTTTCTTGACTCCTATATGATGTTGTTTTTATCCTTTTACAGATATCAAATCATGTATTTTTATACCAAATCAAGAATTTCCAATATTATAACTTACCCCCATATGTATTTTTTAAAATCCATTTAAATCGTTGTTCTACATGGGTTTAGAGATTAATATGGAAAATTTGATTCATATAGTTGAACCTTCTTTAACTCTAGTATAGATAGAACACATAACAGATTCCAAAAATAAATACTTAATTTTTATTGATAAATAATGATAATTTTCCATCATTAAATACATTATCCATACTTTTTAATTCCTTATAATCTATCCGGGAAATCTCTATCATTTAGAGAAAATATGGTTTAACAATTTTTTAGAAATATAATGATCATTCCTCTTTCCTAAAAAAAACAATATCCAATTTTTCTAAATCTCTAAATATAGAATTATAGTTAATTCTATACAAAGATAGTATTTAATAATCTATCATTATAAATACCTTATAAACCTTAATTACCTTCCTAAGGTGGTTGTGTAATAAGAAATCATTTTCCATGACTATTTATAACTATCTTTATTTACTCATATTGATTTCTATCTAACTGAATATGCACTTTATTTTTTTATATGCATATACGTTGTATATTTATCTATAGATTTAGTGCCTCTATTTCACGATAGAAAATATGACAGCTAAAAAAATAAGATCTTCAGTTGGATTTTTATTTTCACAGATATTCAATTTCTTTGGTGTATGAGAAACAAATGTATCATTTTTATTAGGACACATCTATTTCAGTTCATCAATGAATCACTATATATAAAATAATATAACTTTCCTGATGTTAAACACAATATAAGAACATGAATAAAATTTTTATTTAGATCATAGTAACATTATTTTAATTCCCCTAATCATGTGAATGAAAACCCTTATATGTCAACTTGGTTAATGAGTTGGCCAATGTGGAATGTTTTTGAAAAAAACTGCCAATAGTGACCTACTAAACCATGGAAACAATATGTGATGGTTATATTAATTGCTATAAACCATTCATTAACTACCTTTTTATTTTGAGGATCAATATATATATAATTATTTTAGAAAATATGGCCATGATAATAATCTTCATGGATCCAAAATTCATTCTTACACAATACCCATAAAATTCATTTTTACTGAGTCTTAATAATTATTCTAAAATGATTCTCATGATCCTTATGGATTATAGTTTATATCAAGATATAATCAATGCGTACCACCATGAATTTATATTTTATAATCCATTAATACTCTATTCATTAGATTTATAGAAAACTAAATATTTATTAGTCATTCTAATAAGAATCAGCATAAACTCATATCCTAATTTGTACACAACATTATCTTCCCAATATGAGCCTTCCTCACCATAAATAAATGATAACTAGAGAAAAGATATATCTTTGAAATTACTTTTAAATCTATTAATTTGATCCAATAAGTCATCATGGTTTGTATAATGATATATATTTTTTATAGTAAGGATATTGATCTCCCAATAATCAGTTCATATCCCCATATACCTAGATTCGTTTTCTAAAAATTAGAGAGGGGATCAACAATGTGAAACACTAGGGTGTATAAATACCTTATTACATAAATAATTTAATTCTTATTCAAATATTACATACAAATTGGTTCTATTCTCTAGGGAGTCTTATATAGTGGTTTTTCATATGGGTTGAGTAAATTAGGAAACCCAACATCACACTCAGGTGGATATCCTAAAATTTCTTCTAGAAATATATCAATGTATCCCATTAAATATCGTACATTCACTTTCCTTAGGAAGTATTCCTCATATAAATATAGAGGCTCATCTTCCACTTCTACATGAATTTTATATTATAAGCTACTAGAGGTGGATCCGTAAAATATTCATAGAATAATGTTTCGCGTTTAAAAACATGTGATTATATAGAACTTTCATAAATAGTTTTCTCTTTCTCCAAAAAATAATTTCATGGATAATACTACGAGTCCCAATCCATATCGAGGATTTGGTTAATCTCAACAAAATTTATGATAATGTAGTATATTCTTATGGGACATTTATGAATCTGAATAGATACTTCTTGTTATATAATTATTTAAATAATATTACCGTTCAGTGTCTTGATAGAAAACCCATTACTGAGAGTCATAATAGATTACTGAATTATGAGGTGAATTCCCTTGAATCTTGGGGAGTTATTTTGAAAAATTCCCATATCCTCATAGTTGAAAAATTATATATTAGATACTTGTTTATTTCCCTTAAAATCATGCACCTAATGGCTATTATCTCTACACATAATGAAAAATATCCTTCCATTATATAATTCCCCACGATTATTCTTTCAAAAAATATTACATGATGAAATTTTGAGCCTTCCATTCTTCTCTATTTTTATATTTCTTTTTACAGAGTACTCATATACCTGATATTTTTTCATGATTTCAATGGAAAACATAGTACATAGTGAATTATTTCTTCATTATGATTGAACAGGAAACTATATCATTTTATACGGATATATTTTGAGAGAATAATTCTCTACGAAGGATAGGTTTTAACCGATAAAATATTCATTCAATCTTACTTGTTATATTACATAAATAATTCGCATCATGAGTTGTCAATCTGGTAAAGTTAGATTCATATTCTTAAAATAGATTTCTTCATTTTTCCTTATATTTAGGAAATTCCTTTCCATATAATCTTTTTCCTCTTGAGGAATGTATTTTTTAAGATCATATCTTTAAAAGTATTTTATTACATACTCTATATGTCATATTTATCTTTATTGTTTTGGATCAATGAACAACATTGTTCAGTATCTCCCATTAAATGATAGATTTCCCTGATAAATTTATCTCTCCTACTACTTCCCAAATCGAGAAATATATTCTCTAGGGACTCTATACAATTCATAAATAATAATGGATTAGTAGTGAAACTGAATTATGTAGTTTTTTATTGCATAAACTCTATAAAATTATTACACTATTTTATGTATTAAATTGTTTCTTCATATGACAAATGTTATTTTTCATGATCCGAATTAACTAACCATATATAATTATAATTTTTTCATTTCTAGAAATATCCTCATTGACTTACTTACTTTACTACACTAGCACAGAATAAAATATATTTTATTCTATGTGGCCAAATTGCTTAGTAGTTTCAAGAGACTAGAAACATACATGGTTCTCACGTTATAATAAAAAAATATTAAATAAAACAAAAATATCCATTTATAAATTTATATTTTCTTCCATTATATCACTGAAATAATTCAATGTTCATATCATGGTACCTTATGAAAGGAAAACATAATAAAGGTCAGGCTTTGATTCTTGGAAAAGTTAATAGTGCATCAAAATCTATTATAGAATAAATAAAACATTAATAATATGGAATAGATAACCAATAATAAAATAAACCATATAACTATTATCAATAATGAGTAATATATCCATGGATAAAATAAAAATAAAAATAATCTCATGTATAATAATAACTAATTTCATAATTTTTTAATCCATAATTTTAAACATCATATCATTTCTATTAAGGACTGGCAAAAAGATATAATATCTTAATAAACCATGAATAAACCAAATAGAAAAACAAGTCTTCCTCAAAATACCTTATGTTGTATAAAGGGGTTATAATATGTTCCACACCTCTCATACTAGGTCCACGTAATTCATGTTGTGAAAAAAATGAATAACAACATAATTCAAAATTAGCATAAACATTCGCACTGAATAACTAGAATTATAAATTTCATTATTTTCTGTAGTCGATAACTAGAATAAAATGGAATTATTCTATTCGAAGAAATAAGGTTAACATTATCAATACATTATATATCTAGTGAAGCATACAAATCCTTAAATGATATTGACATTGATTAAAAATAACTCGTATAAATATATTAGAAAGTCAAATAGATAATAAAAGAAATAAAATTTTCTTTTGGAAAAAATATAAAACTAAAATTCATATAATAATTGGAATTTTATTTTATTTCAAAAAACAAAAGAAAAACTTTAGAGAAAACATGATAATTTTTAATTTTGATGATGTGGGGAGAATCTATTCATCCATCAGACATTGATTCAAATATTAATGTCTCGCCATTTGTAAATAATCCCTCATTTAGGAAATGACAAGAAGATTAATTTTAAATCCATTTAATGTAAATTAAAAATAGATGAAAATGACATTAAATAAATATTTTATCATAATAAAATCATTCCTAAAAACATTTTATAAGACATGGATATAGAATAAAAATATTCCATCTATAAAAACAAATAAGGTTGATTTTCATTAAAAATCATTTTCAGTAGTTTTAAGTATCAAAGAGAGGAAAAAGAAAGGGGAAAAATGTAAATTCCATAGATAAATAGAAGATAATAAAATAGTTGGAGTTTAAAAAGGAATTATTTTTAAATTTCTCTTAATGTAAAATTAAAGTTAAATAATCTTTAATAAAAATGATATTATAGAATAAAACATTACCTCCAACATTTTCTTATTGTTATATGATTTAATATATTTTATAATAAATTTATTGTCATTAAAAATATACATAATATCCATATTTTGATATATTTCACAATATAGTATTCATTAATAAGTTATTCTTACACATTTACTAATAATTTTTTGATATAAAATTAAAATTTGATTATTAATTGTTCCATTTTACATAAATGATTTAGTTTGATGGATTCGATCCATGCCACTTATAAATGGATTCATCATATATAAAAATAAACATTATATATTTATTGTGTTTATACATTCAATAAACATTTAGAATCACCCATTAAAATGGTTATAAAAACTTAATAACATCATTTTATTGAGATGTATTTCCATATCTACCCATTAATGATATTTTCGTCATTCTAATGGATGAAAAGGGAATAAATTATATAATTTTTACAATTTAATAATAAAAAATATTTAAAAAATTAATATTTTTTTAAAATAAAATTTATTATCATGATATATGTAAGGTGGAAAATTAAATAAGAATCACATCATTTAATGGAGGTTCTAGTATTAATGTATGCACAAGAGATGGTATAATATTCCAATAAATGGAAGGGTAAAAAGGTATATAATATCTTATTTATATATAATCATAATTATTTAATAAATATTTTATATATTTATTAATTTCATCTTAATTAATGACCATGTAATGAGACTATGTAAAATGACTTACGTCGCTACCTATAAAAGGTATTCTATATAAATGATCAATGATTTCATTTTATATATTATGAAAAGGAGGTTGAAAATGGTTAAACCATTAATAGGAAAACATATCAGAATATTATAAATATAGATTTATTTATTTTAATATGGTTATAAAATATTTAGTGGTGGAAAAATATGAAATGAACAGGAAAATTATTGGTATGAACATAGACCTCTTCCATTAGTAATCTCATTTGATATGAATGTTAAGGCTTCTTTTATGTGTTTTTTGGAAAGAGAACAACTGTAGGAAATATTTAAAGGTGTGAGAGGTATTATATTGACTGAAATGGAAGTTTTAGAGTGGTAAATGTGAATGAATTAGTGATGATAGTTGGTTCTATTTTATAAGTGTAGGGAGTTGTATGCATGTAAATATATATAAAGTTGAAATAATTTTTTTTATTTATCAATTGTAAGTTTCACAAAATTAAATTATTTTATAATCAAGTATGTGAATGCATCTAAATATACTCATGAAATCAAATTTAAAAATTTTGTATGATATTTTAAACATTATATCTTAGTTTTAACCCCCTAATTAACTCTCTTAACAATTACCGCAGTGAAATTTTTTTACCAGGATTACTATTCCAAATGAAGAAAATTTTAGTTGGATTTATTAAGAAATTTGAACATCATAATTTAAAATATGATATCCATTATATCATATTATATTTCAATATTTGGAAAAAACTATGTTTAATATAAGTGTGAAATTATAATGGAAAATGTATTTTTTTTGAAAAATACCATTTTAGGAATAATGTAATTTTATACCAAAATAAATTTTAACGTGGATTCACATGGAATTTATTGAATAATGTTTAATTAAATGATATTATATTCACTATAAAAACAAACCCAAATAAAAAATATTATTTTGAAACATTATTTTAATAAAAGAACTGAACTATTTTTATTTGTATAAAGAAATTCATAGATTTTTCAAAAGGCCAATCATTAATTTAGAATATAATATTATATTTTTAAATGAATTATTATTCGTATTTAATTTATATTTTTTGTTTATTTTTTTTTGAAAAAAATTCAAGTCAACGTTTTATCATGATAATTCCATAAATGCGAGAGTATATGAACAATGGACATTTTTTACTATTCACTCAGAAATACATTATTTTTAAAAACTCACAAAAATTAATTCAATGTTAATCTAGATGAACTTATTATATTTTTTTTTTCCATTTTATAATATTTAAATTCTAAAATAAAGAGATTAATATATTAAATAATATCATGAATAAAATCTATTTTGGAAAAAAAAATGTTAGTTTGACTAGTTAAAATTTGCAAGTTATTGAATATTCTGAGAGATTATAATTTGGTGGAGCTGAACATAATCTGATTTACACTTAATTAGAGTAGAATTATAAAATATGATAAATTTAGAAATCTATCATGATATTTTGGCTTGTGTAGTTGTATTTATTTAAATTTATCCTTGATAAGGATATTATAGATGGGAAAAGTAAACAAAGTCAATCCATTGATTTCTATGTCCTTTTTGTATCCTAGAGAAGATAATAGTTGTTGCATACTAGTTATCTCTTCAAAAAAAATATTATTTTTAAAATGATTAAATTCAATAATTTTAGATGAATATTTATTTATTATAATAATCAAATGTTATTATATTAAATATGGTTCAGTTAGATCTAGATTCCTTATTTTAGAAATGAATCATATGAATTTAAGATCATTGTGTGAATAAATTTCATATAATGACAGTACCTTTTCTAGCAGTTTTATTAGAACATGGATAGATCCATGGCATGATTTTTTAATGATATGTAAATATACATGATACATAGATATTTTTTTCTCTATGGGCACTCCATGATTCTTTTTGAGGAAAATAAGGATAATGGTGGATAGTTGTAAATGACCCGATATTTCGAGGATAATCACTAATATAGTGCCTATTGTCTACACATCAATTTAAAAGTAATATTATGTATATAATGTGAATTTTAAGGAAATAATTGGTATTCTTTGTCAAATAAGAGGAAGTTATTAATTTCATATTGTAATAGACACCACTAAATACATTCTCAGGTGATTCTAGGGACTCAATATTGTTAAAAAAGGTAAGAGGGACCCTACCTCAATAACTAGATAACTGATGGTATTTTTATTTATATTTCAAATTGAATATATATAAATTTTTATAAATTTAATTTTTAACTATTTATTTTGATATGAATTGATAAGAAATTGGGGCATACCATGGTTTTATATTTCCTTACACTTTTCTTTGGAGTGGCGTAGAAATTTGGTGTAATGTCATATTTTATACAAATCTATTATAAAAAATCTCAAGTGGTGAGGATAATATATTGAAACCTGTCTATCTAAATTTCATTCAGTATTTTTTAGGTTTTAACTTTATTTAGTGTTTCTCCCATTTTTGATGATTTTATTTATTATTTCAGACTAGAGTTTATTGAACAAGTTTTTTTATATGGTATATGCTTGTATTGTGACTCATGAATTTTCATGAACCGGCCCATTAGTGCCTGTATATCTAGAAATAGGGTGTTTTTGACAACCCAATGCCCACATCCAATAGGCTAGGGGACGGATACTATTGTTGATAAGGTATATGACAAATATATGAGGCATTATCCAATGTTACCTATATGATCACACACATATCCAAGACCATAATGTTCTTAAATTAATGAACAACTGATACCAAATTCATGATTTTCTCCATATCCTGCTATCAGATAATGAAAATGAGTAATTAAATGCCTAAGGGAATTATACACGCCCCCCAAAATTGGAAATAAATTATATGCTGCTCAAAAGGATGGGATTCTAGTCAAATGCAACAACGATGTGAACCTCAGCCTATATAGACCAAAACCATGATCCTCCCTCTCCCAATACTCAAAAGGTCCTCATAAAATTATTTTTCATTTACATAAGAAAAAACATGTTTTGAAAGATCCCATGTAATGTTGAGTATAATAATACCCAACAGAAAACCATTAAATCATAAAAATGTAAAACTTCAATAGTAGTCATCTAAAAAATTCACCTATATATAAATCTAAATATGATACATAATGATAATAAACATCTAGATATACACATTATGGACTCCAAGTCTCAATGATATCCCAATAACTTCCATCCACCAACTTCTTCTTGAGGGTTCATGGTAACACTCTTCTAGGAGAATCCACTCCATGAGCCATGTTGTCATTGATTGAACTCATCAAAGAGGTTTTGATCCTGAGGTATCTATATATATGTTCTCCATTGAAAATCAAGGATTTAAAAATCCAGATAATAGATATTACCCTGAAAACTGAGAGATGAAAAAAAAATATAGACAAAACTTCCAAATAGGGGATATACATCATTTTGATGGTTTTAATGCCGATACCATGAACCATATATAGGGAAAAAGATATGTCAAAAAATCCCACCTCATTCCTCACAGAGAGAAGGCGTGAACTCAATTTAGAAAAACCCCATAGTGGGGACTGAAATCCTATACACTAGATGTAATGATATAGTGTACCATTGTAAGGATGGACCAAGGAATCACACCCAAATAAACCTGTTCTATAATAATAAGATGTAGGGACTCACACTACCCTAAAAAAGTACATGGTGTATACTATTAGTTCATAGCGTGTCTCATATTCCCCAAATCTACCCATTCACTACAGATTTTCCATATGTACCTCCAGTTATTCCTGTACAGTCTGTCCATTTTTTTGTACCTTGATGTGTCCAAGTCCTCTTGTTGTGTTTGAGTACATTCCCATGACATTGTATTATAAATGTTCCCATGTTCTTGGTTGTGCCTATTCTTATATTCCCTTAGGGGTTCCTACCGAGATTCTGGTTTGGATCACATGGCATGTGAATGTGTCACATGGTGTGTGATATTTTTCTTTATGGGTAATCCCTTGTACTACCTACTCGGTCCAACATAGAATGTGTTCTTCAGGGGTACAATTTATGTACCGTGGGATTTTACAAAACTTGATTGTCCATTCACATATATTCCAATTTCACCATATTTGATGTTTCTATAACTATAGATCATTCCTATGAATCTTATATCCTAACTCAATTGATCCTCTCAATATTCAATGGATAGATTCAGGACATCAAATCTGATCGGGGAAACACTTTTGTCAAACTACTCTATCATAACATCACAAAAATTTATCTGGAACCTCTAATCCGATCATATATCAATTTTAACCATCACAGACCACTATTGTGCTATCGATCCTAGATCCAACCCCATATTATTGATCTATTACACTGAAGGACTATTTCATAATGATTTCTTACAGAGTAATCCTTGAATCTCCAGTCAAGGAAACACTATTGAAGAACGCTTGAAGGAGGGGAGAAAATAACAAACCAAAAATGAGGAATGATCCTCATTCATTTTTCATGTTACCCACATTTCATTACCAATATATTGGAAAAATAAGAGTAATAAAAAAAATTATAATTCCCCAAATCCTAGGTAAATAATACTTCATCATCCACCCGATCAAATCGTGAGTCAATATATTTTTCAATTTGATTTGTGTTCATTATGGGATAATTTAATTAGTTGAAGTCTACATAATAAAACATCATATATAGGCATCATTCAATTATGAATAAATAATTTGATTTGTGATCATTAGGGCGACAATCCAATTCTGTTGTTATTGGTGATCCTCATGGTATACTAATCATCGATACATGAACCTGATATACTCTGAGGATCCTCCACATTATCATATAAGTTATGAAGGATATGAAAAAAACTAGTTAATTGGTCAAAATAATTTATTCATATAATATAATTAGTTTTATGATTTTAATTAAAGAATTAAATAAATATATTTAATTTATTTATTTATTTTACCAATAGTGGCAATCAAGAAAAAAACCTGGCACTTAAAAGGATTATGTTATTCCTAGTTTAAAAAACATTGTTTGAACTCAATGGTGGCCTCATATTTTCAATATAATTCTCCATTCGAGAGTTATTAAATTATTCCTAAAAACCATCATACACATGATATTAGTATATTTAATATTTATATAATAAAAATACTATGCCTCTCTAGATATTTTAATCTCAATCCATATTAGCACGTATATGTAATAATATTATGAGATATATTTTAAATAATTACATGGAATAAATAGAGATTTTTAATTATAACCACCTTAGGAAAATCATCAAAAACAATTGTAACAAATACTACTAAAAATGAATTAGTATTAATCCAACATTTGGGTCTCCTATTCCTAATTTCCCTTCTAAAGATTCCCACAATGCCACCAGAAACACACTAAGATAATCATTCATCAATGGAGGATATTCTTCTTTCTATCCTTGGTCTCTATTGGGAACTCCATAATGTTAGCTCTAACCTCGTTGTAAAGCACACCCTAGTCAATAATATAAGAAGAAACATGCATAAAACTCATTAGATAAAATATGGGAAAGATGATGCATACCCTATATAACAATAGAAGTAGAGCCAATATGTATGCCATCTTATTGACCCTAAACTACATCTATAAAGGGGTAATGAATCACAGAGATAGCTATATTCCTTGGACAAATATCCACAATCCTCATTGAGGTGAGACCCTCATGAACACAATGTATCCCTCATCAACTCCAAAGGGATAAATCATTATACTATATACATAGAATATATCTATAAAATGCTCATTTTATAAATGTGGTACCTTCACATTCTATCTCATCACTCACACCAACAATGCACCCATATGTGTCAACTCATCAGGATTAGTCCAACATTGTGGTTGCCTGCTAAGTCTCATGTACCATGCCTCAAATGGTGCCACACCAAAGTTGGAATGGTATGTTCTAATTATATGAAAATATACAAAGGGAAGGATACCATTCCAAATATAGAAAAATTATTACACCAAAAAACCACATCATGCTCTCAAAAACCCAACTGGTTCGCTCCACCTATCTGTTAGGCAAGGGGTGAAATGCCAATTGAGTCCCAAAGGACTCCAAAGGTCATCTACCTATCACGACATAAAGTGAGAATCATATATTGAAATAATAATATAGGGAAATATTTTGGCCTAAAACATCTTCTTCGCGTAAACGAATCCCAGGATATTTATAGAAACATATATCCCATGTATCAATGAATTTTTCCAACCTGGTAAGTTGGTTTATAATCATCTATATGGTGTCATTTATTCTATATGAGTTTCTTTTTCCCATAATTAATTCAATATTTATATCCTGCTACATAAATAATTTAACCTAAAGGCATTGATCTAAACCCATGAGGTCCTCATGCTTAACCTTTACCTAGGGGAAGGTGAAGAAATGAGAGACAATCTGATCTATAGAGTTCATCGTCACAAGAAACTAATAATGATGCCAAATTTCCTAGTAAATAATTACCACACCTAGATGTAATTCAAAGGAGGTGTGGGAAACACCATCATAAACTCCTTACACAACATCACTACTACCATTATACATAATATGTAATGTATTAGGTTCTCCCCACCTTCAAAAAATACAATATAATAACATCCAATGGATATCTAAGCTAGAAAGATCTCATAGATAGTATCCCCATACCAAGACTCACTATAAATATATAGAAGTGTTGGGTTAAAAAATATATACTAGAGGTAAGATTCACTATCCTCTTACACTAGGGTCAACTATAATGAGGTTGACTACTATGGATCCTCGGTAAAAAAAATTAAACAAGGCCTCATACTGATTAAATATACCCCTACATTCCCCTTCATCAGAGTATAAACTATCTTGATGTCATAATCATAGAGAAAATATATTAATCATATCTATATCATGTTTACATCCTATGGAGAAAATATATACTTGAGACTCTTATGGTAAAAATAAATTAGAAACCACTCAACCATAAGGTAGTGTAACCTAATCATTATGGAGAAGAATAAAAATGATAAATATAAATCATGGGTTATGTAGTTCTTCTATTTTGGTCTCAAATATTAGTACCCATATTACCATCAACTAGATAAAAATAATAATTCTAGTTCCATAGGTATCACATAACACTACTTACTAAACACCCTCCATTGGGAATTATAAGATTTGAGGTTTTTGAAACCTCTACCACAACTCATGAAAATCCTATTGGAATATATCTATGCACACAAAATGATACCCCATTCAGGTCAATGAAATCAGGGTTTCTTATATCCCATATAAATATATCACAAACATCCTATAGTAGCCTAAAAATCTATGGAATATACCAACCTACATCACACTCTTATGTGGCTCCCAAGCTAACACTACCTCATCCTTTGCCTGGTCTACTAATACAACCTCTACTAAGATAACATGTCCCAGAAAGTGGATCCATCGAATCTAGAACTAACAATACAATTTATTATTATTAATATGGTAATATTAGTGTCTGTCCAATGTCATAATAAAGTGTATCATGTGCTCCACCTCGTGTTTTTATTTCACTAGAATGTCATTGATTAATACCATAAAAAATTGGTCTTTGAATGTATAAAATATCTATATTGTGAGTCCCATGAACAATTCTAGGACATTTACAGTGCGAAAATGCATCAAAACTTACTCAGAATGGCCATAGAGACATCAAAATAGAATCTTTGATATATCCACATCTCATACTCAGAGTTAATGATAACCTAATTTGAGGCCAGTCTTCAAGAACCATGTCTCCCCTATCAAAAAATCATAGAGTTTTTCAATCATCATATGTGGATACTTATTTTTCACAATCACCTAGTTTAGGTGATTATAATCCACACACATCATTATGCTCCCTTCTTCCTTCTTGGAAAAAATCCCTCTGTATTCCCAGGGTGAAACAACATGTCTATAAAATCCCTTCCTCAACATGTCCTCAAACTACACCTTCATCTCTAAAATTCTTCTGGAGTCATATTTTATGTTATAAAAATTATTAGGGTAGTCCATGGGTTAATGATAATGTATAATTGTATCCCAATATGGAAGGGTAAAGTAGGAATGTAATTTGGAATGACATCTACATACTCCTCCACTACTTCAAGAAACTAAGATCCCATAAATTCCACCAATCGAAGGGTAATACTATAAAACTATTGAGTAATTAATTATATCCACTTATGTATGAGGTCATCCGTATCTTCATGGGTTTCCTTCTAATCCATGATGTAAAATGGCAATATATCCCTACAAATACATCTCATTCTACCCCTATAATATTAAATCTTGGAATGGACTATTTATTTACCATACATACGTAATATGTTATAAATAATCATCGCTAATACAATGTGATCCCACACGAAATTATCTCCTCCAATATTTAGGATATACTATTGATAGAAGTGTGTGATCACTGAGTCAACCCATAGCAAAAGTATCCTCATGAAATGGTAGATAAAAGGGCTCAACCAAAATATCTAATTCTCGAACTGGGGATGTGGTAAGAAAGGACTCAATCACACACTTCTCAATTAGTCTTCTAGCTAAAGTGGATTAGAGAATGATCATACCCTTTATCATCCATATATATTTTGGGTTATATGACATAACATACTATATCTATCCTCATAACTGACCACCATATCCCTTAGACTGGTATGGACCACTTGGTGATGGGGGTGGCAATAAGTAAAATCTCATGCCACCTACTACTTCTCTACCCACTCATTTACTATGTCAACTTCCAGGAATACCTCACCTATCTTACTGTTATATTTGTTTAGGTGGTCCATTGATTGTCTCCTTACCAGTCGTATGATAGGTTTTCAATCCTTAGTGAGATGTTCTAAATTTAGATGATAGAAACACCACCTCTCTACATGATAACTAGAATAAGTCCTATGAACCATGAACAATAGATGATATGTCTTGGTATTGGAACATAAATCCTATGTTATGCATGGATATCTCTGAATACCATCGACTAAAAAATACTATGGCATCATCTCCTACATTCCATCTACCAATACCAACTTTTGATGTTTGCTGTGCCAAAAAATACCCCAAAACTAAAGTCATCTCGGTTACTCCAGCTTGGGTGGAATGCATAGAGATATCATTGGGGACTTTATATCTCGACATAGACACTGTTTGAATTTCAATACTCAAAAAAATTGATCTGGAACCATATCAACAGTGTATCATGAGTGATTAATGAAACATGATGAAGACTCTTCCAAGGTCATAATATATTAATAAAAAGTCAGAATATCATAAATCGATACTGACCCCAATATATATGGATTAAAATCCTACCTAAAGTGATTAATGAAATATAATTAGGTGATATTTGTTTCATAATGTGAATATGTCTCTAGAATCCACCTTGACTTATAAAATCCCCATACACTACTAGAAAACTAGCTTATAGCCACAATTTGTAACTATGGATATAGACCCTAAAATCAAGGCTATAGCTATGAAACACTGTTTTATGGTCTGTGGCTCTTATTGGTGTGGGTATAGGGGAAAATCAATATCCATAGTTTTAAACTGTGGATATAGTTCTGTAGCCACAGATTAGAACCGTGGATATTGGTTCTTCCACAAAGACTTATAGCCACAATTCTAAACTTTGGAAACAGTCTTTACATTACAGAAACAAACATGCCACCCTGAAGTGAAATATTAACGCTAGAGTGATTCCACCCTCCCTACCTTATGATAAATTCTTGATATATTATTCTTCATTGCTGAGGTATCCTCCCTGTCTAGTAAAACATTATCGCTGCATCATGACACACCACCCTGTAGCGGCCTCCTCTCTAGTGACAGATTCACACACTCGCTACTGCAGGATAAAAATACCAATAAAAAAATGCTGATGTTTAAAAAAAACAGGAAGGCTAGAAGTTCAATTTAACTAATTTAAAAGAAATAAAAACGAAAAACTAGATTTATGAATTCTTGTGTGGAGTTTTTTCAATGAATGATGGTGCATGAAAACCAATTTGTAGTTCTTCTCCTAACAAATAATACTGTATACGCACAGTTTCAAACAAATCAATTGTCCACTCCCAAATATGTCGATGGGTTTTGTTTTTTTACCTCACCAAAAACAACTTATAAAACATGGTTTGGATTCTGATGATTCAAAATAATAACTTCAATATCTAATACTATATGAATACAGTTTCAATCAAATCCCAATACACAAAATATAGAATTTTCAAGTAAAAATACCCTATGGTTCTAAGTTAATTTAACTTTTTGGAAACAATGTACAACCTAAATAAGGATGGAAGACCTCTTATGGAGTCTTTTCGACAATAGATAGTGCATGAAAACTAGTCTTCAGCTATTTCCCTGAATTGTTGTCCCTTATCATAGTATGGCATGCATGCTGTTAGGATACATATTGAACTTCAAGAAGAGTACCATCATGGGAATATTTCAAAAATAAGGAACATAATAATGCAACAAGAACTAAAACATCAACGTTTTCTTGATCGAGAGAAACATGTCTCATAATCAAGGCAATATTCTAATTTTTAACATGGGAAGACATGCTAAAACAATGAATATTACAATTCACCAAGAACTACAAAAAGAATATTTTTTCATTCATTATACCTAGAATGAAATAAAAAAAATTTAATAAAATAATTAAAATTAATTCTTGGATAATAGAATGATACACGTTATTCCCTAATTCACACATCAAATAGTCCTTTAAAAATTAAATAATAATAATAATAATAATTACACAAAATAAAATACATTTTGATTCAAAGTAACATTTTTGGTAACATAAAATGTATATCTTAATCGGGATGCAATCAAGTCATTATATGTACATAATTAACTCTATCATGTGATAAGAATTATGGAGTTGGATACCTATGAACTCAGAAAAAGATGTTCATGAAAAAATGAAAATGAAAAACCTCCTCAGTTTAATTTATTTTTTCATGATCCTTCTCTTTATAATAAAATAATGGAAGTGTTCAAAAAAAAAATGATCCACCCTAAAGGGTTATATTTAAAGAATGAACCCATCTACTTGTAATCAAGAAGAGAAAATTGTAAACATTTGGACACAAAATCAAACCAAAAATACCAATGTTGTGGTAATGTATCTAACCAGTGTTTAGAAAAATATTCACTTCTAACATGTTATAGGGTTTAAAAATCATCATTGAGAACCATTCAGATGCATTCTTGAAACAATGTTTGGGGATTGGAACTATCATTGAAACATACTTTTTTGTTACACCAATTAAAATAATGCACACTCCCTATCACCCTAAGAACTCACATCAGGAACCTCTAGGCCTGGAACATGCCCCTTTAGTCAATAATGGTATTTGGTTGACTAAGGTGTGCAATTGTTTTTCTTTTTTGGCCACCAAATGTGGCACCTTTTTGTAGGTATGTGTAGGGGTGGTCTATCAGTGAGTATGTGTGCAGTGGGGGCTCTCCATGTGTGAAATGGTGGGAATATTGATGAATGTTTAAGTTTTCTTTGGTTAAGAGAAATCTCTACATGTAGTTTCTTCTATGGCTAGTTTCAACCTAGTGAGGTGGTGATAGATACCACACCTTAAAGGGAAAGGATTTAGTATGAGCTACCATGGGTGCCAATTGGAGGGAAATGTATACCCTTTGATGGTGCTACAAGGAATATTGGTATGTAATGAGAGACTCTCATTACAAAATAAATTTGATCTAAAAATAAATAGATTATATATTTTATTTGTGTGGAAGAAAAGTTGAAAAAATATAGATAAAATGTAAATATATAAAATGAACCATTTTAAATGTCACAACCTTTGTTTTATCAGAAGATGTGTCGTTTGAAAAGTGAAAATCCCTAATATTATGATCTATTAATAAACAAAGTTGATTGTAATAAAAATAAAAAGGCATATTTAATGATGTGTTGGGAAAAATAAATAATAAAACGTCACTAAAGGAGCACTGATTTCCAACATCCATGGAATTTAAAAAGGGAAAATCCCTCATGTTATTATCTTGTGCATGATTTTTATAAAACCAATTATATTAAAAAAAGTGGGTGAAATATAATTAATGATAAATTTCACTTAGATTAAAATTAATTTAATAAAATAGGGCACAAAATCAAGATCAAATTATATTGCATAGATGATGTTACCATTTACTCTCATTAATTAGTAGATTCAAATGATTTTAAATTCATCTCAATATTTCCAATGTATTATGATCATGTTCATTGTATTTACATAGATTTATCTAAATATATTAATTAGAGGAGTGAATCGAACAAATTAAGATAAATAATTAGTGTAATGAAAAAAATCAAGCAACATTTAATAGTACAATGTTCCTAATTTACATGGAGATGATGTCTTCACATGTCTCTTGGTCAAAGACAAATGAATGAATATGATGATTTCAATGTTTCATAGAGATTCCTAATAGAAACAACAGATTCACGAATGGAATTGTTTAAAAATTATGCACAAATCCTTATACTATTTATCCCTCATCCATTTAGTAAATCAACCGCACATGGTAGAGGGAAGTACCATAACACATCAATGACCTATCTTAAGAAGAAATATCCAGACATAAAGAATAAGAAAATATAAAATAACAATTGAAAAAATGCACACAATTTAATTGATGGAGTAAATGTCATAATAAAAGTTTTATAATTGAAAGAAGAATGAAATAACATAAAATGAATTAGGGAGTTTTGTATAGGTCCCCTTAGACCCTAAAAAACTGACAATAAATTCAATTTAAAGACACATAAAAAATAATGGAACAATTGCATGATTCGTAACTAGTTAAATTAAAAATCATAGAAATGGTTCCTATCTAATCTCCCTGACAAGACCTGTTATGGAACAATATGAACCATTGATGCATGATTGGATTATATTTTTATTAAAACTTTTAAATCCTTTGAAAATCGCTTTATGGTCTAGTGTCTCATCCCTAGTCGTCAATTCAAAAAGTTTCATTATGTGAAGGGGGACTAGATCTGGTGTGATTTTTAAGGATTTAACTTTTGAACCTTACATTATTATCTCCCCTCTGCACCACCCCACTGCACCAACACCCCCTCCCCCTGCACCACCCCCACTCCAACCATCCCCCTTTCAACAGCACCCCCTACACCATCTCCCCCCTCATGAACTAGCCACCCTCAAACCAGCGCCCCCTCCCCCCTGCAATAGCCACCCCTACACCAAACCCCCCTCCTCTATCTAGCACCCCCTTGAACCAGTCCCCTCTAACCAGCACCACCCTCTCCCCCCTACACCAACCCCAACACTAACCATCCCTCTACACTCCAACGATCACCCCCCTGCACTATCCCAACATCCCCAACATCTCGTCCCCTCTCCCACTACACCATCCCCCACCGCTCAAACTAGCAACCCCATCCCCCATACACAAGCCCCCTTCCCCCTCCAACTATACCCCCCACACCTACACCAGCTCCCCCTCCCCCTGCACCACCCCCTCCAACCAGCACCACCCCTCCCCCTACAGTAGCCCCACCTCCAACAAACCCCTCCCCTCCAACCAGCACCCCCCTGCACTAGCCCCCACCTCCCCAACAACCCTCCACCACTGCACTATCCCCCATCCAACCAGAAACCCCCACCCCTCCCCCTCACTAGCCCCTACCCTCCCACCATCACCCCCTATCCCCCTCCAACCCGCTCCTCCTCCCTACATGCACCAGCACCCCCTCCACCTGCACCTTCCCCCTCTCCCACTACACCAACCCCAGCCACCCCCACCCCCAGCCCCACCCCACCCACCTCTTTTATATTCAAAAAATTAATTACATTTTTAATGTCCCGAACATTCTAATTTTCTCTTTTTCATGATGTATAAATCCATGTGTGAATAACACCACATGTGTATAAAATCTAGCAGAAGTTTGAGATGTGGGAAGAGAGGTATATCACGACGTTTGATATCTGGACTATAAAAGGGGGTGACCGATGTTCGGGGAATGACTAATAATCATGTTCAAAACATAGGTTCTACAACCTCACCAACTATGTATGGGGAGAGAAAATAGACAATCGACCGTTGACCATGTTTGAAACCAATGAATTTTCATTTTTTGTTAGTGATAATTAGAGGCATGTTCCAAAGACATGAGGTGATCTATTTTGGCTAGAAAATGTTTCCATTAGGGGTCTTGTTCAGATCAGTAAGTTGATAAGGATCCAGATTAGGGGAAAAATAATGTGTGGAAGATAAATATTTAGGATGTTTAAGGAAATCTTGACACTCAGGAAGCTATTCTGTGTTGAACTCAAATACATTGGAAGAGAATATTAGTATGAGAGAATTTAATATAATCCCAAGGGGGATAACCCTGATATAGGTTAGTGGTTGATCTAGGGAGAAACTTTTTAGTCTGGGTATTTCTATGTATCCCATTAGAAACATGAAAAAAATATTTTTTTACATGAAGAATGAGAAGCAGTAGGAGGCCAACACTTGATGTTTCCAGCTTGAGGTGGTGGGGGGAGTGTTTGCAGTATCTATTGATTTCATTATTTTTATTTATGTGTTCAAGAAAGGTAAAACTATCTTAAGGGGGAGTGTTGGAGTCTTCATCCCACATTATACTTATGGTACGGCGTGGTCTTTATTATTCATTATAAAATAACCTCAAAGGCATCCCAAAGAGATGCACCTTGGGTTTTGGATCATACCTCTCTTTATCATTCTACATAAGAATATGTAATATACGTATATCACATTATGTATTTAGTATTCATTATAAAATAACGTCATGGCCTCCCTTAGAGACGCACTATGGGTTTTGGGTCTCACCTCTCTTTATCATTATACATATGAATATGTAATACATGTAAATCACATTGTGGTTTCTAAAATGGAAAAAAGAATTAAGACCAACATAACATGGTTTATAAAAAATAATTATTTTCTAAATACATTAGAGATAGGTGAAACCACTTCTATGTGATGTGGTATGATAATTTTCTTGGATTTCTAATACTTATCCAAACAAGTCTCTAACTATTTCATGGGTTGTAACTATGGCATATTAATAAAACTATGGGTAGTAAAACATGTATAGTATTTTTCATAGAAAATACATAACCAATAAAACTTCTCTAAAATATAATCTATTGACATATAACTAACACTGTAGATGAATAAAAATAATTAGAAAGGGAATATAAATGATAGATACTTTCAACTTTGAGAAGGCAAAAAACATCACATGAAACTAAACTAAAAGAAAATGTTTAAAAAACATTAGTTGATAAGCCCCCTGAGGATGAAGAATAGTCTCAAATAAAAGAATTTTTTATTTATAAAATCATCAAATAATCGCAATATTATCAAATATGAACGACTGAAAGGAAATTTTAGAAGAATAAATTAGATTAATATTATGTTTATTACATGCATCAAGGATCACCACCACAATTAAATTGAGATAAATAAGTATTTTTTATCCAAAGAATCTAAAATCTAGAAGAAAATAGGGACAAAGAATGAATAGATGTATAAGTGATGAATATATGATACATAAAAGAAAAGGGTTGAGTGATAAATCATACCCCTAATGAACATTCTATGGATATTTTTTTCACCATCCCCCCATTATTCTATTTATATTCATTATAAACCAACTTAACTTGTAGGGAATTGAAGGAATCAATTAAAGGGGGAGCTTGGAGTTAGAAGGATCTTCCACGGTTGGATATCAATAGAAATCTCTCTTCATGATGTTTAATGACTTATATGATAGATAATATTTTAGTGCAGCTATCAAAGGGGATCAAACATGAAGAGGATCTGTTAAAAATATCAATCTACATTTAATCTAGAAATTTAAAAATCCCTACAAAAATTTCCTGGTGATGGACATCATCACGATATGAGAGCTCACGGTGGGTGGCCTCATTCAGTGGAAGTGAGGTACATTTTCGTTAGGGGAATCATTGGGGGAGGAGGGTTAGGGAGAGGATATATACCAAGGGGAACTGTCAGGGAAGGGGGAGGGTCAGGGAGAGTATCTATATTTTAACAAATATGGATCGACTATTAAAAAATTTCAAAGTAGTGTGAGCAAGCTTGCTGATCTCGTGGCGGTCACCCTGGGGCCAAAAAGAAGAAATGTGGTTTTACAGAGCATATATGGGTCCTCTATAATCATTAATAATGGTGTCACTGTTTCTAAAGAGGTTTAGCTAGAGGACCCAGTTGAGAATATTTTTTCCCAGTTAGTGAGGAATGTTGAATCAAAGACAAACTATTTAGCTTGGGATGAAACTAGAAAGTTTTTTGTTCTTGCAAAAGTCCTTAATGTAGAAGGTAGGAAGGTGTTGGTAGATGGTGTGAAAACTATTCTAATCACTTAGGGAATTGACAAAATGTAAAATTATGTGGTTTTAGAACACAAATTGATGTCAAAAGTGGTTGCAGATAGTGAACTAACCGATTTTCTTGTAGTCAATTCAAGGAATAACTTTGAAATATGGAATACAATAGCAGATTCCATGATTAAAGTTGGATAGAAAGGTGTGGTTACTCTGGAAGAGGTGAAGAGTGTTGAGAATATCCTTTATTTAGTAGGATGGATGAAAACTGATAGGGGTTACATCTCACCTTATTTTGTCACCAACAGTGAGAATATGGAAGGTGAATATTTAGAACTATAAGTTGCTTCTTGTTGATAAGAAGATAAAAAATGTGGCAGATCTTGTGTATGTACTAAAAGACGACATCAGAGGGGTACCTAATTATTCTGGTAGTAGAAGATGTTGAATAGTAGGATTTAGCTACTCTTGTTGTGAATAGACTCAAGGGTCACTGAATATTGATGCACTCAATGATCCTGGTTTTTGGGAGAGAAAGAACCAGTACCTAGATGACATTTCCATTTTAACCGGAGGGGTGTGATATGAAAATAGGTGGGAAATTCTTTAGAAATATAAACTAGTGAAGTCCTGGGCAATGATGCTAAAGTGGTGCGAATAAAAAAACGAGCACCATTTTTGGTGATGGAATCACTATTTGGGACTAACTTCAACATCCCTCAATGAGAAACATATCATTATGGTTATTTACATCCCAACTACACAATATAATTTTACTACAGATGGAGCTAACATAGGAATGGTCGTTTTTCATACATAAATGTATAGAATAAGAATTACATATGATAAAAAATGAAGAGAATAATAGAAATAATAAAATTGAAATTTATAAATACATATGTTAAGGGAAACTCACTTTTTATACATGAAAAAAAGTAGCAATAGTTTCCTTTCTAGTGAATTTTTAATGGCCTAAATTTTTTTCTACTTTCTGAATTGTCTGATGGTGAAATATTTAGTTAAAAAAACTCATTAAAATAATGAAGTAATATTAATGGATTGATGAATACTAAATTAGTGTGTTATTTCATTACCATTTTCTCAAGTCCTTATAAAGTGTTTCCCAATTAATTCTTATAATCAAATGAATAGGCAAGTACAAGTAGAAAATTCAACATAGAAAGAATTCCAAGAACCAATAGAACCGCTCATTATGGTTATATATAACCCAAAAACCCAAACTAATTTTAATGTAGAAGAAGACTACATAGGAATGTCTATTTTTCATACCTGAAATTATAGAATAAGAATTACAGAAGTTCAAAAATTATTATAAGAAGAGAATGAATGAAGAACAACGATAATTAGAAAAAAATTGATAACCGAACCTCAATTTCATACATGAAACCAAATATAAGTAGTTTCACTTCTTATGACTGCATAATGGCCTAATAAATTTTCTCCTTCCAAGATTGAGGTTAATTCATGAAAGTAGTCTTGAGATTATTATCCCTCTTAAAAAATAATTTTCAAATGCGCAAATGACTATTTAAGTATAAATTGTACCGCTTAAAACCACTATGTTATATTTAACTTATCAGGAGGATATAATGAAACTTTAAATTCCAGCATATGAAATTAAAAAACAATTATCATCACCTAGTATACAATTATTCCCATTCATTATTAAATTTTATCCTTTAATAATCTAAAATAATCACATTAATGTCCAATTATCTTATACATTTCTTATTAACCATTCCCCAACTGGTTCATAAGTTTAAACCTGTAAAAAATAATTAGAACCTTATATCACTATTTTATGGTTATGATCATAATTTTACAAATCACAAAAAATATATTAATTACTACTTAGACTAATTAACAATAAAAAACACATATAAGTATTTTAAATCAATAATCTCTCTATAATTCACATTTGAATGCATAAAAAACTCATGAGAAAGTGATAGTTCATCTAACTCAAAGAGGAAAAGGAATCCTCTTATGGTATAGTACCATAGCTTTTATAAGAGCATAAAGATTCAATAATATGAAGAAATTAAAAGAGAATGATAAATATACAATGGTCAAGGCCCCCATAATTTAAAAACATATTGAAACATCATAGTTAAATGAAAATTACCCAAGGGATAATTTTGAAATTTTTTTACACCTAGTGATCATTGTTTGAATTTTTATTTCCTATGAAAATCCATGCAAACTAATTAGTAAAGTAATAATTTTAAAAAATGTTGGAAAAACATCAGAAAAAAATAAATTAGAACCTAAATAAAAGAATGTAAGAAACATGCTGTAGAGGAAGGGTGTCAGGGGTTTGAGGGTGGACCAAGGTTCGGGTGCAATGAGTTTGGGTGGGGGATGGGGAACGGGTGCGGTTGGTAGGTAGGGGGAACCATCAGACAGGGTCAGGCCTAGAAATATAGTTTCCCATGAAAAAACATTAGAAGTTTTCCCTTTCGTGTTGTTAAAAATAACATCACACAACAAAAATATAGCAATTTAATCCTTCAAACATAAATTACACGATACATAGAGAACCCTAAATTTTATATATATACTAATTATGAAAAATGACAACAACTATTATAAATTGTATGATAATGCGAGAGACGAACATGAGATTGGGTTTGAGTTTAACTTGGAGATGCATCATAAGGTTTAGAGAGGCCCAACCAGTGGTGGAAATGAGGTAGAAGTATACTTTCATGGGTTCTCTTGGTTAAAAATGATGAAAAAGGTAGAGCCACCCCTAGAAATATAGTTACCCAAGACAAAACATGACATTTTTTCCATTTCATATTGTTTAAAAAAAAATATCACAAAAAACTATTGCAATGTAACCCTTAAAACATAACAAACACATACATAGAGAACCATAATATTTATATAAATACTGTCTGTGAAAAAATAACAACAATTATGATAAATTATTAGATAAAGTGATATAGAAACATGTGATTGGGTTGGAATTTACCATAGAGATCTATCACAGGGGGTAGGGAGGCACAACCAATGGTGGCGATGAGTTAGAAGATGACTTGCATGGGTTCTCTCAGTTAACAATGATGCAGTAGGTAGATCCAACCCTTAAAATATAGTTTCCCAAGACAAAACATGAATAGGGTTCCCTATAATGTTGTTCAAAAAAAATGACACAATATAAATATAGCAATGTAATCCTTCGTACATAAAACACATGATACATAGAGAACCATAAAGATTATATAAATGCTGATAGTGAAAAAATAACATCAATTATGATAAATTGTATAATAAAGTGGGAACCAAACATGGGATTGGGTTTGAGTTTACCTTGGCGATGCAACATAGGGGAATGGATGCAACACAAGGGGTAGGGAGGCACAACCAGAGGTGGAGATGAGGTAAAAGCTAACCTGAATGATTTCTATTGGTTAACAATGTGGTAGAAGCTAACTTGCATCGGTTTTCTCGGTTAACAATGATGTGGGAGATATTCATCAAATTCAGTGGGAGTTTTCAGATTTACAGTTTTTCTGTGAAAAACCTTGTAGATAATATATTCAGGAAGAAAAAGGTATTCTGACAATTATGGAAGTGGATCAGCCCTATTCTAGATGAATCCACAATTAAAGGAAAACTAATAAAGCTATGAATGTTATAGAAGCTAAGTGTATATATTACAGTGATGCGAAGGAAGATAAATAGATGAGGAAAGGGGAAAACCCTAAGGACTCATTTGGTAGGGGAGAAACCGACGGAACATAATTGATTTGAACGGAGAGAAACTGTTTTCCACCATTTGGTTAGACAGAAGCCACCGGGAGAGATAATTAGGAGCGGAAAGGAAGAGAAATATTTCTCTCGCATGGAAAGTTTCAAATCACCATGATTTTAGGGTAATTTGGAAGGAAAAAGACCTCTGTGCCATTTTTTTAAAAATTTCTTATATTATCCTCATGTGAATATCATATCTTATTCAATATTTTCATGAATTAATATTTACATAAATGATAGTTTTTTGTTTATTAATAATAAAAATTAGTATTTTGATGTGAATATATATATTTTGTTAAATGTAATTTGTAAATAATTATATTTATAACTTCAACAATATTTATAATTAATAATAAAAAATTATAAATAATTTTGATTATCTTGAATTAGTAGTTTATATATATAATTTATAAACATACTTTATAAATAATTTTGAATTAATAATTATTTTGACTTAATATTTTTGATTATATTGAATTAATAAATTATATAAATAAATTTGATTGCCTTGAATTAATAATTTTGATTATGTATATGTTAATTTTTTTGATTATATGTGTATATATAATTTTGATTTTAAATAATTATGCGTATATAAATAATTTTGATTATGTGAATATAAATATTTTATTCAATGTAATTTACAAATAATTATATAACTAAATAAATATATGTATTGTGAAAATGATTTTGGTGAATATATGAAATCAATTTTGTTTACTTTTTTTTTAAAAAAATAAAAAAATTATTTATATATTTTTTGTAGTTTAATGTTTTCCTAATTTTGGTAACATGAAAGATAATAATTGATTAAAATCAAAAGTATTGTTTATATAATTTACATGATATAAAAATAAAAAATATAAATGCTAATATATTTTTCAAAATTAAATGTCTATATAATTGACATAATATAAAAATCAAAGATACAATTTTAAATTATAATTTTTTATTTGGAATAATTGAGTACTAGAAAACAATATTTTTTAAAAATATTTTTTGAACTCTCTTGGATTAATAATCTGGTAATAAATTCATATTTAATATATATATATATGATTATATAAATATATTTATAAATATATATTTAAAATTATATAAATATTTTTTAAAAATATATATGTATTTATAATTAAATATTTATATATAAATATATTTTTAAATATATATTTAATATATTAAAATATATATATATTTATATATTAATAAATTGATTTTATAAATATATATATTTATGAATGCATATTTATATAATTATATATAAATAAATAAATAAATAAATATATATTTATAATTATATAAATATTTTATAAAAATATATATTTATTTGTAATAAATAAATAAATAAATATATATATATATATATATATATATTTAAAAATTGAAGATTTAATTTGGAATTATAATATATTTTATTTGGAATAATCATGTATCGAAAAATATATTTTTTAATAAAGGTTATTTTTATCATATTTCCAAAATATTTCTTTTATTTTCTTTTAAAAAGATTCACCAAAAAAGGTGGAGAGAAATCCAAATCATTTCATTTCTTTTACTATGTTATTGATCCAAACACAAAGAGAGAAATCACAATCATTTCTTTTCCTTTCATTCCTTTTATACACTATCAAATAATTTATTTTCTTTTACTAAAATCATACCAAACACAGGGTAATAGCAAAGGTGGGGAATAAAAAATGAATAGGAAGAGGGAAATAGAACATGGATAAAGCTACTTACTATTCTCATCATTTTATTTACCAGGAGTATTGTGGAGAAGAGACAACATTTGAAGGTAGTATTTAAGGAGGCTGGATAAGGATGTGTCATCACACCGAGTATGAAGAGAAGGGAGGATATGGGTGGATGTGCTCCCCTTCCCCATTGGTTACCCTAGCCCAAGGGCTTGCTGGGATTTCCATAGGGCCGAACCTGGCATCAGAAAATGGATGTTGGAGGTCGGGAAGAGTTAGGTGAGGTGGTGGGGAATGAATTCATGTGAAGGATGAGGAAGATGGGTTAGGTTCATAGAGGGTCTCAAGTGTCGGGGAGGGTGGAGGCGAGTAGGGCATCTTCGTTGGTGTTGTAGGTGTTGAGGGTAGAGGGTGGGGAGTTATCAGGGGCGGCATCGGGGATGGAGTCGGGGAGGGCGTCAGGGAGTAATGTTGGGAGAGTAGGGTAAGAGATAGAGATCCTTCATCATTGGGGGAGGGAGGAGGGATAAGGGGAGGAGGATTCATGTAGGGGTATAGGGAAAAGATGAACTCTAGGGCCATAGATTTTGTAAAACCATGGATTCAAGTATACATTTAGACATAGTCATAATTAAATTGTTGGTAAAAGTAATGCTATATCCATGGATCTAAAAAACGTGGCTATAGGTCTGTGTCTATAGTTTGTTATTCTAACAGTGATAGAATAATCGATAGTAAGACCACCATATGATCTGTAGATATAATGATAAGTCAGAAAACATGAGTTTTTACCTCTAGAATGTCCTTATATGTTTGGGGGTATGAATCACCTTGAATATTATGAGGTCACTAACTACGAATCTCATTTAATGTGCTCAGCTTGCATACATAATATTTAAGTAATTTATGCACAAACTTCTACTCAATGGTTTGTGATAGGATTGTAAAACTCTCTAGAGTTATCATCCCCTACCCAAGCCACTTTACAGAAGCCTTATCACTTGGTTGATCATCATTCTTATCCAAAAGTGGAATCTGGGATGGATATCTTTATAGAGACATCATGAAATAAAATATATTCTCTATGATAATTAAGTAAAATTTGGGATCTAAATGAAGATGGGAATGGAAAACACAAATATTTCCCATATGATGTATATACCAATGATTTCCTTAAAATTAGTTTATACATTTAATTAGTATTCTTGTATGTTATTAGAACCATAGTGATTGGATATTTCGGATACCGCATCAACACAAAATTTTCTGTCCTCAGACATGAACTCAAAATACTTTGACAATATTTTATTAATGAAAAAACCATCCCCATTGAAATAAAATCTCTAAAAACATATCCTAAGGTAGAACTGAATCATCTAATAACACTCTATAATGACATGACCCACCGAGGCCCACTGGAACAACAATTATCCAATCGTGAAAACCCCATTTTCACTTTCAATGGGCCAAGGTCTCTAAACAAACCCTGAGTAGGCATATCACACATAAAGGAGGAATTATATTATGATACCTGTATGTATGAACACATAACCAAGCCTATAAAATACTAAAGGTAAATGAAAACTAATACCAAATGAAAGTGTACATCTATATCACACAATAAAAGTATGATAAAGAATACCTGAAAGAATAAGGAAAAAGTAAAAGCACAAAAAATTGTCAATAAAGTCAAACCTACTCAGAAGGAGGGGAATACTATAAAATGAAAAAATAGTATGAAACTAAATATAATTAACCCAAACCAGTGCTCCACCTACTCATGGTACTCCTAGGGAAACCGCAAAAGTTCCATCTTATACATATAACATAACACATGTGGGTAAAGACCATGCATGTGAGATTATAACAATACCCAGTAGAACACCCCGAAATCACTAAAAATAATGATAAAATAGTAGTTAACTCATCAACATAAATTTATTTCAATCAAGAAATGAGACACATTGAAAGTAAAAACTGAAATATACTAATTAAAAACTATAAGTCTCAAAGAAATATCAACCACTACCAACCAATGTTTTTTCACGAGGCTTTAAGGTAACACTCATAAGTGAGAATACACATAAATATCCATTAAATCATTTATAGAACTCAACTGAGGGGTCATGATAATTGAGTGTCTACAAATATTTACTCACTATAAATCCATTACTGTAAAAAAAAATTAGGGATCCATCCATGTTGGTTGGGGGACCCAAAAAACCCACCAAATATGACCTATTAGATAGCAGATAGATTCCTTATTCATGGTGGTCACATCGATTCCACAAACCCTACTAAGGTAATAATATACGATAGAGGATACCACCCGATGCTTCATAATGGGATACCACAAACTCAATCTAAGATAAAAACCATAGAAATGTTCACAATCCTATGATTAGGATGAAATTAAAAACTGTATACATGTATATATAGAGAAAGTAATCATAATAAACTAAACCTAGTTTATACTATTGATATGGATTTCCTCACAATTCCCTAGAAAAAATACACAATTTTTACTTTTAGTACACGACATGTCTTATCTTCCCTGAGTCGGCCCATGTATGACATCCCATCCCATATACCTTTATACATTCTCATGTACATGGGTCTTTACTATGTACCTATCCATGTTTGGTTCCTATGTAAATGTCCGAGTATAGAGTTGTGTCCATATATTCATTAATTCCCCTTGTCCTGGGAATTGTGTTTTCTCATGTACCCTCCAAGGTACACACCAAGCTGCCAACACGAGTTCATATGATTTGTGAAACATGCCACATGATGTGTGATATTTTTCATCATTAATAAAACCAAGAATCTCTACCAAGGAGAGACATTTCATGTGTTCTTTAGTGTACACATTCTTTAATGAGGATATTTACAGAATCTAATTTCTATATCATACATATTCTAGTTTCACCACTACTTCCACTTCTCCGACCATCGATCACGCCCATGATGCTTGGATAAAACCACTACTAAGCCTCAAAATCCCCCATTTCTCGATTCTTTCCACCAAATAAAATCTAGAAAACGTCTCAGTCTAACCGTTCCGACATCGAATTCTTAAATATTAATCGGAAAACTCAAATCCTATTATATCTCCAATTACATAATCATGGACTAGTACTTTTTCATTAATCCCATATCTAAACCACAAATTTACATATGATATTCTAAAAAGTTATTTCACAATGATCACCTACCATGTAATCATCGAACCATTGAGCAAAGAAACACTATTGATTAACTTTCTAAGAATGAGGTGATAAAACCAAAAACCAAAACTTGAAGAATTAAACTTAGTCATTGTTAATGTTGAACATTATTTATATCATATAGAATGATGAAAGAAGATAAAAACTAAAAATAAAATAATAATTCCCCAAATACAAGGTAAATAAACCCATACCTAAAACACTATTGACCCATGAATGAATTTGTTGGTTGATTTTATTTTCATTCATCATGGTATAATCAAATGGAGATAAATCCACATTAAAAAATGTCATAATTTTGTTTAAGATAAATTTCTAATAGAGATTAAATTTTCATTGTTTGCAGTGGAATGATCCTTGAATTATATTTTTCATTTCAGATCATATTTATATACCAATAATCAATCCATGATCCCAACATCCACCAACGATCCTATACACTCTCCTTTAAATACTCAAGGTTATGTGGAGAGTCTAATTAATTGGTTATAAATATTTATTTATAGAATAATATTAGGTTTAGTATTTTAATTATTAAAATAAATTATTATATTTAATATATTTAATTATTTCACCCATGGTGGTGATCAAGAAAAAAATATGAAATTATAAGGATTATGTTATGTGGGGGTAAAAACCAATATTTTAACTAAAATATTGAATTATATTTTTTATCAGGTAATATTTTCAATAGTGTTACTATTATTCACCAAAAACTAAGGGAATGTGACATTAAGATATTATATATTTATATTGAGTCTATATCAAGATTCTTTGGTCATTAGAATCTGACATTACCACCTAGTTCTAAAAATATTTATAGACATATTTCAATGATTTAAGTCACAAAAATATTGACATTACATGTATACTATGTTTACTATATATAATAATTCATTTGTTTCACAACTGTGTACACACACAGGGTGATTTTGAACAAAACAGAAGGGACTAAAATGGATGGACAATGTGGTTAGAAACCAATGAAGATATTAACACAACATATTGTGGTTGGGGTGATCATAATTAAATGGGATTATTGGGATATGGGTGGCTCAATGACATAATCACACTAGGAACCAAAAGAAGACATGTCTTTAAAATGGTTAAATGGCCATTGGGGTCAAATAGAAATGACAAATAGGAAATTATGGTTATTGATTTCCCATGGGAGTTGCGGATGAGTTCATATTGGTAGTTTTGTAACAAAACACTACCAAGGTAATTATATTTACATTTATTGTATAATATTCTTAACATAATTTATTTTGAATCATTATAGACAACCCATTAATGTTTATAACAAGTAGATAAATGTTTTGTAGTTTTTTGACTGGGGAATATAGTATAATATCCATGAGTTCATAGCATGATGACTGATTGGTTATTGAATATGGAAAAGGAGTTCACGATATATATTCTAGGTGTCAAATAAATAGGGATTTTAAGTCAAGGTATTTGGTCTATAGGAGTACCACATGATAAATATGGGTTTATAGTATGTTTAAAAGGGTTTCATGAAATAATGACTAGTGAGATAATGAATATATACTAGAGGGTTATAGAAGGTATACAATTCAAGTGAATTCTATAATAGGTATTTTGGATCATGTTTTATTTCAATTTATTTATATATTATTTTAACTGACATAAATTATGGTTGTAATAGGTATGTTCTATTACCTTGGTGGCATAGTAATGATACAAAGTCTTGAATTGATTTAATACTTTAGATATGAGTTATATCATCATAACACATGCATGAAAAATATATTATAGTGTATTATAGTGGTATAATAATGATATATTACTAAATATTAATAATTCCACCATATAAATACACTTCATGAAAAATTTTATGTCATTGTTCATGATATTGGTAATGGAAATAGCCTTATGACAAGTGATCGAGGTTGTTGATGGGACACCAAGGTCATGGGTCATGACATGCTACGTAAAATCATAACATGAGTTTTTTTACTTATACTCATGAATATCCATAAAGTTGGCATTGGATTTTCATAGGTGTATTCTAATGATTATACTGTATAATTAGATGTATATTATTTTCTTATTTTGATAATATTTATGTATTTTTTATATTTTTATTCCAATTTGACACCATTGGTATTTTTATTATTTGTTGGTTAAAAGTTATGGTACTAGATTAATAGTATTTGAATTATATTATCCACCCTATATTCATTAAGTGATTACATATAGTGTATGGGAAGGTTTTCTTATAGTGTTATGGTATCACTAGTTTAGGTTTCTATGAAATTTAATTACACGAACATATAATAATGTTTTGAAAAATAGTTGAGTCATAGTCTATAGATGAGAATTAAAATACATTTTTCAATGTAAATTAATAATTTCCATCATTTAATACTAGAATATCATGTTTTTATGAAAAAGAGAAAAAAATTAGTTTTTGGAAAAAATAAATATATATTTTAAAAATATTTAGAATAGATTGGAGACCAGTGGCCTTATATGATTTTTTTCAGAAAATAGATGATGAATATACATAATTATATACATATATTTTAGGAAAATTATACATTAATATATGATTTATATAAGAATATTCTAAGAAAAATAAATTTGAAATTAGAAAATAGATTCCATTATACATTCCATAGAATTTTTTTTACCATTATTTATTATTAAAATTTAATATATTTCAACTTTTATTGAATAAAAGTGTTCTTGGTAACATGATAAAAGGTCAATAAAAGGATTTGAAATTATAAAAACTCAAAAATGAAATTATATTGATAATGTGTGTTTGTGTCATAAAATTTATTTGGGAATATTAGAGTTGTTATGATTATTTAACTTTGGAATTGTGACCTTAGATTGAATGGGGGGCCATGTGGGACCAGGATTGACCTAAAGAGACATTTTATGTGTGAATGGAGAGTGAGAAAATATTTTAACATCCTTTGGTATTTACTTATGATTGAAGACCACATAATATAGTATGTTCCTCTAGGTATCTCCATAAATATCCTTGATATTATGGGAAATCTATAGGATTATGACTTAGATAATTTGATTATTATTTTAACCTCAAAACATATTATTATAATTTAACATCGTAACAACAAATTTATCAACCCCAGAAAAAATGTTATCTAGGTAGATCTTTTTTTGAACTAAAGGATTTATGATAAGAGTTCTTGTAGCTCAAGGATTTTGAGATAGCAGAGGGATAATTTTTTAGGTTTTTTAGAATAACATTATTTTGACACCATGAACCACATGTTACTCTAACCCCATTTTTAGGTGGGTACTGATATTTCATAGTTGTGTTAGTCAAGGTGGTTGATTCATGGAATAAACAAATTTTCTAGGTATAATAAGGATGAAATTTCTATTATCATATGATTTCTGAACTCTATATGTAAGATAAAAGTGTGGCCATTAGGATAATACAATGTATAATTTAAAATCATTGAACTATGATGATCTCATTGTGGTTTATTATTGTTTACACTTTGAGAAATTCATGGTCATTGATATTTAGAATAGTTATTTCTTAAATTGGGGATCAAGGGTAGCTCTGGTGACTCGAGCTTAGTTATTTGATTGTATAACACGACTCATTACAATTTCCCTCATCTGATTCATTTAATACACTTTATATCTTCTCTATAATTTTTTATCTATTATAAACACTAGGTATTAGTACTCACTCTTGTATGAATATGCTTCCTAACATTTTGTTATAGAAATTTTTTTATAGGAGTTGAAGTTGAACTTGGTTCTGATGGTGGTGATGGACATTGAATTAGTGTTAGTAATAAATATATCCTAAGGGTTTATTAAATTACACATAGAGCGGATCATGCTTTAATAATATATTATATATTTTACCATCTTATATGTACAACTTGTTTTCATACTATTTTTTCCATTTTCTTCTATTACATTGATTCTGTTCATAATTTTACATTATAAACATGGTTAGGATAATAAAATGCCATATTATATGGTTATATTTTTACTATTTCTATTTGTTTTCACATTACTCATTTATAACATGATTGATATAAAATATTATCGAAAATTCCACCAATGTTTGTGTATGTTTTCTAATCAAATACTATAATCAACCTTTCACTTAATTAAGTTATGTTTTACTAGGGACACTTAATGGATTCATTGAATAGAGTGGGCTATTAATGGTTCAGAAAATATCCAAATTGGTATAATGTACTAGTTTAGAGATATGTTTTGTTGAACTACTATGTGGTTTGGGTTTATATTGGGAGGTAGTGCATTTAGAATATTAGTATATCATGAAATTTTTGTAAAATTAAAATTTTTAAATAGATAGTCTTCATTAAACTATACGGGGACCCTATCTACCAATTATTTGAAAATATGTGTTAGATATGTTTTATAACCTGTAATCTAACGCTTATTTTATGAATCTTAATGTTACAGGATATAGAATTATTATTTTTTGGTAGTTTATATTTTTAAGATGGTTTTATTGGGAGGTGGATAATGGTATTTACTATCCCTACATTATCATGTATATCAATGTTATTTGAGATATCTGAGTGAGAGATTATAATTATGATTTTTTTTCATAACATAATGGTATTTAGGATTTTATATATCATTTTTTAAGATACGATATTACATAAGGAATCTTGTTTTCCCATCACATGAGTGGGTTAATATTTTTATCCAATATAATACTATATAGTGGGGGATCCTCATCCAAAATAGATTTTTGAGTGATGTGATGCTAGAAATAGTGATCTTGGAGAAGTAGATGGTTGATAATTAAATAAATATATATTTTATAAAAAAACTAATCTTGTAAACAATATTATTTTTGGGTGATCAAAAATTGTGATTAACATTAATTTTTTGGATAATATAAATATAATAATGATGTATATACGACTACTGAAATAAAATTTAAGGAGTGATTTAAATGAATTATACATTTGAATATTATTTATTTACTAATATATTACTCAACTATTTATGATGATATTTATAGTACCAGAGTTTTATTTATTCTCCCCAAGTCCTTGTTGAACATTATATTTTGAGGTCCCCACTAAGGATACCCAACAAATTTTAAATATTATAGGAGCTATGATTTGGTTAGTGTTTGTTATTAAATAGTCTACAAAATTATTATTATCATCATATAAAATTATTAAATTATTTTTAGTATAGATTATCTAATAATAGTATAGTTGTGTACTGACTATTATTATCGTCATGTTGCATAAATCTGAACCCACAATGAAGGGGATTTTATTTCTAGAGAGTATGATACTTGTATAAACATGGTATATATTTTTTGGAGGTAGGGTTACATTATCTCATAACATTTAACTTTTATGGATGTTATTGATATATTTATAATGGATGGATTGTTTATAGTAGTTTTTCCTTACTATATGTGTATGATTTTAATTGAAGTCTCCAAAATGACAACTCAACGAATAATATAATGTTGTATCATGTTGGTCCTCAACCTGATGAATAAATTTAAGGTATCTTTAAAAAAATTTAGAATCTTTGTTATGGTAGTTGATGGTATTAATAATGTATTTATTTAGATAAGTTTTTTAGATCTAGTACCTTAGATTAGGGTGAATAACTATTATTAATTAATAAGATATAAGGTATTTTACATTTATACATTGATTTCCATTGTTTGAATAAAAAATAAAGAATTAATTGTATCATTTTCAAGTAATAATGAACACATAGATTATTTTATGTGACCCCAATGGTTCTTCAATATCAATTTAAGATTTATTTTATATTGTTTTAGAGATCTGGAGGAGGATATCACCAAATTGTGTTATGGTATTAATATTGGTAAAATGTTTTTATAGTGATCCATTTGGTCTACCAAATGAACCCATGATTTTAAAATTCAATAAGGAACATAATTTTTATGTATATTATCCAATTCATTATTCTATATTATAATAATATATTGTCATATTTAATAGTAGGGGAGAAGTATTTTTACAACATCCTAGTAATGTTACGTAATGACCACAAACCATCATTAATCAAAATTCATCTTGATCTAATTATATGTATTATTATGTAAAATGGATATATAAAATGATAAATTCTTTGGTTTATGTTTTTTGATTTTAAAATACTACTAAGAATTGTGAGTGTTGATAATATAGCCATTGAACAGTGATCACATGATTTGTATAAATATAGGGCTTTAAAAAATCCAATTTACTCAGACAAAGGAAGCGATGGTCTCATCCAGTAGAATTTACCCATACAAAGCCCATTTCTTGGAGCTTGGAAAGTAGGTTGGGTATTTGTGCTTCTCTCTTGACCAATCCGAAGAAGATCTTGAATACATTAAGCTCAAGTGGAACTTCCTATGAGAGAAGTGGAAGTTGATAGAGATTATGACTCGAGAAATGTTATCTGAGCCACCCCATGAGTATGTCACCATTGCGCACCTTACCCTAAGGTATTATGTGGGTGTTTTAAGGGGTTATGAAACTAGACCCTAGAACTTTGATTATGAGCATTATTTTTTATATAATAACGAATATACATTCATTTTATTATTGTTACTTTTTAAATAGTTTTTAAAGAACAAATAGTGTTTTTAGTTAATATTCATCTAAGAAATATATTTTGATGAAGTAATGGATTTTTGATTTAAATAATATTTTATTAAAATAATATTATTAATATTAAGTTAATTTTTATTAAATATAAATGACTGTATAATTTTATGAATGAAATTGTAATTTTTATTAAGGTTTAAAAGCTGTTTTTGTCAAAAACGCCAAATTTTCGATAAATGTCGGTTTTTTTAAAGTAAAAATTCACATATTTAGAAAATTATTTAGATAAAATTAATATTATTTTTGTAATCAGGACATCTAAATTATCCAATGGTAAATATTTCATAATTTTCTGAGACAGTCGAATTATTGGGTAAAAATTGAATACCGTTTAAATATATAATGTGTTTTATGACATCATAATGACCCAATAGTGATGTAATAAAATACTATAAACATTCGTTTCGGCCAATATATGTTTTACCATTAAAATAATTTGATTTTGGGTTTGTTTTATTTATTTTAAAAAGCTTCAGTGGACCCTTCAAGGCTTATAAAACATTTTGTCTGTTTAAATTGTTTTCTTTCAGAGTGTGACTCACCTCCACATAAGCAACCCTGTTATTTAAAGAATTTAGGCCATTTTTATTATAAAATATTGTTTTCCACTCCAATTTTTCAAAAACCATAGGAAAAAACAATGGGCTGGTTTTGGGTTTTGATTATTTTAATGCGAGGTGTCCCAAACATAAATAATAAATAATTCATTCTCCTTTCCTATATAAACCCTCCCAAGATCCCACTTAATCTTCAATAAAATCCTGTTTAGTTTGTAAAAAGTACTCCCTCCAATCTCTATAATCCTCCTAAGGTGCCCCAATATCCCAATAAGCCTCTCTCAAGCCTCTCTAAAGCCTTTGGAATCACACTTCCAAGTAAGAGTTTTCCTCCTTTCTCATTTCGACCAATTTTCTTAAAGTTGTTATGCCCTTTTAATTACAATTATAAATATTGGGGGTATGGTTTCAGACCTCCCCCATACTTTCCTATTTATGTCTGAAGGATGAGAGACCCCTTTATCTCCTTTAAAATGCCTCTCATGCACACCTGTTACTATGATGATATTCCGAATGGAATTTCTCTCTCCTCATTTACATTAAAGAAATTTTTTGTATCATGAATCTAAATTCCATTACAATTTTTGTTACATGTATATATATGAAACCCATTTTTTTCCATTTCATTTACATATTATGAGACACAAATTTATCTCTAATAATCCATTTTTTTGAATCCTTATGTCACGTCGTAATGCTGCCGAAATTGCACCGCATTTTTTCAAGCCAATATCATTTTGTAGTGAATACCATACCCATGTCTCTATCAAGGGTATTAATCATTATGCTCATTTAATTATTGATTATATAGTTTCAGGTATTAATTCCACATTCCTTTATCAGAGAATAAATGATAATGTTTAATTAATCCATGTTTTATGATCCATGTGGTAGACCAATGCATGAAATTAAAGGTTTAAGAAGGGTGCACCGTAATAGAGCTCCAATGATTTGGGTAAAGTATAGTATCATTATACGTAATTTATAATGAGTGTTGACTCATGCTAATTCAATTGCAATGATGTTTTACTCGTGCTTCGTGTGCAATGAGGATTTACTGATGCTCTATGTGCAATGAGCCTTGGCTCATGCTAATTCCATGTAAAATGTTGTAGCCACATTTCCCTATTATGATTATCACGCCTTATCATGACATTAGGTTCATGTTTTTCTTGTTCTCCATTGATATTCCTATTTTCGAACATGTATTGTATTACTAATTTTATTCTATGTTTATACCCTTACTAGGCTTTATAGCTCACCCTATTCTTATGCATGTCCTCAGGTTATCCGATTGAATGCTATGTATGGAGAAATTTAGTGGTCATGTAAATGATGTTTTCAATAAAGATGTTGAATTTAATGTTTTAAGATGTCATGTAATGATCCTAATACCCAATGAAACTATACCTCTTGATCTTATTTGTATTATCATGTGATGTTTATGTAATAAATCATGTTTAATTGCATAATAAAGTGCAGGGTTGTTATAGTTGGTATCAGAGGATAGATTTAGATATTTTTTGGATTAGGATTAGAAAACCATAGTGAAGCCTTAGAGACAAGACTAAGTATAAAAAAAATCAATATGTTTTGGTGAGTATCGAGTAAGTGGTTTTTCAAGAAAATACATCCTTGTCTAGATACGAGCAGATATAGGCGGCTCTGGCACAGATGTATCATAGGGGCAAAACCCGAAAATACCGCTGTGAGCTAGACTCTAATGGGAATTGGTGCACAACAATGGGTGTTGCAACACTAATGGTTACAACACTCCCATGGGATATTCTTTGGTAAATTCACAAGCTTATTATGAACCACTATTAAGGGACTCAAAAAATTCCCTAAGAATATATGTTAGAAAGTAGACCACGAATAGATAGATTGGTTCCTATAGATTCATATGTTATTTAAATAAAAGTTATTTATAAGTCATCTGTTTTTTTCCTTAGATTACCCTTTATGTGTTAACCCTATCTTTCCTTTTATTCCAACCAGTGTCCAGTAATAAGAGGACTCAGGCTAACAAATGATGTGAAGATCAATACAATGAATGTTCTAATGAGATGTCCAATCCAATGGGAGCAGGAATCATGAACATTGTCACGCTTCTCTCTTAGATAATTCATTGTTTAAATAGAATCATGGTTCAAGAGGAATGTTATCCCCCTTACCCTATGAAATAACAATTCGTTATTGAGATCTTCATAAGAAAAAGGCCTCCTACTTTTAATAGATCATCTAATCCCACAATCGCTGAACAATGGATCAACTACATTTAAAATATCTTCACCATATTTCAATGTTCTAAACAAGATAAGGTTCTCCTAGTTGCTTATCGTACGGAGGGTGAAGTAGATCAATGGTGGACGTTGATAAAAAATATGAAGCCTAACGAGGAGATCAAGGCATTTGAATGGAAGGATTTTTAGAAAATGTTTTTCATAAATATCTTCCACGCACCCTCTGGCTTAAGATGGAAAGGGAATTCCTTATCCTCAAGCAAAACGACGACGAATCAGTTGGAGTGTTTGGGGAAGAATTCACATGGATTGAACGATATGCTTTTGGCATTGTCGTTACCCCTGAATGCAAGGTTGACCTCTACTTTGGTGGGCTGAAACCAAGCTTGTGGAAAGCACTGGCGATCCGTGACTTCAACAGTTATTAGGAAAGTGTCTGATGTGTCCTCAAGGTCAAAATGGAGATTGGAGAATCTCAGGGGTATCATGGGGATAATAAGTGTATGGTGGACTTCAATTTTGGTGGACCGATGGATAAATCCAATGGTGCTAAGAAGATCCAGCACCCCACCTTCCAATGGTGTGGAAATAAGCACCTCAAAAATTTCCTGAAGGGGACGATAAAATGCTTTAGGTGTGGAAGAGAAGAGAACCTAGATATTAGCTTTTGACAAGTAAAACCCATGGATTCAATAGAGGAGAGTAACACTCCATTTTAACATCAACTCATTGTTCATTGATACAACTAAAAATTGCCAAGTTATCTTGCAATACAGTTCCCTAATCCAAGGGTTTTCGGAGGAAACCAATAACCTCCAAGGAATAAAGGGTGATCTTTTCCCTCAATACTGCCGAAGTAAACCCCGAAAATGAAGTGGTGATTGGTATGCCAGTTATTCATTCAATAATAGTGAACTTACTTTTTAATTCTGGTTCTATGAATTCTTTTATATCCCAAAAGTTTATTAGAACAATCCCAACACCACTACAAATCATTGAAGTGAAGATGTCAGTGAGTATGACAAATGGGTAAATCATCGTATCCCATGAATATAACTTCTCCCCTATCAGAATCTGTGGATTGAACTTCCTGGGGAACCTCAACATACTCCCTCCGGTGGAATTTGATGAAATTATTGGTGTGGATTGGCTGTCCTTATATAGAGCCAACGTAAATTGACGTGAGAGGGAAATCACTCTCTGTGTGGAGAATCGACCCCTAATTCTATACAAGTGCAAGGAGGAAGTTTAATATTTTTTAGCTCCATCAAATCAAGTGTGGATATTATTTCCCTAAGATAACAAGTTTCTGGCTCAGATGATTGAGTCTAAAGAGGCAACCATCCTTGAAGACATGCATATTTTGAGGGAATTTACTTAAGTGTTTACCAAGGAATTTCCTAGTATTACTCCTAGAAGAGATTTTGAATTCTCAATTGATCTTATACTTGGGGAGTTTCCAAAATCCATGATGTCGTATAGAATGGATGTTTTGGAGCTTGAGGAGCTGAAGAAACAACTACAGAAGAATCAGGATAAAGGGTTTGAACACCCAAGTGCTTCACTATGGGGGTTCACCAATCCTCTTCGTCAAGAAGAATGATGGGTCAATATGCCTTTGCATTTATTATCGTGAGCTTAAAAAAATCACGATAAAGAACAAGTATCCTTTCCCATGAATTGATTACTTGTTCGATCAGCTTCATGGAGCACAAGAATTCTCCAAGGTGGATTTGCGGTCGAGATATAATCATGTAAGGGTGAAGAAGGAAGATATCCCCAAGATTGCTTCTCATAAAAGATACGAGCAATATGAATTAATTATAATGAATTTTGGACTCACTAATGTTCCATAAATCTTCCTCTACTTGATGAATAAACTCTTTATGGATTACCTCGACAAATTTTTGGTAGTATTTATAGATGATATTATAATATACTCCAAAACCTAGGAGGATCATGAAGAGAATCTAAGAACTGTACTAGAGACCTTACAGAAGGAGAAGCTATATGCAAAGTACCACAAGTGTGATTTCTGTTTGAAGGTGGTCTCATTCTTGGGCCATATCATCACAAGCAATGGGATATCTATGAATCACTCAAAGACAACTCTAATAAAGGGATGGCCGAGGCTGACATCAGAAACGAATATCCATACCTTCTTGAGGTTAGCTGGATATTATCGAAAATTTGTGAGAAATTTCTCACAATATTCCAACCCTTTTACCATTATAACTTAGAAAGGAGTAACGTTTTCTTGTAGTGATGAATGCGAAGAAAGCTTCAAGGAGTTAAAAAAGAGTCTTATCACTACGCTCGTGATCACTTTACCCATAAGTTGATAACTTTTTGTGGTATTTAGTGATTCTTTGAAGAAGGGAATGGGATGTGTGTTGATGAAAAATGAAAAAGTCATTTCCTATGATTCAAGGAAATTGAATGTTTATGAGTAGAACTATCCAACACAAGACCTTGATTTGGCTACAGTGATCTTCGCATTGAAAATTTGGCGGCATTATCTCTTTGGGGAGAAGTTTGAAATATATACAGACCACAAAATACTCAAGTATATATTCACACAACAAGAGTTGAACATGCACGAATGAATATGGTTATAGTTGTTCAAATAATATGACAAATCAATCCATTACCATCTTGGGAAAGCGAACAAAGTGGAAGATGATCAATGTAGAAAAGACCCAGGGATTCTATCATTGATGAGACTCGAGAAGGATCCAATATTCTTAGATTTGATGAAGATGGACATGGGAATCATAAACAAGGGAACATCATCCATCTTTTCACAAATTATTTATCAACCATCTCTTTTGGAAATGTTAAAGGATGCTCAAAAGGATGATGCAATAATTTAAAAAAAGTGGAAGCTATTAGAAAATGGAAATCCTCGGAGTTCAATGTTAATGAAGAAGGAATTGTGAGATTAAGGAAAAGACTATGTGTTCCATCATGTCTGGAGTTGAAGAAGAAACTTTTGGATAATGCACATAGTTCAAATTTCTCTATTCACCCAGTAAACACAATGATGTATCGAGATCTCCGAGAGCATTATTGATGGGATAACATGAAGAATGATTAATTGAATACATGCGTTCTCATCGAATTTGTAGGATAAATTTTAAAATAAAATTATTAACTTATTTGAATATAATTATGGAAAATTTATTAAATAATTTTAATTATAATTATTTATATTATTAAATATATTAAACGTAACCTTCTTGCGTCAATGATATGTGAAAATAGTAAACAATAATTACCACAGTTATGGTAAAAATGTGTTTACATGGGAGTTAAACTTTATAAATAATGGTTGAAAATACCTATAATATTTTATTAAATTTATTTCATGACATATTTAGACCCTAAAATTTATTTCCCTCTATAATAATTCATTTTTTATCTTCTAGACAGAGAAAAAAATTGCTGAACCTTTTCTTTTAAAAAATTACTAGTGTACCACACTCGCCACTTATAAAAGGCCACCCACTTCCTGATCCTCTTATCACCTTAAAACTCTTTTGATTCAGACAATACCTACCCAAATCAATTCTTATATTCACTCATATAATTCAAAAATAATTATATATACCATAAATATAACCTTTTTAGGATTTTAGTTTAAGCCTATGGAGGCTACTTGAGGTATAAGTAACATTTTTCACTAAGAGATACTATTTTATTTATTCCTCCAACTCCTTAAATAATTATTAAACCATAATTATATAATTTAATCATTATATTATTGATTCTAATAATTTTTCGTTTTATGGTAATTTCCTACTATTCTTTCCACTTCCATCAAATTAGTTATAAAATCTCCATTCGTGTGTAATGTAGACTACCACCTCATTAACCAATGTAATTCATTTTTCTATTTATTCCACTCAAAGATAGGTATGAATATGTATATAAAGTATATATATATATATGATATTTATAGCATAATTATATATTTTTAGTAATTATTTTAAATATATATTTTTTACATCAAATTTTCTAAGGGATATGATAATGTCTCTCATATGTATGGTGGACTGTTGTCTCGCAAATTGATGAGATCCATTTTCACCAACACTTAAAATGGAAAAAATAAGGACAAATTTAATAAATATATGTGATATTCATATATCAATTGTGATATTAATATATAATATATAATTCTACTTCTGTTATTTTCACTCACTAAATGATAATAACGTCGTTCATGTACGTATGGTCAACCACTTTCAGGAAGAGATGTGACTCTCTATTTTCTTCACCACACCGCATGGAGTATATATAAAAGTATATTTAATGAAACAATATTTTAATTATGGTATTTTTATAATTCATGAAATATAAAAAATTAAATACCTCGATTATATATTTATTGTTTATGAATAGAAATGTCACTTATGCATACATACGACCTACCACCCTATGATCATAGTATACATAATTTCTAAAAAACACCATTAATGAGGGGTAAAAAAGTATAATTGTTGTATAAATATGATAATTATTTCATTATTATTATTCTTTATATGATGGATCCATGATCGTAGTAATAATAAAAAAAATATATCAAATCAAAACATATAAGTATAACACAGAAATTATTGCCTAAAACACCACATTATCTTGGAATTGTTAATAAATGTGTAATAATATATAATACAGAAGTCATATATTCTATGATATATATATATATGGTTATATAAAATATTTATAATTATCTTATATTTATTATATAAGAGTTTTTAATGTGTAAAAAGGAAGTCTAGACTTAGGGTAGTACATTTATATTCTCTCTTTTATTTCCAGGGGACATAGGAAAATTCAAAAATATTTTGTTTTGTGTATATACAAACCATTTTTCATGTTATATCATGAATATAATCAGTTTCATTATATTAAAATTTTGATTTTATGAAATTCTTTAAGGGGGTGTGCATTTCAACAGATTAAAAAAGTGGCATGAAATTTCCATCTCACTTTTTTACTTTTTTAAGAGACATGTCATATTGACCACTTTATTCTTATATATGGTTTATATGTTATCCATTAATTTATTTAATATTTATTCACATTAAAATGATTGGTATCTAAATATCATTTTTATGATCCATGTCTCATGAGGATTATGGTCCATGTGACATCCTGGACCCGGATGCCTCCTAATAGGTTCCCTGATCCCAGTGGGGCACATAAATACTAGAGGCTGGTGAATAGCAGTGAGGGAATAGGGTGTTTCCATGGGGAGACCATTCCCTCATTATCAGAATATAGCACTGTAGATACATAATAACATTGGTAAAAAATAGAAACAATGTATATAAATAGTAGAATAATAAAAAATTAATAGTTAGACAAGGATAAAAACAACTAAATAAATTAGAATAACTGATGATGGTATGTCATGTCCCTAGAAACTAGAAAATATAGATACAATATAACATGAATCAAATGTTCCAAAAAATATTAAACGAAATCAATAGACTATCCCATGAATTTCAAGCTCTGACTCAATCATATTTTATGAAGATATTTTCTAAAAAGAAATAAATCAAGTGTTCGAAGAAGTATGCCTCCCTTTATCAACACCTACATTAATGTAACCTTCCTATATTACAAAATGGTTCCTAGAGAAGGTGTGAGATAAATATCAGTGGTCCACCACCAAAAGTGTATATAAAATCCGACCAATGTAAATGAGAAGTAATAGTTATCAAGCATGAATATATAAAGTAAATCAGTACAATGTAACTAAACATCATAGTACCTAATTCATCCCTCAACTATTGTCCAAACTTGAAACCAATTATTTATTTTATCATTACCAATTTATAAATAAGTCATGGGGTTGCAATAGTGAAGGTTCCAAGATGTAAAAGGCAACCTAAAATGATGTTAAATAGTAATGTTTGAAGGAAATAACCAAGGAGACATAGACATCAAGGGTCACTAACTCAGTAATGAATGTATCCTGGAAAAGTGTAAGAGTGTAATCCAAGGAGCATAGTCCAAGGAATTCCATAATATAATTCCTACTGAGTACAAGGTGTTCATCCAAGGTAAAATAGGGCTAAGAAATAACTGGTCCCGATGGGCTATAACAATGGCACATAATTGTCAATGATAGATTCAAGAAGTGTATCTAAGGAATCCTATAGTACTATATTAGGGGTCCTACAACATCATACAAGTTATCCATTGTAAGAAAAAATATCGGGTTCTAGGTGGGTATCAATCTATGAAAGGTGCATCCTTGAATTCACAATGACATCCTCAAGTGATCAATGGATTCCCTCCAGAATCCCTAGAGAGATTGAGTCAGGACACTCCTATTTTTGATAATGAAGTCATATTAAATTCATAAGATTCAATCCATTACGTTTCATAAGTGTGAAAATGAAAATTGAGAATGACCCATTTAATAATGTTATAATTAATCAACACGTCTATTTCGTTCAAGCATTTCCTTTCATTAGTGTGACAATGCCAAGTAGCATGAATCCATTAATTTTAATCCTTTTCGGGTTTTTAAATAATTAATGTTCACTATACTACCTTCCATTAATTTGAAAATGGGTGTGTTATGGCTATGCAACCTATTAATTAAATACATTTTAAAAGGCTAAGTCATATACTTAGTATACATTCCAATTTCCATTTCTCATTTAATTATGAAATTGAAACACATATCTTAGGTTGGTGAATTGGGGACCATACATGGTAATTTCCATTATTAAATTCAATTTAAAATAATCCTTTTAATATATAAAATATTACCATTAGAAAGGTAAATCCTAGGCACACCCAAACTGTGGCCCAAACTTATCAAACAACATTCTATTTTTTTTTGCAAAACATCCTAAAAGGGATGGGTGGAGTTGTGGGTGTAAAAAAAGACAACAAATAATTTTTTTGGAAATATAGTTATCATATAGTTCAAATGATTATAATCATGGAATATTAATTAATAAATGACAACCGAAGAAATCTGCGGGCCCCACACATAATTTCCAAAATCAAAAAACATGAAGGATGAGTTATAAATCACCCACCATAGGATTTTATGACTTCAACCATATAGTATTATCATTTAATTTGTCTCGGAAATTAGTAAATCTGATAAAAGAGTAAAAAGAATCAAACTTTGATAACTAGGTCGAGAGTAATAGGGATGAAGAACACCTAAAAAGGACTCAAGTAATTTCTATTGTGCATCCAACGTGATGAAAAAAAGCACAAAAGAATACTGGATAAAGGAAATATATTGATCCCATAGTTAGGCCTTCAAAAGCTCAAAAAATGGGAGAAAGTGGAGGTTCTCCCTACTAAAAATCATATTAGGGAAGTAAGAAGGATTAATTAGATCATTAAAGATAAAAATGTAGAAGTAGACAAAATTTAACCTATGGAAGAATTTTTTTCATGGTTTTCCAATCCAAATGAAAATAATGGACGATTACCTAGAGATAAAGGGGAATCTCTTAGTTGGGGAAACTGTATAACAACTGTGTGAGATGGATCTACCCAAAAAAAATCATACCATCCACACGGTTAGATCTATTCATGCATGTTACCCGCACTATTTCATCTAACTGTGCGACATGCCAATTGTTTAACAGAAAGTGGGTTATGACATGGGAACAATCCATAGGAACCCCTGATAATTCACTAACACATTATCCATGCATATTAGGTCAAAAATAAATAATTTGACTAAAATATGATGGATCCATATCTGAGTGAAAAAACGGGGTTCTTATAGTCTTCCCCCTTAAAATAATTCATTCAAGAGTTCACATTCCAAGGGAGATGAAACACTATATGAGAAAAAATCTTGCCACTGGACACAAACATCAGAATCATGATCCAATGTCTCATCTGACATGTATATATTTTCTACATCACCAATACTTGATGGACATACCAGCCACCGAGAGCCTTTTTCATCTGGTGAATGATGCACCCTGGATACTCCTCAAAGGTAACATCAGCATCTATGTCATCTTCTTCAGGATCACCGAAATGAGATGGGTTGGAAGGATATTGGAGAAGATATGAAATATGGAATATGTCATTAATGGAATGGTATCTTTGAGGTAGTATCAAGTGATATTCTATCATACCCACTCTCTCTAGAATCTCAAATGGCCCTACAAAATTAGGAGAAAGCTTCCCTTGCTTCCATAATAATTTATGCTCTAGCCTGATTGATACTCAAAGGAAAAAAACAGTTCACGAACTTGAACTCTAAAGGTCATCGATAATGATCATCATTAGATTTATATCTAGATTTAGTAGTAGTCTTACAATTCCATATCAGTTGAACCTGCTCTGAAGTCTCCTTTACGAGACTTGGTCTTAATAGGGATACCTCACCCGCCTCTATCCATCATAGGGGTGAACGGATTGGCCTTCCATATAAGGCCTAAAAAGGATCCATCTGAATTATATCTTGAAATTTATAATTATAGGAAAACTCAATGCGATAAATATGCTTCTTCCAAGAGCCGTCAAAATCATGGACACATGCTCGGAGCATGTCCCCTAAATCCTTTATTGTCGGTTCTGATTGTCCATCAGTCTGAGGGTGAAATTTTATTCTTAGAAGCAACTTTGTACCCATATATTTATTAAAATCCTACCAGAACCATGATTTGATAGGATCATCCATATCTGAAATGATAGTACATGGGATGCCAGGTAGTCATATTGTCTCACAAAAATAGAGTCTTCCCATCTCATCAACTGAGAATGTATCCCGAATAGTAATTAAGTGGACTACCTTCATTAGTCAAAAAATAACTACACATAGAACATCCATACCCCTTAATGACCAAGGTAACCTCACTAAAAAGTCTATGGAAACGTCTTCCCATTTCCAATAAAAAACATTAAGTGGTTGTAACAAGCCTATAGGCCTTTGGTTCTCTACCATCACCTACTAAAATATAGAAAACTGAGTGATAAATCCTACTATTTGAAGTTTCATCACAGAGAAAAAATAATGAAATAACATATTTCCTTTAATTATGGAGATTCTAGGAGGAATTTCCCACTAAGAAGCTTGAGACTCTTTCATAATCTCCTCTCTCATATCTCTAGGAACAAAGACATGCCAATGAATATAATATATTTTGTGTCTATCCACAGACTAATCTAGAGGTGGCCTATATCCTAATATACTATCTTGGAGAACCAATCCCTTAGGATCTAAAATTTTTCTACCCTTCACCTACTCAAGGAGGGAAGATGTAACTATCCTGGATGAGAGGTAAGAATTATCATGACTATCACGGAACTCCAGATGCATGTTAGAGAAGAGGGAAATTTATTTTCACTCATCAGTGGCTTACCTTACGATATGTGCTTGATTTTATCAACTCAGTACATTAACAACTACATTTCCCTTCACAGGCATATAGACAATCTCAAAACTGAAGGACTATAGATATTCAACCCATCTCCATCATCTATGATTCATATCATGTTATGAAAAAATATATTTGTGGATATTTTGGTCTGTGAACACCACAAAGTTCTCACCTAATATATAGTGTCTTCAACAATGTATGGTGTGGAAAATTGGTTCTAGCTCTTAGAATTGGGTCAGTTAGTTTCCCTCTTGATTCTTCAACTACCAATATCCATATTCAATAAATTTGTACTCCTAAGTCATAACTACTCTTAGACCGATGCCTGATGCATCACAGAAGATGATAAAACATATTATAGGCTCTAGAAGAATCAAAATAGGTGCTGAGACAAACCTCTCTTTTAGCTCTAGAAGGGATACCTCTCTTTCTTCTAACCACTAGAAAATAAAACCTTTATTTTTAACTCTAGTAAGAGGTGAAGTGAGTCCTGAGAATCTCTATATGAAACACCTATAATATCCATCCATCCCTATGAAACACCATATAGGAAACAAAGTCTTGGGATACTCCTAGGAAACTATAACAATAACCATTTTTTGGTTAACAAATAATCTTGATTCCAATATCATATGACCTAATAAATAAACATTGATGATCCATAAATTTCACCTAGAAATATTATCATAAAGATGATGCTCTCTCTGAGTACTAAGAATGAACTCAAGAAGATTGGAATTGTCGTTACAAGTCTGAGAATAAACTAAGATGCCTCCCACAAAAACCATGACAAAATAATCCTAATATGGATGTAAAACCCTATTCATTAGAGCCATGAAATTGTTGGGTGTGTTCATAAGACCGAACTACATAACAAGGTACTCATACAAATCATACCTTATATGAAAATTTGTATGAGGTATTTTTGATTTCATGAATTGTATCTGATGATAGAGAGATCTCTGATTAATCCTAGAGAAGAACCTAGATCCTTAGAGCTAGCCAAAGAGATCATCTATATGAGGCAGTGGATACTGGTTCTTGATTGTAGTCCAGTTCAACCATTTTTAGTCCACACATATACATAATGTTCCATCCACCTTCTTAGTGAAAACCATGGGGGAACCCCAATAGGAAACACTGGTCCATATAAATTCTATTGACACTAAATCCTCTAAATTCGACTTCAGTTTCTAGAGCTCAGTAGGTTCTATCTTATATGGAGGAATGGACAATGGAGATACTCTTGACCAAGAACATTTGTAAACTTTACCTCTCTCTTAAGAGGCAATTCAGAAAATTTGTTTGAAAAAACATCACGAAACATAACTAATAATAGAGGAAAATAAACTTGACATAAACACAGATCCTATATGAAGATATTTTTAATATTGGTGGTCAAAAAACATAGCCCATATTTCTCTAGTCCTTTTCAACTAGCCTAGACATTCCAGTCTCCCTTATGTAGATAACATCTTCCATCTGGTGATGTAGAAGATTCCCTGTAGTGAAAGAAATCTAAAAATTATGATACTGAACCATCCAATCAATCCCAAGGGTGAAATTTAAGCCTATCATATCGGGAAATAAGATTCTCTATAATAAAGGGTAACTGCATAACTCAAGGGTAGAATCCCTACAATGGTGTATTCCCATTTACTGCACTCATAATGGTGTATCAAGGGTCATTACACCAAAATAATACTATTTATCCAATATGATATGTTCCATGATATATACATAGATAAAATACTTAGAATCACCTATATAAAATAATGAAAATACTATAGTACATTCTACTAGAATAGTACCCCGTACTGTAGATGGTACCACAACCTGATCCTTGGGAATTGATTATACTTCATGCAACTGGCTTGATCCACAACCCTATGCAACAGATTGACTACAACATGCATAACTGATCATTCAGTGTTGCTGGTGATCAAGGTTTTGGATACTATGACCACAACCTCCTCCTCAGCATGTCCTATCATTGCTATTCTAACACTCTACCTGACGTGACACAAAAGAACCATCTCATGAAGGTGGAGTTGGAGCTAATCCTTTTCTACTATAAGCTTGTGGAAAGGTCTTATAGAATATTTAATGATTCCTCAAATTTATACAAGCCCGAGACTCCAAGGGGTATCTATCACAATGAGTATTTAGATCCGACCATCATACAAACTGATGAAAAACCATGGAGTTAAAAAAACGGGCACTCAGGTTATAAGTACACTAATGAAAAACCACGACCGAATGTTTCCTACCACTAAAAGAACTATTGGAATGTCGATGCACTGATCCTCTATGCCTGGGGTAATAGTCGCACCTCATGATATGCTCAGTGATAAGATACTGAATGACTATTGCAGAAAAAATTAGTTAGGAAAAATACATTCACCTACGTATAGATGGTGTAAACAAGACCATCCATAGTTTTCTAGAATGCAAAACTCATCACCTTTTAGATGTTGTGTGAATCACTAAAACTCCATAAAACATGTTGAAATCTCCATTACTGACATAGAACCCTACTCAAGATGAATGAACTCCCTATCTCTATCAAATTTCAGCATCAAAGGAAATAACTAATCATAGAAGGTAGTCTAGAAATAACCCAATTAAATGCCCTCATGGAGACCATCCTGGGTAATCAAATCCCACGAATGCTTGGAAAAATCCCAAAGAAATTATGTCGAAATATTGAACCTCCAATCTAGAAGTTATTTTAGATTCTCAAAGATAGAAAACTTGGACATCAGTTAAGACTCAATAGCCTACATACCACCATCCCACCCAAAGGAGGAAGGATAATGTAGTGGTGAATCACAAGTCAGGTCTTCCATCTTAGGTGTATCTCATGAAGAACCAAGCAAGGACTGCATTGGACATATTAAACTTTCCCAAACATGGGTGTTAGTTCCCAGATAAGGTACAGAAAGAAGTTCTTCAATTTTTTCTTTTGGAGGAAATACTAGTGGCTTAGGGTCCACCGTTTTTGAAGTATGTTCATTAAAACACTCATTTCATATGATACGAGGACATCATGGTGGTATTGGTGTATGAATTCTGAGAACAATCATCATAAAAAACATAAAGTATATAGATAGAGATACTTATAGAAGATAAATAAGAGAAGGTTCACTACCAATGGTATACTACCTTAACAACCCTCTTAGCTGACCAGGTATATGTAAATTCTCATGTATAAGTTTCATGGGTTCTCATAGATGAAGGGTCAAAATACCATTCCTTGTCTCTTGTTTGTAACATTATCATTTAATTTTACAGTTAATTACAAGTTTAACTCTTTTACCTTCCAAAAAAATTAAAAGGTTGGATAAGGATATAAAACCACATCATTTTAAAAGTCATGTTTCACTTTATAAGGGATATCCATTCCCATTGAATCAGTTCCCATTAAACTTATCACTGAAAAGGACACCCATTTTTTAAATCATAGTTGCTCGAATAGAAAAATTACACTTCTCAACCCATGATGTAGTATACTCCTAATAAATTGAGATAGGTAAACACTCAATCACAACCAAGGAATATCACAAGCATAAGATGACTATCACAACATCACTCAAGAATCACTGACATATAAAGCAATGCAGTTAGTGAAATTCCCCTATATGACATAGAAATATGTATGGAATGAGAATTCTAGGTGCCTATAACGATGTATGAACTCTACTACTTTCCATTATATCACCTGGCCATGTATGGAAGAAATCCCGAACCAGATTAATAATCAAAAACACCTCACAACATATATATCACCCAATGATGAAATAATGTCAACTGTAATAAGAAAACACTGAAAAAAATTATATTTTGAGAAACTTGTATTTTACCCCTGGCCTAGGTTCATGATGCCCAAACACATCTTATGAACATGTCCATTAGCATTCATAATCTCTAGTCAATTGACTCAAAATAGTAAATAAATAATAGAAAATATTCCCACTCTAAAACCAATTTGTGATGTCCTAGACCCATATGCCACTTAATAGGTTCCCAGAGACCAGTGGTCCACATGGCCTCAAACGTATCTCCATAAATGGTAGCAGCTGCTAACTAGTAGAGAGGGAATAGGGTGTGTCGATGGTGAGACAATTCCTTCATTACCAAAGTGCAGTACAATTGATAAATAATAACCTAGATAAATAGTAGAAGCAATATAAGTAAACTATGGAAGGAGACAAAATTAATTGGTGGCTGAGGATAACAATAACTGAATCTAATAGAATAACTAATGATGACATGTAATGTCACTAGAAACTAGAAAAAAAGGATTCAATATATCATGAACGACATGTTCCACATAAGTAAAAGAAATCAAAAGTCTATCCAAATCATCCCGAGATCTAGATCAGTCATCTGATATGAAGCTATATCCTAAAAATAATGAAATAAAGTGTTCAAATCCATAATATTCCCTTTATAAACACCTACACTCATCTAATCTACCATAGGTACCAAATGGTTCCCATAGAGGGTGTGAGATAATTCTTAGTGGGCCACCACCAATCCAAGTCAATAAAATATGACCTGTGTAAAGGAACTACAATATTGTGAAATCATGAATATAAAAGTAATGTTGAATAATATAACTAAATAAAAAAGTTCATTCATCAGCCCCACCTTGTGTATGAGCAATTAATAAGTTCTTTATTTGATTTTTACCATTTTAAAAATAATCCACATGTTTGAAATAGTGATGCTTCCATGATGTAACAGTGAATCATGTAATGATATTTAATAATGATGTTCCAAGCTAATTACCCTGGAAACGTAGACCTAAAGGGTCACCAACACTGTAATGAGTGCATTAAGGACAAGGTTATGTGTCTAATATAAGGAGAATAGTCTAAGGAATTCCATAATAAGACTTCTACCAAGTCCAAAAAGATCAAACACGGTAAAATAGGGAAAACAATGACTAGGACCGATGGGCTATAACCATGTAACACACTTTTCAATGTTGGATCCAAGGATTATATCCAAGGAATCATGTATTACTATATGAGGGATCCTATAGGGTAATACCAGACATCCAATGTAAGACAAAGATCAGGTTCTAGGTGGGTCTCAACATAGGAAAGTCGTATCCTTAAATTAAGAATGGTTTTCTCGTGTGATCATGTAATTCCCTCGAGAATCCAAGGAAATATCATGTCAGGGAACATCTATTTTTTATTGTGAAGTCATATATAATTCATATGGATCATGAAATTACATTTCATATTTGTGATAAGGCCAATTGATCATGAAACCATTTAATCAAGTCATAATTAATCAATAACTCTGTTTGGTTAAAGACTCTCCTTTAATTAGTTTGATAAGGCCATGTATCATTTGTAAAGACTTGGAAATCTCAATGAATTTTTTTTCTCAAATACTTTGGAATTTTAAGAGTCTGTGGCTTCTGATGACACTTGATTCTGAGGCCCGGTGTGCCCGGAATCAATTCTTGAAGTTTAGCTCGGGTACTTTCAGTGAATGAAAGAGAAGATTTTTCTATCTTTTGAACCAGTGCTCGGAATTGAAATCTGAGGGCACCGATGAACTCACAACGCTGGTAATTGCTTAAGGGGACCTTTACCATAGTTGCGTTTTTATGGTAGGAGAAGTTTATTTTTTTGGTTTAATTAACAAGTAAATAAAATTGATGGAACAATTTTATTATGTATCTAAAGAGGTTAATTCCTCCCATGGGTAGTTAAGGGTGGGACCCACAACCACCTAACTATCCAAGTGTGTATTTTAGAGAGGTGGGGCCCATACGATCTCCAACCATTTATTTTTCTTCAAACTCCTTAAACCCCCTAATTAATTTGGAAACCCCCCTTTTAATTTCCAATCTCTCCACCTCCCTCACTCCATTAATTCATGACAACCCCTCCAATTTATGAGGATCTTTCCTCTCCCTCTCTGTAATTAATTTCCAACACATTTAATTATTAAGGATCCTTCCTTTCCCTTTCCTTAATTAATTACAAACGCGTTTAATTATTTAGTATCCTTCCTCTCCCTCTCCTTAATTAATTTCCAAAACATTTAATTAATGAGGTGATATGAGTTTTTAATTTATATTGGGTGTGTAATGAAATAATAGGAGGTGACTATTATTTTACCGGAGGAGGGCATCCGTTGTGCTAAGAAGGATTGGGAGATCTCTTGAGTTTTTAAAGAACACCGCCCTCTGATAAAGAATGGAGATTTATTCATTGAAGATCACTGGTTCCACGAAGAAAGACGATGCACCACCCATTATCTTCTCCGAGACAAGAGAGGAGATGCTCTTTCCTCCTTGGGCGCACTCCGACGTCGCCTACGAATCCTTTCCGCACAACGCTGTCTTCCTCGACCACTGAAGTGCAACATAATTTATCAAGGTAGGGGTTTATTCTTGAAAGTGAATGTTTGTGTACCCCGTTCTTTGTTGGAAATCGTGGTTTATATACATACAATTGCTATTGCTTTACGCGGAGGGTGCGGGCTGAACGAACATGGCCCGATGACCCTCCGTTGATCTTGTAATTTTTTTAGAATCAACAACCGAAGGCGGAGGAGGCATGACGCCATCATGCCATGCGAGGAACGTGGCGATGGAAGCTGACACCATCGCGCCGACTGTGTGGGAGGAACTGGGGCCCTCATCACGGGCCGCTTCGGAGGGAGAACCGGTCGGCTCGTCAGCCGACCGGGTGAAGGGGATCCGGGGCGCCCGGAGGGCGCCGCGCTAGAAAACCGGTTGGCCCGTCGGCCGGCCAGGCGGAGCAGATCCGCCGCGCCATGAGGGCGCCACGCTGAAAGAGCTACGTCCCGCGTGTGGGACGCTTGTGCCAGAAGGCCGACCAGCCTAGTCGGCTAGTTTGGGAAGGGCGGCACCGCTTGGCACCGCCGGTTCTGACAGGCGGGGGGGCGCGCCCCCCTCGGAACCGCTCGACCAGCCATCCAAGCCACGCCCTGCCAGGCCGGGCCGGGCTGCGCCCTTCGGGCCGAGCTACGATTCCTTCATACCGGTCCGACACCCCTACCGAGACGAACCCGTCAAACTAGGTTAACCCGACCCGTGGGCCCACTAGGCTAAACAGGCCGGGCCTATTTTTCACTTTACCATGAATAACTTAAAGGCTGCACGTCCGATCGATGCGACGTCTGCGTCCCTGGGACTCTTTCAATGATGTGGTCCTTTTGCAATACTCTATGTGAGTTTGGGACAACTTTGGTAAACATCCGGGTTTGGAAGAAGAATATTTCAAACCGGGCCCCTGGGACGAAAAAGCCAATATCTCTCAAACCGGACATTCGTTTGACCTGTTGTCTGTCGCGTTGAGTTCCTTTTGATGAGACAGAACATCGGGATACACCAGCTCTATACTTTGTGATAGTTGATGTATCGACCCCCTTTTACTCTTGGAGTGAAACCTCCCGGAATCGAGTATGCTGTGTGTGGGAACCCTAGAGCTGGATGTTACTTCGACGACTACTGTGCTGGGATCCTCCCCGGGTTCGACGACGAAGATGACTGTACATGGATCCTACGTGGTTTCGGTAGCGAGGATGACTGTACATGGATCCTCCGTGGGTTCGACATCAATGATGACTGTACTTGGATCCTACGTGGGTTCGGCAGTAATGGTTCCTGTACTTGGATCCTACGTGGGTTCGACAACGACAACTTCTGTACTTGGATCCTATGTGGGATTGGTAGAGGAGATGATTCAGAGGCTATATCTAATCATCTCCACCCCTCTTCATGAGAAGTATACCTATGTGAGCTGAGTCTTGACTTCAATCTTTATCATCTATGTGATTGAATTTCCTTCCCATGTGGACCGGGTTGGGCTTTCTTGTGTGGAATCGGTTGTGTTTTCTTGTGTGGACTGGGATGTACTTGGGCTTGAGAGTTGGAGCCGAATTTTAATTGATGACATAGGTATATGTATAGGCATATACCTAAGTAGAGTCGGTTGATAATTTGTGATTGTATCTTTCCTTTGTGGTTTATCTTTCGTGGATTCTAAGAGACCTTCGGGGGTCTCGGGGTCCCTACTGAGTATCGTATACTCACCCCTGCACGGGATATGCCCCCACTACGTTGTGTTGGATGCAGACGATGGACATCACTGATCAAGGTGGAGGCTTGTGGAGCCAGACGGTACCCGGAGGTGGACCACTTGGCGGGACGTACAAGGAGCGGACGACCGGACCCGAGGAGCTGAGGAGACTATCTGTACCCACCCTTCAGGTGGGATTTCCGGAGGATGACTCAGTGTTGCTATTTTACTTTACTGCTGGTGTCCTTTATTTTCAGTTGTACTGTACTTTCTATTGGGTTTGTATACTATCCCATTTACTTTTCAGCACTTACATTTGTACTCGGTTTTACTTAGTGAAAACTTCACTTGCGTACTCTATTGAGTTTGTTTACTTTATAAAGGCACTGCCTTCCCTTTTTTTCGGGATTTACTCCTCTGGTACTACTTTCCAGCCCCTGGACTATGGAAAGAGGGCTTAGGGTAGTCACGACATGGGCCCCGAGGACGGGTCGTGAAAAAATGGTATCAGAGGAGTCGGTTCTACCACATAACTCAAGAATCTGATGATTTCTTCTCTGTGAAGCAATAGTGTTATGAGTATTGAGTGTGGTTATCAGTCCATGGACTCCAGTGTTGGTGTGGCGGCCGACGTATCCATACACCAGGACCCTGAATTCTGATTTCTGACTCAGTGCACAAAAACATTGATTGCATGTGTGTTTCAAAAGTTTTCTTTGTGATTACTTTGTATGAGCTCACCAGGTATACTATACTAACCGTGGAACACCTGTTTCTTCTCAGGATGGCCGCACGAAGGCAGCCAGCTAGGGTTCCTAGTTACATGTGGGATGTCATCCCACCGAGCAACGAGGCCTTAGTACAGGGCCCCATTACAGTAGAGGCACCATCGGTACCACTACCCGCTGGGCCACTGATACCACAACCCGCAACAGCGGAGAGTGCATGCCGCCTAAGTGCTTTGCAAGAGTTTCAGCGATAGAGGCCATCTAGGTTCCACGGAGAGATGGATGCTCAGGCAGTCAAGGATTGGCTGGAGGCTATCGTCAAAGTCTTCATATTGGTAGGGACACTAGCTGACCTTATGGTGATCATTGTCATGAGTCTCCTGCACGCAGCAGTAGGTAGATGGTAGAGCCTGTTGGTCCATGTGCATGATGAGGCATCTCTACTTTGGATGGACTTCGAGAGCCTCTTTTGCTCGAAGTTTGTTCCATCCACCCTCTGTGTGGTGCACATCCTGGAGTTACTACAGCTGCGGCATGGCAGCATAACAGTAGCCCATTACTCAGCAAGATTTACTGACCTCTCACGCTACTCCACGAACATGGTACGAGACCCATTCTTCTGGCCCTGGACCTTTGAGCAGGGACTAAGGCATGAGATCAGTGCTTCGATGATCTCCCTCAGAATTCTGATGCAGGAAGGAGTACTGGCGCGATCCATTCTTGTGGAGAGATTTCTTACTGAGGAGATGCCAGTAGGGAGACCCACCGCATGGCAGCACGTAGCGGAGTCTTCTGAAGTCGGCAGTAGACATATGTCGCAGAGGTCCAAGTGGACTAGGGAATTAGGTGGGCGACCCCAAGATTCTGGTTCAGATGTGCGGGGCACACACAGTAGAGCCATCCATACGAGAGGTAGGCAGTGCTATGCATGCGGCGGGCAGGGCACATGTCTCGTGACTGCCCAACTCGCCATGTTGAGGAGTAGAAGACATTTGATGGACCACCCAAGAAGAGGCAGCGGTTCTACCATGGCGGTCCATAGGGAGTAGGGGTACGAGGCAGAGGATTTGGCCGAGCAGTGGGTGGTGGACGACGCTTTGAGGCTCTACCACTAGCACCACCTGGGGGACCACCCCGACCTTAGGGAGCTGGCAGATAGGGATAGGCTCATCTCCAGGTAGTCGAGGCCCATGACCACAGTGCACCTGAGATGATTTGAGGTACTATCTATGTCTACACCACCCTTGCTGTAGTTCGTATAGACACAGGAGCGAGTCATTCTTTTATTACCACTTCCCTTGTTCAAAGCTCGGAGATTCCGACGAAGCCGTTGGATCGATCTTTATGTATAGAGAGTCTTATGGGAGTAGACTCGATGATTACGCACTGGTACCGGCAGTGTGAGCTTACTCTAGGAGGCGAGAGCTTTAGCTGGGATCTTCTTGTAGCGGCGTCCAGGCCTTACAATGTCATCCTGGGTATGGACTGGTTATCTACAGTCCATGCCCATATCGACTATATTAGGCGAAAAGTGTGGTGTGTCCGCACATATGGGAGCATTTTCACCTTCACCGGTGAGAAGGGAGCCTTTTCAGCATAGGATGTACTTACGCAGAGGAGAGGGAAGCCGATCACACATCAGTTGTCTAGTGTCATCCTAGGATAGTTTGATGTGTGGAGTCCGAGTTTTCCTGTTGTGGTGGATCAGTATACGAATGGTTTTCCGGACGATGTTCCATTACTACCTCTTTGCAGAGAGGTAGAATTCTACATTGACTTGTACCCCATAACAACACTGATATCTACTCCATCATATCAGATGGATCCCGCCGAGCATCGTGAGCTGCGGGTATAGTTGAAAGATTTATAGGGAAAGGGATTCGTCCGACCCAGTGTTTTACCCTGGGCTTCTCCGATTTTATTCGCCAAGAAGGCGGATGGGGGCTTACGACAATGTGTCAACTACCGTCGCCTAAATCAGGTGACCCTGAGGAATAAGTATCCACTTCCAAGGATTGAAGACCGCTTTTATCCAATCAAGGGACCACGATGATTCTTGAAGATAGACCTCAGGTCAGGCTATCATCAGCTCAGAGTTCTAGACGAGGATGTGAAAAAGAAAACCTTCAGGTGTCAGTATGGACACGACGAGTTCTTGGTTATGCCCTTTTGCATTAACAATGCTCCAGTAGTGTTCATAAGTCTTATGAATAGGATCTTCCAGCCTTACCTCGATCAGTTTTTCATAGTCTTCATTGATGACATACTGATTTACTCAACCACTGAGGAGGAGCATGCCTACCACTTGCGGGTTGTACTGGATACACTTTGAGAGCACCAGCTTTATGGTAAACTCTCAAAGTTCCAGTTCTGTATTCAAGAGGTTCACTTCTTGGGGAATTCCATCTCGGAGGTGGGAGTTGTAGTGGATCCTGCAAATATCAAGGTAGTACTTGCTTGGGAGCCACTCAGGAGTGTGAAGGAGGTGCGGAGTTTCCTAGGTCTGGTTGGGTACTATCAGAGATTTGTGCCAGACTTCTCTAGAGTTTCAGCACCGCTTACAGCTTTGACAAAGAAGGGGAACCCTTCGTGTGGTCAGACAGATGTTAGCAGAGCTTTCAGGAGCTGAGGCAGAGATTGACCAGTGCTCCCATCTTGAGGCTACTGGAGGAGGGAATTGGATACATGGTTTACTGTGACGCATCGGGGACTGGACTTGGGTGTGTCCTAATGTAGGAGCGAGCAATGATTGCCTATGGTTTATGACAGTTGAGGTAGCACAAGAAGAAATACGCTACACATGACCTGTATTTAGCAGTAGTGGTCTTACCCTTGATGATGTGGTGGAAATATCTGATGGGTGAGCGCTTTACAGTCTACTCTGACCACCAGAGTCTCAGGTACATTTTCTCGCAGAAGGACCTAAACCTGATACATCGGTGATGGATCGAGTTTCTCCAAAACTATGACTTTGATATAATCTATACTCCTGGGAAGGAGAACGTAGAAGCTGATGCTCTCAGTAGGAGATCGGGCATTCAGCTACTTGGAGAGGTGATAGAGAAGTTATCCTCTTTGCGGATATCCTTTGTGGATAGAGATGAGGCAACTTTTCTACAATCCCTCACATTCATTCCTCCACTACTTCAGTGGGTTAGAGAGGCCCAATGTGGGGACGTTGAATGTGATACGCGACATGATCATATTTCCATAGTGTAGGCGCCCGATGGTTTTTATGAAGGAGGAGAGAAAGTTATCCTCTTTAGGGGATGTACCATGGTACCAGTAGCACTACAGGAGGAAGTGATGATGGCGTTTCACAATTCCCCACTAGCGGCACATTCTAGAGTGGAGAAGATGTACCAGGACTCTAGACAACAACACTGGTGGCCGGGTATGAAGAAGGCTATAGTAGAGTTCATTTCACGATGCCACACTTTCCAACAAGTGAAGGTGGAGCACCAGGTAACATCAGGCTTGGTACAAACCTTAGAGGTTCCAGAGTGGAAGTGGGAAGAGATATACATGGATTTAGTGACGGGGCTTCCATGTACTTCCAGAGGACACAACTCTATCTGGGTGATCGTAGACCGACTCACCAAGTCGACCCACTTCCAACCAATCAGATAGCAGGGCTCAGTAGAGCGCTTGGGACGCCTCTACATTAAGGAGATCGTACAGCTTCATGGTGTGCCATCATCTATTGTCTCCGATCGAGACACTCGCTTTACTTTTCGACATTGGAAGGGGTTACATGAGGCATTTGAGATGCAGCTACGCCTGAGAACTGCCTTTCATCCTCAGATGGATGGCCAGACAGAGAGGACCATTCAGACACTCGAGGACATGCTCCGTGCATGTGTCCTTGACTTTGGTCGAAGCTGGGAGGATCACCTACCCTTGGTGGATTTTTCGTACAACAACAGCTACCACTCCATCATTGGGATGTCACCATATGAGACATTGTACGACCGACCTTGTAGATCACCTATGTACTGGACTGACCCCAGGGAGTCAGCAATTGTTGGACCAGATATGGTCCAGGCTACGACGGAGAAGGTACAGATCATCCCGGAGCAGATGAGGACTGCAAAGATTAGATAGAAGTCCTATGCTGATAAGAGACGGAGACCATTGGAGTTCGAGGATGGAAACCACATTTTTTTACGGGTCTCACCTCGATGCGGATTTCATAGATTTGGCCTGGGTGACAAGTTATCTTCGTGCTTCATCGAATCATTCCATGTTCTCAGCAGGGTAGGCGAGGTGGCTTACCGCCTGGCCCTTCCACCTCAGTTGCACCGGGGGCATGACGTCTTCCATGTGTCTCAGCTGAGGAGATATGTGCACGACCCGACGCATATCATAGATCATCGGGAGCTAGACATCGATGAAAAGGTGACATTTGTGGAGGTCCCGGTGGAGATCGAGGATCGACAGAAGAGGGTCCTACGTGGACGGTCAATTCCTTTGGTGCGCATTCATTAGCAGCACATGAACCTCCAGGAGAGCACATGGGTGTGGGAGGCTTAGATGCGTGCTCAGTACCCTCATTTGTTTCCCTAGTTTATGTTGTAGCTTTACAGGGGCATAAATACCTAAGGCGGGAGTAATGTAAAGACCAGGAAATTTCAAGGAAACTTTTTTTTCTCAAATACTTTGGAATTTTATGAGTCTGTGGCTTCTGACGGAACTTGATTCTGAGACCCGGTGTGCCCAGAATCAATTTATGAAGTTTATCTAGGGTAGGTTCAGTGAACAAATGAGTGATTTTTTCTATCTTTTGAACCATTACTCAGAATTGAAATCTGAGGGCACCAATGAACTTGAAAATATGGTAATTGCTTAAGGGGACCGTTACCGTAGTTGCATATGCACGGGAGGAGAAGTTTATTTTTGGGGTTTAATTAAGAAGTAAATAAAATTGTTGGAAAAATTTTATTATGTATCTAAAGAGGTTAATTCCTCCCATGGGTAGTTAAGGGTGGGACCCACATCCACTTAACTACCCAAGTGTGTATGTTAGAGAGGTGGGGACCACACGATCCCCAACCATTTATTTTCCTCTAAACTCCTTAAACCCCCTCATTAATTTGGCAACCCCCCTTTTAATTTCCAATCTCTACACCTCCCTCACTCCATTAATTCATGACAACCCCTCCAATTTATGAGGATCTTTCCTCTCCCTCTCTTTAATTAATTTCCAAAGCGTTTAATTATTGAGGATCCTTCCTCTCCGTCTCTTTAATTAATTTCCAACGCGTATAATTATTGAGGATCTTTCCTCTCCCACTCCTTAATTAATTTCCAACACATTTAATTAATGAGGTGATATGAATTTTGAATCTATATTGCATGTGTAATGAAATAATAGGAGGAGACTATTATTTTACCGGAGGAGGATTTCGTTGTGATAAGGAGGATTGGGAGAGCTCTTGAGTTTTTTAAGAACACCGCCCTACGATGAAGAATGATGATTTCTTCGATGCAGATCACTGGTTCGATGAAGAACAACGATGCGCCACCCATTCTCTTCTCTGCAACAAGAGAGGAGATGTCGCTTCCTCCTCGGGCGCACTCCAATGTCGCCTACGAATCCTTTCCTCACGATGCCGTCTTCTGCGATGCCCAACGTGCGACGTAAATTATCGAGGTAGGGGTTTATTCTTGATAGTGAATGTTTTCGTAACCCATTCTTCGTTGGTAATCATGTTTTATATACGGACAATTGTTATCGCTTTATGTGGAGGGCACGAGCTGAACGAACACGGCCCGACGACCCTCCATTGATCTTGTTATTTTTTTAGAATTGGAAACCGAAGGCGGAGGAGGCATGACGCCATCGCGCCATGCTAGGAATGTGGTGAAGGAAGCCGGCGTCGTCACACCGACTGTGAGGGAGGAAATGTGGCCCACATTGCGGGCCGCTTCGGCGGAAGAACCGGTCGGCCCGTCGGCCGGCATGGAGAAGGGGATCCGCGGTGCTGCGTGGTGCCACCGGTTCGGACATCCAGGGGGCCATGCCCCCCCCCTCTGAACCGCTCGGCCTTTGGGCCGAGCTATGTGGGCCACGCGCCAAGCTGGGCCAGGTCGCACCCCGCCGGGCCGGGCCGCCCCACTTCGGGCCAGGCCACACCACTTCGGGCTGAGCTACGTTTCTTTCAGACCGGTCCGACACCCCTTCCGGGTCGGACCCATCAAATTGGGTTAACCCAACCCATGGGCCCACTGGGCTAAACGGGCCGAGCCCATTTTTCACTTTAGCTTGAATAACATAAAGATCACGCTACTGATCGACGCGCCGTATGCGGAACTGGGACCCTTTCGACGAGACAACCCTTTTGGTATACTCTATGTGAGTTTTGGACAAATTTGGTAAAAGGCTGGGTTTGGAACGAGCATATTTCCAACCGGGCCCCTAGAACGAAAAAGCTAATATCTTTCAGTCCGAGGGTTCGTTTGAAGCACCGTATGTCGCGTTGAGTTCCTTTTGACGAGACGAAACTTCAGGATACATCAGCTCTGGACTTCGTGATAGTTGATGTATCGACCCCCTTTTACTCGTGGAGCGGACCCTCCCGGAATCGATTACGCTGTGTGTGGGAACCCTAGAGCTGGATGCGACTGCGACGACTACCGTGCTGGGATCCTCCATGGATTCGACGATGAAGGCGACTGTACTTGGATCCTATGTGGGTTCGATAGCAAGGAAGACTGTACTTGGATCCTCCGTGGGTTTGGCAATAATGACGATTGTACTTGGATCCTATGTGGGTTCGGCAGCGATGGTTACTGTACTTGGATCCCATGTGGGTTCGATAGTGTCAAATTCTATACTTAGATCCTACGTGGGTTCAGCCGAGGAGATGATTCAGAGGCTACATATAATCATCTCCACCCCTCTTTGTGAGAAGTATACCTGTGTGAGCTGAGTCTTGAATTCAATCTTTATCATCGATGTGATTGAATTGCCTTCCTGTGTGGACCGGTTTGTTCTTTCCTGTGTGGACTGGGTTGTGTTTTCCTGTGTGGACTGGGTTGTGCTTGGGCTCGAGAGTTGGAGCTGAATTGTAATTGATGACTTTGGTATATGTATGGGAATATACCTAAGTAGATTCCTTTGATACTTCATGATTGTATATTTCCGTTTTGGTTTATCCTTCATGAATTCTGAGAGACCTTTGGGGGTCTCGGGAAACCCTACTGAGTATCGTATTCTCACCCCTGCACGGGCTATTCCCCCACTATGTTTTTTTGGATGTAGACGATGGACAACACTGATCGAGGTGGAGGCTTGTGGAGCTGGATGGTACCCAGAGGTGGACCACTTGGCAGGACATACACGGAGCGGACGACCTGACCTGAGAAGCTGATGAGATTATCTGTACCCACCCTTCAGGTGGGATTTCTGGGGGATGACTCAATGTTGCTGTTTTACTTTACTGCTGCTATACTTTCTTTTCAGTTGTACTACACTTTGAGTTGGGTTTGTATATTGGACCATTTACTTTTCATCACTTACTTTTGTACTTTCTTAGTGCTTACTTCACCTACATACTCTGTTGTATTTGTTTACTTTATAAAGGCAATGCCTTCCCTTTTTTCAGGATTTACGCCTTTGGTGATAGTCGCTAGCCCCTGGACTATGGAAGGCAAGGTTGGGGTAGTCATGACACAGGTTCTGAAGATAGGTTGTGACAGTATTAAAACATTCAATTTAATCAATTTAATGCATTTTCAATAATCAAGGTTCAATGCACTACCTTCCATTAATATAGTAAGGGGTTCTATGGATATGTAACCCATTAACCAACTACATTTATTAATTCAATGTCATATACTTAGTATACATGCCAACATCAATTTCACATTTAATTGTCAAATTAAGACACATACCTTATGTGGGTCAAGTGGAAAGCATAAATGGTACATTCTATTAAGAAATTGAAAACAACCCATTAAATAAATAAAATACTTCCCTTTGAAATGCCAAGCCTAGGCACACACAAATGATGGCTCACACATGTGAAAAAAACTGAAATGACAATTATGGGAAACAATAATACATGGGATAAATGGAATTGGGTGTGTAACTGGTAACAACTAAACACATATATTGAAATATCATAACCATACAAGTCAAATGATTATAATCATGGAATGTAAATTCAATAAATGACACCTGATGAAATCGGCATGCCCCACATGTAATTTTCTAAATCAACGAACTTGAGGGGTGAGTTAGAGACAACCAACCTTGTTCTTGTAAAACTCTCCTCATCCAGTATTAACCTTTAATTTGGATTAGAATTAATTAGATATGAGAAAAGAGTAAAACTGATCAAACATTGATAAATAGTTTGAGTGGAATAGGGACAAAGAATGTTTAAAAAGGACTCAAGTACTTAACATTGTTCAACATATGTGATGAATATAAGCTCGAATAGATCCAAGATGATGGAGATATCTTGATCTATAAGTTAATCCATAAAAATCTCCAAAATGGGGGAAATTTTTGTCATACCCATTGGAAGTAATATCAGGAATAAGGGAAGCTTAATTACATCATTATGAGTAAAAGTGTAAAATTAAGAAAAATTTATCATGTGCTTTCTTTGTCCGCACGGTTTACCAAACCATGAGAAAACCATGTGCGAGTACCTAGTGAAAAGGTGGAAGTCAAATATTTAGGCTACACGGTTAGAGAAATGGTGTACCAACTATGAAAAATGGCACAAACTAAATAAGAAGACAGTCCACACAATTTGATCTAACCATGCGGCCTACGCGGACAGTTTCCTCTAAGCATGCGGCATGCCCAATTTCCCCTAGTAGATGGGTTCTGATCCTCAATCAAGACCCAGACACCTTGATACCATCAATAACTCATTGGGAATCCATATTGGTCCAAAATAAATAATTTTACTGAAATTTAAAGGATTCATACATGTGTAAAATACCAGGATCTTACAGTTCAAATGATAACCGACTAGTAAGGGATATTTCTTACAATTAGATATATTTGAGACATATGTTATTTTACGGACATATTATCTTTATATAGTTTATATACATCCCAATTTAAAATTAATATCTTTAATTTATTTGTAATAATTATATTCTATGTATCATTCAATTTTATTATTTCATATGGATTAAGATTCAATGTTACCAAAGTGGTAAGGGTTTTATGTTACAATCTCATAATTTACTAGGATTTCCCTTGAATATGATTCCAATGAAATAATGTTACAATATAACTCCCAATAATCTCATTTATTTTATTTTCCAATGGTTATTTATTGAGAAAACTAGTTTTACCATCATTTTACACTTTTTATGTACTCAACAATTAATTTTTCTCTTTTTGATAAAAATAATATTTATTAATATCTTTAATAGAGAACTCATATTTCTTCCCAAAAATTGGTTTAATTTTTTTTAATTCATAAAATTATTTATTAAATAAATTTTAACCTATTTTTTATTTTCAAAAAAATGTATTGAAACAATCCTTCACATTGTTTTCCAAACAACATCAATTTGGATTTTATCGAAAATGTTAAAGTAACATTTCTTTTCAAATGAATGACATGATTAAACATTCATAAAATTATAATTATTATTTTCTTTTAATCATACTTTATAAATTTCCCATTTTATTTTGAGATAAAATGATTTTCAAAATGTTTTAATAATTTTTCTCAGAGTAGAAAGTACAATTTATTCATAAAATGTTTTCAATTATTTTATCCATTCCTTTCTTCCATTAAATTTTATTTCCCAAGGAAAGTATTTTAAAAATGACATATGTTTTATTTTTATTCAATGTGGAACAAAAAATTTCTGTAAGAACTGATTTAAACAATTTTCAATTGTCATTGATATTTTTCATTTTTTATTTTAAAATAATTTCATTTCCTAAAAGTTCTTGAATTTTTAGTTATAAAAATGGATTTTATAAGATTTTTTGTTTTACAGAAGTGTTATAAGTGATATATACTTGAATCTAAATTTTCATTTAAGATGAAATCCATTTATGTAACTTTTTTTAAGTGTTAGATATGAGGACACCATTATTATTCTCTCTCTGAACGGGTTTTTACAATGAAAAGGTTCTAAAGAAAATAGTCTCTCTTACATGGGTCATATTATGATTATGAAAACCAATTCTATTCATTTTTTATGAAATTATGAATTAATGAAATGATTAGTAAGATTGTGTCCTTTCCATATATTATGATTTGATGAAATTTTTATGAAACCCATCTCATTTCATGATTTATGATATGATAAACGTTTGATGATCTTTTGGAACACATATATATTATTATCATTTTGTGATGGGTGGGTCCTATATTTCTACCCCATACATTGGGTAAATACATATATCATGAGATAGAAGGAACATGAACATTGAGTGATCCATATTCAGTAAGGGGTTTTCCTATTATGATGGTTTTGGTAGTGGACATTGACTACTATGATGGGTTGAGGGAGTGCACCCAATCCACTTTTATAGCTTTGAAAGTGATCCTTTACTACCATGGATATGATTTTTTATTCTTCTGTGCATGATATAATTTTATGTCTTATGGAAATTTTATTCTATAATTTCCCATGTTCTTTGTTTCCATTATTATTAACTTCGTATGAACTGCCAATATTTATGCTATGATACAAGATTATGATAATTGATATGCAGGATATGGTTTTAAAAGGTTAATCATATTTTTATGACCCTATGTTCTTGTTAAGCTTACGTATCTCCATTTTTTACCCTTACTAATCATATAATATCACCCATTTTGATGTCTCCATTACACATGTTATCATGAATGGTTTTATGTTGGTTATGATTTGTAGGATTAATAAAGATATGAGATTTATTAGAGAAGTTAAAGATCCTTCACCAAAATTTGTTGATTTTTTAGATAGTCTATAATGTCACTAAACCATTATGGTTCTCATGCAAATGTTTGTGTAAGGTAATAAATATTTTTCTACAAAGATTTAATATTTATGTTTGAAATTCATTGGTTGTTATTGCCATGATATTTTACCCATCCCAACTTCGCACTTAAAATGTAAATTTTTCAATTCCATCATGATAAAATAATATTCTTTACCTAAGTCCCAAGAATATAATATAGTATATAAACACATCATTAAAATAAATATTACATATAATATATTCTATTTTGTTATCATAATATTATTACACACTATTACACACCACACTTTCTATTATCTAATAATAATATTACAACAAAAAACACGAAAATTACATTTACTATAACATACATAACTAGATACAAATAACACATAAAAATAAAGGGAATAAACATAATATTTAACTATATAGGATAAGACTCTAAAAATAATGATAATATAAAATATACATTTCTGTTATGAAGAAAGTAACAAGAGTTGAGAATGATATGGTATATAAACTAAGGGAAGGATTGGAAGGACTTCTGTTGTCAAACTAGTGTGTATATATAAGGTGTAATATAAATATGGTAAGAGTAAGGAGACAGTTGGAATATGACCACTGGGTATTAGAATGTTATAATTGAAACTTCTGTATATTCCATTACTAATAGTAATGTGACCCATTTGCATGAATGTGTCTAATAAAATAAAAAAATCATTTAGAAATAATAAAATTATAAGTTACTAAAAACATATATTAATATATATATGTAAACCTTCTTATATATATAAGTTAGATTAATTTTTTAAAAAATTTAGCATAAAATAATTGGTTTTTAAATAATTTTTTTTATATTTAGTAATTAAATTTATCATATATAGAAAAATATTTTCAAAATAAGGAATTTAAATTTAGAATCATCATATCAAAAATAAAAATTTCTTATTTTTTTCATAATTTTCAAATACATTCAACTTTTAGTGTTATCAATAAAATACGGTATGTTTGTAAATGTAAGATCCCAATATTTAATGAGTCGTATCACAATTTTTAAGGTAAACTTTACCCTTGGTTTTTTTCATTTTGGTCAAGTCTTTTCTAGGGTATGTATAGGAATGTTTTGAAAGCATTTTAGGGCTTTATGGTCAGTGTACAATTGGCATCATATTTTACCAAACTATATGACCCACCCTAGAAACCAAGATTATAGGGATAGATGTGTAAAAATTATTGGAACATGGTTAAAAAAACCATGCACTCACCAAAGAGAAACTGTGAACCCCATATACTAGGTGTTCATGGTTAGGGTGCAAGGTTTATCGAACCATGCGACCCATCTAGAAAACTAAGAAAATGAGTTTTTAAACTCCAAAAATTTAATTAATATTTCTAAAACCCATTAATTATAATCATAATAACCCCTACTCAGCCTAATGTGATTTCAATTTTTCTAGAGGCTCCCTAGCAGATTCCTAGGCACCAAAAACATATTTATTTGGGAATCGATGATCTAGTAGAAGAAATTGACACCTATTAGTCATGTGATCACTTCTTGAATAGGCTCCTCTCCTTACCATCATTATCTCCCTTGAGAGAGAGATAATTCCTCCCATTGAATTTTTTAGATCTATGTTTTAATGGATCTTGTTTCTTCAGATCATTATCCAAGGTTATGATCCAAGATCTTCTCCACTGTTGTGATTTTGGCCTTTCAACATCAATTTAAGGGGTACGATTTGGTGAATGTTCATAAATGATATGGTTCTAGGTGGTCTGAATTCAATTTACCACATCCTTTATTATGATAATGTGTATTTTGTCTTTCCATTGATTTTCCATGTTATTAAATTTAATTTAAATAAAAAATTTGAAATTAATGACATGAAATTGTGGGACCATTCATGGATCCTATTGGACTGTTAGAAATTACATAACCATACCTAATGGATACCCATGGGCTGAGCCAATTGTATAGGATATGAAAAATATGGAATGATAAATTGGAAAGAACAACATTATGGAAATGAACTAAATCCTATTATCATGGATTGAAATAGATTTAAAGTGGTTTCATTACATAACATTTAAGGGTCAACGTGACGTGAATAATTGAAGATAAATTCATTAATTTCGAATTTTTCTTTTCAATCCATGTGATTATTATAATAAACTATTTTTGTGAATGATAACTAAAATGGTTCCTCATTATGTGAATGATTGTTAAGAATTTTAATGATGTCGAATATTTATATATTAATATATATGAGATATTTGTGAATGATAGATCAAGGTTATGTGGGATAGGGACTGATTCTCCATGTACCCATGGGGTTCCAGACTACTTCTATAGGTCCCCGTTGCATTCATAAGAATTGAAGATATAATAGATAGATCAATAAATTACAGGCGAGGGAATGATGTTCAAGGAACCCATGGGGCATTAGACTGCTTATCTATTCCCATGTTTCATGTGTGTGAATTGGTACATGGTCTGACGCAATAAGGTACATAAATAAATTTGTAAATTATGTGGATAATTAGATCCATGAATGAGTAAACTGCAAAATCTCTATGATGTATTATATGGACTCTAACTTGGATGGAAGTAGGTATGATCATCTTGGGATCTACATGACCCTAAATCCAATATGGTTGACTAAATTATAATATACATGAAAAATATTTACTTTTATGTAGTGTCATTTATTCTCTATACAACAACAAGAACTATTATGGAATAAATATTTGTCTATATTCCATTGACGGTGGCTGACTGATATGTACTCACACCCTACTTAGGCCAAGTGATTGTTACCTAAACAGACTTCATGATGGTAGGATTGGATAATGGAAAGAGATATATGTTATATGGATGAGTGTAGCCTTAGGATCAATCATGGATGAGGGAATTGAACATGATTTCGGGACCCATTTGGGTTATCTTAGTGTTTCTTTATTTTCTGTTTTAATTATACACTTGACACTTTTATGGCATGACCTATTTACTACTTTCTTTTTTATCCATTATCCTTTTTTATTTTTCAATTTTTTGTTTAATGTATTATTAATTTTTATAGTATCTTGGTTATTTTTCATATTTATTTCCATTATATTAAAAATTCGATCAAGAAGGAATAACCACTCTACATTTAAATTAGACCCTCACTACGAGTGCGCTACGTCTGTCTTGTGGTGAGGCATGCCTGAGGTCATGTGGTGAATCGGTTTGGGACACACCAAAGTGAAACCTAGGATGGAAAATTACAAAGTTGTATTAGAGGTAATTTTATTTCCATTTTTTTTGTTTTACTATTTTTTTAATGGTAGAGAAGATAATAGGATGAGTCGGTCTTTGGCCTTTAGATTGTTTAATCTAGTAGCTAACCCATGCACAGTGGAAACCCAAGTAAACAAGGTGTTTTTTTTCTCTCGACCTTTGTTTTTACAGTTGAATGTACTTTCAAGTTGGGTTATGTACTTGTTTTGTGAGGTTATTGTTTCTAGAGATTTTATTTCTGGCTCAGTATGGGACGAGATTTTTGTGTGAATGTATCTTTACAGGAACTCTGTAATTTATGTGACATGCATCATATTAGGCATGAATGGATGATAATGTGATGAGTTGGATTAGATAAATGAAAATTATTTTATTTTTGTGAGTAATAAAAATGAATTTTTTCTTTATAAATGAAATAAGAATGGTTAAAATATTTTAGATGTGGTAATTGGAAATGGTTATGAAATGTTTGTCTAAGGATAATTTTTTTAAAATGGTGGGTTTTTAACATGCGTTATCCATGGACCAGGATATAGAAAGTTGAAGTTAGTTCTAGTGACTTGGTTTTTACCAATGGTTGGTGTATGTGAAAAGTATTTTTTTTGCATTTTATAAAAAACTTTTAGTAAAAATTGGTAACAATGTGTAATGTGTCTTATTATGTGTGCTAGAAATTATAAATATATTCTTCTAAGGAGAAGATTTTTTATGGGATTACAAGAGGAAATTGCTCTAAAGTTTCCTCCAACAACATGACTGGAGTCCCCGATAGTTTCATGTGAATGGGAAGGAGAGATGTTCTGTGAAATCATTTCCATCTTTATGTAGTTCATGGAAAGAGTCCAAGAGGGGGGTTATATGGAATATTTCTTTTCCAAGAAAGGTGTTCCAACTAAAAAACCCACTGATTTTCCTCAAAGCGAGTGGGTCTAAGGTAGCTGTGTTTTGGGTTTCATATGCTCAAAACCTCCCTTTTCATTTAATCAATCCTATAGTAAAATGATTTAGTTTGGATGAATATATGTTAATACGTGAATATAGTTATTTTTGGGATATTTAGGCATGTGATGAGTTGTTAGAGAGTATAGTATGGAACAAATTTTAGGATAAATTTCTATAAAAAATTTATCTGTAGTTTCATGGGAAGGTGAGGGAAGTGTTTTTTATGTGGTTTACCCATGGAAGTTAGTCTGTGATGTACTACGATGGCCACTTCACTGATTTACAGTACTTAGTTACAATTTTGGTAAGATATGAGTTAGTTGTGGTGTGATGTTTTATGGATGGACATAAATAAGAGATTATGTAGTAGTTTAATATCTTTCATTCAGAGATGTTTACTAAAATAGTGAATAATGATCTCATTTAAAAGGGAAACATGAAGGAGTATTTTAGTTGGGTTCATGTGGTTTCTTCTATAAGAACATGAGGAAGTTTTTTGAGGCTTAGATGAGTCATTACAAGAACATTCACTAGTGCACTGGAAAATAGAGTATCTAAGGGGAAGGATTAGTCACCTATTGTACTAATAGAGTGTTTACATTACTGTGGTAGGGAATGAAATATTTTCAATTAGATTCCCTGACCACTAGTAGAGTGTCGTACTTTCACAACATGAGACACTTATAGAATATATAATGAAACCCTTGATTGATGGGTAGTGATGGTAGATCTAGGGTGAACCAAAGTACTACAAGGGGTATTCTACACCATACCAATAGAGCAATTGGTGGTTTATCTTCCATAATAGTTAATGTGGAAGACACAGTACATTGGGAAATGAGAACCCATATCATTGGAGTAGTCTAGTCTAGGGGATTAGACCATAGAATATGGTAGAGGGACATGTCAGTTACTTGCAGTTCAGTATACACTTTTTGATAGTGAGTTTCGGTCATAGACATGAAGTGGTAATATTTTTTGTGGTTTTATGATTCATAATTCATTATTTGATATATAGTCCCCAGAAATTTTTATATTTGTACAACTTGTGAATGGTTTTTTGATGATGAGTGTCTATGACTGGGGTTATGATGATTGAAAACCTATTGGGTGTATATTCAAAGGAAATAAATCCAATAAAATAATGTGCACATGAGGTTAGTAATTATCATTTCAATTGGTATGTTTATTTACCTGACATGTCATTTTTTAATTGATTCATGGTATGGGTTAGTTGGTATCATCCCTATCCAACATATATTCTTATGACATGGGAGAAAAATTTATGAATCCTATGGGAAACAATTACTTTCATCATGGAGAAGTTGATATCGCGGAAGACTGTGTTTGGCTACATCCTCAGCAACTATGACAGCTCACCTCCCTGGTTGAGAATATTTTGTTGGATGATGGAGGTGTAATGTAAAGTTAATTTCCACCCATATTTGAGTATTTCCATGATGGGTTTATTGAGGAATTATATGTGCTTCCACCAGTGAGGGATGTTGAGTTTACAATTAACCTCAAACTAGGAGCTAAGACATTTTATATTCCACCCTATTGAATGGGAATAGTAGAGATTCTGGAGACTAAAAATTAATTGGCAGAATTAATGGAAAAGGGATTTACTCCTCTGAGTATAGCTGCTTGGGGTTCCCTTGGTTTTTTGATATGAAGGATGAAAAAATGTTTTGTTTATGAGTTAATTACATAATGTTGAACTGAATGACAATTAATAACTGGTATCCTCTTCCATGTATCAATGATCCATTTGACCAATTGATAGGAAATTTCCATTTCCCCAACACTGAATTTAGTTTTGGGTATCACAAGGTGAGAAAAAAAACTTCTGATATACCATATACGTCTTTTCATAAGAAGGTATGTCCTATACGAGTTTTTGGGATGCTATTCAGGTGGACGACTGATCTAGACGTGTTTATGGATTTCATGTACTGAATCTTTCCCTCGTACCTAGATAAGTTTGTGGTTATTTATATGGATGAAATCATGCTGTACCCCAGGACTAGTGATTATCATGCTCAACATACTGACATTTTCGAATAGTACAGAAATAGAGAATTGGCTATATACCATGCTCCCTAAGTGTAGTTTCTAGACCGACACGGTTATTTTGTTATGAAACATCATCATAGAGGAAGGTTTCATCGTGGACCCATAGAATGTTCATGTAATTGTTTATTGGTAGAATCCCAAGAATGTTTTTAATAATTGATTTTTTTTGGTTTGGTGTCTTATTATCAGAGATTGAATAAGAAATATTCCAATTCAGAAGCACCTCTTTTGGGTTTAACCAATAAGGTTATCATGTTTGAATGTTATAGATTCTATGATAAATATTTCTTGGAGTTAAATAATAATTTAATTGCCTTACCAATTTTGATCATACAAAAACCAGGTGAGGAGTATATCTTTTTTGTGATGTGTATGGGATCAAACATGGAGCTATGTTGATATAGGGAGGTCAAGTTGTGATATATGGGTTGAGAATGTTGAGAATAAATAATTGTTTTTCTACACATGAAATTGATTTAGTCATAGTGGTTTCTTTCTTAAATTTTTAGCAGTGTCAAATATTGGGGGGAAATTTATTTTTCATACTGACAAAAAAGAATAAAACCGATCTTTTCACAATGATAGTTAAATATATATAAGTAGATATGGGTTCAGTATATGAATTAATTTTTCATTACAAAGCCTATAAACCTATGATAGGAAAAATGTTACTGATACCATGATCTGAAAAACACTAAGCTACGTAGTTGAGGAGTTTATCTCTGAGTGCAGGATCATGGCGTTGTTTGCTAAGATGCATGTTGATGTTAAAGAGTAATATAAATAGATAAACCTTGTATCATTATCAATTTAGTCCACACATCTGAACTGTATTATGGATCAGTATTATGAGGACCTAGAGAGTCTTATGTGGACCAAAAATATTGATGGTGGTGAGATACCTCCTTGCTGGGCCATATGTGAAGATGAGATCATCTATGTTTGGGGAGATGTTGTTATTACTTTGTGAATGTGGTTGTGCCCAAATTTACACTACTGGTAAAAGCAGTCGATGTAGTACATGTTGGGGTAGAATCCACAGGGACCAAAGAAGTAACCTTGAGATGCTATGATTTGGTGAAGGATTGGATTTGAAGTAGCCAACTTTGGGTTCGATTTTTGGATGGTTTAAATAACACTATGAAACCTACTTGAATTCAATTCAATGAAAATGGGTTGATCTAGGATTATGCTCGAGGTGGATTGAATGAATTTTACTTCTTTAAACAATTTTGCTTTTATTAATTCTTGATGAATCCATTCTTCAAAAATAACACTACCTTCATAATTTTCTGGTTTAGTGCTTACTAAACACAATTACTAATCCCCTATAAACTTAGAGAACCAAATTCATGATCTCTCTGAGGTATATGGTCACTTAGTAATTGAATTTAGTTTGCTCAAACACAGTAAAGATGAAGAGTAGAAATAACTGAAGAATGGATGTCTTAAATTAATTATCCAATTAACAACAATTCATTCATAAAATAGCATTCAATCCATCCTTTGCATCCTCATAAGATCAACCCATTAAAGTGTTAGCCCTACATTGATGGTATACTATCAATGGTGGGCGGAAGATGACTAACAAGAATTGGATTGAAGAAATTAAAACCTCCGAAATAACGAGCACTCCTCCGTGTGTGTGAATGAAATTCACATCTATGTGTGAACTAATTCACAACAACACAGAGATATCACTGTGCTTTGTGATAATAATGTTTTAATAAATGAAATGAAAAATATATAAGAGAAATAAGTTGATTAAGAACATAATGATAAAAAAAATAAACTTACATATAAATGGAAAACATTACAAAGGAAATTTGGAAGCGTAACCTTATAATGAACCAAGCAACAAAAGATGATAAGAAAAATATCCACCCCTATTACCTTCACCTTATATAGGAATATTAGGAGCCTTAGGTACATCCCCCAACAATTAATTCACCCCCAACAATTAATATAGTCAAATGGAGGGTGAATAATCAAAAGGAAATTGATGTTTCAAATTTGACCCGGAAAACTGTCTAGATTCGTCCACCATATTGACGTGTGAATTCTCAATTGAAGAAGGCCGACTCCAGAGGGGATGTAGAAGAGAAATATCTTCTTCCATCTGTCATCTATGATCTGTAAAATTTTCTGGAATGTTAGCTCAGCCGTTTGAATGTTATAGTCTAAATGGTGGGACATATTTCTGTGCATTAATGTCGGGTCCACCATTTAAATCTCAACTTAAGATCCCTTTATCATCATGATAAAATTAGAATTATCTCTGGCCACAGTTGAATAAAATTATCATAATATATTTATCTTTATACTGTATAATTTTGAGATTCATTGGGATTATTTTGTGCGCCCCACATTTGTTTGATGGGCCTTAGGCCCATTATGCTTTTTGCAGCACGTTTCTGCCTTCAGGCGCAAAATTCCTCATCTTCCTTTGGGATTCATCCATCGGACCTAAAAGATAAAATGTTCCAAACAAAGTGATCAATAATATCACAAAATTTCAAATTCAGAAAATGAATATAATTTTGTCCAAAACAAATGAATGATTGGGCCCAAATTTTCATTTTAAACATGAATTGCATTTTTGATGAGAAATGAAGTTCTATTTATGTAATGCACTAAAAACAATGTTTATGGACTTTGGAACAATTAATATAATGATATTAACAATTAATATTATACACTTTCAGTGACTAATCACACCCCCCAACTTGAGTTTTGCTAGTCCCGAGCAAAATATATTACAAATATGAAATTCAAATCCCCTTTTCCAGAAACATTTAAATACACATTGCTCACCCAAAGACCTCATACCAAAAAAATTATATAACCCATCAAAATCATTTAAAACAAGCTAGGTCCATAAGCATATCCCAAGCCTAATCCCAGTCCTTTGTTCAAATTTATTTCCACATTTCATCTAATTTCAAATAAGCATGATAAAGTGTTGTGCATCACAAAAGATATGGGGCCCATTTTGTTGTTCAAGGGGAAAAAATGGAAGCTCTAGGTGGGAATCACATTAAACCTTAATATGAGTATCCATTTTTTTTATTTTTATTTGATGATTTTTTTATCCACAATAGATATGAAAAGACTAACTCTGGCCAAGACAACTATGGAGTCATGATCCCCAAGTTCCGGACTCCACACATATTGTCAATTTCATGCTCTACAATAGAGATATAATGCCTAAATCTGGGCAAGACAACTATAGAGTCACGATTCCCAAGTGCTGGACGCCACACATTTGGACAAAACATTGCTCTATGTGGTCATTATTATATTTTTTTGTTTTTTTTTGTTTTTTTTGATACTCAAATTAAACTAAAAGTGACCCAAGAACCTTATGCTATAATGAAAGGGACCCAGGAACTCAAATTTACTCCCACGATCCAGTAGATGTGCATTGTGGAATTTTTATTAAGAGGATGAAAATTTAAACATTGAAAAATCACATTAGACAACCACACTTTCCAAAAACTATGCTCATGAACTTAAACTTTCATTAAAATCAGAATCAAGGCATGCAAAATTTATTTGATATCATGTTTTAGAGTTTTCAATGTGTGTTATCATGTTCAAGGTTAATGGAATTTTTCTTTTCATGCATGTTTTTATTAAAAAAAATCATTTTTTATCTCCCCCCAACATAGAATAACACTTTCCCCAGTGTTTAAAGAAAAGAAAAGTTAGAAGGGGGTAGGATTGGAGTTAAAAGATGAAAATGAGAATGATAAACATGGAAAACATTCACATGGTTTTTGAAGTTGATGTTCATGATGCTCCAGATTACTCCTTTGATCTCTTTTGGGATGTAGGCACCTCCTTGATTGAACATGTATCACCCAAAATAGTTCCTGAACCATAAAAAGAAGGACAAAGCAGACAAAACAAAAAATACATTGATTTATTTAATTCCAAGTATCATCATTTTTATGGGTTTTCAAGTTTTTTTTAAATTAAACTAATGATACATTGTCTTATTTTAAATTTCTGGGTAAGGTATTACTCAGGGATCACACCACGTGACATGAATGAATACGGTGCTCCCCTTTCATACCCATCCATAATCATAAAAGAAGAAGAGGTCAAGAGTCTAATTTTTTAACCTACAAAAACATAAATAAAATAAACTGATGATACATTGTCTTCTTTATATTTTCTGGGTAAGGTATTACTTAGGGATCACACCGCGTGACATGGATGAATACAGTGCTCCACTTTCATACCCATCCATACTCATAAAAGAAGAACAGGTCAAGAGTCTAATTTTTTTAAACCTACAAAAAAACATAAATAAAATAAAATAAGCTGATGATACATTGTCTTCTTTATATTTTCTGGGTAAGGTATTACTCAGGGATCACACCACGTGACACGGATGAATACGGTGCTCCCCTTTCATACCCATCCTTACTCATAAAAGAAGAACAGGTCAACAGTCTATTTTTTATTTTTATATTTTTAAAATATAAAAATGATTTATTAATCCTATTTGAAAAATAAATATGATTCGAAAAATATTGGAAACATGAAAACCACGGGTTGCCTCCTATGCAACGCTTTTGTTTAACGTCGTTAGATCGACTTGTACCCCCAACTTATCCAATTCCAACTTTGGAAATTTTAATTAACCCATCTTTTTCCACTTCAATAAGATTGAGATTGATTATTTTTTTGAAATTTGTTTCATGTAAAATCCTATTTTCTACAGTGATTGGTAGAATGCAAGGAATATATGAAATGGTTGATTGAGTTGAACTTATATTCTTTCCTAAGACATCAATGACCATTCCAAAATTATTGGCTTCTTTAGATGAATGAACTAAAAATTCAAGGTCTTTTTTATCACCTATGATGGGAATCTTTTCTGGGGAAGGAAGGATAATTATTTTGTGTTCTGGTCGATTGTAATTTCCTAATAAAGATTGGTAATTTGAATGAAAGTTAGTTTCTTCTCCAAAAAATTTAGAAAGAATTGGTTCCGTTTTAAAATATGATTCATCCCCAAAAGTGTCTAGTTGAATTTGAGGTGTGGGTATGGGATCAATGTTTGGTATTTATCCCAATTGTTTAGTGATTTGTGTTATTGAAAAATAATCAATGGAGAAATATTCAGGACTCTCCATCCACAATGTCAAGTTTCCCTCTTGTGAATACAAAAATCAGTTTCCTCTTGATTTAAGCACCCATCAAAAATTCCTTGATTATCTTCAACTATCCCAAATACAATGGTTGGTTATTCAATAAATTCTTTTGAGTTTTGTGAGAGACAAGATTCTTGTATTAGTGATGAGGAAGAGACAACCTGAGTGGGGATGTGTTCCACAACCATTTCAATGATTTGTAGTTCTACTCTTAAAGATGAAACCTATGAATTCATTTTATCCATTTTTTCACACAAATTTTCAAGAATGTTTTTCAGAATTAGGATTGATAGATGTTTGGACATCATGAACTTCATTATGTTTGATCTCTTCGATCATCCTTGAGAGGAATGGAAATTGATCCTTTAAACAATCAGCATCCCATTGATTGTACATCTCATCTGGTGTGGTGTATTCAGCCATGGTTTGGTCAATGAAATATTCTATGTGTGGTGATTAAAAATATTGATTTTCCAGTTGATTATAGTCTTGGTATATTAATGGGTATTGTTGAAGATAATCTATTAGAGTTGATTGAAAGTTGTTTTTGGGAATCTTGGACACGGAGAAACAGAAAGGGGAATAGAGAAGAGAAATTAGGGTGAGAATAGTGAAATTGGGGTGAGAAAAGAAGATGAGTGTCTAAGGTACTTACTTGGGTCCCCAGAAAAGGCGCAAAAATTTGGTTGCACCCAAATTTACCCTATCGGTAAAAGCGGTCGTTGAAGTAACAGTAGGGATCGAATCCACAGGTACCGAAGAAGAAACCTTGAGACACTTTGATTAGATGCGGGATTGGCTATGAAGTGGCCAACTATGGTGTTGATTGATTTGAAGAAATATTGATTTAATTTAAAAAAACAAATAAAATTACTTGAATTAAAACAACTAATTAAGGCGAGTTGATCCTAGGTTTTCTCTTGGGCTTTATTGGATGTATTTGTTTTTCATTTTATTTTCTGTTCATCGGTTCAAGAGGTATCCATTAAATGAAATAATCCCTCAATATCATTCTCCGATTTAATCCATACTCAATTTCAAGGCTAATCACCAATTCAATTATAGGATAAATTAAATTATCACTCCAAGGAATTGGATCGTACTAGCACTCAAAATGTGTCATCGTTAAAGTCGGTGAAGAAAAAGAAGAAGATAAATCAAAGAAAGGAACTCTTAAAATAAAGAACAAATTTAAGAATATAAGAACATCAAATAACAGTCAATCCAACTCATGCAACTCACTAGGATCAACCCATAAAAGTATAGCCCTCTATTGATGGTATACTCTCAATGGTGGGAGGAATATGACTAACAATAATTTTATTGAAGAAATTAAAACCGCGGAAATAACGAGCACTCCTCCGTGTGTGTGAATGAAATTCACACCTATGTGTGAACTAATTCACAAAAACACAGATATATAACTATGCTTTGTGATAATAAAGTTTTAATAAATGAAATGAAAAATAGAGATGAGAAAGAAGTTGATTAAAAACATAAAGATACAAAAAAGAAACTTACATGGAAATGGAAAACATTACAAAGGAATTTTGGAAGCATAACCTTACAAGGAAACAAGCAACAAAAGATGATAAGAAAAATATCCACCCCTATTCCCTTCACCACTATCTCCTTATATAGGCATATTATGAGCCTTAGGTACATAACCCAACAATTAATTCACCCCCCAAAAATTAATAGAGTCAAATGGAGGGTGAATAATCAAAAGGAAATTGATGTTTCGAATTTGACCCGGAAAACTGTCCAGATTCGTCCACCATATTGACGTGTGAATTATCAATTGGAGAAGGCCGAATCCAGAGGGGTTGTAGAAGAGAAATATCTTCGCCCATCTATCCTCTATGATCTGTAAAAATTTCAAGAAATTTAGCTAAGTGGTTTGGAAGTTATAGTCTAAATGGTGGGACGGATTTATGTGCATTAATGTCAAGTCCACCATTTAAATCTCAACATCAGATCCCTTTATCATCATGATGACATCAGAATTAGCTCCGGCCACAGTTGAATAAAATTATTCTCATATTTGTATATTTTTAATGTATAAATTTGAGATTCATTGGGCTTATTTTGTGGGCCCCACATTTGTTTTATGGGCCTTAGGCCCATTATGCTTTTTCCAGCAAGTTTCTCCCTTAAGGCGCAAAATTATCCATCTTCCTTTAGGATTCATTCATCAGACCTAAATGATAAAATGTTCCAAACAAAGTGATCAATCATATCCCAATAGTTCAAATTCAGAAAATGAATATAACGTTGTCCACAAACAAATGGATGATTGGGACCAAATTTTCATTTTAAACATGAATTGCATTTTTGATGAGAAATGGAGTTCTATTTATGTAATTCACTAAAAAAAATGTTTATGGACTTTGAAAAAATTAATATAAAGATATTAAAAATTAATATTAGAAACTTTCAATGACTAATCAGTATGTGTGAGGAGTTTATTTATGCGTTTCATTCCTTGAAGTGGATGGTGCATCCTTGTTTTTAAAAAATTTACTGTAACCTACATCAACTGTATTGGTGGTCAGGCTTGAAAAGAGAGATTGTGTGTTTTTTGAGACAATTTTACACCTTTAAAGAGGTGAAGGCTATTAATTAGTGACAAGCTGGTTTTTTACAGCCATTGAACATTTCATAATGCATTTTGTTGATGTAACCATGGATTTTATTGATGTTCATATGTGGATTCAATAGAATAATGACATGATATGGGCGATTGTGGACCATTTGATGAAAGTATTCCATTTATTTCATATTTGGGAAATATTCATAGTTGATTTATTGGGGGATATATATGTTCATGAGATTGTATATTTTCATGGGGTTCTGCAAAGTGTAGTTTACTTTCATGATCACGCAAAATATTATAGAAGTCATCATGTTCCGAAGTGTTTCTAAGTATGGATTTTCACCCAAAGATGGATGGGTAATCAAAACATACTTTTCTGATGCTGGAGAACTTGTTTAATTCATGAATCATAGACATTGGTAGATATTGTGAGAAAAATATAACAGTCATTATGTTCACCTATAGTGACATCTATTAGGAATCTATTCATATGGAACAATATGAGGCACTTTATGGTGGGCCATGTAGATCAACCTTATGTTGGATAGATGCTGATGATTTAGAGTTCTTGGGATTGTGTATCATGTAGGAGTGGTTAGAAATTTTTTAGATTATTTTGAAATGAATGGATCTGGCTAGGAGTTCGAATAAGTCTAATTCTGATCAATGTATCTATCATCTTGAGTTTACAGTGGGTGATCATGTGTTTCTTTCATTATCACTGAGATTGGTTCACCATATGATTTAGTGGTATGGAAAGTAGGAACCTATGTTTCTATGACTGTTTGCGGTTTTTGATAGTATTAAATCAGTGTCATATAAATTTGTTCTTTGACATAGGTATGATTTTATGAATGATTTTTTTCATGTTTAATGGATTCTAAAGTATCACCCCACCCATATCATGTGATCAAAATTGATCATGTTGATCTTGAGGATGATGCATCCTTTGAGTATGTCTTGATTGATATTCAGTATTGTAGTGAGAATGTAATATTGGTATAGAATAAGCCTTTAGTCTGATTGTTATAGTAGTGTGTCCATATTCAAGATGAAATTTGTTTAAAAAAACATGGGAGCCCATGGTCCGGACCCTTTCACCTCGAGGGCTTAATGATGCTTGGGAAAAAATCAAGGGGAATTTCTTTTATAATGAAGGGGTATTTTATGATCCCAAAAATTCTTGAGGTTTATTTTACTTTTTAAAATAGTTATCATATTTACCTGATTTCGGTTATGGATTTTATTGGGTTAGTTTGAGTGAGTTTTTAACCTTTGGAGGGTTTTTGCATAGTCTAAGGATGGAAAAATATATTCCAAAACCATTTGTCTAACTCTAGGAACCATCCACCCTAGAAAGAAGAGAATCATATAGTTGGTTCATGGTTAAACAAAACATATTCCCACCCCAGAGAAAATGATCACCCATGATAGTAGGGATGCATGGTTAGGATTCACTATATGTCTAACTGTTCCATGGTTCTTGGAAATTGTCCAAATGATATTTAAAAAAATAAAAAATCTAAATAAAAAAACATGAACCCCCAATATAAAACCCCAATCACAACTGAAAAACCTAATATGATTTCAACTATTCTTAAAGGATATTGAGAGGATTACTAGGCTTATTGAACCCATTTATTTGTGAATCAAAGATCCATTAGAATAAATTGACACCTCTCAAATATGTGATATCTTTTTGTTTAGGTTCTACAATATGAATTCTTTCTCACGTTATGGAGAGGGTTGAATCCTCCCACTGAGGATGGTTTTGATATTAGTTTGAATGGATATTGTTTTGTTGGATCTTGATCCTAGGTTTTGATCTGATATCTTCTTTTCCACTGTTAATTCAAGTACTATACATCAAATTAAGGGATACATTTTGGCGAGTGTTCATCAAATATATTTTTCTAGGTGGTATAAATGCTTTTTACCATAGTGATAATTATGATCATGCGTATGGAAATATACCATTATGTTTCCACATTTTGCAATTTCTTTTAAATTAAAAATTAAATTTAATTCCATGAAATTTTGAGACACATCATGGATCCTCTTGTACCTTTGGAGAAAATTGACTAGGCTTGATGGAAACACATTGGGTATGCTGGTTTTTCATGAAATGATAAATATGAAATGAAGAGGGGGAAATAATGGGATTATGGAATTGAAAAAAAAATCATTGTTTTATGGATTAACATGGATTTAAATGGGTTGGTTGTCCTAACCTTTAAGGGTTAACATGTTGTTAATAATTTAAGACAAATGGATTATTTTTGAACCTTTCTTGTTATTCCATTTGATTAACGTGATGAACCCTTATTGTGATTGATAAATGAAATTTTGTCACATGATGTGAATGATTTATACATTTTTATGATTTTGAGAATTTTATATAAATATGTGTTATTTTTGAATAATTTATCAAGAAGTTGTGGGTGAGGGACTGATGATTGAAGTTACCATGAGGTTTTCTACTACTTCTCTAGGTCCCTGTTTCATGCATTTGAATTGATGATATATGTGTTTTTTTCGAGGTGTTATGTGTGTGTGACTAATTCTCCATGTACTCATGGGGTTACTGACAACCACTCTATCCCCCCCACGGTATGCATGTGAAATGGTACCTATACCGATGCTCCCATTTACCAAAGTGAATTTAAAATTTATATGGATATAGAAATATATGAATGAGTAAAATTTAAACCCATATAATGTATAGTTCAGAATCTAGAATAGGTTGAAGAAAGTATGATCAGTTTGGGTGTCACTATGAACCAAAATCCCATATAGTTTTTCAATGAATAATGGATTTGAAACATATGTACATTATTTTATTGTCATATATTCTATAACCACCACATGTTATTTTATAGATTATATACCACATTAGATTCCATTTTTGTGGATATTGTGTTTAACTTACACCCTAATCTGGTTTTTTGAATGATACATGAATAAAATTCATGTTTGCTTGTTTGGATAAGGATAAGAGCCCTATGTGAGATGGTTGAGTATGGATTCAGGAGGATGCATGGTTGAGGGAATAAGACATTAATTTAGGGCCTATTTGGGAGATATAAGTGTGTCTTTATTTTGTGCTTTTAATAGAAAAATTACACTTGTATGGATTGACATTTTTATGAATTTGGTTTGTGGTCATTTCCTTTATTTTCGATTTATCGAAAAAATATATTATTGAATACTGTAGAATCCTTTTAATATTTCATATTGATTTTCACTGTTATTCATATTTAATCCAGAGGGTATAGTCTCACACATACATATTATAACATCACTGCAAGTCAAGAGCCTCTGGTGTATTGGGAGCCGTGCCTGAGGTCATGTGGCGAACTGTCTTGGGGCATCGATATGTGGCACCTCATTTGAGATGTTATAGTACAATAGGTTCTATGACTATATTATTTTATAAAAATGATGTATGATATAAATTAATGTATTTATTAAATAAAAATATTTTTATATAATAAGACAATATATGTACAAATAGTTAATATAATTTCCAATACATATGATGTTGTTTCCATGGCCAAAATTATATTTTATGATTTTAAAATATCTATTTATGAGAAACTATTTTTTTTATAAAAAAATATATAATTTAGGATAGTTTAGTTCTTAAACTTGAAAAATTAAAAAATTATATCTTTCATGTTTAATAGTGTTATTTAAAACCATTGGAATTCCAATGGTATTGTATTTTCTCACAACATAAATTATGAGGCATATTCTTATTTTTAATGAAAAACACTCCCCCATAGTCTATAGATTCCCACCAAACATCACATTTATCTCCACTGTAAAACCATTCATCATTCTTTTTGATTTAGTTTCTCTCTCTAGAATCAGTATGAATTTACTTTTATAGATAATGTTTTTTATAATTAATCTTCATTTAACTCTTTATTTTAAACCTAATAGTTTTTACAAATATACATGGTGAAGTAAGGATTCCAATATCGCTTTCTATATTCTACTTCATGATCACTAAATGACAATGATCTATGTTGTTCATTCTCAATTTTTTGGAAGAGACCAAATAAGGCAAGGGTTTCCACACCTTTGTCTTCATATTACTTTTGAATTTCCTTTTTATACTTTTATACTTCCATATTATTTAATTTCATTCTTTATTATTCCAATATATGGTTCCTATTATTATTCCACCCTCATAATTGATTATTATACTTCCATATAATAAACAACAATTATCTAAGGGGATATTTTTCAATAATTTATTTGGTTTCCAAATGTTTAAGTTATTTACTATTTCTTATTAACACCCCTATATAATTAATGAGTGCCACTAATATAATAAAATAAATATACTTTCCTTTTTATGTTAATATCCTATAGCGACATTTAGATTGATGGATATTCTTATATATATATATGTGATCCAATTGACTAATGAAACTTTGAATATATATATATACCCATTACATTTATATATTCATGTATTTATTATTAAGACATGTATATATAAGTGGTTACTTTTAGATAATTACTCTATATATTTCTGTAAAAACACATTCATTAAATTGATTCAATAGACTTATTATATGATGAGTAGATCCTATAATTATATATCCCCAAAACACATTGGTAGGTCTCCTGATACAAACTATTTGGTGTATTTGGTTTATCCATACCTTATTATGTATGATGTATTCACATAAGGAATTGATGAAAAGGGAGTGATTTCTTGTTTGTTGACTTTATATTATGTTTAAGATGTAAAAAATTATGTATTCCATCAATTTTATTTCATTTTTAGTAGCCCTATAATATTTATTCCTCCTATAATATATTCCATTGATTTATTATGATCCAGTGATTGATTATTTGTAATTACATAATTATTTATTCAGATCATATTATTTATTCCTTGTTTATTTCATTTTTCTTCTGTTTTCTACCCTTAACTAATCGTGTAAGCTCAAGCATTTTTTGTATTCATCTTCCCCATGAAACCAAGAAGAGTAATAATAATTTTCCCTGATGTTCTATGATGGGTAAAAAAATATATTCTATTTTGATGATGTAAATGAGACTTTAAAATGAAATATATAAAAAAATTTGTATATTATATCCTAGGAGTACAAATTTTTTGGATATTATGTAATGTGTTATCATTTATTACTTATTAATAAAAAATAACCACCATATCTGGGTTACTAGATTTAGGATGATATATTTATAAATAGAGAGATAAGTTTATTTAAAGGTTGTAAAATTAACCCATTATCGATAGATAAAAAAAGTTTCTTATTAAAAACTGTGGTCATATGCCTCATTATATTTAATAATAAAAACTAAAAACTATTTTAGAGTTATTTTTTAACAGACTATATTTTTAGTATGAATTTTACTTTATTAATATCAATATTTCTAATAACATTTCATACATTAAAATAATAATATAAAATGAATAGTACCATATCTTATTAAGTAATAATATTATAATACATTATAAATATTATTATTATAATTCTAAATGATACATAATCTAGAGAATTATAAGGGGAACAAAAAAAATGTAAACAAAAAGACATCACAGAATACATATTTTTTTGTCGTGGTCTCCCATGAAGATCATATAATAAAAAATAATTTTAGAATGAATTCAAAAAATAAAAAAAAATTATTCACTTTCTGAGGAAATAGGGATGCTATTTTTAAAAACAATTAACCTCGTATTGAGGAATGTAAAATTTCAACACTCCAATTATATGGTTATTGGGAATATATGGTAATTAGAAATATATAATAGTTTATAATATTTTTAAATCAATTGCATAAAAGTGATTAATGGAAGAAATTATTTCATTGTAGGGTTTATTTAATGATTATTTAAAACTAATATAAATAAATAATTATAACAGACCATTATATTATAGCATTCATATGGTGACCATAAATAGAAGTAATCACATTGTGAAATATATTTATATATAAACAGAGAAAAATAAGAAATTTTTTAGAAGACATCTCTATTAGACTCATTTTTTTGAGCTCGGTAAGGAGGTAACATCAAAACTATTTTTTCATGACCATGATCAAGATGAGCCTCAATAAGTACTACTTTAGTATAACCATCTGTTGGAGAAGTTGAAGCTCATAAAAATCACTATGATATCTATGTTTGTTGAACAACCATGCATGACTACCCCCTTGATTATATGACCCATAGGGCTTATTTAGATGATATATTCCCCAATCTATCCTTATCCTATATATACTTATTAAAAAAATTTACTTATAAAATTATTATTATTATAAATTAAGGAATTATTGTTTGAAAATATTCCACTCAAACTCCTCTATAAAAGGACCCCACCTCCACTGAATCAAAATAAACCTCTCATTATATATTTTTTATTTTTTATTTTTTATAAATTCAAAACCTAATAAGTTTCTCTATAATTTTGGTTCTTCTAACCATAATATGGAGTCTTAAATCCTTTATTTCGAAGAAATACATAAAGGGGAGAATCCACTATTAAATGTAATTATTATATATTTTATAATATTTCTCATTGTCTTATTCCTCAATTTCTTCGTTAATATTTCTCAAAATATTTATAACATGTAATTAAAATCTTTATTATTATTTAATAGAGATAACACTATATTTCATCAATATATTCTTACTCAATATGTAATTATAGAATATTATTGTTTGGGTCAATTTAATTGTTCACATGAACCATGTTATAATATTTTCATCATGGATGAGTAATAATAAATAAACACAAGTAAAGTATGTTAATTATTATATATATGTAAATTTTTTCAATGATTATTTAATGGAAATATATAGGAATTTATTCATTATTAAAATTTATCCAATTGTTTGATTAATAACCTTAAAAGTAATGAACATGTAAGTTTATTTAAAAAACGAAATTTAAATAAATATGAAATAATCATGGGACTCTAAAAAACCATTAATAAAATAAAAAACCCTTCCATGAAATTTTTGATGGTGGTGATCCAATTATCATGGACCATGGAAAGAATCCACAATACCGAAACTGAAAAATAATAATTTCAAACAATTAAAATGTATTAATTAATAAAAATTTAAATTATAATAAAATGAGTAATAAATAAATATAATTTATAAATATTAAATTAAAAAATTATAAATCATGTTATTATAAAGATTGTTAATAAACTTATTTTCATTATAAAACCTGTTAGTATAAATTTTGAGTAAAATCAAAATAAAAGCAAGAGTTTTATTGAATAAATACACATTGTTTTATTCATACTATTCATTATGTAGAAATATTTTAATATAGTCATTATATATAAAAATTTGATAATATCATATTTTATTTTCATCTAATATATGGGGAATTTTAACTTCCATATCTCAATATTTTTTTTGTTTTATTTATGAGATATATAAAATGATATTTTAAGGAGAAAGTTCTAACTCTATCTTTTTGGAATTTATCTACCATATCCATATTATGTTTTACTATCAAAAATATTATTCATAAATTTAAAGTTAAAAATATAATTTCTCCTATAAATCCTACATATATATTTATAATTTTTCAAAACAAAATTTTATATCCCATTTTGAGATGTGGTTTACCTAAAACCATGAATGAATTCTTAATTTTATTTATTTTACTTAGAATTCACCATCATTATTTCAATTGTTTATATATTTTTTTTATTTATCATAAAAGATAAATTTTTGAAGAATTTTAATATTATAATATATATGTAAATTTAATTTCATTAACTTTGATAAATTCTTCATAATATTATTGTTTCTTTTTTTTGTTAACATTTTTAACACAATTTAAGGAAGTTTATTTTCATGATATGTCTTAAAATTTTTCAAATTATCATTAAGATTCACCATAAATAAAAATTTTATATTATTAATATCCCTATAAATTCTATTATAATATGTTTGTTTTGGGTGATTTAATCTTTGAGTCATCTGATTAATTTTTTCATTTAATTTTAATTTGGGGCCACCGAATATGTTATGTTACTAATTTTATTCCCATGAGAAAATCTAGATATGATGTTTGATTGATTTTATTTGGAACACATGTATAATTTAATATTATTATGAAATTTATGGTCCTAGAATTCTATATGCATCTGATTAATTATGAAATGATTATATTTAATATGAATCCATGCATGAGATATGAGAGGTTATCTTACTGAACCATGTTTTGAGATATATATGTCCATTCTATTATGATGGTCTTGTCAATGAAACTTTCATTATAATTCATATTCTAATGAATATGAAAAATTAGTTTGGAATATTACTATTTTTCATGATTATTTATTGAAATTTTTACACGATATTATAAGTCATTATTTCAGGATGATTATATTATACTTATATAATCATGTGTAATTATATATGGGTTTTTATCAATTATTTTTATCACTTGTTATAATTCAATGATCATATTCTATTCATCATTCCATATATCTATGTTTTATGTTTGTAGCATGATTATGATATAATGATAAATCCTTTATGACTCATTGATATGGTTCCCCCTTAATTAAGCATTTGATCTCACAGGTTTCTTATGTTCCCAAATTCCTTATCAAAGGAAGAAGAATATTTAATATGATATATTTATAAGGGGAAATATTTAGGAAACATTGTCAACAAAATATATATTATATTTTTAAATAATATGGTTATATAGATAAACTCCAAAGGCACTAATCATTTAAGTTCTTTGATTGTGATTTAATCATTATTTATATGTTTTATAATGTAAAATGTTATAAAATATATTTATTTTTTGTATAGGACATCTTGATTAGTATTGGTGCAAGGTTTGGAAAATTATTGCGATAATCTATGAATAAAAAAAGATTAAACATAATGAAACAAATGTTTAACAAATCATGTCATAAGATCAACCATCTTATAATAAAATTTTTATATATGTATGCTTATTCAGTCTAATTTTATTTGATTTTATTTTTTATTATTAACTCAAACAATGTTGGATTTAATAAATAATTAGAACCAAAATCAAAAAATAATATGGTTATAGGTATCCTTATTATTATTTTTAGTAAATCTAAACATTTTATTTAATTATTATTCTACACATTTTTCCATTTCCTAAAAGTTTGTTTATATTAAGGATTTACCAATTTCATGGTCAGATAATGAATTATTAGTGAAAACACCATATGGGGTGATGATTACATCCTAATTATAAAAAATATCATTTATTTTGGGTCATGGGAGGTTACTTCTTAAAAAGAGAGTTCTAATTCCCATGAATGAATTCAGTAGGACATTGAGAGTGGATACATGCTCTCTATATAGATCATAAAACAATTTCCATTTTAAGGAAACCTAAATCCATATCCTGAATAATTACATGACCATATATAAATGTAAGGATGTTTATTAGATTTATTGATAACATAATTACATAATATGGTTATTAATACACAATAATTATGGATATTTGTATAATATAGTTGAGGATGAAATTAACATTGAATATTTGAAAATTTTAAGGGAATATGATGATTTATTTCCTAATGATATGGATAATATTAAACTAGATCACATGGTTTAAATTTTAATTTAACACATAGCTATATTTAATAATATTCTCATCAATACTTATAGAATGAAACATATTTATTTGGATGAATTACAGAATAAAATGTACATGATTATTGAAATGTATTTTATTTAATCACGTGATTAGTGATGAAGTGCACATATCGTCTTTATTAACAATATGTATGGGTTATGGGTTAATTTCTGGGGATACTAATGATCTGGACAAGTTCACGATCAAGAACAATCACTATCAACCTCATACAAATGACCTGTTTAGTTAAATTTAAAAGGAAAAATACTTATTAATTGTATATCATATATCAGGATATTACCTGCTAAGGGAGAATATCTATGACATACCTAGGATAGTAAAATATAATAGATATAGATAATATGAATTTTTATTAATTCCATTAATATTATCGACGTCCCGAACCATGTACATGGATTTTATGAATATGTTATTCAATAATTACAACAAATAAATGTCTAATAGTTTTCATTGATGATATTATAATAATACTAAGAGTATGGATGAACATGGAGAGTATTTATGGATTTTATTAAAGAACATATGGAATGATAAATTGTTTTCCAAATTTAAAAAGTGTGAATTTTGGATAAAAATTACATTCTTCTTGGGTAATTTAATCCCTAGTAATAGTATATATATAAGCATCCTTCATAAAAATTAATGATTTAATAATGAAATAACAAAATATGTTACAATGATAAATATATTTTATGTATTGGTAAGATACTATCAATGTTTTTTTGGATGATTCTCATGAATATCAAATCCACTAATCAAGTTAACTATGAAGATATCAATGTTCCTCTAAATTGAAACATATTCATAAGCCTTTAAAGAGATGAGGATGAGTTTCGTTACAACATGTATAATCACAAAACCCTTCAATAGAGAAGGTTTTTTGATATAAAGTGATGTTTTAATAGAAGGGATCAGGTTGGTTTATTGTACAAAAATAAAATAAGATAGATTTGACTCCAAATAATTTATGACCCTTGAGAATAATTTTCCTACAAAAGATTTGGAGTTAATAGAAGTAATTTTTTTATTAAGTATTTTGAGGAATTATATTTTTTTGTGATAATTAAGTTATATATATACTCATTATAAGTGAATAATATATATATTTATATGGATGAACCAATATATGTGATAAAAGAGATACAGGTTGTCTCAGGGAAAACCAAGAAACCACTTGTTTTGATGTATTCCTGATAGATTTATCTTATCAAATTTTGTATAAAAATCAACATTGATGGTGAATAATTTATTTTGAGAGATACCATTGGCTATGGAAGCTTTTTACATACCCATCTTGGCATTATAAAGGGATGTTTTAATCATTATATTTGGATATGAATTTTTAATGAGTCTAAATTATGGCCTTTGATACATGCTATAAAATATGTTGTCCAATATAATTGGAATTAATTATGTATGGAATATAATTCTAAAAATGTAGTTAGGGATCTATAATAAAGAACAATAAATTTTCCTTAGAGGTTCCTACTTCATTTCATTGAATGAATTAATCATTTCAGGTACCCAATTTGATTGTCTCACATGTCAATTAGAAATTGAATAATGCAAGAGTTTCCCTGTCATGAAGAACGATCATGTTAATGGACCCGATGTAGTCCTTCTAAACCTAGGATTATTGAGCACCAATGGTGGAGGTAGATATTCAGGGAGTGATTTACTCACATCATTATAAAACCCCTTGTAATGTTGGATCTTATTTTATTTTTTGATTTAATAAATTTTGGGACTATATTTCCCAAATCGGGGACCTTCTTGTTAATATTAATAACCTTTGTGTGAAGGAAAAAATGTTTTTTCAAATATTAGTAGAAATTATTGTGCTATATTATCAAATATAGGGTTTGGAAGAAATCATATTTTTAAAAATAGATAATTTATTATCATATAAATATCAATTTAAGGGATAAAATATAACCTTTCCTTATTTATTTTACTACCATTTATAAATGTGAATAACATGGAGGAATAAAAGGATTATATGAAGTTATAATATAATGTTGGAAATATTTTTGGGTAAGAAAATAATATTTATTGAGTTATAATATTTCTAAATGAATACATATCCCACCGATAATATAATTGAAAAATAAACTTTTATATGATGTATACTGCTCATTAGTATGTGTTCACCTATAAAAAATATTTATAGAGATCTTTGAGTGTTGTCATGATAGAACATCATGAAGATAGAGACATAAAAGTATAAATCATAATTCTTACACTATTACCAATTTAATTCTTAATATTAGATGCCAATGTAGAGAAAAATCCATTAACCATAACAACATAGATATAATAAAACATCAACAATAATTTTTTTAGGCACTCCCAATAAATTTAAAGGAAGAAAAACAATTTGGGTTTTGTTTGATCACCATATAAATTTATTGCACTTTGTTTCTATTTCACAGGATTTATCACTCAATGTAACTCCTAGGATAAAAAAAATGTAATTGGTAAGTTTATATGGAGTTTATATCATAATTTTATGTTATTTAGAGAAAATGTTACCACCAAAGTTGTAAAATCCCAAGATTTTAATAGGAAACACTATGCTTGATGTCATATGAGACATTCCACATTAAGCTTAAATGAAAAACTAAATTTTATTATTGACCACATTCTCCTTGACATGACATTTGAAGAAGTAAATAGGAATAATATATTTAATAAATAATTATAAGTACCCAAATAAATATCATTTTTTGGTAATTTCTAATAAAACAATCAAACATTTTTTTAGTAATTTCATTTTATTCTTCAAAAATTATGTTCTAATAAAAAATGTTATTTATTTATTTTCTATATCAAAGTAATATAATTATATTTTATGATTTTAGAACATGTTTTTGATGAAATCAATTTCAGGTTTTAAATAATAATACCAAAATTATTCTATGGTGATTTTTTTGATATTTTTTTGAAGAAGAAAAATTTTGGGTGAATTGTAAAAGAAAATTTTTATAAAACAAAGTACTTTTTAAGAAATCAACCAGAAATAATTATGACATAGATTTCAATAAACTTCTGTAGTGACTAATTAATGATTTTATAAAATAAATATTTTAAATAAAAATTTTGAAACTGAAAAATTATAATTTATTTCATGAGATGTACAAAAATCATTATCAGTGCCGATAAAAAGCATGCACAATGTTTTAAAAGTAAAATTTGGATCGTTATATTTAAATATTCAATGATAAAAAGTCTTTTTAGGAATTTTTAATTTATTAATATGTATAATTGATGTTTTTTCTTATATTTTACAATTTTTGAATTATAGAACATTAATATTGTCTAAATTCATGTTTGATGCTTAAAAAAGGAAAGAAATGACAAATTAACAAAATTAATGAATTTATATTGACTTGGATATGAGTAAATATTAACAATGAATGAATAAAGAATATTATATTAAAACTTGTTAGTTTATTTTTTTTATTAATTCATTTTAAAATTTTATATATGAAATAATTAACATTAATGCTTATGAAACATGAATGTAGTTATTATGAAAGAAGAAGAAAAATAAATTAAATGATTATCATTAAATAAAATAACTATGAAATTTACCAAAAATTTAAATAAGTCTTTTTTTATGAGTATGTGTTATCCATAATCATATTTTTATTCAAATATGAGACGTTTTGGACCCATATAGATCACTTTAATCTCTTTATAATAAATCATTTAAAATAAAGTCATGTTGATCACACTATTATATTCAATTAGTATAACTATTTTATAAAAGGATTTCCAAAATAATTTTTCAACCATAAATATTTTTTTTAGAATTATGAATGGTTTACCATAGTCATGATAATTTGATTTTAATCATTAGAAATGAAATAAATACCTTAAATGCTTTCACAACAATGATGTAGTAAATATACCTTTAATGGTAAAATCAAATAAATGATATGATAAATAATTAGACAAATATAATATGAGATAATTATTCTAATACATGAATTATAAAGATAAATATGAAATTTATAATATTTTATAAAAATATTTTGACCTAATTTTAATATATTTTTTGTTTTTAACATCACATTTTTGAATTGTGTTGAATTTGTCCAAAACTGTATTTCACGGATATAATATACTATTAAATTATTTAAAAATTTGAAACTATATATTTAATGAGGCCGAATGGGATACTAATTTCCCTTCCATATAATTCCATTTATGGTTTTAATAACTGTTGATCTCTTTATCCCTATAATATCATGATTATATTTTTTTTATTTTCAACAATTCAAAAATTAATCCTCACATAAATTATAAAAAGTGACAATTTCCATCATATAATTTGATCAAATTAATCCTTAACGATCAACTATCATATTCCTTATTCTATTATATAAATATTTTTTACATTAAATTGTTTTTTTCTCACAAAAATTACATATCAAAGTTCTTTGAGGATGTTTTTAAGGATAAAATATTTGAGAGGTAATCTCCTTCTTCTTCTCGTATAAATTCTTTCTCACTACTAACTTAGCCTCACCCCTATGCGAATATGAATGAAAACACCAGTGGAATATATTTAATAAAATTTTATTTTATTAATGGTATATCCATCATAAATTCTTTTATTTTCTCCTTTTATTGTTAATGATAAAATCAACATCCATGGTGTGTCAAATTACTGCCTTCATGGATGATGAACTTTCATTTCCCATTACAACATTCTAGGAAAGTTTAAATTGAATTATAATTATTTTAAATTATATATATATATATATATTATTTGGTATCACGCTCTGGAAGTAATATATGTCCATAATAATAAGAAATGCAAAACTAGTTCAAGATAGTCGAAAAAACAGCCAACATAAATTAATCTTCTATAATTATTGTTTTATAAAATGATTAATCCTTATATAGGAAAGAAAAAGGGTCTTCTGGTACCATTTAATATTATATAGGTGTATTAATACCATTTATTTCTAATTATAGTGTATTCTTTTCCATTTTATGAGAAAATCCATAAAGAACTGACCATGAATCCCTAAAACGAACAAAACCAAAACAATGGAAATAAAAAACTATTATTATTAAATGGGTGAAAATATGTTATAAAGAAGATAAAATATGTTATTATAAATATGAATATAATTATATAATAAAACTCTTTAATCCATTATAAAGGACGTTTGGAAACATTATAAAGAACTCAAACCTGAGGTATGTGACTCCTTAACAAAAACACTATTTTAAAATTTTTATTGATTTATTCTTCTAAATCATTATATTCCATGAAAATGTTTTGAAAATGGTTTATATGTCATGACCCGTCCTCGGGGCCCGTGCCGTGACTACCCCAAGCACACCATCTATAGGCCAGGGGCTGGCGACTAGCACCAAAGGCATAAATCCCTAAGCTGGGAAGGCATTGCCTTTATAAAAGTAAAAAAAAACACAACATAGTACGCAGCAGGAAGTAAAACACTAAGTATAACTGAGTACAAAGAGTGTGCTGAAAGTAAAGGGGCCGGGAATACAATCCCAAAATTAAAGTACAAGTAAAAAGGGACAAGCATCTGAAAGTAAATAGCATCTCTTGGACTATCCTTCGGGTTCCTACCTGAAGGGTAGGTAAAAATGGCCTCCTCAGCACTCCACGCTCGTCCGTCTCCTCGGGGTACTGACTGTCGTGAGGTCCACCTCCGGGTACCGTCCAGTCCTCGTACTCTCCACCTCAGTCAGCACTGTCTGTCGACTTAATCCAACACAACGAGGTGCAGGCATAGCCCGTGCAGGGGTGAGTATAACGACACTCAGTAGGGACCTCGTGACCTCCAAAGGTCTCCTAGAATCCACTAAGGATAAACCACAGTATTAAGATACAATCATGAAGTATAAACCAACCTTACTTAGGTATATGCCCATACATATTCCAAAGTTATCAATCTCCGTCCAGCTCTAACTCTCGAGCCCAAGCACAAACCAATTCCACAAAGGATGTAAGGTCAATCACCATGATGATATCGGTTGAAATAAATGACTCTCCTCACAAAGGTATTACACAATAGTAGAGAGATATAGATGATCAGATGTACCCACTGGATCATCTAAGCTGTCGGACCCACACAGGATACAAGACCAACTAAGTTGTCGGACCAACATAGGATAGAGGACCAGCTATCTCGTCTCAGTTGTTGGACCCACACAGGATAGAGGACCAGCTATCTCGTCTAAGCAGTCAGACCCACATAGGATACATGACCAGCTATTCAAGAGTAATAGAGATGATCAGATGTAGTCACTGATTCATCTAAGCTATCGGACCCACAGAGGATACAAGACCAGCTAAGCTGTCGGACCCACACAGAATACAGGACCAGCTACTCTAGAGTAATAGAGATGATCAATTGTAGTTACTTATTCATCTAAGATGTCAGACCCACACAGGATATCAGACTAGCTATCTCGTCTAAGCTGTCTGAACCACACTGGATACAGGACCAACTATTCAAGAGTAATAGAGATGATCATATTAGTCACTGATTCATCTAAGCTGTTGGACCCACACAGGATACAGGACCAGCTACTCTAGAGTAATAGAGATGATCGGTTTTAGATACTGATTCAACTAAGCAATCAAAACCACATAGGATACATGGCCATCTATTCTATCAGACCCACATAGGATACAAGAACAAAATTCATAACTGTAGAACCCACACAAGATTCCAGTACAGTAGTCATCGTCGTCGAACCCACGGTGGATTCCAATACGGCAGTCGTCGCAGCCAGCTCTAGGGTTCCCACACACAGCACGTTTGATTCTGGGAGGGTCCGATCCTCGAGTCAAGTGTCGATACGTCAACTTCCATGATGTCTTGAGTTGATGTATCTCGTAGTTCCGTCTCACCAAGAGAAACCTAATGCGATAGACGGCGTGTCAATCGGACGCCTGGTCTGAGTGTTATTGGCATTTCCATTCCAGGGGCCCGGTTGGATTCATGCTCGATCCCAACCCAGCCATTTTCCAATGTTGCCTAAACCTCACGTAGAGTATGCCAAAATAATCGTTTCGCTCCAAGAATTCCATCTCCGTAGGCGTTACGTCAATCAGACACCCGTAGCCCTAGATACGGGCTAAATGGTGTAAATGGCCATAGCGGGTCTGGGTCCGGTCCAACCCAGTCAGACTGACCCAGCCTGACCCAGTCTGAACCAGGGTCTGACCCGGTCTGCGGGTCCGACCCGGTCTAGGGAAGCGTCCCGAGCCGAGTGGGTGGTCCGGATCGAGGGGCGGCCCGACCCGAAGGCGCGGCCCTGCCAGTGGCGGCCCGGCCCGTGGCGGCCCGAATGATGGTGGCCCGGCTGGCTGGTTTGCGTGGCCCGGTTGGCCATGCGTGGAAGGTTGGAAGACCACCAGCCGAAGCCAGTGGTGGCCACGCGGGGGGTAGTTAGTGCCCCCCGTCTCTATAACGACCGACGTATGGCGCAGGCCCAGTGACCATAGGACTCGAGGTGTCCCACCTTTGGAGTGCCCGCTGGCGGCCGGCTCAGCCGACCACCCTTTCCATTCGCCGTGACCTTTAGTCGCAGGTCCTCTCTGGCAGGGCGCGACGGCGCCGTGCCGTCTTCGTCCACCGCGGCCAGCATGACCGCGACCTCTTTCCTCCGGCGTAGTGCGATGTCACTGCGCCACTCCGGCACCGCCATGACCCGCTTGGCTGTGGCCTGGTTCTTTGCACGGTGCAATGGCACCACTCCCTTTCGATGACCTTGTGGTCCTTGCACCGCTGGTTCCTCTCATTGTCGGCCCATCACCGGACGCCAATACTCCACTTCATTTCTCTCTTCTGGTGGCGCTGTTACACCACCACCATCATCAACCAACCAGAACCAATGGAGGGACATCAGGCCGTATTTGTTCGGCCCGTGCCCTCCGCGTTATTTGATAACAAAATGTCCATCAACGAACCAAATTAGATGATGCGGAAAAAGGATATAATTTATACATTAAAAATAATCAATCCTCCAACCTCGTTTATCGTTCGTAGATGAAGTCACGAAAATGTCGGCGTTGATTCCTCGTCGACATTGATAAAAGGAAGAAGTCTGGGAATGTAGCATTTCTGGCGTTGGGTGACGCTTCCCTTTCTTTCCCCGGTTGAAAGAAAGAAGAAGACGTCATTCTTCGCGTTCGTCGCGTTCTTCGTGGGAGAGTTCTCCAAAAGATCCTCCTCTCTTTAATTCTCCCCAACCCCAGTTTATTCCAAGCCCCACAACAATACTATAAAAATCTTATTATAGTGTTGGCATAATAAATTAAATGTAATTCAAAAGGGTTTTAATTAATTAATTATAGGAGCTAAATTAATTAGTAAAGTGGAGTTGGCACTTTAATGAGGGAAGTCACAAATCCATCCCCCACTTAAAGAGAGTTACATGGGGGTTTAATGTTGTATGGGTACCACCTAATAATATCCTTCCAAGGGAGGTTATGTGCCAGTGGGACCCACCTCCAACCTCCACTTAGAGGATTAAACCGCCACAAATAAAAATATGCTGGACACATTTTTATTTAATTTATTTAGTAAACCCCCAAAAAATTAACTTCCACTCATGTCAGAACGCAACTTCGGTAAAGGTCTCCTTAAGAGAATACCGGTTCTGCGAGTTCAACAGTGCCCTCCGATTTCAGTTCCAAGCTATAGTTCAAATGATATAAAATCCCAAATGTACTTTTAATGAACATACCAGAAAAAAAAATTCGGAAAATTATTAACAGCCACCCTAGACCAACTGAGGTCAAGATTAGGCTCTTCCTCGATGAGACACGGACCAACGTACCCAACGGTACCCTCAGATTTCCAATCCATGTTACCGTTTAAACATTATGAATTTTAAAATAAAATAATTGTCACTTAATTATTTTATTTGCGGCCAAAAAATAACTTTCTCTGGTGGCTCTCACCGATGCAAGTTAGTATCTGCTTAAAGAAATATTACCCTCATGAGTTTAGCGGTGGTCTCAGAATTTTAAACTGAGTTACCGTTTGTGAGTTATAAGCATTTGAAAAATAAAATAACCTTATTTAATTTTTTTTACAGTTATGCCATTTTCGGGTTTTCTCACAGGAGGCCCGTGCCGACTAAACATAAGTCACGCCAAGGGTAAACCCGCCATCCTGAGCGCAATGGTGGCCTCAGATTTCTGATCCGAGTAACCATTTAAGAGTTAGTCCACTTATTCAAGAAAAATGTATAATCGCGTTAATTTAAGATTAAAAAAACATTGACGGATCATTTATGGCACTCTAGGCCTGGGAATCGCATGCTGTTTGAAACCGCGGACTCATAAAATTTCAAAGAATTTAAGAAAAAAATTTCTTTGAAATTTCTGGGTCTTTACTTTACACCCACCTCACGGCTTTACATCCCCATAAGCTACAACACACAGTAGGGGAAAAAAATGGGGGTACTGAGCACGCATCTGAGCCTCCTGCTCTCATGTGCTCTCCTGGAGGTTCCCGTGTTGCCAGTGAACGCACATAAGAGGAATCAATCGTCCACACAGGACCCATTCCTATCGAACCTCAATCTCCAATGGAACCTCTGTGAAAGTCGTCCCACCATCGATATCTTGATCCCTATGGTCGATGATGTGGGACGGGTCGTGCACGTATCTCCTGAACTGAGATACGTGGAAGATGTCATTTACCCGGTGAAACTGAGGTGGAAGGGGCAAGTGGTACGCCACCTCGCCTACCCTGATGAGGTCCTAGAAAGGGCTGATGAATTTTGAAGATAACTTTCCGCCTCGGCCAAATCTCTGTAGACTTGTCGAGGTGAGACCCATAGAAAGACGTGGTCGCCATCCTCAAACTCCAAAGGGCTACATCTCCTGGATGCACGTGGAATACCCGTCATGATGTCCATGGATATCTGATTCTACTTCCACTCTGGGAACTCCAAAGGTTGAACCAAGCCTACTGGTACCTTTCGTTCCACCTTCACTTGCTGACAAGTGAGGCATTGTGAGAGAAACTCTACCACTGCTTTCTTCATTCTCATCCACCAGTGCTGTCGTCAGAGGTCCTGTTAGATCTTCACCACTCCAGAATGTACCTCTAAAAGAGATGTGTGTAACCCCCTCAACACTTCCTCCTAAAGTGCTACTGGTACCATGGTACGTCCTCTAAGGAGAATGATGTGCTCTCCACCTTCAAAAAATCCATCAGGTGCCTGCCCTGTGGATATATGACCACGTCGCGTCTCAAAGTAAACGTCCCCACGCTGTGCCTCCCTAACTCACTGAAGAAGTGGATGAGTGACTATGAGAGACTGCAGAAAGGCTGCTCTATCACTATCCACAAAGGATATCTACAACGCGGCCAACTTCTCTGTCTCCTCTCCTAGCAGCTGAATGCTTGATCTCTTGTTGTGGGAATTTTATACAACATTCCCCTTCCCATGAGTATAAACCATCTCGAAGTCATATTCCTGGAGGAACTCAAGCCATCGTCGTTGTCTCAGATGCCAAGAACCATACATGATCACTTCTCACTCATGCATCAGAACACACCCGAGTTCGGTCCCTAACGCGTCGTAGTAAAACACGTACCCAACACCCTCCTCTGGTAGCCTCAAGATAGGTGCACTAGTCAACCTCTTCCTCAGCTTCTTGAAAGCTCTATTGGCATCTCTCTGACCACATGAAGCGTTGCCCCTTTTTCATCAATGCTGAAAGTGGTTCTACATCTCTAGAGAACTCTAGAACAAAGGTATGTCTTGCCGACTCATGAGTGATTGACTGCACCCACTTATGCATGATTCCATCCTATGCTGCCTAGGGTTTCCTTTTCGCCGACCAAGGTAAACCCATCCCAACGTTGTAGGTAAACCATAACCTTTTTGCCTAATACAGTAAATTTGTGTATGAAATGTGGTTCCCTAGTCCATACCCAAAATAACGTTGTAAGGCCTCGATGCTTCCACCAAGAGGTTCCAACCGACACCCTCACCTCAAGGGTCAGATCAGACCATCGACGTAATTGTGATTATCGAGTATCCTCCCAAAGGTATCTCCAGATGTGAGGGTCAAGTCAATGGTTTAACCAGAAAATCATGGTCTAGGACAAGATCCGTGGAAGGAAGAAATGATTGGTACCTATGTCTATTGATACGAAAACAAGTAGTAGACACAGACCATACATCGAATTATTCCTAGATCCCCTGGGTCACACACTTTGACCGCATGCAGCTACCCTCTTCCCTTGCCCTCCTGCTCCCTAAGCCTGGTAGGGGCTACAAAGTTGGTTGGTTGTAACATGTGGAAATGTACATCACCACATGTTGCCCTCCTAGCTCTGCTTCCACGTCTGCTGCTCTGCAGATTCATCTATCCTTAACACTTCCTTTTCTTGAAACATTTTACACACCCAAGTCTCTGAGACTCGCATCAGTTTCCTGCTTTCCCACTGCTAACATTCACTAGCTGTATCCATTCAGCCAAAGAACATTCAACCACAAAGGTTCTCTCCAGTACCCTAGCATAAGTAGGAATTCATAGTGGAAAAGTGCTGATTCAGATATCCTTTAAACAAACCCCGTTCTATATTCTGATTCCTAAGAACTGATAGTATCATATTCATCGAGTACCAGGAGAGATAGATATGACATAGTGAATACTCAGCTACAGACATGTCATCCTAACGAAGCTATATAAGTTCTAGAGAACTCTCAACCACCTCCTCAAGACAGTCTTCATCTGCCTATGAGTCGGGCTCACCTCGGAACCTGAGAGTTATATGATGCTGAAACACGTGTAAGGTACTAAGCCTATATGTGTCATCAACCGGTACCACTGGTTGTAACTGCTGACCAACATGCAGTGATATAGCTGACACACTACCTGAGGTACAATCTCGGGAAATAGTCCCCATACCGAAGTCTCATCACTATGCAGACCATCCTCATTGTCACTCAATGAAAAAGACTAGTATCTAAGATCACCATATGCTCTACTAGTGTCTCAACTAGGCGGAAAACACTTGGAATCACCTCTAACCAGTCCTATGCTGCCTGGAAATTTGTCCCGCCACGTAACCTCGGAGACCTCTACTGCTGGAACTCGTGCAACGTGCTCTGTCAGCATGCACCGTCCGCTAGTACAGTTGGTGGAATCTCCTTCGCAATGGGTGGTGGTGCTGCTGGTAAACCATCCAAAGGTGCCAACATTGAAAAAGTTCCCTACACTGGAGCGTTGTCGCTTAGTAGGCCGTCATTGTGTACTCTCTCAGGAACCCTAGCTCGCTGACTTTGCAATGACATCCTGATAAGGAATAGGTGTTCCACGATCAATAAGTTATTCCTGGTGAGCTGAATCAAAGAGACCACAAAGGAAACTCTTGAAACATACACGCAATCAGTGTTTTGGTGCACTGAGTTGGAAATCAGAAGTCAGGGTCTTGGTGTACGGATACGTTGGCCGTCGCACCAACACTGGACTCCATGGACTAAAAACCACACTCAATACTCTTAACACTATTGCTTCACAGTAAGTCAGATCAGAGTCCTCTGTTCTGCGGTAGAACCGAATCCTCTGATACCAATTTGTCACGACCCTTCCTCGGGGCCCATGTCGGGACTACCCCATGCCCGCCTTCTATAGGTGATGAGGTGGCGACTAGCACCAAAGGCGTAAATCCCTAGGCTGGGGAGGAATTTACTTTATAAAAGTAAACAAACACAATAGTGTACGCAACATGAGGTAAAATACTAAGTAGAACTGAGTACAAAGAGTGTGCTGTAAGTAAATGGTCCGGAAATACAATCCCAACAGTAAAGTACAACTAAAAAGGGAAAAACAACTGAAAGTGAAGGGAAGCTCATGGATCGTCCTCCGGGTTCCTACCTGAAGGGAAGGTATAGATGGCCACCTCAGTGCTCCATGTATATCCGTCTCCTCTGGGTACCGAATTGTCATGAGGTTCACCTCAGGGTACCGTCCAGTCCTTGTACTCTCCGCCTCGGTCAGCACTATCCGTCATCTGCATCTTACACAATGAGGTGCAGGCATAGCTCGTGTAGGGGTGAGTATAACGATAGTCAGTAGGGACCCCGAGTCCCCCAAAGGTCTCATAGAATCCACTAAGGATATACCACAATAGTAAGATACAATCACAAAGTATCAAACAACCTTAATTAGGTATATTCCAATACATATACCTAAGTTATCAATCTCATTCCGACTCCAACTCTCGATCCCAAGCACAAAAAAATTCCACAAATAGAGTAAGGTCAATCACCACGATGATATTGGTTGAAAGATATGACTCAGCTCACATAGGTAGGCCACAATAGTAGAGAGATATAGATGATCAGATGTAGCCACTAGATCATCTAAGTTGTCAGACCCACACAGGATACAGGACCAGCTAAGCTATCAGACCCACACAGGATACAACACCAGCTATTCTAGAGTAATATAGATTATCAGATGTTGTAACTGATTCATCTAAACTGTCAGACCCACACAGGATACAGGACAAGATAAGCTGTCAGACTCACACAGGATACCAGATCAGCTACTCTAGAGTAATAGAGATGTTCAGTTTTAGTTACTAATTCATCTAAGCTGTCAGACCCACACAGGATACTAGGCCAGCTATCTCGTCTAAGCTGTCGGACACACACATGATACAAGACAAGCTATTCTAGAGTAATAGAGATGATCAGATGTAGTCACTGATTCAACTAAGATGTTGGACCCACACAAGATACAGGACTAGCTAAGCTGTCAGACCCACATAGGATACGTTCCCAACTACTCTAGAGTAATAGAGATGATCAGTTTTAGTTACTGATTCATCTAAGATGTCGTACCCACACAAGATACAGGACCAACTATTCTGTTGGACCCACACAGGATATAGGAACATAAGTTTGATCTGTAGAACCCACACAGGATTCCGATATAGTAGTCATCATCATCGAACCCATGGAGGATTCCAGTACGGTGGTCATCACAGCCAGCTTTAGGGTTCCTGCACATTACACGCTCGATTCTGCGATGGTCCACTCCTCGAGTCAAGTGTCGATAAATCAACTTCCATGATGTTTTGAGTTGATGTATCCCATAGTTCCGTGTAACCAAAAAGAACCTAACGCGATAGAAGACACGTCAATCAGACTCCCAGTCTGAGTGTTATTGGCATTTCCGTTCCAGGGGACCGATTGGATTTACGCTCGATCCAAACCCAACCATTTTCCAATGTTATCCAAAACATAAGTGGAGTATTACAAAATAATTTTATCACTCCATGAATTCCCTCACCGCAGGAGGTATGTCAATCGTACACCCGTAGCCCTAGATACGGGCTAAATGGTGTAAACAACCATAGTAGGTCCGGGTATGGTCCGACCCAGTCGGACTGACCCGGCCTGACCCAGTCTGAACAAGGGTCTGACCCAATCCGCGGGTCCGACTTGGTCTGGGGAAGCGGCCCGAGCCAAATGGGTGGCCCGACCTGAGGGGCGGCCCGACCCGAAGGCGCGGCCCGATCGGTGGCGGCCCAGCTGGCTGGTCTGCGTGGCCCGATTAGCCACGCGTGGGAGGTTGGCGGACCGCCAGCCGAAGCGAGTGGTGGCCATTCGGGTGGTGGTCAGTGCCCCTCGTCTATGTAATGGCCGACATGTGGTGTCGGGCTGATGACCGCGGGACCCGAGGGGTCCTTCTTTTGTAGTTCCCGCCGGCGGCCGGCTCAGTCGGACGCCCTTCCCGTCCGCGGCAACCTTTAGGTGAAGGTCCTCTCTGACACGACGCGATGGCGATGTGCCGTCTTCGTCCACTGCGGCCAGCATGGCCACGACCTCTTTCCTTCGGCACGGTGCGAAGGCACCGCGCCCCTCCGGCAGTGCCGCAGCCCAGTTCTTTGCACAACGCGACAACGTCGTGCCCTTTCGGAGACCCGATGGTCCTTGAACAGCCGGTTCCACTCATTGTCGGCCCTTCACCGACCGCCGATACTCCACTGCAGTTCTCTCTTCCGGTGGTGCCGTTGCGCCACTGCCGCCATCAACCAAACAAAAACCAACGGATGGACGTCGGGCCGTGTTTTTTCGGCCCATGCCCTCCGCATTAGGTGATAACCAAATGTCCATAAACAAACCAAATTAGACGACAAGGAACAAGGATATAATTCGTACATTAAAAATAATCAAACCCCCTACCTCGTTTGTCGTTTGTAGAAGAATTCGTGGAAAAGACAGCGTTGATTCGTCGTCAACATCAAAAAAGGAATAATTCAAGGAAATAATCATTCCCAACATTTGGTCAGGCTTCCCTTTCTTCCCCTAGTTACCTAAATGGTTCTTTCTATATTTTATGGAAACAATATGTTTTCAAAAATTAAGTGTATATTATTTTTAAGGGTGAAGAGTATATATTTCATGTTATAATAAGTATTAATGGACTAAGGTTTATTTATTAATTTTTATGTCCCTTACTAAAATATTTTTGGTCATCCCATGTTTTAAACTGTTTTCATAGCTATTAAAGAAGGGTAAGAGAAAATAATAAGCCAAGATGAATTCTATCAAGATCTTTCAAAACTAAATCATGTTTTATAATAAATATTATTATGAAAAAATGGATATTGTTTCCATAGTGTCCACTTTTAATGATTTTGGGATGTTATATTTGAATTATGACCAAATTATCCAAAACACTAAACATAAAATATGTTTTGGAATGAAATAAAATTAGTTATATTATAAAGTCACTATAATATGTAATGATTAAGGGTGTTTTCTTATAGTTGGTATCAAAGAATGGTTTACATAAATTTAGAGGATAATATGTGATTTGAGTGAAAGTTAAAGATCATTTATTACCATAAGTGTTATTATTATATAGAAATTTTTTAGATTTATTTTAATTTATGTAGACTGGATGAAAACCTAAATCAAAAAAGATATACGGGGGTAGATGGATTATATTGTTATAAAATATTTACACTATAGAGTAATTTTCATTTATCAATTCATTTCATGTTTAAGTGATTGTATTTTAAACAGATTAAAGAACATTTTCAATATAGAAGGAAATAGTTATTACACAACCTTCTTATCCCTCCCAGATAATTTGTTCATTAATATTATTTCCAAAGCGTTCTCAAATGATTTTGATATCTTCTTAAGTATTCAAATCACCTGCAAAACAATTATTCTGTAATCCAAAACCTCCTTATTAATACATAAATTTTATGGGTCTGGGTATCATTTTCATATGATTTAAAGAACTCAACTATTTCAACTCTAACGAAAATTGACATACCAAAAGTGGTGTGGACATCTTATTTTTGAAACATGGAAAACAAGCTATGATAGGCAGTGAATATCAAGAATATCCTAAAATATGGATTCAAGGTATGAATTATTTTCTTATCTATAATGTATGAAACATTTTTGGATTTGTATTTATGAATCATGAGAATATAATTAAAATATTTTATTTTAAGGAATGATGTATTATGAAATAATGTGATAATAAATAGTTAATTAATTATGATGAATGTTGAATGATTAAGATGTATACATATAAATGAATCAAGAGTTATGGTAGATTCATGGATGATAAAATTCTTAAATGTAGTAGTACACTTTTTATGATTGGATTACTTTGGGAGAATTTTATTGAGCTTTAGTTATGTATAATCCTTCTTTTTTCATGTAATAAAATGTCATTTGAGGAATAAATATTACATTTTATTTTTTATGGACATAATTTTAAATATATGGATAACATTATGGTTCATATGATCTTTCATTTTTTTGGTAATTATGGGTTGTTATAATTTGAAAAATATATGTTTTACTATAATTGGATTTAGTGAGAAATGTTATCTTGTAATATGTTCAATATAATTTCTGGAAGCATCACATGAATAAAGTAAATGAAATTCAATGAAATTTTATTTTAGGGATAAAGGATAAATTGTATTCAGAAGAAAAATATGATTTTAATATGGAATTATGGTGATTAATAAAAAAGAATAGAATATCTTGGAGATCATATAATTTGGACATATACATTGTGGATTTTTACATTAAGAGTCATTGAGGTCATTTGATGATGAATTTTAACAATATCTTGGAAGATTATGTGGCCAAATCCTTCTAAGTTTTTATTTTAATCAAACTTTAAAATATTTTGGAGTAATTTATTGGTTTTTATTTTTGGAATAATCTATGTCAAACATTGGGAATTGTAGTTGAATTATAGAGATTAGTTTTTTTTATAATTATGATATCTTATCTAAACCATATTGTTTTTCGTTAATTCCTAAATATTGGAGAAATATATTTTTCTCCTTTTAGGTATTTAGATATTCGTACAAGTTGATTATAGTTCTTCAAGAAGGAAATATTTATAGTATTAATTTGGAAAACAAATGAGTTTGTTGTGCGAAATTGATTAACGGATGAAACTCTAATTTTCAAAAGAGTACTTTTCATTTTTTTATAATTATATATGTCAATGAAATCCATCAAATCTAAGATAAATGATATTGAAATAAAAACATTATCCATTTACATTTCTTATCAAGAAATTAATATCCTTTTTCTCATAATAGAATTACATTTTGTGATGGTTCACATCATAATTTTCATATTCTCTATCACTCTCCTCATATCTTACTTTTTTATTTTCCTCTTCTATTACCATATATTACAATATAGAATTTTATTATGTTCTATATTAGGTTACCATTATACTTAAATTTCATTCTTTTTATGTGAAATTTTTATTAATACAATTATTTATGGGGGTTTTTAATAATGGTATATTGATTACTCGAACCCTGGTAACCAATATCAAGTTCAAATTTTGAGGATGAAATTCCAAAACGGGGGGGGGGGGATGTATCGTCTCACAATTTTAATGGGAAACAGTATGCTAGATAGTGTATGAGATAGCCTAAACAAACAACTAAATTTTATTATTGACCATTTTAACGTAACCATGAAATTAGTGGTAATGAATAGTAATTACTGATTCTTGAAAAGAATATAAATTTCCAAATCAATATGATTTTTAGTAATTTTCTTATAAAACAATCATACATTTTATAGTAAAGACATTTTCTTCATAAAATAATGTTTCTGTCAAAAATTATTTTCATTTAATTTTTATATACAAAATAATATAATTAATTTCTACAATTTTAGTATATTTACTTGATGAAATGAAATTAATTTTTGAAATTATAATCCCAAAATTATTCTGTGGGGAAATTTTTATAATTTTGTAATAAAGACAGATCTTTGGTGAATACAAAAAAATTGAGTTTTTATAAAGTACAATATATTTTGTGACATTATCCAGAAAAAATTATGATATATTTTTTAAATAATATTTATTGAATAAATAATGATATTATAATAGAATTTATTTATAAAAAAGATTAATTAGAGGAAAATTTTTATTTATTTAATGAGAAGTATAAAAATAATTTTCAACCATGACATAGTGCTGACATAGGATTTTAAATGTCAAATGTAGTTCCTTATAGATAATAATTGCATGAAAAATTAAACTCATGTTTTTTTAATTTCTATGTATAAATGATTTTTTCTGATGATTTTTTCTAATTTTATAGTTATATAATATTATTATTATCGAAATGCCTATGTAATTATTGTGCAAGACGAGAAAAGACAAATTAACTAAATTAAAGAGGTTGTCTTAACATGGATATGAGTTAATATTCATATTTAATGAATATATGTAATTATATTGAACATAAATAATTTATTTTTATGATAGTAATTTATTTTCAAATTTTATATACGGTTTTATCAACATCAATTCTATTGCAATACTAATGATGTTCTTATTTATGAAGAAGAAAAATCAATAAAATGACATTAATTAAATTTATAATGACGATAAATGAACCAAAAATTAGAATAAGTATTTTTTAATTAATAATTCTAATAAATTTTCCTATATTATTAGAATTTTATTCTATTTGTATCCAATTGGTTCATATTAGTCAATTTATAATATTTCATTTAAAATAATGTCATGTTGTTCAGACTATGGTTTTCAATTTGTATAAATTTTTAATATATGGTTTTCTAAAAGATTTTTGCTCTAATAGTTTTTATTAAATATAAAAGAATTACTGTAATCATTGTAATTTATTTCTACTTATTAATCCACAAATAAATAACTTAGTGTCTTTCACAGGGATAATGCAGTAATTAATAATTTAATGAAAAAAATCAAATAATTAATATTAAAATTATGAAAATAATTATAATATGACATAATTAAGTGGATCCATGAATTATATAAATATATATGACATCTATAAGATATTATAAAATATTTGGTTCTAATTGTAATTTTTTTTTTGATTTTTTAATGTCATAGTTATAAAAAGTATTAAATTTTACAAAAATTGTATTTCATGAATTTAATAATTTATTAAATTATTTAAATATCACAACTAACCTTCAATAAAGACAATTAGGATTATATTTGGTCCAAAATTTAATCCAATTTATCATTTTAGGCCTTTTTTATATCTTTAACCCTATAATATTTATATTATATATTAAAATTTTATGTAATTTTAGAACCCACCCATAACTCTATTATAAAAGGCACAATTTACTTCACTTAATTTCATCACATTGATCCTTCTTTATCAATTATACTATTAATAATTATCTTCTACTCATCCCTTTCAAAATTATTGGGTTTTTGGTCTTACATAAATCCATTTTCATGTGACTTAAAGAGGATCCCATGGAGAAAATATTCGAGTGGTAAACTCCTTCTTCTTCTCTTGTAAATTAAGTCTCACTTCTACCTTATCCTCACCCATATCAAAAGATTCATGATAAATACAGTATCATATATATATTTTAATGTTATTATTTTAATGGTATATCAATCATAATTTTTTTTATCATTTAATTCTTAAGATGAAATTGTCATCTATAGTGAGTCAATTCACCACCTTTGTGGATGATGAGTTTTCGTTTCACATTGCCACATTCAGGGAATATTGAAATTCACGTATAATTATTTTAAATTAATGAAATATATATATTATATATTTTCTCACAATATGGAATTAATATATATCCATAATATTAAAAAAAATGACACAAGTTTGTGAATGTAGGAAAAACCACCAAAATATACTACACTTTTATCATTAACATTTTATCAAATGAATCATCATCATGATAGAATTAAAAAGAGGATTTATGGGACCATTTAAATATATGGTGGTGTGTTAATACATTTTTTTAAAACTTATTTATTTTTATTTTCCATTTTATAAGAAAATATATAATGAACTCACCATGAGTCTATGAAATAAACTAACACAAAATAATGGAAATTACTAAATATTATTAATAAATGGGTTGATATATGTTATAATAAAATCATATACAGTATTATAAATATTAATATAGTTCTTTAATAAATAAATAATACTCTTTAAACTACAATACAGATGTTTTTAACCAATTTGAAAGGTGTCAAACCTAAGGTAAGGGAATCTTCAACAAAAACATTGTTGGAAATGATTTAGTTATTTATTTTTATAAATGATTCTATTTATTCACTATGTTTTAAAAATGGGTATTAGGAATGTATTTATATTTAATTAAATGTTTTTAAACGGGATTTTTTAAATTTCACTTAAATTTTTTCAAAATTAGATCTTTCTGAGGTTTTATGTAAGGGACTTTCATATAAAATCCTCTTAATTGTCTGTTTTTAACAACATTCATAAAAAATATTTTTTATCTTATACAACATGAGTGGTGTTTCCATCTTTCATGAATCCGTAATGTTTTCAAATATCCTTTATATGATATCATGATAATTTTTTAAGAAAATGAATTCCTTTGCATGTGCACAATATTCTTTTGAATTAAGTGATTTTCCTCGAGGAATATTTTTAGGAAATAAGTATTACAATTTTGTGATTATGTTCTTGTTTTAGGGAATTTTTCTTGAATATGGGCGGTTATATTATAAAAAAAATATAGGTGACTGCATTATAGGCCCTGAATTCATTGGGTATGTTTGAAGTTCATCATAACGATTATTCTAAGTGTAACTATGATAGTTACATTATAAGGTATCTATGAGGGTAATATTTTAAGGTAGCTACAAGTGTTATAAATAACATGGTATCCAAGAGAGTTACAATTGTAAGTACTTATTGTATGAAAATGATTCCGAAGTAACTTAAATGGTGTGTTTAAACTTTCATTGTTTTTTAGATACCTCATGTTTTCATAGAGTTAGTATATATTCATTTTTTGAGTGATTAGTATATTATTCATGTGTTTATATGTATTCATTGAATAATGCTTCTTTATTTATTTTTATGTCTTTTAATAATTTTTTTGTCGTCATCCTCTCTTTTAATTTTTTTTCTTGGTGACTATGGATGGATATTAGAAATGAATAATTTATGTTGAATGTTGTAAAGATTTTTCATAAAATTAAATCAAGTTTTTTTAATGATTTTTGTATTATGGGAAAACATAAGGGATACTATTTTTCTAGTATCCACTTTGTATGATTGTGAGATGTTATTAATGAATTATTAGTTAATTTTATGAAACTATAAACCTAATAAATTTTGGAAATTAAAGAAAATAAATTATATTATAAAGTCAATCGAATATGTATTTATTATGATTGGGTCCTTAAAAATGTTTCGGTGAAACCAAAAATAAATATTTTACATAAAACTAAAATTTAACAGTACATATCATCAATAAAATATGATTAATGTTAATGTACCATATAAAAATTAAGAGATATGTGGATATTTTTATCATTACATTTCAATGGAGTCTAGCATTAATATATTCCACTAGCCAAGTTCACATATGACATTAATTTATTATCAATAATTCCTTTATAACTATATAAACTATATATGGGATGAAATGATGGAAAAAAATGTTGAGATGATGTTGGAGAGTGAAAAGTTTTGGGATAATTTTCTTTTTCAATAAATGATAATGTAGAGTCAAAAATTTCAATTTCAAATAGGAGGTTGGTAATTTTATTATTCAATAATAAAGAGGGATAATTACTATTTTATATGTAATGACCAAAATAGTAGTATCCCAGAATTAGTGTCTACTTTTAAACATTGATACAATATATAAAGATATCACCATATTTTATCATGTGTTTAAGAGATCTATAAATCTAGATACTAACACGATTCCTATATTATATTGTAAATATTTTCATGACCCGACCCATTGAGGTCCAACTGGTGACTACCCCAAGCCTACCAACAATAGGCCCAGGAATGGAAACCAATTCCAAGTAGTCATATCCCACAAAAAGGAGGCATTATCCATATATACTTTCACACACACACACACACACAAACCTCTAAGCCCACACAAATTTCAAATGTAAAAAAATAAAAAAATAATGCATAAATCTAATACCCCTACAAAAGAGTACGATGTTGAATGTATTGTAAATAGAAAAGGGGCAACAAACAATAAAAACTAAAACTGTAAATATTCCAACCTGCTATGAGGTTGAGGAATAATCCCAAAGTATACTCATAGTAAACACTTGTAACGACCCAAAATTTTATAAATTTAATTTCTTCCCTATTGTAGTAATTTCATAATCATATAAAATCACATTAGGAAACACAATGCAACATCATGCTTAAATGAACTACTATGTGACTTTAAAAATAAATTTTACACTTCTGTGTTTTCAATTTTGAAAATTTGACATACCATGTTGTCATCAGTAAAATGTATCAAGTCCAATAGGGTGAACATAATTTTTGGTGAATAGTAACATACCCTTAGGATTAGTAACCAACCCTTATTAATATTAACCTACCCTTATGAATAGTAAACCATCCAAAATAATAGTAACCTCACACATGAATGTATAAATAAACTTTATGAATCTTATAAGTGATAATATGACAATATTAAAAGTATTGGTATTTTTTGTAATTAAAAAAGAATTAATTATAATTAATTAATAAATTTAATAGAAAATTTATTTTCATAAAATGGGTTAATAAATTAACAATTTTATGAATTCTGGTTCTATGATAATTTTATATGAACTGTAATTTTTGAAAGCATTATAAAATTAGTTTTAAATTTAAAATATGTACTTTTCAAGTAAATTATGATTTTAATTAAAATTAAACTAATCATATTTAGAAGATTATTTTTGGAATTTTTTTTTATTATTAGATTCTATACACAAAAAAATGGTTAGGGTAAATTTCAGGGATTTTTTTGAAATACATTAATTTTTGGGAATAGTAAAATTCGATAATTTACAGAATATGTAAAATAAATGAATTATTGAATCAGGATTGAGTTATAGATGATTTAAATGGACATTGTATTGAACTCTCTTTAACTTATTACTATTTTTAATCATAATAATCCTCATTATTTAATGTTTTGTTGTGAAATAATTAATTAATTAATATATATAATAAATCCCTTCTCCCCTCCACTATAAATTCCACCCCTCACACCCTCATTTATTTAAACCTATAATGGTTAAATCCACAACTATATTCTACCCAAATATCCCCATTATCCTTCCCCAGGTCCATCATCCCTTGGTCTCCTCAAAAGACCAAATCCTCTCCCCTAAAGTGGCTCTCAATGGAGATAACCTCAAGAGGTAAATTCCTCTTTCTGATTATTTTATTTTATTTTATGTTCCTCTCTTTTCTTTTTCTTCCCCCACCTACTTTAACCAAAATGGAATTACAACTTCAATAACATACATGAACTGGAATTATATTACTATAATGGGATAGATCATAATAATATCACATTCCTTCTGCTTTTATACTATAAATGAAAACACCGTCTGAGATGTGTCAATTTATCACATTAAAGGACCACATGTTTTCAATTTTCATTACAATCATAGAGATTGTCCATGAATTTTTTTGATGGTTCAGACATATCATAATATATTTATTTTACCTTATGTGATTTTTTGGAATCCTTATACACTCATGATATAAATTAAAAATACAAAACAAGGTCATTGTGAGAAAAAATTCCAAATTAATCCAACCCTTTATCATTAAAATCTTATGAAATGATTAATTATAATGATATATAAAAAAATTCATTATAATATAATTTATATCAATTTAATGTCACTAATAATATATATTAACAATTCTATATGTTTAGACACATTTCAAATCAACATACATTCATTAATACAAATGAATCATTCATAAAAGCTGTGAAAATTAACACCTACATACAATGAATTTATGCTCTATAAATCATTCAATGACCCATAAAAGAACTAAATAAAACAATAATGAATGAAATTAATGTATTAATGTCTAAAATATTGTTAATTAATTTATTCAATGTCATTATAAATTACTTTAAATTGAATAAAGCGCTCAGATATAAGGTAAATGGAAATTGTCAAAACCAACTAGTTTTCTTTGGGTTTTCCCTCTTCAACAAATTTTCAATATGTATATTCCATAAAAATAATTTATTCATATTTATCTTACCTTTTTTGAGATATAAATGTTCAATAGTTTATTTTTTTAAAAATAAAATGTTTTCCAAAATAACTCTTCTTTCAAATAAAGACACCTTTTTTACTTATCGAATATTTTTTCACGATTCACTCAAGGTTAATGGTACTATGTCATGGATTATATTACGTATTTATTTTGGGAAGAAAATTTTAATGAATGTATGATTTTTTTGTGAATTAAATTTATTTCCATTGGTTATTTTATGTTCTGGTTTGGAATATTTTCTAAGTGGCATGCATGATAATGTAAATGTAATGATGTGATAGGTGCACCCAGAATTATATAGCGAAATATGATTGTTTGAATGTGATGGGTATTCATGGAATTATATAGTTCTCTAATGCATTAAGTAATGTGATGAATATAATTAGTTTAAGTATGATGATATTTGAACATGATACTTACTTTGTTCAGAACTATGTGTGGTATTTAACCACTAAGACATGATGTTTCTTTTTTTTTGCATTACCACTGTACATGATATTATATAAATTATGTTATGATTATTATCACACCATATTACATTGTTTCATGTTATTATATTTCCATATACAAGGATTTTAGCTCACCCATTTTGGATGTATATCCTCAGGTGACTACATGTACTAATGAGTACACAAGGGCTGATAAGAAGATAGAGAAGAAGAAATTAAATAAATGTTTTTTCTTTATGTTGTAAATGTTATGTATAGTCCTAGTTTTCACAAAAATCTAAACCTTTGGATCCTAATTTTGTAATGTTTTTATGTTTTTATCATTAAAATGATGAAAAATTAATATAATAAAATTAGGGTCTCTATAGTTGGTATCACATGAATGGTTTAGTTAATTTCGGAACTAGGATTAGAGAAGATTAGTGAAAACCCTTACATGGGACTAATTATATATATGTACAGAAGAATAATTGAAAAACATAGGGATCACATTAGATATGATTTTATTTTAAATTTAACAAATTAATATGTTATTTATTCATGAATTTTTGAATTATGTTTGTTGTAAAATTTTCTATTTTAGAAACTGGTGGGAACCAGGAGAAACCAGTCCAATAACCTATGCGAGGGACATTGCAATGATTGCCTGAAAGACATTGCCAATGCATTGGTAGGTGGAATTCAAAACATCATGGAGATTCTTACCCAGTTCTCTCAGGTTATGAACAACAAACTGAATGATTTGGAACATCCTCCTCCAACTAAGAAGGAACAACTTTATATCAAGTGTTTTATGCGTCAACGAGCACCAGCGTTTGGTGGATTTTCTGATCTAGTAGTTGAAGAAAAATGTTTTAACTAAATTGAGAATACCTTTTCAATTATTCAATGTTCTGAGATGGGGAAGGTGATTATAGCCATTTATCATCAATATTATGAGGTCGATCAATGGTGGTATTTTTTTAGGAATACAAATTTGACTAAAAAAATGAAAAGATGGAATGTGAAAACATTAAGATCATGTTTCTTATCAAGTATTTCAAAAAAATCTTTGAAAAAAATATGGGGTTAGAATTCAAAATGATCCAGAAAAAGGATTGAGAATTTATCATAGAATATGAAGATAATTACAGAAGGAATGAAATGTAAGATTTAGGTTTTTTTTTGAAAATTATAGAAAAATATCTAGATTTGTTAGTGGGTTAAGAAATACCTTCAAAAGGATCTATCAATTCGAGACTCTGAGAGTTATGAAGAATTATCTCGATGTCATCTCAAATTAGAGATGGTGTTTGGACAATGGTCCCATGGATATGGTTATAAGAAAGAAAATGTAGAGTTTCAAGACATAGGATTTAATGACTAAGGAGGGAAGAAAACTAAACCACCCACATGCCAAAAATGTGGGAATAAACATCATGGTAAATACCAAAAGGGGACAGGGAAATGATTCTTTTGTGGTAGAGAAGGATACCAAGATCATGAATTTTGAAAGGACATGAGAAGGTAGGATAATGTGGTGGAGGAATAGAAATCACTACCCATGGTCCATTCCTACAGCTGTAGGGATCATGTGAACTATGCAAGCCAGTGCACTAAACCTATACCCCTCATGAGTAATCAGCATCAATATCCAAAAAGTCGAAAGGAATAAGGGAAGGATTATTCCATCATTACTACGTATGTCGAGAAACAAAATGAAGTCATAAAAGGTAAACATTATATTCACTCAATAATAGATGAAGTCTTATTTGATTTGGGTTCTACGCATTCCTTTATATCTATAAATTTTTCTAGAACTATGGAATTAAAGCCCCAAAACCTTGAAGTACAAATATCTGTAAAAACAACTAGTGATGAAATCATTGCAACCCAAGTGTTGGAATATTTTCCTATTGGTTTGTGTGGGAATATTATTCCTGCGAATCTCGCGCTACTTCCTTTAGTGGAATTAGATGATATAATGGGAATGGATTGGATATCATTATATAAATCACCTAACAAATATTTGGAAAAGAAAAATATTTTCATATTCCTAACTATACCATGTTGTTATAAAAATTCAAGGAAGATCATGAATCTCATTTGAAAAATCTTTCAACTGTGTGGTTGTTGATTCCTTGTAAAGAGGCATACCTCTCTCAAATGGTTGAGTCAAAGAGAAGTGTCAAACTAGTGAAAATTTCCATTGTGAGGGAATATGGTGATTTATTTCCCAAATAATTACCCAGAATTTCCCCATATCGTGGTGTAGAGTTCTCCATAGAAATCATACCCAGAGGTACTCATATTAAATAGTATACCTATAGGATCACTCCTATCGAGCTGGATGAGTTAAACAAGAATCTGAAAGAACATTTGGACAAATGGTTCATATTCCCTAGTGTATCACCATGGTCTAAAACAGTGCTCTTTGTGAAGAAGAAGGATTGATCAATGAGACTGTGTATTGAGTATCGCTAACTCCACAAGATCACCACAAAGAACAAGTAAGATCTTTCAAGGATTGTTGACTTGATCAATCAACTATGAGGAGCTCAGTACTTCTCAAAGGTGGATCTTTATTTTGGATGTCATCTGATAAAGGTGAAGAAGGAATATATTTAAAAGGCTTCCTTCTATACAAGGTATGGGCACTATGAGTTTCTAGTGATTCACTTCAAACTTACTAATTCCCCTACAATCATCATGCATTTGATAAATAGAGTCTTTAGACATTACCTTGACAAATTTGTGGTAGTGTTTATCGATGATATTTTCATCTCGTCTAAGAGAACGAATGAACATAAAGAACATCTAAGACTTGTGATGGAGACATTGAGAATGGAGAACTCGTACACCATGTACAGCATGTGTGAATTTTGGATGAAGAAAGTCATGTTCTTAGGACTTTCCATTACATGTGAGGAAAATTCTATAGACCCTTAAAAAACAGAGGTGATTGATAAATGGACGAGACGCTCTATTGTCTTATAAATACATTGTTTTCATGGATTAGTGTGATACTACTGAATTTTTGTGAAAACAATTCTCAAGATTATCAAGCCTATTTACTATGTTAATAAGGAAAGGGTTACAATATGTATGGATATAAGAATATGAGGGAAGCTTCATAGAGATAAAGAGAAGGCAGATCACTACACCTGTACTCATGTTATTGAAGTGTGGAGAATGTTTTGTGTGATAAGTGATTCTTCAAAGAAAGGCTTTGGTTTTTTACTCATGAAAAAATGATAATGTAAATGACTAAGCCTCACGATAGTTGAATATCCATGAGTTGAACTTCCTGAAAAATGATCTAGAGATGACAGCTATGATTTTTTCTTAGAAAATCAATCATCACTACCTCTATGGTGAGAAGTGTGACATATAAACCAATCACAAGTGTCTAAAGTATATATCTTCATAAAAGGAGCTCAACATGTATCAAAGGATATGGGTAAAGATAATAAAAGATTATGATTTCCATATTCACAATCATCATGGAAAGGAGAACAAGGTAGCTAATGTTATAAGAAGAAAATAACATACTACTCTATCTGTGTTGTGGAATGAGAAAGACCTTATCTTCATGGATATACAAATGATGGATTCGGATATAATAATGACAAGGAATACGTCCTACCTTTCCTGAAGTATTTCCTAACCATCTAACAAAGGGAGTATTATAGAAACAAAAATAAATGACCCAGAGTAACAAAAGAGGGTGAATGTAGTAATGGAAGAGAAACTACCAGAGTTCCATATCGATGATGATGGTGTGATTCAGTATGGAACATGTCTTTGTGTGTGTTCATCACATGAGATAATGAAGGATTTTTTTGATAATGCACATATCTCACCTTTCTCTATCCATCCTGGTATCACCATGATGTACCGTGATATTTGAGAACACTTCTGGTAGGACTACATGAAGAAGGATATTGTTGAATATATATCATGGTTCTTGATATGTCAGAAAGTTAATGCAAAGTGACAAAATTCAAAAGGGATGATTCAATTATTTCCTATACCCATGTGGAAATGGGAGAATATCACTATTGAATTTTTCATGGATCTCCCTAAAGACTTCCAAAGGAAATAATGTGATATCAGTTGTGGTTGACCAACTCACGAAGACTTATCACTTAATTACTATTTGGGAAGATCTATCGATTGAACAACTTGCAATGATATATGTCATGTAAGTGGTGATACTGCATGGGGTTCCACTATTAATTGTATTTGATCGTGATCTAGGGTTCACATATAAATTCTGGGGGAGTCTCCAACATGACTTGATTACTGAATTAAACTTTAGCATGACCGATCACTCCCAAACTAATGGCCAATATGAAGAAACTATTCAAACATGGGATGTTATGATAAGAGCCTACTCTTGAGAAATTAAAGGTGGATGGGATCATCATATCTTATTGGTTGTGTTCTCATACAACAATAGCTTCCACTCGATTATTCTGATGGCTCCATATGAATCTCTGTATGGAAATCCATGTCAAACTCCAAACTGTTGGTATGTAGTTAGATAAATAAAGATACATGAACATGATATTGTCCAAGAGATGATATTGAAGGTGAAAATCATCCAGAAACATATCAAATCTGCTCAGATTCAGAAAAAGGGATTTATTGAAAACCATCGAAGGGTCTTGGAGTTCGACGTTAGAGATAAAGTATTCCTTCAAATATTACCATGGAATTGAGTCATGCAGTTTGGAAAGAATGGGAAGCTAATCCCAAGGTAAATTGTCCCCTTTGAGATCCTTGACTACATAGGAGCATTGGCATATCTACTTTCACTTACACTGAATATGGTTCATGTTCAAGATGTGTTTCACGTATCAGACTTGGGGAAGTACACACTAGATCCCTTACATGTACTAAACTTAGAGGTGGTACATATAGAAGATGACCTCTTCTATGAGGGGAAGCCAATAAAAACTATGTAATGGATAGATAAGGTTCTACGGAATAAGACAACCCACCTTTTCAATGTGTTGTGGAGGAATCATGAGTGTGAAGAAGAGACTTGGGATCCGAAGGATGCGATGAAGGAGAAGTACCCTCACCTTTTTATGTAAAATTAAATTTCATGGAAAAAATTCTTAAAGAGGGATGAATGTAACAACCGAAACTTTTATCAATAGAATTTCTAACTTCCTATAGTAATTTTATAATCCTATAAAATCACATTAGGAAATAAAGTGCCACATCATGCTTAAATGAACTAATATTTTACCTTTAAACATAAAATTTTCACTTTTTTTGTACGAATTTCGAAAATCTAACATATATGATTTCAATTTGTAAGTTGTTTAGAGTTTGATAGAACAAAATTAATTTTTGGTGAATAGTAACCTACCCATATAAGTAGTAACTTATCCTTATGAATAGTAAATCGTATAAATTAATAGTAATATCCCCCATAAATGTATAAATAAAACTTTGGCATCTTATAAATGACAATATGACCATAGTAAAAGAATTGGTATATTGGTAAGTCATAAAAAATTAATTTTAGCCAATCAATTAATTAAAATGAAAATATTTTTTTTCTAAAATGTATTCAAAAATTAAAATTTTTATGTCTTTTTGTTTTAATATAACTTTAGAAGACCTTATTGAATTTTTAAAAACATTAAAAAATTAGTTTTACTCTTAAAATTTGTATTTTTTTGGTAAATTATAAATTCAAATAAAAATTAAATTGTTCATACTTATAGAATTTTTTTTGATTTTTTATTCATTTTTTAATAATTCACATCAAAAAGTGGTTTTGGAATTTTTTTGGAAATTTTCTAAGAAACATTACATTTTGGTTAATAGTAAAATTCGATAATTTACCAAATATGCTAAATAAATAAATTTATGTAGCATGCTTGGGTCATGGATGATTTATATGGCCACTGGTTTGAACTCACATGCAATTATAAGTATTTTTAGTCACAATAAACTTCTATATTTGGTATATTGTGGAGAAATAATTAGTTAATGAATATAATATTAAAAAAAACCCTCCTCCCCTCTCCTATAAAAACTAATCCTCACACCTTCATATCATCACAACTCTCAAGCATCAAGCCTTAACTAAATTATACCCAAATATTGCCCAAATATCCTTCCCTAAGTCCATAATCCCTTGGTATCCTCAAAAGACCAAATCCTCTGTAACAACCCGATATTTTATGATAAGTATTATTTTTAATTTTTTTGATGTCATGTGTTTTATGCTACAACAAGATTATCTTGTGCTATACGCCACACTGTATTAGCTTGAAGTATATACAACACTATTCTTAGATTGTGTTACACACAATTTCAAGTTCATTTTATAATAGTCATTCTACACAACATTGAGGGTATATATATATATATATATTAAATGTATAAATGAAATATGGTTGTATTCTATTATACGAAATAATGAATGATTCTTGCACAACACGCAACCCTGACTTGGCTTTCATTACACGCAATCACGACCTTCCCCGATAGTGTGTGCTGTACGCAACACCGGGTTTTACTAAACAACGATATATTATTATAATATTATTATGAACTAGACGTTATGAATAGTATTAACTAAATTTTGAATTTTATAACATTATTATTCATCTTACACATTTTCTAGAACATGGAATTTTTCGGGTAAAATATGTATTTTTCAAAAAATGCGGTTTTGCCGCCTTTTGATGGCGCACCCACTTTAAATATAGTTGTTGAAATGTTTATAAGTTTAATTTGACAAAATAAAATTCTTATTTTGAATCAGGATATAAAAATTTACTTTGGATAAAGTTTTGATATTTTGTTGATAACTTTCATATTTTAATGAATAGTAAAAACACGCTATATTTTAATTAAAAACAACTTTTTTCATCATAATAATTTATATAGTTAAATTATAATATTTAATGGTTTTAAAGTATAAATAGAATATATTTTTACTATTTAATATGATGTATGTCATTAGAATTGATTTTATATTGAATTCGTACGCTAAATCAACTGAATCTTTTGCAATGTTTTAAACAAAAACCCGTTTTCATTCGACAACGAGATTAATTTTAATTTAATATCTGTAAATTCTGTGTATTGAATTTTAAAAACTGGATTCCATATTTGGAATTAGTGGGTACAAATTAAGTTAATAGGCTACTTTTTATATTTGGGAATTATGAATAGTAACTACGGTAAATTTTATTTACCATAGTTATAGGTAAATCGGGTAATTAAGGGTAAATATAATATTATAAAATTACCCTAACACATGCCAAAATTTTATTGGATGGCTAAAAGTATACAAATATCACCTAAGGGTCATATTAGATTCATTTTAGGGACTTTTGACCATGAAAATAATTTAATTATTATTAAAACCAAAGAAAGTGACAACATGTCACTCTCTTAAATCTTATAAGTATAATAATTTTAATTTAGTGATAAACATCATAAAACTCAGAAAATGAATAGTCTCCAGAAAGATAATAAAATTATCTACATCATGATAATTTATTTATATTTTTTAGGGATTGAATAATTGTCATTAATGGTGATACATTAATGATGCAGAAATTATTTATTAAGTGAAAAATCAGTAATATAGTTTTTATTGAAATAATAATACCCATTAAAAGACCCACAAACCTGACCAAAACTTATTGGTAGTATATATCTACACCATAATCATCCAATTACCTAATATATAACAGTTTGGAGTCTTATAAAAGTGATTATGACACTTATATTATTTTATTTTAAATGATGCCAAAGTTGTCACCTTCATAATTTAATAAATATAACAATTTAAATATTATGATTTTAAGATGATAAATTCGAGTAAAAGTATTATTGTGAAAGGTTATATATTTATCTTCATCATAGGAGTTTATTTTTAATTTTCATGAAATAAATATGTATATTAAATAATTTTACAAAAATGTTGTAGTAATTATTTTATTAAGAGATAAACCAAATAAATAGTTTTAAAAATAATAAAATAAATATTATATAAACTATTTATTGTGCTCCACTAATTTTCTAGATAAAAATGACCTTTGATGAATCTATTAAATTTTTTAGTTCGAACATATCTTCTGTATATATTTTATTTAAATTCAAATAAATGAATAGTGTCAAAATTAACACTATTGTTATTTTATAAAAATAACATATTATATATTTTTTTAAAATCACAAAAATATATAAAAATTATAAATTTAAATTTATATGGTCTAAAATGTTTTAAAGTATCCAATTATGGACAATTCACATTAAATAAGTAATTATTTGTTATAATTTCAAATTTAGAATGTTATTACCACAAATAAAATTAAATTGATTAAGTAAGGATAAATCAAGTTGATAATGTTTAAAATAATTTCCTAACACATCTAAATTTTATTGGTTTATGATATTACAACCCTATATCATCTAATATTTGAATATGATTCATTTTTTGTGGTTTTTAAGTGGGATTATATTTATTATAAATTAATAGTTTTAAGATTTCTAGAGGTGCCCCTCTCCTCCCTTATAAAAGGGCACCTCCTCCCTCTCCTCCTCACACAAATTTGAGCCTTCAAGCTCGGACAACCCCTGCCCATTTCACTTAACCACTTCCCGATAAAAATACTATAGGTCCTGGTCTTCTTCCAAGATTAATTTTAGTTCCCTAAGAGGAGGTCTCAAAGAGGCGCTTCGAAGAAGAGGTAATGTCCGTTACTGATTCTTTCAACATTATTTCTTCTTCCACTTCTTCTTCTTTAGTTGTTTCATTATTAAGTAATAACATAATTATCAATATTATACTGATATGTTATTATAAGTATGAAACATCCATATTTCACCATCTATCCATCCTACGGAAAATGAAATCACCGCGCGTGCGTACGTACAGAATACAGTCTCCACGCCGTGGTGTAATCTATTTTCCACCACCACATTACTATGGGTATAATGGTACAAATAATGACTATATATGATTATTTTAATGTGATATTGATTCTGAAATAGTATAAATACAATCCAATACAATTCCATGGGAATGATATCATCGCTCGTGCATACGTATGGATTACCGTCTCCACGACGCGATGAGATTCATTTTCCATGTTAAAAATTGAATAATGATTATAATGTATATGTAATAAATAATAATGAAATATATGAAATAATAATTCTACTATATTTATGTACATATATATTTATGTCATATACTTAATTCCATTCAATTCAATAAGGAAATGAAAACAACGTCCATGCGTACGTACGGACTACCGTCTCCACGACGCGATGAGATTCATTCTCCATGTTAACCATAAATTAATGATCATAAAGTTTATATAATGAATAATAATAAAATATATGACATAATAATGATACTGGATTTAGGTATATATATATGTATGTCAACCAATTAATTCCATTCAATTCAATAAGGAAACGAAAACAACATTCATGCGTAAGTACGACCTACAGTCTCCATGAACGGTGTATTTCATTCCAATTATCGATATATCATATATATATTTGTATATGATGAATATATATTACATATAAATCTTCTTTTACATTTTGGAATTAAGGAAATCAGGTTATAAGTAATAATATCAAGAACAACAAGTCCAAACACGTACGATAAATAAAACGATTTTACCCAAAACGCTACTTTAACATGGAACTTACAAAAGAACGGGTAATATAAATTCATAAGTGAACCATATATAATATCATAAAAATGAATATGATTCTTTAATAAGTCAATGAAATTATTTAAATCATTATACAGTAGTTGCAGATACCTACGAAGCATATCGGACCTAAGGTAAGGGATAATTTTGCAAATCTCATTTTTATCCGAGATTTCTTATTCGTAAGTATTTAATGGTGTTATTTCAATCGTCCATGTCCATGTTTTATAAAAGTGTTTTTATGTATGTTTAATTTATTTTTTACCCATTTTTTGACTTTTACTACATGGTATGTAAGGAATCTTTCTTTTGTTTACGTTACGAGGTACTTTTTGACATTTATGACAAAAGTACGTGAAGAATGTTTTTTTAACGTATACGACATGAAAGGATTTTTAAGTTTTAATAAAAGCCTTGTTTTCATGAAGCTTCCTCCAAAATATTTCGTGACTATTTTCCACAAAATCTTTTTCTTTTAAAATTAAACGACATTTCATGAAAAGAAAATGATTTTGATGAAAAAAGTATATTTTCCTCAAGAATTCATTTCAAGTGTTTTATCAAAACCATTATTAATCTAAGATGAAATTATTTAATATGTGTATGTTTCATGTATAATGTCTCTATGATTTATATGGTTTCACTTCTCTTATTATGAAATTATATCCATTTCTTTTATATGGATTATGTGAAGATGGGATGATGTTTATGAAACCCATTTTATTTATTGGGTTTTTATGAATGATGTATGTTTATTTTGTGGAACAAGTAAGAAGGATTTCATTATGAGATGGGTGGGACCAATATCTCCCTACAATGCATTGGGTAAAGATTTATATCTCATGAGATAGACATGGCTGGAATGGTAAGTTAATCTTGTTCAGTATTACAAGACTGGTACGAGGAGTGAACTCGATTCAGAAAGGGACTTTGTCCACTAAGATGGTCTTGGAAGAAATTCCTTGGATACTATGGAAATCATTACATGTGCTTAATGGATGCCACAATTAAATGTTTTATTCCCATTATATTTTATCATGATTTATGTTCCATTATGATCTATGCCTTATGTAATTCCATGTTTTATGTCGTTTCTCAAGATTTTGATGTTTAAAAATTATGTTCATGTTTTTAAGTTAAAATGTATATGGTATGTTTTATTTTATCCATGCTCACCCGTACTGATCATTTGAGCTCACCCTTTTTATGTTTTATTTCCCCCCAGGATCAAAAGAACGGTTTTAGGTAAGGAAACAAAAAGTGGAAGATCTTTATGGGAGAAATTGAAGATCTTTCACCACGATTAGAAGATTACGTTCCAAGTTTCCAAAGACACTAAAATATTACGGTCCTTGTGTGTCTATTTCTTTATGTACTAATTATTCTGCAAATGTAATGTAATTTCCATGTATGTCAAGCTTCGGGTCTCTACAGTTGGTATCAGAGGAAAGGTTTAGTTAACCTTTGAAAACAAGGATGCGAAAACGTTAGTGAGATCCCTAGAGATATTTCTAAGGTATTTCTAGGGATGTCCCTAAGGTTAAGTCTAAGTATAGGTTATAGTCCTAGAATTATGGAAACGATATTAGATTAAACCTAAGATGTTAGATATTGAAGTTACTCCCCCTTTATTATGATTTTTTCCTCTCACATTATTCTTTTTGGGTTTTAGAAAATGGCTGGAAACAAGATGATTCAAAATAATGGAGGATATGATGGACAATGGAATGATATTATTCATGAGAAACCAAATGAAATGGGATTTGGAAGTCCAAACATCACTATTATTCCGAATCATCAATCTCATAATATGATCAATAAACTCAAATTTGGTAAGTTTCCTGACTCGGGTAATAAGAGAAAGATGGAGTTTCATGATGATCATAGAGGAAAGAAAGTTCAATTTCACCTATGTAAATCATGTGGGAAGAGGCATCAAGGATAATGTTTCAAAGGAACTGGAAGATGAATTGGGTGTGGAAAAGAAGGACATAAAGCCAATAAGTGAAAAGGAAAAGGTTCAGTTAACACCATGGATGAGGATAATGGTATTGCTACGACATCAACAATGGATAAATGTTTTAAATGTGGAATATACGGACATTATGCAAACCAATTCCCTAATGGAAAGTCTCATGAAGAGAATCAGTATGGTCGTATGGGTAATATTTATGTTGATGATGATGAAGATACTACAAATGATATGTGAGATGAAAGAATTGTTGAAGCTCGGTCAATGGATTAATAAGGTAGTGGAATGATTACATGTTTATCAAGTGTAATGTTGTATAAGTAATCTCATGGTACTATGGAATAAAGAGACATCTAAGGATTGTTACACTATTGTCTTTCCTAAAGTTTTGAAAGTGTGTGATGAATGGTACCCGCATTTTTTGAAAGTAGATGATATGTGCATAATGAAGGTATAAGGAGAAAATGAAATGTTTGACAGTATTCATGAGCTCATGATTGATATAAGGACTAAGTGATATCATGGTTTGAGTATATAGAATTTTTAGGATTTTGGTATGTGGAAAGTGTTAACTTTTAACTACATTCATGTTTTCACTAAGGTTCAATGGGTATTCATTCTTCAGAAGAATACATGATTAAGGTATTCACATGTCTAAAATTTGACCAACAAGATATATCTTATGATATATGGGGGATAAATGATGGCATTCACGTGATTGTTATGTGAAATTTCCAGTAATCATTTTCTTTATACTATGAGCTTGGACCGAAGTATTTTAGATAAGCCTAAAGATTGGAATGGATTATGTTGGACATAAGTTAGTATTGTTTAAGGATAGAAATTTTTTCGATATTATTATAGTAAGGTAGTTTTAGAAAAAGGAAAACCTGTAGGACGGGTGACAACCCATCGCGTCGGACAAGGCTGTGGGAATCGAACCCACAAACGAAGTGCGACTAGCCTTTATCACCTACCACTGGCCTACAGGAAGTCCCTGGTTAGTAGAAACTAGTTTTATTTTATTAAACGGTTTGATATATGAAGTATAAGTTCATTTTTGGAATCGTATATGATTAACCTCACCATAGATGGAATTATGTATATTTGATAACTTTTGCCTGAGAAAGATGGAATGACCCATCATTATATCACATGATCTGCTAACACTTAACGAATAACAAACTCAACTTTATTTCTTTAATAGATGGAGTGGAAATTGTTCAAAGCACGAACAACAGTGATATTGTACCAAAATCAAGCAAGTATTTATTCTAATTCAAAATTTTCAACTTTAGGGAAATGATATTGAAAACCAAAAATGTTGTCCTAGTGCTCTTATATCCGATGAATCAGATGGTACCTTAGATAATCACAAATCTATGGTTTTTTGATTGATGGCTTTTTCATAGCCATGTTCTCTACCACTCTCTATCATAACTTGTTGGTTAGATTTTTCTTCCATAACCATATTTTCACCAATGTTCTCCTACATGGAAACCCAGTGATGAGTTAATTTGGGTTACTGTTAAGTTTCATACTTTAGTTTTTAAAGCCATGTTTTGGTATTCCTTTTGACAATGTGGATTTCTATTAAAGAAAATTTCGAGTAGTAAACCATTTATAACTTTGACGAATTTCGAGGGAGAAATTCATTTTAAGGGGGGGTAGAATGTAACAACCAGATATTTTATGATAAATATTCTTTTTAGTTTTTTTGATTTCATGTGTTTTATGCTAAAACAATATTATCTTTTTCTATACGCCATACTGTATTAGCTTGAAGTATACACCACACTATTCTTAGATTGTGTTACACACAATTTCAAGTTCATTTTATAATAGTCATTCTACGCAAAATTGAGTATATATATATATATATATTCAATGTATAAATGAATTACGGTTGGATTCTGTTATACGAAATAATGAAGGATTCTTTCACAACACGCAACCCTGACATGGCTTGCATTACACACAATCACGACCTTCCCTCATAGCGTGTGTTGTACGCAAAACCGGGTTTTACTAAACAACGATATATTATTATAATATTATTATGAACTAGTCGTTATGAATAGTATTAAATAAATTTTCAATATTATAACATTATTATTTATCTTACACATTTTCTAGAACATGGTATAAGAACAAAATAAATTTTTCGTGTAAAATATGTATTTTTCAAAAAATGCAGTTTTGCCACCTTTTGATGGTGCACCCACTTTAAATCTAGTTGTTGACATGTTTATAAGTTCAATTTGACAAAATAAAATTCTTCTTTTGAATCAGGATATAAAAATTTACATTGGATAAAGTTTTGATATTTTTCTAATAACTTTCATATTTTAATGAATAGTAAAAACCCGATATATTTTAATTAAAAACAACATTTTTCATCGTAATAATTTATATGGTTAAATTATAATATTGAATGGTTTTAAAGTATAAATAGAATATATTTTTACCATTTAATATAATGCATGTCATTAGCATTGATTTTACATTGAATTCGTAGGTTAAATCAATTCAATCTTTTGCAATGTTTTAAACAAAAAATCATTTTCATTCGACAACTGGATTAATTTTAATTTAATTTCTGCAACTTCTATGTATTGAATTTGAAAAAATGGATTCCATATTTGGAATCAGTGGGTCCAAATTAAGTTAATAGGCTACTTTTTATTTTTTGAAATTATGAATAGTAACTACGGTAAATTTTATTTACCGTAGTTAAAGGTAAATCGGGTAATTAAGGGTAAATATAATATTATAAAATTACCCTAAGAGATGCAAAAATTCTATTGGATGGCTAAAAGTATACCCATATCACCTAAGGGTCGGATTAGATTCATTTTATGGACTTTTGACGATGAGAATAATTTAATTATTATTAAAACCAAAGAAAGTGACAACATGTCACTCTATTAAATCTTATAAGTATAATTATTTTAATTTAGTGATAAACATCATAAAACTTCGAAAATGAATAGTCTAGAGAGATATAATAAAATTATCTACATCATGATAATTTATTTAGAATTTTTAGGGATTAAATGATTGTCATTAATGGCGATACATTAATGATGCATAAATTATTTATTAAGTGAAAAATCAGTAATATAGTTTTTATTGAAATAATAATACCCATTAAAAGTCCCAAAAACCTGACCAAAACTTATTGGTAGTGTATATCTACACCATAATCATCCAATTAACTAATATATAATCGTTTGGAGTCTTATAAATTTGATTATGACACTTATTTTATTTTATTTTAAATGATGCCAAAGTTTTCACCTTCGTAATTTAATAAATATTACAATTTAAATATTGTGATTTTAAGATGATAAATTTGATTAAAAGTATTATTGTTAATTATAATAGATTTATCTTCATCATATGATTTTTTAATTTTTATGCAAAAAATAAGTATATTAAATAATTATACAAAAATGTTGTAGTAATTATTTTATTAAGAGATAAACCAAATAAATGGTTTTAAAAATAATAAAATAAATATTATATGAACTATTTAATGTGATCCACTAATTTTATAGATAAATATGACCTTTTATGAATCTATTAAAGCTTTTATTTCGAACATATCTTCTGTATATAGATTATTTAAATTCAAATAAATGAATAGTGTCAAAATTGACACTATTGTTATTTTATAAAAATAACATATTATAAAATTGTTTAAAAATCACAAAAATATATAAAAATTATAAATTTAAATTTATATTGTCTAAAATGTTATTAATTATCCAATTATGGACAATTCACAATAAATAAGTAATTATTTGTTATAATTTAAAATTTTGAATGTTATTACCACAAATAATATTAAATTGATTAAGTAAGGATAAATCAAGTTGATAATGTTTAAGATAATTTCCTAACATGTCTAAATTTTATTGTTTTATGATATTAAAACCCTATCTCATCTAATATTCTAATATGAGTCATTTTTCAAGGTTTTTAAGTGGGGTAAGATTTATTATAAACTAATAGTTTTAAGATTTCCAAAGGTGCCCCTCTCCTCCCTTATAAAAGGGAACCTCATCCCTCTCATCCTCACACCAATTTGAGCCTCAAAGATCGTCCAACCCCTGCCCATTTCACTTCCGCACTTCCCTAGAAAAATCCTAGAGGTCCTGGTCTTCTTCAAAGACCTATTTTAGTGCCCTAAGAGGAGGTCTCAAAGAGGCACTTCAAAGAAGAGGTAATGTCCGTTACCGATTCATTCAACTTTATTTCTTCGTCCACTTCTACTTCTTTAGTTGTTTCATTTTTAAGTAATAACATCAGTATCACTCATATACTTATATGTTATTATAATTATGAAACAACCATATTTCACCATCTATCTATCCTACGGAAAACGAAATCACTGCACGTGCGTACGTACGGAATACCGTCTCCACGCCGTGATGTAATCTATTTTCCACCACCACATTACTTGGATGGGTATAATGGTGTAAATATGGACTATATATGATTATTTTAAAGTGATAATGATTCTGAAATAGTATACATACAATCCAATACAATTCCATGGGAACGATATCATCGCTCGTGCGTATATACGGATTACCGTCTCCACGACGCGATGAGATTCATTTTCCATGTTGAAAATTTAAAAATGATTATAAAGTATATATAATAAGTAATAATGAAATATATGAAAAAATAATGCTATTGGATTTATGTACATATATATGTATGTTATATACTTAATTCCATTCAATTAAATAAAAAAATGAAAACAGCGTCCATGCGTACGTACGGACTACCGTCTCCACGACGCGATGAGATTCATTCTCCATGTTAACCATACATGAATGATCATAAAGTTTATATAATGAATAATAATGAAATATATGACATTATAATGATAATTTATTTAGGTATATATATATGTATGTCAACCAATTAATTCCATTCAATTCAATAAGGAAACGAAAACAACGTTCATGCATACGTACGACCTACCGTCTCCATGAACGGTTTATTTCATTCCAATTATCGATTTATCATATATATATATGTATGTATATGATGAATATATATTAAATATAAATCATGTTTTACATTCTGTAATTAATTAAATCAGGTTATAAGTAATAATATCAAGAACAACAAGTCCAAACATGTACGATAAATAAAACGATTTTACCCAAAACGCTACTTTAACATGGAACTTACAAATGAACGGGTAATATAAAGTCATAAGTGAACCATATATGATATCATAACAATGAATATGATTCTGTAATAAGTCAATTACATTATTTAAATCATTATACAGGAGGTTCGGATACGTACGAAGCATATCGGACCTAAGGTAAGGGATAATTTTGTAAATCTCATTTTTATCCGAGATTGCTTATTCGTAAGTATTTACGGGGGTTATTTCGATCGTCCATGTCCATGTTTTATAAAAGTGTTTTTATGTATGTTTAATGTCTTTTTTACCCATTTTTGACTTTTACTACATGGTATGTAAGGAATCTTTAGTTTGTTTACGTTACGAGGTACTTTTTGACTTTTCTGACAAAAGTACGAGAAGAATGTTTGTTAACGTATACGGCATGAAAGGATTTTTACGTTTTTATAAAGCCTTGTTTTCATGAAGCTTCCTCCAAAATATTTCATGACTATTTTCAACAAAATCCTTTTCTTTTAAAATTACACAACATTTTGTGGAAAGAAAATGATTTTGAAGAAAAAAGGATATTTTCCTCAAGAATTCATTTCAAGTGTTTTATCAAAACCATTTTTCATCTAAGATGACATTATTTAATATGTGTATGTTTCAAGTATAATGTCTCTATGATTTATATGGTTTCACTTCGCTTATTATGAAATGATATCCATTTCTTTTATATGGATTATGTGATGATGGGATGATGTTTATGAAACCCATTTTATTTATTGGGTTTTTATGAATGATGTATGTTTATTTTGTGGGACAAGTAAGAATGATTTCATTATGAGATGGGTGGGACCTATATCTCCCTCCAATGCATTAGGTAAAGATTTATATCTCATGAGATAGACATGTATGGAATGGTATGTTAATCCGGTTCAGTATTACAGGACTGGAACGAGGAGTGAACTCGATTCAGAAAGGGACTTTGTCCACTAAGATGGTCTTGACAGCAATGCCTTGGCTACTGTGGAAATCATTACATGTGCTTAATGGATTCCAAAATTACATGTTTTATTCCCAATTTATTTATCATGATTTATGTTCCATTATGATCTATGCCTTTTGTACTTCGATGTTTTATGTCGTTGCTCAAGATTTTGATGTTTAAACATTATGTTCATGTTTTTAAATTCAAATGTATATGGTATGTTTTATTTTATCCATGATTACCCTTAATGATAATTTGAGATCACCCGTTTTATTTTTTATTTTCCCCCAGGATCAAAAGAAAGGTTTTAGGAAAGGAAACAAAAAGTGGAAGATCTTTATGGGAGATGTTGAAGATCTCTCACCACGATTAGAAGATTACGTTCCAAGTTTCCAAAGACACTAAACTATTACGGTCCTTGTGTGTCTGTTTTTTTACTAATTATTCTGCAAAAGTAATATAATGTCCATGTACGTCAAGCTTCGGGTCTCTATAGTTGGTATCAGAGGAAAGGTTTAGCTAATCATTGGAAACTAGGATGCGAAAACGTTAGTGAGATCCCCAGATATATTTCTAAGGTATGTATAGGGATGTCCCTAAGGTTAAGTATAAGTATAGGTTATAGTCCTAGAATTATGGTAAAGATATTAGATTAAATCTAAGATGCTAGATATTGAAGTTACTCCCCCTTTATTATGATTTTTTTCTTCTCACATTATTCTTTTTGGGTTTTAGAAAATGGCTGGAAACAAGATGATTCACGATAATGGAGGATATGATGGACAATGGAATGATATTATTCATGAGCAACCAAATGAAATGGGATTTGGAAGTCCAAACATCACTATTATGCCAAATCAGAAATCTCATAATATGATAAATAAACTCAAATTTGGTAAGTTTCTTGACTCGTCTAATTAGAGAAAGATGGAGTTTCATGATGGTCATAGAGAAAAGAAAGTTCAATTTACCCTATGTAAATCATGTGGGAAGAGGCATCAAGGAGAATGTTTCAAAGGAACTGGAAGATGCATTAGGTGTGGAAAAGATGAACATAAAGCCAGTAAGTGCAAAGGAAAAGGTTCGGTTAACACCATGGATGAGGATAATGGTATTTCTACGACATAAAAAATGGTTAAATGTTTTAAATGTGGAATGTACGAGCATTATGAAAACCAATTCCCTAAGGGAAAGTCTCATGAAGAGAATCAGTATGGTCGTATGGGTAATATTTATGTTGAAGATGATGAAGATACTACAAATGATATGTGAGATGAAAGAATTGATGAAGCTCGGTCAATGGATTAAGAAGGTAGTGGAATGATTACATGTTTATCAAGTGTAATGTTGTATAAGTAATCTCCTGGTACTATGGAATAAAGAGACATCTAAGGATTGTTACAATATTGTCTTTCCTTAAGTTTTTAAAGTGTGTGATGAATGGTACCAGTATTTTTGGAAAGTAGATGATATGAGCATAATGATGGGATAAGGAGAAAATGAAATGTTTGACAGTATTCATGAGATCATGATTGATATAAGGACTAAGTGATATCATGGTTTGAGTATATAGAATTCTGAGGATTTTGGAATGTGGAAAGTGTTAAATTTTAACTACATTCATGTTTTCACTAAGGTTCAATGGGTATTCATTCTTCAAAAGAATACATGATTAAGGTATTCACATGTTTGAAATTTGACCAACCAGATATATCTTATGATATATGGGGGATAAATGATTGCATTCACGTGATTGTTATGTGAAATTTCATGTAATCATTTTCTTTATACTCTAAGCTTGGACCGAAGTATTTTAGATAAGCTTAAAGATTGAAATGGATTATGTTGGACATAAATTAGTATTGTTTAATGATAGAACTTTTTTCAATATTATTATAGTACGGTAGTTTTAGAAAAAGGACAACCTGCAGGACGGGCTACAACCCATCGCGTCGGACAAGGCTGTGGGAATCGAACCCACAACCGTAGTGCGACTGGCCTTTATCGCCTACCACTGGCCTACATGAAGTCCCTGGTTAGTAGAAACTAGTTTTATCTTTTTAAGCGGTATGATATATGAAGTATAAGTTCATTTATGGAATCGTATGTGATTAACCTCACTAGAGATGGACTTATGTATATTTGATAACTTTTTCTTGAAATAGATGGAATGACCCATCATTCTATCACATGATCTGCTAACTCTTCACGAATAACAAATTCAACTTCATTTTTTAAGAGATTGAGTGGAAATTGTTCAAAGCACGAACAACAGTGAGATTTTACCAAAATCAAGCAACTATTTCTTCAAATTCAAAATTTTCAACTTTAGGGAAATGATATTGAAAACAAAAAATGTTGTCCTAGTGATCTTATATCTGATGAATTAGATGGTACCTTAGATCATCACAAATCTTTGGATTTGTGATTGATGGTTTTTTCATAGCCATGTTCTCTACCACTCTCCATCATAACTTGATGGTTAGATTTTTCTTCCATATCCATATTTTCACCTAAGTTCACCTACGTGGAAACCCAGTGATGAGTTAATTTGGATAACTGTTACGTTTCATACTTTAGTTTTTAAAGCCAAGTTTTTCTATTCCTTTTTACGATGTGGGTTTCTATTAAAGAAACTTTTGAGTAGTAAACCATTTATAACCCTGACAAATTTCGAGGACGATATTTATTTTAAGAGGGTAGAATGTAACAACCCGATATTTTATGATAAGTATTCTTTTTTACTCTTTTTGATGTCATGTGTTTTATGATACAACAATATTATCTTGTGATATAGGCCACACTGTATTAGCTTGAAGTATACACAACACTATTCTTAGATTGTGTTACACACAATTTCAAGTTTATTTTTTAATAGTCATTCTACGCAACATTGAGTGTATTTATATATATATTCCATGTATAAATGAAATATGGTTGGATTCGGTTATATGAAATAATGAAGGATTCTTTCACAACACGCAACCCTGACTTGGCTTGCATTACACGCAATCGCGACCTTCCCCGATAACGTGTGTTGTATGCAATACCGAGTTTTACTAAACAATGATATATTATTATAATATTATTATGAAATATCTGTTATGAATAGTATTAACTAAATTTTGAATTTTATAACATTACTATTCATCTTACACATTTTCTAAAACATGGTATAAGAACCAAATAAATTTTTCGTGTAAAAGATGTATTTTTAAAAAAATGTAGTTTTGCCGCCTTTTGATGGCGCACCCACTTTAAATGTAGTTTTTGACATTTTTAGAAGTTCAATTTTACAAAATAAAATTCTTTTTTTGAATTAGGATATAAAAATTTACATTGGATAAAGTTTTGATATTTTTCTGATAACTTTCATATTTTAATGAATAGTAAAAACACGCTATATTTTAATTGAAAATAACTTTTTTCATCGTAATAATTTATATGGTTAAGTTATAATATTGAATGGTTTTAATGTATAAATAGAATATATTTTTACCATTTAATATAATGTATTCCATTAGCATTGATTTTACATTGAATTCGTAAGTTAAATCAATTCAATCTTTTGCAATGTTTTAAACAAAAACCCATTTTCATTCGACAACGAGATTAATTTTAATTTAATTTCTGAAACTTATTGTGTATTGAATTTTAAAAAATAGATTCCATATTTGTAATCAGTGGGTCCAAATTAAGTTAATAGGCTACTTTTTATTTTTTGGAATTATGAATAGTAACTACGGTAAATTTTATTTACCATAGTCAATGGTAAATCGGGTAATTAAGGGTAAATATAATATTATAAAATTATCCTAACACATGAAAAAATTCTATTGAATGGCTACAAGTATACTCATATCACCTAAGGGTCGGATTAGATTCATTTTATGGACTTTTGACCATGAAAATAATTTAATTATTATTAAAACCAAAGAAAGTGACAACATGTCACTCTCTTAAATCTTATAAGTATAATAATTTTAATTTAGTGATAAAATTAATAAAACATTTAAAATGAATAGTATATAGAAAGATAATAAAAGTATCTACATCATGATAATTTATTTAGAATTTTTAGGGATTAAATAAGTTTCATTAATGGTGATACATTAATGATGCAGAAATTATTTATTAAGTGAAAAATCCGTAATATAGTTTTTATTGAAATAATAATACCCATTAAAAGACCCAAAAACCTGACCAAAACTTATTGGTAGTGTATATCTACACCATAATCATCCAATGACCTAATATATAACTGTTTGGAGTCTTATAAAAGTGATTATGACACTTATATTATTTTATTTTAAATGATGCCAAAGTTGTTACCTTCACAATTTAATAAATATTACAATTTAAATATTGTGATTTTAAGATGATAAATTAGATTACAAGTATTATTGTGAAAGGTAATATATTTATATTTATCATAGGGTTTTATTTTTAATTTTTATGCAACAAATAAATATATTAAATAATTATACAACAATGTTGTAATAATTATTTTATTAAGAGATAAACCAAATAAATGGTTTTAAAAATAATAAAATAAATATTATATGAACTATTTAATGTGATCCACTAACTTTCTAGATACATATGACATTTTATGAATCTATTTAAGCTTTTAGTTCGAACATATCTTCTGTATATATTTTATTTAAATTCGAATAAATGAATAGTGTCAAAATTGACACTATTGTTATTTTATAAAAATAACATATTATAAAATTGTTTAAAAATCACAAAAATATATAAAAATTATAAATTTAAATTTATATGGTCTAAAATTTTATAAAGTATCCAATTATGGAAAATTCACAATAAATAAGTAATTATTTGTTATAATTTAAAATTTAGAAGTTTATTACCACAAATAAAATTAAATAGATTAAGTAAGGATAAATCAAGTTGATAATGTTTAAAATAATTTCCTAACATGTCTAAATTTAATTTTTTTGATGATATTACAACCCTATCGCATTTAATATTCGAATATGAGTCATTTTTGGAGGTTTTTAAGTGGGATTAGATTTATTATAAATTAATAGTTTTTAGATTTCCAAAGGTGCCCCTCTACTCCCTTATAAAAGGGAACCTCCTCCCTCTCCTCCTCACACCAATTTGAGCCTTCAAGATCGGCCAAACCATGACTATTTCACTTCCCAACTTCACTAGAAAAATCCTAGAGGTCCTTGTCTTCTTCAAAGACCAATTTTAGTGCCCTAAGAGGAGGTCTCAAAGAGGCACTTCAAAGAAGAGATAATGTCCGTTACCGATTCTTTCAACTTTATTTCTTCTTCCACTTATTCTTCTTTAGTTGTTTCATTATTAAGTAATAACATCAGTATCACTCATATACTGATATGTTATTATAAGTATTAAAAAACCATATTTCACTATCTATCCATCCTACGGAAAAGGAAATCACCGCGCCTGCGTACGTACGGAATACCGTCTCCACGCCGTGGTGTAATCTATTTTCCACCACCACATTACTTGGATGGGTATAATGGTGTAAATAATGACTATATATGATTATTGTAAAGTGAAATTGATTCTAAAATAGTATACATACAATCCAATACAATTCCATGGGAACGATATCATCGCTCGTGCGTACGTACGGATTACCGTTTCCACAACGCGATGAGATTCATTTTGCATGTTAAAAATTGAAAAATGATTATAAAGTATATATAATAAGTAATAATGAAATATATGACATAATAATGCTACTGGATTTATGTACATATATATGTATGTCATATACATAATTCCATACAATTCAATAAGGAAATGAAAACAGCGTCCATGCGTACGTACGGACTACCATCTCCACGACGTGATGAGATTCATTATCCATGTTAACCATACATGAATGATCATAAAGTTTATATAATGAATAATAATTAAATATATGACATAATAATGATAATGTATTTAGGTATATACATATATATATATGAATGTCAACCAATTAATTCCATTCAATTCAATAAGGAAACGAAAACAACGTTCATGCGTATGTACGGCCTACCGTCTCCATAAACGGTGTATTTCATTCCAATTATAGATCTATCACATATATATATGTATATACTGAATATATATTACATATAAATCATCTTTTACATTCTGGAATTAAGTAAATCAGGTTATAAGTAATAATATCAAGAACAACAAGTCCAAACATGTACGACAAATAAAACGATTTTACCCAAAACGCTACTTTAACATGGAACTTACAAAAGAACGGGTAATATAAAGTCATAAGTCAACCATATATGATATAATAACAATGAATATGATTCTGTAATAAGTCAATGACATTATTTAAATCATTATACAGGAGGTTCGGATACGTATGAATCATATCGGACCTAAGGTAAGGGATAATTTTGCAAATCTCATTTTTATCCGAGATTGCTTATTCATAAGTATTTATTGGGGTTATTTCGATCGTCCATGTCCATGTTTTATAAAAGTGTTTTTATGTATGTTTAATTTATTTTTTACCCATTTTTGACTTTTACTACATGGTATGTAAGGAATCTTTCTTTTGTTTACGTTACGAGGTACTTTTTGAATTTTCCGACAAAAGTACGAGAAGAATGTTTTTTAACGTATACGGCATGAAAGGATTTTTATGTTTTTATAAAGCCTTGATTTCATGAATCTTCCTCCAAAATATTTCATGACTATATTCAAAAAAATCCTTTTCTTTTAAAATTACACGACATTTTGTGAAAAGAAAATGACTTTGAAGAAAAAAGGATATTTTTCTCAAGGATTCATTTCAAGTGTTTTATCAAAACCATTTTTCATCTAAGATGACATTATTTAATATGAGTATGTTTCAAGTATAATGTCTCTATGATTTACATGGTTTCACTTCCCTTATTATTAAATGATATCAATTTCTTTTATATGGATTATGTGATGATGGGATGATGTTTATGAAACCCATTTTATTTATTGGGTTTTTATGGATGATGTATGTTTATTTTGTGGCACAAGTAAGAATGATTTCATTATGAGATGGGTGGGACCTATATCTCCATGCAATGCATTGGGTAAAGATTTATATCTCATGAGATATACATGGACTGAATGGTAAGTTAATCCGGTTCAGTATTACAGGACTGGAACGAGGAGTGAACTCGATTCAGAAAGGGACTTTGTCCACTAAGATGGTCTTGGCAGAAATGCCTGGGCTACTATGGAAATCATTACATGTGCTTAATGGATGCCACAATTACATGTTTTATTCCCATTCTATTTTATCATTATTTATGTTCCATTATGATCTATACCTTATGTACTTCCATGTTTTATGTCGTTGCTCAAGATTTTGATGTTTATGCATTATGTTGATGTTTTTAAGTTCAAATGTATATGGTATGTTTTATTTTATCCATGGTTACCCTTACTGAGCATTTGAGCTCAACCTTATTATGTTTTATTTTCCCCCCGGATCAAATGAAAGGTTTTAGGTAAGGATAACAAAAGTGGAAGATCTTTATGGGAGATTTTGAAGATCTTTCAACACGATCAGAAGATTACGTTCCAAGTTTCCAAAGACACTAAACTATTACGGTCCTTGGGTGTCTGTTTTTTTATGTACTAAGTATTCTGCAAAAGTAATGTAATGTCCATGTACGTCCTTTTTCGGAACTCTATAGTTGGTATTATAGGAAAGGTTTAGTTAACCTTTGGAAACTAGGATGTGAAAATGTTAGTGAGACCCCTAGAGATATTTCTAAGGTATGTCTACGGATGTACCCAAGTTTAAGTATAAGTATAGGTTGTAGTCCTAGAATTATGGTAACGATATTAGATTAAACCTATGATGTTAGATATTGATGTTACTCCCCCTTTATTATGATTTTTTCCTCTCACATTATTCTTTTTGGGTTTTAGAAAATGGCTGGAAACAATATGATTCCCGATAATGGAGGATATGATAGATAATGGAATGATATTATTCATGAGAAACCAAATGAAATGGGATTTGGAAGTCCAAACATCACTATCATTCCGAATTTTCAATCTCATAATATGATCAATAAACTCAAATTTGGTAAGTTTCCTGACTCGGCTAATAAGAGAAAGATAGAGTTTCATGATGATCATAAAGGAAAGAAAGTTCAATTTCCCCTATGTAAATTATGTGGGAAGAGGCATCAATGAGAATGTTTCAAAGGAACTGGAAGATGCATTGGGTGTGGAAAAGAAGGACATAAAGCCAGTAAGTGCAAAGGAAAAGGTTCAGTTAACACCATGGATAAAGATAATGGTATTGCTACGACATGAACAATGGTTAAATGTTTTAAATGTGGAATGTACGGGCATTATGAAAACCAGTGCCCTAAGGGAAATTCACATGAAGAGAATCAGTATGGTCGTATGGGTAATATTTATGTTGATGATGATGAAGATACTACAAATGATATGTGAGATGAAATAATTGTTGAAGCTCGGTCAATGGATTAAAAAGGTAGTGGAATGATTACATGTTTATCAAGTGTAATGTTGTATAAGTAATCTCATGGTACTATGGAATAAAGAGACATCTAAGGATTGTTACACAGTTGTCTTTCCTTAAGTTTTGAAAGTGTGTGATGAATGATACCAGTATTTTTGGAAAGTATATGATATGCGCCTAATGAAGGGATAAGGATAAAATGAAATGTTTGACAGTATTCATGAGATCATGACTGATATAAGGACTAAGTGATATCATGGTTTGAGTATATAGAATTTTGAAGATTTTGGTATGTGGAAAGTGTTAACTTTTAACTACATTCATGTTTTCACTAAGGTTCAATGGGTATTCATTCTTCAAGAGAATACATGATTAAGGTATTCACATGTTTGAAATTTGACCAACAAGATATATATTATGATATGTGGGGGATAAATTATGGCATTCACGTGATTGTTATGTGAAATTTCAAGTAATCATTCTCTTTATACTGTGAGCTTATACTGAAGTATTTTAGATAAGCCTAAAGATTGGAATGGATTATGTTGGACATAAGTTAGTATTGTTTAAGGATAGAACTTTTTTCGATATTATTATAGTAAGGTAGTTTTTGAAAAAGGACAACCTATAGGACAGGCGACAACCCATCACATCGGATAAGTCTGTGGGAATCGAACCCCCAACCGAAGTGAGACGGGCCTTTATCACCTACCACTGGCCTACAGGAAGTCCCTGGTTTGTAGAAACGAGTTTAATTTTATTAACCGGTTTGATATATGAAGTATAAGTTCATTTTTGGAATCATATATGATTAACCTCATCATAGATGGAATTATGTATATTTGATAACGTTTTCTTGAAAGAGATGGAATGACCCATCATTCTATCACATGATCTGCTAACTCTTCACGGATAACAAATTCAACTTCATTTCTTTAAGAGATGGAGTGGAAATTGTTCAAAGCACGGACAACAGTGAGATTGTACCAAAATCAAGAAAATATTTCTTCTAATTCAAAATTTTCAACTTTAGGGAAATGATATTGAAAACCAAAAATGTTGTCCTAGTGCTCTTATATCCGATGAATCATATGGTACCTTAGATCATCACAAATCTATGGATTTGTGATTGATGGCTTTTTAATAGCCGTGTTCTCTACCACTCTCCATCATAACTTGATGGTTATATTTTTCTTCCATATCCATATTTTCACCTATGTTCTCCTACGTGGAAACCTAGTGATGAGTTAATTTTGGTAACCGTTACGTTTCATACTTTATTTTTTAAAGCCAAGTTTTGGTATTCCTTTTTACGATGTGGGTTTCTATTAAAGAAACTTTCGAGTAGTAAAGCATTTATAACCCCGATGAATTTCAAGGGTGAAATTCATTTTAAGGGGGGTAGAATGTAACAACCTGATATTTTATGATAAGTGTTCTTTTTAATTTTTTTGAGGTCATGTGTTTTATGCTACAACAAGATTATATTGTGCTATACTCCACACTGTATTAGCTTGAAGTATACACAACACTATTCTTAGATTGTGTTACACACAATTTCAAGTTCATTTTATAATAGTTATTCTACGCAACAATGAGTGTGTATATATATATATATATTAAATGTATAAATGAAATATGGTTGGATTCTGTTATACGGAATAATGAAGGATTCTTGCACAACACGAAACCCTGACTTGGCTTGCCTTACACGCAATCACAACCTTCCCTGATAGCATGTGTTGTACGCAATACCGGGTTTTACTAAACAACGATATATTATTATAATATTATTATGAACTAGCCATTATGAATATTATTACCTAAAATTTGAATTTTATAACATTATTATCTATCCTACACATTTTCTAGAACATGGAATAAGAACAAAATAAATTTTTCGGGTAAAATATGTATTTTTAAAAAAATGCAGTTTTGCCACCTTTTGATGGCGCACCCACTTTAAATCTAGTTGTTGACATGTTTATAAGTTCAATTTGACAAAATAAAATTCTTATTTTGAATCAGGATATAAAAATTTACATTGGATAATGTTTTGATATTTTTCTGATAACTTTCATATTTTAATGAATAGTAAAAACACGCTATATTTTAATTAAAACAAATTTTTCATCGTAATAATTTATATGGTTAAATTATAATATTTAATGGTTTTAAAATATAAATAGAATATATTTTTACCATTTAATATATTTTATGTCATTATCATTGATTTTACATTGAATTCGTAGGTTAAATCAATTCAATCTTTTGCAATGTTTTAAACAAAAACCTGTTTTCATTCGACAATGGGATTAATTTTAATTTAATTTCTGCAAATTCTGTGTATTTAATTTGAAAAAATGGATTCAATTTTTGGAATAAGTGGGTTCAAATTAAGTTACTAGGCTACTTTTTATTTTTGGGAATTATGAATAGTAACTACGGTAAGTTTTATTTACCATAGTTAATGTTAAATCGGGTAATTAAGGGCAACAATAATATTATAAAATTACCCTAACACATGCCAAAATTCTATTGGATGGCTACAATTATACCCATATCACCTAAGGGTCATATTATATTCATTTTATGGACTTTTTACCGTGAAAATAATTTAATTATTATTAAAACCAATGAAAGTGACAACATGTCACTCTATTATATATTATAAGTATAATAATTTTAATTTAGTGATAAACATCATAAAACTTCGAACATGAATAGTCTATAGAAAACTAATAGAATTATCTACATCATGATAATTTATTTAGAATTTTTAGGGATTAAATAATTGTCATTAATGGTGATACATTAATGATGCAGAAATTATTTATTAAGTAAAAAATCAGTAATATAGTTTTTATTGAAATAATAATACCCCTTAAAAGACCCAAAAACCTGAAAAAAACTTATTGGTAGTGTTTATATACACCATAATAATCCAATGAACTAATATATAACCGTTTGGAGTCTTATAAAAGTGATTATGACACTTATATTATTTTATTTTAAATGATGCCAAAGTTGTCACCTTCATAATTGAATAAATATAACAATTTAAATATTGTTATTTTAAGATGATAAATTAGAGTAAAAGTATTATTGTAAAGGTTAATAGATTTATCTTCATCATAGAATTTTATTTTTAATTTTTATGCAAAAAATAAGTATATTAAATAATTATACAAAAATTTTGTAGTAATTATTTTATTAAGAAATAAACCAAATAAATGGTTTAAAAAATAATAAAATAAATATTATATTAAGTATTTAATGTGCTCAACTTATTTTCTAGATACATATGAACTTTTATTAATCTATTAAAGCTTTTAGTTCGAACATATCTTCTGTATATATTTTATTTAAATTCAAATAAATGAATAGTATAAATATTGACACTATTGTTATTTTATAAAAATAACATATTATAAAATTGTTTAAAAATCACAAAAATATATAAAAATTATTAATTTAAATTTATATGGTCTAAAATGTTATAAAGTATCCAATTATGGAAAATTCACAATAAATAGGTAATTATTTGTTATAATTTAAAATTTAGAATGTTATTACCACAAATAAAATTAAATTGATTAAGTAAGGATAAATAATGTTAATAATGTTTAAAATAATTTCCAAAAATGTCAAAATTTTATTGGTTGATGATATTAAAACCCTATCTCATCTAATATTCGAATATTAGTCTTTTTTGGAGGTTTTTATGTGGGATTAGATTTATTATAAATTAATAGTTTTAAGATTTCCAAAGGTACCCCTCTCCTCCCTTATAAAAGGGCACCTCCTTCCTCTCCTCCTCACACCAATTTGAGCCTTCAAGCTCGGCCAAACCCTGACCATTTCACTTCCCCACTTCCCTATAAAAATCCTAGAGGTACGGGTCTTCTTCAAAGACCAATTTTAGTGCCCTAAGAGGAGGTCTCAAAGAGGCGCTTCAAAGAAGAGGTAATGTCCGTTACCGATTCTTTCAACTTTATTTCTTCCTCCACTTCTTATTATTTAGTTGTTTCATTATTAAGTAATAACATCAGTATAACTCATATACTGATATGTTATTATAAGTATTAAACAACCATATTTCACCATTTATCCATCCTACGGAAAACGAAATCACTGCGCGTGCGTACGTACGGAATACCGTCTCCACGCCGTGGTGTAATCTATTTTCCACCACCACATTACTTGGATGGGTATAATGGTGTAAATAATGACTATATATGATTATTGTATAGTGATATTTATTCTGAAATAGTATACATACAATCCAATACAATTCCATGGGAACTATATCATCTCTCATGCATACGTATGGATTACCGTCTCCACGACGCGATGAGATTCATTTTCCATGTTAAAAATTAAAAAATTATTATAAAGTATATATAATAAGTAATAATGAAATATATGACATAATAATTCTACTTTATTTATTTACATATATATGTATGTCATATACTTAATTCCATTCAATTAAATAAGAAAATGAAAACAGCGTCCATGCGTACGTACGGACTACCGTCTCCACGACGCGATGAGATTCATTCTCCATGTTAACCATTCATGAATGATCATAAAGTTTATATAATTAATAATAATGAAATATATGACATAATAATGATACTGGATTTAGGTATATATATATATGTATGTAAACCAATTAATTCAATTCAATTCAATAAGTAAATGAAAACAACGTTCATGCGTACGTACGGCCTACCGTCTCCATGAACGGTGTATTTCTTTCCAATTATTGATCTATCATATATATATATATATGTATATTCTGAATATATATTACATATAAATCATTTTTTACATTCTAGAATTATTTAAATCAGTTTATAAGTAATAATATCAAGAACAACAAGTCCAAACATGTACGATAAATAAAACGATTTTACCCAAAACGCTACTTTAACAAGGAATTTACAAAAGAACGGGTAATATAAAGTCATAAGTGAACCATATATGATATCATAACAATTAATACGAATCTTTAATAAGTCAATGACATTATTTAAATCATTTTACATGAGGTTCAGATACGTATGAAGCATATCGGACCTAAGGTAAGGGATAATTTTGAAAATCTCATTTTTATCCGAGATTACTTATTCGTAAGTATTTACTGGGGTTATTTTGATCGTCCATGTCCATGTTTTATAAAAGTTTTTTTATGTATGTTTATTTTCTTTTTTACCCATTTTTTACTTTTACTATATGGTATGTAAGTAATCTTTCTTTTGATTACATTATGAGGTACCTTTTGACTTTTCCGAAAAAAGTACGAGAAGAATGTTTTTTTAACGTATACGGAATGAAAGGATTTTTACGTTTTTATAAACCCTTGTTTTAATGAAGATTCCTCCAAAAGATTTCATGACTATTTTCAATAGAATCCTTTTCTTTTAAAATTACATGACGTTTTGTGAAAATAAAATGATTTTGAAGAAAAAAGGATATTCCCAACAAGAATTCATTTCAAGTGTGTCATCAAAACCATTTTTCATCTAAGATGACATTATTTAATATGTGTATGTTTCAAGTATAATGTCTCTATTATTTACATGGTTTAACTTCTATTATTATGAAATGATATCCATTTCTTTTATATGGATTATGTGATGATGGGATGATGTTTATGAAACCCATTTTATTTATTTGGTTTTTATGAATGATGTATGATTATTTTGTGGCACAAGTAAGAATGATTTCATTATGAGATGGGTGGGACCTATATCTCCCTCCAATGCATTGTGTAAATATTTATATCTCATGAGATAGACATGGATGGAACGGTAAGTTAATCCGGTTCAGTATTACAGGACTGGAATGAGGAGCGAACTCGATTCAGAAAGGGACTTTGTCCAATAAGATGGTCTTGGCAGCAATACCTTGGCTACTATAGAAATCATTACATGTGATTAATTGATGCCACAATTACATGTTTTATTCCCATTCTATTTTATCATGATTTATGTTCCATTATGATCTATGCCTTATGTACTTCCATGTTTTATGTCGTTGCTCAATATTTTGATGTTTAAACATTATGTTCATGTTTTTAAGTTCAAATGTATAAGGTAAGTTTTATTTTATCCATTCTTACCCTTACTGAGCATTTGAGCTCACCCTTTTAATGTTTTATTTTCCCCCAGGATCAAAAGAAAGATTTTAGGAGGAAACAAAAAGTGGAAGATCTTTTTGGGAGATGTTGAAGATCTTTCACCACGATTAGAAGATTACGTTCCATGTTTCCAAAGACACTAAACTATTATGGTCCTTGTGTGTCTATTTTTTTATGTACTAAGTATTCTGCAAAAGTAATGTAATGTCCATGTACATCAAGCTTCAGGTCTTTACAATTGGTATCAGAGGAAAGGTTTAGTTAACCTTTGGAAAGTAGGATGCTAAAACGTTAGTGAGATCCCTAGAGATATTTCTAAGGTATGTCTAGGGATGTCCCTAATGTTAAGTATAAGTATAAGTTATAGTCCTAGAATTATGGTAACGATATTAGATTAAACCTAAGATGTTAGATATTGAAGTTACTCCCCCTTTATTATGATTTTTCCTCTCACATTATTCTTTTTGGGTTTTATAAAATGGTTGGAAACAAGATGATTCACGATAATGGAGGATATGATGGAAAATGGAATGATATTATTCATGAGAAACCAAATGAAATGGAATTTGGAAGTCCAAACATCACTATTATGCATAATCAGAAATCTCATAATATGATCAATAAACTCAAATTTTGTAAGTTTCCTGACTCGACTAATAAGAGAAAGATAGAGTTTCATGATTATCATAGAGGAAAGAAGGTTCAATTTCCCCTATGTAAATCATGTGGGAAGAGGCATCATGGAGAATGTTTCAAAGGAACTGGAATATTCATTGGGTGTGGAAACGAAGGACAAAAGCCAGTAAGTGCAAAGGAAAAGGTTCAATTAACACCATGGATGAGGATAATGGTATTTCTACGACATCAACAATGGTTAAATGATTTAAATATGGAATGTACGGGCATTATGAGAACCAATGACCTAAGGGAAAGTCTCATAAATATAATCAGTATGGTCGTATGGGTAATATTTATGTTGATGATGATGAAGATACTAAAAATGATATGTGAGATGAAAGAATTGTTGAAGCTCAGTCAAAGGATTAAGAAGATAGTGGAATAATTATATGTTTATCAAGTTTAGTGTTTTATAAGTAATCTCATGGTACTATGGAATAAAGAGACATCTAAGGATTGTTACACTGTTGTGTTTCCTTATGTTTTTAATGTGTGTGATGAATGGTACCAGTATTTTTGGAAAGTAGATGATATGCGCATAATGAAGGGATAAGGAGAAAATTAAATGTTTCACAGTATTCATTAGCACATTAGTGATATAAGGACTAAGTGATATCATGGTTTGAGTATATAGAATTTTGAGGATTTTGGTATGTGGAAAGTGATAACTTTTAACTACATTCATGTTTTCACTAAGGTTTAATGGGTATTCATTCTTCAAGAGAATACATGATTAAGGTATTCACATGTTTTAAATTTTACCAACAAGATATATCTTATGATATATGGGGGATAAATGATGGCATTCAAGTGATTGTTATGTGAAATTTTCAAGTAATCGTTTTCTTTATACTATGATATTGGACCGAAGTATTTTAGATAAGCCTAAAGATTGGAATTTATTATGTTGGACATAAGTTAGTATTGTTTAAGGATAGAACTTTTTTTCGATATTATTACAGTAAGGTAGTTTTATAAAAATTACAACCTGTAGGATGGGTGACAGCCCATCACGTCGGACAAGGCTGTGGGAATCGAACCCACAACCGAAGTGCGACTGGCCTTTATCGCCTACCACTAGCCTACAGGAAGTCCCTGGTTAGTAGAAACCGGTTTTATTTTATTAAGCGGTATGATATATGAAGTATAAGTTCATTTTTGGAATCGTATATGATTAACCTCACCATAGATGGACTTATGTATATTTGATAACTTTTTCTTGAAATAGAGGGAATGACCCATCATACTATCACATGATATGCTAACTCTTCACAAATAACAAATTCAACTTCATTTCTTTAAGAGATGGAGTGGAAATTGTTCAAAGCACGAACAACAGTGAGATTGTACCAAAATCAAGAAAGTATTTCTTCTAATTCAAAATGTTCAACTTTAGGGAAATGATATTGAAAACCAAAAATGTTGTCCTAGTGCTCTTATATCCGATGAATCAGATGGTACCTTAGATCATCACAAATCTATGGATTTGTGATTGATGGATTTTTTATAGCCAGGTTCTCTACAACTCTCCATCATAACTTGATGGTTATATTTTTCTTCCATATCCATATTTTCACCTACGTTCTCCTATGTGGAAACCCAGTGATGAGTTAATTTGGGTAACCGTTACGTTTCATACTTTAGTTTTTAAAGCCGTGTTTTGGTCTTCCTTTTTATGATGTGGGTTTCTATTAAAGAAACTTTCGAGTAGTAAACCATTTATAACCCCGACGAATTTCAAGGGAGAAATTCATTTTAAGGGGGGTAGAATGTAACAACCCGATATTTTATGATAAGTATTATTTTAAATTTTTTTGATGTCATGTGTTTTATGCTACAACAAGATTATCTTGTGCTATACGCCACACTGTATTAGCTTGAAGTATACACAACACTATTCTTAGATTGTGTTACACACAATTTCAAGTTCATTTTATAATAGTCATTCTACGCAACATTGGGTGTATATATATATATTCAATGTATAAATGAAATATGGTTGGATTCTGTTATTCAAAATAATGAAGGATTCTTCCACAACACGCAACCCTAACTTGGCTTGCATTACACGCAATTGCGACCTTCCCCGATAGCGCGTGTTGTACTCAATACCGGGTTTTACTAAACAACGATATATTATTATAATATTATTATGAACTACCCGTTATGAATAGTATTAACTAAATTTTTAATTTTATAACAATATTATTCATCTTACACATTTTCTAGAACATGGTATAAGAACAAAATAAAATTTTCAAGTAAAATATGTATTTTTCAAAAAATGAAGTAATGCCGCCTTTTGATGGCATACCCACTTTAAATCTAGTTGTTGACATGTTTATAAGTTCAATTTGACAAAATAAAATTCTTATTTTGAATCAGGATATAAAAATTTACATTGTATAAAGTTTTGATATTTTTCTAATAACATTCATATTTTAATGAATAGTAAAAACACGCTATATTTTAATTAAAAACAGATTTTTTCATCCTAATAATTTATATGGTTAAATTATAATAATTAATGTTTTTAAAGTATAAATAGAATATATTTTTACCATTTAATATAATTTATGTCATTATCATCGATTTTACAATGAATTCGTAGGTTAAATCAATTCAATCTTTTGCAATGTTTTAAACAAAATCTGTTTTCATTCGACAATGAGATTAATTTTAATTTAATTTATGAAACAACTGTGTACTGAATTTGAAAAAATGGATTCCATATTTGGAATCAGTGGGTCCAAATTATGTTAATAGGCTACTTTTTATTTTTGGGAATTATGAATAATAACTACGGTAAATTTTATTTATCATAGTTAAAGGTAAATCGGGTAATTAAGGGTAAATATAATATTATAAAATTACCCTAACACATGCCAAAATTCTATTGGATGGCTACATGTATACCCATATCACCTAATGGTCGTATTAGATTCATTTTATGGACTTTTGACCATGAAAATAATTTAATTATTATTAAAACCAAAGAAAGTGACCACATGTCACTCTCTTAAATCTTATAAGTATAATAATTTTAATTTAGTGATAAACATCATAAAACTCAGAAAATGAATAGTCTACAGAAAGATAATAAAATTATCTAAATTATGATAATTTATTTATATTTTTTAGGGATTGAATAATTGTCATTAATGGTGATACATTAATGATGCATAAATTATTTATTAAGTGAAAAATCAGTAATATAGTTTTTATTGAAGTACTAATACCCATTAAAAGACCCACAAACCTGACCAAAACTTAGTTTTAGTGTATATCTACACCAAAATCATCAAATTACCTAATATATAACCGTTCGGAGTCTTATAAAAGTGATAATGACACTTATATTATTTTATTTTAAATGATGCCAAAGTTGTCACCTTCATAATTTAATAAATATTAAAATTTAAATATTGTGATTTTAAGATGATATATTCGATTAAAAGTATTATTGTGAATGTTAATAGATTTATCTTCATCATGTGATTTTATTTTTAATTTTTATGCAAAAATAAGTATATTAAATAATTATACAAAAATGTTGTAGTAATTATTTTATTAAGAGATAAACCAAATAAATGGTTTTAAAAATAATAAAATAAATATTATATGAACTATTTAATATGATCCACTAATTTTCTAGAAACATATGACCTTTTATGAATCTGTTAAAGCTTTTATTTAGAACATATCTTCTGTATATATGTTATTTAAATTCAAATAAATGAATAGTGTCAAAATTGACACTATTGTTATTTTATAAAAATAACATCTTATAAAATTGTTCAAAAATCACAAAAATATATAAAAATTATAAATTTAAATTTATATGGTCTAAAATGTTATAAAGTATCCAATTATGGACAATTCACAATAAATAAGCAATTATTTGTTGTAATTTAAAATTTAGAATGTTATTACCACAAATAAAATTAAATTGATTAAGGATAAATCAAGTTGATAATGTTTAAAATAATTTCCTAACATGTCTAAATTTTATTGGTGGATGAGATTACAACCCTATATAATCTGATATTCGAATATGAGTCATTTTTGGATATTTTTATGTTGGATTAGATTTATTATAAATTAATAGTTTTATGATTTCCAAAGGTGCCTCTCTCCTCCCTTATAAAAGGGCACCTCACCCCTCTCATCCTAACACCAATTTTAGGATTCAATATAGGCCAAAACCTGACCATTTTACTTACCCACTTCCCTAGAAAAATCCTAGAGGTCCTGGTCTTCTTCAAAGACCAATTTTACTGCCCTAAGAGGAGGTCTCAAAGAGGCACTTCAAAGAAGAGGTAATGTCCGTTACCGATTCTTTCAACTTTATTTCTTCCGCCACTTCTTCTTCTTTAGTTGTTTCATTATTAAGTAATAACATCAGTATCAATAATATACTGATATGTTATTATAAGTATGAAACACCCATATTTCACCATCTATCCATCCTTCGGAAAATGAAATCACCGCGCGTGTGTACGTACGGAATACCGTCTCCACACCGTGGTGTACTCTATTTTCCACCACCACATTACTTGGATGGGTATAATGGTGTAAATAATGTCAATATATGATTGTTGTAAAGTGATATTGATTCTGAAATAGTATACATACAATCCAATATAATTCCATGGGAACTATATCATCGCTCGTGCGTACGTACGGATTACCGTCTCCACGACGCGATGAGATTCATTTTCCATGTTAAAAATTAAAAAATGATTATAAAGTATATATAATAAGTAATAATGAAATATATGACATAATAATGATACTGTATTTATGTACTTATATATGTATGTCATATACTTAATTCCATTCAATTCAATAAGGAAATGAAAACAGCGTCCATGCGTATGTACGGACTACCGTCTCCACGACGCGATGAGATTCATTCTCCATGTTAACCATACATGAATGATCATAAAGTTTATATAATGAATAATAATGAAATATATGATATAATAATGATACTGGATTTAGGTATATATATATGTATTTCAACCAATTAATTCCATTCAATTCAATAAGGAAACGAAAACAACGTTCATGCGTACGTACGGCCTACCGTCTCCATGAACGGTGTATTTCATTCCAATTATCAATATATCATATATATATATGTATATTCTGAATGTATATTACATATACACAATTTTTTACATTATGGAATTAAGTAAATCAGGTTATAATTAATAATATCAAGAACAAAAAGTCCAAACATGTAAGATAAATAAAACGATTTTACCCAAAACGCTACTTTAACATGGAACTTACAAAAGAACGAGTAATATAAAGTCACAAGTGGACCATATATGATATAATAACAATGAATATGATTCTGTAATAAGTCAATGACATTATTGAAATCATTATACAGGAGTTTCAGATATGTACGAAGCATATCAGACCTAATGTAAGGGATAATTTTGCAAATCTTATTTTTATCCGAGATTGCTTATTCGTAAGTATTTACTGGGGTTATTTCGATCATCCATGTCCATGTTTTATAAAAGTGTTTTTATGTATGTTTAATGTCTTTTTTACGCATTTTTTAATTTTCCTACATGGTATGTAAGGAATCTATCTTTTGTTTAAGTTACATGATACTTTTTTGACTTTTCCGACAAAAGTACGAGAAGAATGTTTTTTTAACGTATACGACATTAAAGGATTTTTATGTTTTTATAAAGCCTTGTTTTCATGAAGCTTCCTCCAAAAGATTTCATGACTATTTTCAACAAAATCCTTTTCTTTTAAAATTACACTACATTTTGTGAAAAGAAAATGATTTTGAAGAAAAAAGGATATTTTCCTCAAGAATTCATTTCAAGTGTTTTATCAAAACCATTTTTCATCTAAGATGCAATTATTTAATATGTGTATGTTTCAAGTATAATGTCTCTATGATTAACATGGTTTAAATTCTATTATTATGAAATGATATCCATTTCTTTTATATGGATTATGTGATGATGGGATGATGTTTATGAAACCCATTTAATTTATTGTGTTTTTATGAATGATGTATGTTTATTTTCTATCACATGTAAGAATGATTTCATTATGATATGGGTGGGACCTATATCTCCCTCCAATGCATTGTGTAAAGATTTATATCTCAAGAGATAGACATTGCTGTAATGGCAAGTTAATCCGGTTTAGTATTACAGGATTGGAACAAGGAGTGAACTCGATTCAGAAAGGGACTTTGTCCACTAAGATGGTCTTGGAAGCAATGCCTTGGCTACTATGGAAATCATTACATGTTCTTAATGGATTCCACAATTACATGTTTTATTCCCAATATATTTTATCATGATCTATGTTCCATTATGATCTATGCCTTATGTACTTCTATGTTTTATGTCGTTGCTCAATATTTTGATGTTTAAACATTATGTTCATATTTTTAAGTTCAAATGTATATTGTATGTTTTATTTTATCCATTTTACCCTTACTGAGCATTTGAGCTCACCCTTTTTATGTTTTATTTTCCCCCAGGATTAAAAGAAAGGTTTTAGGTATGGAAATAATAAGTGGAGGATCTTTATGGGAGATGTTGAAGATCTTTCACCACGATTAGAAGATTACGTTCCATGTTTCCAAAGACACTAACCTATTACTGTCCTTGTGTGTCTGCTATTTTTATGTAATAAGTATTCATAAAAAGTAATGTAATGTCCATGTACGTCAAGCTTCGGGTCTCTACATCCTCTCCCCTAAAGAGGCTCTCAAAGGAGATAAACTCAAGAGGTAAATTCCATTTTCCGATTCTTTTATTTTCTTTCATGTTCCTTTCTTTTCTTTTTATTTCCTTTCCTAATTTGTCCCAAATGATATAAAAAATCCAGTAACATAAATATACTAGAATTATATTATTCTATTGTTCTAGTTCATCATAATTTATCCTTACAACTTCTTTTATAATATAAATTAAAACACCGTATGAGAATAGTTAATTTATCACATTCATGGACGACTGGTTTTCAATTTGCATTACCATTATATACACTAGACAAGAAACCATTTTAATGGTTGAAACAGATCATAATATATTTATTTTATCTTATTTAATATTCTCGAATCCTTTTACACTCATGATATAAAATAATAATGCAACACAAGTTCATTGTGAGTAAAACCTCCAAATTAATAGAACCATTTATCATTAATATTTTACCTAATGATTCCTCATCATGGTAAATAAAAAAATTCATTATAGGATCATTTATATCCCTTTAATTTAACTAATATTATATATTAACAATTCTAGATATTTAACCACATATCAAATGAACATACCTTTATAAATACAAGTGAAATATTCATAAAAGCTACGAAAATGAACACTCTCGAATAATGATTTTATGCTCAATAACTCACACAAATGTCTACAAAAGAACATAATAAAACCATAATGAATCTAATTAATGTATTAAAGTACATTGAATTGTTAATTAATGAATACAATATCATTATACATGACTTCGAAGTGAATAATGTGTTCAGACATAAGATAAGGGTGAATTATCGAATTCAACTCTCTTTCTTTGGAATTTTCTTCCTCAGCCAATTTTCAGTATGGATATGCCTAAAAAATCACGTATTCATCATTATAATACCTTTTTGGGATATAAAAGTTCACAAATTTGTTTTATAAAAAATAAAATCTTTTACAAATGAACTATTATTTCCAATAAACACACCCTTTTTACTTCTCAAAGACTGTTTTTCTCTTCACTCAAGGTTAATGGTTCTACGTCAAGAATGATATTCCATAATTATTTTGGGAACCAAAATTTTTATGAATGTATGATTTTTTATGTGAAATAAATTTTTTTCAATGGGTTGTTTTATATTCAAGATGGACATATTTTCTTTGTGGCATGCATGATAACATAAATGTTGTGATGTGACAGGTGCACCCAAAATTATATAGCACAATATGAATGTTTTAATGTGACGGATCATCCTGGAACTATAAAAAACTCCAATGAATTGGGTGGAGTGATTAATCTAGTGATTTAAACTGAAATTATTTTTGAACATGACGATATCTTTGTTCAAAACTACGTAAGGTAGTTAACCACTATGAAATGATGTTTTATTTTTATGCATTTCCACATTCCATGATTATATATACATGATTTTTTGATTATGCTCACCCCATGTTACATTGTTTTAGGATCTTATCATTCCTCTTATTGGGTTATTAGCTAACCCCTTTTTGATGTATATCCTCAGGTGAATACATGTACTAAGGAGTTCACAAGGGATGATAAGAATCTAGAGAAGAAGGAATTAAATAAATGTTATCATTTATGATGTAAATTTTATGTATGGTCATAGTTTTCCCAAGACACTAAAACTTTTGATCCTAATTGTGTAATGTTTTTCTGTTTTTATCACTAAAATGATGTAAAATTAATTTAAGAAATGCAGGGTTACTATAACACATTAGTTTGACAAGATCCTACTCTGATCCACTGGCTCCCTTTTCTCCTAGGACAACGGTAAAAGGGTCTTCATCTATGTAAGACACGACACATGTAAGCAAATACCATGTTGGGGTGAGTATAAAAATACTCATTAGGTTACACCAAAAATAATAAACATGAATCACCAAGTATATTCATATAATTAATATATATAAAAATCGATGTATAAAAAAACAAAACCAGAAATATAATTAAGAAGAATAACATGTCACCAGGAAGTCATAACCAACTATTAGCCACAATAATCTGTTCACGGAAACACTCATTCTAGGAGAAAACACTCCACAAGCCATGCTATCATCAGAGACACTCTAAAATAGGTTTACGTCATTGTCCCCTACCTAATGAAGATTATTGGTTTAAGGGGACTATGATACATAGATAGGGGGTCATGCCCAGAACCGCTGGGGGACACCACAAACCCAGTCTTGATCAAATCTTTACATAGGGGATCATATGAAAATGATTCCACAAATCCTACCAATATGTCCTACTAGATGGAGGATAAACTACCTTCTCATGGAGGTCATACTAATTCTACAAACTCCAATTGGGGATGACAGAGGATCACAGTTCAGTATCATAGTGGGACACCACAATTCTATATGAGAATTGGCCTATTGAGGGGATAATAATCCAGTGACGTGGATGCAATACCACACAGTACCCTTGAGGTAAAGAGAAAATGGAACACAAAAAACCTATACTAGCACAGACTAAAAATATTAAGATCCTCAAATGATCTTAAAGGGGGTACATGGAATGTCTTAAGGGGTACATGGTGTGTCCATCTATCCCATGTCCTGACCATTTGGAAGATCCTCAAACAACATGTAGTCTCCATATACACGACATGTAGAAGGATGTACATGATGTGTAGAGAAATAGGGTATAATAACTGTAACACCCGAGACTTTTATGTTATATAAATCATCAAAGGAATCTTTTTCTATACAACACTTGCTTGGCTTGCTTTATACGCAATCACGACCTTCCTCGATAGCTTGCGTCGTACGCAATACCGAGTTTCACTAAACAACATTATGCTATTAAAACTAGCCGTTATGAATAGTAATAACCACTTTTTGGAATTTTATAAATTTTATTTTTCAAAATGGACTTCATTTTTGGACTCAGAATATCGAAATTAGCCTAGGGTGAAATTTTGGTATTTTTCTGAAAACTTTCAATTTTTGATGAATAGTGAAACCACTAAGTGGTAGGTTAAAAACTGAATTTTGCATAAAACTTAATTTTACCGCTTCTGTGATTGGAATTTTGAAAATCCGAGAGACACGGTTAATATCAAGCACTAAAATGTGGTTCAATGAGATGAAAATAATTTTTTGGTGAATAGTAACTTTTTACTTTTTTTACCGCGGTTAATAGTAAATAGGGTAACTAAGGGTAAATATGATATTAATATTACCCTAACACATGTCCTAATTCTATTGGACAAGTGTAAATCGACCAAAAACAAACTTAGGAATAAAATATGACCATTTAGGCCCACTTGGATTAGATTAGGACATTTATTATTAATTTATTTAAAGAAGGGTTAAAATAGTTAAAATCAAAGCTTAATAAGTAGATCATTTTTAATATGGGGTTATACATAAGATAAATTCGATCGTAAATATTCATTAGAAAGATAAAAAGATTTACAACATGATGGTATTTTATTTGTAATTTTTAGACATCAAATAATTTAATTTATTTATGACACAAAGATGATGCAGTAATTATCTTATTAATGTAATATTGACAAAATTGATAATATAAATAGCAAAATAAATGTAATTTGAGACTTTTTATGAATTCCACTAATTTTCTAGGTTACTATGATATATTATTGTTGATTTAATCAACTTTGTTTGAACATATAATTCTGTTATGACTTTCACAAAAATCATATATCAAATAGTGTCAAAATTGACACAAAATAGTTTTTAAATCAAATATTATATTATTAATTGTTATTTTATTCCTAAAAATCTAAGGTTCGGCCAAATGACTTAGATAAGGATATATATTTTAATAATAAACAATTTGGGGTTCGTGTGGCATGTTATAGTAAGTGTATTAACCATATAGTGAAAGAAAACAAAAAGACATGGTAAAAGTTAAATTATTTAACTTAGAGTTAAATCTAATTGATAAGGTTAAAATAATACCCTAAACTTGTCTAAATCCTATTGGTTGATAGGATTTCGACCCTTCCCCACTTTATCTTCGAAATAAGACCCTTTGGAACCATTATAAACCGATTTTGACTTTAATATAAAATAATATTTTGAGATATTCCTAAGGTGCCCCTCTCCTCCCTTATAAAAGGGCACCTCCTCCCCCTCCTCCTCACACCAAATTGAGCACTCAAGCTCGGCCAACTCCTGCCATTTTCTCCTCTCCACTTCCCTAGAATAATCCTAGAGGTCCTGGTCTTCTCCAAAGACCAATCTTAGTTCCTTAAGTGGAGGATTCAAAGAGGCGTTCCAAAGAAGAGGTAATATCCATTACCGATCTTTTCAATTTCTTTCTTCTTCAACTTCTTCTTCTTTAGTTGTTTCATGATAAAGTAATAACATCAGTATTACTTACATACTGATATGTTATTATAAATATGAAACAACCCTATTTCACCTTCTATCCATCCTACGGAAAAATGAAATCGCCACGCGTGCGTACGTACGGAATACCGTCTCCACGCCGTGGTGTAATCTATTTTCCACCATCACCTTACAAGGATGGTTATAATGGTGTAATGAGTAACTAAATATGATTATTATGAAGTAATATTGATACTGAAATAATATATATATACTCCAATACAATTCCACGATCATAGGAATGATATCATCACTCGTGCGTACGTACGGAATACCGTCTCCACGATGTGATGCGACTCGTTCTACATGATATTCATTTCATAATGATTATATAAATGAATTGAATGAATGAATATGGTATATAATACACTAATAACATTCTGGAAATGAATTATCTATAACCTAAAGATAAGAATAAGAATTTATTCGACAAAACACGCATAAGAACAAAAAGTTATAAAGACCCGAGTAACAAGTAACAATGAAATATTATTAACAAGAAGCTAATAATATGACCATATATGATATCATATAAATATGTATGATTCTGGAATAAGTCAATAACATTATTTAAACCATTATACAGGAGCTTCGGACACGTACAAAGCTAATCGGACCTAAGGTAAGGGAAATATCACAATCTCATTTTTATCCGAGATTGTTTATTCGTAAGTATTTACTGGGGTGTATTTTATCATCCACATCCATGTTCCCTCAATATGAAATATTGTTTCCATCCACTTGCAATAGTTTAAATCCAATTTTACCCTTAGGTGAGTTTTTAGTAAAGAATATGAAAGGAATCTTTTGTCGTTTTTCCGTACGAGGTACTTTTTGACTTTTCCGACAAAAGTACGAAGAATGTTTTTTTAACTTATACGGCATGAATGGATTTTTAAAACATTGTTTCCAAGAAGCTTCCTTTACAAGTTTTCAAGTTTATTTTTAATCAACTTCTTTTATTTTAAAGTTGTATGACATGTTATGAAAGGAAAAATGTTTTTGAAGAAGAAAGGATATTTTCCTCAAGAATTCAATTCAAGTGTTTTATCAAAATTATTTTCCATCTAAGATAATAAAGGGTTCTGTTTCTATCCATATTTTTACATTGGTTTGACTATTTTGTGATGGAATTATGTTTATGAATTCCTTTATCTTATATGAATTGATTTATGATGTCATGATGTTTCAATAATCCCATTTTTGTTATATGTGTTATGCGGTGATGTATGTTTTATGATTATGTGGCACACATAAGAAAGGATTCATTATAAGATGGGTGGGACCTATATCTCCCTCCAATGCATTGGGTAAAGATTTTATATCTCATGAGATAGACATGGCTGGAACGGAAGGTTATTTCGGTTCAGTGATACAGGACTGAAACGAGGAGTGAACTCGGTTCAGAAAGGGACTTTGTCCACTAAGATAGTCTTGGCGATGAGTCATGACTAACAAGAAATGATTTTTCCATGATTATGTGTGCATGCCACAAAGTTTCAAGTTTTATGTTATGATTATGGGGATCTCATTTTCACTCCTATGATTTGTTCCATGTTAAGATATTATGATCTCTTTTGCAGGTTATGATTTTCAAAAAGATATGATATGATTTTTATTTCCTTTATTTGCCTTGCTGAGCATTTGAGCTCACCCTTTTATGTTTTCTTTTCCCCAGGTCAGGAAGATGGATATTAAGTAGAATATGCTAAAAGGGACCCTAGATATGATGAAATAAATGGGAGACACTGTAGAAGATTTATGAACCAGTTGTTTATGTTTCCCAGTTTCTAAAGACACTATACCTATACGGTCCTTTGTGGTTTTGTCATATGTTGTAATAAGTGTGCTTCAATTTTGAAGTATTAACAATGTATGTAAAGTGTGGGTTGTTATAGTTGGTATCAAAGGAAAGGTATAGTCAACCTTTGGAAACTAGGATGTGAAAGCCTTAGTAAGAACCCTAAGGATAAGTCTAAGCATAGTACACAATCTTAGTGTTTTAGAAATGGCCTTGAATAACCTAGGATAAGACCATAAGCATGAAAATTTTATTCTTGAATTATGTGGTTTCCTATTATAATTAGTGTTTCTCACACTATTCTTCTTGGTTTTAGTCAATGGCTGGAACCCGAAAGAACCGTGTTAATGCGGAATGCGATGGGCAATGCAATGATTGTCCCCCTGAGCAACCAAACGATATGGGAGCTGGAATGCAAAATCTTGTAGCCATGCTCACACAACTTTCTCAAGCTATGAATCATGCAGGATTTCCAAACGAGCAAAGGAGGGAGCAACATTCTGTTGAATCCTTCATGAGGCAGCGTCCACCTTCTTTCAGCGGGTCTACTGATCCATTAGTTGCTGAACAATGGATTAGTACTACTGAAAAGATATTTTCAGTTCTTCAATGTTCTGAACATGATAAAGTCATCCTAGCAGTGTATCGTTTGGAAGGAGATGCTGATCAATGGTGTAATCTTGTTAAGAATACGAGGCAAAGGGATGAAATTGAGTCTATGGAATGGGACGAGTTCAAGAACTTATTTTTCAATAAGTACTTCCCTCGTATTCTCCGAACAAAGATGGAGAAAGAGTTCCTTGAACTGAAGCAAAGGGATGATGAATCTGTTGGTACCTATGAAGCAAATTTTACCAGACTTGCAAGGTACACTTCTGGTATTATTATCCAGCCTGAGAGTAAGATCGATCGATTCTTTAGTGGCTTAAAATTAATTCTTCGAAGGGCGTTAGCCATAAGGGACTTCAATAGCTACGAGGAAATCGTTCGATGTACTCTCAAAGTCGAGATGGAGATTGGAGTAACCCATCAGTCACATGGGTTTGATAAGAAGAGGAAGATGGAATTCAAAGAAAAATCTAAAGAGCACACAGAAAAGAAGATGAGATTTTCCTTATGCTCAAAGTGTGGAAAGAAACATGGAGGGAGTTGTCTTAAAGGGACAAGTAAATGTTTTAAATGTGGAAAGGAAGGTCATTGGGCATTTGAATGCCGTGATAATGGGAAGAAGATGTCTAATGATGCAAACAAAGGAAGGGATACACAGAATGAACCTACAACACTTCAATGTTTCAAGTGCAAGGAGATGGGGCATTATGCCAATCAATGCCCAAATCCAAGGGTTGATGATGATGGTCGACGTCAACAAACTCTTAAAGCTAAAGACAAAGGAAAGTCACATGCAATTTCTATCAGCGATGTGGAGTACGATAACGATGTGGTGAAAGGTACACTTACCATCCACTCTAAAGTAGCAAATGTTTTATTTGATTCTGGATCCACCCACTCTTTTATTTCTGAAGACTTTTCTAAGGGTATCACCGTACTAACTCAACAATTAGATGTTGAGTTAGCTGTGACAACACCTAATGGCACATCAATCGCATCAAAAGTTTATAATTCTTCTCCGATCGAAGTTTGTGGGAAAGTGCTTCCTGCAAATCTTGTGATCCTTCCTTTAGTGGAATTTGATGTGATTCTTGGCATGGATTGGCTTTCTCTACATGGAGCTCATATCAATTGCCAAATAAGGGAAGTCACATTTCATACTCCAGATCAATCTACGATCGTATACCAATGCAAGGATGAACATAACCTTCCAGTGGAAATTTCTTCCATCTTATGGGTATTGATCCCACTAAATGAAGGTTATTTATCTCAAATGGTTGGTGAGAAACTCACGATTAAGAATATGCCCATTGTAAGAGAGTTTGATGATGTCTTTCCGGAGGAATTACCGGGTCTTCCACCAAATCGTGAAGTTGAGTTTTCAATAGAACTCGTACCGGGTGCTTTGCCTATTTCAAAGACACCTTATAGAATGACCCCAATTGAGTTGCAGGAATTGAAGAAGCAACTCCAAGAGAATCTTGATAAGGGATTCATACGCCCTAGTGCGTCACCTTGGGGAGCACCTGTTCTATTTGTTAAGAAGAAAGATGGATCAATGAGACTCTGCATTGATTATAGAGAACTTAACAAGATCACTATCAAGAACAAATATCCTCTCCCACGCATTGATGACTTATTTGACCAACTACGCGGAGCTCAATACTTTTCCAAGATTGATCTTCGTTCAGGGTATCATCAATTAAGGGTCAAAAGGGAGGATATACCAAAGACGGCTTTCCGTACAAGGTATGGACACTATGAATTTATAGTGATGCCATTTGGTCTTACTAATGCCCCTGCTATCTTCATGGATCTAATGAATAGAGTCTTTAGAGACTATCTTGATCAATTTGTGGTAGTCTTTATAGACGATATTCTTGTCTATTCAAAGAGAAAGGAAGAACATGAAGATCACTTGAGAATTATATTGAAGACCCTGAGAAAGGAGAAGCTTTATGCCAAATTTACCAAGTGTGAATTTTGGCTTCAAAAAGTTGCATTTTTGGGTCACATAATCTCAAAAGAGGGGATATCTGTGGATCCAGCAAAAACAGAGGTTATCGAAAGATGGTCAAGACCAACAACAGTAACTGAGATCCGAAGTTTTCTTGGTTTGGCTGGATATTATCGACGTTTTGTAAAAGATTTTTCACGATTATCTAATCCACTCACCAAGTTGACTCGGAAAGGAGTTAAGTTTGTCTGGACAGAGGAATGTGAAGAGAATTTCAAGGAGTTGAAAAGAAGGTTATCCAGTGCACCTGTGCTCACACTGCCTTGTAGTGGAGAAAGGTTTGTGATCTACAGTGATGCATCCAAGAAGGGATTGGGGTGTGTTCTTATGCAAAATGATATGGTGATAGCTTATGCCTCACGACAGTTGAAAATCCATGAACAAAATTACCCAACACATGATTTGGAGTTGGCTGCAGTTATCTTTGCATTAAAGATTTGGAGGCATTACCTTTATGGTGAAAGGTGTGATATTTATACTGATCATAAAAGTTTAAAGTATATTTTCACACAAAAGGAGTTGAATATGCGTCAAAGAAGATGGTTGGAGCTGATTAAGGATTATGACTGCTCAATCCATTAACACCCTGGGAAAGCAAACAAGGTGGAAGATGCATTAAGTCGACAAGACCATGCTAGTTTATCCATGATGAGGATCACAAAAGATCCAATATTTATGGATTTACAAAGGATGGATCTTGGAATTATAATGGAAGGGGAAAAATCTTATCTTTCTCAAATGAATGTTCAACCATCTATACATGTGAAGATTAAAGAGGCACAGAAAGAAGATGTCGAGTTACAAAAGAAGGTGAGAAATGTTCCTGAATTCAACCTTGATTGTGATGGGATAATAAAGTTCAGGAATCGGGTTTGTGTTCCTCCCATCCCCGAATTAAAGAAAGAGCTGCTGGATGAGGCTAATAGTTCTTCATTCTCTATTCATCCTGGAAGCACGAAGATGTATAGGGACCTGAAAGAGTACTTCTGGTGGGATGGCATGAAAAGAGATGTTGCTGAATATGTCTCTCGATGCTTGGTTTGTCAACAAGTTAAAGCTGAGAGACAGAAGTCTAAGGGGATGTTACAACCATTACCCATACCCGAATGGAAATGAGAAAACATCACTATGGACTTTGTCACAGGACTTCCTAAAACATCCAAAGGCAATAATGCTATCTGGGTCATAGTTGATCGTCTCACAAAGTCTGCACACTTCATTCCTATTAGAGAGGATTTCTCTCTAGATCAGCTTGCCAGGATATATGTAAAGGAAGTGGTAAGATTGCATGGAGTACCACTTTCTATTATATCTGATCGAGATCCGAGATTTACCTCGAAGTTCTGGCGAAGTCTTCAGCATACTCTGGATACAGAGTTGAGTTTCAGCACTGCTTATCATCCCCAGACAGATGGTCAGTCTGAGAGAACAATTCAAACCCTAGAAGATATGTTGAGAGCTTGCTCTATGGATTTCAAAGGAGGTTGGGATCAACACCTACCTTTGGTAGAATTTTCTTATAATAATAGCTTTCACTCCCGTATTCAAATGGCTCCTTATGAAGCTCTCTATGGAAAGAAATGCAGGACTCCAACTTGCTGGGATGAAGTTGGGGAAAGAAAGCTATTAGGACCTGATCTCGTTGATGAAATGGCAGAAAAGGTCAGATCTATTCAACAACACATAAGAGCAGCTCAGAGTCGACAGAAAAGCTATGCCGACAACCGAAGAAAAGACCTAGAGTTTGAAGTGGGTGATAAAGTGTTCTTACGAATATCTCCCTGGAAGAGGGTTATGAGATTTGGAAAGAAGGGGAAGTTGAGCCCTAGATATATCGGTCCTTTCGAAATATTGGATCGTGTTGGGAAGGTAGCTTACCGATTGGCGCTTCCACCGAATCTCTCTCAAGTTCACGATGTGTTCCATGTATCTCTCCTGAGAAAGTACATACCAGATCCTTCACATGTACTCAGCTCAGAAGTTGTACCGCTGGAGCAAGATCTTTCTTATGAAGAACAGCCGATAGAGATTCTGGATCGTAGCGAAAAAGTCCTACGAAACAAGACCACTCGCTTGGTGAAAGTTTTATGGAGAAACCACCAACTTGAAGAAGCTACATGGGAGCTTGAGGATATGATGAGGGAGAAGTATCCTCATCTGTTTGTTGCAAAGTGACGAACTTCGAGGGCGAAATTCTTTTTAAGGGGGGTAGAATGTAACACCCGAGACTTTTATGTTATATAAATCATCAAATGAATCTTTTTCTATACAACACTTGCTTGGCTTGCTTTATACGCAATCGCGACCTTCCTCGATAGCTTGCGTCGTACGCAATACCGAGTTTCACTAAACAACATTATGCTATTAAAACTAACCGTTATGAATAGTAATAACCACTTTTTGGAATTTTATAAATTTTATTTTTCAAAATGGACTTCATTTTTGGACTCAGAATATCGAAATTAGCCTAGGGTGAAATTTTGGTATTTTTCTGAAAACTTTCAATTTTTGATGAATAGTGAAACCACTAAGTGGTAGGTTAAAAACTGAATTTTGCATAAAACTTAATTTTACCGCTTCTGTGATTGGAATTTCGAAAATCCGAGAGACACGGTTAATATCAAGGACTAAAATGTGGTTCAATGAGATGAAAATAATTTTTTGGTGAATAGTAACTTTTTACTTTTTTTACCGCGGTTAATAGTAAATAGGGTAACTGAGGGTAAATATGATATTAATATTACCCTAACACATGTCCTAATTCTATTGGACAAGTGTAAATCGACCAAAAACAAACTTAGGAATAAAATATGACCATTTAGGCCCACTTGGATTAGATTAGGACATTTATTATTAATTTATTTAAAGAAGGGTTAAAATAGTTAAAATCAAAGTTTAATAAGTAGATCATTTTTAATATGGGGTTATACATAAGATAAATTAGATTGTAAATATTAATTAGAAAGCTAAAAAGATTTCCTACATGATGGTATTTTATTTGTAATTTTTAGACATCAAATAATTTAATTTATTTATGACACAAAGATGATGCAGTAATTATTTTATTAATGAAATATTGACAAAATTGATAATATAAATACCAAAATAAATGTAATTTGAAACTTTTTATGAATTCCACTAATTTTCTAGGTTACTATGATATATTATTGTTGATTTAATCAACTTGGTGTGAACATATAATTCTGTTATGACTTTCACAAAAATCATATATCAAATAGTGTCAAAATTGACACAAAATAGTTTTTAAATCAAATATTATATTATTAATTGTTATTTTATTCCTAAAAATCTAAGGTTCGGCCAAATGACTTAGATAAGGATATATATTTTAATAATAAACAATTTGGGGTTCGTTTGGCATGTTATAGTAAGTGTATTAACCATATAGTGAAAGAAAACAAAAAGACATGGTAAAAGTTAAATTATTTAACTTAGAGTTAAATCTAATTGATAAGGTTAAAATAATACCCGAAACTTGTCTAAATCCTATTGGTTGATAGGATTTCGACCCTTCCCCACTTTATCTTCGAAATAAGTCCCTTTGGAACCATTATAAACCGATTTTGACTTTAATATAAAATAATATTTTGAGATATTCCTAAGGTGCCCCTCTCCTCCCTTATAAAAGGGCACCTCCTCCCCCTCCTCCTCACACCAAATTGAGCACTCAAGCTCGGCCAACCCCTGCCATTTTCTCCTCTCCACTTCCCTAGAATAATCCTAGAGGTCCTGGTCTTCTCCAAAGACCAATCTTAGTTCCTTAAGTGGAGGATTCAAAGAGGCGTTCCAAAGAAGAGGTAATATCCATTACCGATCTTTTCAATTTCTTTCTTCTTCAACTTCTTCTTCTTTAGTTGTTTCATGATAAAGTAATAACATCAGTATTACTTACATACTGATATGTTATTATAAATATGAAACAACCCTATTTCACCTTCTATCCATCCTACGGAAAAATGAAATCACCACGCGTGCGTACGTACGGAATACCGTCTCCACGCCGTGGTGTAATCTATTTTCCACCATCACCTTACAAGGATGGTTATAATGGTGTAATGAGTAACTAAATATGATTATTATGAAGTAATATTGATACTTAAATAATATATATATACTCCAATACAATTCCACGATCATAGGAATGATATCATCACTCGTGCGTACGTACGGAATACCGTCTCCACGATGTGATGCGACTCGTTCTACATGATCTTCATTTCATAATGATTATATAAATGAATTGAATGAATGAATATGGTATATAATACACTAATACCATTCTGGAAATGATTTATCTATAACCTAAAGATAAGAATAAGAATTTATTCGACAAAACACGCATAAGAACAATAAGTTATAAAGACCCGAGTAACAAGTAACAATGAAATATTACTAACAAGAAGCTAATAATATGACCATATATGATATCATATAAATATGTATGATTCTGGAATAAGTCAATAACATTATTTAAACCATTATACAGGAGCTTCGGACACGTACAAAGCTAATCGGACCTAAGGTAAGGGAAATATCACAATCTCATTTTTATCCGAGATTGTTTATTCGTAAGTATTTACTGGGGTGTATTTTATCATCCACATCCATGTTCCCTCAATATGAAATATTGTTTCCATCCACTTGCAATAGTTTAAATCCAATTTTACCCTTAGGTGAGTTTTTAGTAAAGAATATGAAAGGAATCTTTTGTCGTTTTTCCGTACGAGGTACTTTTTGACTTTTCCGACAAAAGTACGAAGAATGTTTTTTTTTTAAATTATACGGCATGAATGGATTTTTAAAACATTGTTTCCAAGAAGCTTCCTTTACAAGTTTTCAAGTTTATTTTTAATCAACTTCTTTTATTTTAAAGTTGTATGACATGTTATGAAAGGAAAAATGTTTTTGAAGAAGAAAGGATATTTTCCTCAAGAATTCAATTCAAGTGTTTTATCAAAATTATTTTCCATCTAAGATAATAAAGGGTTCTGTTTCTATCCATATTTTTACATTGGTTTGACTATGTTGTGATGGAATTATGTTTATGAATTCATTTATCTTATATGAATTGATTTATGATGTCATGATGTTTCAAGAATCCCATTTTTGTTATATGTGTTATGCGGTGATGTATGTTTTATGATTATGTGGCACACATAAGAAAGGATTCATTATAAGATGGGTGGGACCTATATCTCCCTCCAATGCATTGGGTAAAGATTTTATATCTCATGAGATAGACATGGCTGGAATGGAAGGTTATTTCGGTTCAGTGATACAGGACTGAAACGAGGAGTGAACTCGGTTCAGAAAGGGACTTTGTCCACTAAGATAGTCTTGGCGATGAGTCATGACTAACAAGAAATGATTTTCCATGATTATGTGTGCATGCCACAAAGTTTCAAGTTTTATGTTATGATTATGGGGATCTCATTTTCACTCCTATGATTTGTTCCATGTTAAGATATTATGATCTCTTTTGCAGGTTATGATTTTCAAAAAGATATGATATGATTTTTATTTCCTTTATTTGCCTTGCTGAGCATTTGAGCTCACCCTTTTATGTTTTCTTTTCCCCAGGTCAGGAAGATGGATATTAAGTAGAATATGCTAAAAGGGACCCTAGATATGATGAAATAAATGGGAGACACTGTAGAAGATTTATGAACCAGTTGTTTATGTTTCCCAGTTTCTAAAGACACTATACCTATACGGTCCTTTGTGGTTTTGTCATATGTTGTAATAAGTGTGCTTCAATTTTGAAGTATTAACAATGTATGTAAAGTGTGGGTTGTTATAATAACCATGTCACCTGGTTGTGTCAATATACCAGATCCATTTAAGTGTACCGGTCTGTATATGTCAAGCTGTGTTTGTGTGGGAGTATACGACATTTATGTACCCATGTACATCAACCCGTGTTAGTGTACGTTCAAGGTAAACACCAAGTCAGCCAGGGAGGGTCACATGCCATGAAGTATTTAGCTCTGGTGAAACCCTACAAGTACATCATGGGGGACCCACATGTCATGTAATCCTAGATTAAATGCCACTTTTTTGCAAGATTTTCTAGAACCCTGAATTCTCCCTCTGCACGCCTCAGCTGATCTTTCGGCCTCTAATCTGTCGACCACCATGATATGAAACTCAAGATAAGATATCATATTTCCATTACATAACCAATTAAACACATTTCATCACTATATCTACTAAAAAAATTGATTTAATCAATATTATTCATTCTATGTGGAAGAATGATGAAGAATTAAAATTTTGGAATTGTTTTTCATTTGATTCACTGCCGCAACCACCACTACAACACTATCGCATCGTGCCAATCCCTGATCATTGATATCAGATAGCTGAACCAATAAATGGGTAAATTGAGATCGAATGATAGGGAATAGTCAAACCCTGAGGCGATGAAGAACACATATGGTCAAACATTGAATTGGTTGAGAAAGTCACCATCAATCAAGAGAAAAAAACATTGAATGATGTTGATGTCGATATTGTTTTTTTATTAGGATGCTAAATGAATCCCTCAAAAAATTAAACCAATGAACATATCTTGATAAAATACCTACAAAATAAATCCCATCACATAATATGAATGTCCCATGAATCAATAAATTCATTCATTGATTCACATTCATTGTAGAAATTACGAATGAGGAATTGAAAATCAAAGTCGCATGCACTAACTCGATTTTGTTCAGTAGCTAAAGAAGAATGAATCTAAATTTAATTTATTAGAGAGATCCTTTATAATAAATGTGTTTCGATCGTCAATGTAGAAACCTAATCATAAAATACATGAACATTACATTTTTTTTCCAAATACTTAATATATGACACACAAAAATTCCCAAAGACCATATTATTTTTGTGTCTTGGGAAACACCAAACATAATATTCTAATCATGGTGAAGGATCTTCAACATCTCCTATAAAGATCTTTCAATTTTTTTTCCTACCTAAACCCTTTATTTATACATGGGGAAAATAAATCATAAAAAGGGTGAGCTCAAATTCCCAGTAAGGGTAATCATAGAGAACATAAAACAAACCATAAAAATTTGAACATAAAAACATGAATATAAAGTTTGATCATCAAAATCTTGAGAAATGACATAATTCTTGGTAGTACGTAAGGCATGGATCAGAAAGGATCATTAAACATGATAGAATATCATTGGAATAAAATTTATAATTGTGGAAAACTAATAATCACATATTATGATTTCCATAGTAGCTAAGGCAGTGCTGCAAAGACCATCATAGTGGACGAAGTCCATTACTAAACCAGGTTTACTTTTCATTCTAGCCATGTATTACTAAACCACATTTACCTTCCTTTCCAGTCATGTCTATCTCATGATATATAAATCATTACCCAATACATTTGAGGGAGATATAGGTCCCCCCCATATCATAATGAAACCATTATTATGTGTTCCACAAATACATAAGTCATACAACATAGCATAACCCATGTAATAAAATGGGATTCATAAACATCATGCCATCATTACAAAATCCATATAAGATAAATGGACCTCATAAAAATAATTCGTTCATAAAGTAATCAAATAAAAGTAATAAAAGGGATAGAAACAAAACCCTATATCATTTTATATGTAAAATAATTTGGATAAAATAGCAGAATTTAGTTTTTGAGGAAAATGTCCTTTTTTGTTCAAAAACATTTTCTTTTCTGAATATGTCATGAAATTTTAAAATAAAATAAGTTAACTGAAAATAAACATGAAAAGATGTAAATAAAGATTCTTGGAAATAATTCATTATGAAATAATAAAAATTCATTCCTTGTATGTTAAATAAACATTCCCCTTATTCTTTTACTGGAAAAGTCAAAAAGGACCTCATACGGTAAATAAAAGAAAGATTCCTTCCAAACCATGTAGTAAAATTAAAAATGTGTAAAAATGACTTTAGACATACATAAAATAATTGTACACATTTTATTTTAATATTTTTATAAAACATGTAAATTAATGATATGTATATCCCCAGTAGATACTTATGAATAAACAATTTTGGATATTGTGAGATTGGAAAAGTTATCCCTTACCTTAGGTCTGATTTCTTCTATATGTGTCCCAAACTATTTAATAGTGGGTTTAATCATATTATTTTCTTTTATAAGGACCATAATAATATTTATGATATCATATATGATTCACTTATGACTTTATATTACCTTTTTAATTTTCAATTTCATGTTAAAACAACATTTTGGGTAATAATCGTTTCATTTATCATACGTGTTTGGACTTGTTGTTCTTGATATTATTACATAGATCATAATTTAATTACTTGATTAATATAAAAAATATTTTATATATAATATATAGTCAGTATATATATATATATATCTATATAATAAATAGATAAATAAAATGGAATACACCGTCCATAGAGATGGTAGGTCGTACAGACACATGAACGCTGTTTTCGTTTCCTTATTTAATTGAAAGGAAGTAAGTAAATAATACATATATATACACAGATAAATCTAGTATATTTATAAATGCATATATTTCATGATTATTTATTATATATACTTTATAATCATTTTTTAATGGTTAACATGGAGAATGAATCTCATCGCGTCGTGTAGACGGTAAGCTGTACGTACAGAAGACCAACGATATGGTTCAAATAGTTATTGAAAAGTATTGAAGTGGATGGTGTATAATATCTCAGAATTAGTATCATTTTATAATAATAATATATTTTTGTTATTTCCACCATTATACCCATCCATTTAAGGTGGCGGTTAAAAACAGATTACACTATGGTGTGGATACAGTAATCCATACGTACGCACACGCAATGATTTCATTTTTTTCGTACGATGGATATAAGGTGAAATAGGGTTTTTTCATATTTATAATAAAATATAATTATATTAGTGATAATTATTTTATTACTTTATAATGAAAAAACTAAAGAAGAGGAAGTAGAAGAAGAAAGAAATTTGAACGAATCAGTAGAAGATATTACTTCTTCCTACGTGCCTCCTATGAATTTCATATTAGGGAACTAGAGTTGGTATTTGGAGAAGAATATAACCTCTAGAATGTATGTATGGATGTTTATAATAGAAAATTTCAGGATTTTTCCAATATTTATGGCTTAAAATGGAGTGAAGAGGAGAGGGAGGAGGGGACATTTTTTAAGGGAGGATAGTGGGACTTTAAGAAACTCACCCAAATATTAATTTATAATAAAATCAGACCCTACCCAAAATTCTCCCAAGTGTCTCAAATTAGAATCTGAGATGAGATATGGTTTTAATCTCATAAATTCATAAATTTTTGACAACTTATTTTTCACATTTAAACCTTATCTTTTTAATTGACCCTTAGTTATTCTATTCTTTTTTTTTAATTTTGGTAATAACATTCTCAATATTAAATGGTAATAAATATGTACTTATGTGGTGTTAATTGAACATAAATGGATACTTTATTTAAATTTAGACCTTATAATTATCAATTTTTAATTTTTAAATTTTTTTATGATTTTTAAATAATTTAATAAAATGTTATGTTTATAAAATGTCAATAGTGTCAATTTTGATACTATTCATTTATTAGACCTTACATGAAATCCTCAGAAAAGATAAATTCAAACCAAAATATATAATACACAATGAAAATGACTTAGTCTCCTAGAAATTTTTTTGAGCACTTCAGTGAGTTCATATAATATTTCTTTTAATATTTTTAAAACAATTTATTTGATATTCCTATTAATAAAATAATTTTTACATCACTATTGTGTCACCATTAATGAGAGTTGATTAGTCTCTAAAAATTATAAATAAATTCAAATGATGTATATAATTCAATTATATTTATATTGAATATTTACATTAGAAGTTTTATAAAATTTATCAACAATTAAAATTATTTGATTTATAAGATTTAAGAGAGCGATATATTGTTACTTTCTTTTGTTTTAATAATAATTACATCATTTTCATGGAAAAAGTCCATTAAATGAATCAATTACGACCCTTATGTGATATGAATCTACTTTTATTCATCCAATATAATTTTTTAAGGTGGTATGGTAATTTTAGAATATTATTTTTAGCCTTAATTACCCGATTTACCATTCAACATAGTAAAACAAATAATTACCAAAGTAACTATTCATTATTACCAAAACAAAAAATTTAGGCTATTAACAAATTTGGACCTAATGATTCCAAATATGAAATCTATTTTTCATAATTCAAAACACAGGATCTTCAGTAATTAATAAAATATTAATCTCGTTGTTGAAAAAATGGGTTTTTGTTTAAAACATTGCAAAAGATTGATGTTTTTTAACATATGAATTCAACGAAAAATTAATTATAATGACATAAATTATATGAAATGGTAAAAATATGTTTTATTTATTCTTAAAAGCCATTAAATATTATATTTATTCAAATAAATTATCTTGATGAAAAAATTTGTTTTTAATTAAAGTTTAGCTTATTTTTACTATTCATCCAAATAATAATGTTATTAGAAAAATATAAAAAAAATCCAAAGTAAATTTTTATATCCTGATTCCAAAGATTTTTATTTTTTCATATTGAACTTTTAAATGTGTCAATTTTTTTTTTTAAAAATCGTTGTGCCATCAAAAGGGGTTAAAATTTCATTTTTTAAAAAACATTTCTTTTATCTAAAAAATTGATTTTGTTCTCAAATCATGTGTAAGATGAATTATAATGTTATATAAAATTAAAAATATGGTTAATACTATTCATAACATCTATTGTATATGCCACTAAATAATAATATTTTAATAATATATTTTTGTTTAGTGTAACATGGTATTGTGTACAACGCAAGCTATCGGGGAAGGTCGCTCTTGCGTGTAACACAAGCCAAGTCAGTGTTGCGTGTAGTACAAAATTACATTTTTATTGCGTATAATAGAATAAAAACATAGTTTATTTATACATTGAAAAAAATATATACTTAGTGTTGTGTGAAATGAATTATATCAAAGGAACATGAAATTGTGTGCAACAAAACACAAGAATAGTGTTGTGTATACTACATGCTAATACGATGTTGTGTATAGCGCAAGATAATATTGGTGTAGTCTAAAACAAAAGACATCAAATATATTAAAAATAATAAACCTCTTAAAATCTTTGGGTGTCACCTTCTACCCCCCCTTAAAAGGAATTCCTCCCTCAACAGTCATCAGGGTTATAAATGGTTTTCTAAATGATAGTTTCTTTCATATAAATCACATCAAATAAAGGAATACAGAAACATAATTTTAAAAAGGAATGTTAGAAACATAATGGTTACCCAATGTAACTCATCACTAGGTTTACACATAGGGGAAAATAGGTGGGAAGTGAAAACCTAGATTTGTAAGAGAAATATAACCATCAAGTTCTGATTGATAGTAATAAAGAATAAGGCTTGGAGATAGTTACCTAAAAGAAAGAAAGAAACCATTGATGATTTAAGGGACCATCTAGTTCAGAGGATTATAATGTACTAGGATAACAGTTTTAGTTTTAAGGATCCTTTCTCTAATGTTTAATAATATTGCATGAGAATAAATACTTACTTGATTTTGGTACAATTTCACCGTTGTTCATGCCTTGAAAAATTTCCACATCATCTCTTATTTAAAGAAATGAACTCTAATTTTTCATTCTTAAAGTGTTAGAAGATCGTGTGATAGAATTATAGGTCATTCTATCTTTCTCTATCACAAAAAGGTTATCACAAGTTATTAATTCTACATATGTCTATCTATGGGGAGATTAATCTAATGGTTCCAAAAATGGACTAATACTTCATCTATCATACCGTTTAATAAAATAAAACTAATTTTTAATAATGAGGGACTTCTTGTAGGCATGTGGTAGGTGATAAAGGCGTGTTGCACTTCATCTTTTGGTTTGATTCCCATACCCTTGTCTGACGCAATGGCTTGTCTCTCATCCTGCATGTTTCCATTTTTCTAAAACTATACTATTATAACATTCCAAAAAAATGTAAAAAAAGTTATAGACATAAAAAATACTGTCTGATTTTCAACTTAATCCATTCCAACCATTAGGATTATCTAAAATACTTCTGTGTAATCTCACAATACAAATAAAACCATTATCAGAAAGGCCATATAACAAGCATGTGAATACCATCATTTATCCCCCATATATCACAAGATATATCAATTGGTTACATTCCAAACATTTTAAAGAATTCATCATGAAATCTCTTTAAATATGATAATAACATAAATTACAATAGAACCTTAGTGACAACATTAATTCTATCAAAATTAACTCTTTACATACACCATATATACCCGAAATTCAATATACTCAAACCATGATATCACCTTGTCCATTTATCAGTCATGAGCACATTAATACTATCTAACATATTATTTTATCATTATCCCTTCATTATGCGCATATCATATGCTTTTCAAAAACATTTCATTCACATTTTATGGTTAATGAAACCATATATATATGGAAAACCATAATAGACCAATACATAGATATTCTAATATTCTATAATAATATAAATGAGATTCCCCAACAGTATTCTGAAATCCCATAAACATTAAACCATTCCATTACTTCATTGTCATACTCAAAATCAACAATAGTGATTGCATGTTACTTCCCTTTTTCTTTTTCCATAAGTGGTTGTTCATGTCACCCATCATTAACCTCTGGATTAGAGAATTTGTTAGGAAAATGCCACACTTCCTTTCACTCATAGCATTGAAACATTGATGGTGTATTCTCTATAGTATTTTCTCCTTTCACATCATTAGAAAATTTTTTCCATTACTTCCGTACTCAAATGCTCTATGACATTATTTTCCACACTTGAAACATTTTCTAGTCCCTTTTAGACAATCTCCACCAGGATCTTTCCACAGTTTGAGCATAAGGAAACATTCATCTTATTTTCTCCATTTTTTGAGATTTTCCCTTGAACTCCATCTTTCATTTCTTGTAAAACCCATTAGAGGCATACATAACACAAACATCCAATTCTACCTTGATAGCCTAATTCACAATATCTTTACAACTACTTAAGAATCTTATATCTAATGTAATTCGACGACTTGGTTCTACGCTATTGATGAATCGATCAACTTTACCTTTAGGTAGGATGATAATACCAGAATCATACCTTGCATGCCTTATCAAATTTTCCTCATATGTACCAATAGATTCATTATCCTTTTGATTTATCTCAAGGAACTCCTTTTCCATCTTTTTTCTAAGAATTCTAGGAAAGCACTTATTAAAAAATAAGTTCTTGAACTCATCCCATTCCATGGATTAAATTTCATCTTGGTTCCTTGTATTTTTAATTAGAGTCCACCACTGGTCTCCTTCACCTTCTAAATGGTAAATAGCTAAAATGACATCTTCATGTTCTGAACAACAAAGTATGGATAATATATTTGTAATGGTACAGATCCATTGTTCAGAAATAATTCGAACCAAAGACCCACTAAAAGAAGGTAGACATTGCCTCATGAAGGACTCAACGAAATATTGTCCCCTTATCTGCTCGTTTGGAATTCCATAACGAGTCATAGATTGTGTATGTGTAGAGATATTTTTATTGCTTCATATCCCATAACAATTGTTTATTCAGGATGAAAATTGTTTCATTTCCTAGTTAATTGACCATTAACATGGTTCCTTCATATCCCAGCCATTGTCTAAAACTAAAAAAGAATAGTGTGATAGGAAAAATTCATACTTGAAAAAAAAATAATCAAGGGGGTAATTTCAATATATAAAATATTAGGTTTAATTCTAGGTTATTCATGATCATTATCATAATTCTAGGATTGTTACCTATACTTATACTTATCCTTAGGCTCATCCCTTGACATATCCATTGAAATATATCTAGGGATATCACTAAAATTTTTGCATCCTAGTTTCCAAAGGTTAATTAATCGTTCTTTATGATACCAACTGTAGAGATGCAAGCTTGAAGTACATGGACATTAAATTTATTTTTTGAAATACTTAATACATGACAAAAACAAATGCTCAAAGAAAATATTAGTTTAATGTCTTTAGAAACTAGGAACATAATCTTCTAATCATGGTGAAAGATCTTCAACATATCAAATAAAAATCTCCCCATTTTTTTGCCTACCAAAAAACATTCTTTATATCCTAGGGAAAGAAAAATATAGAAAGGGTGAGATGAAATTCTTATTAAGGGTAAACATGGAGAACATAAAAAAATGCTAAACATTTGAACGTAAAAATATGAACGTAATGATTAAACACCAAAATATTGAGCAATGAAATAAATCATAGAAGTACGTAAGGAATAGATCATAAAGAAAAATTAACCATAATAGAATATAATTGGAATAAAACATTTAATTTTGAATAACTAATAACCACATATTATGATTTCCATATTATCCAAGGTAGACCTTCCAAGACCATCATAGTGGACTAAGTCCATTACTGAACAGGGTTTACATGCCATTCTAGCCACGTATTATTGAACCAGATTTACCTGCCATTCCAGTTATGTCTATGTAATGAGATATAAATATGTACCCAAGGAATTGGAGGGAGATATAGGTACCACCCATCTCATAATTAATCCATTCTTATGTGTGCCACAAAAACATAAATCATATATCATAACATATCCCATGTAATAAAATGGGATTAATAAGCATCATGCCATCATAACATAATCCATATAAGATAAATGGACATCATAAAAATGATTCCATCATAACTTAATCAAATACAAATAATAATCGGGATAGAAACATAACCCTATATCATCTTAGATGGAAAATAATTTTTATAAAACACTTGAATTAAATTCTTGATGAAATTATCATGTCTTTTTCAAAAACATTTCTTTTTCTCAATATGTCATGCAATTATAAAAGGAAAAAAGTTAATTAAAAATAAAATTGAAAACATGTAAATTAATCTTCATGGAAATAATTCTTTATAAAAGAGAAAAAATACGTTAAATCCATATAAGTTAAAAAAACATTTTCCTATTACTTTTTCCAGAAAATTCAAAAATTAAACCGTAAGGTAAATAATAGAAATATTCCTTCTAAACCATGTAGTAAAAGTAAAAATGGGTCAAAATGACTTTAAACATACATAGAAGAATAATACACAATTTATGATAATATTTTTAGAAAACATGGACATGGTTGATAAGTATATCCTCGGTAGATACTTACGAATAAATAATTTCAGTCAAAACGAGATTAGAAAAATTATCCCCTACCTTAGGTCATATTTCTTCCGTATGTGTACAAAACATATATATAGTGGGATTGATCTTATTATTATATTTTAACATAAGAATAATATTATTTATGATATAATATATTATTCACTTATTTCTTTATATTACCTGTTTATTTTTCAATTACATGTTAAAGCAATATTTTGGGTAATAATCATTTCATTTATCATACGTGTTTGGACTTGTGGTTTATGATATTATTATTTAGATCCTGATTTAATAAATTTCACAATGTAAAACATGATTTATATATCATATATATTTATTATATAAATAAATAAATATATATATATATATATAATAGATAGTTAAATGAAATAGAAGACATCGTTCATGTAGAGGGTAGGCCGTACGTAAGGACAAAAGATGTTTTCGTTTCCATATTAAATTGAATGGAAGTAAGTAAATGAGACATATATATACATAAATACAGTAGACTTATTATTACATATATTTAATTATTATTAATTAAATATACTTTTAAATCATTCTTGATTGGTTAACATGAAGAATGAATCTCATCGCATCATGGAGATAGTAAGTCGTACGTACGCCCAAGCGACGATATCATTCCCATAGTTGATGAATGGTATCAAAGTGGATAGAGTATAATATTCCAGAATTATTATCATGTTATAATAATAATATATAGTTTTTATTTACACCATTATACTCATCCAAGTAAGGTGGCAGTGAAAAACAGATTACACAACGGTGTGGAGATGGTAATTTGTACGTACGCACATGCAATGATTTTGTTTTTTGTTGGATGGATAGAAGGTGAAATATTGTTTTTTAATATTTATAATAACATATAAGTATATTATTTACACTTATGTTATTAATTTATAATGAATCAACTAAATAAGAGGATGTATAAGAAGAAAGAAATTTGAAAGAAATGGTAGAAGAGATTACCTCTTCCTTAACGCGCCTCATTTGAATTTCCGCTTAGGGAACTAGAGATTGTATTTTGAGAAGAATATAACCTACATAATTTCACTAAAGAAGTTTATAAGAGATATGGGTAGGGTGAAGAAGAATGTTAAGGCTTAACTTGGAGTTAAGAGGAGAGGGAGGAGGTTCCCTTTAATAAGAGCGGTGATGGGTACTTTAGGAAACTCCCAAAAATAATAATTTATAATAAAATAAAACCCTACCCAAAAGCCTCAAAAGTGTCTAAAATTAGAATATGATATTATATATGGTTCTAATCTCATACCCAACTAAAATTTGGAGAACTCATTTTTTTAATTTAAACCTTATCTTTTTAATTGACAGTTAGTCATTCTATTATTTTTTTAATTTTGGTAATAACATTCTAAGTATTTAATGGTAATGAATATTTACTTATATGGATTTAATTTTCCATAAATGGATACTTTATGTCATTATAGACCTTATAATTTTTAACTTGTATTTTTTAAATATTTTTATGATTTTTAAATAATATAATAAAATGTTATGTTTATAGAATGTAAACAGTGTCTATTTTGACACTATTCATTTATTTGAATTTAAATAAAATCCTCAAAAAAGATAAATTCAAACCAAAATATTTTGTAAAATCTCAATATTTCATAGTAAACTATAGAATTCGTCCAGAACATTAATTATTTTATATGATATTTCTTTTAATATTTTTAAAACAATTTATTTGATATTCTTATTTACAAAATAATTTTAACATCACTATAGCATGTTCAGTAATTATAATTAATTAATATATAAATATTATAAATAAATTCAAATGATTTATATAATTTAAATATTTTTATATTGACTATTTACTTTCTATGTTTTATGAATTTTAAAACTAAATTAAAAATATGACACTTATAAGATATAAGAGAGTGACATGTTGTCACATTCTTTTGTTTTAATAATAATTTCATCATTTTCAAGGGAAAAAGTATATTAAATGAATATATTACTATCCATAGGTGATATGGGTCTAATTTTATTCATCTAATGGAATTTTGGAAGGATTTAGGGTATGTTTATAATATAATATTAACCCTTTATTACCTGATTTACCATTAACCATGGAAATAAAATTAATCCCATTATACAAAAAACAGGGTTTTTTAAAACATTGCAAAAGAGTGAAATGTTTTAACTTATTAATTAAATTTAAAATTAATGATAATTTCATAAATTATATTAAATGGCAAAAATATTTTATATTTTTACTTTAAAACCATTCAATATTATATTTTAGTCATATAAATTTTCTTGATGAAAATAGTTGTTTTTAATTAAAATTTAGCATATTTTTACTATTCTTTAAAATAAGAATGTTATCAGAAAAATATCAAAAATTTATCCAAAGTAATTTTATATATCCTTATTCTAATAATGATGTTTATTTTTTCAAATTTAACTTATAAAAGTGTCATAAATTATATTTAAAATGGGTACTCCATCAGAAGGCCATAAAATCGCATTTTAAAAAAAATACTTCTTTTATCTGAAAAATTGATTTTGTTCTTATATAATGTGTAAAATGAATGAATATTTTATATAAAATTCAATATAATTTTAATAATATTCATAATATAATGTTTTTATCCCATTAAATAATAATATTTTAATAATATATCATTGTTTAGTGAAACTTGGTATTGTGTACAATGTAAGCTATCGAGGAAGGTCAGAGTTGTGTGTAACGCAAGCCATGTCAGTGTTGTGTGTAGTAAAAAATTCCTTTGGTGTTTCATATAACATAATCCGAACTTATTTCATTTATACGTTGAACAAAATCTAAAATCAATGATCCGTGAAATGAATTCTATCAAAGGATCTTTAAATTGTGTGCAACAGAAGACCAAAATAATGTTGCATATACTGCAAGATTATACGGTGTTGAGTTTAGAGAAATCTAATATTAGTGTATCATAAAACAAAATACATCAAAGATATTAAAATGAGTCTATCTCATAAAATCATGGGGTGTCACATTCTACCCCCCTTAAAATGAATTTCTCCCTCGAAATTCATCGGGGTTATAAATGGTTTTCTACATGAATGATTCTTTTATATAAAACCACATTATAAAAAGGAATAATAAAAATTTATTTTAAAAAGAAATGTTATAAAAATAATGGTTACCCAAAGTAACTCATCACTAGGTTTCCAAATAAAAGAACATAGGTGGAAAGTTAAAACATTGAAATGGAAGAGAAATATAACCATGAAGTTCTGATGGATAGTGATAGAGAATAAGGTTTGGAGAATGTTGACTACAAGAAAGACATAAAACTTCAATGATTTAAGGGATCATCTGATTCATCAGATAATAAGGTGTTTGGATAAATTTTTGGGTCTCAAGATCCTTTCCCTAAAAGATAATAAGTTTTCAAGAGAATAAATACTTACTTGATTTTGGTACAATTTCACCACTGTTCGTGCCTTGAAAATTTTCCACTTCAAATCTTATTTAAATAAATGAAGTAGAATTTTTCATTCTTAATGTGTTAGAAGATCATGTGATAGAATGATTGGTCATTCCACCAGTCTTTATCACAAAAAGGTTAGCACAAGTTATTAAATATATATAATTCCATCTATGGTGACATTAATCGTATATGGTTCCAAAAATGGACGTATACTTCATCTATCATACCTCTTAATGAAATAAAGATAATTGTTACTAAATAGGGACTTCCCATAGGCCAGTGGTAGGTGATAAAGATCTATCAAAATTCGGTTGTGGGTTTGATTCCCATATCCTTGTCTGATGCAACAGGTTGTCACCCATTCTGTGAGTTGTCCGTTTTCTAAAACAATACTATTATAACATTCCATAAATAACATAAAAAAGTTATATCCTTAAAAAATACTATTTTATGTCAAACATAATCTATTCCAACCTTTAGGCTTATCCAAAATAATTCTGTCCAATCTCACAGTACAAAGAATACAATTACCAGAAAGGTCATATAACAATCATGTAAATACCATCATTTATCCCCCATATATCACAAGATATATCTTTTTTGTCAAATTAAATTTTTTTGAAGGAATTCATCATGAATTATATTGAAATATGATAATAAAGTAAATTAACATAGAACCATAGTGACCAAATGAATTATATCAAAATTAACTCTTTCCAAACACCAAATATACCAAAAATTCTATATACTCAAACCATGATATCACCTTTTCCGTTTATCAGTGAAGAGCTCATTAATACTATCAAACATATTATTTTATCCTTATCACTTCATTATGCGCATATCATCTGCTTTTCAAAAATATTTCAATCACTTTTCATGGTTATCGATAACATATAATTATGGAAAACCATAATAGACGAATACATAGATATTCCAATATTCCAAAATTCTATAAATTATATTTCACAACAGTATTCTGAAATCCCATAAACACTTAATCATTCAACTACATCTTTTTCATACTCAACATCACCAATAGTGATCGCATGTGACTTCTCTTTGTCTTTTTCCTTAAGAGGTTGATGATATCGATCATCATTTACCCTTGGATTAGAGAATTTGTTTGCATAATGCCCCATTTCCTTACACTTATTGCATTGATGTGTTGATGGTGTGTTGTCTATAGTATTTTATCTTTTCACATCATTAGAAACCATTTTTCAATTACATCGGTACTCAAATGCTCTATGAACTTCTATTACACACTTGAAGCATTTTATAGTCCCTTTAAGACAATCTCCACTATGTTTTTTCCACACTCTGTGCATAAGGAAACATTCATCTTCTTTTCACAATTGTTCTGAGATTTTCCCTTAAACTCTATCTTTCTTTTCATGTCAAAACCATTAGATCGATATGTAATCGAAACATCCAATTCCACCTTGATAGCACAATGAAAAATGTATTCATAGATGTTGAAGTCTTTTATATCTTATTCACTTTAAAGACTTGGTTTGAAGCCACTGATTTATCGATCAACTTTACTTTCAGGTTGGATGATAAAGTTAGAATCATACCTTCCATGCCTTGAAAAATTTGCCTTGTATGTACCAAAAACATCATCATCATTTTTTTAAGCTCAAGAAAATACTTTTACATATTTTTTCAAAGAATTCAAGGAAAGTACTTATTGAAAAATAAGTTCTTGATCTCATCCCATTACATGGATTGAATTTAATCTTGGTGCCTTGTATTCATAATTAGAGTCCACCCCTGGTCTGCTTCACCTTCTAAATGGTAAATAGCCCAAATGACTTTTTCATGTTCCGAATAGTGACGTGTGAAAAATTTCTTTTCAATGGTATTGACCCATTGTTCAGAAAAACGTGGATCATAAGACCCACTGAAAGAAGGTCAGATTTGCCTCATGAAGGACTCAATATAATATTTTTCCCTTCTCTGCTCATTTTGAAGTCCAGAATGATTCATAGATTTTTCTTGTATAATAATAAGATTTTGAACTCCATATCCCATAACATTGGTCTTTTCAGGAGAACAATCATTGCATTGACCAGTGCATTGATCATTAACATAGTTCCTTTAGGTTTCGACCACTGTCTAAAACACAAAAAGAATAGTGCAAGAGGAAAACATCAAACTTGGAAAACATCATAATCTATAGGGAGTACCTTAAATTTACAATAAACATGGTTTTATCCCGTGTTATGCATGATTGTTATCATAATTCTAGGGCTGTAACCTATAATTACACTTAACCTTAGGGACATACCTATAAATATCCAAGAAATATATCTAGGGATATCAGTAAAATATTTGGATCTTAGTTTCCAAATTTTAATTAAACCTTCACTATGATACCAACTATAGATACCCATGAATTTTGTACATGGACTTTACATTTATTTTGGAGAATAATTAATACATGACACAAAAAAATTCCCAAATATCTTATAAGTTTAGTGTCTTTGGAAACTCGGAACATAATCTTCTAAACATGGTAAAAAATCTTCAACATCTCCCATAAAAATATTCCCCTTTTCTTTTCCTACCTAAAACCTTTATTTATATGCTGGGGAAAAGGAATCATAGAAAGGGTGATCTCAAATTCTTAGCAAGGGTAAAATGGATAACATAAAATGAACCATAAAAATTTGAACATAAATACATGAACATAAACTTTAAACATCAAAATATTGGGCAATGAAATAAATCTTGGAAGTACATAAGGCCTGGATCAAAAAGGAGCATTAACCATGATAGAATATCATTGGAATAATACATGTAACGGTGGAAAAATAAGAAGCACATATTATGATTTCCATAGTATCCAAGGCAGTGATGCAAACACCATCATAGTGGATGAAGTCCATTACTGAACCAGGTTTACTTGTCATTCCAGCCCTGTATTATTGAATCAGATTTACCTGCCATTCCAGTCATGTATATCTCATGAGATATAAATATTTAACCAATATGTTGGAGGGAGACATAGGTACCACCAATACCATAATAAAACCATTCTTATGTGTGTCAGAAAAACATAAATCATTCATGATAGCATATCCCATGTAATAAAATGCGATTCTTAAACATCATGCCATAATAACATAATCTATATAAGATAAATGGACTTTATAAAAAAAATTACATCATTACGTAATCAAATCCAAGTAAAAATAGGGATAGAAACGTAACCCTATATCATCTTAGATGGAAGATAATTTTGATAAAACACTTGAATATAGTTCTTGTGGAAAAAATCTTTTTATCTTAAAAAACATTTTCTTTTCTCAATATGTCATTAAATTTTAAAAGAAAAGTAGTTAATGGTAAATAAACATGAAAACTTGTAAAGGATTATTTAGGGAAATAATTCTTTATGAAAGCATAAAAATACATTCATGTCGTATAAGTTAAAAAACACATTCTTCTCGTATTTTTGTCGGAAAAGTCAAAAAGTACCTCGTATAGTAAATAAAAGAAAGATTCCTTCCAAGCCATGTAGTAAAATTCCAAATGGGTAAAAATTATTTTAAACATACATTGAATAATAGTACACATTTTATGATAATATTTTTAGAAAACATGGACATGGGTGATAAGTATATCCCATGTAGATACTTACGAATAAACAATTTCGGATAAAACGAGATTGGTAAAGTTATCCCTTATCATCGGTCTAATTTCTTCCTTAAGTGTCCCAAACTCTAGTATAGTGGGTTTAATCATATTATTAACATTGAAAAGATCCGTATTAATATTTATGATAGCATATATGATTCAGTTATTACATTATATCACCCGTTCATTTTTCAATTCCATGTTAATGCAACGTTTTGAGTAATAATAGTTTCATTTATCATACAGGTTTGGACTTATTGTTCTGGATATTATTAATTAGATCATGATTTAATAACTTAAATAATTCAAAACATTATTTATATATCATATATATTTATTATATAAATATATATATAATAGATAGATAAATGAAATGGAATACACCATTCATGGAGACGGTAGGCCATACGTACGCATGAACGATGATGTAATTTCCTTATTAAATTGAATGGAAGTAACTAAATGATATAGGTATATATATCTAGTAGAATTATTATGTCATATATTTCATGATTATTTATTATATATACTTTAAAATAATTTTTGAATGGTTAACATGGAGAATGAATCTTATCGCGTCGTGGAGACGGTAAGTCATACGTTCGCATTAGCGATGATATCGTTCTGATATTTGATGAATGGTATTGTAGTGGATGGAGTATAATATCTCATAATTAGTATCATTTTATAATAATAATATATAGTTATTATTTCCACCATTATACCCATCCTTGTAATGTGGCAGGGAAAAACAAATTACACCACGACGTGGAGACGGTAATCCATACTTATGCACGTGCAGAGATTTTATTATTCATAGGATGAATATAAGGTGTAATAGGGTTGTTTCATATTTATAATAACATATCAGTATATGTTTCAAACTTACGTTATTACTTTATAATGAAACAACTAAATAAGATGAAGTATATTAAGAAATTAATTTGAAATAATCAGTAGATTAGATTACCTATTCATTGACGTGCCTCCTTTGAATTTCCTCTTATGGCACTAGAGTTGGTATTTTGAGAAGACTAGAACCTATAAAATGTAACTAGGGATGTTTACAAAAAAATGGGTTGGGTTTTTCTGAACTTTAAGTCTTTTTCATGAATCGTCCCATTGGGGCCCGCACCGTGACTCCTCAAGCCCTCCTCCAATAGGTCAGAGGCTGGTGACTAGCACCGAGTAGGCATATTACTAACATGGGAGGCATTGGTTAAGAACCTATACACACAAAAAAATCTCCAAGACCAAAAATTATTAAATGTAAAAATCACTCAGGAACAAAATTCATGCATACAACTAAACCCAACCAACAGAGTACGATGGAAAGTAAAGTACTGAATGTAAACTAGGCCACAATACAAGCCCACCAAAACAAGAGTCTAAAAACTTAAAGGTCCAACCTATTAAAAGAAAAAGGTACTGGGACTACTGATCATAACCGTAGGAATGCTTCGGACTATAGGGAACTTAAAAATCTTGGTCTTGTCATGGTCTGGCCTAGACTCTATCAAAAGGCTACTCATATTCTCAAGACACGACACGTGCGGGCAAGGCCCGTGCATGGGTGAGTATAACAATACTGAGTATAGGAACCTAAAAATCACAAAGCAGTGCTCGAAGTAAAGGTATAGTCAGCAATGCAGAGTATATTTCTGTAGAACATATAACAAGAGAAAAAGAAAACACATATACACAAAACCCAGACCCGCGGTCAAGAGACAAGTCGCACAACCGCATACCCCCGTTAGGGATTCAGTTTGAAGATTCCGCAAAGCACTCCTTCTGGGAGAAATCACTACATGAGTCTGGAAGCTCTGATGACGTCTTTCCAAGAAGCGTTTTTCATTAGGAAAAGAAACAAGAGATATCCACACTGATTATGGGAGACACAGTCTTGAGTGGGAAAGATCAAAAAAGATAGATACACTCATTATGGGAGACACACTCCTGAGTGAGGAAAGATCATGATACACAGATGAGGACCACTTCAAGGGCCATGGAGGATACCACGACTCATTCGAAATTCACCTTCTAGGTAGAGGATTGACACCCGGTGGAGTTGGTCATGTAAATGTCTGATTCTAACTAGGGTCAATAATGGATAGAGGATCTCGATACGGGCCTCTCAGATGGATGCCTGACTCTATCACAAAATGTCCTACTGAAAGGATCATACTATTGTAGAAAGAAATTATGCCTGAACTTCATGGGAATGAGAAGAAGGGGCACTAACTCAAACGAAACATGTCTGAGATATGGTGGACAAGAGGACTATGCCATTTTCTAAAAAGTACACGGCGTGTATAAAAGATACACGGTGTGTCTTCTGAACCCAGGTACCACCCATGTACAACAGCCCATGTCGTAAGGCTGGTATTGTAGATAAGTTATTACATGATGTGTAGTATTGTGTACACGCTGTGTCCGAGTGACTGGGGTCATCTCTGTGTATGTTGGCCTTGTGCCCGTACACGATCTTAACCCATGTACTCCAACCTGTGTGATCGGTACATGGGGTGACCCGCGTAACTGTCCTCGCCTGGCCAAGTGATGGGGTACACGGTCATTTACTCCATCCCATGTCTGTGTACCCCCTAGATACACACCGATTCCCACATAGCCGCCTCTACCATGCTGCGTAGACAGTACACGTGGTGTTCAGAAGCCCTGTAGTCCATCCCGTGTCTGTGTACTTTCAAAAATACATGTCGAGCTTCGAGGAATGTCCAACACACCATGTGACCAGTGTCACAGGCCGTGTGACTCCACTCGGACCCCCAAAACCCTAGTCGTCTCCGCCAGCACTACACGGTGAGTTATTCAGAAGTACATGTTGTGTATTCTGGAAATTTCCAGAATCGCGGACTTCCGCTGTCGTGCCTCCCTACTACCCCGATCATCGATACAACAGTCCGATTGCTATGAAACCTTTAAATAAATGTCGACCTGATGTCCTGAGGTCATTTCCGTTGTTCTTGGGCCTCTGATCAACTCCGAAAATGCGTTTAGGTCCTCCTGCGTGAAGAACGCTCGAAAAACGGTCTATACCGATCCGAGCCGATTCCTCGTCCGCTGTGACCGTCACACCTCCGGATGGACATTGTGGTGTGGAATCTTCAATTGGGGATCATTGTGTCACAAAAAGGATGCACAATGATCCATTGTTCCTCACCCCGGAAAGAATGCATAGATAAAAGAGAAGGGGAAGAAATCCAATAAAACAAATCGAGGAACGAACCTCCACTGTCGTTCTTCATGGCGTTGATCCGCTCTCGTTAGTAGGATCAAATGGAGCAAAATCAAGCAATAATTAATCATGGATCAATTCCCCAAATCATCCCAATAAAACCCTCATGCAAGAACATATGAATCAAGGGATCAAATTATTTGTGGTTGATCTGCGTTCGTCATTTAAATCAAAAATGGTGAAAAGAAATTTAAATAACAAACCCCTACCTCATGAAGGGTTCGATTGCTGATGAAGGGGGTGGTTGTCCCACCTCATCGCCGATATCCTTCAACTCTATTTGCGTAGTAATTCATAGCTTCGATTCATCATCATTCGTCACTGAGAGTTCTCTCCAAAGCGCCATGGATTCTCTAGAGTTTTCTCACCAGCTTCTTCCAATGAGAAACATTCGATTAACCCATTAAAGAGAGGGAACATGTTTAAGATTCCATCACAATGCGGAAACAATGAGTCAGCATTGCTATTTCAGGGTCATTATCACATGGCATTTATTATTGAAACATCTACCCTGTCGTTGCGCTGTAATGAATGTTTACAAAAAAAACTTTTCCATTTATTTTATTTTATTTTTCTAAAACGTCCGAAAATTTACTTTTTCCCTCGACCCACGCCGATCTAGGTTAGACCTGTTCTTAGGTAAATTTATCATCCTAGAAGCAACGGTGACCTCAAATTATTAATCTGGGAATCCATTTGGAAACTGCCACAACCACATACATATGCTGACTCACTTAACTTAAGAAAAGATCAAACCACCATTCCGGGCTCACTGGGCCTCATAATGATGTTTTGTCTTCAAGCCTGGTCTCAAAATAATTCTATTTAATATTTAAAAATAATACACAGAAAATCTGAGACATTACAGGCTTAAAATGGAGTGAAGATTATAGGGAGGAGGTGTCCTTTTATATGAGAGGATAGGGGAACTTTTGGAAACTCCCAAAAATATTAATTTATAATAAAATTAAAACCTACCAAAAGCATCAAAAGTCTATAAAATTAGAAGATTATGATGATATAGGGTTCTGATCTAATCAACCAATAAATTTTTGACAACTTATTTTGTCAATTTAAACCTTATCTTTTTAATTGAAACTTAGTTATTCTGTTATTTTTTAATTTATATAATAACATTATAAATATTTCATGGTTGTAAATATTTATTTATGTGGTGTTAAATGACCATAACTGGATAATTTATTTTATTTTCGACCATATAATTATAAATTTGTAATTTTTAAATATTTTTATGATTTTTAAATAATTTAATAATATTTTATGTTTATATATTGTCAATAATGTCAATTTTGACACTATAGATCTGTTAGACATTAAATAAAATCCTAAAAAAAGATATATTAAAAAAATATTAATATGCTCCCAACATGTCATAATCACCTAGAAAATTCGAATAGAACTTTAATGGGTTCATATGATATTTATTTTTATATTTTTAAAACCATTTATTTGATATTCCTATTAATAATATAATTTTTACATCAATATTGTGTCATCCTTAATGATAAATAGTTAATCTATAAAAATACTAAATAAATGAACATGATGTGGATAATTTAATTATATTTGTTGTGACTATTTACTTTTGATGTTTTATAATGTTTATCATGAAATTAAAATTATTACACTTATAAGATATAACAGAGTGACATGTTGTCACTTTCTGTTGTTTTAATAATAATTTCATCCTTTTCAAGGAACAAATTCCATGAAATGAATCTATTAATTAACTTATGTTATATGGGACTACTTTTGTTTATCCAATTTAATTTTGGATGTTGGTAGGGTAGTTGAATGATATTATTATTACCCTTAATTACTCGATTTACCATTAACCATGGTACTAAAAATAATTAACAAAGATACTATTAATTACGCCCAAATAATAAAAAGTATCCTATTACCAAAATTTTAACCTAATGATTACAAATATAGAACCCATTTTTTAAAATTCAAAACCCAGATGTTGCATTAATTAATTTAAAATAATTCTTGTTGTTGAAAAGACTGGTTTTTGAGTTAAAACATTGTAAAAGATTGAAATGTTTTAACATATGAAATTAATGTAAAATTAATGCTAATGACATACATTATATTTAATTATAAAAATATATTCTATTTATACATTAAAACAATTCAATATTATATATTAATCATATAAATTATCTCGATGAAAATAGTTTTTTAATTAAAATTCAGCATATTTCTACTATTCATCAAAATAAGAAAGTTATCATTAAAATTTCAAAAAAAATTCAAAAGTTTATTTTTATATCCTATTTCCATAGAACAAGTTTATTTTTTCAAAATTAACTTATTAATGTGTCAAAAAATATATTTAAAATAGTTTCCACATGAAAAGGTGGAAAAAATTCATTTTTTTAAAAAATAATTCTTTTATCCGAAAAAATTGATTTTTCTCCCATATAACGCGTAAGATGAATTCTAATGTTATATAAAATTAAAAATGTTGTTAATACTATAAATAAATACTAGTTTATATCCCATTAAATAATAATATTTTACTAATATATCAGTTTTTAGTGAAACTTCGGATTGTGTACAACACAAGCTATCGAGGAAGGTTTCTCTTGTGCGCAAATCATGCCAAGTCAGTGTTGCGTGTAGTAAAAACATCTATCGGTGTTTCATATAACATAATCTAAACATAGTTAATTTATATATTGAAAAAAATCTATACTCAAAGTTGTGTGAAATGAATTCTATCAAAGGAACTTGAAATTGTGTGCAATAGAACACACGAATAGTATTGCGTATACTGCAAGCTAATACTATGTTGTGTATATCACATGATAATCCTGGTGTAGCATAAAACAAAAGACATAAATATATTAAAAATAATAAATATTATAAAATATCATGGTGTCACAATCGGTCCTCAATAGGTGGTTTTTTTGTGGGAAAGGACTCGAAGATATATCTCCAATGATCCTTCAGAAGTTATAGGGTAAGGCGTAAAACCATGAATTTTTACATAAGGATTAAGTTAGAGGAAAAAATTCTTTGCACCAATACAATGAAATAAAATATATTTCTTAAATTATTCTTTTCATCTTTCACCAGTGTAAACTTTTTAAAAAACAACCCATGGTAACCATCGTTAAGTCGAGCATAGGGTAAAACTTTCATTCTGAGCTCTATGAATCTAAGCCTCATACTCCCATGTGCTCTCCTGAAGATTCTCATTATACCACTGGACACACACAAAAGGAATCATCCACCGCTAAAGGATACCTTCTTACTGATCCTTGATATCTACTAGATTCACATCAATGGTGTATCCACACACTATGTATATATCTTCCTAGTCGATAACGTGTGATGGTTCATGAACGTACCTCCTCAGCTAAGATATGTAGAAGACATTGTGTACCACATATAACTACAACAAAATAGATTTTTGTTATTCCACCTTTCCAACTATACAAAGTATCTGGAAAGGTTTAATGAACCTTGGAGATAGCTTACTGCCTTAGCCAAGTCTCTGTAATCCATGTCAAGGTGAAACCCATATGAACACATGTTCTCACTCCTCGAAAAAAGACCTCCTTCAACTATCCACATATGTCTTTCAACGACTTTGTTAAGTCTTCATCCTCTCCTGAATAATTTTCACCTTCTCTATAGTATCTCACACCAAATCTGGGCCCCTGGTTACCAAATCCGATGTGTCAGTCCAACAGAGTGGTGACCTATTGGATCACTCATAAAAATACTATAATTGTGCCATACTAATGGTGGAATGGTAGTTGTTGTTGTAGGAAAACTTGAAAACTGGAATGTGATCCTCCAAACTACGACCAAAGTGTAACATGCATGATCACATCATGTTATCAAGAACATGAATCATATGCTCATCATGAATATTAGTTTGTGGGGGAAATGTTATTCTCATACATAAATTAGTCCCAAAACATATTCTTATCCCTTCCACAATCAGGATGTAAAGCAAGAATCAAGCTCAAAATAAATTGTCAATGGAACTCCATGGATTCAAACTATCTACCATACTGAGTGGAACACCAAAATATCTATAGAACTCTATTCTAAGATAGCTATGAAGAGGGATTACATTGGAATATGGTCCATGATCACTTAGATGGAATCATGTTCCTTGGAAACATGTGGTAATACCATCACAAAGTCCATATATATCCTATGCCACTCCAATTCCAGAACCTCAAAGTGTTGTGATAAACCCCTTGGAACATAGTGCTCAACCTCCACTTGTTGGAATGTAATGAAACGAGAAAAAAAACTCAACAACTCATTTCTTCATCACTGAAAAAATGACATCCGAGGACCCGGTGCACCATTTTCACACCAGGATGTACCACCAAGGGATTTTTATGAAATTATCTTATAAACTCATACTGAAACATATTTGGTACCATCGTGTGTCCTTTTAATAGATAAATGTGATCCCCACTATTATAAAATCAATCAGGAGACTACCCTATAGATATATAATCATGTCAGGTCACATAGTGGATATCCCCATTATGTGCATCCCTGACTCACTATAAGATTTGATGGGTGGGAACTATCGACTAGAGGTAAGAAACTCCATCTCCATCCACAAAAGATAATTTTAATGAGGCCAAATCCTTTGACACATCATTAAACAACTTCAAACTAGATCTCCTACTGGGAGCACCACCCACGACATTCCCTCGACCAATTGGACAAAAAATATCAAAGTCATAGTCCTTGAGGCTCTCAATCCATCACCTCTATCTCATGTTAATATATTTCTGAGGGATGATATACTAGAGAATCTTCTGGTCATAGTACACAGTGAATCCATCACCCATTATGTAGTTTTTCCACATCATCAATATGAAAAATATATCTATAAACTCAATGTAAACCACCACATAGTTCATATCATGGGGTCTCGAATGGAATGAAACATAGACAATAACTGCTTTCCTCTTCATCAGAACATAACCATGTTCAGCCCTTGATTCATCTTAGAACACTACGTACCCAACACCTTCCACTAGTAACCTCACTATGGGAGCACTCTTCAACATCATCCTTTTATATTAAAAACTCTGATGACACTTTTACCTTCATAAGAAGGGCTTCGATTTCCATGTCAAGGATATGAAGGGTTCTTCCAATCTAAATAATTTGGTTAAAAACCTCTTAAATTACCTAACATGTCCAAGGAAACTCTATACCATTGTAACAGTATTTGGTGTCTCTAGAGAAAGAAATGACTCAACCTTCACTGGATCCATCATAACTCCAACTTATGAGATGACATGTCCTAACAAATGGTCCTCCTGAATCCAGAACTGAAACTTAGAGATATTCCCTAAAATGTTTTTCTTTCAAAGAGTGTCTTGAACCATAGTCAAGTGACTAACATGCTCCTCATTAGACGCTGAGTACACTAGGATGTCATCAATGAAGTTTACCATGAACTGGTCTAAGAAATGATTAAATATATAGTTAAAGAGTCTCATGAACACTACTATGGTGTTTATAATGCCAAAGGGAACAAAAAAGTACTCATAGTGACTGTAATGACCTTTAAATGACGTCTTCGGTATATCTTCATCCCATACTCAGAGTTGGTGATAGCCTGAACTGAGGTAAATCTTTGAAAACCCTTATTCCAATGTTTACTGATGGAATAGATCAATGGTACTCATTTCTGAATACATATTATTTATAGTCACTTTGTACAAGCACCAATAATCCACACATGACCTCAATGTCCGGTCTACCTTCTTGGAAAACAAGAATATGGATACCCATGGTGAAACTCATGGATCCAAAAATACCTTCCTATGAAAGTCCTCTGACTTCGCCCTCATTTCATGAAGTTATGTGGTAGTAATACAACATGTAGGTTTAGATATCGGTTCTGTACTGGGGTGTAGATCAATCCAGAAGTCTATCTATCAGTGGGGAGGTAATCCTGGAACATCTTTAGGAAATTAAACCCCATACTCCACCACCACAACAGGAAACTAAGGACACATAAAATCCACTACACTGAGGGTCTGGCAGCCAATTGCTGATTAATCAGCTGTACCCCCTATTTAGGATTCCCTATTTCGTTTCCTGGGTTTCCTTTTCACTGACAATGGAAAATTTGGTTCCATCACTTTAGAAAAACTATACCATTTTATTAAATCTGTCAATATAAGCATGACCTATGGATAAATATTCCATAATAAGAATGATGTCGAAAGTACTTGACATCACTACCAAGTGATACCATAAAAAAAATACTTCCTACAAGAGTCAGGTGACACTATGAGAACCGATGTGTGATCATTGAATATCATCCAGTAGGAATATCTAAGCGTAAGGTTTGAGTCAATGGTAAAACTATAATCTATGAGTATTCAACAAGTTTTGTGGTAAGAAATGATTTACTAGAAAATGTGTATATTAAGACCACTACTATGTTTTAAAATACATAGATCAGACCTTGAAACGTCCCTAGATCCTCAGGTTCATAGGCTTCTATAGCCAAGAAATGGCCTCATCCCTAACCACCAGCTCCCTCAGCCTAGAAAAGACCACATGGGGGTGTTGGAGGTAATAGGTAGATCCTATGGTCACCACCTGCCACAATGATGGACCCTCTCAAACAACTTCCTCCATTCAGATCACACTAATCTTTCCTCTTTCAATGTCTCGGTGGTCCAATGACCGTCTCCTGGTCACCTATATGAAGGGTACATAAATATCATCCCATATTTCAGTAATTGTTGCAAGAGTAACACCTCATATACCATAGATGATTAGGGCCAACATAAGATCCCTGCACCTCTATACTTGTCTCTTGGGATCACATCCTAAAGTGTCTAAACAATTTTGATCACTGTGACTGCCATCAGCTACATGCTGCTAAGGTCTTGGATACCGGGTGAGCACTGCTAGCTCCCACTACGAGTGTCTTCTCTTCCAGGAAATATTCTACCAAATGGGCTCACTCAAGTTACCCAAAATAATTGGAAATACAAAGAGATATAACTGATTCCTTGATGTCCCAATGTAATCCATATTCAAAGGTCTTAGCTATGATGAATTGGCTCCATAACATATCTAATGAGAATGCGAGAGATTAGTAAACCTAGCTAAATAATCCTCCAAAGGGAAAAAGATTATATTCGGGGAGATGATTGAAGATGGAAATGGAAAACACAACCATTCCAATATGAATCATGTACCATAGTTTTCCCAGCAACCATTGTTCTCATATACTAAGTCGAAAAGCAGGTGACAAATGTCCTGGTGTGTGGATACGTTGGTCGCTTCCCCAACAATGTAGCATTTTGACTGAAATCCAAACCTAAAACACATATCACTATATCCCAAAACCAATATACAAGAATTAGGTCTTATGGTATAACTGACTACATTTAATAAAACTCTTGAAGGGCCCAACCTTTCAAATTCTGACCTGTGACTACCACTTGCTCTCATCCAATAGGCTTGGGGACGGAGACCGACATCAAGTAGGAATATCTCACAAATGGGAGGCACTTGCCTAATTTACCAGTATAGACACACACATCTCCAAGGACACAAAATGATGAAATTTAAAACTACTATAATAATGAATGCATACATCATATACCCTACAACAGAGTACAGAAATGAAATTAATGTAAACAAGAATATAGAAAAAATTATCCCTACTAAAATAAGAAAGAGTATAAACTACTCCAAGGGTAAGGACTAAGTCAAAATTATGCACCTAGTAATAACCTATGTCTGTGAATCTCCAGCAATGCTACACCCACTCCCTGTCCTCCCATGACAACATCAAAATGGTTGTCGTCTTCACAAGACACTAAACGTGCAAGAAAATCATGTGAAGGGGTGAGTATAAAAATACTCAGCAGGACACCAAAAAACACTAAACAAGATGAACCAAGTTTAGTCATCTCAATACAAGATATAAAATTTATGTACAATAGAAAAAAACCCAGATAAAGTTATGAAATACACCACATCAACAGGAGTTCATAACCAATTACTAGTCACAAGATTCTATTTAATGAAATGACCACTGTTAGAGAACCCACTCAATGATCCTTTATATCCATGAAGACACTCTATGAAGAGGTCTTGTTCATTTGGAACAACCTAATAAATCTTACTGGTTTATGGGTTTATGATACAAAGATAGGGGTCACACCCAGAACTACTGGGGGACACCATGAACCCAGTCTGGCTCAACCCGCTACATAGGTGATCATATTCTAGTGATTCCGAAAACCCTAACGATACATCCAAGTAGAAGGCAGATCAACGCCCATCTCGATGAAGTCATGCTATTTCCAAAAACTAAAACCAGGGATTATAAATTATCACATTACTATCTCATAGAGGGACACCACAACTCTATATGAGACTTCACCTCTAGAGGGGATCACAATCTAGTGATATGGATGTGATGACACATTTCACCCTTGATGAAAAGCACCAAGGGAATGTAATCCACATATACTTTCCCAAAATATGAAAATAATGACCCTCAATAACTTTTTAGGGAGGTACACGACATTTCTCCAGTGGTGTACGACATATCCAGCTATCACATATCCTGCCATGTGGAAGAGCCTCACATGGAATACAGTCTCCATATATATGATATGTAGAAGGATGTGCACAATGTGTAGACATAAAAAATATCCTACCTGTGTCACCTAGCCGTGTTCATGTACTGAAGCCGTGTCAGTGTACCAGTCTATGTATTCCAAGCTATGTCCGTGTGGGAGTACACGGAGTGTCCATTCTTGGGTACTCCAATTTGTGTCCATGTACTTTTGATGTATACACTGATTCAACTTTGGATGTTCATGTGTCATGTAACAGGGGTCACACACCATGTGGTCAATAACTCTGGCCAAACCCTTGTGTTGTATCTAGAGAGATCCACATTCCTTGTAATACTATATTTCATTCCATGAATTACATGATTTTCCCGAATCACAGATTCAAACTCTATGAATCTTGGCCAATCTACTCTCCTCCGATCTGTCGACCACCATGTAGTGAAACTCAAAATTTGACCGTTTTTTCATTCAAAAACTGAATAATCTTGTTTCATCGCAATAACTACTCACAAAATGGATCGAATCGATGTTCTTCATTGCATTCTGATGAATTCCAACGAACAAGAATTCAGGAATTGGTCATCGTACGATTCCCTAAAAAAACTACCTATACATAATTAAATTCCTATATATGTGATATTAGATTATTTTACCAAGAAACTGGTGTGAAATGATCAATTTATTCATGATCGTCGAACCTAGGGCCCCTGAAGAACACTTGTGGTCAATCATGAAATTGGTGGAGAAAAGAACTATCAATCATGTGGAACGAACCTTGATCGATGTTCATGTAAATATTGTTTCATTTATTTTATATTGATAAATTAATCCATAAAAAATAAACTAAATAACTTCCCTTGATATAAAACCTCTTAACATAAATCTCGTCCCTTAGTACACATGATTCTTGAATCAATATATTTGTCGATTTATTTACGTTCACCGTAGAAATTAAGAATGGGAAAAGAAAATCAAAACCACATGAACTACAATGATTTGGATTATTTACAGATTAAGAATGAAGATTAGTTTCATTAATTAGTGAAATCCTTCAAAATATATGTCTATGGATCATCGATCATTTTTCTTTCATTGTTGATCAGAAAGGATTCCAAGAGCTCTATCAAATGATTCTCCAAATGTTCCATGGCTATGATTCTAACCATAGAATTATAGAATAATAATAAATTGAAAATAAAACATGTTTTTTTCAAGAAAATAATTAATTACATTATTTTTTATTAAAATATTATATTCATTTCATGCCTGTGAAAACTTTTTAAAAAATGACCTGTGTCGACCAATGTTAAGTCACACCAAGGGTAAAACCTCCATTCTGACCTCAACTATGCACTCAAATTTTTTATCTTGACATCTATTTATGATTTATTCCATTTTTTCATGAAATTTGAATGTAAATTCTATTTAATATTTATAATATATTTTGAGCATTTATTCTGAGAACTATAGCCCTTGGAATTACTTGTTTTCCAAGCGCATTATTTAAAAAATAAACCATATAATATTTTAAAATAACAGAAAAAATACAAGATATTAAACTTACACCTTAATCAGACTTTTTTATTGATACAGGAATGAAATTCATGTTTTCAGGATAGGATAAGGATAAGAGACCTATGTGAGATAGTTTAGTATGGATTACGGATGGAGCATGGGTGAGGGAATAAGACATTATGTTAAGAACCGCTTGGATGATAAAAGTGTGTCTATATTTTGTGCTTTCAATAGAATCTTTACACTTGTATAGCTTGACATTTTTACTAATTTGGTTTGTGGTCATTTCCTCTATTTTCAATTTATCGGAAAATATATATATTAATGAATATTGTAGAATCATTTTAATATTTCATATTGATTTCCACTATTGTGCATATTTAATCAAGAGGGAATAGTCTCACACATACATATTATACCCTCACTACAAGTCAAGAGCCTCTGGTGTATTGGGAGGCGTGCCTGAGGTCATGGGGCAAACCATCTTGGGGCACCGATATGTGGCACCCGAGTCGAGACGTTATAATACAATAGGATATAAGACTAAATTATTTTCTAAAAATGATGTATGAAATACATTAATGTATTTATTAACTAAAAACATGTTTATAGAACAAGACAATATATATAAAAATACTTAATACAATTTCCAATACATATTAGGATGTTTCCTAGGCCTAAATTATATTTTATGATTTTAAAATAATGATTTATGAATAACTATTATTTAAAATCACAAAATATTTAATTCATGATAGTTTAGTTCTTAAACATGAAAAATTAAAAAATCAGATCTTTCTGGTTTAATAGTGTTATTTAAAACCATTGGAATTCCAATGGTATTTTTTTTCACAACATAAATTATGAGGCATATTCTAATATGCTAATGACAAAATCTCCCCCATAGTCTATAGATTCACACCAAACATCACATTTATCTCCACTGTAAAACCATAGATCATTCTTTTTCATTTAGTTTCTCTATCAAGAATCAGTAGTAATTTATATTTTTAGATAATGTTTTAAAAATTAATCTTTATTAAACTCTTTATTACAAACCTAATAGTTTTTCTAAATATACACGGCGAGGTATGTATTCCAATATCCCTTTCTACATTCTACTTCATGATCCAAAAATGATAATGATCTTTGTTTTCCATCCCCAATTTTTTGTTGGAGACCAAATAAGGCAAGGGTTTATAGACGTTTGTCTTTATATCACATTTAAATTTCCTTTTTATACTTGTATACTTCCATATAATTTAATTTCATGCTTCATTATTTCAAATATAAGGTTTTTATTATTATTCAACCCTGATAATTGATTATTATATTTCTATATCGAAAACGTCAATTATCTAAGAGGATATTTTCCTATATATTATTTGGTTTCCAACCATTTCATTTATTTACTATTTCCTATTAACACCCCTATATAATTAATGAATCCCACTAATACAATAAAACAAAGACACACTCCTTTTTTATGTTAATATCCTACAATGACATCTAGATTGATGGATATTCTTCTATATATATGTGATCCAATTTACTAATGAAACATTGAAAATATATATACCCATTACATATATATAGTCATGTATTAATTATTATGACATGTATATATAAGTGGTTCCTTTTAGATAATTACTCTATATATTTATGTAATAACACATTCCTAAAATAGATAGAATGGACTTATTATGTGATGAGTAGATCCTAGAATTATATATCCCCACAACACATTGGTCGGTCTGCTGAGAGAAATTATTTTTTTGTATTTATTTTATCTATACCTTATTATGTATGATGTATTTACATAAGGACTTGATGAAAAGGGAGTGATTTCTTGATTTTTTCTTTTATAATATGTTTAAGATGTCAAAAATTAGGTATTACATCAATTTTAATTCATTAGTTAATACCCATATAATATTTATTTCTCCTATTATATATTCCATTGATTTATTATGATATTGTTATTGAAATTTTGTAATTACATAATTATTTATTCAGATCATATTATGTATTCCTTGTTTATTTCATTTTTTTCTGTTTTATACCCTTAACTAATTGTGTATGCTCATCCCTTTTTTGTTTTCATTTTCCACATGAAACCAAGAAGAGTACTATAAATTTTATATGATGTTCTATGATGGGTAAAAAATCTTCTTTTTTCATGATTTATGAGATTTTCAACTATAATATATGAAAATCGTTGTATATAGTATCCTAGGAGTACTAAATTGGTGGACATTGTGTAATGCGATATCCATTATTCTTTATTAATAACAAATAACCACTAGATCTGGGTTACTAGATTTAGGATGATATATTTATAAATAGGGAGATCATTTTATTTAAATGTTGTCAAATTAACCCATTATACATAGAAAAAAAAAATTCTTATTAAAAAATGGGGTCATAAGACCCATTCTATTTAAGAATAAAAACTAAATAAAATTTTATAGTTAAATTTTAATAGACTATATTTTAAGTATTAATTTGACTTTATTAATTTCAATATGTCTAATAGCATTTCAAATATTAAAATACTAAGATAAAATGAATAGTATCATATTTTATTAAGTAATAATATTATAATATATAATAAATATTTTTATTATAATTCTAAATTAAACATAATCTAGAAAATTATAAGAGGAACCAAAACAAAAGTAAACAAAAATACTTCACGCATTATATATTCTTTATCGTGGTCTCCCATAAAGATCATATAATAAAAAAGTAATTATAAAAGGAATTCAAAACATCAAAAAAAATTATTCACTTTCTGAGGAAATAGAGATGATGATTTTAAAAACAATTAACTTCATATTGAGGAATGTAAAAATGTAATACTCCAATTTTATGGTTATTGGAAATATATGGTAATTGGAAGTATATAATAGTTTGTAATCTATAGAAATAAATTGGATAAAAGTGATTAATGGAACAAATTATTTAATTATAAGGTTTATTTAATGATTATTTAAAACTAATATAAATAAATAATTATAAGAGACCCTTATAATATAGCATTCATATGGTGACTATAAATAGAAGTAATTACATTGTAATATATATATATATATACACTGGGAAAAATTAGAAATGTTTTAGAAGAAATCTCTATTAGAATCATTTTATGAGCTTGGGAAGGAGGTAACATAACTACTATTTATTCATGACCATGATCAAGTTGATCTTTAAAATGTACTACATTAGTATAACCATCTGTTGCAGAATTTGACGATCTTGGAAATCACTATGATATCTGTGTTAGTTGAACAATCATGAATGACTACCCCCTTGATTATATCACACATAGGGCTTATGTAGATGATATATTTCCCAATCTATCCTTAGCCTCTATATATTTTTTCATAAAAATTTACTTATAAAATTATTGTTTTTAGAAATGAAGGAATGATTATTTGAAAATATTCCACTCAAAATACTCTATAAAAGGACCCCACCTCCACTGAATCAAATGAATCTTCTCATTCTATTATTTATTTTATTTATAAATTCAAACCCTAACACGTTTCTCTCTAATTATGGTTATTCTAACCATAATATGGAGTCTAAAATCATTGATTTCAAATAAAGACCTCAAAGGAAGAATTCACCCTTCAATGAAATTATTCTTTATTTCATAATGGTTTTCATTGTCTTATTCTTCAATTTCATCATTAATATTTCTATAAACATTAATAACATGAAATTTAAATCATTATTATTATTTGATAGAGATAATATTATATTTTATCAATATATTCTTCCTCAATATGTCATTATAGCATATTCTTATTTTGTCAATTTAACTGTTCACATGATCCATGTTATAATATTTTTATCGTGGATGATTAATAAGGAATAAACGAAAGTAAAATATGTTAATTATTATATATTTAAATTGTTTCAATGATTATGTAATGGTAATGTATAGGAATTTATTCATTATTAACATTTATCTAATTGTTTGATTAATAAACTTCAAAGGAATGAACATGGAATGTACTTTTAAAATCAACATTTTAAAAAATATGAAATAATTATGGGACTCTAAAAAACCTCTACTATAATAAACAACCCTTCCATGAACATTCTAATGGTGATGATTTAATGATCATGGATCATGGAAAGAAACCACAATACGAAAACTAAAAAATAATAATTTCAAACTATGAAAATGTATTAATTAATAAAAATTGAAATTCTAATTAAATGAGTAATAATCAAATATAATTTATAAATATTAAATTAAAAAATTATAAATAAGGTTCTTATAATGATTGTTAATAAACTTATTTTCATTATAAAAGTAGTATGGGTACATTTTGAGTAAACTCAAAACAAAATTAAGAATTTTCATGAATAAATACCCATTATTTTATTCGTATTATTCATTGTGTAGAAATGTTTTTATATGGTCATTATATATAAAAATTTGATTATATCATATTTTAGTTTTTTCTAATATATTTTTAATTTTAACATCCATATCATAATCTTCTGTAAAGACCCAAAAATTTCAAGGGAATTTTTTTTCTTAATTTTCTTTGGAATTTAACAAGAATGCAGTTTCTGACGGCGACTGATTCCGAGGCCCGGAGTGCCTGGAATCAATTTCGGAAGTTTGGCTCGGGTACGTTCAGTGAACGAATGAGCGGGAATTCCTATCTTTTGAACTAGTGCTCGGAATTGAAATCTGATGGAACCGATGAAATCGAAACGCCGGTAAACGCTTAAGAGAACCTTTACCGTAGTTGCGTTTGTGCGGGAGAAGAAGTTAATTAATGGTGTTTAATTAAAAAAAGTAAATAAAATTGTTGGATCAATTTTATTTCATATCAAGGTGGTTAATTTCTCCCATGGGAAGTTGGTGGTGGGGCCCACATCCACCTAACTTCCCATGTGTGGATAATTGAAAGGGTAGGGCCAACACGAACCCCCCACCTTTTCAAATCCCTTAACTCCTCTTAACCCCTCACCTTCCTAACTCCCCATTAACTCCCTTTCATTAATTTTTTTGACAACTTGTTATAATTAATAAGGTGAGTTACTTAATTTCAAACTCTTGAAATTGAAATGGTTAAGTTGTGTTAATAAAATTAAGACTTGGTCTTATTTTATTATGGTTAGAGTTTTTGCCAGCTTGAGAGGTTTGGGAAGTGTGAAGTCTTCTTCTTCTTCAACCTCGACGAAGAACGCGAAGAACACCGTTCTTCAATGAAGAACATCTCCGATGAAGAACGCGGTGTCTTCTTCCAACGACGTTACCTCTTCGAACGCACCTCAACGTTAACGGAAATGACGTTCGTTTTCCGCGATGCCCGACTTCTACGACGCTCGTCTTCCATGGCTCGTTGACGTGCACTGTTCCTGAACCGAGGTAGGGGTTTGAATCTTTTTAAGTTGGTAATTTCTTTCCTTCGAATATTAAAGATAAATCTGACGCCCATGTTCCAATTTTTATTTAAATTAAAAATTGTAAAGGTTAAACGTTTTACGTTTCGGCCAACTGCAATCAATATAACGGGAGTGGATCGGTCCGCAAAAACACGGCCGATACCCCTCCCCCCTTTGCTATTCTTTGGTTTTGATTAGCGAAGACGGTAATGCATCGTTTCACCACGCTTTAGTGAAAGGAGACGTGAACAATGCGGGCCACGACGAAGAAACACGACGCCATTGCACCACGTCGAGGGTACGAACGAGGCCGCGGCCGGAGTCGGGCCACGCCGGAAGGACGCGGCGTCGTCACGCCGTGCCGGACGAGTTTGCAGCCATCTTGGAAGTGGCGGCCGGAAAAACCGTCCGCCGGAGAAAACAAAGGAGGCGGCCGGAACCCTGGTCGCCGGCGCCGTAAGGCGCGGGACCGCGGGGTCCCGCGGCGAGAAACCGGCCGGCCCTGTGCCAGCCGACCGTTACAGGGGAAAAGCCGGGGGGTTACACCCCCCAGGTTGCACACAGGGTGCGGCCCCTTAACGGGGCCCGCCGTTTTGTAATAAAGGAGGGGCGTAGCCCCTCCCTTGGGCACGCTCGCGCGGCCCGCTGGCCGCGCCGCCGCGCCGCCGGCCGGGACGGGCTTCGGGGCCGGGCCGGGTTGTCGGGCCGGGCCCAGACCCCCTAATTTCGGACTACTTTCGGTCAAATTCCCATATCATGGGATAAGGACCTCCGATTGACGAACCGTTAGTTGCGTAGCAATCCTAGGAACGAGACGGTCGTTTCGGTATATCACACTCAAGGTTTAGGAATACTTTGAGTTCGGCCGGGTTGGTTCGTACACGAAATCAACCGGGCCATCAGAGCGAAAACGCTCATATCTTGAGCTAAGAACGTCCGAGTGACGTGTCGTCGACTTTGTTGAGTTCCTCTTAGTGAGACGAATCTTTTTTATTACTCTGCCCGAGGTTTGGACGCAGGTGGAGTACGGTCGGGTTGGTTTTGCCTTAAAAACCAACCGGGCCCCTATGACGAAAAAGCCAATAACTCTCAGACCGGGCGTCCGATTGATGTGCCGTCTACGACGTTGAGTTTCTGTTGACGATACGGAAATTTTGGATACATAAACTCTGGACTATGTGACAGTTGATGTATCAGTCTCTCGGCTCATGGAGCAGACCTCCCGAACGAGCTTGCTGTGAGCGAAAACCCTAGTGCTGGCTGCGACTGCGACTTCGACGACGACTGTGCAGAGATCCTCAGTGGATTCGATGGCGATGACTACAACACTCAGTGATCCTATGGGGATCAGTGCTACAGATCCTGTGTGGGTCCGATCCTGTGTGGGCCTTGCGGGCATTAGTACCTATCGATCCTTTGTGGATCTGACAGCTTAGATGATTCAAGTACTGGTCTTGTATCTTATGTGGGTCCCAGTATATATGAATCAATGAAGATAGCTGGTCTTGTATCCTATGTGGGTCCTAGCTGTTCTGGTCTTGTATCCTATGTGGGTCCCAGCTTAGATGATTCAAGTACTGGTCTTGTATCCTATGTGGGTCCCAGTATAGATGAATCAATGAAGACTGCTGGTCTTGTATCCTATGTGGGTCCCAGCTTAGATGATTCAGTACTGGTCTTGTATCCTATGTGGGTCCCAGTGTAGATGAATCAATGAAGACTGCTGGTGTTGTATCCTATGTGGGTCCTAGCTATGCTGGTCTTGTATCCTATGTGGGTCCCAGCTTTGATGATTCAGTGCTGGTCTTGTATCCTATGTGGGTCCCAGCATAGATGAAACAATGAAGACAACTGGTCTTGTATCCTATGTGGGACCCAGCTTAGATGATTCAGTATCTATCTCTGATCATCTCTTTCACCTTTTCGATGATGTATACCTATGTGAGCTGAAACTTGTTTTTCTTCCTTTGTGGATTGAGTTGTGCTATCCTGTGTGGATTACGTTTTGCTTTCCTGTGTGGAATACGTTTTGCTTTCCTGTGTGGAATACGATTTGCTTTCCTGTGTGGACTGGGATGTACTTGGGCTTTGTGGTTGGAGCGTGTTGGAATTGTTGACTTAGGTATATGTATGGGCATATACCTAAGCAGTGTCAGTTGTTACTTCGTGATTGTATCCTTCCTTTGTGATTTATCCTTTATGGATTTTGGCAGACCGTCGGGGGTCTTGGGGTCCCTACTGAGTAGCTTATACTCACCCCTACATGGGCTATGCCCGCACTACGTTGTGTTGGTTGTAGACGACGGACAATGTTGATCGTGGTTGAGACATGCAGAGCAGGACGGTACCTGGAGGAGGAAAACTGGGCGGGAAGTACTCAGAGCGGACGGCGGGACCCGAGGAGCATTGGAGTTATCTGTACCCACCCTTCAGGTGGGATATCCAGTGGACACCTTGGCGTAGCGGCTTTTACTTTTCAGTTGTTGTTTTCACATTTGAGTTGTACTTTACTTTCAGTTTGGGTTTGTATTCTGGCCCACTTACTTTCCGCACTTACAATTGTACTCTGTTTTTACTTAGTTTTTACTTTTTCCACTTGCTTACTCTGAGGTGCTTGTTTACTTTACAAAGGCAATGCCTTCCCTTTTACCGGGATTGACGCCTTGGTGCTAGTCGTCAGCCCCTGGCCTATGGAAGGCGGGCTTGGGGTAGTCACGGCACGAGCCCTGAGGACGGGTCGTGACAAATTGGTATCAGAGGAGTTCGGTTCTACCGCAGACTTTGATCTTTCTTCTATGTGAATCAATAGTGTTAAGCGTATTGAGTGTGGTTATCAGTCCAGGGAGCCCAATGTTGGTGCGGCGGCCGACGTATCCGTACACCAGGACCCTAACTTCCGATTTCCGACTTAATGCACGGAAACATTGATTGCGTGTGTGTTTCATGTTTTATTTGTGATTACTTTATATCAGCTCGCCAGGTATACTGTTCTGACTGTGGCACACCTGTTTCCTTTCAGGATGGCCCCACGATGACAGCCAACTAGGGTTCTAAGAGTCGAGTGTGATGACAGCTCACCGAGCGACGAGGCCTCGGTGCAGGTCCCTTTGTCAGCAGTGGCATCGATGGTAGTTCTACCCGTCGAGCCACCGATACATCCAGCACCAGCCGCTGACGATGCACGTCGCCTCAGTGCACTGCATGAGTTCCAGCGCCAGCGACCGCCCAGGTTCTGCGGGGAGACGGACCCCCAGGTAGCTGAGGACTGTGTTGAAGGCAGTAGTGAGAGTTTTTAGGTTAGTGAGGACACCAGAAGACCTCATGGTGATCCTCGAAGGGAGCCTACTGCACGCGGAAGCGGGCCGATGGTGGAGCTTGATGCTCCAGGTGCACGACGAGACATCTCTTCTCTGGACGGACTTTGAGAGCATCTTCCGCTCGGAGTTCATCCCAGCCACCCTCCGTGCGGTGCGCATTCAGGAGCTTCTTCTACTGTGGTAGGGCTGCTTGACAGTGGCCCAGTACTCGGCGAGATTTACTGATCTCTCGCGCTACTCCACAGATATGGTACGAGACCCATTCATCTGGGCTCGGACCTTCGATCAGGGACTGAGGCATGAGATCAGGGCTTCAATGATCTCCCTGAACATTCCGACACAGGATGAGGTGTTGGAGAGAGCCCTTCTAGTGGAGAGTTTTCTCGCCGAGAAGGCTCCAGTGACAGGGCCCTCCGTAGGACGGCCTGTAGCAGGGTCTTCTGCAGTTGGCAGTAGACAGGTGACGCAGATGTCCAAACGGGCCAGACCATCAGATGGGCAGTCACTGGATGAAGATTCGGTTATACAGGGCACACGAAGGAGAGCCAGCTACACGAGGGGAAGGCATTTCTACGCATGCGGCGGGCAAGGTCACATGGCTTGAGACTGGCCGAATTGTCTTACAGATGAGCAGCAGGTGGTATAGGGACCTCCCAGACAGAGGTTCGGCCATGGAGGTCCGCAGGGTGCAGGCGGGCAAGGAAGAGGAGCTGGAGGAGCAGCAGGTGGTGGACGACGCTTCGAGGTGTTGCCACCACCACCACCTCCACCACCACCAGGAGGTCCTCCCCGACCGCAGGGAGCTGGTGGACATGGGAGAGCTCAGCTTCTGGCAGCTGAGGCCTTCGATCATGGAGCTCTGTGAGCAAATGTACAGGAGAAGAACTAGTGGATACGTCTTTTGTACTTCTAGTTCCTTGTTTCTATTGTGTAGCGTCTTTGTATTATGAGCTGCAATAATAAAAGATGCATACCTTTGTGATGTTTTCATTCCTGTCCACTTTTATGTTGTTACTAAGAGGATCCAGTTTTGACTGTTGACTTGACCCTCACTTGTGAGACATCTACGGGAGGAGACCCAGTTACCACACACTGATGCTGACAGTGTGACTCAACCCTTGGAGGTGAGAGTAACGGTTGGATCTCTTGGTAGTAGCGTCGAGGCCTTACGACGTCATCCTTGGTATGGATTAGTATCATCCATGTTGGGATTGACTGTATTAGGAAAAGAACGTGGTTCATCCAAGGGATGAGACCAGATTTCTCTTATCAGCAAAGAAGAAATCATAGAAGCTCTTGTGGGACCAGAGGTGGTCCATGCCATGTTAGAGAAGGTCCAGGTCATCTAGGAGCGGATGAAGACAGCTCAGAGCCGACAGAAGTCTTTCGCTGACAGGAGGCGGAGGCGACTAGAGTTTGAGGATGGCGACCACGTCTTCATGCGGGTCTCACCTCGACGTGGATTACGGATATTTGGCCAAGGTAGCAAGTTGTCTCCATGCTTCATCAGACCCTTCCAGGTCCTCAGCAAGATTGGCGAGGTGGATTACCGCCTAGCTCTACCGCCTTTGTATCCCTAGTTTGTGTTGAAGCTTTATGGGGACGTAAAGCCCTGTGGTGGGAGTAATGTAAAGACCCGGAAAATTTCAAGGAAATTTTTTTTCTGAATATTCTTTGGAATTTTACAAGAATGCAGTTTCTGACAGTGCCTGATTCTGAGGCCTGGAGTGCCCGGAATCAATTTCCGAAGTTTGGCTCGGGTACGTTCAGTGAACGAACGAGCGGAAATTCCTATCTTTTGAACCAGTGCTCGAAATTGAAATCTGATGGCACCGATGAACTCACAACGCTGGTAAATTCTTAAGGGAACCTTTACCGTAGTTGCGTTTGTGTGGGAGAAGAAGTTAATTAATGGGGTTTAATTTAAAAAAGTAAATAAAATTGTTGGATCAATTTTATTTCATATCAAGGTGGTTAATTTCTCCCATGGGAAGTTGGTGGTGGGGCCCACATCCACCCAACTTCCCATGTGTGGATAATTGAAAGGGTGGGGCCCACACGAACCCCCCACCTTTTCAAATCCCTTAACTCCTCTAAACCCCTCACCTTCCTAACTCCCCATTAACTCCCTTTCATTAATATTTTTTGACAACTTGTTATAATTAATAAGGTGAGTTACTTAATTTCAAACTCTTGAAATTCAAATGGTTAAGTTGTGTTAATAAAATTATGACTTGGTCTTATTTTATTATGGTTAGAGTTTTTTCCAGCTTGAGCGGTTTGGGAAGCGTGAAGTCTTCTTCTTGTTCAACCTCGACGAAGAACGTGATGAACACCGTTCTTCAACGAAGAAGATCTCCGACGAAGAACGCGACGTCTTCTTCCAACGACTTTTCCTCTTCGAACACACATCGACGTTAATGGAAATAACGTTCGTTTTCCGCGACGCCCGACTTCCCCGAAGCTCGTCTTCCGCGGCTCGTTGACGTGCACCATTCCTGAATCGAGGTAGGGGTTTGAATCTTTTTAAGTTGGTAATTTCTTTCCTTCGAATATGAAAGATAAATCTGACGTCCATGTTCCAATTTTTATTTAAATTAAAAATTGTGAAGGTTAAACGTTTTACATTTCGGCCAACTGCTATCGATATAACGGGAGGGGATCGGTCCGCACAAACACGGCCGATACCCCTCCTCCCTTTTCTATTCTTCAGTTTTGATTAGCGAAGACGGTAATGCATCCTTGCACCACGCTTGAGAGAAAGGAGACGTGAACGATGCGGGCCACGACGAAGAAACGCGACATCGTCACGCCACGTCGAGGGTATGAACGAGGCCGCGGCCGGAGTCGGGCCGCGTCGGAAGGACGCGGCGTCGTCACGCTGCACCAGATGAGTTTGCAGCCATCTTGGATGTGGCGGCCGGAAAAACCAGTCGTCGGCGCCGGAAGGCGCGGGGCCGCGGGGTCCTGTGGCGAGAAACCGGCCGGCCCTGCGCTGGCCGGCCGTTACAGGGGAAAAGCCGGGTGGTTACACCGCCCAGGTTGCACACGTGGCGCGACCCCTTAAAGGGGGCTGCCGTTTTGTAATAAAGGAGGGGCATAGCCCCTCCCTTGGGCGCGCTCGTGCGGCACGCTGGCCGCGCTGGCCGCGCCGCTGCGCCCCCCAGCCGGCCGCGCTGGCCGCACCGCCGCGCCGCCACTCTGGCTGCGCCGGGTTTTCGGGCCGGGTCGCCGCCCAGACTGGGTCGACCCAGTTCGGCCGACCCAGGGGGTACTGGGTCGGGCCAGGCCGGGCCCAGACCCCCTATTTTCGGACTACTTTCGGTCAAATGCCCATATCTTGGGCTACGGACCTCCGATTGACGCACCGTCAGTTGCGTAGCGATCCTCGGAACGAGATGGCCGTTTCAATATATCGCACTCAAGGTTTCAGAATACTTTGTGTTCGGCCAGGTTGGTTCGTACACGAAACCAACCAGGCCCTCGGAGCGAAAACGCTCATATCTTGACCTACGGACGTCCGATTGACGTGCCGTCGACTTTGTTGAGTTCCTCTTAGTGAGAAGATTATTTTGGCTTACTCCGCCCGAGGTTTAGACGCAGGTGGAGTACGGTCGGGTTGGTTTTTCCTTAAAAACCAACCAGGCCCCTGGGAAGAAAAAGCCAATACCTCTCAGACCGGGCGTCCGATTGACGCGCCATCTACGACGTTGAGTTCCTGTTCACGATACGGAACTTTTGGATACATAAACTCTGGACTATGTGACAGTTGATGTATCAGTCTCTCGGCTCGTGGATCGGATCTCCCGAACGAGCTTGCTGTGAGCGGAAACCCTAGTGCTGGCTGCGACTGCGACATCGATGAAGACTGTGCAGAGATCCTCAGTGGATTCGACGGCGAAGACTACAACACTCAACGATCCTACGGGGGTCAGTGCTACAGATCATGTGTGGGTCTGATCCTATGTGGGCCTTGCGGGGATTAGTACCTATCGATCCATTGTGGATCTGAAAGCTTAGATGATTCAAGTACTGGTCTTGTATCCTATGTGGGTCCCAGTGTAGATGAATCAATGAAGAAATCTGGTCTTGTATCCTATGTGGGTCCTAGCTATGCTAGTCTTGTATCCTATGTGTGTCCCAGCTTAGATGATTCAAGTACTGGTCTTGTATCCTATGTGGGTCACAGTATAAATGAATCAATGAAGACTGCTGGTCTTGTACCTATGTGGGTCCCAACTTAGATGATTCAGTACTGGTCTTGTATCCTATGTGGGTCCCAGTATAGATGAATCAATGAAGACAGCTGGTCTTGTATCCTATGTGGGTCCTAGCTGTGCTGGTCTTGTATCCTATGTGGGTCCCATTATTGATGATTCAGTGCTGGTCTTGTATCCTATGTGCGTCCAAGCATAGATGAAACAATGAAGACAGCTGGTATTGTATCCTATGTGGGTCCCAGCTTTGATGATTCAGTATCTATGTCTGATCATCTCTTTCACCTTTTCGATGATGTATACCTGTGTGAGCTGAAACCTGTTTTGCTTCCTTTGTGGATTGAGTTTTGCTATCCTGTGTGGATTACATTTTGCTTTCCTGTGTGGAATACATTTTTCTTTCCTGTGTGGAATATGATTTTCTTTCCTGTGTGGACTGGGATGTACTTGGGCTTTGTGGTTGGAGCGTGTTGGAATTGTTGACTTAGGTATATGTATGGGCATATACCTAAGCAGTGTCAGTTGTTACTTTGTGATTGTATCGTTCCTTTATGGTTTATACTTTGTGGATTTTGGGAGACCTTCGGGGGTCTCGGGGTCCCTACTGAGTAGCTTATACTCATCCCTGCATGGGCTATGCCCACACTACGTTTTTTTGGTTGCAGATGACGGATAGAGTTGATCGTGGTTGAGACTTGCAGAGCAGGACGGTTCCTGGAGGAGGACCACTGGGCGGGACGTACTCGGAGCGGACGACGGGACCGGAGGAGTAGTGGAGCTATATGTACCCACCCTTCAGGTGGGATTTCCAGTGGACAGCTCGACGTGGCGGCTATTACTTTTCAGTTGTTGTTTTACCTTTCGAGTTGTACTTTACTTTCAGTTTGGGTTTGTATTCTGGCCCACTTACTTTCCGCACTTACAGTTATACTCTGTTTTTTACTTAGTGTTTACTTAATCTGCTTTCTTACTCTGAGGTGCTTGTTTACTTTACAAAGGCAATGCCTTCCCTTTTACCGGGATTTACGCCTTGGTGCTAGTCACGAACCCCTGGCCTATGGATGTCGGGCTTGGGGTAGTCACGGCATGGGCCCCGAGGACGGGTCGTGACATTTTCTTTGTGTTTTATTCAGAACATATATAAAATGACATTTTAAGGAGAAAATTCCAACTCTATCTTTTTGGAATTTCTCTACCATATCCATATTATTTCTTACTATAAAAAATTATTATACATAAATTTAATGTTAAAAATATAATTTCTCTTATAAATCCAATATATCTCTTTATAATTTTTCAAAATAAATTTTTATATCACTTTTATAGAATTTGTTCAATTTAAACCATGAATGAATTCTTAATTTCATTCAGTTTCCTTATAATTTACCATCATTATTTCAATTTTTTTAAAAGTTATTTATTTATCATAAATGATGAATTATTGGGAAATTTTAATACTAGAATTTTTATTTAATTTTTTTTCATTAACTTTGATAAATTCTTAAGAATATTATTTTTTATTTATTTGTAAACAAATTTACCACAATTTAAGGAAGTTTATTTTAATGATTTGTCTTATAAATTTATCAAATTACCATTAAGATTCATCATATATAAATTTTTTATATTATTAATATCCTTATAAATTCTATTATAATAAGTTTCTTTTGGGTGATTTAATATTTGAGTCAATTGATTTAGTTTGTTATTTAATTTTAATTTGGGAGCACAGAATATGTTATATTACTAATTTTATTCCCATGGGATAATCTAGATATTATATTTGATTGATTTTATTTAGAACACATGTATATTTTTATATCATTATGAAATTTATGGTCCTATAATTCTATATCCATCTGATTAATTATGTAATGATTATATTTAATATGATTCAATGCATGATATATGGGAGGTTTTCCTACTGCACCATGTTTTGAGATATATATGTCCATTATGTTATGATGGTCTTTTCAATGAAACATTCTTTATAATTCCATATTCTAATGAATATGAACAATTAGTTTTGAATATTATTATTTTTCATGATTATATAATGAAATTATTACACCATATTATAAGTAATTATTTCAGGATAATTATATTATACTTATATAATCATGTGTAATTATATATGGTTTTTTATCAATCCTTTTGATCACTTATTATAATTAAATAATAATATTATATTAATCAATCCATATATCTATGTTTGAAGTTTGTAACATGACTATGATATAATGATAAATCCTCTATGACTCATTGATATGGTTCCCCCTTAATTAAGAATTTGAGCTCACACTTTTCTTATGTTCTCAAATTCCTTATGAAAGGAAGAAGAATATTTAATATGATCTAATTATAAGGGAAAAAAATTTGGGAAACATTAAAAATGAGATATATATTATATTTTTAAATAATATGGTTATATAGATAATCTCCAAAGTCACTAATAATTTAGGTTCTTTGATTGTGATTTAATCACTATTTATATGTTTTATCTTGTAAAATGTTATAAAATATATTTATTTTCACTATAGGACATCTTGATTAGTATTGGTGTAGGGTTTGGATAATTATTGGGATAATCTATAAATAACAAAAGATTAAACATAATGAAATAAATGTTTAACCAATCATGTCATAAGATCAAAAATCATAAGATACATTTTTGAAATCACTATGTTTATTCAGTCTAATTTTATTAGATTTTATTGTTTATTATTACCTCGAACAATATTGGATTTAATAAATAATTATAACCAAAATCAGAAAAATAATCTGGTGATAGGTATCCTTTTTATTATTTTTATTAATTCTAAACATTTTATTTGATTATTATTCTACACATTCGACCATTTCCTACAAGTTTGTTTACATTAATTATTTACCTATTTAATGGTTAGATAATGAATTATAAACTATGGTGTCATGATTAAATACTAATTATATAAAACATCATTGATTTTGGGTCATGGGAGGTTACTTATAAAAAAGAGAGTTGCGATTCCCAGGAATGAATTCAACGGGACATTGAGAGTGGTTAGGTGCTCTCTATATAGAGCACATAACAATGAACCTTATTTGGAAACACAATTCCATATCCTAAATCATTACATGATCATATATAAATGTAAGGATGTTTATTATATTCATTGATAATATAATTACATAATATGGTTATTAATATACAATAATTATGGATATTTGGATCAGATGGTTGAGGATGAAATTAACATTGAATATTCAAACCTTTTAAGATAATATGATGATTTATTTCATAAAGAGATTAATAATATTCTCCTAGATCACATGATTGAAATTTTAATTTAACATATACCTATATTTAATAATATTCTCATCAATACTTATAGAATTAAACCTATTTATTTGGATGAATTACATAATAAAATTTAACTGATTATGGAAATATATTTTAATTAATCATGTGATTAGTGATGGAGTGAAAATATCATATTTATTAACAATATGTATGGGTTATGGGTTTTTTTTGATACTAATGAGCTGGACAAGTGCATGATCAATAAAAATCACTATCAACCTCATATTGATGACTTTTTCAGTTAAGTATAAAGGAAAAAATACTTATTAATGGTGGATCATATATCAGGATATTATCTACGAAGGGTGAAAATATATGATATAACTAGGATAGAACAATATAAATGACACAGATAATATTATTTTTTAATAATCCTATTTATATTATAAACGTCCCCAACCATCTTCATGGATTTCATGAATAATTTATTTAATAATTACATAAATAAATGTATACTAGTTTTTATTGATGATATTCTCATAATACTAAGAGTGTGTATGAACATAGAGAGTATTTATGGATTGTATTAAAGAACATTTAGAATGATAAATTATTTTCCAAATTTAAAAACTATAAATTTTGGATAGAAATTATATTATTCTTGGTTAATTTAATCTCTATTAATAGTATATATATAAGCATCCTTCATAAAAATTGGTGATTTAATAATAAAATAAAAAAAATATCTTGCAATGATAAATATATTTCATGGATTTGTAAGATACTATCAATGTTTTATTGGATGATTCTCATGAATATCAAATCCACTAATCATGTTAACTTTGAAGAGATCAATGTTCCTCTAAATTGAAACATATAGATAATCCTTTAAAGAGATGAGGATGAGTTTTGTTACTACATGTATACTCACAAAACCCTTCAATAGATAAGGTTTTGTGATATAAAGTTACGGTTTAATAGAAGTGATCAGGTCGGTTTATTATACAAAAATAAAATTTGAATGATTTGAATCCAAATAATTAAAGATCCTTGAGAATAATTTGCCTATAAAAGAGTTGGAGTTAATAGATGTAAAATGTTCATTAAGTATTTTGAGGAATTATATTTTTTGTGAGAGTTATGTTATATGTATACTCATTATAAGTGAATAATGTATATATTTACATGGATGAACTAATATATGTGATAAAGGAGATACTGGGTACCTTAGGGAAAAAAAGAATCATCTTGTTTTGAAGTTTACTCGATCGATTTCTCTTATCCAATTGTGGATAAAATGCAAAATTGATAGTGCATCCTTTGGTATTCCAAATCCCATTGGCTATGGAGGCTTCTTCCATACCCATAATGGCTCTTTAAAGAGATGTTTTAATAATTATATTTAGATATAAATTTTTAATGAATCGAAATTGTGGCCTTTGATACATGCTTTAAAATATGTTTTCCAACATAATTAGAATTATTTATGTATTGAATATAATTCTAAAAATGTAGTTACAGATCTATAATAAAGAACGAAAAATGTTCCTTATAGGTTCCTACTTCTTTTCATTGAATGAATTAATCTTGTCAAGGACCCAATTTGATTGTCTCACATGTCAATTGGGAATCCAATAATGTGGGAGATGTATTGTTATGGAGAGTGATTATGTAAATGGACCTGATGCGGTCCTTCTAAACCTAGGATTATTGAGCACCAATGGTGGAGGTAGATATGAAGGTAGTGATTTAATCACATCATATAAAACCCTTGTAACATTTGATATTATTTTATTTTTTGATTTAAGAAATATTGGGACTATATTTTCCCAAATTCTAGACCTTCGTGGTAATATGTATACCCTTTGTGTGAAGGAAAACAATGTTTTTTTCTAGTATTAGTAGAAATGAGTGTGCTATATTATCCAATACATGGTTTTAAAGAAAGAATACTTTTTAAATACATAAGGTATTATCCTATAAAACTCAATTTCTGGGATAAAATTAAACCCTTCCTCATTTACTTTACTACTATTTATATTTGTGAATAACATGGAGGGAAAAAAGCTGATATAGAGTTATAATATAATTTTGGAAATATTTTTGAGTAAAAACATAGTATTAATAGAGTTATAATATTTATAAAATGAATACATATCCCACCCATAATATAATTGAAAAATAAATTTTAATATGATGTATACTTCTCATTAGTATGTGCTCACCTATAAAAAAATATTTATAAGGATCTTTGAGTGATGTCATGATAGAACAACATGAAGATAGAGACTTAAAAGTATACATCATAATGCTTACACTACTAACAATTTAAGTCTTAATATTTGATGCCAATGTAGTGAATAATCCATTACCCCTACCACTATAGAAGTAATAAAACATCAACAACAATTTATTTTGTAGGAACTCCCAATATATATAATGGAAGAAACACAATTTGGGTTTTGGTTGATCACCTTATAAATTTATTACACTTTGTTTCTATTTTAGAGGATTTATCACTCAATGTAACTGCCAGGATAGAAATAATGGAATTGGTAAGTTTATATGGTGTTTAAATCCCCATTGTATATTTTTTAGAGAAAATGTTCCCATAAAAGTTGTAAAATCCCAAGATTTTTATAGGAAACACTATGCTTGATGGAATATGAGACATTCCACATCAAGCTTAAACGAACAACTAAATTTTATTATTGACCACATTATCCTAGCCATGAAATTGGAAGAAATAAATAGGAATAATATATTTATGAAATAAATATAAGTAACCAAATAAATATCATTTTTTGGTAATTTCTTATGAAAAAATCAAACATTTTTTAGTAATGTCATTTTATTCTTCAAAAAATATGTTCTATTCAAAAACAATTTTATTTATTTTTTATATAAAAGTAATGTAATTATTTTTTATGATTTTAGCACATGTTTTTGATGAAATAAATTTCAGTTTTTAAATAATAACACAAAAATTATTCTATGGTGATTTATTGATATTTTTCTAAAGAAGTAAATTTTTTAGTGAATAGTAATAAAATACATTTTTATAAAACCAATTATTTTTTATGACATCGTCCAGAAATAATTATGCCATATATTTTAATAAACTTTTGCAGTGACTAAATTATGATTATATAAAATACATATTGTAAATAAAAATTTGAAAACATAAAAATTATAATTTATTTCATGAGATGTACAAAAATCATTATTAGTGCCGATTAAGTGCCTCCACAATTTCTGCAATGTAAAACTTGGATCGTTATATATAAATATTCAATGCTAGAAATCATTTTTGTGAACTTTTTATTTATTATTACGTATAATTTATTTTTTTCTTATATTTTATAATATTAGAATTATAGAACATTAATCTTATCTAAATTCATGTTCGATGCTTTCCCAAGACATGAAATGACGAATTTTCAAAATTAAAGAATTTTTCATGACATGGACATGAGTAAATATTAATAATGAATGAATAAAGAATATTATATTCAAACTAGTTAGTTTATTTATGTGATATGAATTTATTTTTAAATTTAAGATATGAAATAATTAACATTAATTCTTATGCAACATGAATGTAGTTCTAATTCAAGTAGAAGAAAAATAAATAAAATGACTATCATTAAATAAAATATATATGAAATGTACCAAAAATTTGAATAATTATTTTTAGATGATTATGTTTCATCAATAATCATATTTGTATTAAAATATGAGACCTTTTGTACGCACATGGATCACTTTAATCCCTTTATAATAAATAATTTAAAAGAAAGTCATATTGTTCACACTATTTTTTTCAATTAGTATTACTATTTTATAAAAGGTTTTCCAAAATATTTTTTCAACCATAAATATATTTTTATAATTATGAAATGTTTACCATAATCATGATAATTTAATTTTAATATTTAAGAATGAAATAATTACCTTAAATTCTTTCACAAAAATGACGCAGTAATTATACCTTTAATAGAAAAATAGAATAAATGATATTATAAATAATAAGAAAAATATAATATGAAATAATTATTATAATACATGAATTATAAAGATAAATATGACATTTATAATATTGTATAAAAAAATTTTGATCTAATTTTAATATTTTTTTTACATTTTTAACGTCATGGTTTTGAATTGGGTTGCATTTGACCAAAATTATATTTCACAGATATAATATATTATTAAATTATTTAAATATCACAAATAATTAATAAGGCCTAATGGTATACTAATTTTACTTCCATGTAATTCCATTTATGGTTTTAAGAACTTTGGATCTATTTATCCCGATAATATCATTATTATATTTTAATATTTTAAACAATTCAGAAATTGATCCTCACCTATATTATAAAAAGGGACACTTTCCATCACATAATTTAATCAACTTAATCGTTATCGATCCACTATCATCTTCCTTATTTTATTATACACATATTTTTACACATTCAATTGTTCTTTTCTCACAAAAAATACCATATCAATGTTCCTTTAGTATGTTTTTAAAGAGAAAATATTCGAGAGGTAAACTTCTTCTTCTTCTCGTATAAATTATTTCTCTCTAAAAACATAGCCTCACCCCTATCCAAATATTCATGAAAAAAACATTGGAATATATTAAATTAAATTTTATTTTATTAATGGTATATCCATCATAAAATCATTATTTTCTCTTTATATTGTTAATGATTAAATAAACATCTATAGTGTGTCAATTTACTGCTTTCATGGATGATGAATTTTCATTTCCCATTACCACATTCATGGAAAATTTAAATTGAATTAAAATTATTTTATATTATATATATATTATTTGGTATTACATTATGGAAGTAATATATGTCCATACTAATAAGAAATACAAAACTAGTTCAGGACAGTCAGAAAAACTGCCAACATAAATTAATCTTCTATAATTTTTGTTTTATTAAATGATTAATCCTCATATCTAAATGAAAAAGGGGTTTATGGGACAATTTAATCTTATATAGGTGTATTAATTCCATTTATTTCCAATTATAGATTATTATTTTCCATTTATGAGAAAATCCATAAAGAACTGACCATGAATCCCTAAAACAAACACAACCAAAATAATGGAAATAAAAAAATATTATTATTAAATGAGTGAAAATATATTACAAAGAAGATCATATAAGTTATTATAAATATTAATATAATTCTATAATGAAACTATTTTATCCATTATAAAGGAGGTTTGAAAACATTATAAGGAACTCAAACCTGAGGTGTGTGACTCCTTAACAGAAACACTATTTTAATTTTTTTATTGATTGATTCTTCAAAATCATTATATTCCTTAAATACTATTTGAAAATGGTTTATAAGAGTGTATTTATATGAAAATTAATGTTATTGAATTATAATTTCAAATTTTCATTGAAATTATCTCTAAAAGGGATATTTATCTTGTTTTATGTAAGGTAATTTCTTTTTAAAATACTCAGAAATGTATATTTTTCATGAAATTCAAAATGAATGTTTTTTAACATATATGGAATTAATTTTTTTTCCAAAAATTTGGAAACTAGAAAATTTTACGACTCTTGAAAATATTTAATGGTCATAATCCATAAAAATGGTTTCCTTTGTATATGCGTAGTATTCCTTTTAATAAAGTAATTTTCCTCATGGACTGTTTATATGATTCAATAATTCACATTTTTTGATAATGTTCTAACACTTGGTAATTAGTTAATATGATGGGAGATAACATTATAAACCAAATATTAGTGGGACTATGATATCCCTCCAATGGATTGGGTATGTTGGAAGTTGATCGTAGTGTTTATTCGAAGTGCAACTACAATAGTTACATTATAAGGGTGTCATGAGGGTTACATTTTAATATAGCCACGAGGGATACAAATAATTTGGTAGATTTAAGGGTTATATTTATAATTATTTATGTCATGAAAATTATTCTCCCAGTTACCTAACTGGTTCTTCTTCAATATTTTATGGAAACCAAATGTTTTTAACAAATAAGTGTATGCTAATTTTAAAGTTGATAAGTATATATTTAATGGTATAATAAGTATTAATTGAATAATTTTTCTCTATTAATTTTTATTTCCCTTACTAAAATATTTTTGGTCATCCCATGTTTTAATATGTTTTCACAACTATTAAGGAAGGGTAAGAGAAAATAAGAATCAAAGATGAATTTTATCAAGGTCTTTCATAAAACTAAATCACGTTTTATTATAAATATTATTATGAAAAAATGAATATTGTTTACACAGTGTCTACTTTTATTGATTTTGGGATGTTATGTATAAATTATGACCAAATTATCCAAAACACTAAATAGGAAATATCTTTGGGAGTGAAATAAAATTATTTATATTCAAAAGTCACTATAATGTGTAATAATTAATGGCGTGTACTTATAGTCGGTATCAAATAATGGTTTAATTAAATTTAGAGGATTATATGTCATTTGAGTGTATGTTAAAGATCCTTTATTAGCACAAGGGTTATAATCATATAGAAATTTTTTCAGATTTATTGTAATTTATGTATACTGGATAAAAACCTAAATATAAAAATATATATGGGGTAGATGGATTATATTGTTATAAAAGTTTTACACTACAGTGTATTTTTATTTTATCAATTCATTTCATGTTTATGTGATTTTATTTTCAATAGATTACGGAAAACATTCAATATATAAGTAAAGAGTTATTACAAAACCTTCTTATACCTCCAAAATTATTTGGTCATCAATATTATTTCCAAATCCTTTCAAATTTTTGGGATATTTTATTAAGTATTCAAATCACCTATAAAAAAACGAATCCGTAATCTGACACCTTCTCAATTCTGCATAAATTTTACGGGTCTGGGTATCATTTTCATATGATTTAATGATCTCAACTGTTTCAAATCTACTGAAAATTGAAATACCTAAATTTTCAGGAACATGTACTTTTTGAAACATAGACAACATGCTAAGAGAGGTAGTGAAAATAAAGAAGATCCTAAAATCTGGATTCAAGGATTGAATTATTTTCGTATCTACAATGTATGAAGCATGATTGGATTGATATTTATGAATCATGAGAATATAATTAAAATATTTTCTGTGGAGGAATGATGTATTATGAAATAACATGACAATAAAGAGTTAATTAATTATGAATAATGTTGAATTATTATGAATTTTACATATAAATGATTCAAGATTTATGATAGATTCATGGATGATAAAATGTTTAAATGTTGCAGGACACTTTTTATGATGGGATTACTTTGAGAGGATTTTATTGAGTTTTAGTTTTGTATAATCCTTATGTTTTCATGTAATAAAATTACATTTGAGGAATAAATATTACCTTATATTTTTTATGGACATAATTTTATATATATGGATAACATTAGGGTTCATTTGATCTTTCATTTTGTGGTAATTTTGGGTTGTTATAATTTGGAAAAATATGTTTTATTAGACTTTGATTTTGTGAGAGATGTTATCTTATAATAAGATCAATTTAATTTCAGGAAGAATCACAGTAATAAAGTAAATGAAATTCAATGAGATTTTATTTGAGGAATAAAGGATAAATAGTATTCAGAAGGAAATTATGATTTTATTATTGAATTAAAGTGATTTATTGAAATTAATAGAATATCTAGAAGATCATCTGATTTGGACATATACACTGTGAATTTTTACATTAAGAGTCATTGATGTGATTTTTTGATTAATGTTAATAATATCTTGGATGTCTAAGAGAGAAAATCCTTCTGATTTTGGATTTTAATCAAACTTTACAATATTTTGGAGTAATTTATTTGTATTTATTTTGGGAATAATCTATGTCAACCAATGGGAATTGTTGATGAATTTTGGAGAGTAGTTATTTTTTATAAATATGATATATTATCCTAACCATATTGTTTTTGGTTAATGCCTAAATATTTGAGCAATATTTTTTCCCTTTATGTATTTTGATATTCGTACAAGTTTATTATAGTGCTTCAAGAAGGACTTATTTATAATATTCATTTTTAGAAAAAATGAATTTATTGTGCGAAATTGATTAAGGGATGAAACTCTAATTTTCAAAAAAGTACTTAGCCATTTTTGAATTACATATGTCAATGGAATCCATCAAATCTATGATAAATTATAGCTAAATAAAAACATTATCCATTTACATTTGTTATTGAGAAATTAATATCATTTTTCTCATCCGATAATTACATTTTTGTGATGGTTAACATCATAATGGTCAAATTATCTATCACTCTTCTCATATATTACTTTTTATTTTCCTAGTCTGTTTCCAAATTTTACAATATAAAATCATAATATGTTCTATATTAGGTTTCCATCATACTTCAATTTCATTCTTTTAAAGTGTACGTTTTATTAATACATTACTTTATGTGGGTTTTTAATAATGGTAATTTGATGACTCAAACCATCATAACCAATATCTAGTTCAAATTTTGAGGATGAAATTCCCAAATGGGGGGGGGGGTAAGAAAGTATCATCTCACAATTTTAATAGGAAACAGAATGCTCGATAGCATATGAGATATCTTAAATAAACAAATAAATTTTATTATTGACCATATTAACCTAACCATGAAAATGGAGGTAATTAATAGGAAATACAGATTCGTAAAAATAATATAATGTTCCAAATCAATATTATTTTATTGGTAATTTTCTTATATATCAATCACACAATTTTTAGTAAATATATTTCATTCTTATAAAATGTTTTCATCAAAAATTATTTTCATTTAATTTTCATATATAAATAATATAATTAATTTATACAATTTTAGTATATTTACGTGATGAAATGAAATAAATTTGTGAAATTATAATACCAAAATTATTCTACGGTGATATTTTTAGAATTTTGTAAAAAAGATAAATTTTTGCTGAATAGTAAATAATCGTGTTTTTTTTAAATACAAAATATTTTGTGACATTTCCCATAAAAAAATTATGATATAATTTATTAAAAACATATTTAATGAATAAATTATGATATTAAAATAGAATTTATTTACAAAAACAATTAGTAACAATAAATATTATAATTTATTTAATGATAAGTATAAAAATAATTGTCAGCCACGACACAGTGCCTTAAAAGGACTATAAATGTAAAATTTAGTTCCATATAGATAAAAATTGCATGAAAACATTATTCTCATGTTTTTTAATTATTTTGTATAATTTAGTTTTTCTGATTATATTTTCTAATTTTATAGTTATATAATATTATTCTTATCGAAATGCCTATGTAATACTTATGCAAGACGAGAAAGGACAAATTAACTAAATTAAAGAGGTTGTCTTGACATCAATATGAGTTAATATACATAATTAATGAATATATGAAATTATATTGAACAAAATTAATTTATTTTTATGATATTAATTTATTTTCAATTTTTATATACAATTTTATCAACATCAATTATAATTCGATGCTAATGTCGTGCTTATTTAAGCAGATGAAATATCAATAAAATGACATTAATTAAAACTATAATGACAATATATAAACAAAAATTGGAATAAGTATTTTTTAATTATTAATTTTAATCTATTTTCCTTCTTAATTAGAATTCTATCCTGTTTAGATCCAATTGGTTCATATTAATCAATTTATAATATTTCATTTAAAATAATGTCATGTTTTTCACACTATGGTTTTCAATTTGTATAAATTTTTAGTATATGGTTTTATAGAAGATTTTCCTCCAATAATTTTTACTAAATATAAATGCATTATTATAATAATGGTAATTTATTTCTAATTATTAAGAAACAAATGAATAACTTAATGGCATTCACAGTGATAATGCAGTAATTAATAATTTAATAGAGAAATAATATAATTAATATTAAATTTATTAAAATAAATATAAAATGACATAATTAAGTGGATCCATGAATTATATAAATATCTATGACATATATAAAATATAATAAAATATATTTTTCTAATTTTAATGTTTTATTTATTTTTTAATGTTATAGTTATAAAAAGAATTAAATTTGATAAAAATTTCAATTAAGGAATTTAATATTTTATTAAATTATTTAAATGTCACAAATAACCTTCAATAAGGACAATTAGGATTATATTTGGTCTAAACTGTAATCTAATTTATCATTTTAGGCCTTTTGGATATCTTTACCCCTATAATATTTATATTTTATTTTAATATGTTAAGTAATTCCAGAATCAACCCTCATCTCAATTACAAAAGGCACAATTTACATAACTTAATTTCATTACAATGATCATTCATTATTAATTTTATTATGAAAAATTATATTCTACTCATCCATTTCAACATTATTGTGTTTTTGGTTTTACAGAAATCCATTTTCATGTTCCTTAATGAGGATCCCAAGGAGAAAATATTCGAGAGGTAAACTCCTTCTTCTTCTCTTGTAAATTCATTCTCACTTCTAACTTATCCTCACCCATATCAAAAGATTAATGATAAATACAATATCATATATATACTATAATATTAGTATTTTAATGGTATATCTATCATAAAATATATTTTATTCTCGTTTAATTCATAAAAATGAAATTGTCATCCCTAGTGAATTAATTCACCACCTGCGTGGATGATGAGTTTTTGTTTCACATTGCCACATTCAGGGAATGTTAAAATTCTATTATAATTATTTTAAATTAACTAAATATATATATTATATATTTTCTCAAAATATGGAATTAATATATATCCCTAATATTAATAAAAATGAAAGACGATTGTGAATGTTTAAAAAACCGCCAAATTATACCACACTTTTATCATTAAAATTTTATCAAATGAATCATCCTCATGTTAGAATAAAAAAGGGGATTTATGGGACCATTTAAACATATAGGGGTGTATTAATACATGTTTTTAAAACTTTTATAGTATTGTTTTCCATTTGATAATAAAATCCATAATGAACACACCATGAGTCCATGAAATAAACTCACCCAAAATAATGGAAATTACTAAATATTAATAATTAATGGGTTGAAATATGTCACAGTAAGATCATTTAATATATTATAAATATTAATATTGTTATTTAATAATTTAATAATACACTTTAAACCATAATACAGATGTTTTTTTACTCATTTGAATGGTGTCAAACCTTAGGTAATGGAATCTTTAACAAAAACATTTTCTGAAATTAATTAGTTTTTTATTATTATAAATGATTATATTTATTCAATATATTTTAAAAATGGGTATTATGAATGTATTTATATTTACCTATATGTTTTAAAATTGGAATATTTAAATTTCCCTTAATTTTTTTCAAAAAGGGATCTTTCTCATGTTTTTTGTAAGGGGCTTTTGTTTTAAAATTGTATTAATTTTCAGTTTTTCACAAAATTCATAGAAAATATTTTTTATCTTATACATCATGAGTGGTTTTTCCCTCTTTCCTGAAACCTTAATGTTTTCAAGTCTCCATTATATGATATCATGGTAAATTTATAAGAAAATGATTTCCTTTGTATGTGCACAATATTCCTTTGAATTATGTTATTTTCCTCAAGGAATAATTTAATGATAAAAGTATTAATTTTTTTTGATTATGTTCTTGTTTTGGGGAATTTTTCATAAAGACTGATGGTTATACAATAAAAAATATAGTTGGTTTCATGATAGGCCCTGAATTCATTAGGTATGTTTGAAGTTCATCGTAATGATTATTCTAAGTGTAACTGTGGTAGTTACATTATAAGGTATCTAAGAGGGTTATATTATAAGGTATCTACAAGTGTTATAAATAATATGGTATCCAAGAGAGTTAAAATTGTAAGTATTTATTGTTTTAAAATCATCCCCAAGTAACCTAAATGGCGTGTTTACACTTTCATTGTTTTATGGAAATCTCATGTTTTAAAAAAGTTAGTGAATGTTACTTTTATGAGTGATAAGTATATTATTCATGTGTTTATATGTATTCATGTAATAATGTTTCATTATTTATTTTTTATTTCCATTAATTAATTTTTTTTCGTCATCCCCTATTTAAAAAAGTTTTTCATGGGGACTATGGATGGATATTAGAAAAGAAGAATCTATGTTAAATGTTGTAAAGATTTTTCATAAAACGAAATCATGTTTTTTATTGAATTTTTTATTATGAGAATACATAATAAATACTATTTTAGTAGTATCCACTTTGTATGATTGTTAGATGTTATGTATGAATTATTAACTAATTTTCTAAAACTATAAACCTAATAATTTTTGGGAATTAAATAAAATTAATTCTATTCTTAAGTCAATAGAATATTTAATTAGTATGATCAGGTCATTAAAAATGTTCTGGTAAAACCAAATATAAGTATTTTACATAAAACTAAAATTCAACACTACCTATCGTCAATAAAATATGTTTAAGGTTAATGTACCATATAACAGTTAAGAATTTTGGGGATATTTTTATCATTATATTTCAATGGAGTCTAGGATTAATATATTTCACTATCCAAGTTCACATATGACATTAATTTCTTCTCAATAATTCCTATATAACTATATAAACTATATATGGGATGAAATAAGGAAAAAAATAATGTTGATATGATGTAGGAGTGTGAAAAAATTTTGCGATAATTTTCTTTTTCCATAAATTATAATGTAGATTTATATATTTTTATTTCAAATAGGAGGTCAGTTATTTTATAAGTCATTAATAAAGAGGGATAATTACTATTTTATATGTAATGATAACAATAGTAGTATTCCAGATTCAGTGTCTACTTTTTAACATTCATAAAATATATAATGATATCACCATATTTTATCATGTGTTTAAGAGATCTGTAAATCTAGATACATACATGATTCCCAAATTATATTGTAAATATTTTCATGACCTGACCCATCGAGGTCCGACTGGTGACTACCCCAAGCCCGCCACCAATAGGCTAGGGGATGGAAACTAATTCCAAGTAGTCATATCCCACAAATAGGAGGCATTAGGCATATATACTTTCACACACACACGAAAATCTCTAAGCCCACATAATATTCAAATGTAAAAAACAGAAAGAATAAATGCATAAATCTAATACCCCACACAAGAGTATGATAGTGAATGTATTATAAACAATAAAGGGTAGAAAACAATAAAAACTAAAACTGTATAGATTCTAACCTACTCCGAGGTTGAGGAATATTCCCAATGTATACTCTTAGTAAACACTTGTAACGACCCAAAATTTTATAAATTCAATTTATCCACAATTTGAGTAATGTCATAATCTTAAAAAATCACATTAGAAGCACAATTCTATATCATTCTTAAATAAAATACTCTGTGACTTTAAACATAAATTTTACACTTCTGTGTTTTGAATTTCGAAAATTTGACATACCTAGTTGTGATCAGTAAGATGTATAGAGTCTGATAGGGTGAACATATTTTTTGGTGAATTGTAACATACCCTTATGATTAATAATCATCCCTTATGAATATTAACCTACCCTTATGAATTGTAAATCATCTAAAAGAATAGTAAGCTCACCCATGAATCTATAAATAAACTTTATGAATCTTATAAGTGAAAATAAGACCATATTAAATTTATTGGTATTTTTTGTAATTAAAAAAAATTAATTATAATTAATTAATAGGGTTTAATAGAAAATGTATTTTCCTAAAATTTGTTTATAAATTAACAATTTTATTACTTTTGGTTCTATGATAATTTTATATGAAATTTAATTTTTTAAATCATTATAAAATAAGTTTTAATATTAAAATATGTATTTTTTAAGTAAATTATGATTTTAATTAAAATTAAAGTATTATTTTTTAAAAATAGAATTTATTATTGGATTCTATACACTGAAATATGGTTAGGGTAAATTTATATGATTGTTTTTAAAATACATTAATTTTTTTGAATAGTAAAATTCGATAATATACAAAATATGATAAATAAATGAATTTATGAATCATGATTGAGTTATAGATGATTTAAATGGAAATTTTATTGAACTATCATGCACTTATTACTATTTTTAATCACAATAATCCTCATTATATAAAGTCTTGGGGTGAAATAATTAATTCATAAATATATATATGAAATCCATCCTCCCCTCCACTATACATACCACCCTTGACACCCTCATTTATTCGAACCAATAAATTTCAAATCCACAACGAAATTATATCCAAATATCCCCATTCTCCTTCCCTAATTCCATAATACATTGGTCTCCTGAAAAGACCAAATCCTCTACCCTAAAAAGGCTCTCAATGGAGATAAACTCAAGAGGTTAATTCCTCTTTCCGGTTATTTTATATTATTTCATGTTCCTCTATTTTCATTTTATTCCCTCCCCTTCTTTAACCAAAATGGAATTAAAACTCCAATAACATTAATGAACATGAATTATATTATTCTAATGGGATATATCATCATAATCTCACATTCCATCTCCTTTTATACTATAAATGAAAACACCTTCTGAGATGTGTCAATTTATAACATTAAAGGATGACCAGTTTTTAATTTTCATTAAAATCATAGATATTAGACATTAATTTATTTTAATGGTTTAAAAATATCATAATATATTTATTTTATCTTAATTTATTTTTTGTAATCCTTATACAATCATGATATAAATTAACAATACAAAACAAGTTCATAGTGAGCAAAACCGCCAAATTAATCCAACCCTTTATCATTAAAATCTTATCTAATGATTAATTCTCATGGTACATAAAAAAAATCATTATAAGATAATTTATATCAATGTAATTTCAGTAATAATATATAATAACAATTCTAGTTGTTTAGAAACATTTAAAATGAACATCCGTGCATTAATACAAAAGAATCGTTCATAAAATCTGTGAAAATTAACACTCCTTTACAATGAGTTTATGATCTATAACTCATCCAATGACCCATAAAATAACTTAATAAAACCATAATGAATGAAATTAAAATATTAAAGGCTAATAAATTTTTAATAAATTAATGTAATGTAATTATAAATTACTTTAAATTGAATAAAGCATTCATATATAAGGTAAAGGGAAATTGTCGGAACAAAGTATTTTTCATCGAGTTTTCCCTCCTCAACACATCTTCAATATTTATGATACATAAAAATAATTTATTCATATTTTTCTTACCATTTATGAGATATAAATGAACATTATTTTATTTTAAAAAAATATAATATTTTCCAAAAGACCCCTTCTTTTAAATAAAGACACATTTTTTACTTATCGAATATAGTTTCATGCTTCACTCATGGTTAATGGTTCTATGTCAAGAATGATATTACCTATTTATTTTGTGAACAAAATTTTTATGAATTTATGATTTTTTTTAAACCAATTTATTTCCAAGGGGTTATTTTATGTTCATGTTTGGAATATTGTCTAACTTGCATGCATGATAATGTAAATGTAATGATGTGATGGGTGAACCTCGAATTATATTACGCAATATGATTGTTTGAATGTGATGGGTATGCGTAGAATTATATAGTTCTCCAATTCATTAGGGAATGTTACTAATATCATTAGTTTAAGTGAAATTATATTTTAACATGATACTTTCTTCGTTCACAACTATGTGGGGTAGTTAACCACTAAGACATTATATTTTATTTTTTTTGTATTACCACATTCCATGCTTTTATATAAATTATGTTATGATTATTCTGAACCCATATTACATTTTTTCATGCTCTTATCTTTCCATATACAAGGATTTAATCTCACCCGTATTGGATTTATATTCTCAGGTGACAACATGTACTAAGGAGTACACAAGGGCTGATAAGATGCTAGAGAATAAGGAATTAAATTAATGTTTCTACTTTATGTTGTAAATGTTATTTCTATAATCCTAGTTTTCAGAAGAATCTAAACCATTGGATCCTCATTTTTTAATGTTTTTAGGTGTTTTTATTATTAATTAGATGTAAAATTAATGTTAAAAAATTAGGGTCTATATAATTGGTATCACATGCATGTTTTTGTTTATTTTGGAACTAGGATTATAGAAGCTTAGTAAAAACCCATGCATGGGACTAATTATATATATGTACGGAAGAATAATTGAAAAACATAGGGATCACATTATATATGATTTTATTTTAAATTTAAAAATTTAATAAGTTATTTATTCATGAATTTTTGAATTACGTTTGTTGTAACATTTTCTATTTTAGAATATAGTGGGAACCAGGAGAAACCAGGCCGATATCCTATGTGAGGGACAATGCAGTGATTTCCTGAATGACATCCCCAATGCCCTGGTAGGTGGAATTCAAAACATTATGGAGATGTTTCCCTATATTTCTGATGTTATGAACAATAAACTGAATAATTTGGAACATCCTCCTTCAAATAAGAAGGAGAAACTTTATATCGAGTGTTTTATGTGTCAATGAACACCAAAATTTAGAAGATATTATGATCCACTAGTTGAGGAACAACGTGCCAACTCAATTGAGAACATCTTTTCGATTATTCAATGTTTTGAGATGGAGAAGGTGATTCATCCCATTTATCATCAAGATGGAGAGGTCGATCAATGGCAGGATTTGATTAGGAATACCAAGCCGACTAAAAAAATTAAAGATATGAAATTTAAAATCATTAAGATCATGTTTCTTATCAAGTGTTTCCCAATAAATCTATGTACAAATATGGGGTTAGAATTCATAGGGCTCTAGAAAAAGGATGGAGAATCTATCATGGCCGACAAAGATAATTTCACAAGGCCTATAATGCAAGCTTCAGGTTTTGTTGTCAAAGTATGCTAGAAATATTGATTGATTCATTAGTGGGTTAAAAAATACATTCAAAAGGATCTATCAATTCGATACTTTGAGAGTTATGAAGAATTATCTCGACTTGATCTCAAATTAGAGATGGAGTTTGGAGAATGGTCCCATAGATATGGTGATAAGAAATAAAAGGTGGAGTTTCAAGACCTAAGATTTAATGATTAATGAGGGAAGTAAACTAAACCACCCACATACCAAAAATATGGGAAGAAAAATCGTGGTAAATACCTAAAGGGGATGGGGAAAAGTTTCATGTGTAGTAGAGAAGGATACCAAGATCAAGAATTTTGAAAGGACATGAGAAGGTAGGATAATGTGGTGAAAGAATGGAAATCACTACCCATAGTCTAGTCCTATAACTGTATGGATCAAGGGAACTATGCAAGCCAGTGCACTAATCCTAGATCCCTCATGGGTAATCAGTATAAGTAGCCAAAAATTGAAAGTAATAAAAGAAGGCTTATTCCGTCATTACTACGTATACCGAGAAAGAAAAAGAAGTCATACAAGGTAAACATCCTATTAAATCAATAATGGATGAAGTCTTATTTGATTTAGGTTCTACGCAGTCCTTTATATATGGAAAGTTTTCTAGAACTATGGAATCGAAGCCCCAAAACATTGAAGTAATGATATCTATAATAACACCTAGTGATTAAATCATTGCAACCCAAGTGTTGGAATTTTCTCTTATTGGTGTATGTGGGAAGATTATTCCAGTTAATCTCATGATACATCCCTTTGTGGAATTATATTTTATAATGGGAATGGATTGGATCTCATCATATAAAGCACATATCAACTGTCGAGAAAGGAAATATATTTTCATATTCCTAAACATACAATGTTGTTATAAAAATTCAAGGAAGATCATAAATCTCATATGAAAATCCTTCAACTGTGTGGTCATTGATCCCCTATAAAGAGGCATACCTCTCTCAGATGGTTGAGTCAAAGAAAAGTGTCAAACTAGTGAAAATACCCATTTTAGGGAATATGGTGATGTATTTTCCAAAGATTTACCTAGACTTTCCCCATATCATGGGATAAAGTTCTCTATAGAAATCATACTAGGAGGTAATCCTATTAAATACTTTACCTATAGGATGACTCATATTGAACTGGATGAGTTAAAGAAGAAGCTACAAGAATATTTGGACAAGTCGTTCATTTTCCCAGTTGCAAAACCGTGGGGGTAAACCTGTGCTCTTTTTGAAGAAGAAGGATGGATCAATGAGACTATGTATCGATTATCGCTAACTCCACAAGATCACCATAAAGAACAAGTATGATCTCCCAAGTATTGATGACATTTTAGATCATCTACAAGGAGCTCAGTACTTCTCAAAGGTGGATCTTTATTTTAGATGTCATCAGGTAAAGGTGAAGAAGGAATATATTAAAAAGGCTTCCTTCTGTACAAGGTATGGGCACTATGATTTTTTGGTGATTCACTTCGAACTTACTAATTCCTGTACAATATTCATGGATTTAGTGAATAGAGTCTTTAGAAATTACTTTGAAATATTTATGGTAGTGTTTATCGATGATATTATCATCTCTTTGAAGAGAAAGAATGAACCTGAAGAAAATATAACACTTGAGATGGAGAGATTGAGAATGGATAATTTGTACGCCAAAGATAGCATGTGTAACTTCTGGATGAAGCAAGTCATGTTCTTAGGAGATGTGACCACAGGTGAGGAGAATTCTAAGGACCCTTCAAAAATAGGGGTGATCGAGGAATGTCCCAGACCCTCTAGTGTCATAGAAATAAATTGTTTTCTTGGATTAGTGTGATACTACCAAATTTTTGTAAGACAAATATCATGATTATCCAGATTATTAACTATGATAATAAATAAAGGGTCACAATATGTATGGATAGAAGAATGTGAATGAACCTTCACGTAGATAGAGAGAAGGCTGATCACTACACCTGTACTCATGTTATTGAACAATGGAGAATGTTTTTCCATATAAGTGATGCTTCAAAGAAAGGCTTGGATTTTGTACTCATGAAAAATGATAATGTGAAATCCTAAGCCTCACAACAGTTGAATATCCATGAGTTGAACTTCTTGAAAAATGATCTAGAGGTTGAAGCTATGATTTTTTCATTGAAAATCTATCAGTACAACCTATATGGTGAGAAGTGTGACATATAAACCAATCACAAGTGTCTAAAGTTTATATTTGCATAAAAGTGGATCAATATGTGTCAATGTATATTGGTAGAGATAAGAAAGTATTATGATTTACTTATTCACTATCATCATGGAAAGGAGAACAAGGTAGCTAATGTTATAAGAAGAAAAGAACATACTACTCTATCCGCGTTGTGGATTGAGAATGACCCTATCTTCATGGATATGAAAAATATGGATTTGGAAATAATAATGATAGGGAAAAAATCCTATAATTCTTGAAGGATTTCATAACCATCCATCCAAGATAAAATTACAGAAACAAGAATGAATGACCGAGAGATACAAAAGAGGGTGAATGTAGTAATGGAAGGGAAGCTTCCAGATTTCCATATCGATGATGATGGTGCGATTCAGTTTGGAACACATATTTTTGTGTCTTCATCACATGGGACAATGAAGGATTTTTTTGATATTTCACATATCATACATTTCTCTATCCATCATGGTAACACCAAGATATACCATGATCTCTGATAACACTTCTGGTAGGACAATATGAAGAAGGAGATTATTGAATATATCTCAAGGTTCTTGATATGTCAGCAAGCTAATGAAATGTGACAAAAGTCAAAAGGGATGATTCAACCATTGCCTATACCCATATGGAAATGGGAGAATATCACTATAAAATTTTTCACAGATCTCCCTGAAGACTTCCAAAGGAAATAACGTGATATCGGTTTTGGTTGACAAAATACCGAAGACTTCTCACTTTATCACTATTCAAGAAGATATATAGATTGAAAAACATGAAATGATATATGTCTAGTAAGTGGTGAGACTACATGGGGTTCTAATCTCAATTGTCTCTGATCATGATCTAGGGTTCACATATAAATTTTCGAGGAGTCTACAACATGACTTGAGTATTGAATTAAAATTTAGCATGACCTATCACCCCCAAACTGATGACCAATATTAAAGAACTATGCAAACATGGGATGATATGATAGGATCCTACTTTTTAGAAATTAAAGTTGGATAGTATTATCATATATTATTGGTTGTGCTCTCATACCACAATAGCTTCCACTCGAGTATTCTAATGGATCCATATGAAGCTCTATCTGGAAATCCATGTATAACTCCAACCCGTTGGGATGTAGTTAGAGAAAGAAAGATACTTGGACATGATATAGTGTAAGAGATGACAGAGAAGGTGCGAATCATCTAGAAACATATCAAATATGATTAGAGTCAGAAAAATGGATTTTTTTTTGATAACCATTAAAGGGTCTTGGAGTTCGATTTTAGAGATGAAGTCATCCTCAAAATATTACCATGGAAGAGAGTCATGCAGTTTGGAAAGAATGGGAAGCTAAGCCCAAGGTAAATTCCCCCCTTTGAGAACCTTGACTATATAGGAGCTATGGCATATCGGCTTGCACTTCCACTGAATATGGCTCAAGTTCATGATTTGTTTCATGTATCTGTCTTGAAGAAGTACATACCAGATCCCTTACATGTACAAAACTACAAGGTGGAACTTCTAAAAGTTGATCTCTTCTATGAGGATAAGACAATAAGAACATTGTACTAGACAGATAAGGTTCTATGCAATAAGACAACCCACCTTTTCAAAGTGTTTTTAAGGAACCATATGTATGAAGAAGAAACCTAGGATCCGGAGGATGCGATGAAGGAGAAGTACCATCACCTTTTTATGTAAAATTAAATTTCTAGGGAGAAATTTCAATAGAGGGATGAATGTAACAACCAAAAATTTAATCAATAAAATTTCTCCCTTCCTATAGTAATTTCATAATCATATAAAATCACATTAGGAAACAAAGTGCCACATCATGCTTAAATGAACTAATATCTTACCTTTAAACATAAATTTTCATATTTTTTTTTTCTGAATTTCGAAAATCCGACATAGATGGTTTCAGTCAGTCTGTTGTTTTGAGTTTGATAGAACAAATATAATTTTTGGTGAAATGTAAACTACTAATATAAGTAGTATCCTACCCTTATGAATACTAAATCATCCAAATTAATAGTAATCTCACCCATGAATATATAACTAAAACTTTGGCATATTATAAGTGACAATATGACCATATTAAAAAAATTGGTATATCGGTAAGTCAGAAAAAATTAATTATAATTATTTAATTAATTTATAAGAAAATATTTTTTACAAAAATGTATTCATAAATTAAATTTTTTATGTATTTTGGTTTTAATATAATTTTAAAATACGTTATGCAATTTTTGAAAGCATTAAAAAATCAGTTTAACTCTTAAAATATGTATATTTCTTTTAATTTATAAATTCAAATAAAAATTAAATTGTACCGATTTATAGAATTATTTATGAAAAATGGTTTTCATTTTTTAATACTGCACATCCAAAATTGGTTAGGGTAATTTTTTGGAAATTTTTTGAGAAACATTGGTGAATAGTGAAATTTAATAATTTACAAAATATGCTAAATAAAAAAATTTATGCATCATGCCTGAGTCATGGATGTTTTAAATGGACATTAGATTGAACTAAAATGAAATTATTACAATATTTAGTCACAATAAGCATCTTTATTTGGTATAATGTGGAGAAATAAAAAATTAATGAATATAATATTAAAAACCCTCCTCCCCTCCCCTTTAAATACCACACCTCACACCCACATTTCCTCACACATCTCAAGCATGAATCCTTAACAAAATTATACCAAAATATCCCCAAAAGAACCTTCCCCACGTCCATAAGCCATTGGTATCCTCAAAAGACCAAATCATCTCCCCTAAAGAGGCTCTCAAAGGAGATAAACTCAAGAGGTAAATTCCTCTTTCCGGTTTATTTATTTTCTTTCATGTTCCTTTCTTTTATTTTTATTTCCTCTCCTAATTTCTCCCTAATGGTATGAAAAATACTATAACATAAATTTATTAGAAATATATTATTTTAATGTCCCATTTCATCTTAATTTATCCTTCCATCTCATTTTATACTATAAATGAAAACACCGTATGAGATTAGTTAATTTATCACATTCAAGGACCACTGGTTTTCAATTTTCATTACCATCATATAGACTAGACATTATACCAATTTAATGGTTAAAAAATATATTAATATATTTATGTTATCTTATTTGATGTTTTGGAATCTTTATACACTCACGATATAAAATAATAATACAACACAAATTTGTTGTGAGTAAAACTTTTAAAATAATCATTCCTTTTATCATTAATATTTTACCTAATGATTCATCAGAATGGTAAATATAAAAATTAATTATAGGATAATTTATATAACTTTAATTTAAATAATAATATATATTAACTATTCTTGATATTTAAACACATTTCAAATGAATATCCCTTTATGAATACAGATGAACTATTCATAAAAGCTCCGAAAATTTACACTCTCGAACAATGATTTTAAGCTCAATAACTAACCCAGAGGTCTATAAAAGAACATAATAAAACTATAATGAATCCAATTAATGTATTAATATATATGGAATTTTTAATTAATGAATATAATATCATTATATAGGACTTCAATGTGAATAATGTGTTCAGACACAAGGTAAGGGGAAATTATCGAATGCAACTCTCTTTCTTCGGAATTTTCCTCCTCAGTAAATTTTCAGTATGGATATGCATTAAAAATAATGTATTCATCATTATACTAAATTTTTGGGATATAATAGTTCCCTAATGTATTTTATAAAAAATCAAATGTTTTCCAAAAGAACCCTTCTTTCCAATAAACACACCATTTCTACTTATCAAAGATTGTTTCTCTCTTCACTCAAGGTTAATGGTTCTTTGTCAATAATGAAATTACATAATTATTTTCGGAATTTTTTTTATTAATGTATGATTTTTGATGTGAAATCAATTTCTTTCAATGGGTTATTTTATGTTCAAGTTGGACATATTTTCTATGTTTCATGCGTGATAACTTAAACGTTGTGGTGTGACGGGTGCGCCCAAAATTATATAGTGATATATGAATGTTGTAATGTGAAGAGTGATCCTAGAACTATAAATAACTCCAATTAAATAAGTAGAGTGATTAATCTTATGAGTTAAAGTGACATTATGTGTGAACATGGTGATATCTTTGTTCACAACTACGTAAGATAGTTAGCCACAAATATATATTGTTTCATTTTTATGCATTGCCACATTCCATGATATTATGTAAATGATTTTTGGATTTTGATAAACCCATTTTACATTGTTTTAGGTTCTTATCATTCCAATTTCCATGTTTTTAGCTGACCCCTTTTTGATGTATATCCCCAGGTGACTACAAGTACTAAGGAGTTCACAAGGGCCGATACGAAGCTAGAGAGGAAGTAATTAAATAAATTTTATTATTTATGTTGTAAATTTTATGTATAGTCATAGTTTTCCCAAGACACTAAACCTTTTGATCCTAATTTTGTATTTTTTAATGTTTTTTATCATTAAATTGAATCAAAATTAATTTAAGAAAATCAGGGTTACTATAACACCTTAGTTTGATAAGCTCTTGATATGATCCACTCACTCCCTTTCCTCCAAGGAAAACTATGAAAGGGTCATCGTCTAAATAAGACATGACACAAGTAGGAAAATACCATGTTGGGGTGAGTATAACAATACTCAATAGGTCCCCCCAAAAATAATAAACATGAATCACCATGTATATTTATATCAATAAAATATATAAAAATCGATGTAAAATAGAAACAAAACCAATATATACTCAAGTAGAATAACATGTCACCATGAGGACATAACCAACTATTTGCCACAAGATAATGTTCAAGGAAACACTCATTATAGGAGAACCCACTCCACAAGACATGCTATAATCAGAGACACTCGAAAAATAGGTTTTTTCATTGTCTCCAACCAAATAATGATTAATAGTTCAAGGGGACTATGATACATAAATTGGGAGTCATGCCCAGAACCACTGGGGGACACCACAAACCCATTATTGATCTAATATCTACATAGGGGATCATATGAAAATGATTCCTCAAATCCTACAAATATGTCTTACTAGATGGAAGATAAAATACCTTCTTGGGGAGGTCATGCTGATTCTAAAAACTCCAATTGGAGATGATAGGGGATCACAATTCAGTCTTATAGTGGGACACCACTAATCCATATGATAATTGGCCTCTAGAGGGGATAATAATCCAGTGACATGGATGCAATACCACATATTACTCTCGAGGAAAATCAAAAAGGGAACAAAATCAACCTATACTAGAACAAACTAAAATAATTAAGATCCTCAAATGCTCTTGAAGGGGGAACATGGAATGTCCTAAGGGGTACATGGTGTGTCCATCTATCCCATTTCATGACCATGTGGAAGAGCCTCAAATGATATGTAGTCTACATAAACACGATATGTAGAAGAATGTATATGATGTGAAGAGAAATTGGGTATCCTAAACATGTTACCTGGTTGTGTCCATGTACCAGATCTATTTATTTGTACCGGTATGTGAATGTCAAGCTCTGTTTGTGTTGGAGTACACGACATGTATTTACACATGTACTGCAACCCATGTTAGTGTACGTTCAAAGTAAACACCAAGTCATCTAGAGAGGGTCACATGCCATGTGGTATATATCTCCACACAACCCTATAAGTATGTCTTGGGGGCCCCACATGTTGTTTAATCCTTGATTAAACGCCACCTTTTTCCGGACTTTCAAGATTCCTGATTTCCTCCTCTGTACGCCTCAACCGATATTTCTACCTCCGATCTGTCGACCACCATGACATGAAACTCAAGATACGATCTCATATTTCCATTCCATCACCAAATAAACACATTTCATTTCTATATCAAGTAAAAAAATGTATCGAATCAACATTATTCATTTAATGAAGAAGAGTGATGAAGAATGAAAATTTTGGAATTATTTGTCATTTGATTCACTGCCGTAACCACCATGGCAATGTTGTCGCATCGTGCCAATCCCAAATCATTTATATCACATAGTTGAACAAATAAATGGGTTCACCGTGATCGAATGATCATGAATAGTCAAACCTCGAGGTGATAAAGAAAACCTATGGTCAAAAATGGAATTGGGGGGGAGAAAGGAACCATCAATCAAGAGGAAAAAACATTGAATGATGTTGATATAGATATACTTTTTTATTAGGATGATAAACGAATACTTCAAAAAATTAAACCAGCGAAATTATCATGAAAAAATACATAATAAATAAATCCCATCACGTAATACGCATGACCCATGAATCAGTCCATTCATTGATTGATTCACATTCATTGTAGAAATTAAGAATGGGGAAAGGAAAATCAATATCACATGCGTTAACTCGATTTTGATCAGTAGCTGATGAAGAATTAAGCTTAATTTCATTCGTTGGAGAGATCCCTCAAAATTGATGTGTGTCAATCATAGATTTAGAGACGCAAGCATGACATACATGGAAATTGAATTTATTTTGAGGAATACTTAATACATGAAAAAAAAATTCCCAAAGACCGTATTAGTTTAGTGACTTTGGAAACATGAAACATAATCTTCTAATCATGAGGAAAGATTTTAAACATCTCCCATAAAGATCTTCCAATTTTGTTTTCCTACTTAAACCCTTTCTTTATATCCTGGGTGAAATAAATCATAGAAAGGTTGAGATAAAATTATCAATAATGTTAAACATGGAGAACATAAAACAGACCATAAACGTTTGAACATAATAACATGAATACAATGTTTGATCATCAAAATCTTGAGCAATGACATAATTCATGGTAGCACGTAAGGCATGTATCAGAAAGGAACATTAACCATGATATAATATCATTTGAATAAACATGTAATTGTGGAAAACTAATAATCACAAATTATGATTTAAATAGTAGCTAAGGTAGCGCTACCAAGACTATCATAGTGGACGAAGTCCAGTACTGATACAGTTTTACTTGTTGTTCCAGCCTTGTATTTTTGAACCAAATTTACCTTCCTTTCTAGTCATGTATATCTCATAAGATATAAATCATTACCCAATGAATTAAAGGGAGATATATTTCACACCCATATCATAATGGAACTATTATTATGTGTTCCAGAAATACATAAATCCTACATCATAGCATAACCCATGTAATAAAATTGGATTCATAAACATCACTCGATCATAAAAAAATCCATGTAAGTTAAATGGACTTCACAAAAATAATTCCCTCATAACATAATCAAAGAAAATTAATAATAGGGGTAGAAACATAACCCTATATCATCTAATATGTAAAATAATTTCGATAAAACAGTTGAATTTAGTTATTCAGGAAAATATCCTTTCTTGTTCCAAAACGTTTTCTTTTCTCAATTTGTCTTGAAATTTTAAAAGAAAATAAGTTAATTGAAAATAAACTTGAAAAAATGTAAATGAATATTCTTGGAAGTAATTCTTTCTGAAAGCATAAAAATTCATTCATTATTTATATGTTAAAAAAACATTCTCCTCGTACTTTTACCAGAAAAGTCAAAAAGCACCTCGTATAGTAAATAAAAAAAGATTCCTTCCAAACCATGTAGTATAAGTCAAAATGGATAAAGATGACTTTAAACATAAAAATAATAATAATACAAATTTTTTGTGAAATTTTTTATAAAATATGAACATTTATGATAATTATATCCCTAGTAGATACTTTCGAATAAACAATTTTGGATAAAACGAGATTGGAAAAGTTATCCCTTACCTTAGGTCTGATTTCTTCTGTATGTGTCCCATACTCCTGTTTACTGGGTTTAATCATATTATAATCTTTTATGAGAACCATAATAATATTTATTATAATATATATGACTCACTTATGACTTTATATTACTCTTTCATTTGTCAATTCCATGTTAAAGAAACATTTTGGGTAATAATCATTTCATTTATCATACGTGTTTGGACTTGTTATTCTTGATATTATTACGTAGATCATGATTTAATTACTTACATAATGTATAAAATTATTTATATATCATATATATTCAGTATATATATGTATATAATATATAGATAAATGAAATGAAATACACCGTTCCTGGAGACGGTAGGTCGTATATACGCATGAACGCTGTTTTCATTTTCTTATTAAATTGAACAAAAGTAAGTAAATATCATATATATATACACACACACACACACATAAATCCATTAGCATTATTTTGTCATATATTTTATTTTTATTTATTATATATACTTATAATCATTCTTCAATGGTTAACATGGAGAATAAATCTCATACTGTTGTGGAGACAGTAAGGTGCACGTACACACGAGCAACGATATCGTTCCCATAGTTGATGAAATATATTGAATTGGATGGTGTATAATATCACAGAATTAGTATCATGTTATAATAATAATATATTTTTTATTATTTCCACCAATATAACCATCCATGTATGGTGGCTTTGATAAACTGATTACACAGTGGCATGGATACAGTAATCCATACGTATGCACGCGTATTGATTTAATTTTTTCGTAGGATGGATAGAAGGTTAATTAGAGTTGTTTCATATTTATAATAAAATATAATTATATCAGTGATAATTATATTATTACTTTATAATGAAAAAACTAAATAAAAGGAAGTAGAAGAAGAATGGAATTTGAATGAATCGGTAGAAGAGACTACCTCTTCATACATGCCTCCTTTGAATTTCTTCTTAGGGAACTAGAGTTAATATTATGAGAAGAATAAAACCTAGATAATTTAAGTATGAATGTTTATAAGAGAAATGTTTAGGGATTTAATGATCTTTATGGATTAAAATATAGTGAAGAGGAGAGGGAGGAGGAGACATTTTATATGAGAGGAGAGGAGCACTTTATGAAAGTCCCACACATATTAATTTATAATAAAATCATACCCTCCCCAAAAGCCTCCAAAGTGTCACAAATTAGAATATGAGATGCGATAGGGTTGTAATCTCATCAACCAATAAATTTTTGAGAAATTATTTTTCCCATTTAAACCTTATCTTTTTAATTCACACTTAGTTATTCTATTCTTTTTTAATTTTGGTAATAAAATTCTAAATATTTAATGTTAATGAATGTAACACCCTGAGATTTTATGAAAAATATTCTTTTTAATTTCATTAATGTCTTGTGTTATACGCTACACCAAAAGGAGATTTCAGAACACACATCACTGACCTGGCTTGAATTACACGCAATCGCGACCTTCCACGATAGCGTGTGTTGTACGCAACACCAAGTTTCACTAAACAACGATATGCTATTAAAATATTATTAAAACTAGCCGTTATGAATAGTAATAACCACTTTTTGAAATTTTGTAAATTTTATTTTTCAAAATGGACTTCATTTTTGGATTCGGAATATCGAAATTAGCTTAGGGTGAAATTTTGTTGATTTTCGGTTAACTTTCATATTTTGATGAATAGTGAAAATTACTAAATTTTAATTAAAAACAACTTTTTCCATCGAAATAATTAATAGTGATAAATTATTAAATTTAGTGGTTTTAAAGTATATTTAGAATATATTTTTACAATTTAATACAATTTTGGTCATTAGATGTAATTTCACATTTAAACCAGACATAAACAAGTGTCAATCTTTTGATAGTTATTATCTCTTAAGAACACGCTATTTGTTTTGACGATGGGAATTAATTTTTAAATTAATTAATGCAACTGATATGTTTTGAATTTGGTAAAATAGAAATCATTTTTGAGTTCATAATATCAAATATAGCTTAGGCCTAATTTTTGGTATTTTTCTGAAAACATTCAATTTTTGATGAATAGTGAAACCACTAAGTGGTAGCTAAAAAAATTGAATTTTTCATAAAACTTAATTTTACCACTTCTGTGAGTGGTATTTCAAAAATCCGAGAGACACGGTTGATGTCAGTATGTAAAATGTGGTTCAATGAGATGAAAATAATTTTTTGTGAATAGTAACTTTTTACTTTTATTTACCACGGTTAAAAGTAAATAGGGTAATTAAGGGTAAAAATGATATTATTATTACCCTAACACATGTCCTAATTCTATTGGATAAGTGTAATTCGACCAAAAACAATCTTAGGAATAAAATATGACCATTTAGGCCCACTTGGATTAGATTAGGACATTTATTATTATTTAATTCAAAGAAGAGTTAAAAGAGTTAAAATCAACGTTTATTTAATAATACATTTTTAATATAGGGTTATACATAAGATAAATTCGACTATAAATATTCATTAGAAAGATAAAACGATTTCCTACATAATGGTATTTTATTTGTAATTTTTAGACATTAAATAATTTAATTTATTTATGACACAACGATGATACAGTAATTATCTTATTAATGAAATATTGACATAATTTATGTTATAAATACCCAAATAAATGTAATTTTAGACTTTTTATGACTTACAATAATTTTCTAGGTTAATATGACATGTTATTGTGGATTTAAGTAACTTTTTTCTAACTTATCATTCTTTTATGAATATCATAAAAATCATGTACCAAATAGTGTCAAAATTGACATAAAATAGTTTTTAAAACAAATATTATATTATTAATTGTAATTTTATTCCTAAAAATAAAAGGATCAGCCAAATGACTTAGATAAGATTATATATATTAATAAGAAACAATTTGGGGTTCGTTTGGCTTCTTATAGTAAGTTTATTAACCTTATCGTGTAAGAACACAAGAAGACAAGGTAAAAGTAAAATTATTTAACTTAATGTTAAATATAAATGATAAGGTTAAAATAGGAACCTAAAATTGTCTAAATTCTATTGGATGAGAGTATTTAGACCCATCCCCACCTTAGCCTCGAAATAAATCAATTTGGAGCTATTTAAAACTGAACTTGACTTTATAATAAAATAATATTTTTAGTTATTCCAAAGGTGCCCCTCTCCTCCCTTATAAAAGGGCACCTCCTCCCTCCCCTCCTCACACCAATTTGAGCATTCAAGCTCGGACACCCCCTTCCAAAATCTCTTCTCCACTTCCCTAGTATCATCCTATAGGTCCTGGTCTTCTTCAAAGACCATCCTTAGTTATTTAAGTGGAGGTTAAGAAAAGGCGCGTCAATAAGAGGTAATATCCATTACTGATCTTTTTCAATTTCTTTCTTCTTCAACTTCTTCTTCTTTAGTTGTTTAATGATAAAGTAATTACATCAGTATTTATTATATACTAATATGTTATTATAAATATGAAACAACTCTAATTAACCTTCTATCCATCCTACGGAAAAAGGAAATCACCGCGCATGCGTACGTACGGAATACCGTCTCCACGCCGTGGTGTAATCTATTTTCCGCCACCACCTTAATTGGATGGGTATAATGGTGTAATGAGTAACTATATATGATTATTATAAAGTGATATTAATACTGAAATGGTATACATACACTTCAACACAAGTTCACGATCATGAGAACGATATCATCGCTCATACGTACGTACGGACTACCGTCTCCACGACGCGAAGAGATTCATTCTCCACATTAACCATTCATGAATGATTATAACGTATATATAATGAATAATAATGAAATATATTAAATGTTTAATATACTGGATTTATGTATATATATATTTATGTCATCTACTTACTTCCATTCAAGACAACACGGAAAGGAAAACATCATTCATGCGTACGTACGGACTACCGTCTCCCTGAACGGTGTGTTTCATTTCATTTATCAATCTATTATATATATATATACTGAATATATATGATATATAAATCATTTTTTATATTCTGTAAGTAAGTAGATCATGATATAAGTAATAATAATGTGAATAACAACAAGTCCAAACACCTACGATAAATAAAACGATTTTACCCAAAACGCTTCTTTAACATGGAATTTACAAATGAACGGGTAATATAAAGTCATAAGTGAACCATATATGATATAATAACAATGAATTTGATTCTGTAATAAGTTAATGACATTATTTAAATCATTATACAGGAGGTTCGGATACGTACAAAGCATATCGGACATAAGGTAAGGGAAAATATCACAATCTCATTTTTATCCGAGATTGTTTATACATTGGTATTTACTAGGGTGTATTTTATCATCCACATCCATGTTCCCTCAATATGTAATATTGTTTCCATCCACTTACAATAGTTTATATCCAATTTTACCCTTCGGTGAGTTTTTAGTAAAAGATATGAAAGGAATCTTTTGTCGTTTTTCCTACGAGGTACTTTTTTGACTTTTCTGACAAAAGTACGAGAAGAATGTTTTTTTAACTTATACGGCTTGAATGGATTTTTAAAACATTATTTCCAAGAAGCTTCCATTATAAGTTTTAAAGTTTATTTTTAATCAAATTCTTTTAGTTTAAAATTGTAAGACATGTTAAGAAAGGAAAATGTTTTTGAAGTAGAAAGGATATTTTCCTCAAGGATGGAGTTCAAGTGTTTTATCAAAATTATTTTCCATCTAAGATAATAAAGGGTTCTGTTTTTATCCCTATTATTATAACATTGATTTGATTATGTTGTGATGTAATTATTTTTATGAATTCCTTTATCTTATATGAATTGTTTTATGATGTCATGATGTTTAAGATTCCCATTTGTATTACATGGGTTATGTAATGATGTATGATTTATGATTTTGTGGCACACATAAGAATGGTATCATTATGAGATGGGTGGGACCTATATCTCCCTCCAATGCATTGGGTAAAGATTTTATATCTCATGAGAAAGACATGGCTGGAACGGTAGGTTATACCGGTTCAGTGAATCAGGACTGAAACGAGGGTGACTCGGTTCAGAAAGGGACTTTGTCCACTAAGATAGTCTTGGAAATAAGTCTTCACTAACAAGAAATGATTCTCTATGATTATGTGTGTATGCCACAAAGTTTCATGTTTTATGTTATGATTATTGTGATTACATTTCACTGCCATGATTTATCCCATGTTATGAAATTATGATCTCTTTTGCAGGTTAAGATTTCCAAAAATTATGTGCTTATGTATACGATGTGATTGATATTTCTTTTTTTTACCCTTACTGAGCATTTGAGCTCACCCTTTTATGTTTTCTTTTCCCCAGGATATAAAGAATGTTTTTAGGTATAAAGAAAGGAAGATCTTTATGGGAGATGTTGTAGATCTTTCACCACTATTAGAAGATTATATTCCGAGTTTCCAAAGACACTAAACTATTACGATCCTTGTGTGTGTGTTTTTTTTATGTACTAAGTATTCCGCAAAAGTAATGCAATGTCAATGCACGTCAGGCTTCGGGTCTCTATAGTTGGTATCAGAGGAAAGGTTTAGTCAACCTTTGGAAACTAGGATGCGAAAACGTTAGTGAGATCCCTAGAGATATTTATAAGGTATGTCTAGGGATGTCCCTAAGGTTAAGTATACGTATAGGTTATAGTACTAGAATTACGCTAACGATCATAGAATTAAACCTAATATGTTAGATATTGAAGGTACTCCCCCTTTATTATGTTGTTTTCCCTAGCATGATTTTTTCCTCTCACACTATTCTTTTTGGGTTTTAGATGATGGCTGGAACCGGAAGGAACCATGTTGATAAATGCAATGGACAATGCAATGATTTCCCTCCTGAACAAACAAATGTTATGGGAGATGGAGTGCAAAATCTTATTTCTATACTTACGCAAGCTATGAATCATTCTGGACTTCCAAATGAGCAGAGAAGGGAACAATATTCTTTTGAGTCCTTCATGAGGCAACGTCCACCTTCTTTCAGTGGGACTTCCGATTCACTTGTTGCTGAACAATGGATCAGTACCACTGAAAAGTTATTTTCAGTTCTTCAATGTTCTGAACATGATAAAGTCATCTTAGCAGTATATCGTTTGGAAGGTGAAGCTGATCAATGATGGAATCTTATCAAGAATACGAGGCCAAGAGATGAAATTGAGTCCATGGAATGGGATGAGTTCAAGAACTTGTTTTTCAGTAAGTACTTCCCTCGTATTCTTCGAACAAAGATGGAAAAGGAGTTTCTTGAGCTGAAGCAGAAGGATGATGAATCTGTTGGTATATACGAAGAGAATTTTACAAGACTTGCAAGGTATGCATCTGACATTATCATCCAACCTGAAAGTAAAGTTGATCGATTTTTCAGTGTCTTAAAACCAAGTATTCGAAGGGCATTAGCTATAAGAGACTTCAATAGCTATGAAGAAATTGTGTGTTGTGCTATCAAGGTTGGAATGGAAGTTGGTGTTACATATACATCTCATGGTTTTGACAAGAAATGAAAGATGGAGTTCAAGGATAAATCTCATAATAATGGTGAAAAGAAGATGAATGTTTCCTTATGCACAAAGTGTGGAAAGAAGCATGGTGGAGATTGTCTTAAAGGGACTAGAAAATGTTCTAAGTGTGGAAAAGAAGGTCATCGAGTAGCTGAGTGTCGAAGTAATGGAAAAAGGGTTTCTAATGATGTGAATAAAGAAAACACTGCAGAGAACGCACCACCAACACTTCAATGCTTCAAGTGCAAGGAAATGGGGCATTATGCTAATAAATGCCCTAATCCAAGGGTTAGTGATGATTGACATGAGAAACCTCTTAAGGAAAAGGATAAAGGGAAGTCACATGTGATCACTATTGGCGATGTTGAATATGACAACGATGTGGTGGAATGATTAAGTGTTTATGTAATGGGATTCCAAAATAATGTTGTATCATGGAGTATTAGAATATTTATGTATTGGTCTAATGTAGTATTCAAAGTGATTGAGATATTTTTGGAAATAAGATGATATGCGCATAATGAAGGGAAAATGAGAAAACGAAATGTTTAATAGTATTCATGAGCTCATGATTGATATAAGGACTAACTGATATCATGGTTTGAGTATATAGAATTTTGAGGATTTTGGTATGTGGAAAGTGTTAACTTTTAACTGCATTCATGTTTTCACTAAGGTTCAATGGGTATTCAATAGAGTACATGATTAAGGCCTTCCAATGTTTGTAATGTGTCCAACAAGACATATTTTACGATATATGGGGATCAACGATGGTATTAAATCTCTGGTAATCGTTTTCACTATATTATGAGAGTGGACTAAAGTATTATGGATAAGCCTAAAGATTGGAATGGATTATGTTGGACATAAGTTAGTATTGTATAAGGATAGATGTTTTTTCGATATTATTGATGGGATGTTATAGTAATATAGTTTTAGAAAAAGGACAACCTGCAGGACGGGCGACAACCCATCGCATCGGACAAGGCTGTGGGAATCGAACCCACAACCGAAGTGAGACTGGCCTTTATCGCCTACCACTGGCCTACATGAAGTCCTTGTTTAGTAGAAACTAGTTTTATTATATTAATAAGTATGATATATGAAGTATAAGTTCATTTTAGGAACCATATATGATTAATCTCACTATAGAATGACTTATGTATATTTAATAACTTTTGCTAACCTTTTGTTTGAGACAGATGGAATGACCCGTCATTCTATCACATGATCTGCTAACACTTCACGAATAACAAATTCAACTTCATTTATTTAAGAGATGAAGTGGAAATTGTTCAAGGCACGAACAATAGTGAGATTTTACCAAAATAAAGTAAGTATTTAGTCTAATTCAAATTCTTCAACTTTAGGGAAACGATCTTGAAAACCAAAAATGTTGTCCTAGTGCTCTTATATCTGATTAATCAGATGGTACCTTAGATGGTCACAAATTTATGGATTTGTGATTTTTGGCTTTTCCATAGCCATGTTCTCTACCACTCTCCATCAGAGCATGATGGTTAGATTTTTCTTCCATATCCATATTTTCACCTATGTGGAAACTCAGTGATTAGTTTATTTTGGTAACCGTTACGTTTCATACTCTTGTTTTTAAAGATTGGTTTTGGTATTCCTTTTTACAATATGGGTTTCTATTAAAGATACTTTCGAGTAGTAAACCATTTATAACCCCGATGAATTTGGAGGGCGAAATTCATTTTAAGGGGGGTGGAATGTAACACCCCGAGATTTTATGAAAAATATTCTTTTTAATTTCAATAATGTCTTGTGATATACGCTACACCAAAAGGAGATTTCACAACACACATCACTGACCTGGCTTGAATTACACGAAATCACGACCTTCCACGATAGCGTGTGTTGTACGCAACACCAAGTTTCACTAAACAACGATATGCTATTAAAATATTATTAAAACTAGTCGTTATGAATAGTAATAACCACTTTTTGAAATTTTGTAAATTTTATTTTTCAAAATGGACTTCATTTTTGGATTCGGAATATCGAAATTATCTTAGGGTGAAATTTTGGTGATTTTCGGATAACTTTCATATTTTGATGAATAGTGAAAATTACTAAATTTTAATTAAAAACAACTTTTTCAATCGAAATTATTAATAGTTATAAATTATTAATTTGAGTGGTTTTAAAGTATATTTAGAATATATTTTTACAATTTAATAAAATGTTGGTCATTGGATGTAATTTCACATTTAAACCAGACATAAACAAGTGTCAATCTTTTGATAGTTATTATCTCTTAAGAACACGCTATTTGTTTTGACGACGGGAATTAATTTTTAAATTAATTAATGCAACTGATATGTTTTGAATTTGGTAAAATAGAAATCATTTTTGAGTTCATAATATCAAATATAGCTTAGGCCTAATTTTTGGTATTTTTCTGAAAACTTTTAATTTTTGATGAATAGTGAAACCACTAAGTGGTAGTTAAAAAAATTGAATTTTTCATAAAACTTAATTTTACCGCTTCTGTGAGTGGAATTTCAAAAATCCGAGAGACACGATTGATGTCAGTAAGTAAAATGTGGTTCAATGAGATGAAAATAATTTTTGGTGAATAGTAACTTTTTACTTTTATTTACCACGGTTAAAAGTAAATAGGGTAATTAAGGGTAAAAATGATATTATTATTACCCTAACACATGTCCTAATTCTATTGGATAAGTGTAATTCGACCAAAAACATGTTTAGGAGTAAAATATGACCATTTAGGCTCAATTGGATTAGATTAGGACATTTATTATTATTTAATTCAAAGAAGAGTTAAAAGAGTTAAAATCAAAGTTTATTTAATAAAACATTTTTAATATTGGGTTATACATAAGATAAATTCGACTATAAATATTCATTAGTAATATAAAACGATTTCCTACATAATGGTATTTTATTTGTAATTTTTAGACATTAAATAATTTAATTTATTTATGACACAACGATGATGCAGTAATTATCTTATTAATGAAATATTGACATAATTGATGTTATAAATACCGAAATAAATGTAATTTGAGACTTTTTTATGACATAAACTAATTTTCTAGGTTAATATGTCATTTTATTGTTGATTTAAGTAACTTTTTTAGAACTTATAATTCTGTTATGAATTTCATAAAAATCGTGTACCAAATAGTGTCAAAATTGACATAAAATAGTTTTTAAAACAAATATTATATTATTAATTGTTATTTTATTCCTAAAAATCTATGGTTAGGCCAAACTACATAGATAAGATTATATATATTAATAATAAACAATTTGGGGTTAGTTTGGCTTCTTATAGTAAGTTTATTAACATTATAGTGTAAGAACACAAGAAGACACGGTAAAAGTAAAATTATTTAACTTTATGTTAAATATAAATGATAAGGTTAAAATAGGAACCTAAACTTGTCTAAATTCTATTGGATGAGATGATTTCGACCCATCCCCACCTTAGCCTCTAAATAAATCAATTTGGAGCTATATAAAACCGAAATTGACTTTATAATAAAATAATATTTTTAGTTATTCCAAAGGTGCCCCTCTCCTCCCTTATAAAAGGGCATCTCCAACCTCCCCTCCTCACACCAATTTGAGCATTCATGCTCGGAAAACCCCTGCCAAAATCACTTCTCCACTTCCCTAGTATCATCCTATAGGTCCTGGTCTTCTTCAAAGACCATATTTAGTTCTTTAAGTGGAGGTTAAGAAAAGGCGCGTCAAAAAGAGGTAATATCCACTACCAATCTTTTTCAATTTCTTTTTTCTTAAACTTCTTCTTCTTTAATTGTTTCATGATAAAGTAATAACATCAGTATTTCTTATATAATGATATGTTATTATAAATATGAAACAAATTTAATTAACCTTCTATCCATCCTACAGAAAAAGGAAATCACCGCGTGTGCGTACGTACGGAATACCGTCTCCACGTCATGGTGTAATCTATTTTCTGCCACCACCTTAATTGGATGGGTATAATGGTGTAATGAGTAACTATATATGATTATTATAAAGTGATATTGATACTCAAATAGTATACATACACTTCAACACAAGTTCACGATCATGAGAACGATATCATCGCTCGTGCGTACGTACGAACTACCGTCTCCACGACGCGATGAGATTCATTCTCCACATTAACCATTCATGAATGATTATAAAGTATATATAATGAATAATAATGAAATATATGACAAGTTAAATATACTGGATTTATGTATATATATATGTATGTCATCTACTTACTTCCATTCAAGACAATAAGGAAAGGAAAACAGTGTTCATGCGTACGTACGGAGTACCGTCTCCATGAACGGTGTGTTTCATTTCATTTATCTATCTATTATATAAATATATACTGAATATATATGATATATAAATCATGTTTTATATTCTGGAAGTAAGTAGATCATGATATAAGTAATAATAATTTCAATAACAATAAGTCCAAACACCTACGATAAATGAAACGATTTTACCCAAAATGCTTCTTTAACATGGAATTTACAAAAGAACGGGTAATATAAAGTCATAAGTGAACCATATATGATATCATAACAATGAATATGATTCTGTAATAAGTTAATGACATTATTTAAATCATTATACAGGAGGTTCGGATACGTACAAAGCATATCAGACATATGGTAAGGGAAAATATCACAATCTCATTTTTATCCGAGATTGTTTATACTTTGGTATTTACTGGGGTGTATTTTATCATCCACATCCATGTTCCATCAATATGTAATATTGTTTCCGTCCACTTACAATAGTTTATATCAAATTTTACCCTTCGGTGAGTTTTTAATAAAAGATATAAAAGGAATCTTTTGTCGTTTTTCGTACGAGGTACTTTTTTGACTTTTCTGACAAAAGTACGAGAAGAATGTTTTTTTAACTTATAGGGAATGAATGGATTTTTAAAACATTCTTTCCAAGAAGCTTCCATTATATGTTTTAGAGTTTATTTTTAATCAACTTCTTTTAGTTTAAAATTGTAAGACATGTTAAGAAAGGAAAATGTTTTTGAAGTAGAAAGGATATTTTCCTCAAGAATGGAGTTCAAGTGTTTTATCAAAATTATTTTCCATCTAAGATAATAAAGGGTTCTATTTTTATCCCTGTTATTATTACATTGATTTGATTATGTTGTGATGGAATTATTTTATGAATTCCTTTATCTTATATGAATTATTTTATGATGTCATGATGTTTAAGATTCCCATTTGTATTACATGGGTTATGCAATGATGTATGATTTATGATTTTGTGGCACACATAAGAATGGTATCATTATGAGATGGGTGGGACCTATATCTCCCTCCAATGCATTGGGTAATGATTTTATATCTCATGGGAAAGACATGGCTGGAACGGTAGGTTATAACGGTTCAGTGAAACAGGACTGAAACGAGGGTGACTCGGTTCAGAAAGGGACTCTGTCCACTATGATAGTCTTGGCAATAAGTCTTGACTAACAAGAAATGATTCTCTATGATTATGTCTATATGCCACAAAGTTTCATGTTTTAAGCTATTATTATTTTGATTACATTTCAATGCCATGATTTATCCCATGTTATGAAATTATGATCTCTTTTGCAGGTTAAGATTTCCAAAAATTATGTTCTTATGTATACGATGTGATTGATATTTCTTTTGTTTACCCTTACAGATCATTTGAGCTCACCCTTTTATTTTTTCTTTTCCCCATGATATAAAGAATGTTTTTAGGTATAAAAAAAGGAAGATCTTTATGGGAGATGTTGAAGATATTTCACCACTATTAGAAGATTATATTCCGAGTTTCCAAAGACACTAAACTATTACAATCCTTGTGTGTGTGTTTTTGTTATGTACTATGTATTCCGCAAAAGTAATGTAATGTCAATGTACGTCAGGATTCAGGTCTCTACAATGAATATGTATTTATGTTGTGTTAATGGAACATAAATGGATACTTTATGCAATTTTAGACTTTATAATTATCAATTTTTAATTTTTAAATATGTTTTTTATTTTTAAATAATTTAATAAAATGATATGTTTATTAAATGTCAATAGGGTCAATTTTGACACTATTCATTTATTAGACATTAAATGAAATCATCAGAAATGATAAATTCAAAAAAAAATATATTTAGTACACTCCTAACATGTCATATTAAACTAGAAAATTTTTCGATCACTTTAGTGAGTTCATATAATATTTATATTAATATTTTTAAAACAATCCATTTGATATTCCTATTAAAAAAATAATTATTACATCACTATTGTGTCATCATTAATGATAATTAATTTCTATCTAAAAATTCTAAATAAATTCCAATTATGTATATAATTTAATTATATTTCTATTGAATATTTAATTTAGAAGTTTTATGAATTTTATCAATAATTAAAATTACATTATGTATAAGATTAAAGAGAGCGATACGTTGTCACTTTCTTCTGTTTTAATAATAATTACATCATTTTCATGGAATAAAGCCCATTAAATTAATATATTATGACCCTTAGGTTATATGGATAGACTTTTACTCATCCAATATGATTTTTTCAGGTGGTAGTGTAATTTTATAATATTATTTTTACCCTTAATTACCCGATTTACCATTAAACATAGTATTAAAAATAATTACCAAAGTTACTATTCATTATGAACAAAAAATAAAAAGTAGCCTATTAACATAATTTGGAACTAGTGATTCAAAATATAAAATCCATTTTTCAAAACTGAAAACATAGAAGATACAGTAATTAATTTCATATAATTCATGTTGTCGAAAAAATGGGTTTTGTTTAAAACATTGCAAAAGAATGAAATGTTTTAATATATAAATTAAATGTAAAATTAATTAAAATGACATAAAATACATAAGATGGTAAAAATATATTCAATTTATTCTTTAAAATAATTCAATATTATATTTTAATCATATAAATTATCTTGAATAATTTTTTTAATTAATGTTTAGCGTATTTTTAATCTTCATCAAAAAAAGAAAGTTATCAGAAAAATATCAAAAAAAATTCCAAATAAATTTTTTATATTCTGATTCCAAATAAAAAGTTTATTTTTTCATATTGAACTTATAAATGTGTCAAAAAAATTTTTTCAAATCACTGCGCCATCAAAAGGTGAGAAGATTTCATTTTTTGAAAAAATATTTCTTTTATCCAAAAAATTGATTTTGTTCTCATGTCATGGGCAAGATGAATGCTGATGTTATATAAAATTCAAAATGTGGTTAATACTATTCGTAATGGCTAGTTTATATCCCATTAAATAATAATATTTTAAAAATATATCATTGTTTAGTGTAACATGGTTTTGTGTACAACATAAGATATAGTGGAAGGTCCCTCTTGTGCGTAACGCAAGCCAAGTCAGTGTTGTGTATAGTAAAAAATTAATTTTTTTTGTGTATAACATAATACAAACTTAGTTTATTTACACATTGAACAAAATATATACTTAGTGTTTTTTGAAATTAATTATATCAAAGGAACTTGAAATTTTGTGCAACACAACACAAGAATAGTGTAGCATATACCACACGCTAACATGATGTTTCATATAGAGAAATCTAATCTTAGTGTAGAATAAAACAAAGGACATCAAAGATATTAAAAATAATCTATCTCCTAAAATATTAGGGTGTCACCTTCTACCCCCCTTAAAAGGAATTTCTTCCTCAAAATTCATCGAGGTTTTAAATGGTTTTCTACATGATAGTTTCTTTCATATAGACCCACATATTAAAAAGGAATACTAAAACATAATTCTAAAAAGGAATGTTAGGAACATAATAGTAAACCAAAGTAACTCAACAGTAGGTTTACATATAGGAGAACATAGGTGAGAAGTGAAAACATGGATATATAAGAGAAATCTAACAATCAGGTTCTAAAAGATAGTAATAAAGATTATGGTTTTGAGATAGTTAACTATGAGAAATCCATAAACCTGTGATGATTTAGGGGACCATCTAATTCATCTGATAATAAGGTACTAAGACAAAATTTTTAGTTTTCAAGATCACTTCCCTAAATTTGAAGAATTTTTCATGAGAATAAATACTTACTTGATTTTGGTACAATTTCACCATTGTTCGTGCCTTGAACAATTTCCACTTCATATCTTATTTAAAGAAATGAAGTCGATTTTGCCATTCTTGAAGTGTTAGAGGATTATGTTATAGAATGATAGGTCATTCTATCTGTCTCTATAACAAAAAGGTTATCAGAGGTTGTTAATTATACATAAGTCCATCTATGGTGATATTAATATAATGGTTCCAAAAATGGACTTATACTTACTATATCATACGGTTTAATAAAATAAAAATAATTTTTACTAATGAGGTACATCTTGTAGGCCAGTGGTAGGTGATAAAGACATGTTTCACATCATTTGTGGGTTCAATTCCTACAGACTTGTCCGACGCGATATGTTGTCTCTTTTCCTGTGGGTTTCCCTTTTTCTAAAACTATACTACTATAACATTCCAAAAAAAGTTATAGACATAAAAAATTCTATCTAATTTCCAACTTAATCCATTCCAACCATTAAGCTTATCCAAAATACTTCTATGAAATCTCACAGTACAACGAAAACAATTACCAGAAAAGTTATATAACAAGCTTGTGAATACCATCACTTATCCCCCATATATCATAAGATATATCTTTTTCTTATATTCCATAAATTTTAAGTAATTCGTCATGAAATATCTTGAAATATGATAATAAGAAAAATTACCATAGAACCTTAGTGAAAACATGCATTCTATATACTCAAACCATGATATCACCTTTTCTTTTAATCAGTCATGAGCTCATTAATACTATCAAACATATTTTTTTTATCATCATCCCTTCAATATGAGCATATCATTTTATTTCCCAAAATATTTCAATCACTTTTAATTGTTACTAATACCATATAAATATGGAATACCATAATAGAACAATACACATATATTGCAATATTCCATAATAATATAAATGAGATTCTACAAAACTATTCTGAAATCCCATAAACACTTAAACATTCCACTACTTCGTTTTCATACTCAACATATCTAATAGTGATCGCATGTAACTTACCATTTTCATTCTCATTAAGAGGTTGTTGATGACGCTCATTATTAACCCATGGGTTGGGATTTTTTTTAGCAAAATGCCCTATTTCCTTGCCCATATAGTATTGAAGCATTGATGGGATGTTCTCTATAGTCTTTTCTCCTTTCACATCATTAGAAACCTTTTTTCCATTACTCCAAAAATCAACTTATCTATGACCTTATTTTCCACACTTGAAACATATTCTAGTCCCTTTAAGATAATCTCCACCATGCTCTTTCCACTGTTTGAGCATAAGGAAACATTCATCTTCTTTTCTCCATTTTTTTGTGATTTTCCCTTAAACTCCATCTTTCATTTCTTATCAAAACCATTAGATGGATATGTAACACAAACTTCCAGTTCTACCTTGATAGCACAATGCACAATCTCATTATATCTACTAAAGTCTCTTATAGCTAATGCACTTTGACGATTTGGTTTTATGCCAGTGATGAATCAACCAACATTACTTTCAGGATGGATGATAAAGCCAGAATCAAACCTTGCAAGCCTTATAAATTTTCCTCATATGTACCAATAGATTAATAATCCTTTTGATTATGCTCAAGGAACTCCTTTTCCATATTTTTTTTTGATGAAAATGAGGAATGTACTTATTGAATAATATGTTATAGAACACATCCCATTCCATGGATTAAATTTCATCTTGGTGCCTTGTATTCTCAATTAGAGTCCACCACTGGTCTCCTTCACCTTCTAAATTGTATATAGCCAAAATTACATCTTCATGTTCTGAACAACAACGTATGGATAACATATTTTCAATGGTACATACCTATTGTTCATCAAAAATGGGGCCAGAAGTCCCACTGAAAAAAGGTAGACGTTGCCTCATGAAGGACTCAACAGAATATTGTTCCCTTATCTTCTCATTTGTAATTCCATAATGATTCATATCCTGTGTATGTATAGAAATAATATTTTTGACTCCATATCCCATAACAATTGTTTTTTCTGGAGGAAAATAATTTCATTTCCCAATTAATTGATTATTAACAAAGTTCCTTCGTGTTCCATACATTGTCTAAAACCAAAAAAGAATAGTGTGAGAGGAAAAAATAATACTAGGAAAAAAAATAATCAAGGGGGAGTAATTTCAATCTCTAACATATTATGTTTAACACTAGGTTATTCATGATCATTATCATAATTCTAAGACTTCAACCTATACTTATACCTATCCTTAGGGACATCCCTATACATATACTTAGAAATATCTCTAGGGATCTCACTAAAAGTTTCAAATCCTTGTTTCCAAAGTTTAATTAATCCTTTGCTCTGATACCGACTGTAGATACCCAAGCATGACATACATGGACATTAAATTTATTTTGTGGAATACTCAACTCATGACACAAACAAATTCCCAAAGACAATATTAGTTTTGGGTCTTTGACAACTTGGAACATAATCTTCTAATCATGGTGAGAGATCTTCAAAATCTCCTATAAAAATCTCCCCTTTTGTTTTCCTACCAAAAACCATTCATTATATCCCTGGGAAAAGAAAACATAGAAAGGGCGAGCTCAAATGCGTAGTAAGGGTAAACATGGAGAACATAAAAAAACCATTAACATTTGGACATAAAAATATGAACATAAAGTTTAAACTTCAAAATATAGATCAATGAAATAAATATTGGCAGTACGTAATGCATGGATCATAAAGGGAAATTTACCATGATAGAATATAATTGGAATTAAACATGAAATGGTGGGTAACTAATAAGAACATATTATGATATCCGTAGTAGCCATGGCAGTACTTCCAAGACCATCATAGTGGACGAAGTCCATTACTGAACTGGGTTTACTAGTCGTTCTGGCCATGTATTACTGAACTAGATTTACCTACCTTTCTATTCTGGTCTATCTAATGAGATATTAATATTTACCCAATGCATTGGAGGGAGATATAGTCCCCACAAATCTCATAATAAATCCATTCTTATGTGTTCCACAAAAAAAAAATCATACATCATATCATATCCCATGTAATAAAATGGGATTCTTAAGCATCATGCTACCATAACATAATCCATATAAGATAAATAGACTTCATAAAAATAATTCCATCTATACGTAGTCAAATACATGTAATAATAGTGATAGAAACCTAACTATATATCATCTTATATGGAAGTTTTTTTTGATAAAACACCTGAATTTAGTTGTTGAGGAAAATATCATTTCTTCTTCAAAAACATTTCTTTTTCTCAATATGTCATGAAATTATAAATGAAAATAAGTTAATTAAAAAAATTGAAATAATTTAAAGTAATATTCATGGAAATAATTCTTTATAAAAGTGTAAAAAACCACTCATTCTATATAACTTAAAAAACATTTTCCTTTTACTTTTTCCAGAAAATTAAAAAAGTAAATCTTATGGTAAATAATAGAAAGATTAATTCCAAACCATGTAGTAAAATTCATAATGGGTCAAAATGACATTAAACATATATAGATGAATAATATAAAATTTAGGAGAATATTTTTAGAAAACATGGACATGGAAAATAAGTATATCCCAAGTAGATACTTACGAATAACTAATTTCGGATAAAGCGAGATTGGAAAAGTTATCCCTTACCTTAGGTCATATTTCTTCTTTATGTGTTCATAACTTATGTATAGTGGGTTTAATCTTATTATTAACTTTTAATAGAAACAAAATACTATTTATGATATCATATATGATTCAATTGTTAAAATATATTACTCTTTAATTTTTCAATTCCATGATAACGAAATTTTCTCGGTAATAATTATTTCATTTATAATTCGTGTTTGGACTTGTGGTTTTTGATATTATTATTTAGATCATGATTTACTAAATTCCAGAATTTAAAACATGATTTATATGTCATATATATTCATTATATAAATAAATAAATATATATATATACATATATATATATAATATATAGTTAAATGAAATGAAAGACACCGTTCATGTAGATGGTAGGCCGTATGTACGCAGGAAAGCTATTTTCTTTTTCGTATTAAATTCAACGAAAGTAAGTAAATTACATATATATATATATACATATATATATCTACATAAATTATGTATCCTTATTATGCCATATATTTAATTATTATTAATTATATATAATTTTTAATCATTCTTGAATGGTTAACATGGAGAATGAATCTCATGGCATTGTGGAGACAGTAAGTCGTACGTACACTCAAGTTATGATATCGTTCCCATAGTTGTTGAATGGTATTGAATTATATGGTGTATAATATCACATAACTAGTATCATGTTATAATAATAATATATAGTTATTATTTCCACCATTATACACGTACAAGTAATGTGGTGGTGAAAAACAGATTACACCACAACGTGGAGACGATAATCTGTACGTATGCACATAGTGATTTTGTTTTTTCAGGATGGATAGAATGTGAAATATGGTTTTATAATATTTATAATAACATATTAGTATATTATAGATACTTATGATATTAATTTATAATGAAACAACTAAAGAAGAGGATGTAGAATACGAAATAAATTTGAACGAAACGGTAGAAGAGATTACCTCTTCCTTGACGCGCCTCCTTTGAATTTCCTCTTAGGGAACTAGAGTTTTTCTATTGAGAAGACTATAACCTCCATAATGTAACTAGGAATGTTTATAAGAGGAATGGGTAGGGTTTGGAAGAACTTTAATGCTCAACGTTTAGTTAAGATGAGAGGGAGGAGGTTCCCTTTTATAAGAGAGGCGAGGGGCACTTTAAGAAACTCTAAAAAATATTAATTTATAATAAAATATAACCCTAAAAAAAGCCTCCAAAATGACTAAAATTAGAATATGAGATTATGTAGGGTTTTAATCTCATCATCCAGTAAAATTTGGACTACTCATTTTTTCAATTTAAACCTTAACTTTTTAATTGACAAATAGTTATTCAATTATTTTTTAATTTTGGTAATAACATTCAAAATATTTAATGCTAATGATTATTTACTTATGTGTTTTAATTGAACATAAATGGATAATTTATGTAATTTTAGAAATTATAATTATCAAATTGTATTATTTAAATATTTATATCATTTTTACATAATTTAATATAATGTTCTTTTTATAAAATATCAATAGTGTCCATTTTGACAGTATTCATTTATTAGGCATTAAATAAAATCCTCACAAAAGTTAAAAACGAAAAAATACGTAGTACACTCCTAACATTTCATAGTAACCTATAGAAATCATTTAGAACTTCAATGAGTTCATATGATATTTCTTTTAATATTTTTCAAACCATTTATTTGATATTCCAATTAATAAAATAATTTTTACGTCACTATTTTGTTTTTATTAATGATAATGAATTACTCTCTAAATATTATAAATAAATTAACATGATTTATGTAATTTAATTATATTTATATTTAATACTTAATTTCTACATTTTATGAATTTATCACTAAATTAAAATTATGACACATATAAGATATAAGAGAGTGACATGAGGTCACTTTCTTTTGTTTTAATAATATATTCATCATTTTCAATGGAAAAATTACATGAAATGAATCTATTCCTACACATAGGTGACATGGGTATACTTTTATTCGTCCAATATAATTTTTGAAGGATGTGGGGTAATTTTATAATTTTATATTTACCCTTAATTACCCGATTTACCATTAACCATGACAATAAAAATAATTACCAAAGATACTATTAATTATGAAAAATATATATAATTTATTCTATTAACATAATTTGGGCTTAATTATTTCAAATATATATTCCATTTTTTAAAACTCAAAACACAGAAGCTGTAGTAATTAATTTAAAATTAATCCCGTTTTCGAAAAAATGGGTTCTTTTTAAAACATTGCAAAAGATTGAAATGTTTTAAATTCTGAATTCAATGTAAAATTAATGATAATGACCTAAATTATATTAAATGGTAAAAATATATTATATTTGTACTTTAAAACCATTCAATATTATATTTTAATCATATAAATTGTCTTGATGAAAATTGTGGTTTATACTTAAAAATAAGTGAATTTTTACTATTCTTCAAAATAAGAATGTTTTTAGAAAAATATAAAAAAGTTATCCAAAGTAATTTTTTATATCCTGATTAAATTCAGATGTTTAATTTTTATAATTTAACTAATAAACGTGTAAAAATTAAATATAAAATGGGTTCTCCCTTAGAAGGCGGTAAAATTGGTTTTTTTTAAAAATACTTCTTTTATCTAAAAAATTGATTTTATTTACATATCTTTTGTAAGATGAATGATAATGATATATAAAAATATAAATTTGGTTAATAATATTTATAATGGATAGTTTATTTCCCATTAAAAAAATAATATTTTAATAATATACCATTGTTTAGTGAATCTAGATATTGTGTACAACCTAAGCTATCGAGGAAGGTTGTAGTTGCGTGTAACGCAAGCCAAGTCAGTGTTACGTATAGTAAAACCTTCCTTTGGTGTTTCGTAAAAAATAATCCAAACATAGTTCATTTAAAAATTGAACAAAATCTATACTCAATGATGCGTGAAATGAATTCCATTAAAGGAACATTAAATTGTGTGCATTAGAAGACAAGAATAGTGCTGCATATACATCAAGCTTATACGGTGTTTCATTTAGAGCAAGATAATCTTGGTGAAGAATAAAAAAACACATCAAAGGTATTAAAAGGAATATATCTCATAAAATCATGGGGTGTTACATTCTACCCCCTTTAAAATAAATTTCTCCCATGAAATTTGTCGGTATTATAAATGGTTTTCAATATGAATGTTTCTTTCATACAAACCCACCTCGTCAAAAGGAACAATAAAAATAAATTTTAAAAAGCAATTATAGAAACATAATGGTTACCCAAATTAACTCTTCATTGGGTTTCCACATAGGAGAACATAGTTGGGAAGTGAAAACATTGATATGAAATAGAAATCTAGCCATCAAGATCTGATGGAAAGTGATAGAGAATAAGGTTTGGAGAAAGTTAACTTCCAGAAAGAGATAAATCTGTGATGATTTAAGGGGCCATCTAATTCATTAGGAAATAATTTACTATGTTAAAATTTTTAGTTCTCAATATCCTTTCCCATAAACAGAATAATTTTTCATGAGAGTAAATAATTTCTTGATTTTGGTACAATTTTTCCATTGTCCGTGCCTTAAAAAATTTCCACTTCATCTCTTATTTAAAGAAATGACAAAGAATTCTTCATTCTTGAAGTGTTAGAGGATCATGCGATAGAATTGCAGGTCATTAAATCTATATTTATCTGAAAATGGTTCGCACAAGTTATGAAATATACATAAGTCTATATATGGTGAGATTAATCGTATATGGTTCCAAAAATGGACATATACTTCATCTATCATACAAATTAATGAAATAAAACTAATTTTTACTAACCATGGACTTTTTGTAGGATATTGGTAGGCAATAAAGGCATGTCACACTTTGGTTGTGGGTTTGATTCCCATAGACTTGTCCGACGCAATGGGTTGTCTCCCGTTATATGGGTTTTCCTTTTTCTAAAACAATACTATTAAAACATTCCAAAAATATGATAAAAAAAATTATATCCTTAAAAAATAATATTTGATGTCAAACATAATCCATTCCAAACTTTAGGCTTATCCAAAATAATTTTGTCCAATCTCACAATACAAATAATACAATTACTAGAACGGTCATATAGAAAGCATGTGAATACCATCATTTATCCCCAGCATATCACAAGATATATCTTTTTCATCACATTATAATAATTTGAAAGACTTCATCATGAATTCTATTAAAAGATGATAATAAAATAAATTACCGTAGAACCTTAGTGAAAAAAATTAATTCTATCCAAATTAACTCTTTCCATACACCAAATATACAAAAAATTCTATATAATCAAACCATGATATCACCTTGTCATTTTATCAGTCAAGAGCTCATTAATACTATCAAACATATTATTTTATCCTTATCCCATCATTATGTGCATATCATCTACTTTCCAAAAATATTTCAATCACTTTTCATTGTTATTGATACCATATAATTATCGAAAACCATAATAGAACAATATATAGATATTCCAATATTACATAATTCTATAAATGAGATTCCACAAAACTATTCAAAAATCCCATAAACACTTAATCCTTCCACTACTTCTTTTACATACTCAAAATCTCAAAAGGTGATCACATGTGACTTACCATTGTCTTTTTTCTTAAGAGGTTGTTGATATAGATCATCATTAACACTTGGAATAGGGAATTTTTTTAGCATAATTCCCCTTTCCTTTCACTTATTGTATTGAAGTATTGATGGTGTGTTCTCTATAGTCTTTTTTCCTTTAACATCATTAGAAACCTTCTTTCCTTTAATTCAGAACTCAACTTCTATATGAAATTATTTTACACACTGGAATCATTTTGTAGTCCCATTAAGAAAATCTCCACTATGTTTTTTTCCAAACATTGTGCATAAGGAAACATTCATCTTCTTTTCACAATTGTTCTGAGATTTTCCCACAAACTCTATCTTTATTTTCATGTCAAAACCATTAGATGGATATGTAACACCAACTTCTAATTCTGCCATGATAGCACAACACACAATCACTTCATAGATTTTGTAGTCTCTTATAGCTAATTCCCTTTGAAGACTTGGTTTAAATCCATTGATGTATCGATCAACTTTAATTTCAGGTTGGATGATAAAGATAGAAGCATACCTTTCTAGCCTTGTAAAATTTTCCTTGTTTATACCAATAGATTCATCACCATTTTTATAGGTCAAGGAACTCCTTTTCCATCTTTGTTCGAGGAATTCGAGGAAAGTACTTATTGAAAAATAAGTTCTTGAACTCATCCCATTACATGGATTTAATTTCATCTTGGTGCCTTGTATTCTTAATTAGATTCCACCCCTAGATTGCTTCACCTTACAAATGGTAAATAACCAAAATGAAATTTTCATGTTCCGAACTACGATTTATGGAAATGTTCATTTCAATGGTACTGACCCATTGTTCAAAAACATGTGGATCAGAAGACCCACTAAAATAAGGTGGACTTTTCCTCATGAATTACTCAATAAAATATTGTTCCATTATCTAGTCATTTTGAAGTCCATAATGATTCATAGCCTGTGAATGTGTAGAAATTAGATTTTGAACTCCATCTCCCATTACATTTGGTTGTTCAGGAGGACAATCATTTCATTTCTCAGTTCATTGATCATTAACACGGTTCCTTGGGGTTCTGGACATTTAAAAAAAAGAATAATGTGATAGGAATCCATAAAACTAAGAAAACATCATAATAAAGAGGTAGTACTTTAAATATCTACCATATTTGGTTTCATACTTGGTTATTCATGATTGTTATCATAATTCTAAGACTATAACCTATACTTATACTTAACCTTATTGACATCCCTTGACATATCCTTTGAAATATCTCTAGAGATCTCACTAAAATATTCGCATCCTAGTTTCCAAAGTTTAATTAAACCTTAACTCTGATACAAAAATTACATACCCATGCATGATGTTCATGGAATTTACATTTATTTTGCGGAATACATAATGCATGACACAAAAAAATTCCCACAGACTGTATAAGTTTAATGGCTTTGGAAACTCAGAACATAATATTCTAAACATGGTGAAAGAACTTCAAAATCTCTCATATAGATCTTCCCCTTTTTTTCCTACCTAAAACCTTTCCATATATCCTGGGGAAAAGGAATCATAAAAAGGATGAGGTTAAATGCTTATGAAGGGTAAAATGGATAATTAAAAAGAAACCATAAACATTTTATCATAAAAACATGAACATAAACTTTAAACATCAAAATCTTGAGCTATGACCAAAATATTGGCAGTATGTAAAGCATGGATCATAAAGGAACACTAACCATGATAGAATATAATTGGAATAAAACCTGTAATTGTGGAAAAATAATAATCACATATTATTATTTCTATAGTAGCCAATTTAGTGATTCCAAGACCATCATAGCGGTCAATTTCCATTACTGAACCATGTTTACTTGCCATTCTAGCCTTCCATAAAGTAATTGGATTTACCTGCTATTCCAGTCATGTATATCTCACGAGATATAATATTTACCCAATGCATTGGAGGGAGATATAGGTCCCACCAATCTCATAATTAAACCATTCCTATGTGTGCTAGAAAAACATAAATCATACATCCTATCATATCCTATGTAATAAAATTGGATTCTTAAACATCATGATATCATAACATAATCCATATCAGATAAGTGGAATTTATAAGAAAAATTCAATCATAACATAATCAAATCCAAGTAATTATAAGGATAGAAACATAACCCTATATCATCTTTTATGGAAAATAATTTTGATAAAACACATGAATTTAGTTCATGAGGAAAATATACTTTCTTCATAAAAAACATTTTCTTTTCTCAATATGTCATGCAATTTTAAATGAAAATTAGTTAATGGAAAAAAAACTTGACAACATTTAAAGGATTATTCGTGGAAATAATGCTTTAGGAAACTATAAAAATCTGTTCATGTCGTATAAGTTAAAAAAACATTCTCCTCGTACTTTTTCCAGATAATTCAAAAAGTACTTCGTATGGTAAATAAAAGAAATGTTCCATCCAAACCATGTAGTAAATGTAAAAATGGGTAAAAAATAATTTAAAAATAAATAGAATAATAGTAAAAATTTAATGAGAATAATTTTAGAAAACATGGACATGGATGATAATTATATCCCCTGTAGATACTTATGAATAAACAATTTCGGACAAAATGAGATTGGAAAAGTTTTCCCTTACCTTAAGTCTGATATCTTCTTTTTGTGTCCCAATCTCGAGTATAGTGGGTTTAATATTATTAACTTTGAAAAGAACTATAATAATATTTATGATATCAAATATTATTCACTTATTACATTCTATTACCCATTCATTAGTCAATTCCATTTTAATGAAATGTTTTGAGTAATAATAGTTTCATTTATCATACGTGTTTCGACTTGTTGTTCTAGATATTGGTACTTAGATCATTATATACATGCTTAAATAATTAAAAACTTTATTTATATGTCATATATATTTAGTATATAAATATATATATAATATATAGATAAATGAAATGGAATACACTATTCATAGAGAAATTAGCCTGTACGTACAGATGAACGATATTTTCGTTTCATTATTAAGTTGAATGGAAGTTACTAAATGAAATATATATATACATAAATCTAGTAGAATTATTATGTCATATATATCATGATTATTTATTATATATACTTTATAATCATTCTTGAATGGTTAACATGGAAAATTAATCTCATCAATCGTAGAGATGGTAAGTCGTACGTATGCATGAGGAACGATATCATTCTTATAATTGCTGAATGGTATTGGAGTGGATAGTATATAATATCTCAGAATTTCTATCATGTTATAATAATGATATATAGTTATTATTTCCACCATTATACCCGTCCATGTAATGTGGTGATGAAAAATAGATTACACCACAGCGCGGAGATGGTAATCCATATGTACACACACGCAGAGATTTTATTTTTCGTAGGATGGATATAAGGTGAAATAGGGCTATTTCATATTTATAATAAAATATCATTATATTTCTCATACTTATGTTATTACTTTATAATGAAACAACTAAATAAGAGGAAGTATCATAAAAAATAAATTAGAAATAATCGGTAGAATAGATTACCTCTTCCTTGACGTGCCTCCTTTGAATTTCCTCTTAGGGAACTAGAGTTTTTCTTTTGAGAAGACTAGAACCTATAAAATGTAACTAGTAATTCTTATAAAACAAATGGTCAGGTTTTTGTCGAACATTAAGGATTAAAATGGAGTGAAGAGGAGAGGGAGGAGGTGCCCTTTTATAAGAGAGGAGAGGGGAACTTTAGGAAACTCTCAAAAATATTAATTTATAATAAAATAAAAACCTACCTAAAAGCCTTAAAAGTGTATTAAACTAGAAGATGAGATGATATATGGTTATAATATAATCAACCAATAAATTTTTGACAACTTATTTTGTCAATTTAAGCCTTATCTTTTTAATTGAAACCTAGTTATTCTATAATTTTCTAATTTTCGTAATATAATTTTAAATATTGAAGGGTAATAAATATTTATTTATGTGGTGTTAATTGACAATAACTGGATACTTTATGTCGTTTTAGAACTTATGAGCATCAATTTTTAATTTTTTAAATATATTTATGATTTTTAAATAATTTAATAAAATGTTATTTTTATAAATTGTCAATAATGTCAATTTTGAAACAATTCATTTATTAGACTTTAAATAAAATCCTAACAAAAGATAAATAAAAAAATTAATACACTCCTTACATGTCATAGTCACTTATAAAATTCGTGGAGCACTTTAATGAGTTTATATGATATTTAGTTTAATATTTTTAAAACCATTTATTAGATATTCCTATTAATAAAATAATTTTTACATCAATATTGCGTCGTCCTTAATGAAAAATAATTAATATACAAAAATACTAAATAAATTCACATTATGCAGATAATTTAATTATATTTCTTGGGACTATTTATGTTCAATGTTTTATGATGTTTATCACTAAATTAAAATCATTACACTTATAAGATATAAGAGAGTGACATGTTGTCCCTTTCTGTTGTTTTAATAATAATGTCATTCTTTTCATAGAAAAAAGTCCATGAAATGAATATATTAAGAACCTTGGATTATATTGGTCGACTTTTATTTATCCAATTTAATTTTGGAAGGTGGTAGGGTACTTATATAATATTATTTTTACCCTTAATTACCTGATTTACCATTAACCATTGTAATAAAAATTATTACCAAAGTTACTATTCATTACGCCCAAATAATAAAAAGTATCCTATCACCATAATTTGAACATAATGATTCCAAATATGGAATCATTTTTTCAAAATTGAAAACCTGGATTCTACATTAATTAATTTAAAATAAATCATGTTGTCGAAAAGACGAGTTATTGTTTAAAACATTGCAAAGGATTAAAATGTTTTAACATATGAATTCAAAGTAAAATTAATGCTAATGACATACATTATATTTAGTTATAAATATATATTATATTTATACTTTAAAACATTAAATATTAAATATCAATCATATAAATAATCTCGATGAAATTAGATTTTTAATTAAAATTTAGCTTATTTTCAATATTCATCAAAATAAGAATGTTATTAGAAAAATATCACAAAAATTTCCAAAGTAAAATTTTATATCTTGTATCCAAATAAGTAGTTTATTCTGTAAAATTGAACTTATAAATATTTCGAAAACTATATTTAAATTTGGTTCTCTATCAGAAGGATGTAATATTGCATTTTTTTTGAAAAAAACACTTCTTTTATTCGAAAAATTGATTTTTCCCCATATCATCTGTAAGATTAATTATAATGTTATTTAAAATTAAAAATGTTGTTAATACAATTAATAATGGCTAGTTTATATCTCATTAAATAAAAATATTTTTCTGATATGTCATTGTTTAGTGAAATTCAAGATTACGTACAATGCAAGCTATCAAGGAAGGTCGCTTTAGTGCGTAAATCAAGACAAGTCAGTGTTGCGTGTAGAAAAAACTTCTTTTAGTGTTGCATATAACAATATCCAAACATAACTCATTTATACATTGAAAAAAATATATACTTAGTGTTGCGTGAAATGAATTCTATCAAAGGAACCTGAAATTGTGTGCAATAGAAGACAAGAATAGTGTTGTGTATACTACAAGATAATACGATGTTGCATATAGCACAAGATAATATTGGTGTAGCATAAAACAAAAGACATAAATATATTAAAAAGTATTTATCTTCTAAAATATTGGGGTTTCATAGTCGATCCTCAATTGGTAGTTGTTTGTGGGTAAGGACTCCAAGATCTATCTCCAATGATCCTTTAAACGTTATAGGGTATGGCGGAAAACCATGAATATTTACATAAGGATAAATTTAAAGGAAATAATTCTTTGCACCAATACAATGAAATAAATTATATTTTTAAAATTATTCTAGACATTTTCCACCAGTGTAAACTTTTTAAAGAACAACTCGTGCTGACCATAGATAAGTTGAGAATAGGGTAAAACTATCATTCTAAGCTCTATGAATCTAAGCCTCATACTCCCATGTGCTATCCTGAAAATTCTCATTATACCACCAGACACACACAAAAGGAATCATAAACCCCTAAATAAGCCTTTCTTACTGATCTGTGATATCTACTAGCTTCACATCAATTTTTTATCGATACACTATGTATATATCTTCCTAGTCAATAAAGTGTGATGGTCCATGAACATATGTCCTTAGCTAAGATACGTAGAATACACCATGTACCTAGTCTAACTACAAAAAATAGCTATGTGTTATTTCACCTTTCCAACTCTATATAATATCTGTAAAGGGCCAATGAATCATGGAGATAGCTTACCGCCTTAGCCTAGTCTTTGTAATTCATGTCAAGGTGAAACCAATATGAACACATGTTCTCCCTCCTCGAAATAAAAAGGCCTCCTTCAACTATCAAAAAAGGACATTTGATGACTCTGTTCAGTCTTCATACTATCCAAAATAATTTGTTCCTTCTCTGTAGTAGTGCACACAAAATCTGGTCCCATGTGTACCAAATCCTATGTGTCAGTCCAACAAAGTGGTGGCCTATTGGATCACTTGTAAAAATACAAAAATGGTGCCATAAAAATGGTGGAATGGTAGCTGTTGTTGTAGGAAAACTCCAACAATGGTGTGTGATCCACCGAACGATGACCAAGGTGTAACATGAAATATCACATCTTGTTCTCAAAAACATGAATCATCTGCTCATCGAGGATATTATTTTTTAAGGGAAATTTTATTCTCAAACATAAATTAGTCCCAAAACATCTTCTAATCCCTTCCACAATCAGGATGTAAAGAAATCATCAAGATCAAAATCAATTGTCAATGGAACTCCATGGAGTCAAACTATCTCCAAAAATGTGAGGCACCCCATGCTCTCCACAGAACTCTATTCTAAGATTGCTATGAAGTGGGAATTCATTGGAAGATGATCCATGATCACTTAAATGGAATCATGTTCCTTGGAAACATGTGGTAATACCATCAAAAAGTCCATCGATATCCTATCCCACTGATATTCTAGATCCTCAAGGGGTTGTGTTAAACCCCATGGAATATAGTGATCAACCTCCACTTGCTAGAATATATGTAATCGAGAAAAAAACTCAACAATTCCATTCTTCATCCCTGAAAAAAAGACATCGGAGGTCCCGATACTCCATTTTCACAGAAGAATGTACCACGAAGGGATTTTTATGAAATTATCTTAGAACCTCATACTGCAACATATTTGGAACCATTGTGCATTCTTTTAAAATATATATGTGATCCCCACTATTAGAAAATCAATCAGGAGCCTACCCTATGGATATCTAATCATGTTAGGTCACATAGTCGATATTCCCATTTTGTGCCTCCCTGACTCACTATAAGATTGGATGTGTGAGAACCATCAACTAGAGGTAAGCTTCTCCATCTCCATGCACAAAAGATAATTGTGATGAGGCCAAATCCTCTTACACATCATTAAAAAACATAAAACTAGATCTCCTTATGGGAGAATCATCCACGAAATTCCCCCAACCAATAGAATAAAAAATCTCAAATTCATAGTCCTGTAGGATCCAAATCCATCACCTCTATCTCATGTTAATATATTTCTCCAAGATGATATACTAGAGAATCATCAGGTCATAGTACACAATGAATCACTAACCCATTTGGTAGTGTTTTCACAACATCAATGTGAAAACTATATCTAGTAACTAAATCTCAAGGGCCACATAGTTCTTCTACTAGGGTCTGAAATGGCATGAAACATAGTAAATAAATGCTTGCCTCTTCATCAGAATGCAAGCACGTTTGGGGCTTGATTCATCTCAAAACACTACGTACTCATCACCTTCTTCTGGTAACCTCACCATGGGAGAACTCTTCAACCTCTGCCTTAGCTATTGAAAGCATTGATAACACTTTTACCTTCATAATAAAGGATTACCTTTACTATTCAAGGTTATCAATGGTGCTTCCACTCTAAAGAATTTGGGTACAAACCTCTTAAATTAGCAAACATGTCCAAGGAAACTCAAAACCTTGGTAACAGTCTTAGGTGTCTCCAGAGAAAGAAATGACACAACCATCACTGGATCCATCACAAACCCATCTTATGAGATGACATGTCCTAGAGAATAAACCTCCTGAATCCAAAACTGACTCTTAGAGATATTACTGAAAATTTGATTCTCTCAATGTGTGTCCAGGACCATAGTAAAGTGTATCATGTGATCCTCATTAGATGCTGAGTACACTAGGATTTCATCGATGAAATTTACCATGAACTGGTCTATGAAAGGTAGAAATATATAGTTAAAGATTCTCCTGAAAAGTACTGTGGTGTTTTTAATGAAAAAGGGAACCAAACTGTACTCATAGTGACTGTAATGACCTTGAAATGACATCTTAGGTATATCTTCATCCTGTACTCAGAGTTGGTGATAGCCTGAACTGAGGCAAATCTTTGAGAAACCTTATACCAATGTTTACTGATTGAATAGGACATAAATCCCCATTTTTGAATACGTATTCTTTACAGTCACTTTGTATAAGCACTAGTAATCCACACATAACCTCAATCTCTCGTATACCTACTTGTAAAATAAGAATATGGATACCAAGGGTGAAACTCATGGCCCCAAAAATACATTCCTATGAAAGTCCTCTAAATTCTACCTCATATCATGGTGTTATGTGGTATTCATAAAATATGTAGGTTTAGATATAGGTTCTGTACCGGGGTTTATATCAATGAAAATGTGTATCTATCGGTGGGGAGGTAAACCTAGATCATCTTTAGGAAATTAATCCTTATACTCCACCACCACTGCAGTAGACTAAGGACACATAAAATCTACTACACCGAGGGTCTGGCTAGCTAATTTATGAGTAATCAGCTGCACCCCATATGCATAATTTTCTATTTCGTTTCCAGGGTTTTCTTTTCACCAAGAAAAGAGAATTTGGTTCCATCACTATACAAAAACTATACCCTTTTAAGAAATCTATCATTATAAGCATGAACATTGGATAAATAGTCCATACTAATAATGATTTCAAAAGTATAACACATCACTACCAATAGATACCATCCAAAAAATATTTCTTACAAGAGTCAGGTGACACTATCAGAACCGATGTGTAATCATTGAATATCCTCCAGTAGGAATCTCTAAGTGTAAGGGTTGAGTTAATGGTAAAACTGGAATCTAGGAGTATTCAACAAGTTTCATGGTAATAAAATATTTACAAGAACACTTTTATAATAATACTACTAATATATATTAATCTACACTGATCACACCATGAAACATACCTGGATCCTCCGGTTCATAGCCTTCTATTACCAAAAAATGGCCTCATCCTTATCCACCACCTCCCTCATCCTAGCAAAGACCACATGGGGGTGCTAGAGGTAATTGGTAGAACCTACTGTCACTAACTACAAAACTTATGGACCCTATGACACATCTGACACCATTAATACCACCCTTATCTTTCCTTTATCTATGTCTTGGTGGTCCCACGACCATCTCCTAGTCACCTATATGAAGGTTCATGCAATATCATCCCATATTTCACTAACTGTCGCAAGAGTAACACCTCATATACCATGGATGATTTTGGACACCCTAAGAGCCCTGAACCTCTAACATTGTCTCCTGGGATCACCTCCTAATGTGTCTGGCCTATTTGGATCACTCTGACTACAATCAACCACCTGCTGCTAAGGTCTCAGCTACCAAGTGACCACTGCTAGCTCCCACTATGGGTGTCCTCTCTTCCAGAAAATATTCTACAAAATGGGCTCACTCAGGTTTCCCAACATAATTGTAAATAAAAAGAAATATCACTGATGCCTTGATTCTCCAATTTAATCCATGGTCAAAGGTCCTAGCCCTGATGAATTGGCCCAATACCATATCTAAGGAGTAATGCGAGAGATTAGTAAAGCTCTCTAAATACTCCTCCAGAGGAGGAATATTATATTCTGGGAGATGATTGAAGATGGACATGGAAAACACAACCATTCCAATATGATTCATATACCATAGTTTTCCCATCAACCATTGTTCTCATATACTAAGTCGAAAAGCAGGTGATCAATGTCATGGTGTGTGGATACGTTGGCCGCTGCCCCAACAATGTAGAATTTGGACTGAAATCCAAACTTAAAACACTTATCACTATTTCCCAAACCAATATACTATACTTAGGTCCAATGTTATAACTGAAAAAATTTAATACAACTCCTTCATGACCTGACTTTCCAAATTCTGAACAGTGACTACCACAATCCCCCATCCAATAAGCATTGGGACGGAGACCGGTATCGAGTAGGAATATATCATAAATGGGAGGCATTAGCCTAATGTACCAGTATAGGCACACACATCTCCAAGTACAAAAAATAATGAAATGTAAAACAACTGAAATAATGAATGCATACATCATATACCCTACAATAGATTATGACCATGAAATTAATGTAAATAGAAATATGGAAAAATTATCCCTACTAAAATAGTAAAGAGCATAACCTTCTCTAAGGTTGAAAACTAAGTCAAAATTATGAACCTAGTAATCACCTCGGTCTATAAAGCTCCGGGTATGATCCACCCAATCTATATTCTCCCACGACAACATCAAAAGGGTCTTCATCTACACAAGACACTAAACGTGAAAGAAAATCTTGTGAAGGGGTGGGTATAAAAATACTCAGTAGGACACCCCAAAACACTAAAAAATATGAACCAAGTTTATTCATCTCAATAATATATATATATATATACATATATAATGATTTATAATAGAAAAAAAGCCCAGATAATGTCAAGTAATACACCACATCACCAGGAGGTCATAACCAACTACTAGCCACAAGATTCTATTTAATGAAATGATTATTGTAAAAGAACCCACTCCATGATCCATGATATCCCTAAAGACACTCTATGATGAGGTCATGTTCCTTGGGAATAGCCTAATAAAGATCACTAGTCTAAGGGTCTATGATACACATATAGGTGTCACACCTAGAACTACTGGGGGACACCACGAACCTAGTTTGGATCAACCCGCTACCTAGGGGATCATATTCCAAAGATTCCAAAAACCCTATTGATACATACTAATTGATGGAGGATAAACACCCACCTTGATGAGGTCATGCTATTTCCAATAATTAAAACTAGGGATGATAAATAATCACACTCCTATCTCATGGAGGGACAACTCAACTCTATCTGAGACTTCACCTCTAGAGGGGATCAGAATCTAGTGATATGGATGTGTTGAAACACTGTTCCCTTGAAGAAAATCACCAAGAAATGTAATCATCCTATACTAGCCCAAAAAAAGAAAATAATGATCCTATATCAGTTTTAAGGTGGTACACGACCTGTCACCATGGGTGTATGACGTATCCAACTATCACATGTCCTTCCCATGTGAAAGAGCCTCACATAGAATGTAGTCTCCATATATATGGTACGTATAAGGATTTACACAATGTATATAGACAAAAAATATCTAACCTATGTCACCTAGCCGTGTTAATGTACTAAAGTCATGTCAGTGTACCAGTCTATGTTTTCCAAGTTGTTTCTGTGTCAGAGTAAATAGAGTGTCCATTCTTGAGTACTCCAATTTATGTCCATGTACTTTTGAGGTATACAATGATTCAAAAAGGGAGGTTCAAGTGTCGTGTAACAGGGTTCAGACACTGTGTGGTCCATAACACCGACCAAAACCTAGTGTTGTAGCCAGGGGGATCCACATGCCATGTAATACCAGATTACATTCCTTGAATTGCATGATTTTCCCGAATCACAGAATCATACTCCACGCATCATGGTCAATCTTCCCTCCTCCGATCGGTTGACCACCATATAGTGAAACTCAATATCTAAACATTTTTTCATTCATACACTGAATAATTATGTTTCTTCACCCTACCTACTCAAAAAACAGATCGTATCAATGTTCTTAATTCCATTATGATGAATTCCAAGGAACGTGAAATCAGAAATTGTTCATCATATTATTCACTACAAAAAACCACCTACACATCATTAAAATCCTAGATATGAGATATCATATTATTTAACCAAGAAACAGGTGTGTGATGACCAATTTATTAGGGATCTTCAAACCTAGGGCCCCTAAAGAACACATGTGGTCAATCGTGAAATTGGTGGAGAAAAGCACTATCAATCGCATGGAACGAACCTCGATCGATGTTTGTGTCAATATTGGTTCATTTCAATTATAATGATTAATGAATCCATTAAAAATAAACTAAATAACTTCTCCTAATAAAAAACCCTGTAACATAAATCTCATCCCTTAATACACATGATTCGTGAATCACTATATTTGTCAATTTATTTATGTTCACCGGAGAAATTAAGAATACGGTAAGAAAATAGAAAATACATGAAACAACCTAATTGGGATTATTTGCAGATGAAAAATGATGATTTGTTTCATTAATCAGTGAAATCCTTCAAAATCTATGTGTGTCGATCATCGATCATTTTTTAGTCATTGTTTGTTAGAAAGGATTCCAAGAGCTTTATCCAATGAACCTCTAAATGTTCCAAGGCTATGATTCAAACCCTAGAATTATAGAATAAGAATCAATTTAATAGAAAACATGTTTTTTCATCAAAATAAATAATTACAATAGATTTTATTAAAATATTTTATTCATTTTATGCCCGTGAATGATTTTTCAAAAATGACCCGCGTTGACCAATATTAAGTCACACCAAGGGTAAAACCTCTATTCTGACCTCAACTATGCACACATATTTTTTATTTGGGAATCTATTTATGAGTTATTCCAATTTTTCATGAATTTTTAATGCATATTCTATTTAATATATTTAATATATTTAAAACATTTTTTCCGAGAACTCTGGCCCTTGGAATTACTTGTTGTCCTTGCACCTTTTCTCAAAAATAAACAATAGAATATTAAAAAATAATAGTCAAAAAATACTATATATTAAAAATATAAACACATAATATATGAAAAATTATTACAACCTTGAAACCATTCAAAATATCTTTCTTTATTTCCTCAGGAAAGGAAAAAAATAATTGGTTAACACAAATGCTTAGTGAGAGTTATACATAACCTTACATATGATGACTAAATAAGGAATTACAAATATGGTTGAGTGGAAAATCAAAACAAATTCCACTAAATCAATATCATGAGTTCAATATACATCCATGGATAATATCAATATAAAAATAAAATTGATAGTGTAATTTTATTTCAAAATAAAGGAAACATGTTTTTTTAGACAATAATTATCATACCATCAATGTCTTGACCAATATATCTTTAATGCTACCATCATAGTCTCTATAATTACTTTATTAATAAATTTTTATGTGTAATATAGATACCAATGGATAAATAATGTATGATATTTTATCTCATAACACATGATGATTCAATGAGGGGTTATTTATAACTCGGTCTCGTATATTACTTTTTTATCCTATAAATTTATCATATATTGTATTATCAATATAATACATTCAATAAATTCATTATATATAAATAATATCCCTATTGAATCAAGAATAAGGAATATTTCTATAGTAATTGAAATAAAATTATTAATAAACCTCAACCAATACCGTATATAGAAATGGCATGTGGATGATTAAACATCAAATTCATGGAGATGAATTCAAATAAATGCATGATACATAAAATATTTACATAGTGGAGGGAATAATTTCCAATTAAAATATTGATAATAATTGGAAATGTTAAATTGTAAAATTTAATGACCAAAAAACCATTAATGAATGAAGGAGTAAAGAAGTTAATAAACTCATCATAAAAACTTGTTTTTTTAGTGAAATCAATCCATTAAAATTTTGAAATTAAATAGAAAAAATCAAATTTAATATTACTTCCTGATAACTATTTGTATTAATGATTTTATGAATAAGTCTTAAAATTATTTTCATTCATTTAAGAAAATAATATATTTTTTATACCATTAAAAATAAAAATTCCAATAATATTGAGAACAAAATTTTATTTGAAAATAATAATGTAAACATATAATGTAATATTAAGAGTAAATAATGGTCACGATGGTTGTAAATTGAACTCAGACTAAAAAAATTAAAAAATTATAACTTTCATACATTTTTTATAATTTTTAATATTACCTTGTTTGAAAAATAATAAGAAGATTCCTTTTAAAAAATTATGAATAAATTAAAAAGTGTTTGATAATGACTTTAAATAATCACTATATTTTATTGAAAAATAATATTTAATCATTTAAATGAAACATTACATGGAAGAATAATAATTGTAAGGAAAACATTAAAATAATATATTTTTAAAAGAATGAACCATACATGTTACATTATTTTTTCTTTATTAAACAAAAACGGAAAGGTAAAATAAATATATAATCCAAAAAAATAGGTTAAAATTAAAATATTTTTTATTAATAGATTAGGATATGATAATTCTCTAAAAAGAAATCTAAACATAAACAATCCTTAAAGAAAATCATATAGTAACAGAAATCACATACCATGGGTCTCTGATTAGTATAATAAGATTTATCCTTCTATACATTGTATAGAAATTAATTAAATACATTCTCTATAACATTTTTATTATATATTATATTTTTACGGTCCTTTTATGGAAATTTAAAACCCATTAATTGAATAGTTCTTTTTATGTAGACTAATTAAGGTTGTTGAGTTAATTTCTCTTAAATAAAATTAGTATATTGTCTATGGGTAAAATAAATATGAAATGGTTTTATCATTTTCAAAATGATTATAATTTATTGAATATAATTTTTATTTATTATTTATAATTTCAAAATTATCCATGAATTATGGTATGAAAATAATGAATCACATCACTTCATAGAGGTTGTAGTCCACACGTACATATAAGTGAGGTTATCATTAAACAATGGATGGAATTGTTTAAAGTTAGTTAATATAATATATTTAAATAATCATAATTAGTTCATAAATATTATATATATTCACTAACTCTTTCATTATATCCATATATTGTAAATGAATGATGAAAAATGAATTACACCCTTATGTGAAGGTAGTAGGTCGTTCATATACCCAAGTGATGTTTTCATGTTACATAGGATGGAAAAGACACAAAATATAGATTTAACATTAACATAAAAACATATATGTATTTTTAATAAACATATTTTATTAATTAAATATTGTTATTGAATATTTTTTGGGGGGTTTATGAATTAAGGAACTTGAAAAAGATCAGTCAGAACATATATCTCTTATCATTGTGACCTCTTTTTCTTTACACATTAAGAAAATATTTCTGTTTTTTTGTGATAAAAAGAAAATGAGTATGTGGGGATTGAATTTAGGTTGTCATATGGTTTTATATTGGTTGTGTTCTGATTCTCATATAGAGTGGATAAAAAATAGTTGGGTTTTTGCATTTATAAGGGAGGTGGGTGGAAATCATTTAAATACATGAAATTTTTTAATATAATATATGTTTTCTCCTTAATGGTGTTCCAAAATTATCATATAATTAAATATGATAATTTTATAGAAAAAATAACACCAAAAAATATTTTTTAAATTTTTTTATTCAATCTTGAAGCCATATCCCTTTATTTTAAACCTTTTAATTCGTTTTACCAATAAATGACGTGATAAATATTTACCAAGGATGTTTTTTGTTATGGAAAAAATAAATTTCATATTATTACCCAATATTAATTATTATGACTATAAATATGTAATAAAATTTATATTATTAATTTACTATATGTTTTAAAAATTATCTTTAATATATGTTCATAAAACAAAGTGAAAATAATTTTTTGGAAAATGTATTTCTTGAACATAAAAATGATTTTATGACAAAATAAAGTGTAATATTGTATCAAATGGAATAAATTGGAAAATATTAAATTAATGGAGAATTATTTTTCTCTAAAAAATATTAATAAGGAATGTGAAAATTTAAATACTTTATTAATAGATAAAGATAAAAAAATATGAATTATTTTCACAAAAAAATTATATAAATTTTCAAATTTTAAGCATATATTTATTCGTAAAAAATGATAATATATTAAAATATATTACTTATTAAATTTTTATGTGGTCTACAAAACATTTTTTAAAAAAAATTATATTATTAAAATGTTATAAAATTGACAATTTTTATGAAATCGATATTATTCACGTTTCAATAAGAAAATCCACAATTTCTTAAAATGATAAACCATTAGCCTTTATCTAATTTTTCAATTTTCAATTAAAAAATTAAATTTATTTAATGAAATTAAATTTATAAAATTTTGAAATTTAGGTGTTAATAATACTAGAATAATTCTATGATCATTATATTATTTTTTCATTGGAATGAAAAGCTTACTTATTATAAATGAAGTTCAGGTGTTAAATTATTTTTTTATTGAAAAATTCCATTCATGAAATTTATAAAATATAACCTCAAGAATAAATGTTGGAAGTTATAAATTATAATTTCTTCTATTTCCCACACCACATTTTATATTTTATGGTAACTTCAAAGTACCATCAGTAGTGAGTCATCCGATTCTAAAACATTAGTTCTCTAGTGCCATGAATCTGGATCAAGGAGGTTTCAATTCTATTTCATCAAATGTGATAACATGTATTGGGTATTTCTTGATCTTTCACAATAAAAAAATGAAACACATCATAGAATTTGTAGTGGGTAGGTGGAATTAACCAATTGTAAACCACATATCCAATTCTTTCCATTATTTCAAAATTTCCAAAATACCTAAGAAATGTATTAGCTTTTTTATACACCTTTTAACTCAATTTAAAAGAGATACCTTTAATAAAAGTTGATATCTAACTTGAAATTATAAATCCTTCATTTTTTAATTGAAACAAAAAAAATTTCCTTCATTTATCTAGATTGATATGACTCTAATTATTATTCACTTTAACATATTTATCCATAAAATTTTTTGGTCCTCAAAGAATCATTTTATGAAAATTCATCCCAATAAGTTGGTTTACGAAATATTTTCATAGAAGATTATTAATATGGTGAAACTATAATTCAGTAAGTGAAACTTTTATTAAAATAATATCCCACCAATCATAGTTAATGATTCCACGAATATTGAATGTCATGTGAGCATCAAATTAACATATCTTCCAATGTTTTAATATTCTTTTTCATAAAACCCATCAATTTTAGGATGATATGTAGTGCTCAAATGTATATTTGTGTAAAGATACCTACGATGAATATTCTATTATTTTGATAAAAATTATCATTCATGGAAAAATAAAATTGAATGAAGATCAACATGAAATCCCACAAGAACATCAATATAGAGCCACATGAGGATTTCATGAGGTTTTTATTTCCTTATATTGAGAAAGGTTTCATACATGTTAAAGGATTCAACAATAATTCATAAGGAATGATTTTTTCTTGTAATTTTTCATAATCCAGTAAAATTTTCTATAGTAATTTCATCACATTTTCACATAGGAATAGGTAGAGGTTTAATGACTCTTTTGAGACGTTGTTTCTCATTCTTTACCATTATACTACCAAATCATCTTGATTAATTGTCTTCAATTTTTCATTTCATATTTTCCCAAAACAAAGTTCATTTAGATCCCAAAAAATTAGGGTGTTATATAGTGTTTAAAAAAATTAATGTGATGATATTAATATAATAATTAAATTTTTTGCTCAGTATCAGATTAAACACATAAAATCTTTCCAAATTTCAATATTTAATCATAATATATAATGTTTAATATATTCCAAATAACATAACATTGATTTTATTTTGATGATTTTTATCATCCAGTTGAGAAAATATTTTTTCTTCATTAAGTATGCATCAGAAATATTTTGGAATATTTGTGAAGTTTCTCCTTCCAAAAAAAATTCCATATATAATATTAATAAATCCATACATATTTGATCTTTTTAAATTTTTATTTTAGTGATAACCCCATTATATTTTATACTAAATTCATCAAACCTGTTAACATCCATCCTAGAGAGGTATTTTATTGAGAAATTATGATACATGAACAGTTCTAACCATCATCTTTTACCCATGGTGATACTTCTATAAGAATTATTCCAATATTATTTTATCAATATATACATTACATAATTCACCATAAAGCTAACTCTTCCATATCATCAATGTAATGATTGAGTCTTCTAACTTAGGATCATGGGTTGGATAACTTTTATATGATTTATAAACTACCTTGATTTATAGAAATCAACTCTATAATTACACATAAAGACCCATACATGCCCTTTGTCTAATAAATCTCTATATATCACAATTACATCTCCTCCCAATGGTGATTTACATATCGGTTCATTGATCAATATCTTATTTAATTATTCAAAACATTATTTATTTTATTCTAAATATATAAGAATAACCCATTTACATGTCAACTTAGTTAATGAGTTTGATAATCGTGGACAATTATTAAAGAAACACTAATAGTGAATTTATAGTCCATGGAAAATCTATAAATTAGTAATAATCCTTGGAATTTTACATTCCCCCACTACCTTTATATTTTACAGATAAAATGATATTTTATTATTTGAGGTTTTATGAAAATGAAAAGAAACATCTTTAAGCCAAAAATAAAAATTTATAAAATTTTTAAATAACCCCTTTTCTATATGTGTTGTATGAATTACTAGAAAATGAATATTATTGTTATCATGGATTTTAGAGTATATCAAGATACAATATATGAATATAATAATGAAATTATGGATATAAACTTGATTATTATTTTTGGATATATAAAAATTGGGGGTGCGTTAGTCAATATAAATGGAATTAAAAATATTTTCTAATGTCTATACCTCATAAAAAATATCATTTTTCTAATATCATCATTTAATACTCAAATTTTATTATAATTATAATTAAGAAAAATATTCAAAAGTATTTTAATGCTTGATTTCAATCAAACATGTCATCAATTTGAGGTAGAGAATACTTTTTTTATTGAAATGTATCATATTCCCTATAATCGATGAAAACACTCATAGACCCATATCTCTTATTATTAAGAAGATTATGGGATTCACATTTTGCAACAATAGGGATTATAAATCATTCATCACATCACTTTTATAGTTGTTTCTTCAATTCTAGAAATTCCATTATGGACATATTTGTAGTGGTCTAAGATATGGTCTTTATATCAGGGATGAGATCAATGGAAAACTCAACCACAAATCAGGTGGGTGTTTAGGTAGTTCTTAAAGGAAAACATCAATGCATTCTCATACAATAGTTAAATCCTCAATTCTAAGGATTAATTTACCATTATATGTTTTTTCTATAATTTAATTCAAGAATTTAATTTAAGAGAGGTATTATAGATGGATTTATGAATAATTCAAATGATCTAGTACTCCCTTTGAATATAAGGGATTTTATATCCCCTTCTTGAATAGTAATATCCTATTCATGGTAATAAAATTTTATTTTATAATTTTATATTAAATCAATACTAAAGATTATATCAAAGTAAAATTATTTAAAAGAATCATGTTTTAAAGTTGTTATGTCTATGTGTTAGAATGGGAATATTCTGGCATTTCATTATGGTAATGAGATTTCCAATAATAGTCTTGACTAAAAATTCAATTCTTTAGGGGGAATGAAAATATATAATTTTTTCCAGAAAACCTGGAAGATATGAAAGTTTGTGAAGATATAAAATCAAATAATAAATTATAGAAATTCATGTTTAAAATAAAGGAACCTACTATAAAAAATTTGAAGCATTAGAATTAGTTTTAGTAATTTCATAAGCTTATCCATCTCCCCTTAGCCTCTTATATGGTAGGATCAATTTTTTGTATCAATCATTGTTTATAATTACTTTATATATCTTTAGAGGTGTAGCATTTCATAACATGTGTATATTTCAATCCCATTCATTCATGATCCTAATGGAACAATTCTAAATAATTTAAATAGATCCATGTTCCCATTTGGAATGTCAATTAGTGTTTCCTTCTAAAATTATCACATTTTATAAATATCTTCTTCCCATTCTTAGTATTTGACACATTTTCATCTTCTTAGTTCTCATAAAACAAATTATTTACTATAATTATCTTTGAGATATATGTCATAGAATATTATTTCTCAATCATTATGGAACCTCATACTATATTATCATATAATGAAACGATTTTAGAAACCAGTTCTGTTTAGTGACTCAGCTTAATCCAATGAATACAATGATCAATATTGTTTTTTAGATTACTTATTTAGTCTAAAAAATACATAAAAAATATTATTTATTTATCCACATACTATCAAATAGAATATTTTGTCTTCTAATTTAATGTGAGTAACTTCCTATAAATTTCATCTATTTTCACTAGAGGAAAGTATTTATTGATTAAAATCACATTAAATATTCTCCAATACATACAATCGATTTGATAATCCTCTATATAATTTTGGCTCAATGACTACCATTGATCAATATCTCCATTTCAAAAATATATTACTAGAATAATTCCTTGACTTTTATAACATCCCATGTGCTTATATATATATATATTAGATACTTAATCGATTTCTCAAATTCAAATTTGTTATTAGTTTCATTAAAACATGCAATTTAGTTTTTAATTAAGTGATCTGATATAGGTGAATAAGGTTGTGGAAAAACATATTACATTATACTGTAAACTTTAACTATCATAACCTGAGTTGGATGACTTAATATTAACATTATCTACTCAGCTCAAACACCATCAATATTTACTTTCTCAGTAGGTAAATTACTAAAATGGTTAAACGTGTCAATTTGATTATTTCAAGTAGGTGACATATCTAAACAATGTAACCCACTATGTTAGCCCACAATCATTATGAATATTGATCCATAAAAGAAAAATCCCTATGATGGTAAAAGTTATCAGATTCCCTAATGGATTACCATAATTCTTTTATTATATATGTTCAATGAAAATCTAGTTCCCACGTTTTATATTAAACCAATTTGATAGAAACTACAATTAACCTAACTCTAGTAACCCGTACTCGGTGGTAAAATTATTATATTTCCAATGAATAAAAGTGATATCTCCATGTAGGATCATTCGGCTTAGTTTTCTTGAAAAAATATAAATATACATGATTCCCATATTACTTTGGAAATATAAAAACATACCACAAAAATATTCTTACATATTTAAAATATTTCAGAAAAATCATTCTCTATATCACTAGTAAAGAAATAAAGATAAATGGTGAGATTAGATGATCTTTAAGGGTTACATATTTCAAAATATATATTAATCAAACAATGTATAATCAATATGTAAGAGTGTTTAATAAAAAAAAACAATGTTATTCAATCAATAAGATTAGTTCAGTTTATATCTAGGGCTAATATCAACCTTAAAATTACATGGATAAGAAAAATGAATTATTAATTATGTAAATTCATAATTATGTACATTCATGACTCTATAGTCATGGCCCTAACCAGGATATTTGTAATTGTTCCATCAAGGCATTGACCATGAATTTACTAAAAAACGGATATTAATTAATTAGATACCCACATAATATTTCATTCCTTACATTTTATATATGAGACTTATCAACCCATCGAGGGGCTATATATAGTCGGTCCCCCCTTAGAACTTTCATATATAATTCACTAAGAATATATTTAACTATAAAAAATATCATTCTCAAAAGGTGCTATTAAAAAATAAATATCTTTATTAAACCAAAATATATAAAATTTCTCTTATTAAGGATATTTTTTAATAATATTAATTTGATTGATAGTATAACAACTTGTTCATTTTACACATATTGTTACATGACTTATATCATAAATAATCGTTAAATAAAAACAAAGTATCAAAAGGTCTAGTGCCTTTGGAATACTAGGTACATAAATAAAAAACATGAAAATAGAATAAAATAAGTTTATATTAATATATATACTGAGATCCTAACTCCCTTTGAGTTTCTATAACTTCGTAGGATAAATTATAGAATACATAACCAAAAGTGGTGAGCTAAAAATTAGAGTAAGAGAAGAAAATGGAAAGAAAGCATACCACATCAGTCGGAAATCATAACATGACAACATAAATGGAATGAATCATGAATAAACATACTGTGGTATATCATAGAATATATGATATAATTATATCATGGAATCGTAATAATTAGGCAGTAATATGTAACATGACATAAACATGAGTCAATGAAAACTACCAATACGATATCCCAAAGTGGATACAGTCCCATAATGGATTATATTTACTTTATAATCTCAATCGTATCATATTAGAAGACAAAAAATTATACAACGTATTTGATAACTATCTTGGTGACCCCATCATAATATGTACATGCACATTTGATTCACATTAATAAATCAAACACAAGGAATAAACCTAAGGTTTAACCATGGAAAGAAATTGGTTTCAAAATCATGTGATAATGAATAAGAAAATGTAATACCATAATAGTATCAACAAAAGAAGTTATTAAATACTTATGGGAAATTAATAAATTTAAAATAAGAATAAATTATGATAAATTATATCTATATCAACTGAAAATATAAAAGAGTGGATTGTTAAATTTATAAATGCCCTACTTATGAGTGGTTTTAGGGAAAATAATACATGGTATTTAATGAGAATAAAGTAATCCTTATTTAAATAAAATAATTAATGAAGAAAAATCTATTTTCATTATAAAATGAGCGATTTTAGAACATATGGGTGGAATGAAAAATTTCATGGAGTGTACTTGAAATGGGATAAGAAATTTAGAATTTCCATTTAATATGGTTTTCTTAACTTGAGGAATGGAGAAGGGAAATTTTTAGAAAAATATATTTTCCTATAAATGAATGATGAATTTAGATATCAATATATATATATCTCTATTGAACATATATAATTAATGTGATAGAATTATATAATAAGATTTATTAGATAAATTGGATCAAAGAGAGTGAAAACATAACCTAAAGAATGTATCGATTTTTAGATATATCTCTTACCATATGTCCGAATGAATTCTGTACATTCACTTAATTTCATAGTTAATAAAATGATATTCATTAATTATATAATTAATAAAATCTTCCACATATATTTGTTTTATTATAAATTTAATATGTTCATTTAACACCATTTCATGGAGTTGGGATGTTTAATTTCATTATTTCTGGAGTGTTCATTTCATGGTTTCAATGTTATTTCTCTTGTATATAATTACAGATGTTCTTGTCAAATGGGAATAAAAATATATTAGTGAAATGAAATGGTATTAATTATGTTAACTAATTTAAAAATTTTCCATATATCGTTTATTTTTTTTAAATATGGATTATTAATTTAATAAAAATGATTATGACATAAGTTCAGTTTATTTTGTTGGGTATTTGGATCATCACAAAATAGTTTCATTTTATATTGTCTTATATACATATATTATTAGAATAATTCTAAATAAAATAAACATAATTAGTTAATTTTAAATAATTATTTTTAAATTTAATGCTACCATAAAGGGATTAGTGGAAAACAAAACTCATCATCCACTATGGTTGTTAATCTATATAATATGGACAATGGTATCAATTTTCATTAAATAAAAGGAGATTAGAAATGTGGTTGATAGAAGATAATCCATCATAAATATAAAATTCAAGAATATAAATTATTCTAGAGTTATTATAATATTTTTTATGATGTATTTAAGGATAATGATATGGAAGAAACATATTTAATAAAGGAAATTTTAGAATTTTAAATCTTGAATATTGCCTCCTTGAAGGACCCCTTGTAGAACCTGGTATAGGCCTTTTAGGGATTTGAGCCAAAGTCATATTTAATAAAGAGTGTGTAAAAGTGTGATTGGTAGAGATTTGGAAAGATTAATGGCTATGGAGGTGTGTGGAGAATTGGTGGTAAGGAAGTTATTTATAAGTGGAGGGGAATGGTGTTTTTTAATATTATATTAATTAGTTAATAATTTTAGCTCAATACTATCAATAGTATTTTCCATTCTTACTATATATAGTAAATAATATACGTATGTCAGAACTAATTGGTTCTTACATAATCCATGACTTAAAAACCCACATATAGGGATTCTAATGTTAAATATAAAAAATTATTGTATTTATTATTCACAAAAAATAAAACATTTGAACAAAATAAAAAAATTCTCCCAATTTTTTTTACATTCTGTTGATTTGAAAAATAAAATAAATTTAATGAAAATAATATTCTAAAATAAAAATATATTATTTTTAAATATAATTCTTATTTATTAAAAAGTGTTATTTTTAATATTATAATATATTTTACAACTATATGAAAAAATGACTTAATGTCTCATAAATTTATCTAAACATTATTAAAAAATATAATATTAATTTATGAATTCATTATATGAAAATAAAATTTCATTTAAAAAATTATATTAATTATATAATTGATATTAAAAAATTTTTGTTTTACAAAAACACCAATAAATAATTTATGATTTTAAGTTATTTATTTCATTGTACCATAATTTAAATATATCCTATTTTCATATTATAATATGCTTGAATATTATTTCAGCTATCAATAGGTGAGTTTACAATTCTAATGTTTAGGTTTCTATTTCTAATAGTCAAATTTCTGTTCTATTAGTCAGGTTACTATTCTAACCATTATGTTAATATTTCAACTGCTAGATTAGTATTCCAACTATCAGATTTTTAATAGTGATATACATTCCACGGTTTCAATAAATACTTCTTATGGAATTTATTTTTCTTTCACATCTATTTTCTAGTAATGTTGTATATACAAAATTATTCTTAATGAATGTAGTTTAATTAAAATTATGAATTTTTTCATACGTATTTTTTTTAGTGTATTCATTTTATTGGATCAAGAATCTTTTAATTTTTATATATTAATTACCATATTTTCTTTTTTATCCCTTTCAGAATAATGAATTTTTGATGGTTTGGTTTCTAAATTTTTTATCATTCTTCATTTATGATATTGTGGTTTTTATAGTTTCACTATGTGATTTATATTCTTTATGCTACCTAACATAATTATAAGAATGGAAATTCCATTAATAAAATCATGTGTTATTACATTCATCCCCCTTAAGAGATTTCACCCTCAATATTTATTTTTTATACTAAGGTGGAAATAAGAGGGGTACTTATTTTTCATGGATACTTTAGTTCCCTTGTAACATATTATTAGTCATGGTCATTCGATACTACTTTGACTAGGTTAGTTTTCCTATTTTATATAATGTTATCTCTATGGTCTACGGTCTTTCCTAGTCATTCCTCATAAGAGAGATCATAATCTAATTTTTACCAACTCTTAGTTAAATACAAATAAGGTATTATTTATTTATTTTATCTATAGGGACAAATGAAATACCTTATTTACATGATAAATTTTTGGTGGAAGTTCCAGTCAATAGGCCATAGCTTCGACATGATCAGGAATCTCAAATGATCTAATGCACACGAGGATTATCATTCCCTTCATTCCAAATCTCATGACTCACATCCTTAAAGATATGAATAGGAATAACTTATCCCCAAACCCAAAATTTTGTTCTCATTAAATATTGTCAAAATATATCTTCAGTTGATAGTTATTAGCCTTCATATTTAATTTTTTGGTTTGGAATTTTCAACCACTTCCTCCATCATATCTAGTCACATCTTCTGGGGTTCACGAGCTTCATCTTAGCATGTAGGTTTTTGGAATATTTTCCAACAAAGGGATTCATATGGATCAAGTTAGATAATTATATGAAATCTAATTTTGTAATATAGATTTACTAGATGAATATGTTGACCCATAATCCTTTGATATCCATTGGGCATGCCCTCAATATGTCTTATGGTGTCTAAAAAGTGTGCTTAGACTGGCCATCATTTTGGGAGTGATAAATCATACCAAAGTTTATCTTAGTGTTTATATAATTTTGGGTAATCTTATAGAACATAAAGTTAAATATAATATATTTTTGGTGTAACATCCTAACATTTTTGAAGGAATACTGTGCTCGATAGTGTATTTGACAAAGAAGAGTAAGCTTAAACGACACCCGATATATATATCTGTCATAACATAGTCAATAAATCAGATAGTATAAAGAGGATTAAACGATTCATTATATATATATATATATATATATATTTACTACTAAATATAAATTATTGATAATATTTGAGTAAATATTCAATCAATATTTAGTAAAGTAATTTTATTTTTCCAAAATTTGTTTTGTTCAAAAATTATTTATATATTTCTTATGAAAAAATATCGTAATTAATTATTGGTTACTTTATACATTTTTTTATAAAATAAACATCATTTTTGAAGTTATAATATGTAATTTTTTTTGTTGAATTTTGGTATTTTTTTATAAAATACTATTTTTTAGTGAATAGTGAATAATAACCATTTTTGAAAACATTTCATTTATTTTCAATAAATTATGAAACATAAATTCACTATTATGTATTTAACATTATTTTAATTAAAATAAGTTTTTATATTTTTAATTTATATTATTTATTTTGATTCAAATTCATATCATTTTTATTATATTTTTTTCCTTGGGTTAAAAAATAGATTTTTTTCTGAAAACTTTTTTGTAGTGCCTAATGATTCTCATTTTTAATTATTTTTAAAAACCATAAATTGGAATAATTTAAATAAAATATATTGATTATATGTATAATAATATTAATTTTTAATCATAAAATAATTATAATTAGTAAGTGAGTTAATATAAAATCATGTATTCCTTAAAAATTACACTTATTTTGAATGTAAGCTTTCATCAGATCTGTAGGATCTGTTTTAATTAAAATTTTCATCTTTTGTGAGTTTAATTTTTTAAAATATATTGAGTATTTTAAATAATATTAATAATTTATATTATCTAATATATCTAAATTAATTTTTTAAATCAATGAATAATAAAAATATTATAATTAAATTATTGTAGTTAATGTGAAAACAAGATTACATTGGGTTCAAAAAAGGTAATTGTGAAAAAATACGGAGTTTCTTTTGAAAAACAATATTATGGACATATATAGACATTATAATTTATAATTATTAATATTTATCCATTTTTTATCCTTATGGAACGTGAAAAATGTTGTTTCACCTTTATCTATTCCAAAAATACAAGTGTGCCACTCACATCACTTATAAAATCCACCCATTCTCGTATCTTCTGCGAACATTCAAAACCTTTTGTGTCAGCCAATTCATACCCAAAATAATTGAAAAAATATATAGTATAATTTTAGTATCATTTTTTGGTTTTAAACCCATTCCATGAATATATTAGGTATAATCCTAAAGAGGTGGTTTGATAAGAGGTAATATTCCTAACTATGTGTTTTTGTTTTATTTTATCATCCTCTTGGCTAAAATATTCTTGAAATTTGATCATATTAAATAAAAATTCTCCCATATATAATAATCTGTCATTATCAAAACATCATAACCTAAATCAATATCATCTTATATAAAAGTGGGATACAAAGTCACCATCCATGTGTGGGGTAGACTGCTACCTCACGAACTAATGTAAATCATTTTTTATCATCACCTCTCATGGAATATTAAAATGAGGTATTTAAACAATATTTTTTTTATATATGACATTTTTATACTTATGGATTTATGTTATCACATGTATCCTTTTCTACTTTCCATTTCATGGGGGATATATTAACGTTTCTCATTTGTACGACATACTACCGCATCATGAAGCGATGTGGTTCTTTTTTCATTGACAAAATTCATGGATGGAAGTAATGAAAATTTAAATGAATTTATAATATATTAATGAAATAATAATGATATTCATGACAGATATATCGTTCCTAACATATAATATATATTTTTCTTTCTTCACCTGAAAAATGAAAATGTCGTTCGTGTGCATATGGACTACCGCCTCCCCCAAGAGATGCAATTATTTTTTCATGAACAAATCACAATGATGATATATATAATAATAATTAAAGAAATAATATTGTATTAATGATATTATTATCATTAATTAAATTTATCATAATATATACCTTGGTTTAATATTGATCATTGATAAATGGGAACGTTACTCTTTTGTATATACGACCTACCTTCTCCATGATCATAAAATATTCCATTTTTTCAAACCATTTTTCATTATAAGTTTTAAAATAATAGTATTTTTTCAAAGAATCCTAATTATTTCATGGAAATAATTTTTATATTTTAAGATAATTACAACACTGACCACAGTTAACACACTAAATTCATTTTGAAATAATGAACTGGACATCCTCAAAACACCTGATCTTGATTTAACTGATTAAATATTTAAATATATCATTAAAAATTAAAAAATTAAAATATTTTAGTATAAGATATTAAATAAGGAAAATTTTCTTATGAAAAAGAATAATTTTTTTAATCTTATTATATTAGATTTCAAGGACATACAAGTAAATTCTGAAATCGAGGTAAGACATTCTCTTCTCACTTTTAATCCTATGACCCAAAGGCCATATTCGACAACTTTTTTTATTGTTTTTTATATAATTTCCATTTTAAATGTAACATCATTAATTCTTCAGACATATTATAATTTTATATTTCTATTGAATTTAATTTATCCATGAGTGTTGAATTTAATTTTACTATAGGGCAAAGAGTTTCTTAACTCAATATCATTTCCTTGGGTTATAAAACATCACCATTGTCTCTGTTATGATATGATTATATTAGAATCTATCTATAATTGTTTTATTTATGTTCTTCCACTTGTTTGTTATTTATTTAAATTTATAACAAAATATATCCCCATTGATAACTCTTAATTCAGTGATATGATCTTTGTAAGGGTTAATCATCCAAAATTCCATTCTTTGTGGAAAATGATTATAATGTGAAACAATTTTATTAATGAGGTAAATATTGGAATGTTTTATTTTGGATTTCCTTTGTATCATGATATTTATTGTTTAATTTGATAATATTCATTCATAAGGCTGATAATTGAGGAGTAACAAATTGGAAAATTCCTTATGTTATAATATCCTTTATTTTGGGATTGCTTATATTCATGGTATCATTAGTAGAAATAATATGAAATTATATTATTTTAAAAACTATTTTATTCTCCTATTTTTAATGTGTTTCACATGTTTTATTTCCTTTCCTCCCTTAATTATTTAAGGAACATCACAAATTTTTTTCATGTTACACTGATCTTTTATATTATTTTTGTTTAGGTAACATTCTCTTTAATATCCATGTTTTATGAAATGTATTTAAAAATTATCTTACTAAAAAAAAATTATTACGTAAACATATTTTAAATTATCATTTACCTTATTTTAAAATTTTTGTGAATGTAATTTTATTATCGTTTTCCAAATGGTTCACTTTTGAATCCCATATACAAAATATTCTCAAAAGAATGCATATTATTAACATATGAAACATGAATGAAATTTCCTACCATCATTGACATTATATGATTTTTATTTTACATTATATGTATTAATTTTATTTTCAAATAAAATGTTTTCTTATAATATTTGGTGAATATTTATTTTTGAGAAAATATTTGCAATTTGAAAAGTTTATTTTCCAAAAAATGGTTTTAATGAGCTTTTGTTGGTATTTACATTCATAAAAATCAAAACCCATTGTTTATTACTTTTCCTCCAAAGGGAAAATTTCTCAATGAAACTATAATCATTATATATATATATATTTAATGTTTTAATGATATTTTTATAAACTATATTCTATTCATTGGGTGAATCATGTTTCAAAGATATTGATATGTAACTTATACCTTATCTTAGTGTTAATAATGTTTGAAATATATTTGTAATTATCCCATTTTTATTACCTTGGTTAATAATGATTGAATTATATTTTTATGTAATCCCTTCACTTTCATTGGGTTAACCAAGATTTGAAATAGATTTTTATGGATCTCATTTCATTTCCATATGTTAATCAAGTTTCAAAGACATTATTAGGGTACCCATTTCTTTTCCATGTTATAATCATGTACTAAATGTAAAAAAGGTTATATCAATGCATATATAATAAAATGAATGATCTATTTTATTTAACTATAACATAGTTCTTCTTCATTGTTTATAATGATGCTGGATTCCATTTTTAATGAAGGATGGGTGGTTCCATTATAAACAATGGAAGGGTGGTTATGTTATTAAAAATGGAATGTTGGTTTCAAGGAAATAAAAGGTTGTGTGTGTTCTTTATATCCCTAAAATTAAATGGTTACTCTAGATATGTAATTTGACCATATTTGTTATTCAATTTGTAAAAAGTTATATGGAAATAATGTACCAAGAAACAAATTTTTTTTATCTATCCTTGATGTGGGTTGGTAATGTTTCACATGATCACGATTTATATCACATGGATGATGGTTATTAATACTAATGAATCTTGAATTTGTAAAATTCTTATTCTATTTTTTGTATTTGATAATCCGGTTATTTATGGGTATGAATATTATTATGTTTTACCCATTAAATTTTATTGTGTTATTATGCACTTATGATATTCTTTACTCCCTGATGAAATTTAATTGTCAATGTTCTCATTTACCCTTATATATAATTTTATATCAAACTTTATAAGTTTCATTTTATCTAGTTTATAAATATTTAGGATGAAATAATTATACATAGAAGTTTTTTCTATCGATGATGATGATAATCTAATGTGGAATATGAAAATATGGGTACATTGGGAGATGATGTTCATCTCTACGCACCATTTGTCTATGAATCCATGATGCTAATATATTTTCTTGATTATATAAAATTGTAAAACTAAATGGTACTTTAAAATATAAGTGATAAAATATTTTTCATTTCATGGTGTATATTATGGAATGTAAAATTTGGGTCACCATCATGGGTAGTAAATCACAAAATGTAATGCTTATGTTTTTAGGATAAGATATGGGAGTGTGATTTTCGGGCTATTATAGTTGGTATCAAAGAAAAGGTTATGTTATATTTAGATACATGGATATCTTCATGTAGTTTTATATTAATATTTATGAGTAAAACCATTAGAGTATTAGATTAATTTGGATCATAATTTCACTTTCCTAGACACCCCTTTTGAGGATTTATGTGAAAAGATATTAAATTTAAAAATGGAACATTTGCGACATTTTATTTGGATGAGGTATATATAAATCTTTAATTTAATGTGAAGTATTGTTTAAACTATTTTATAAATAAGTTTTAGGGTATTTATAATGTTTATGGTTTATATGATATTGGATATTAAAGTAATTAGGGAAAAATTATCATATAGAAAACTATGTGATTAAAATGTGATTTGGAGACTAAGTGATTAATTTTATCTCAAAAGGATATTTCTATATTTTTTGTTTATAAGATAGAATTAATGAGATATAATTTGAGGATAAATAACTCTTTAATTTTGAGTTTATGGAGTTTATTAAGGTTATTTTGATATTTGGTTATTCATTTATGGAATGATTTTGTTTTAACTTTGGGTATCACTATTGAATTTTGACGATTAATATATCATAATAAGGTTTAGAAATTTTTGTAATTATCTAAAAATGTGTAAATCATTTTAGATTTTATTAAAATCTAATTAGAGGAGGAATATATTAATATCAATTTTTTGTTTATGTGGTCGGTAAAATATTATTTCAGTGCTTCATGAATGAAAAATTCATCTTGAATGCCCATTATTTAGGGAAGAAGGTGAGTTTGTGGTAGAATTTGGCTAAGGAAAGAAATTATATATTATATGAAAGTATATTTCACTATTATTTGAGTATATATGTTACATTATACCTAAACTATATGAAAAGGATCTTGAAATAAAAATTCCATCCTAGTACCTTCATTTATGATGAACAAATTCTCGTTTCAGTCATCATATATTTATGGGTTTGAGGCCCTTAACATTCTATTCATCATAAAAATTCCCATGATCATTGATGTGTATCACTCTCAATAATTATTAATAGTTATCTTTAATGTAAAAATCATCAATTACCACATATATTATCTTATTTCGAATCTAGTATGTGTTATTATAGATGACCTCTATATGTAATTTTCAATCTTATTAAGATTATATTTTATTAACACTATTTATGATGTGCGTTTCCCAAAACAATATATTTTTAAATTTTAAAAAACTGATTTCTGAAAAAAAAATATAAAATTTTATTGAAGAAATTTTTTAATTTTGGGGGGATGGGAGGATATAGAACCCTAAGATATTATAAAATAAAATCTATTCGCTAGCATATTCAACAAACAACACCATGAATTGAAGGACCCATGTCCTAGGTTACTGTTATAATCTAGACATTAAATTGGAGGGTATAAATAGTATTAAAAACATAATGAAGTAAATATATATATATATATATATATAAATATATATTTCATTATTAATATAAATTATTTTAAATTTATAGTAAATAATTAATTATTTTGTTTTAAAAAATTACATTACTCAGAAAAAATGTTTTTTTTCTAAAATTGTTTTCATTGCACCTCATGAAAAAATTACAAAAACAATTTGTTGTTACTTTTAGAAAAAAAATTTGAAAAATTAATATTATTATTTTAAATTTTAATATAAAAATTTTCATTAAATGAAATTTTTTTATATTTCTGAAAATATTGGATTTTTAATTATTACTAAAAATTAAATATTTTAGTAAAAGATACATTTCTTTTCATTATATTTGAAAATATAAACGACCCATTAGTTTTTTTAAATTATCTATAGTTAAATAAGTATTATTTTTTTATATTTAATGCACTTATTTTTTTTAATAATATTCATATTGGATTTTAGAATATGACTGACTTTGTTTTTAAAAATGGAATTTTTATGAAATCCTTTTTTATAGAAAATATTTTTTCTCCTTTTTAATTAATTAAATAAACACATAATGAGGAACTATTTAATAGAAATTTATATATTACATATCAATAAATAATAACTTATATAAGGAAAATAATTAAAATTATTCATAGTGTTAACATGATATCCTCTTTTCCTAAAAAATACACTTCTTGAAAACTCTCTTTTTCATCACATCTATGGTTTTAATTTTAAATTAGGCTTTTACAGTTATATGAATTTAATTATTCAATGTGGATTCCATTTTAGTAATCTGAATAATTTATATTATTTAATATTTTCAACTTAATTTTTTACAATATTGAATAGTAAAAATAGTAAAAATAAATTTCCACAGTTGTTGTCAAAATGATTTAATGGTTGTTATACTAAAAATATAAAGTTAGAAATTACATAAAAATTTTCTAAAAACAATTTTATAGTGATATTTCATCCTTATAGTGTATAATTATATATAATTTTCCTATTTCGAGACATCTTAAATTAGAAAGGCATTGGTATGCCTTTTCCTTTTTAAAATTTACAAGTGTGCCACTCAACTAACTTATAAAATGTCACCCGTCTCCACTCTTCTTCACAACTTAAGAAATTTTTTCTAGAAAATTACTAAAAAAATATATTCCAAACATTGATACAATCAAATTATAATAATTTTATATTTCATAAATAATTTTTATGAAAAATATAAGTATAACCATAAAAAGGTGGCCCGAGTAGAGGTAAAATTCTTTAATATACTTTTTTTTCAATTTCATCTTCCACAACATTAACATCTTACATAACTATTATAAAATAATAAAATTTATCTACTGTATAATGAGATGTTATTATAATAATTTAATAACAATAATATATCTTATATTTAGTTAATGGGAGATGAAATCATCATTCTTGTGTACAATTGACTACGGACTCGTGAATCGATATCATTTCTTTTCCATCATCACCTCTTATGACCTATTATAATGATGTATTTATTTTATATATACATGTGATATTTTAGGTATTTTAATACATATTGAGTTTTTATATCACTTATTACTTGTTACTTTCTATTCTATGGGGACACGATAATGTCATTGTTGTGTACTGTATACTACCGTGTCATGAAGCGATGTGATTCATTTTTCACTAACTCTTTTCATATAAGGTAATAAGGATAGTGTTATTGAATATAAGTGATATAAATTAAATAAAAAATATAACAATGTAATATTTATCCCTATTTAATAATAAAATATATTATTCAATTTTAAACAAAAAAATTAAAACGTCATTCATTTACGTATGGATTATCGCATCCATGAAGCGATATGATTCTTGTTTCACCAGCACATAACAATAATGATATATATAAGAGTATATAATGAAATAATGTGGTATTTATGAAATTATTATATTTATTTAACAATAAAATACAAAATTCATTTATTCCATAAATATAATTGGAAAACAGAATTATTTCCCATGCATACACAGGGAAAACCCTCTCCCTAATCATAACAAACTTTATTTTACCAAAACCATATTTGATGGTCAGTTTTAAAATTATAATTTATGAATAAATATAATAGTTTTTTCTTTTTATGATATATATTTTGAAATAATGAATGTGTTGAACACTATGAACACTCTGATGATGTTTTGAAACAATGAACTGCAAATCCTCAAAATACACAATGTGGTATTAACAGTTTAATTATTTAAATAGTTCACTAAAAATAAATAAAATAAATCATTTATGTATAAAATTTTAAAACTGTAATATTTTCTCCAAAATAAAATAATTTATGTAAGATTATTATACAATATTTAATGGGAATACAAATAAATTATAGACTCGAGGTTAGGGTTTCATGTATTCTTTTACTTCTATGAGGAAAATGCAATATCCACAATGTGATATTATTTTGTTGTATATATACTATCCAATTTACATATAATATCATCAATAATTAGGAAATAGTTGTATTTTACCCTTTAATTTGAATTAATTTATCTAATGTAATTGAATTTAAATTTACCAATTTGTAATGAGTTTCATAACATAATTTCCTTTCATTGGGTCATAAAACTTATTCATTGACTTTTTTATTACATTATTATATGTAAATTGATCTCTAAAAAATAATATTATATATTATAACCTATTTTATGGATTCAAGTTTATTACACATATTATCTCCATTGATTAACTCTCAATTTTGTGATATGATCATTGAAAGGGATAATTATACTAAATATCTTTGCATGGGGTATACGTTTATGATATGTAGATATCTTATGTATGTGGTGTATATAACAAGATTTTTTTCAGGTTTTGTTATGAATATCATTATTTTCATTATATTTAATTTTTTAATGGATGTAATTATATAATGGGTCTTATGATTTATAAGTCACTATAGTAGAAACCTCTCTATGTTATAATCTCATTTTTTCGTGATTTTTATGTTAAATGTTATATCAGAGGAAAACATATGTGATTATTTTATTGAAAAAAATCTATTTTATTCTCCAATGGTAATTCATATGGTTAAAATTTACAGTATTCATTTCCATTATAATTAATTTATGAAACAACAAAGAATTAATTTTTAAGTGATATTTTTCATGTATTTTCTTTTATACGAGTTATCTTTTTTATTCCATATGCATGTTTTCAATAAAATCAAAACATTTCTTTTAAAAAATAATTAACTTCCTAAATATATTTTAAATGGTATTTTATGTTATTTTAAATTATTTTGAATGAAAATTTATCAATGTTTTTAAGATGAGTCACATTTCATATCCCTTGTAAATTATTTTTTGATAAAATTTCTATTTTTTTTACATTTACTACATGAATGCATTTTTCTGCTATTATGAATATTATTTTATTTGATCCTTTATTTATATGCTTATGAATATTTTTCAATGAAGTGGTTTTCACAATAATTTTTTAATTTTATGTATTCAAATACGATATTAAAAATAAAAATATCATTTTCCTTAAAAATATTTTTATGAACTTTTAAGGGTATTTCCATTCATCGATTTCAACAACCCTTTTTGTTACATGTGCATCAATGGGGATTTTTTTTGATGATACCATCCTTATTCTTTTGATATATGTATTATGATTATTTCAATGATATATTTTTTGAAAATATTTATTTTTTATTGTATATTCATGTTTCTAATATATTATTAAGTAACCGGTATATTTTCCATGGGTTAATCATGTTTCAAAAAGATTATTATGTAACCCATTTCTACACTATTCACAATCATTTTTCGAAGAAATTTTTATGGAACCCATCTCTTTTCTATTGGTTAATCTTGTTTCAATAATATTCTTATGGACAATGTGTATTTTATATGGATTGATCTTGTTTTAAATAGAATGTTATGGAACATGTTTCTTTTCCAAGGGTCAATCAGGTCGAGAAAAGAATTTTTTTTTCTCAATGATTTTATGATGTCATGAAACCTTAGTGTACTTTCTTGTAGATAAATTTATTTGGAATAATTTATAAATATTATGGTTCCATTATAAACCAAGGATGATTAGTATCATTATAATCCATGTATGGGTGGTTACATTATTAACCAAGGATAGGTGGTTCCATGATAAACCCTGGATGGGTGGGTCTATTATTGTCCTATAATATATTGTATACTTAATTGATAGAATATGACCATATTGGGTATTCTATTTGTAATAATTGATGTGAAGGTAATTTTCCAATACACTAATATGTTTTATCTGGGATTTATATGTATATATGATGAATCCTATGATCAAGATTGATATCACATAGATCATTATTATTGATTCTAATCAATCATTTATTTCTAAAAACCAAGTACCATTTTTTCATGTTTGATGATATAGGTATTGATGGGAATGAATATTATTATATTATACTCATGAACTTTGATTGTATCATCATACTCTTATAAGCCTATTATATTCACTACTGTCATTCACTTTTTAATGCCCATTTTTTCTCTTACCGAGAATTTGAGTTCTACATAGAAATGTTTCATTTTTACCCTATTGAAATGAATAATATACAATGAATTATGTCTAGAAGGGATTCATAAAGATGATGATAATAACATCCTGATGAATATGAAAATTTATGTACAATGGGAGATGATCTTCATCATTATAAAGAAATTGTTTTTCAATCCCTGATGTTAACTATTTTTATTCATTTTCTAAAACACTATATCTAAATGGTCCATGTGACTGTATGTTATCCAATATTTTATTTTTTATTTTACATTGTTTGGATAGAAAAATGGAGTCACATTCATGGATTCCAATAACATAAATGCAATGATTATATTTGTTTCCCTGAAAACATGAGGGAGAGTTCATGGATATTATTGATCTGAATGAATAAACAATGGAACTCCATGAACCCTCACTACCACTATGATGTATATCAGTGTGATATTATTGATTGAGAAATCCTCTTGAATTCAAATGAAGTGACCAGACTTTGTATGTCAATTTACAACTACCCATGTAGCATTATTTCTTATAGTTATCTTTGAAATACTATTGAAAAAGACTAGGGTGAGGTTCTACCATTTCCTTGTATGCATAGGTAATGGTTTCATCATCACCTTATAATTTTTTCATTTATTTTTTACATAATTACATAACTATCAAATTGATGTATAATATAAAATATTATTCCTCATATTTTCCCACTGATAGTATTCATAGAGTTCTCGATACATGTTTATTTTCAACGGGTGGATGGATATGGTTAAGTTATGTGAACAATTCAATAGCTCATTATTTATCTCACTATTAGAAGGCACACATTATTGTAGCCCAAATAATATTACTCCTTCCTCGTAAATTTTTCTCAGTGATGATTTATTATTTAAAATACCTTCCACATTCTTATAAATTTTCAGATATTCTATTGGAGAATCCTTTATCATCTATAAATGGAATGGTTCAGAAAACATTTGAGTAATGATTGATGATGTTCCTTGATTTATTATTACCATGTTTATTCTTATGCAGTCTAGTAATATTGTATTATCCACAATTATTATCATTGATAAAGCTCTATTATCCTCTCTACTCGTAGAATCTCACACTTTATTTTATTTTCAATGAGGTAGTGGATTGATTAGTCCTAATACATGATGATATATAACTATATATTATGGAACATATTAGGATCGTTCTTTGGGAATATAATATTGAGGCTCTGGTTTTCAGTATATATATAACAGTTCTCCTAATATATATAAGAACACAAAATTTTCATTTTTTAGATCACATCTGCTAACTCTAGATAATGTGTGGGATTGTTTTTCCCATTAACATAAAACTAGCATGTGTAATAAGATTCCAAATTATAATTTTTCATCAGTACACATCCAAATACCATCATTTATTCATCAATGTATACCACAATGTGTTCTACACTTTTAGGTAATGTAATAACTGGAAACATTATAAGCCTCTTTTTTCATCTATTTAAAGCATTATTCAAATTCACTTGTCTATAAAACACTTATATTATCTAAGTCATATTTGTTAGTGGGTATTAAAATCTTGAGAAGTAATAAAAAAATAATTTGTAATACCAAAATAGTCCAAGTAAACAACGGATATATGTTATAGAATCCAGACTAGGAAACCCCTAAAATTCATTTTTCTTAGAATGGTCCAAATATATCAAGTTTATGGAAATAACATGCCACACGAATAATAATACCTCCTTTCATAACTAACATTTATAGTACATTTCATATAGTTTGTCCTTTCAAAATTCATTCATTATAATACCCATATTCTTGTCATATTCATAATTAATTTTGGATAATTTATAATTTCATTAATAAAAAAATACAAACAATTTATTGAGTTAATATCTAAAGATAGTATTAATTATGTCCATGAGAATTACTGGATCATTAGTGAGTCTAAATGTAATAATTATGAACTCATAGTTCCCATAACCCACTCAAAAGGATATCTTGCATATGAAATTCTTATTTACATGTAATTAATGATATCTAGATTTATGTTTTTTCATAAATAAATAGTTATCCCTAAATAGTTAATCAAGTTAGCCTAATATATATGGTATATAATTCTTTTTATTTATGAATATTTTCATGGAACCATTATAATCAATGTAATAGATGCATTGATCTATCCCTCTTCATGACTAAGAAGACCAGTAAACCCCATAGTGAATCACTGGGGGCTATAAAACCATTTCATAGACTCTCTCGTAACTTGTTCTTCAGTTCTTAAAACTTAATGGTGACCATCATATATAGAGTCTCTGGTAGTGGTATAGATCCATGTATATGTTCAATTCCTAGCTCAACTTCCTAATAAATAGGAATAATACAGTGTTAATTATAGAAAAAATTATTTTAGTCCATCACAATAGATATACTAAACATTAAAATATATGAAATAATGCACAGAAAAAAGATCATATAGTATGATCACTATTCCTAGATAAATAACCAGAATACCTATCACCACATTATTTGCAGGATCCACCTTATAAGTAGTAATAAAAGATCCCCTTCCTCACTTCCCTCTATTTCTTAGTATTTTATTGTCTCCAAAAAACAGTGGCTTAGGGAATTGGCTCACATAATTCCCATGTTCCATATAATTGATGTGTGGTACAATATGCCAAGGGATAAAATTAACATTCATTTATTCTACCACATACGCGAGATTTGTCATATACCATTAGAAATAAATATAATTATTTCCTTAATTTCCAAATTTTATATATCTCTCAGATCCCTTTAGGTTGTTCCTGAGATTCATCATCCCATACATTTGACATGTCAGATTTTTGATTTTTCTTTCCACCATGGAAGTTATCTATTGGTCCTCGTGTATTAAAATCCATTTTACTAATTTTTTAACCATGACCATGATTCCAAAAAGATTCAACAATACACATCTCACCCTTAATGTTACAATGAAAATTTTATTCATAACTATGAAAGTCTCAAATCACCATTCCTTTTCATAGACTCATCATTAATCTACAATAGAAATAAATCACAATGATTTTAGTGGTCATGAAAATTCCATAGTCATATCATGAAAACCTTAAATTTTTTTCCTCTTATGATCTAATAGAATCAAATTACTTGATCTTTAGTTATAGGAACGCCCTCACTATAATAATATAGACTCTTTATAAAAAAATTAATTTAAAAAATATTATCTTGAATTCATCCCATTCTATATAATTAATTTACTGCTTTACATTCATGGTTTATATTCGTTTCAAGAATAGAACAGATTCCACCTCAAAATGGTTGACCAAATACCAGAATTTCTCTTCTTCTAAGAATTGTAGGAGAGAGAACATATTCTTAGTGGAGTAAATTACTTTGTATATGATGAGATGATAAAAATATACACTAATATTAAGAGTCATTTTCACACAAATTTTTCATCTATGAACATATAATTAATAAGTTATAAATAATATATATATCCTAACATATAATTACATATATTTCAATCTAGGTTATCCCATAAAATTTTACCTATGCATAGACTTATACCCACATTTATCACTAGGGATTTCTATTCAAAATCACTAAAAATAACTTGACCGATCTCTAGTACTTACCATAGCAACCCAATACATTTACCCATATTGACATATGAATCTTAATATAATTATACATTACACAAAAATGAATAAAAAATTGATTATTTTTCTTGAAATAATAGGTATATTATTTTAAAACATTATATAAAATAATATATCCTTTTTTAATCTTTATAATTATCTCCTAAATAGATTGTATCCCCTATAATTTCATAGTACAACCTAAATTATTCCTAAATAAAAGGGGTGAGTAAAAAATAATACTGAGGGAATAAACCTAAAAATGGCACATAACAGATCTATTACAGGGAATAAGATTGTAATAAGAAAGGCATGGGTAATGAATAAACATACGGAGGCATAACTTATAGAAAATGGAATCATAAGATCATGGAAACACCATAATATTGAAGAAACATAAAACATGAAATAATCATGAGTCAATATTAACTAATAATATAGTATTACTTAGTGGATATAGTCAAATAATGGATTAGGTTTACTCTATAATCCCATTAAAATTTTTCATGAGAAAAAAGATTAACCAATTCATTGGATTATATCTAGATGCACCCTTAAAAAAATTTACATGAATATATGTTCCACATGAAAAATTAAAATCTATGGAATAAATATAAGGGTTATGAATTGAAATAATTGAGCTTAAATATATTAAAGAGGGGTTCTTGGAAAAATAGTCCAATATAAATTTATTAAATACAAATCTAGTTACAAAAGGTGAAAAGTATAGAATTTTTTATAATCCTTTTTATGAAAACATTTTAAATTTGAAGGTATGCCATCCGACTATATGTTCTCTTTGTTTATTCCTTTGTTCTCCCGAACATCCACAATATTGTTTGATTCTTGTTATAGATGTGTGACAATGTAGTTGATCCCTGTTATATATGTAAGACCGTTCATCCATATAGTAGTGAGTTCCCAAGTTAAACAATTCACACCATGCTGGATGGCTTGAACTACCAAGGTAGAGTTTATTTCAATCCAAATATTTTACAAAAATTTGATTCTTTTCATATTTAATATCATAAATCACACTTACAATTTTATAATCTAATGATGGAGAGTTGCCACATATTCTGTAGAAACATCCAATGACCATGTCATTTTGATCAATGAAAACCACTCCACATTTTGCTTGACTTGGATGACCCTTTGATGCTCTATATACATTGATATTAATCCATCCCTAAAACGAGGCTGGAAAACAACTTCTTTCATGCCCATGAACTATATATACTAACCAAAAATAATTATTTTTTAGAATCAAGAAGTCTTACATCATGTTGCTATAGTGTCTAGATTGAATGACATCTGTGTTTTTTTACTGTAGTGATGAGTCACACTAAAGCCACTTGAATATGAATATCTTTGTTTCGATGATGAATATCATTATTGTTTCTATAAATAATGTGAAAATTTTTAGAAAAATCCGACACGATTAGATTCTTTACATGAGGGGAGTCCTAGATAGTAGTACATTATTGGAGGAAATCTGAAACATTGGGAATAACAGGTACCAGAACGTCAAATATTTCATGAAGTCCCTTCCATAAAGCTGAGGTATTAGCACATGATAAGAAAAAATGAAAATTATCATCCCTATGATGATTTCATGAATTTATTTGGAACCTAATAAAATGCCACAAATTTTTAATAAATCAGGATAAATGATCTCCAACATATTTAAAATCATAAAAAGTATGGATATTTATCTTTGGAAATGCACCACAAAAATGTGGTTTCAGGTAAAAGAATATAGAGTCTTTAAATAGGTTAAAGGAATAATTACTTCCATAAAATCATAAATGAACCAACATAGGTTTTTAGGATAAAATACATGATTTTATAAAGTATGGGTTCTATCAATTCATTTATTGAGTGTACAAGAAAAGGGGTTGTAAACAATGAATTTCCCATTAACCGAGTTTTATAATTGATAGGAGTTGAGCAGGAAACCTATTAGAACAAGAATTTCCCCATAAAATAAAGATTAATGATTCCATGAGTATATTTTTGGAACACATATAAAATATATAGAGGATCTATATAAGAATTATGAAGAGATAAATTTAGGAAAAGAGAGAGAAAATGTATCCTCATGGAAATGATGAGGTTTTGATAGATCCCTTACCTTATTTATGAATGTGATATGATATTGAACATAATTTCAAGGATAATCAAATTAAATTTAGTAATTATATAAGTTTGATAATATTACACAAAAACTTGATATTAAATAATTTTAATATGTTCATTAACTACCATTTTTATGATTTATAACGTTCAAATTTGGCGTTTCGGGAGTGTTCATTTTAGGGTTTCATAGTCAATTAACTTGTGTATTTTTATGGAAGATCTGGAAAAATGGAATGAAAACTATAATGTGAAAGGAAGTGGTTTTAGTGAAATTCAATAACTTGTGCAGGTCCAATATACCATTTTATTCCAAAATATGGATTATTTATTGAATAAAAATGTTAATGCTAAATCTTTTGTTTAACCTGACTGTTTATCTAACAATCAAAAATATTTTTGTTTTATTTAATATTATGAATTTTTAGTTAGTAAATAATTGGAAAAATATAATATATTGAATTTTTTCATTTTAAAAAAATAAAATTAAAAAAATCATGAAGGAATTACTAGAAAATGAAAACTCATAATGAAAAAATTAGTTAAACAATATAATATGCACGATGCCTTGGTTTTTATTTGAATAAGAGGGGATGAAAAAACTAGATCATATATTCTCTTACATTATGAATATTAAATAATAGTATATATATATTTAATTGGAGATATTATTCTATGTTAAAAGAAAGTGGTGAGTAGAAACTAGAAGAATAAATGAATATAATTGAATTCATTTTGGAAAATTACCCGTTGAATCTCGCCACCTTGAAGGGACCCTTATGAAACATGGAATTGGTATTATGTTGACACCATCATCACATATATTTCTATAATATTTGGTATGAGGGATATTATTTGATATTTTTAAATAATAATTACTTAGAAGGTTTGTGGGAAAGTGGTGGCGAGGGGTTGTATTATTCAGCAGAGGAGAGGGGTGTTCTTTAATATTATATTAATTAGTTTATTATTTTTTCTCAAGACTATAGATAGTGTTGATTTTTGTGACTATATAAAGTGACTAGTTCATTTAGTTTTTATCTATTGTGTGATTACATCACTCCTGACTCCACAAATTATATATTTTTCTAATAATTTTAAATATAGTAAATTACTTATTTTAACTATTCAAAAAAATTAAGATATATTATAAAAATTCCATAAATTAACTCTTTTCAATTTTTGATATGTATATTTCAGAAATTAAATCCATTTTATTTTTTTTTCAAAATTCGATAAATTTATTTTTAAAATAAAAACATCACTTATTTAAAAAAATATGATTTCAATATTATAATCATTTTTATGACCCATTGAGAAATTTACATCTAGCATCATAAAATTATATTACCATTTGTATATAGAATACCATAAATATTTTAATAAATTTTATGGAAATTTATTTTTCATTAAATAATTTTATTCATAATGAAATTTTAATTAAAACGTTTATGTTTTACAAAAAAACCAACACATAAATTATCATTTATTAAATTCTATTTACATTTAAAATTATATAAATATATCATATTTTTTTTATGTTACCTAAATAATATTTTTCATTTTCATAAAAGGATTCTATTCTAAAAGTTATGTTATTATTCTAACTGTCTAGATTATTTTTTTAATGGTATGGTTTCTATTACAATGGTCATGTTACTATTCCAACCACTAGATTAGTATTCTAATAGCCATATTTTTAACATCAGTATGGGTTAATTAATTTCTATAAATACATCTAATTATATTCATTACATATAAAAATATATTTTATATTAAGGTTATATATAATTTATTCTTGAAAGTAAATATAGGATTATTAACATTTTTTGATATTTTTTGTAGCATTTTTCACGAGTGAAATATTTCTAAAGGATTGACCATATCAAAATTTCCATGAATTATTTATATTATATTCAATTTTTATCCCATTGAAATATTTTGAATTTTTATTAATCTAGTAGCTAACTTAAGTATCATTCTTCAATTTTAGAATATATTTTTTGGTTTCTCTCTATGCTATATGTGATTTATATGCCCAGGAATAATTAATAGATGTAAAACTCCCTTGATAAAATTCTATGTCATTAAATATACCACATATTGATATGTTATATGGTTTAAAGAGTATCAATTTATAGATATTATTCCATATAAATCCATGATACCTAAAATATGGACTTGGAGGAGGATATTATTTCTATTTAAATGATGGGGTGTGATTGGGATTGTGATCATGTGAATGTGAAGAAACACAAGGCCATTTATATGTAAAGGATTAAAGAATATAATATATTCATTAGAAATCAAATCTTTGAAATAAAAATGAAAATAGAAGACAAACATGAGAAATAAATTCCTTTTATCTTTGTCTAAAAATGATGCTATAAATCATATACAAAATCCTTATCATTCCTTCAAGACAATAATAAATTTAATTTACATAGGATTTAAAATAAAATTATAGAATATTGAGAATATTATTTACCATAATGATAAAAATTTATTATTTTAAATGGAGACTCATTGAAAAGTATTTTTATAATATTTGGAAATTATGTTCATTAGGTAAATGTTAAAATAATTATTCTACTATAACTTATGGTAAATAGTCTACAAGTACATCCTTTGAAAAAAATGAGAATATTACTTTTAATAAATTGTTAAAATATTATAATCTGGTCATAAATGACTTTATATAATCATTGGGGTTTGAATAAAAATTTCAGTAAACATTAATAATAACCATTAGATGTAAGAAAAAAGAGTTGTAAGTAAAATAATAAAATATTATTTTATTAATAGAATGTGCCTTACATGTAACTCATTTTTTTACTATTGATCCCAAAATTTAATTAAATTAAAATCAACATGTAAAAAAAAATTACTATATAATAATAATATATATGGGGTTTAGGAAATTCTGAAAAAATGAAATTGTAACACAAATATATTGCATCGGGTATCAGATAAGTGATAACTAATTGATACCCTTTTATAATGAATTTTAATTCATTAAAAACATTATTTATAAAATTTTTAATTTGTATTTCAAGTGGTAATTTCCATTTATAATCTTTTTTATCTATTCATTAAATAATAATTTCGTACAATGATGATTTAAGATGTTTAGTTATTTAAAAAAATGAATTCGGTATACAGTCCTTGGTTAATAGAGTTATGAAATAGTTCTATAATATGAAGAATTATAATAATTTAAAGTATATATTCTTTATTCACTAAATAAAATCATATAATCATTCATTAATTTGGTAATATAAAAATGAATCACATCGATTCGTAGAGGTGGTAGTCCTAACGTGCACAGGGGAAACATGAACATTTTCCAATGGATTTAAGGGTAACAATTTAGATGATATATTATATTTTTTTGAAACTAACTGTTTCATATATAAAATATAAATTAATTAATTCCATATTTAAAACCATCAAATTAAAATGATGATTAAAAATGAATAACTGTACTATGTGAAGATGGAAGGCCATACATATGAATGAGTGATGTTTTAATTTTCCATTGTGTAGAAAAGAGATAGAGAATGGAAGTCCCCTTAATATAAATACATATAATATGTCTTAATATATAGATATAATTTTTTAAATATGTTAATTTAATATTTGAAGGATATCGAATAAAGAGACATAAAAAAGTTCAATAAGTATATATAACACAGTATTGGGTAAACTCTTTGGTTTACACCTTAATCCCTCTTTAAGTTGTTTTGTTAGTGATAAAATAACCTAATGCAAATGATTGTGGATGTTTAGAAGGTAACTGTGTAAGGATATGTTGATCTATGTATCTCAATTATCATATTTAAGGGAGGATATGGTTTTCCATTTTAAAACTAAGGTGGGTGGAAAACATATAAATACTTGAAACATTATTATATAATATATGTCTTTTTCAAGTCAATTGGATCCAAAGTATAATATATATAAAGTCTAAAATAGTATGGGTCAAATAAAACTATCCAATTATGTTTAGTAAATATTCTTGTGTTATCTTAACCTATTATCCCCCTATTTTAACCTATTTAACTCATTTTCCCTCTAACCTAATTGAAAATTATTTATCACGATTACTATTCACTATAAAAAATAATTTAGACCATTTTAACATGTATTTATTTTCTTATTATCAATATTTAATCAATATTAAATGATTTAATTTCCATTAGTGGAAAAAAGTAAATTTATTATATGTTCATAAAATTAAATGCAACCCATTTTAGGAATATTCATGTTTAATAAATAAAAATGGCTTTAGAAATAATAAATTTAATTTTTTATTCCAATGGAATAAATTGGATTATTATAAATAAAATTAGAATAATATTTAATTTAAAAAACAAAAAATGAAAAGAACATTGTAAATACCTGATTAAGAGAGAGAAAAAAAATTATTTGAACAAAAACACTTCTTATATCTTCAAAATGTTAATAATAAATTTCATTGTTCATCATTATATATTTATATTAATTATATTACTTATTTAATATATTATATATATATATATATAATTTTTTTAGTATCATTTATTTTACTCATATATCATTAAAATGTCATGAAATTTATCATTTTTTGTAAAATAAGTATTTTTGAATATTCACAAAAAAATCACCTATTTAAAAAAATATAAAAAATTTCTATAACCTAATATGGACATAATTAATTCAATAATTATATTATTTTAATTATAATAAATTTATAATTTTTTTGAATTTATGTTTTAATCAAAATCTTGAATTAATATATGTTCATTACCCTATTGTTTTGTTTCTGAAGAAAATATTTCGTACTATAATTGTTGATAGTGTTTCACATTATATTTTTTACACATATTGATTGAGTAAGTTTATAGAGGATGTGTAATACATGGATATTTATGATTTAGGTATAACATCTATTCATATGGTATGTGGATATATTGGTAGTATTAGGAGTATATGAAGATGTGAATATGAAAAGTTGATGGTATCCTATCATAAAACATCTATGTAATTATTACAGTATATGAATATTGATTGATGATTAAATAATAAATAATTATTTATTGTCTGATATTGTTGAAGTGGATGTTTTATGAGATCAAATGGATTTATTTGGAGATCTATAGTGGTAGTTTGGTGACGAAGGGTAAATTATGTTATAATAGGGTGAATCATGCTATAGTATATGTCGTTTATGAGAATAATTCTTGTGATCCATGAACTAGGAAGAATTATCATGGTAAATATCCATCAAATAGATTTTGAAGTTAGAGTTTTAGGTACTAGTAATATCCCATTACTATTTAGTTTAGGTTAGTTAGTATTAGATTAAAGTCTTACTCCGAGAATACTCAAACCACACTACAACAGAGTTTCTTGGATAATGTTTATATTATTTAATAATAAGTTCTTACATATCATTCCCTATATGGTATGGAAACAATACACCATTTTTATTTAAAAACAGAAATATCATTCCACAACCTAGATGGTTGTACAATGATATGTTAATTTTTGGTTGAAATCCACATAATGAGGTGTGGATCTGAAATAATCACCATCGTCTGAGGCTCAAATATTTATATCTTCATGAAATATTAATGAATATTATCAAATATATTAGATCAATATATATATGGAGGTATTTTGGCCTCATCCACTTCATGAATATATCTTGGGTATTGTTTCCATTCACTGTCATGGATTTCAATAGAGTGGATAGCCTTGGGAAATGGGTATTCTTGAATGATCTTTTTAATGTTATAAAAACATTGAATAATATTTTGTAAAATGAATCATGTATGGAGGATACCAACTCTAGGATCCCCAAGGGCCTATCCTCTAATCCCACTCATCATTCTTTGGGGAGGAAAATTACCTTCTAGATAAAGTCCATGTTATTCCCACTACTATCAATCATTTCAGTTCCAACAACCTTTCCCTTTATATGGTCATGTATGAATCATAATTAATTATTGATTCTTTATCATGTGTTCTTTTTATTCCATTTATGATCATTTATTTATTATGATCTTTAATAGTCTTACTCCATCATAATGTAGAGTTTATTCACTCTTTTGTTGAAGGAAACATGGAATTTGATTCTCTTACTTCCCATTGTGATCAAATTTGAGATTAAACATGAATTCATGTCATCAAACCATTCATTTGGAATGTATTAACTTTTTTTTAGGGGATTCCCTATATATTAATTATTTTCCATTCAATATGAATCTATTCCTTCTAATTTAATACCTTAATAAAATTTTTTATTTTTCATTAAATCATAAGTATCTTATAGAATTTTAAAATGATATTGTAATGAGATTTTTTTACCTATTGTTCACTTATTAATATGGTCCTAATAAACTATCTCACAACACAATAATGCGTAGTTTGAGGTATGACATTCCATAAATTGTATCAACACACTATGGCTTCATAATGTTTATATATAAGTAATGTTTGGTCATATTAAAATTTATTTAAACAAATAGAGTTATTTATATGAGGATTGACTTGATATTTTGGGATAATTTTGAAAAATAATTAATGGATGACTCATGTAAATTTAACATGGATAAAATCATTTTCCATTTTTAGAGAAAATCAGTGATTTTGTGTGTGTGGAGAAAACCATAATACAAATATTCATTTGTAAGGTGTTATATTTTAATAGTAATTAATATTTTATGGAATTTTAGATTGGTGAAACATAGACCAATATGTTTCTTTGAATATAATGTATCATTGAACAGTATAGATTTTTTACATAATTGAAATAGAAAAGGGGAAATAGAAAATAAAGGCAGATACATTATGGAACTAATTTGAGAATTAATTAATTAGTTAAATTATTGAATGTTATAGATATTAATTAGGATGTGACAGAGTAAATATTCATTGGAATAGTGTAAGTGGTTGAATAATGATATTTTATCTCCATTTATGATTCGTGTAGAATACTAGAGATTTAATCTTGATAGAATCTCTTACTTAATATTTTGGAATAAATTAATGGAAAATACTTATATGGAACTAAAATATTTTAATGAGGTATATTTTATAATTAATAAATGAAATATTAATAGAATATCTCCATCATTTTTCTGATGAATCTGTGTATGGTGTCATGGAATTACCCTATCCATTTTAGATGGTCTTGATCAATAATATGCTTTATTAATATAGAGGCTATATAAGTATAACCTGATATTTATGAAAGGTAGAGATAAACTAATACTTCATAAAATCTCCAGTATCATTTTTGAATTCTCATTGAAATGTCCAACAAACTACAATGGGTAGAAGAAGGTATATCATAACATTGGAAATTCCCATAAAATGTAAATGATCTAATATAGTTTGTTGAAAAATGGGGAAAATTTTATAATGTTGCTCATTTGAATGATACTAACTCAATTATATTAATAAAAAATTTATTACATTTTTATTGTACGTCAAAAAGTCACCAAGATCGAATTAAATAGATCATTAAATTTATATATTTTTTATAAGTGTATATAATTGTTTTCTAAATGAGTCTCAAGAATCCAGAACATCTATAAAATGATTATTTTTTCATTGAGATTATTCGTAGATTAGAGAATGTTTGATTAAATCCTTGGGAGGTGGTGAGTTATCCATCATAAATTTAATGGAAGTGAGCCTTAACATGGATTAAATTACCCTTAAACCATTTTCCCACTAAAAATTATTGAATAGTTTATTTTTGAACACCAAAAAATCACTATTGGTTTTATCCATGGATGTATTCCTTTTTAGGAAAATTGTGAAAATCCTTGATTACTTTTGTTCTTTAAAATCTATATTTTAGTTTTTTATTTTATAAGGGACCATTCAGGGTAAATATTGATTGATATGAGTTCCTTCAAAAATTCGAAGAATAAATGATGATATGTAAAGGTAGGTGAGAAAAAGAAATAGTTTTATATAACCCTAATTCATAATCTCCCTCATGTTTTATTGTATCTCATAATGTAACTAATTAGTCCCATGAAGTTGTATCAAATTTGAAAGGATGTGACTTGTATTTCTATGAATAAAATATTATTTTTTGGTGTTTCATAAAAAAATTATTTTATAGAAACCCAAATATGTAATGATTATATATTTGATTTTTTTGAAAAGGTAATCATTTAAATCTTATGTGACTATATTTGAAATTATCATGGAGTATATGTGTTGTGGTGATATATTGACAAATAACAGTAATGTAATTATTGATGAAAATACATAAAAATTTCTTTAATTATTTAAATATCAATGATGTGTTTCATAATTTTATTCATTTTATAATTTAATTTAACATATAAGTAACTTTAGAATTATTTTATGAGAAACAAGAGAAGTAATTTATTAAAAATTTCTTAATGATAAGTGGAAATAAGGTGGGGATCCAGAAGAAATCTACTGAGAATAATTCTTTTTTCAGATACGTGTTATTAATTTTTATAGTAAATATATTTCTTATAAACTTTACAATGTTTTTGAATATATAAATATATTTATTTCTAAATAGTGATGTACTGATTTTCTGAATCGAAAAACATTAATTCATCAATTCATAGGATGTTATTATATAAATCAAAGAGATTTGTAATCATTACATGAGAATTTAGATAAAATAGATACCATACATGGAGTTAATTATTCATTTATAATAAAATTGTTAATTAATAATAAATTATTGAATAAAAAAATTCCATTTGTGAAGGAATAATTTAAAATAATTCGTATAAAGGTATTGAGGAATGATCAAAAATTCAGAGAACTTTAATAAAATCTAAAAAATAGATATAAAGAACGAGATTAAAGAAAATATGATCCCTCACATAATAAAAATGAAAGATATGATCATATATGAAAAGGAATATTACTTATTGATTGACATAATGGATACCCATATGAAGGAGAAGGACATGAAAATCACTGACAATGAAATAAACATGAAAATATGAAGTGTAAATTCAATGATCATTCCCATGGAATCCTTAGTATATAGATCACACAAATATAAAGAGATGAAATTAGTGATAGTGTAAGGTTAATGAGAAATTGAAAGAAGATCACTATTTAATGAAGGTGGAAACGAAGGTATATTATAGTGGATTCATGGGACACACAATGGATGTGTGTCTAGAATTCATACCACTTAATTATGAAAGTAAATATGATACATCATTTCAATTGAGGCATGAATACACATGGTATGATTTTTATGTGATGTTTTATATGTGTTATCCATGGAAATATTATAAGGTATTGTTTCATGTGATATTATATTGATTCTAATAGTAGAACCACCATTTCGATACCATGGAAACAGAATGGATGAAATGAATGAAAATATGTTTTGTTTTAAAAAATTAATATTATTGTAACGAAGTGATATTAGAAATAAATGAATGACGGTGAATAAAAAAATTTCTACATTAATAAAGAAATCATTATGAACTGAACAGAAAATATAGATGATGAAGTAAAATACTACTACCATTGAATAGAATAAAGATAAATGCTTTAATAATGATGTACATTTGATGAATCAATGTGAGGTAGTATTTAAATCAATTTTAGAGGTGAATCACATATAATACCTTCATGGTATCCCTCAACAGAAAGATGTATTGAGATGATTATTGGTGTAAGATCATTATAACTACAGAGAATCTATATAAATAGATATAACGATCATACATTTTAAGAGAAAATTTGCGTCATTAATCTAATATTAGAGATGGATTAAATTTTAAACAATATGATTTAATGTAATACATGAATATATTGTGATTTTTATAAATATTGTATTAATCAAAGGAAATCCACTAAGTAGTATCAAAATAATGTTGTATGTAGAGGGTACTTTGAACAACAACAAACACATTCCATAACATGACGATGAAAAGGATGTACCCCACTCTCTATGATATTTCAAAAGATTTGGACATTCATAATATTTAATTAGTAGTTTTATATGTTTTTTTGGTGTCTAAGAGGTGGTTAAATAGTTTTTTTGAAAGTTGGAGTCTTTTTGTTCTAAATGAAACAAATTTATATTCGTTTTCTAACGTGTGGGAGACCTAATGTCAACATGTTAGAAACAATATAAAATAAATGACTACGGAGTTAAGGAATCCATTAATATTTCCTTGAGGGAAATAATTTTGAAAATAAATTGAATGAAACTGATTTTTTTCTATTTTTGAATCCTTGTCTAAAAGAATTTGTCTCAGATATGGTAAATACAACATAAGGTATTTTATATTGGTATAAAGATCACAATACCAACCATGACCACATAAATATCATGGTTGAAATCATGGTGGAAATCATAGTGGATTTTAGGTTTTTTGAAATAGTCAAAAAGAAAATCAATATTCATATATACTAATAAATTTTAAAGGTGAAACACATTTATAGTTAATAGTGGTCATAAATGTGTTTTAGGTAGATAATACCCCAATAATAAATGATCAACACACCTATTCTCAAACAAAAAAAATTCATAGATCATATAGACAACATAGGGCATAGTTGACCATTTTATTAGGTAGATTTCTCATTTATGGATTTTGTTTAAGTTAGTGTTGGTTCTGCATCACATGTTGACTAGTGATTGACCCCATGGGTTTCTAACCCTTGGTTCATGGAGAGTGAAACACTTTTGGTTTCATTATGCCCACTTATACTCTTTATATAACTTTTACTAGCTTCTTATATTTAAGGAACAACATAGACATATGTAGCCCTACATTCTGTGCTAATAAGTGTGGTTTGGTGGTGGGTTTTGGATGCTAGGTTCTGTCCAGTTCTCCTTCTTGGGGATGCTTCTATCAGAGTTAGTTTAACCTTGTTTATTATTTTTTGTTATAATAATATTGATATAATAATAAATGTAGGGGATTAATGGATTTAAATAGTATTTTATACTAAGTATAATGATATCATTTATTATCTATTTTTGAAAAGGTGGACTTAACCTTATTAAATATTAAACCAGATTAACGATTGAACCATAGTGTCTTGTCCTAACACTCCCATATATTTCCACAATGAAAATTTTGTTCCAATTTTTTAACAGAATAGCATGGTATTGATGTCATAACCATGGTTAGAATGTTTTTTATTCTTAGAATAATAATGTATTTTATATTGAAATTTATTTAAGAAAGTAATGATAGTATTTTTTTTGCTAAAGAAATAAATAGTCATTTTACATGAAATAATCCATCATATAATTCTATCGATATAAAAGTTATGCATGATAAAAATTTAATTTAAATGATTATTCATCATATCCATGTAATTTTCATAGAGACTATTAATATGTAAATGGTCATTTTTTAACTAATAACGTGGCATGTAAATTGAATATGTTAACCCTCATAGTTTGACAAAATGAGATGTTATAGTTAAAATAATGTTTAAATAATTCAATAAATTTTAATAAAAAATAGTTTAGTTTACCTATGTTTGTAACATGTGATAAATGAATCCATTAATAAAAGGTTATAATGATCATTTTTTAATAAATAGAAGTGTTTATGTATGAGAAATATTATTTTCTTGTGAAGGGTGGATGCCATTTTTTCTCAATTTTAGATGTCGTGTTGAGTATTTGTTGTTTCCTTATAGAATTATGTGATTTATTTGAATATTATACATTCCATGTGATGAGATAGAAGCCTAGGATGGAAATTTGATTAACAATACATGGTCTAGGAGGCTTGGTTTTATGGGAGCAGTTGGCACTGATAATTATGGGTTGTATGCACTGTGGTATACATGGAAGTTTCAAGGATGGAACCAGAACTAATGAACTAGTTTGAATTTGGTATTTCCCAATTTTTTGTGTTAAAATTTTATATTATTTCATAATGATAAATTATCTTAATGATTGGATGAACACGATTCTTGTTTCATTTTTACGTACCCCAATATATATTGTTGCAAGTTGTTCATAGCTTAAGAATATATTTTGTGGTATCTTTATATGAGTCATAGAGTACCTAACAATATTGAATGATATTGAATAAGTAATTTTCTATCCCATTTATTTGATGGATTTTTGGAATGTAAATGATGATAATCTCGAGAAACAATTGTATTGGTCGGTTTATGCCCGGAGGGCATGGGGATCTATTGATGATATTTTTCAGATAATTTTAATTTAATGTTAATGGTTAATTGATATAATTATTATTATTTAGAATATTTAATATAAAAAATAAACAAATTATAGTCTATGTGAATGCTTTTGTGATAATAGGATATCTAATCATTAGTAGTGGCAACTGAGTGTTCTAGACATGATGTATGTTATTGATCCTAAGAGTTGGTTGCTTCTCATTATGTGGTTATTATATATATGTTTTATGATTTTTATGTGATTTCATACACTACACTACACACATTAGTAAGGATAATGACACACATTTTAGTTTATGACGGTGTTTCCCCAACATTTAGGTTAGTGGGGAATGTATGGCTTACAATCCCCCATTTCCCTGCACTCCTCCTAATATTATTATGTGTGGGTATAAATGGTGGTTTCCATTCCCATACCTTTGTGTAGAGGTATGTAATATATTATGGTCACTTCAAACACTTTTATCCAAATATATATTAACCCATGGATTATTATAGGGATTTTATATCTGGTTTGTGATGTATCGAGGAATAATACATGACATATGGGAGGTTGTGTCTCCCCAAAACATCTCAGTTACTTTCTAGATTTGTGGAATGAGATGACAATATTAAATGATGGATGTGGTATGTGATACATATAGATGAGATGATTTGATTCATGAGGTGTATTGTATAATATATTTTCCTTAGTGTCTAAAGGGATGATTACTATTGAGTATAAATGGCCCATGATGTGAAATTTAAGGGAAGATCGGTAAACTTATGGGGAAGCAGTAGCTGAGTACCTTATTTTGATATTATATTTTATGATCACTTTTTTTCCATACTTACTGATATATAAATGTTGAGATTGGTATCATTTCATAACTATATAGGTGATGACTATTCATCAAATGTCCTTCACTGCACTTTATAATTCTTACATTATCTTTTGTGGTGGAGGATCTGAGGAGGATCATAATACGTATACTCATTATGCTGGAGATATATATATTTAAATATATAAATATATAATATTTTTCAGAACCATATGAGCTGGTTGGTGATCTATTAAGATAATAGAAGATCATGGATTTTTCAAGAAAAGTTTGGGCTTCAAGGTCCCTATAGAGGAAATTTTTGGGATCTTATGGTTTCTTTTACCATGGTTTAAGTGTTTATAAATTTACATGAAAATATTTGGGATCATTAATTATATCCTAAGTAGGTATTGTATGGAGGTTTTACCTTATCTCACATTCCCCATGTTATTATATAATGGTAATTCCTCCCATTGATTTTTATGATATAAAATCATCCCTTGCTACAAACCCAAGTACAATTAGAGGAGGGATTGAGTTTTCATTTTCTCCCTTATCTCATTATCGACCCAGGAGGGGAACCTTTATGAGGAAGGGTTGTGATAGAGTGGTTTAGAAGTTCAATTAGAGGGATACGATATAGTCTAGATGTGTGAATTAGTGAGTACGTCATGGGTTTCTATGGAAATAATGTAAGGTGAACATTTAAAGGTAGGTAAACAGGGGATACTTTCTATGAAATAAATATTTTTTTTCTTCAAGTTATCCAATTTATATACTCCTCTGTTTAAAAATCCTATAATATTATTGATTCTAGTTGTGGGTTAGTGACCTTGTAAAGGATCATGCATAATTCTTAATTTCAACAGGTTTTTAATTAGCAGACCTTGAGATTACGGTAAAGCTTAATTAAATAATTAATCTTAAAAATTGAATAATCTTAGTATAGGATTAGATACTTGTTTCTTTGTTATAGTTATGGATCTTATTTGACATCCTATTTAGTTTCATAGTAAATAAGTACAACAAGATGTTCCCATAGATCACCATAGTTACATGGTTGATGATTAAGACCCATGGAGGAGGACACTCGAAGGTATTCATCACATGATTCTATACAATAACGAGGACCCCATTTCAGAATCAGTGATAAAATAAAATATAGTGGAGGTGTAAGATATAATTCAGGTCTATTTGTGATGGGATGGAGCCCTGAGCTACATTAGTGGTGATGATTCTATGTAGGAAAGTGATATAGTGGTGGTTCTTGATCATCAGGGATTGGGACGAGTAAACCTTATTATAGGAGGGGTTCTGAGAAGATTTTTAGGAAATGATTATTTTTCAACCAAAAATGAACTGAGTCTCTAAGATATTATCACCCATTGACATAGGGGTTCCAACATTTGGAGTTTAAGATCAATTTAAGGAAATTTATATGTTATGAAAGATACATTTTCAAGTTGATAAGGCCATGGCGTATTTTTTCGAAGGGGATTGGCATTTAGGGATCCAATTTTCAAACAACCTGTTTATGATGTGGAGATATCCGGAGGTGTTTGAGACATCATAGGTTGTGGTGATGCTTTGGTCTAATACTATATCATCACAACAGGGGAGTTGTTAACATTACCCATAGACAAGGGATGTTGATCAGGCTTATGTGATTCTTTGATAGAAGAAACTTTAGATAGTCGGGCTAGGTCCCATAGATTGTAATCTTGCTTCCACATCAGTGTAGGCTCTCAATACACTACTAAATGACCCGGAACATGTTTATCATTTGTTGTATGAGGTCATAATCAGTTGTAATTCATGACCTTTCGAGAATTCCATGTATGTATGGTTTTCTATTTCAGTATTCAACATTGATCTAGATTCAATTTGGGAAATTATAGTAGGGTTTCCAAACATTGGAAAACCAGAGGGGAGATGGGGTGGGAAGGGGATTTACATGTGATTATACTCATTCTTATATATTAGTGTGATGCTGTGGATATGGTCATCAACTTGGATAGAGAGGCCTTGGATATGTTCCTGGCCAACTTCATGCATTGGATTTTCCAGTATTGGGTGAGCCAGACATTTTTTGAGGTATTGTTTTATTATTTTCTAACAAGGTGCATGATTTTTTCGATTAAGTGGATACAATATCCATTATATCCTCCTCACCAGTAAATGCATTGGGAAATGAAATATTTCTGATATCAATTACCTTAGCATATACTATTCAAGTTAGAGTTTGAACTTATATATATGAATTATGTATAGATTGTGATCTATTTCATTTGAATCACCAATCTTGGGGAAAATTACTATTCATAAGAATACATCTATATGACATCATCCCCATCAAATGAATGTTGTATTTTGTGAAGTATATTTTGGATTTCATTATGAGGATGATTATGTGTTTGGATACTGATGTATTGTTTATCAAGTTCATTTTCGAGTGAGTTAATTATATTGTTTGGAAGAATGTCTCGTTCTTTTCTCCTTTGATGGATTATTTGATTTGGAGTTATGAAAATATTTCTAAAATAATGCTTATAAGATTTTTGGAAAAGTACCATGATGTATTTATAGAGGAGGTATAGGTATTTCCCCCTCAACTAGAGAATGATATTGGGATAGAGATAAAGAAACTAAAATTCCCTATCTCAATATCTCTGTATAATATGAAACCATATTAGTTGAGAGAGCTATGAGTGCATACATAAAATACTTTTTAGCGCGGCTTTGGTCATCAAATAATTATATCTTGGGGAGTTATATTTTTTCATGAAGAAGGATAATTTATTAATATATCTCTGTATTGATTATTGTCACTTGAATAATGTGGAAAAAAATTAATTTTATCCACTTCTATATATTTAGGATTTATTAAATCAACAGATACAATATAATTGGTTCTTAAAGATAGATATATGATTGGGATACCACCAAATTTTGGTGATGGATGAGGATATATTGAATTATACTTTCTGATGTTTTTAGGAACATTATTATTTAATTCTACTGATATATAGTATAATGAACACTCACCCATTGTTCATGGGGTTGATGAACAAAGTGTTCTAATAGTTTCTGGATCAGTACATGGTGGTTTTCATCTATGAATCTTTTCATAATCTATATATGAGGAAGAGAATGAAGATCATCTTTTTGGGATTTTGAGATATATTCATCATCTATTGATTCTTGCGAATCTATAATTGAATGTATTATGGGCCCATGACGTTAATTTCATGGGGAATTTCATATTAAAATTTACTTTAGTTTTCAACCATTAATGTTAGGGGAATTTGTTTCTTGGGAAATCCTTGGGACTATTATAGAGGTGTAGAATATCCATGGTCTTATAGGCCACTATTGATTTTTCATACACAAATTCTATCATATTGCGACTTCTTTAACCTATATGACTAGAAACAATCCAAAATTCCTATCGACTGACTAATTTTAGGAAGCTTTTAGGTTATTAATAGAGAATATGGTCTATGATTCTATTATTTATTACCATGAAAAGAGAGTTTAGTTCATGGTTTTCCAGGATACTTCATTCCTTAACGTGGGAAATGTATTTATAAAAATGAAATCGTTTGTTCACTATTTGATTCTTTAGTCAGTCCCCCATGAATGTAATTAATCCAAACATGGAATTGAGTTTGGGGAAGTTGTGTTTACCTTAATTATACGGTGACATTTCCTCATCAGTGAGAAATTTGGGGTCATCACTTATCAAAAGATACTGAGGTATCACTTCTTCCAGAATGACCAAAACATGAGATATTTATGATGGATTGAATTCATATGGGACTATTACTTAAGGATTTTTTATACCCCATAAAAGTTAAATGATTTAGACAATAGCTTTAGTAGTAATTAACATAGTGATGTTGTATATGAGTCTAGATATTCATTTAGAGTGAAATAAGGGATGTTAGTGACACATCATGAAATTTGAGAGGCTAGTGGTGTATGATATATTTTTTAGATGACAATGTAGTCATGTTTTGATTTGTAGGTGGATGTTTCCAAACTATGGAATTCTGAGGTGGAGGTTTGGAGAGACCATGTTGTTTCTGGTAATTCCACTGATGGTTATTATGAGGATGATTAACACTGGGTGTTGTTTTAGTGGAGGATTTTCCTTCAATTAGTGATGAAAAAATTTTGGTACATACAAGTTCCAAATATCACCCTTATTATTAAATCATGGTGTGGAAATTATGTATGGTGAACTAAGAGGTCAGTTTTGGTAACATAGGTTAAAGAATTTAGTTAATGATTTTGTGTTTAAGTGTTTGTTCTACATGAAGTTAAAGGCAATACAACATGTTCATGTTTTCTTATCCACATATTAGATGTTCCTCGGTGGAAGTGGTTGGACATATCAATGGGATTCATCAATGGTTTTATTTGATATTAGTGATATGATGAGTCTATATGGATTATATTTTTCAAATTAACAAAATCATCTTTCGTATTAGAGATAAAAGAGTCAATATTGGATGAGTTTTTATGAGGAAATAACCAGAAGAAGTGGTGAGACTCTACAAATTTATGAGGATAATCATCTCTAATCATGATCCACAGTTGACCTCCACGATATAGATAGTTCATCAATATGATTAGTCTCAATGTTGTGGATTTATAAAACCATTAATACGTAGAATTATGGATAGACATATCAATATTTCTATACACATGATGAATTGTTGAACTCTTCTTTCCTAGATTATAGAGGTTCATTGATGAGTTTCCTTCCTTTTGTGAAGTCTTCTTAAAAATAGTTTTAACTCCACCGTTACTATGACACTATTTAATGATTTGTATTTATGAAATTTATATTCCCTATTATACTAGATTGGGATCATATATTTAATAATTCACATTCCAAAACTAGTACATAGAATGAATGAAGTTGATTCAATGATTACTAAGATGATGAATCAAGAAAAATATCATCATATGTTCTGTGCCGACATTTGAAAAAAACCTATAGAGTTTGATGCTGGATATCATGTTTTATAGAGGGTGAATATTATTCATGGGTAGTGAAGGTTTATTCATAGAAGTATGCTTTATCACTAATTTTTTATACCATTGAAAGTTCTAGCTTTTGTTGGAGCCATCATGTATCAGAGAACAGAACCCACAATGATGAGACGAATACATGATGTTTTACATGTTTCAAAACATCAACATTATTTTTATAATGATTATCACTATCTAAATTTGGGAAATATTGAAATTTATTATTATGTGACCATTAATAAGAAGATTAGGGAGATATAGGACTTCTAGGCAAAGGTGTGGTGCTGGAATTCAATTCCATACGTTCATGTCATATAGTGGAATGGTTGTGTGAAAGAGATCACCTTTGATGATGAGTCATAGTAACATGCTCAATATCCGGAGTCATTTAATGTTCAGTAATTATTTTTTATATTGATTTTATGGTTTTTTAACTTTATATATTTTATGATATAGTTTTCTCTTCATTGATGGCTTGATTTTGGCCTTTCTTTTTTTCATATCTATCAACCCATAGAGAATGATTGAGAGGTAGTTGCTGATGTTGCATAGTTTTATAACTTATTCATCAAAGTGTGGAGTTTGTAATTCCAACAATGGTGATATTCTTGATAGGTATCTCACAAGGATTCTGTTTGGATGACCCTTCTTATTTTCTCTCTCTTAGGGTTTGGTTTTAAATTATTGATAATGAGAATTTTTAAGAGGTATCTAATGTAAATTTTTGAAACTTATCATCATTTTCATTGTGGTTTTATAAATATTAATTGTTTCAAGGAGTAATCTAGGGGATTTTTGTGTTTTTGGAAACAATTATATCTATATTAATAAATTCCTTGACCATTTTTCAGGTCTTGGTGGCCCCTATGTCATATAGTTAGAAACATGCATGTGGAAACACATAATAGAAGTATAGTATCATATATGTAACCTTGAGGATCCCCCTATAAAAATGATAATAATTGAAATTCGATTCCGTATAATTTTTGAAACCATGTAATTGGGAAATTGTTTGGGATATGGGAAAAACACATTAGAGAAAGTTGTTTTATTCTGGAGAGTTCACAAACCACCACAATCTTTTCAAGGTTATAATTGAAGACATGGTGTGTAAGATCCTAAGTAAATAAAGAATATAAATTTTCATATTTATTAATATTTGTGAATTAAAAATTAATTTTATTTTAAAGGGTATTTTATGTTCTATGGAGTACCCGATACACAACAACGGGTTTCTTTGATGTCTAATGTTACACACAATGCTGAGTCATAACAAATAAATAATATTATAATATTATTTGAAATGGTAGTTAACACCTAGATATTACATTATTCGGAATGAATAAAACTAACTAAAATATTATTATAAATGTTTTTTAAATGTTTTTACTTTTATCCAATAAAGGTTAGAGGCTTAAAATGCGAATGAATCTAATTTTAAGCATTAATACTCTAATATTTTTTAAAAGGTCGGTTTACCTCCTTTTATTGGTGAAATCTCTATAAATATAGTTTTGATCACTTTTATATGTTCTATTTGACAAAAATAAAATCTTTCTTTATAATCGGGATATCAAAATTTACTTTGGTTAATTTTTTCGTATTTTTTTTATGAAATTAATTTTTAATGAATAGTAAAAACTACTCTATTTTAGTTCAAAACTGCCTTTTAATCTAATTTATATATGTTGTTAGATTTTTTTAATTGGGTTTGACATTTAATTAAATTATTTTTTAAAATTTTAATCTAATTTCGGTTATTAGAAGTAATTTCACTTTGAAATTGGACATAAACAACTGTCAATCTTTTAATAGTTATTATTTCTTCAAAACACGCTTTCTCTTTTTAAAAAGGGAATTAATTTTAAATTAATTATTGAAACTTCTTTGTTTTTAATTTGTTAAAATATAAATCATTTTTGAATTCCGAATATCAAATATAGCCTAGGCTGAATTTTTATATATTTTTCTGAAAAACAACAATTTTTGATGAATAGTGAAAATACTGAGTAGTAGTTAAAAGGATGACTTTTCATTTAAATGAAATTTTACCACATATGTGAATTGAATTTCAAAAAATAAGACATACATTATTTTTATTAGTATGTAAAATTTGGTTAAATAATATGAAAATAATTTAGGGTGAATAGTAACTTTTGACTTTTACTTACCACGGTTAAAGTTAAATACGGTAATTCTAGGTAAAAAATATATTAAAATAATATAAAATTTCCTTCACATTTGTCCTAACCTAATTGGATGAGTAATGGATGACCAAAAAAATCATTGGGTGAGACTTTTGGCCTTTTAATGCCACTTGGGATAGGTAATGATATTAATAAAATTTTATTTAATGTAAAACTAAAAATATAATAAACATGTATTTTTTACTAAAACAATTTTAATTTGGGGCTATATTATCGATATATTTGATTGTAAATATTCATTATAAAGAAAAAAATATTTCATAAATCATGGTATTTTATTTATAATCTTTAGAAATCAAATAAATAAAATTATTTGTGACACAATAATGATGGAGTGTTTAACTCATTAATGAATGATTTAAATAAATAAGATTATAATGATAAAAACAATATCCAAAACCTATCCAATTATTATTTGATGATTTTATTCATAACACTATTCATCTTATCTTCATCTTTAATAAGTTTTGGACCTTTAGAAACTGAAAATCATTATTTAATAAAATAATATTTTCAAACATTCCTAAAGAGCCCCTCCCCCCTTATAAAAAGACCGCATCTCTAACCCATTATTCACACCTCTAAAGCCCCTTGGATCATCCAAACTCAGCCCAAATAAACTATCCAGATACCTCTCTTACACTTAGAAGCCTTACCATAGTTAGAAGGCACTTAGAGAAATCTTTTTGGTTCAAACCAAAGGATTTACCTGATTTAAAGGTAACATCTTCTTTTAAGTTCTTTTCATTTATTTTACTTCTATAACACCTAAACTCCTGTTATTACTTAATTTTATAACAAAAACAATATCCCAAATATATTAGGTTGTTTTTATGATATGTATTCTAACTATACATACAATCCTCCATCTAATTGGTAAAGAACATATTGTTTATGTGGGCGGCGAACTACTGCCTCACGAAACGATGATTGTTCAATCTTCTCCTACCACCTCTTATGGTGGAAATTATGATGGAAATATTTTTATATGTGATATATATTAAATTTATATTGGATCTATTATTTTGTATTTTTATTTTATAGAATACCTTTATGGTTTCCAAAATTTTTAAACATGATAATTTCATTTGAGGAACTGCGGACTATCGCCCCATCAAAGTGATATGACTCGTTCATTCCAAATGTGGAACGTATAAAGGATGGAGTTAATGAAATTATATATGATATTATACTATAATTATAATATAACTACTTACCATTATGATTTAATTTCATTAAAATTTGAAATAGAATTAAAAGCAGCATTCATACGTACGTACGACTTACTGCCTCAATGAACGGTGCATTTTATTTCTTATCTCAAAATGTTATATAATATTATATGTTCATACATGTACTGGATATATATGATATATATGATACCTAATCTTGAATATAATTCTGAAGATAATGGACTTTTTAACACATGGGAAACTTGTAAATGCAAGAAGTTCATTTTTGACTCTGTTATCAAATATCTACAAAATGACTATTATTAACATAAATTATTACATAATGTTTATAACATAGATATAAGTGATATAAAAATAATAATAAACTTGAAAAATGATCTTAAGAAAGTATAAATTAACTTTAGTTTATTATTCATGAGATTAAAGAACTAACAGTTCTAGTCGGACATGAGGTAAGGGTCTTCGTCTCAATCTCCTTTCATTGAGGCATATTTTTTTTACTCAACACGTTCTTTTATATGGTGTATAAACACCTTTGAATTTTCATTTCATTCAATGATAATATTCTTCTATGAGGCATTTTACTAAACGAAAAAATATATATTTCTTTTTAATGTAACTGGTGACAATGAAATTTTCTGCCGCCACATGTATTATTTGATCTATAGCTTCCTTAACAAGACATAATGTTTTTAAAATGAAAATAAATACCATATAATTTTCTTCATATTTTGGTACTGAAAATGGTTTTGATAACAGATTTGTTATGTTAATATATTTAAATGATGTGTAAATGTTATCTTTCCTTTATGTTCATTTTATGTGTTATGAATATATTATGGTTCGTGGGAATTGTTGATATATACGGGTGATTCTGTGATTAACCTAGGGTAGGTGAGCCCATGATATCTCTCCAATGCATGGGTAATGTGACGGAGGTAAAAATGAATGTTTCTCCTAAGAGATTTAGGGAATATACTGTGATTGGTATTCTAAATTTAACTCCCTACGTGTTAGTGAAATCTACAACGTATGTATGTTATAGATTCCACAAGTTACCTTTATGATTTTTGATTTCTATGTGTTATTCATAAATCTGACGATTTCATAAGATATGTTAAAAATATTATATTTTGATGAACACATTTTTTCTTTCTTTATTTTATAGCCCTTACTAATCTTTTTATGCTCATCCCATGTTTTGAAATGTTTTTAACATGACATAAAGATTCGAAATGTAAAGGACGAGATCAGTGGAAAATTCATTCTATCTAAAACATAAAGTAGATAGGATTCTCTTTTTCTAGAGTATTTATTTTTTGAAAAAAATAGAAACTTAGTGGAATTGTCTACTTTGAAATTTTTGAGATGTAATGTAATAGTTATGAACTAATTCTCTAAAACTCTAAAACTTAAAAGATCCTCAATGTGAATAATCCCTTTAATTCATGATTATGTAATGTTTTAAGGCTGGGACCTTTTAGTAGGTATCAGAGGTCAATTTATATAAATTTAGGAGTTTCGATATCATTAAATTAATATCCGTAAATTAATCTATGTTAATATTGAAATGATATAGCATCTACAGATTACCATGTTGCTTCACCCAAGATATTTCTTTGTTTAGAATGGTTTTCTGTGGAGGAAATAATATAACTATGATGGGACGACATCAGGAGGAAGAAATATTTCCAAATTAGCAGCCTGAGATGGTCATAATAGGAACTAAAACGTTTGTTTCAATGATGGAACAATTGACTTGGGCTCTAAATGGTGGTCATATCCATGCATGAGATCAGCTAGATCAACTATAGAGGAACATGTCAGTATTGGATTATTTCATGTGGCAACATCCCCTATCATTTAGAGGATCATCTAGCAATGTGCTAGCTGAAGGGTGTATTAAATCACATGAGAAGATTTTTGATGTCATGTGGTGTTTCTAATATCAAATGGTTAGCCTTGATATTTATCGTTTTGAAGGTGAAGCTGGTCAGTGGTTGTCGATGGTGAAAAGTATTAGGGATAGTGAGGAGATTGATTCTCTTGATTGGGAAGAATTAAAAGGCATATTTCTTAAGATATATTTTCCTATGGTGGTTTGTCTTAGGATGTAAGAAATTACTAGAATTGGGGTTAGAGGATGACTCAGTGGATTCTTATGAAGTAAAATTCACTCGATTGGCAAGTTATGCTCCAAATTTCATACAAGATATTGATAGTTAGTTAACTATTTTTACTCAGTATTAAATCCAAAGTATCTAAGGGATTTAAGGTCTCGTGAGATCAAAAGTTATGAAAAACTTGTTCAATGCACGTAGAATGTGGAAATAGTGATTTTTGATTATAAATTGTTCTTTGAAAAACCACAGAATAAGTGGTCAGGGTGGTAGAATAAAGGGAAGAACTCTTCAAAAAATTATAATTATATGAAACATAAGTTTACAGTTTGTGAAAATTGTGGTAAAAAATATTCTGGGGAATTTCATTTGAATTCTGGTAAGTGCTATCGATTCGGTAAAATATGGCATAAGTCTCGTAATTGAACTGAAAAAGATCAGGTAAGTGTTTGAAAAAAAATCTTATTTACAGTCAGTATGTAGTTTTAAGTGAAATTATGTGGGTTTTCATGAAATTGAGTATCCAACAAAGAACTCAACTATGGAAAAGTAGCCAGAATACAAGAATAAAAGGGTGGTTAAATCCATTGCAACAACTTCAGTAGATCTTGGTCCATCAAATGAAGTAGTATCAGGTACACTTTTTGTTTGTTCAGATTAAACCAATGTGTTGTTTGTATTAGGGTCCACACATTCATTCATTTCTGAGAAGATTTCTAGTAAATTTGGAATTCCATATCAAGATATGAATCTTTAACTTATGTTAAAAACACTGGGGGAATGTTGAGACAAAAAGAAATTATAAGAACCATCTTGTTCTTGGGTGCAGAAATAATCTACATACAAACCTAATTGTTCTTCCTCTAGTAATGTTTGAAGTTATTTTGGTTATGGATTGGATTTTTTTTATCATGATAAAATTTAATGCAAAGTTAAAGTTGTTTATTTTCAGAAATATTTTCAGTTTGTGTACAGTAATGAACCCTAACTTTTGAAAAAATATTAGGAATCTTAGAAACTAGTAAAAGGTTGAAATTAATGTTACCTTGCACATATTGTTGAAAAAAAGGAATTGTCTAGAATAATGATGTGATAGTTGTAAATGAGTATCTTTATGTTTTTACTGATGAGTAACCTAGTATAATACCTGGTTGGGATGTTGAATTTACTATTGACTTAATTCTTGATTCTAATCCAATTTCAAAACCGCCATATCGATTGGCTCAAATTTAACTTTTAGTGTTAAAGTAGCCATGTCGGGATTTATTAGATAAAGGATTAATTCAACCATAAACATCACCATGGGGTGCTCTTGTATTGTTTGTTAAAAATATATATGGTTCAATGAGACTTTTCATTGATTATAGAGCGTTTAATAACATCACTTTTAATAACAAGTATCCTTTGACACATATTAATGATTTGTTTGATTAGCTCCAGGGAGATGAGTATTTTTCAAAGATTGACATGAGTTTGGGGTACCATCAGTTGAAAGTAAAGGAAGCAGACATTCCAAAGACCTCAATTTATACTAGTTATGGCCATTATGAATTTGTACTTATGCCTTTTGGATTAAAAAATTCACTTTCTATATTCATGGATCTTATGAATATTATTTTCCGTGATTTATTTGATAAGTTTGTGGTTATGTTCATTGATGATATTTTGGGTTATTCTAAATGAAATTTGGAGCATTATAGTAATTTAAGTTTTGGTTTCCAAACCTTAAAAAAGAAACTATATGGGAAATTCATCAAGTGTGAGTTTTGGTTATAAAAAATTTTATTCGTTGGTCACATTGTTTCAAAAAATGGATCAATTTTTGATCCTGCTAAAACAAAAGTTGTTGAAGAATGGCCATGACCCACAAATATAACTGAAATCCGTAATTTTATGGGTTTGGATGTTTAATACCCGAGTTTTTTTGAAACAATTTCATGGTTATCTAGCCCAATGACTAAGTTTACTCGAAAAGGTGTTTAGTTCATTTGGAAAAAATAATGTGATGATTGTTTATAAGAATTCAAATAAAGATTGGTGAATGATTCTGTTTTGTAATTAAATTCTATAAATGGTGAGTTTTTTATCTACATTGATGCTTCTTTGAAAGGACATGGATGTGTCATTATGCAGAATGATCTGGTAATTGCTTATTCTTCACATTTCTTGAATACTCATGGGTTGAATTACCCTACACATGATTTGGAATTAGCTGCTATTGTTTTTTTGCTTTAAAAAATTGGAGGCATCATTTTTATGGTGTAAAATGTGAAATATATACTGACCACAAAAGTTTAAAGTATATATTCATAGAGAAATAATTAAACATGAGATAGAGGAGATGGTTGGATTTAATAAAGGATTATGATTTCATGAACCATTAACATCTGGGAAAATTGAATGATGTGGATGATGATTTGATTCGAAAAACTTATGCGTCATTAACCATTCTATTTTTGGAATGAGATCATTTGGTTTTTTGATTTGATGAAATTCAGCATAGAAGTTTTTGGTGCAGGAAATTTCTATGTTTTGTTTCATTGGTCAGTGAAATCATCTCTATCAGATAAAATTAATCAATCCCAGAAGGAAGACAATGAGGTACAGAAAAAGGTAGGGTTAGTTCAGAAGGGTATGTTCCCTCAATTTAACATTGATATTGATTTTGTTTTGAGGTTTGGGAAGAGATTATGCATGGCTTGTGATTCATATTTGAAGAATGAGTTGTTATATGAAGCTCATAGTTCTCCATTTTCAGTTCATCCAGGCAGTACTAATATATACAAAGATCTTCAGGAGTATTACTAGTTAGATGAAATTAAAATAAACATAACTAATTTTACTGTGATTTGTTTGACTTGTCAGTGGGTTAAAGCATAGCGGAAGTTCCCAAAATAGATGATTCAGCTTTTAATAGTGCCAGAGTGGAAATAGGAAAATATATCCATGGGATTCGTTGTGGGATTACCAAATACATCTCAAGGTAATAATGTAATCTAGGTTATTGTTGATCGATTGTCTAAATATAAAAATTTCATTCCTATTCATGTCACTCTATCTGAAGATAACCTTTCTCGGTTTTATGTTAAAGAGATATTCAGGATGCATGGAGTTCCCCTCTCTATTGTATCTGATCGTGATCCCATGTTTACTTCTAACTTTTGGAAAGGCCTTTAGAAGTATTTGGGTACTGAATTAAATTTTAGTACATCTTTTCATTCCCAATTAGATGGTCAGTCGGAATGAACAATTCAGACCTTGGAGGATATGAAATATGCTTGTTCACTAGATTACCAGGGAAGTTGGGACCAACATATTTCTTTGGTTGAATTTTATTATAATAAATGTTTTCATTATAGTATTTAGATGGATCCATTTGGGGCATTATATGGGAAACAATGTCGAAATACATCTTTTTGGGATGGAGTAGGTGAAAGGATGTTGATGGTACCACAATTGGTAGAAGAGATGGCAGAAAAGTTTCAGTTGATTTAGAAGCATATGAGAATAGCTCATTGTAGGCACAAAAGTTATGTGGATAATTGAAGGAAGAATATTTATTTTGTGGTAGGTGATCATGTCTTTCTCAATGTTTTCCATGGAAAAGTGTGACACATTTTGGTAGGAAGGGAATGTTGAGTCCGAGGTTCATTGAACCTTATAATATCTTGGACAAAGTTGGATCCGCTACCTACAGAGTGGCATTATCTCCAAGTTTATCTCCGGTACATAATTTTTTTTTCGTGATTCAATGTAGAGAAATTATATGCAGGATCCATCTCATGTTTTGATCCTAGAGGTAGTTCAATTGGAAGAGAATCTCTCTTATTAGGAACATCCATTCTAGATTCTTGACCAAAAAGAGAATTTGTTGTGGAAGAATGTAAATCATCAGGTTATGTTTTTGTGAAAAACATATATTCGGTGTGAAGAGGAAACGTTAGAAGATGAAAATGTTATGAAGGTTAAATACCCCCACTTATTTGATAAGTGAATAAAAATTGCGAGGACGCAATTTCCAAAATGGGGAAGGATGTAACATCCCATATAAATAAATAATAATACACTTTGATATTTACTAATATTTATTAATTAAATATTAATGATATTTTTAATGGGGTTCAATGTTCAATGGCATACCTGATTTGAAAAAACGGGTTTCTTTGAAGTCTAATGTTACACACAATGCTGAGTCTTACTGAAAATTAATAATATAACATTATTTAAAATAGAAGTTAACACCTTGCCGTTTTATTGTCTGGAATTAATAGAACCAACTAAAATATGATTATAAATTTTTGTTAAATGTTTTTACATTTATCCAATAAAATTTTGAGGCTTAAAATGTGAATGAATCTGATTTTCAGCATAAATACTCTAAAATTCATTAAAAGGACGATTTACCGCCTTTTAATGGAGAAACCTATTTAAATATAGCTATGGTAACTTTTATATGTTCTATTTGAAAAAATTAAATTCTTTTTCAGAATCAGGACATCAAGTTACTTTTGTTAAATTTTGGGTATTTTTCTGATAAAATTCATTTTTAATGAATAGTAAATAATATTGTATTTAAATTCCAAACATCCTTTTAATATAATTTATTTATATGGTTATATTATCTTTTTAATTTTTTTTGAAGTGTAATTAGATTATATTTTTTTCCATTTAATCTAATTTTGGTCATTTGATGTAATTTCACTTTGAAATTGGATATAATCAAGTGCCAATCTTTTAAAAGTTATTATTTCTTAAAAACACGTTTTCTATTTTGAAAAAGAGAATTAATTTTATATTAATGAATGAAACTTCTATTTTTTTAATATGGTAAAATATACATCATTTTTGAATTTGGAATATCAAATATAGCTTAGGAAATGTTTTTGGTGTTTTTCTGAAAAACATAATTTTTTTACGAATAGTGAAAACCCTGAGTAGTAGTTAAAAAGCCACCTTTTTCATTTAAATTAAATTTTACCACTTATGTAAATTGAATTTAAAAAATCCGACATACTTGTTTGTTATTAGAATGTAAAATGTGGTTCAATATGATGAATGTAATTTTTTGGGTAATAGTAACTTTTGACTTTTATTTACCGCGGTTAAAGGTAAATAGGGAAAATCAAGGAAAAACAATATTATAATAATATAAAATGACCTTAAAATTTGTCCTAACCTTATTTGTTGATTAATTACCGACCAATAAAATCCTTGGTCAGTACTTTTGGCCTTTGAAATCCACTTGGGTAAGAAAATGATATTAACAACTTTTTATTTAAAGTAAAAAAAATATCAGAAACATGTATTGTTTTGCTAAAACAATTTTAATTTTGGGTTATATAACAGATATATTTGACTATAAATTTTAATAATAAATCTAAAATTATTTCCTACGTCATGTAATGTTTTTATAATTTTTAGACATCAAATTTATAAAATTATTTATGACACAATAATGATGTAGTGTTTAACTCATTAATGAATGATTTAAATAAATAAGATTATAATGATTAAATCAATATCTAAAACCTATACAATCCTTATTGGATGATTTTATTTATAACAATAGTCATATTATCTTATAAATTAATATGTTTTGGATATTTATAAACAAAAAATCATTATTTTATAAAATAATATTTTCAACCATTTTTAATGAGCCCATCCTCCCCCTAATAAAAAGCTCTCACCTCTAACCCATTACTCACCCCTCTCAAGCTCCTTGGCTAATCCAAAATATTCCTAAATAAGCTCTCAAGATACCTATATTACACTTATAATCATTACCTAAGGATAAATGCAATTCAAGAAATGATTTTGGTTCAAACCAAAGGGAGTTACCTGATTTAAAGGTAACATCTTCTTTTAAGTTCTTTTTTTTATTTTACTTATTCAACCCCATAAACCATTTTTATTCCTTTCTTTTATAAAAAAACAGTATCCTAAATATACTAGTTTGTTCTTATGAGATGGATTCTAACAATACCTACACACAGCTCCATCTAATTTGTAAAGAATATACTGTTTCGGTGGACGGCGAACAACTGCCTCACGAAACGATGATTGTTCAATCTTCTTCTACAAGATCTTATGGTGGACATTATTATGGAACTATATTTACATGTGATATATATTATATTTATATTTTATCTATTCTTATTTATTTTTAATTTATATCATACCTTTTTGGATTCCATAATGGGTAAATATGATAATTTCATTTGAGGAAGTGCAGACTACCGCCCCCTTAAAGTAATATGACTCATTCATGACATATGTGGAACATATAAATGATGGAGTTAATAAAATTATATATGATATTATAATGGAATTATAATATATCTATTAATCATTATGTTTCCATTTTATTAAAAATATGAAATAGAAATTAAAGTAGTGTTAATGCGTACGTACGGCTTACTGGCTCCATGAGCGGTGTATTTCATTTCATATCCTGAAATGTTATGTACTATAATAAATACATATATATATATACTGGATATATATGATAAATATTATATCTAAATCATGAATATCATTCTGGACATAATGGAATTTTGACCACATGGACAACTTGTAAATATAAGAAGTTCATTTTTGACTCAAGTACCAAATATCGACAAAATGACCATTATTAACATAAAAGTTTATCACATGAAAATAAGTGATATAAAATTAATAATAAACCTTAAAAAAGTTCTTAAGAAATTAGTAATTACTGTTATTTTATTATTCATGAGATAAAAGAACGAATGACTGATGTCAGACACGAGGTAAGGGACTTTCTCTAATTCTCCTTTCATTGAGGAATATTTTGGTTTATACACGACTTTCTATTATATGGTGTATAAACACCTTTGAATTTTCATTTCATTAAAAGGGAATATTCTTCTACAATGATTTTTACTAAATGAAAAAAAGTAATGTTTCTTTTTAATGTAAGTGGTGCAATGACCTTTTCCACCGCTGCATGTAATATTTGATCTATGTCTTCCTTAATAAGACGTAATGTTTTTAAAAGGAAAATAAATACCATATACTCTTTTATATATTTTGTTATTGAAAATGGTTTTGGTAATGGATTTGTTATGTCAATATATTTAATAGATGTGTAAATATTATCTTTCTTTTATGTTTGTTTTATGTGTTATGAATATGTTTTGGTTCTTGGGCATTGTTTACGTATACGGTGGTTCTGTGATAAACCTTGGGTGGGTGAGCCCGCGATAGCTCTCCAATTAATTAGGTAACATGATAGAGTAAAACATGAATGTTTCTCCTAATAGATTTAGGGAATATATGGTGATCGGTATTCCAAATGTAACTCCCCATGTGGTTGTGAAGGCTACAATGTAAGTATTTTATGGATGACACTAGTTACCTTTATGATTTGTGATTACTATGTGCTATTCATAAATCACATGATTTCATGAGGTATGTCAAAAAGCTTATGTTTAGATGAACTAATGTTATCTTTATTTATTTTATAACCCTTACGTATCCTTTTATGTTCATCCCATGATTTGGAATGTTTTTCATAGGACTTAAGAATTAATAGGGCCAATGATGGGATCATGTAAAAGTCATGCTTTCTAAAACATAGAAGTAGACATGAATTATTTTTTAATGAGTTTTGATTTTATAAAAAAAAAATGGAAACTGAGTTGAAGTGTCTACTTTGAAATTTTTGTGATGTAATGTAATAGTTATGGCCTAATTCTCAAAAACATTAAACCTGAAAAGATCCTTAATGTGAATTATCCATTTCCTTTAAGATTATGAAATTTTTTAAGGCTGAGTCCTTATATGGTGTCATTTTATATTTTTTTAAATCCTTGAAACAAACATCGATCATTATTGATCTAGACCAATATGAAGAGAGAAATGGTTGTGGTTGTAAAAGAGGTAATCAATTTGATTTATTATAAATCTTCCCCTATAATAACTGATCAACACTCCAACTTTTGAATTCGATAATTTTACATAAATTCTTGGGTACATGGTAATTTTATGATTTATTTCTAATTTTGAGGTCTCATTGTTGGAAATTATTTCCCTTTATATGATTTTTCTATAACCCTTAGATACCAGTTATAAACCCACGATGTTTCTAACCCTTTATTGGTGTATGATCAAATGATTTTTTACTGAGGAATTTTCCCTTGTCCACCTTTCCAGATTTTCATCGATTGTTACTTTATAGAAAGAACACAAAAATGGAAGGCCCTATTTTGAGATTTTATGAGTGTTTATTTATAGTGGTTTTCAAATTCTTGGTTCTATCTAGTCTTCCTTTGGTTTGTTGGTGTTTTAGATTATGGTGGTTGATCCTCATTTGTAAACTCTTGTGTGCGGAACAATGAACTTATTATTTATTTATGGGATTCATTGGTTCCCTTATTTTTTAAAATAAAAATATAATTTTATATTGATTTATATATTTGTTTAAAAGTGGAATTATCCTGAATGAATATAAATAAGATTAAATAATGCACCTTGGATTATGGTTATATTGATAAGATGAATTTCTTCAGTTATAAAGGTTTGCTTCTTATTTTAATTGATAGTGTCCTATATATTTTAATTATATGGTCAGAATTTTTGTTTATAATTTCAATTATCATGTTTATTATGATCAAATTGGACAAATAATGTGAATATGGGGATGTTTATTCTATAAAAATGTAAATATTCATTTTTACCTTGAAATCATTGTTCTTTTAATTTTATAGAAATCAAAATGACTCTCGATTCCTTTATAATTGAAATCATTCATATTTACATTAATGTAATTTGATAAAAAAATAAATATAGTAGTGATTTTTGTTGAAATAATAATGATTAATGATAATAAAAAATGTTCTTCATTATAATTTGAAAAAACTGGATGTCATATATAAAACCATGTTAAATAAATTAAAAAAATTCTAATATTTGGCACCCTAGGTTACTTTAGTTTGAAACATGTGATAAATGAATTTGTAAATATAAGAATGTAATGAATCAGTTTTTTGATAAAGATAAATATGTGGGGTTGAGAGATCGGGTTTACTTTGAATCATAGATGCCTATGTTTTGAGGTACTAGAATCCATAATGACTATTTTTTATGTCACACCTTATATGATTTATATGGATGTGATATTTTATATTTGATAGGCTATGGGACTAGATTGGTTGATGGTTTGATGAGACAATGGTTGGGATGACCAAGATTGTGGTAGTAGTTGGCAGTATTGATGATAGGATCAATGCATGGTGATATGCATGGCGGTTTCAAAGAGTCCATTGAGAATTATGATGTGGTTTGAATATGGGATTTTCATTTTTTTAATGATGAAATTTAGGTTTCATTCATGATAATATATATTCGTAATTTTCAGATATCCATGTTGTTTCCACAATCTTTTTCACACTCATTAAGCTTTTTGATTGTTCTTGGCATATGCATATCTTTTTTGGTAGTTTAGGATATGTACAATATTTCATATATATATAGAATTATAATTAATAATAAATGTGTTAATCCAAGGTGTTGATGACATCTATGAATTAAAATGATAACAATCTTGTGAGGCCATGGGATCGGTTGGCTTATGACTCAAGGGAATGAGAATCAGTTATTTATGAATTTAAGGTAATTATAAATATATTTTAATGATTAGTTGAATGAAATAATATAATGTGTATTTATTATTGAAAATAAGTAAATTAACATCTCCTTTAATTCATGCATTCTTATAGGATATATAGTTTTTTGTTGTGGTAATCGGGTTCTTGAGAGATGATAGCCATTGTTGAGGCTAAAACTATGTAGACGCCAATATTGTGGGTTTAAAATATAAATATAATGTTGGTTCTATAATTTTATATGATCATGCACCCAATTAATTTTTTGTCCTAATACTATATGTACTTTTTAGGTTGTTTTAACTAACACATAGGTCTGTGAGGAATAGATGGTTAAATAATGCTTCTTTCCCAACTATATTTTCAAAGATGTTTTATGTGTTTATATTAATGTGGTAACCATTACGATATATATTTTTATAGGGATGTTTTGTATTGTGATTGTTTAAACCTATTTTATCCCTATATATTGTATATTTTTGGTAACTATAGGTAGGTTGTGTGTGGGATATAATTACTGGCAGTGTAATACATGACATATAGGATGTAGTGGATCCCTAAAACTACTCAGTCACTATCCTGAGATGTTGAATGGGATTAGATGATTATTTTATTCATGAGTTCAATGTTAAAAAATAATGAGATAATTTTAAGCATGAATCCCCAAGTATTATAATTTTTCCCATATGTATTCAAGCATACTTACTTATGGAGAGAAATGGATTAGAACGTGCGATTTTAGGGCTGGATAGAAAACTAATGGGGAAGTGGTAGCGGTGTTCCTTCATTTGATACGATATTATATAACCAAATTTATGTGATACGTAGTGAGAGATACATTGTGTGGATAAGAACATAGTATACAAGGGTAGGTGAAAAGTTAATTTTATTTTTTTGTTTTTGGGATTATTATTCATTATTTATCTTTTCCATATGAGAATCTATAGAGGTTTTGAATAATAATACATGTTATTATTACCCTATATTTACGTAAACTTTTTTTCTGGATTGCATGAGGTCATTGGTGATTGGGATTTATATTATTAGATCATAGAGTTTCTCAAGAGTTGTTTGAGATTCGAGGGTACTATTGAGGTTATCATTTTTTATTGTGGTTTCTTCTGCGGGAGATTTAGTCTGTAAGAAGTTAGATGGATGTATTGGGAGGAATGATTTATGTGTCATTATCTCCCTCATATAAATACTGATCTTTTGGGGGGTACCTATGAGAGAGGGATTGATAATTTGTTATTCTTATAACTATTATTAGATTGATGCAAGTTTATGTGGGAGATAAGATTTATATGGTGATTAAACTACATAAAATCTCTGATTTTGAAATTTAATGTGACCCTTAGAATTATGATGATTTTTAATTTTAATTTCCTAGGGGTTCTAGAAAAGACTACAATATTATAATTTCTATCAATTAAATTCATTTTTTGGAAAATATTAATCATACAAATTTTATTGACACCAAGTATGGTGTCGATGAAAAAAATGGGTCATGCATGAATCATCAAATAACCAACATTTATGATATATGGGGACACCATTATGGGGGTGTAGTGATAATCATTGAGGCATTATTGATTTATTTTTTAATTATAACATTTCATTTCCTATATAAATTTATGATATCTAATGGTTAATTACTTTGATGATTTGTATAAACTCTATAATTTTTTTATGGGAAAAATAATTTAGGTAGAGTTATGATAAAAATTTGATGGATAAATTCCTTCATTGATATAAAAGAAAAAATCAATGGAGTGAGATCAAAGATTAAAATTTTTATCAAAATTATACTAAAAAATGTTTTATCAATTTTTTTTATATGGGATGTTTATCACAACATGTTTATTAATGTTTATTTCCTCGTAGTCATATTTATGTGTGATTCATTTTAGATAGAGATTCTTAGGTAAGATGAATTTAGGGATGTGGATAATTGAAATGGATAAAGTTTATGTTATTAACATAAACTATTGTATCATATATCATGTTATAATATAGAAGGCCTAGAGGATTCACTGAGGATTATTTTATACATTGTACGTTCACTCACATGAAAATATTTAGAATAAAAATATAATTGAGAGATGTATTATTATTAATAGATAAATCATTAGTTGGAAAATAGAGTTTATGAATGTATGTTATATTTGAAAAGATGATGATTACTTAGTGTAATGTAAATGAAACTTAATGGTATCCTATCACAGAGAAGACAATTTCGCATAAGTGAATGTGAATATTTAATAATATTAATTGATTAGAATACATTGGTAATTTTGGAATATAATGGATTTAATCGCTATTGGAGATTATATGGAGTTATTTTTAAATTCCATTATATGTATGGTGAACATAGATTATATTAAACTACCGAAATGTGCATCATGTAGTAGTGTATGTCATGTATGAGAAGAATTCATGACATTTATGAATTATATGGGAGTGTCAAACAATAAATCCATTTAATATATATTAAATTTGATGTTTAATCATAATGAAGATCCCTTGTTATTTAGTATGGGTTTATTTGGAGAATTGTTAAAGTATTTCTTCATGAATATTGGAATATTTCATTAATTGATTTAGGTGGGATTAAGTTGATTGTTTTTTAGAATAATATTTAATATGAAATTCAAAAAAAATCACACACTACAATTGTACATTATATAGATATTTTAGTGGAGGGATCACACCATTAAAAATTTTGTTTTTACCATAGGGTGTTCATTTTTGGAAGAAATTCCAGGAATGTGGTGAGTATCTATGAAAATAAAATTATGATAATATTTTTTAAATTAAAGAAAATGATCCTAAATTTTGAGGAGAATTAGAGGGTCATGTCAATATCATAAAGAATTTAAAAATGATATTTAATATATATATTTGTATCTATAATTGAAATTAATATAAAACTATGATAATGGCTCCCACAACATTTTAATTTAAGGATTAATGTATTTAATTCCACAAGGTTAATAATCATCTTTTGGTTTTTTACTTTTTGGAAATATGATCGATTTTTTCTGAACAAAATTTATGAATACATATATAGATATTTATGTGAGGTTTTAGTCGATCATTTTAATGAATTTTAATTACTATTTTATAAGTTAGTCATAATGAATAAATTTTTTCAAAATCATTGAATTTATTTAGAGAAAATCATTTTGTGTTTCCTGGGAAAAACATAAGGACATTTAAAAAAGGAAAGGGGATTTTCTAGAAGGTTTTCACATTAATAATGCTGAATATTTAGTGGCATTTGAATATGGTGATACGTAGACCATTATGAATATTTTTAAATACTGAAACCTTGATAATTTTAGATAATTGTATTTCTAGAAAATGGAATTATAAAATATTGATCTGTAATTTTTGGATCTATCTTTGAACAAGATTTATATTAGTAAAGTAAGAAAATTTATGGATAATAATTAAGATAAAATTTTATGACTCAAATTGTTATAAATAAGTTTCTAATATTCAATTTATTTAAATGCATCATCATGAAATATGGTTATAGGAAACACATGAAATGAATTTTACATTTTTTTTATTATTGTATTTAAACAACATTAGATATCATTAACTTTGATAATATATCTATTGAACGGTGATAACTTGATTTGTATAATTAATCGATTTTAAGAAATCCAATTAACACAGCCAAAGGAAGTGACGACATCGACAAATAGGATCATATCCTATGAAGTTCGCTTATTAGAGCCTCTAAGGGATTTTTTATTCATAGGCTCTTACCATTACAAAAACCAAGCTAAGATACAACAACTTAAGCATGCGAGAATCCTTTTATCAGAGAAGTTCAAGCTAATTGAGATCATGGACCATAAAATGTTCATCGAACCACCCCATGAAATTTAAACTACTACACAACTTACTCCTATTGAATTTGATGGTGTATTAAAGAGATATGTATTAAGACCCTAAAATTTTGAATATTTAAATTTTTTATTGAATAATGAATATTTTTTCATCAGGTTATTAATGTTATTTATTTTGGATACAATAAAGAAAAAATTGTATTTTTGGATAATATTCTAATTAAATTAATCAATTTATGAATTAAGGGGTTTTTTAAATATAATATATTTTAATATATTATTATTGTTAAATAATTTTATCAAATATAAGTTATCATTTAATATTTATGAATTCAAATATAAATCCTATATGGATTAGAAAACTGCTTTTTTCAAAATTATAGTATTTCCTATTAAATGTGTATATTATTTTAAAAGTGAAAATTCATATATTTGAAAATTTTTATAGAGGAAATGAAAATTATTTTGGGATCATGATGCCAAAATTAATCAATGGTGAAATTTTCATAATTTTAATAGAAATTCATGTTTTCGGGTAAAAATTAAATACCTTATAAATATACTTTGTGTATTATGAAATCATAATTACCTAATATTGATGAAATAATTATTGTAAATGGGATCCATGACCCAAAATATTATTTCAATTAAAAATAATTTTATTTTATGTGTAATTTATTTATTTTATAATCCACTGTGAATCCTCCAAAACATATATTATATTTTATGGTTTAAAAATACATTATTTAAGAGCGTGACCAACCTCCACATAATAAAGGGAGTAGTTTAAATATTTATTGACCTTGTCGTTATAAAATAATTAGAACCTCTCCCATTTGGGAGAAAACCTTGGAAAATCATGGGATGGTGTGCGGTCTTGGATATTTTATTATATAGAGTCCAAAACCTAAATAATAAAGAAATCTCCCTCTTTTCCTATATAAACCCACCCAAGATCCCATTTCTCTTAACTCAATCTCCTCGGAGCATCACCATACTATACCATACAAAATCATGAGTCCTCCCAAGGGTCCCCCGATCTCTAATGAAGTAGATCCCAAGCATTTAAGTCACACACTCATGTAATGTACCTTCCTCTCATTTTTTCAATTCAAGTTGATTATTTAGAATATGACTTCTTAATTGAAGTTTCTTGTGCTATAATTTATTTGTAAAAATATGATAATGTAAAATATATGTTATTTTAATTAGTAATCATTTATTTTATCTCATTTTTACCTTCACCAAAGATGTTACTAGGCTGAAATTCTATATGGGATTTCTCACTTCTCATTTCCATTCATGAAATCTATTTATGTTATGTATATTAAATTCCATTTTATTTTGGTAGGATATGTTCATCCATATTATCATTAATGTCCAATTTATTTCTAATAAATGAAATACCACATTCTCTCTAATAAATAACTTTTATGAATTTTTTTGTAATGTCGTTATGTAGCTGAAATTCCACTAAGTTTTTTCCATGTCCAAAAAATTGTATAGTGAATTATGTACACATTTCTCTATCAAGGGTATTCACCTTTGTGGACATATAGTTTTTTATTAGGTACATACCTGTATTTATTCCACATTCCATGATCGTGGAAAAAATGATGATGATGAATGATTCCATGTTATATGATCGATGTGACACACTTAAGCATGATAATGGAATGAATATGATGGGTGCACCAAAATAGTCCTCTAATTCATTGAGAATTGTTTAGTATCAAGATACATCATGTTGGGACAAAGTTTTAACCAGATTCCTTTATGGAAATTTATCCATCATGAAGACGTGGAAGGTTTATCTTTGACCAGTTTTGTTATTTAATGTTTTATGATGTCTCCACATTTCCCAATGTTATGATTATTATTCTATATCATTCCTTATTATTCTTGTTACTTTTTCCCCATTAATTATACATATGTATAACATGTATCAATTAAGTCATGTTTTTTCCTTACTGGGATTTCTATCTCCCCCATGTATTATATATGTCCCCAGATTATCTAATGCAGTTTTAGGTTTGAAGGATTATTTCTAGAAAGTGAAGATGATTTAAATAAATTTGTTGTATTGCATGTTTTATGATTCTATATAATGTACCAAATTTCCACAGAAACTATAATTATTGATCATACGGATAATATTAAGTGTTTTCTCATGTAGTAATTCAATTATTAATGCGAAATAGAGGGTAGGGTTATACCATATGAAGCCCATTAATCGGATCTTCTGAGTGAGACCGAATTTTGGGATTTTTCCTCGACTAATAAAATGTTTAGATTCAACAACATAAGCATGAGAGAAACTATTTATAGAATAATTTCAAGCTCACATAGACCACATCTCAAACCATGTTTGCCGAACCACAACATGAAATATCCTCTATCACCCAACATACTCTGAATAAGTTTCTTATTTTATTAAATGTATTTTTATCAATACCCTAGAAATATGAATATTTACATTTTCTTGTTTATATTAATCAATATAACTTAATCCTATTATTAATGTTTTAATTTTTTGTTGAAAGAAAGACACATTTTATTTTTGATTAATATTAATATTCATTTAATAATTATAGGAATTAATGTATTTTTGAAATAAGTAATATTTTTGTTAAATATTATTATTATATATTTTTTATAAAATATAAATTATAATATATTTTTTATGAAGTCACATTTAATTTTTAAAATGTTTTGAAAACCATTATGGAAAAAACACAACATTTATTAATGACTGATAATTTTATATTAATGTGAAAATTAAAATATGTAGAAAATTATATATATAAAGTGAATATTATGTTTGTAAGGATGATAAAATTATACAAAAATGATTTTTTCATAATTTTCTAAGACAGTAGAATTTTTGTAAAAAATTTGAATACCATATAAATATGTTTTCCCTAATTTGAAATCATAATGACCCCAATGTGATGTAATAATGAATTTAAACAGGATAACTCACCAAAAATATATTTTATGATTAAAATTATTGGATTATATTATAATTTTATTAAATTTTTAACTACATTTTGAATCCTCCTAAAAAATATATTATATTTTAATGTAATAATATACTTTATTTAAGAGTGTGACTAACCTATATAGGATAAAGGACATTATTTTAATATGTTCGTATCATTTTACGAATAGAATATTGATATCCACTATAATTTGGATGAAATAATGGAAAACCCCATGGTATGGTTTGTGGTTTTGGATATTTTATCATTTAGAGTCCAAAACCTAAATAATAAAAAAAATCCCCCATTTTCTTATATAAATCAAACAAAGTGCCTATTTCACTTCACTAAATCTCCTTGGATAATTTAAATAATATTACATGCATTTTCTATTCTCCTTCCACGGTGCCCCAACCACTTATTAAGCTCCAACATAGCTTTTGAAGTCACTCACTAATGTAAGGGACCTTCACACCCTTTTTCAATTCAATCTCCTTATTTGGATTTTGTCTTCAGAATTACATTTTTTACGATTTAAATTATTTAGTAATATCCCCTGCTATAAAATGGTTGATATTTGAATTACGGTTCATTTATTCTCTCTAATTTTGACCTTCACCTAAGATCTTACTATGCAAAATTTCATTAAGGGATTTCAATCTTCTAACATCGATTTAGGAAGTTTTTTTATGTTATGTATATTAAATTTCGTTTTATTATGTTGGGATATTTTATTTAATATTAATTATAAATTAAATTAATGTATAAATTATGATAGAACTCTTTCAATTTCATCAATACCATTTACTTATTTTTATGTAACCTCATTATAATGTAAAAATATTTCAGCGTTTTTTCATACCAAAACAAGTGTGTAGTGAATACCATACCATTTTTTCCATTATTATTATTCAACATTATAAAAATATAAATATTTATTGGTGGGGTTAAATGTATATATTGAACATTCATTTATCATGGAATAAATTATGATGTTTAATTAATCCATCTTATATGATCTATGTCTCACACTTAAACATGATAATGACATGATTATTATGTGTGTGACCAGTTTATACTCCGATGCAGTGGATAATTCTTAGAATCACGACACATCATGTTGGGTCAGAGAGTGAAGCTGATTCTTTTATGGGAATTTTACATCATGATTTCTTGGTGGGTTTAGCCTTGATCTGTGTTTATAATTTTGTGTTTATTTTATTTACTCATTTCCCAATTTATGAAAATCATGCTATATCATTCCTTATTATTATTGTTACTTTTTTCCATATTGATATACCTATTGTCTAAAATTCATCACTTGTTACATGTTTATTCCCTTAATAATATTTATAGCTCACCCATTTATTATGTATGTCTCTAGGTTATCCAATGTAGTTTTATATTCAAAGGAGTATTTTGATTGTGTTAAAGATGTTTAGAATAAAGATTTTGTATTCCATATTTTATGTTGTTATGTAATGTACGTAATTAACAATTGCATTATATTTCTTGATCATCTGGGTTTTATTATGTGTAGTTTTATGTAATAAATCAATTATTAATGTGAATTAAAGAGAAAGGTTGTTATATAAAATTTCATGGATAATAATTTCATTGGACATAATGGATAATTAAAAAGAGATAATCTTTTCTATTTATGTTTGAGATAAAATATTTATTGTATATTAAGTATGAAAAATTTGTATTGATATTTTGAGAGATATTATGGAAATATCTATGGATGGAATGTGAAATAATTGAATAAAATATATATGACCATTAATCAAGGAGATATTGATAGAATATCTATATATTTATGGATAAGAAACATATATTGTTATCCTTTAATAATTCAATCCCTTGATGGTTATTATTAATGTAAAATATGATATATTTATTAGAAGTCCATTTAAGAAAGATTTGATATTAGAAAATGTGATAGAGGTCCCAATTCATTCCTAAAATATGAGATTCTTTGAGAGAGAAAAATATTCATACTCATGGAAGATCATTGGAGATGTTTGAAAGTGTGAAGAAGGTGAAGCATGCCTTAGTAAATTCACATGTCAAGTAAATGATCTAAATGTTATTATTTATTTAATAAAATATTCATTTTTTAGATCATATGGTTGACAATGATTTACAAATATTGATAAATATTTAATTATGAATGGCATGGGGAATTGTGAGGTAGAATGGTGGGAATGAAAATGACATCAAATACATAATTTTTTTGGTTACCATATTAGTTTTCTCATGCTTAAACCAGAGATACCAACACATATATATAAAAATCCATCTTTCCATAAAAAATTAAACAGAGTTTGAAAAAATTAAAAGCAGTCATTGAGATAAAATCAGTCATCCCATAACATTTAAATGGAAGTTATTCTTGGCATGAAGTGATAAATCTAATAAAACTTTTATCCTCTAAAACTTTTATAGTAGTGGATTTTGGTAAACAAGAATACTTCCACATTTATTATCTTTATATGTATCCCTTTTTGGCTAGACCATGAAAAATCCTCAAGTCAATTTTTGCTTTAATATGTTATTGTATTTTTATTCTGTGAATGATAATTAAAGGGAATTTTAGAATGTAAATAATACCCCCAATAAAGGGATATGATCTCGATATGGTTATAGTATTGATAGAAATTGGTATATTAATTTAAAACCCAAATTCACCCCCTCTCTCAGGGCACCTTGGGTATCTCATTAACAATATATAGTTCCAACATACTCAATGACATAATAAATAATCGTATAGTCAATTGAAGGGATATAATAATGATCATGGATATGATATGGAGTTGTATTTTGGATAAAAATAATTCTTTCAAATACCACCATTGACGTGAGTTATGTGATTTGGGAAGAAGAAAAATTTTAACAATACATACATCACCCAAATTATATATATTGAATGCGTGATTACTAATGTATATTTGTCACTACTACCCTAAAATATATCAATAGTGGAAGTTATGTCCCATGTATCACATTTGAGTATGTATATGTTAAACACATCACATAAAGAACTCATTGGATTAAAAACTATGACACGATATTTTCTCTGGGGAATAACAAATTGAGATATTATATAGTATCGATTTTTTTTCAAAAATGAAAACTCATGTGGTCAATGTTTTATGGAGTAATGATAAGTACATGTATGCGATGTGAGGACACTATAATGTAATGAGACAAAAAATCCTAATCTTTATTCATCCATGTTATTAAATTTTTTTTTATGATTGGGGTGGGCATGTGACACACCATGTTTTTAACATAATGTGAACTTAAATAACTTTCATAGGTTTAATAATATGTCATAAATGAATATACCGATTTAAAAGATAAATGTATTATTTCAGTAAGGTGACCGAAAATAATATAAATTAAATATTATTACTATAAACCTATATAATTAATAATTATAAAAATTATAATAGGAATGAAATGAATAATAAATAAAAAACACTATAATAATTAAATTTACTTCCTTATAGTATCCCTTGAATATTATTACATTTTTAATGACTTTGTATTGAATCAAAACATTAAAAAAATTATAAATTTTTGAGGAATATGGTGAATGATTTTTAGAGAAGTGTACAAGGTTATATATTAAAATGTAAAATGGAATTATTACTATTGTAAATTTATGGATGTTTGGTATATATGTTCATTAGGAACATATGTCCATTTCAAATATAAATTTATTAGGAATATAGATATACCAGGACTAAAAGTGATTAGATGATTAAATTATTTCATTATAAATTTCCTACAGGTAGTATTCAGTACTAAAATAATGTAATAATGATACATAACCTTTAAAATAAAACAATTTACGTAGTTAGTTAAAATATAAGCAATAATATTTCTAAATTTATGTATAAATTTGGAATTTATAGAGTAAAGTTGTAGAATTATTCCATATAAGAATCACTTTTCCAAGATTGGGAACTGGGATATGACACTGGGGTCTTCCCTTTACCATTCCCATGTTGAACATCAATTTTAATGACTTCTGTGAAATCATATGAACGGGAAACTAAAGCATATGGAAGTCAATAAGCTATAAATGTTTGATGACTCCCCACCATTGGAAGAAATTATTACATTTATGACCATTAGTTAGTATATTTATGTCTAGATGATGTTTTTATCATATGTCTGGATGTTATTAATTGGTAATTGTTTATATGAAAATTGATATTTTAAATAAATCTATTATTAGTATTATTTTGATGTATTAATAATTTAATATATATATATATCCTTTATTAAATTATTTTTATTTTATTATATATATATATAAATTATCATTCATTAAGAGATTAATAATTTGTATAATATTGGAATATAATCCTTTAATATTTTTAAAGATAAATTATGAAAACCAAAATTATATGTAATTAATTTTTTTATCTTAAATATACTTTAAATAAATATTTTAATTAAATTTAAAAAATTCTATGTAATATTTGGATTCATCAGATGAATGTAGGGAAGGGAATAAATTCCATTTTTTAGAAATGTTATTTATTTTGAGGTAAAAATTTAGTTACAATATCAAAAGATATAATGACATAAATTGTTAAAAAATAGGTATTTTTATAGAATATCTCAAAAAATATTACATTAATATATATATGTTAAGTCATAAAATAATTTGACACAAACTTTATCCTTTTCTTATCAACATTCCATGTGACATTGCATTCTTCATAAATTATAGAATGAGTATTTCAAATCACCCCACCAACACTCATGTATAAAGGACTCATCATTTACCCATTACAAACTAGAATTATCATATTTTTTACTATCCAATATATTCATAATTTCTCTACCTTACATGAATATATCATTTTTATTGTATTTTGGTTATAATAAAGAGTCCTAAATACATTATTTTAAAGAAGTTACTCAAAAGGATAATTAATTTTTGAATGTATTTATTATTTTTTTCATGGTATTTTTCTTTATAATATACCTCGACTTATTCATTATGATTATTTGAAAATAAAATAATATTTTATTTTCCCTATTAAAATTTTAAGAAAATTCATATTAAAATATTATAATAAAAATATATTATGCATTCATTTTTTAAAAAAGGTTATATCTTGGAAAGATTCAACTATTTTTGTGAAGCCTGTTATAATATTTTCATCAAAGATGAATAAGAAAATTTAAATTTTTGTAATATGTGGAATTTTAATTTTTATTACTATTTTAGAAGCCTAATGACCCATAAAAATCAATTTATGAATCATGTATTATTCTGGATAAGAATTTTCCTATGATATATGTTTTATGGTGTGTTTTGGAGGGGATGATAGAGGCATTTCAGGAAAGGGGTAGTCGATGTCATGCTATTGATTTAAAGTAGAAGAGGCCAGTTAGTGATCATTTTTAAGCCCCTTTGTACCCAATGACTATTATAGGGGATATGTAGCCCCTAAAAACTATGTGAATTCGGTGAGGCTATACAGAGTTTCCGGAGAAGTAATGAGTAAACATTTTTGGTAGGATGGGATCCTAGTGGTCTTCCTGGGAGTATTCCATTATAAAAAATTGTATAATTTCACTCCAAATACCCTTTTATTCAATTGTTTTTTCCATCATAATATATAGATGATCAAACAACCCAGTTACTTCATTCTTAGATTCTGATGGATCCTTTATCTTTGCATCATTCAATATTGATTCTCAAAGAGTTATTGTTTCCCCAATTTATATAATTATATTCCAATCAAAACATTTACGTTCATTATAACTTTATATTTCATCAATTTAGACTACAAATACCTAATTTAAATTATTATTTTTAGATGTTGAGGTTCGATTGATATGGTTTGGACAATAATAAGTCTATTTGAGAGTTTTCCCCTAGTTGCATAATGTAAGAAGTCCCTAATATAATACATCATTTTTATAGAATTAAATGGGTTGTAATGTATGCATTTGTGTTTATATGAATGTCTTTCAAACACCTAAATTAGTAAATGGGACATGTGAGTTTCAAATAATGGTATTATTCATGGGAATGAGAGATATATTATTTTAACTATATGCATAATCTAACTATATAATTTAATGTGTAGTTGAGAAGGGGGATCCATGATCACTAATTAGGAAATGAGTTAGTTTTCTAAGCTTGTTGTTGTACTATAGGAAATGTGATGTGGGTTAAGGAAATATATAGAAAACAATATTAGTTGGGAAGTGGTTTAGGGTTCAAAGTAGATAGTATGAGACTGGTTGGGTGAGGGATTAACCAATTAGAAAACATATATATAATGTGAGAATGATATATAAAGTCTTAGAGAGTAGTTAGACCATAAATAATTTGTGTATTAGTTTTAGTACCCTAGTAAGTTGATGTATCATGTTGAGATGGGGATATTTTAATGGGATCTAACCTTGTGTGAGTATATTGATTCCGCTTGTACGGGATTTTAGATATGTTACATTCTCAACAAGCCCAATTTCTACTCAAGATGCTTAGCCATGGGATGATATGTTGGATGAGGTTCTTAATTTTTCATAAGTAAGAGGTTTCTGAAATTGCATACTCTATAGTTCTACTTCTAATGGTGGCTAGTGTATATTAATTATCCATGGAACATTAAAATATACTATTGGATGATTTTTTTATAAGAGGTTTTAAATGTTATTCACTCTTTAGATCAACCACCTCTATTTATATGATTTTTAAATATATTTTATATCAATCATCTTATTCAAGTGATTCCTTTAGTAGGTATGTTCAGGAATCATGGTGGTCTAGTTAGCACATGGTGAGAATATTTCTGTTCATGGTTGTTTATTGTTTACTAATTTCTACTTAGTTCACACACACCCACACACATACACACACACGTATATATATAAAATCAAATTTATGGACTAATAGTGGTGACCTACTAAGTTATATACTCAAACCCATCACTATAACCCTAGTGTATGTACTATCTTTTTTAGGGATACTAGAACGGGAAATAACCCTTGATATGTGGTTGATTATGAGAAGATAGTTATGGAAAATAGAAGATTAAAGTCATATATTGGGATGTTTTAATAATATGAAATATTTTATTATTATTTTTCTTTGTAGCAGGTATTGATCTACTTCATGTGGGGATAATCTTATAACATATGATTTTTGTGAGACTCGGGATCATTTTTTTATTAATAGTAAATATATATATATGGTTAGTTTATAGTTTTAATTATATTATGTATTTTAATTATTTTTATTATTTACACTTCTCGTATTTTTTGTATGACTCAATGTCGATTTCATAGTCTCAAAAGTGTTTATTGATGGCTATCAACACATTTCAGTAGCCAACTGCCAATGGGGAGGCATACATGAGGTTATGAGGGACTCCATCTCAGACACAATGAATTTGAAAGTTGTATTATAAATTGGTAATAGAGTCCTTATTTTTTTCGCCTTTTAGTTATGTGGATTTGAGATTGGATTATTTTAACTAATTTTACAAGATATGGTTGTGTATTTTCAATAACTATATAGAGAAAACTCAAGATTCAATAGTTGTAGGTTTTATGTTATTTTATTGGGGATATATTTTCTAGAATATTATTATGTGATGTCATGGATTTTATGGTCTATATATTTTTAGACATTCCTTGGGTGGAGAGAGGTTATGATATTATTCATCTTGTTGGAATATATGATCACATGTAATATATGAATATTTGTGTGATTGTGAAATGTTTTGAAGCAGAGGGTTTAATTAATTGATTAATAATACTAATTTTTCATTATTTTTATTAAGAAAATTATATTTTAATGTAAATGTTTGATTTTTACAGATCTTATATATTTTCAAATTATTTATCATTAATATCTTAGTTGTATAATTAGATGAATTGGGGTTTAAATCATTATTGATGACATCCTTGAGAAATCATGATATATCTTGGTGTAAATCATTAGGTTTCATTCCTTGAGATGTTTTTTTGTTTTTTTTCATTATATCCTACGTATGAATATTTGTATGTTTACTCTTGAACATTATAAAATTTAGTAAAGAATTAGGCTATCTATAAATGTTTTAAATCAATATTTCAGTATTTCAAAAATAGAACAATGATGATGCGTTATTAATGAACCTTAGGGAACATTTTATGATATTCTAAAGGTTTAGGATCCATTTATTATACCATTGTTAGATTAAGAGGGAGGGGATTATCATGCTCTCATGGTTTCTGCAATGGTACAAAACTCTAAACCTATTTTGGATGTGGCGTCTAATATAGTACAGGTTGGGGTTGTGGTATATATCATGGTGGGAATACTATAGTGTAAACTAGTACTCGCTCATGAATTCGCACAATGAAATAATGTAATTCTATAATAAATGTCACACTGCTCAATAAAAAAAACACGATTCACTCCTCAAATTAAATACACGTTCTAAGGGTCTAAAAACATATTCTCTTATCAAATTCAATAAATCATCCACCACTCAATGAGAGTATATGAAGTTTAAAAATTCAATCCCAAATCGTATTTGATACAAGTTAAGTAAACTATTAACTGAAAAAAATGACCCACTACTTGAAAATATACTCTTTCTCCAGTCATTCATGATGTCGTATTTCTCCAAAATCAAATGTTAGTCCACCATGTCACCTTTTAAATAGGATCAAAACCATACATGAATTTTTATTATACATAATATATTGAAAAAATAAATTTTTAGAATAGACTATTTCAAAAAAGTGTTAAAAAAGATACAAATTATTTTAGTCACTATGTACATATTATCTATGTGGGGACCTATATAAGGTGAGAGAGAAATGTCGGCTTGCAATAAGTAACACTGTATAATTATCTTTTCTGTAGAATACTTATGTGATATTAAAAATAGGTTATAATTATGTGTGTTATTTGGTTAGGACATGTAATAATATTTAAGCACCAATCATAATGTCATAATAATAACTATTGCATATTATAGCCATATATAACTATATGCACCAAATCTATTATAAAACATGGTGCTCTATTTTTCTAAATCATGAAAAATTCATGAAATTTCTTCATTTTAGAACATTATATTGTGAACCAATCACACGACATAGGTCTAATAATACAGAGAGGGTCGAAATGATTGAAATACACTCATTTATCTTAAAGGAAGACATTAGAATCCAAAAATCCCAAGAACACCATTCATGAAACTGAAAACTGTGATGTATATTAAATAAATAACAAATTTGTATACAATTATGTGGACTTCACTTCTACAACATTATTTATTCTTATTTTTGATGAATATTCCTCCAATGGTTCCCATCGATCCCCCCTCTACAGAGTGTATCTTTTGGATAACATGCATAACTCATTTCATGAGAAAGATTTTCCAACATTCCATAATAATATGCTAGAAAAGTTACAAATTATTTTAGTACATATGTAAAAGATGATTATTTAAGGATTTATATATTAATTTTTAAAACAAACCTACCAAAGAAATTTTGTTAAAATGTTACAACCTGTTAAAAATATTTTTGTGGAATGTGTATGCAGTCCAACCAAATAAAAGATCTTTTTGGGGTAATTGGAAATAATGTCTCCATGTAAACCTTTTATAATCTCAGTCATCTCCTGAACAATATTTGGATCTTCACTGTAGTTATCAAAAAATCTACCCCATATTGGGTTTCTTCATACCTATATTAATGATGGGGCGGGGAGGAATCTAATTAGAAAATTCACCAATTTGCAATAAATTCATCTTATATTCTATGCATTTTGATATAAAATTCAATATGGATCATTATATCTATATTTGAATCAAATGTGTAATGAATAGTGGTAGATATGACTACAATATTATTTGAAACTGCAATATGCATCAAAATTTACTGATCCCTGCACAGAAATATACAGGAACACGTTATTTTTGGTTGAACACACATAGAAACTCTATTTCCCTATATTAAAATCACATTGTAATAGAATGAAGGTTAGAAATTAATCAACCCCAATATGATTGTCTAGTAGATGGAGACAATCTAGGGTATCTACTGGTACATTTAAGTCCCAATTGAATTATACAATAATAAAAGTAAGGATCAAAATAATATTGATATGTACAAGTGAGAATATATAAAATACACATGTCATATGTGAAACTATCTTGAGCAGTACCTGATCATGTCCCTCCCTTGTATACATCATCATATGGTCCCAAGAGATGGAACCATGAGTATGGAATATCCCACCTATAGTTGTTCATGGGACTGGATTGAAACATTATCCATATAGTGCTCTTCATATTCTTGTGGCATAACCTACTACTATAATGAATCCACCTCTATAAGGATAACCCTATAAAATACAGGGATACCCCTAAATAAAATGATGCCTTTCTAATAGTGGTCCATCCACACAAAAACCGTAGAGACATTGAATTATTACATTGGATGGGAAATTTGGAACCATATATTATCTAAAAATATATGCATTTCATTTCCAACATCCCTACTATACAAATCGATATAGAGATATTATCTAAATTTCTGGAATACAGTTCAATATCTGTACACTAACATTAAATAATATCTATACACATATATTAATATGTACACTTTATGGACAATCAATCTCTCTACAAATATATGGTGATGAAGCCCCCTAACATGAAATAATCATTTAATCTTTTTTCAATGTAAATTGTATAATATTTTATGTTTCAGTTGCTTCATGTTCCTGATATAAAAGGAACTCTGACAGCCTATCATGATATAATTTTTTTTAAATCAATGTAAATAATAGTATGAGACCAAATTAATAAATTTACAAGAAAAAAATAAGTGACCTAACCTGAAGAAGTAGCAAAAATAGGTCAAATTTCAGATTTAAGGGAACATTTTTATGTGTTTCTCGAATATAATATGAAAGAGACTTCATTAAAATAATGAAATTTTTAATAATTAATATTCTAATTATTCATTAGAAAAAATCATAAAAACACAATTGAAAAACAATGATAATAAAAATAGTGATAAAAATAATCAAAGCATTAAATTTAGAATCTAAATATCACTTAGGGATAATTTAACATGAGTGGAATTCCAGTTCATATCATTAACAACATATAACATTCAATAAATTTCAGTAAAAAATGATGATATGGAATTCCAATTTAGAACTTATATCAAGTAGCGATAAAACCAAAATGTATCGAAGAAAAATTATGGCGATGTATACACATTTAAATGACGAATCTTGGCTTAAATATAATTAAAATTAATATAGAGTTTAAAACCATTGAATACACACATTTTATTAAATGAATGGGGTTATTAACCTTTGTGTTTGATGAAATAAGAAATAAAAAAATTAACATCAGAGACACAATAGTCTTTTATATAAAAATAAAAAGATAAACACAAAAAATACAGGATAACAACATAATAAAATTTGTAACTAAATGAAAAATAATTTAGAGAAATGATTAATTTGAATAATAAAACATGAAAATGATAGATTTCACAAATGAAATAAATTCAAAAGGCTTTAGAAAAATGAAAATAGTAAATGAATCTAAGAGATATTTTACAATTTCAATGATTGTGATGTATATATTTAAAATAAATATTAATTGATAATTGAAAAAATAGTCTAACTACACTCCTTTTATACAATTCTCTCCACCCAACCCTTTTGTAAGGAATATTTCAAAATCGTTGTCAATAATATTTCCAATTACACTTTACTTGAAAGAAGAAATCAAATTAATGAAATGAGAAAAATACCATGTTGTTTATTAATGACCAGAGTAGAAATATTAATTTTAATAATTCAAATAATATGATATCTCAATTTCACCCTTTTCAATTCCATTGATGTTGCAAGATGAAGCAGTATCACCTAAATTTGAGAATTCACCCGTACATTGAAAACATTAAACAATCAAACATGAAATCGAATCATATTATAAAAATGTGAATATAGGGAATGAGTAGCTAATTTTAAAAAATGTGGGTTCCAAGCAAGAAATGGAAAATACATCACCTGTCACTTAGAATGTGGGATCCATTATTTTTAGCCTTTATTAAAGACAATGGTCCCTTTTCAATTTTACAATTTTAATTATTGTGATGGATAAAATTATTATATTTATAAATTGAAAATTACAATTTTTTTGAATTACAAACATTATATACAATTTTTTCCAAACACACCTTCTATAAGAAACATTGAAAATTTGTTTTCAATATTCTTTCCAAGTAGGATTTATCTGAAATCATAAATCAAAATAATGAAATTATAACAATAAAAAGTGGTATATTGATAAAAAAATTAAACATATTAGTATTATTCTTGTAAATAAAATGATATTACAGTGTCAGGGATGTTGGAAGATGAATCTCCATCAGCTAAACCAAATATTCTACCTATATGGATAAAAGATTAAACATGAAAACATGAAACCACATCATATTCGTGAAATGTGAGAAAGGGGCATGAGTAGCTAATTTAAAATAAATCACAATTCAATATTTCAATTAAAAATGCATCACCTGTCTCTCGGAATATGGGTTCTATAATTTGTTAACCTAAATCATATCAAATCAATTTCCCTAAACAATTTGAAAATTAAATCAAGGATCTAAAACACATATAATAATGACATGATCCTAGATAAATAAAAATAAAAAACAAAAAACCCCAAAAAAGGTAAATTATAGAAGCAATGAGATAAGCAATGGGAAAAAACATTCCATAGATGAGGGAAATCGGAGGTGGAATTTAAAATAATGAAATCAATAAATCCAATTATTTGACTGAAATATAAGGGAAACCGAGGTAAATAAATTAGAGGAAGTGAAGGCATAGGCGGAGGAAAAATAAACTATAATATATGATTAATCATAGTAATGAATCAAATGAATTATAAGCTTGTAAATTTAATGATCAAGCCAAAAACATCTAAAATAAACAGAAATGATATAAAAATTAAAACTTTCAATAACATGAATAAAATGGGAATGAGTTTTATATAACACACCAAATTTCATATTTAATTATTTCTAGTTGAAAAACAAAACAATTCTAAATTCAATTATTAAAAATCAGCTTCTTTATGTTGTAATCATGTCAAAGATCATGCATGGAAATTAATTAACAATTATTAATTTTAAAAAATAATCACAGTATATCCCTGATGGAATCCATGATATTTAGAAATGAAAGAAAGGTAAATCACTGAGGTAAGAAGTCAGTATTATGAAAACAACGTCTCTCTACTGAATTCCATCTATTTCATCCCCTTTGTCTGTGCTATGAGTTGATGATGCAACACTGGTAAGAAAAACCTCTAGACTTATGATGACCAGCACAAGTTTTATCATTTCTATAGAACCTAGTTAGAAGATAAACTAATTTTTTTCAAAATAATTATTTAACACATGTCATAAGATTGATCATTTAGAAGTAATTAATACAAATCATATGAACGATATCATTTTTATCTCAGTTCACCTAGAATAGATTTGAAAAACATAAAACACAATATATTCTATGAATATACATTCAAAATCAAGTAATATAATCATAAGAAATATTGTTGATGAAACAATGGTCAAGATAAATTAAGAAATGGGTAGTTGGAGTATCTGAATAGGATTGGTATACTATGAATGTATCATTAAATCATGTCATACAAATAATTAATCATGATAGATAGAAGGTTGAAAATTTCTTCTAAATTAGGTAAATATACATGTTTTAGAGATTTGGAGTCTTCTTCATTCAAGTCAGAAAGGTCCATGGTAGTTCGATGTAAAGTGTGATGAAGAAGGAGAGGGGATTGGGGAAGGGGCAGACAGTACGGTGGTGTCAAGAGGGGTCGAGGAGGGATTCAAGGAGGATGGACGTGCCGAGTGGGGGAGTCGAGGATGGACATAGTTAGGGAGGAAGATGGGAATTGAGGTAGAGGATGATCAGAGATGGAGGTTGAGGTATAGGTGTGGTTGGAGAGGTGAGTCGGGGGGCTGAGGATATTTGGGAACCCTAATAGGAATATAGGAAAATCGGTAGTGGGAGGAGAATCATAAAGCTCACTGTGGGAGCCCTGAACTAGAGGGGGGTAGAGGAATGGGGTATCAGATGAAACTATAGGATGAATAGATGGAGGTAGAGGTAGACCGATTGTTAGAGGCCACAAGCTATTGAGGATGAACATGCAGAGGAAGAGACAAAATGGACTAGAACCCAAATCACGACGAATAGAAATCTCGAGAGAGGAACCTCATGGAAAATGGGAATACGAATGATGAAAGAATGATATTGGAGGGATGAATTTATTTTTTAGGTGACATGGTTGATTTCTTTTGGGAAACATAAAATGGAGAGAACTAATATTAAGATATATAAAAAATTACATGATGCATATAGATTAAAGGACCCTATTTTCCAGGGTATTTTATGTTATAAACATATTGGGGATTTTCTTGATATGAGTAAGAGTATCTTTTCACTTATTGAGATGAACATAGATAAGTGGGAAAGGTTATTGAACTTTATTATTTAGGGACTTTCTAAGAGACATTGGGGTGTTATAGTGTAAGCATGGAGTCATGCTGAATTATCATGGGAGCCCTTTAAATAAAACATCTTCAGTAATTTCTCCTTGAGTTCCTAAATATGGATAAGGCATTACAGTCTATGGAGCTTCAACATAGAAAGTTATCAATGACTTATTACACTCAATAATTCTATTCATTTTTTTGGATTTACCTTATCTATATTGGAGTGATGCCCAAATTGCTTTGATTATTTATATTCACCTTTATAAAAATTTGAGAAAATTGGTGTGTACCTTCATCTTAGAATATTATTCAATGTTTTTAGGAAATGATATGGCAACATAGAAGAAAACAGTTAAGGTACATGTAGTGGGATCAATGAATTTCCGAAGTTTTTTATTAATGATAATAATAAAATAGTTCCTAGTTCCTATTGGAATTATAATAATTGAATATATGATGAGATGCACAATGAAAGAGAGGTCGAATCGTGTAAGGGAATTGCTTCTTCATTTTTTTCATTAGGAGGATCTCCTGTAGTATGTTTCCAGTGTGTGTGGTTGGGATATTTTCTCATTTTATTTACTAATCCATTGAGGGTTTTAGATGTTTATGTTATTATTATGATCCTAGAATAATTTAATGAGAGTATGCCTCTATGTGGTTCAGGGAATGTATCATGGATCAAGAAAGATTCATGTGATTTTTTAGTGTTATATAAAATATAGAAAATAATGGTTTATCATAGAGGCTAAGGAGATGATCAATCTATGGACCTCAAGAGAAATAGTATCAGATTACCCAAGGGTAACATCCATAGGTTAGTCAAGACCACAGGGTTTGGTTTGAGGATCTGACGTGGGAATGAATTTTTCATTACACCATCTTCCTAATATATGGTCATAGGGTTTATTAGGAGGATCATTACCACCTCATGTTGTTTTGATACTTTAAAATATATAACACTATTCATTTATGTTTTTATAATTATTAAACTATTGTTTTATTCCATCTAAAATGTGTTAATAATTATTTTTACCCATCCTATGCATGAAATACTTGTTTGTGAATAAAATGAATAATAATAATTACTGATTCTTAATTATTATTTATATAATTCTATTATGATAAATCTATATTTTTTTCTTATAGAATATATAAAATTTTTATATGTTTTATACGTTATGAAGTTTAGTTGTGTACCTTATAATGTAAGAATTTTGGTTAAGTATTGAACCTTATTAAGATTACGTTCTACCATATGAAGATGATTTTATGGAAAATTGTTATACCCTACAATGAACACTTGAAACATAAAACATGTTCCTTATGAATTTTTTGAACCCAAAAAATTTGAGACTTTTTTCAATGTATTAAATTTTACAAATAAATTCTACCCTATGAACAATTAACTTTACAAGGAATTATTACCTAAATAAAAGTGAACTCAATGAATTTTAAATCCTATAGAAATTGAAATTATGAATAATCTATACCCTATAAAGAGAATGTTCTATATGAAGATGTATTATAATAAGTGAATAATCCTTAAAATAATTTCACATATAAATCCAACGAACAATACAAAGGATGTAACCTATAATGATAGTGTAACATAATAAAACTAAACCATACGATGAAATCAAAAAAATGTATTTTTTTATCTTAATATTTATTTCTATATTATGATGTCTTTTCCTATGTTATTAATTTCTTTCATATCCTATATGATAATAACTTTTAGAATTTCCAATCATCTAAAATTTGTTAACTTATGAAAAAAAATCTATCTTTTGGTAATATAAATCTTATAATGTTCTATTTGTTATGAATTTTTTTTTCATATCAAATAATTTTACAATATGGGATTTTTCCATATCAATAATTTAATTTTATGAAACTAACTATATAATCCCATTTTTTATTTGTTTTTCTTTTTATTCACTAAATAATTCCAATGTTTAATTTTTTTATTTCAAAATAATATATTTTTTATTTTTAAAATATGAAATGATTATTAGGAGTGTTTTTTATTGAATTAAATTATCATCACATGGGAAACACGTATAAATATTTTCATTTCATTATTTAAAATTATGAGATTTATATTCCAATTAATTGTAATATGAAGATTCTGTCATATTTATTTCTTGGAAGTATTTAAAGAAAATTAATATTGATTAATTTAATGGTTCATTCCCTACTAGACTGTTACAATATGGGTTTCATTAGTAAGAGGTTTCATTGAAGGTTTTCGAAGTTTTAGATAGATTTTGGTCATGTAGTAGAGATTCTACATGAAATATCCACCATTTAACAGAATTACAAGATGTTTAATGGGTTTTTACGGCTTGTATAGTCAAATAGTTCATGACTTGTACGCCACTATGGGGTTTCGCATGAAAAGGGTAGAAATCCAATAAGAGGGATCTGAAACATGTAATAAATTTGGGAGTTAAATACTTTAAGTTGATTTTTATTTCAGTGAATGTAGAAATTTTTAGGCACCCATAAATTACATTCCATGTAAATGTATTACACAATGGGAAAACATTGAGATCAATTGTATGATCCTATTTTTTGGAAGGGTATGTTTTCATTATGTTTTCATTGAATCCCTTGTTTCGGGCTTCAAGGGATGTATTCTGAAAGTATGAGAGGTCTTGGGGGTGTTTCGGGGGCTCGGGGCACGAATGAAAGGAATGCTGGGCAAGAAAATCCTGGGCGCATGGCCGGCGCATGGGCAGGGGAAACCGTGCGGCCTTCCCAGGTAAACCATGCAACCCTCCTCCACCAGACAGTAGCATGCGCACGGTTTGTGCACGGTTTTTCAAACCGTGCGGCCAAACCGTGCGACCTCTTAATGTTGGTAAAAATTATAAAAATGCCACCCCGATAGTTTAGGAACCCACTCGGTATTTCCTCTCAATTCCTTCCTTTTCACCCTAGGAATGAACCAAATCGGCCAAGATATCTAAGAGGTCGGTCCACCTTGTTTATAAGGCTTTTTGGTGCCGTTGGATACGGATCGAAGCTCCGGGTAGGGATAATCCCATCCATGATACTCTTTTTGGTTTAGGGATTGTATCTTCTCTCCCTCTTGTTCTGAAGCTCTAAAAAACTACCTTTTGGGAGAGTTCTAGGTTGAAGCTCCAAAGGCTAGTCGGATTGAGGTCTAAGGACTCGATTGAGAGTGCGTTCAATCGTGGTTTCGGGGAAGGTGGTCTAAAAACATTATCCCATAGTTTATGGTGGATTTATGCATGTGTGTCTTTGACCATGGTTTCCTTTGGGGATCTTTGATCAACCTTGATGTGTTTGGGTATAAATGATGATTAAAAAGGGTAAATGGGAACTCTCACGATCCCAACGAGATGCGTTGAGAATTACATGACCTAATTATGGACATCTATGGGATGTGCCAACATTTCCCGGGAATAAGGATTGTTATTAAACAAGCGACCTTGTTGTAATAAATGGTTGATCCCTTGATGAATGTATTGGAATGATTGGTTGAACTTGGAATAGAAGTTAGGTGATGGTCCTAGACTTGGCAATGACCTAAGGGTTATTTGTAATGGGTTTAATGGTTGATTCATGGAAATAATGAACGGGTTAAATGGGTTAATGTGTAAACTGATTAAAGACCATAATGAGATAGGTTATGGGTCTAGTGTTAAATGCTTCGTGAGATAGGCATAACCCATGGGAGTTGGTTGAATGGTTAAATGATGTGAAATGGTAATGTGTTAATAGGTTAAGGCATAATGTGAATTCCCATGTGGTTTGTTGTGAATGGTGTTTTCCAAGGGACAATGGTATGGTGGGTTGATGGTTACTTATATATAAGATTGTTCACATGGCTTGGTAGAGTGGGGTATGACTTGAGGATCTACACCCATGGGTTGAGTGAAGACCGATTCTCTAAACTCCACCCTAAATGCATGGGTTAGGAATGAGGACTGAGGATCTCTTCTCCTAAGGGTTGCATCCACCCCGACTAAGGCTTCGAGGTGAGGATATGGTTGCTATGAGGGGGTTATTCCTAGTGAGATAGGATAATGATGTGTTTACCCTCTTGCATGTGATTGTTGGCCTTAGACCCATGTAACATAATGTATGTGATTAACCCATGGAAATGTGATGAAATGGTAAGTGATGATAATTGGTGTAAAATGAATGTTAATGGAGGTTGTAATGGCTTTGGCTCTGAACTGGTTAATGGCACATTAAATAATTACTTGGTAATTATCATTTATATTCCTTTTTCATGCACTACCTATTTATACTGGATACATTTTAGATACTATTGGTGGTGGCCTATTGAGTTGTACTCACACCCTGCTTGGGCCGCCGTTGGGTACCTGAGCAGACTTCATGTTTGCAGGTAAGGAGAATGGAAAGGGTCCTTGCGAGATAGTTGAGTGGAAATGGGTAGTTCTTGGTGAAGGATTCAGACATGGAGTAGGGACCATTTTGGGGATTTTGGTCGTTGTATTTATTTTGGGCTCTTTTTCACTTTTTCATTGGTAGTAGGACATGGCATATTTATTGTTGGAAAAGGTTTTTATACATGTTCCTTGTTTATGGATTATTTTTTCTGCTATTGGATTATTTATGTTGTGTCTTACTCTGATAAAAATGGGGTATAGTCTCCCCACATGACCACAAAGACCCCCACTGCTAGTCGGCAGCCTTCGGCGTACGAGGAGGCATGCGTAAGGTTATGTAACTACCCGGATCAGAGCACTGGTTTAGTGGATTCTGGGTCGGGGACGTTCAAAAGTGCTATCAGAGGAGGTCTTTCTTCTCCTTCTCAGAGGTCTTGTTATTTGGGATAGGATTCCAAGGGTTAATATTTTTCGGGACATGGTAAATGAGATCGTTCTTGGGAGTAGCTAACCCATGTATGAGGGAAAACCCAAGTCACCTTGAGTCAGAAATGGGGTTCTTGGTTGTGTGTTGTTACAGTTAATGATATTTCACCGTTGGGTGAGACACGTGTGGTTTGATGTGACTTTTTTATGATATTTGGCTCGTGGACTTAATGGCAGGTGGATTTGTACCCATGCATCATTGTAGGCTCCTAGGGAGATAGGTGACATGCATTGTGTTATGCACACGCACGTGATGAGTGTGTGAGGCAGGAAAGTAGGGTGTATCATGCATTTCATGAAATCAAAAAATAATGAGAAGAATGAAATAAAACAAGTGTGTAAATGATGTTTAAATGAAATATATGGTTTTGAAATGAAGGGGATAATGTCATTGTAAAATGTTGTGTGAGTTTGGTGGTAGTGCATAGTTGTTTACCCCATGTGGACCAAGGCCCACGATAGGGATGGTTGGGTGGTGAATTTCAGGTGTTAATGTTCTTGAAATAGTATATGAAAATGGGTTTTGTGGCTAGTAAAGAGATTTTTTCTGAAGTCGTTAATGTTTTATGGTATGTGTGCTCAACCTCGTCCTTGGAAATGTAGAGAGATGCCACCACGACATCAGTTACAAGTTGGTAAATGTGAGGATGTTGTTAAGAACACTCCTCTAGTAGAAGAGCACGAAAATGTGGTGATCAATGAAGGCAGAGGAGACCAGTTCTGGGAGAACATGGATTGCCTTATGCAGATGATGGATCGGGACCCAGAGAAGGTTGCACCGAGTATGTTCAAGCTGACCAGGGAGTTCCAACTGCAACATCCTCTGACCTTCACCGGAGAGGGTGGGCAAGAGGTAGTAGACTTCTGGTTAGAGTCTGTCCAAACGATACTATATCATCCAAAGAACCCTATTGAAAAGCATGTAAATCTGTCCATTTATATGTCGCGGGACAAGGCAAGGCGTTGGTGGGACATTCAGGCTCGGACTGGGAATGTTGAGGGGATGTCGTGGAAGGTTTTCCAGGAAAAATTTCTGGAGCATTTCTACCCAGAGACTTTGAGGTAGGATCGGGCTGACAATTTTATGAGCCCGACATAGGGATCGCTATCGGTGATGGTCTATGCTAGTCACTTCACTGATTTACGATGCTTTTTCCCAGTGTTAGCAGGGGATGAGGCAGCAGTAGCAAAGCATTTCCATGATGGGTTGAGACTTGAGATCAGGTCTCAAGAAAATATCTTCTACTTGAAGAGGTTTTCCGAGGTTATGGGTCATGCACACATCCCTGAAGGGAACCTTAAGGGAGGTTTGAGTAGTGGTTTTGTCATGCCAGCTGGGTGGACAAGTGGTGTGTCTTCCGAAGGTCATAAGCATCATTTGGAATGTTTCCAACAAGGTGGTCAGAGGAGAGGGTCAGCCTCTCAGAGTGGGAACCCGGTGTTCTTCTATCAGTGCGGTAGGTCAGGGCAGATGCGTGGTCAGTGTCCTCGACCTTCAGTTGACTGCTATTCGTGAGGAAGGATGGGGTATGTGCAGAGGTTCTGCAGGAACCCTCAGTAGACGGGTGAGCATGGGGATGAAAAGTAGGTACCGAGTACGGGAAGGGGATCAGTTGCCCCGTATTAGGCACGCAGTTGGAGCTCCACGGGCCGTACTAGAAGGGGCGGTGGACGTGGAACTCCAGGGCAAGATCGCTCATGCCAACAAGGCAGTGCGGCACAAGGTTCTTAGGCCGGAGCCCAGGGTAGAAGGGCAGGTCAGCATCAGGTAGTTCAGTTGGCGCTTGGTGATGGCGAGGATAGACCTTCCACTGTTTGAGGTACAATTCTTGTAGCTTCTATGTTTTCTAGTGCGTTGTATGAGACAGGTGCCACACACTCTTTTATTTCTGCTCAACTTGTGGTAGTTTTGGGTTTACCTATGGAGGGGGTGTGTGGAGTTATGTCAATTGACACCTCGTTGGGGGTATGGGATGATGGATATCAAGAATTGAAAGTGATGTACCTTGGAATTTGGTGGGTATCATTCTCTACGGGACTTGTTCTTTCTCGAGATGTTAGGGTTTGACCTAATCTTGGGAATGGATTGGTCGGTGTTGTATCGGGTGCACATAGACTGTTATCAACGCAGTGTATCGTTCCGCTCGCTTGACGGTGACGCTTATGCCCACTATGGTGAATGAGATGCTTGAGTTGGGCGTGCGAAGCCGTTTTTCAAGAGATAAGTGGACTCACGGCTCAAGTGGCATGTCTCGTTCACTACAAAATATTTCACTTTTTCCAACAGGGGCATATCTGTTGCTAAAGGTGGATTTTCTGTTGGTAAAACGTTTTACCAAAAAATATGTCCCTATCAATAAAGTGTTGGTAAAAACTCTATCGCTAAATGTTACTGCGACAGACAAAATAATTTTGTTACAATTTTAATATTACGAACAGATAATATATATGTTGGTTAAAGTGTTTAGCAACAGATTAATTCGACAAATTTTTCTGTTGGTAATAATATTACCAAAATATCAAATCTATTTATAAATTACATAATATAAATTATAAAAATTTATTGCTCATAAAATTTCATATTATATTTATTGATCAATCATATATAATACACCTGTTTGAATTATTAAAACAAATATGATTTCCACACAAATTAAAACTCATGAAAATGATTGATTATATTAATAATGAAAATTAATATAGTATGAATCAATACATATTTGAACTTTTTTCCCACCTAAAAATTTCATAAAAACTCATTATCCATCCATGCCCCCCCACATCCCACATGATAAAAGGGTATGTGGAAATCCTCTGATATATTTGATGACTAGAATCATCTGCACCCAGTAATTTGACACGATGATATAATAGTTACTCCTCATGACCTGATGTTAAAGATCTCTTTTATCACCCCACCAGTAGGCCACTCGAAGAAACAAATCATGCCAGCTCCAGTACAAGTGAGGAACCTTGAGTCAATGTCATTTCAAACATTTGGCTCCAATATCTACAACACACAACCAAAGAATATACCAACAAATCAATGAGAAATATATACATGAATTGAAACCAAAATATAAATAAATGAAAGTACAAAAAATTGTTTACTTCTTATCAACACAAGAATGGAAATTTAGAAAACAACCTAGAATAAAAAACCTTGCTTACATATACTGGTGGGATTTAGAATAACTATACCATCTACAAAATAACTTTCTCTTGTTACAAGTTCAGAGGGAAAAAAACAGGTCAAAGAACATGAATGAGCACAATAAAAAAGAAACCATGTATATCTATGTAACATGAAAATAATGATTCCAATGGATCTGACCATTAATGGGGATGTATAGATGTGTAACATTAAAAGAATGATTCCAAAAAACCTTACCCTTAATGGGTAAGGGAAGGGAATATGGGTTCTGTAAATTCTCAACATGTTCATAATAAATTAAATATGGGTTGTTTAACTTCTCTACTGGTGCATAATAAATTGAATATAGAGAGAAAAGAATTCAATCTCTGGTTAAAAAATATAATTCCTTGCAAATGACATGCCCCCATCATAAAATGAATTAAAGCATACATAAATCACTTGAAAATTCTATATGACCAGTGAAATCATATCATAAATCACATGATAGTACATAAAACATTTTATGTTCAATGGATGAATGATAATTAAATGAAATCTAATAAATATAGAAAATTTTTAAGTGAATTTGTAGTGTTTCAATTTGAAAAATGAATATAAAGTACAAATAACAGAATGAAAAATGAATATTTTGAATTTGTAAAAGATGTAAATTTGATAGAAGGAGTGTGGCATTGAGCATGAAAACAAAAGTGTATTATGGTCATAGATATTTGACCAGCTACTCACAAAACCAATTAGATGGTGAATTCATGTCAACAATTACCATAAACACTAAAATGACTTGAGAATGAAAAAACCAGTCATGTTATGGTAATAATATTTCTTAAGACAATAAATAAAAAAGGTAATATATGATTATAAATGCTGAGTCTCTCACACTAAACTAGCCAAGACTTCAAAAACTAAGCCTTCTTGTCGCGGATCTGGTGCACCATCTGAATGTCCATTAGGAATGATCATCACCCACTTGGCATGAATGTAAAAGATATATGTATCTTCAAACAGCCCAACAAGGTATGCCTTTGCGGCCTCTTGCAACACCAATGTGGCATGGATCTAAAAATGTAAATCGTTCTTGATGTCCTGAGCAATTTCACAGACCAGCCTTTAGAATGGCGTCTTCCTTATCATATCTTTTGTGAACTTCTGGTACATTCCAATTTCACGAAGAGTGACAGTTCCAGGATGATATCTATGGGGATTCTTTAAGAATGTACTCATTTTCTTCTCCTTCATGTTTGATCAAAATAATAAATAATTGGAATAAAAATTACAAACTCAATCTATAACATTGGTAAAAGAAATGACGATTGAAATGAAAATGTAATTACTCCATATATAGCAGGTCTAAATATCCTTAATATAAATCATCATTTCAATAAATACCGAAAAACTAAAAACTGGATGGGTGGTTGGAAGATACAACCAATACCTCACTTACAAGATTCTCAAATGTTGCATCATGAACAATGTATTCAACACAAAAAGTTATTTTTCATTCTCCAGATCTTTCTTGAGAGGATAAACTCCAAATTTTTGAACATAAGATAAGATATTCAATCCATGAAGTGAATTTATACCTATGGAAAATGCATATTAGGCATGAAAAGATGAACAATACACATAAAGAAAAAACGTATCAACTCAATAGAAAACATACTGGTCATCTTTGTCAGAAAGCATTGGCATATCCATTTGAATTTGAGAAACATTTAGTGTAATGAGATACCTGGTTAATGTTGCAATGATCTTTACAACATAGATGACACTATCCCATCTAATATCATAATCCTGAGAATGGAAATGAATAAATTAATTCTATAGAAGAATGAAAACATAATAAAATCTCATCACAATTGAAAAATTTTCAGTCATATCATAAAAAATATATTTTTATTTATGACATAAATTTTAATATATAATTTCTTGCTGATTTTCATGGATGATACATAAAAATGGGGGAAATTTGAAAAAAAAATTATAAAAAAATAAAAAAAGGAATCAACTTAGAAGACAACTTACCCCGTATGTTTTTCAAAAATCCATAAAAGTTGCTATAAGTACATGATGTTGAATATTCCTCAGACTTATAGAGGGGAGAAGGAAATGCCCAGACATCTAGAGGGGTGGTGGGGATTTCCTTTAATCTCCACAGTAGAGGGGTGGAGGTGATGCCCAGAATTCTAGATTTCTCTTTAAACACCTAATGTGTAGGGTAAAAAGGTTTATCATCCATGCACCATTCTGGTAGTTTGAAGATGGGATATAGCTCACAAAATATCATTATAATTTCTAAAATATTCTATACTGTACAATAAATTATATTCCATTAGTTAATGGTATTTCATGCCCTTGAATAATTGAACCAGTATAATCTCTCACATCAACCCATATGTTTGTTTTATATGGAAACTTTTTATCTTCTTTTATGAGGTTTAACACTAGATACACACTGAAAGTAACCAAGGGATATAAGAGAGGAACAATCACCCATCCATGATGTATGGATACCTTGTCCATACAATTATACTTTTCCAATATTCAAGCAAAATCATCATCTAATGTCTTTAAAAGAGGATATAAAAACATTAATTCCTTGAAAATTATTGGATTTGAAAACCAAGTTTCATAAATCCCAATGCTAGGAGCAACTAACTCCCCATTAAATGAAACTGATGCCATGGAAGATGTTATGACTAATCTTCAATAAACTGAATTTTTTGTACATGATATTAGAAAATTAATAGTTCTACCAAATCGATCTCAATGAGTTCCCATGGTGGATTAACAACAGTGGAAGACACTATGGATGCTGTTAAAAAACACCTTCATAGAAAATTGGAAGAACTTTGGAAAGGAAACAGAAATCTTATAATTTCCAATTTGTTAAGAAATGTTGGATGAATAATTTGATTTCATATGTAGAACCACAAAAGAGGAAAACAATAAAAACAAAGTTAACTGTAGAAAGTGGAAATGACTATATGAAACTTAATGAAATGTTTCAAATACTTAAATATTGAATGATACTAATAGATTGATAGTCAGTGCCAAAGATAAATATGCATAAAAATTTCAAACGTAAGGGCCTAAATAGTGATGATAATACTAATAATGAAACCATATGAGAAAGTACATGAGACATATGAAAAACCATGGGTTTGAAAATCTATACACTATGAAATCCCTTCCCATCCACTACCATATTTACAATAATATCATTATATTATTTCTATTATTTATCCCAAACTAGAGATGATATAATGTATTTAGGACTTGATAGGTCAAAGTTAATATCTCCTTCCATTCAACATTGATAATGGGCATGGATTTCAAAACAATTGTTTGGAAATTATCTTTTTAAAGTGTTCTAATTACAAGGATAATAGTTGAAATTGTGTTTGAAAAAAAATGTAATGAAGATTTTATCATTCCATGAGTATGGCATCTAGAAATAATGATGATGCTACCAAGACTCAAGTGGAAGACCTGTGATTAATTATATGATCATTTAGTTACATAAAATAGTGAATATTATAGTAAACTGGATGGCCTGGGAGTTACCCACACAAGATTAGAGTTCAACTTGTGTAATTGTTGTAATCATATATAACATGTATATGTTCAAAAATCATTAAAAAACCCACATAAAATAGACCCCCAACATCACAATGTCTTTCATATCGAAGGTTTTATTTCCACATTATAGATAGAATTTATGTCACATGTGAAAGAATTATCCTTCTTTGAACCCAACATAGTAAGGATCATGCAAATGTAATTTTGAATTAATAAATTCAACTTGTGATGAATGTTAAAATAAAAATTCAACATATTTGCGAAAAAATATGATATGAAAACCAATAAAATTGATAGGTGTAATATGTATTGAGAAGACGAAATATCATTCAGGTTTTAATAATGGGGGTAAAAGATAAACAATTAACGTACCTAACATTGAAGATAATGTTTTCTCTAATGACACCAATGGAACACAAGCACAAACCAAATGTTGAAGAAGAACATTAAAAATATTGAAAAATGTAAAAATGGTCAGTGTTATAGCAAAATTAATGATCCTAAATCCTGTTAAAAACTAATACATACTAAATAGGAACTGATAACTATAAACCAACATAGAAACCAACACTGTATAAGATCAATCTATCACAAACAACAAGCATATACATCGAACCCATCACCAATTTGTAACCATTATGCTACATTGGTGCTATATGTTAGGGGTATTTATTTCTATGAAATACCTCCAAAGTAGTAATCTATGGACAACCTTCAAACCAGGCGAATCAGTGGGTGATGTAGTGGAAAGGGAAGCTCATGGGTGGTAGACAGGGATTCCGGGGATGAATATGGTCAAGATGGGGTGCTCGGGACAGAGGGGTCACACATGGATACTAGGCTAAAATGCTATGGAATGTGGCAGTCGAGCTGGGATGATGGCATGGAACACCTAGGAGGGAAGGCACAGTGAGGGAGGATATCAGATGAGAACAGAGAGGGGGGTTTTCATGATGTTGTGGGTGGGGGCATTAACTAGGAACAAGAAGGTGGTTGTGAAGATTTGAACGAGGAACACTAAAAGAAAACATGAAGGGGGTTCTTGGGACTATTTTAATGAGGAAAACATACCAGGAAAAATAATGGATTCCTGCAAGGAACGCTAGTGAGGAACACCGACGACAAAATGGGGGGTAGGTTTAGGGAAGGGGGTTCACGGGGATGCCGGCCGAAAAAGCCCTTTTGGGGGGGGATGTTGTTTTTAATTTCTATATTATTTATATAAAAAATATATATTAAATAACAACTATGTTTATATATATAATATCATATAATTTTATGTATATTTTATTTAAATTATATATATTTTAATTAATAATATATTTTTATTATCAAAATGATATTTTTTTAATGGGTAATATATTTATCTATATATTCAATTTTGGTAAAATATTTGGTATGATAAAATAATATATGGAAACAAATTTTTATAATGGAAATGGATTTGTTGGTAATAATTATCGATAATAACAGATTTAGTTATCGCTAAATCAATTGTTGGTATTTTTACGATAATCTAACAGATTTAAATATTGGTAAAAAGCTGTTGGTTTCTGTAGTTAATACAAATCGAAATTAATATCTGTTCGAATTAATCATTTTTAACAAAAAATATATTATCTTTCAGTAATTTTCTGTTGGTAAATGTCACTTTTTTTATAGTGATTCTTGACGATGATGAGGGGGGATCTAATTTTCCTCCCGCGGTGGATCGGTTTCAGGATGTGTTTCCCGAGGATTTATCAGGGTTATCACCAGAGAGGGATGTCGATCTCATGATCGAGTTGCTGCAGGGAGCGGAGCCAGTTTCTATTCTTCCATACCGAATGGCACCGGAATAACTCCATGAACTGAAGGTTTAACTTGAGGAGTTGGAGTGCAAGGGGTTTATCCGTCCTAGTACATCTCCTTGGGGATCTCCCTTCCTTTTTTCAAAGAAGGCCAATGTGTCGTTGAGGCCGTGTGTTGACTATCGAAAGTTGAATCAGATGACGGTGAAAAATTGGCACCCTATTCCTAGAATTGATGACCTCTTTGATCAGTTGAGGGGTGCATTAGTGTTTTCTATGATTTATCTGAGGTCAGGTTATAACTAGATGAGGGTGAGGTCTTCTGACATACCACAGACTCCATTATAGAGTTGGTACGGGTTGTTTGAGTTTTCGGTAATGCCTTTCGGATTGACCAACGTAACAACGGTGTTTATGGATTTGATGAACCGAATCTTTTAGCCCTATCTAGATCAGTTTGTGATTTTATTTTTGACAATATCTTAGTGTAATCGAAAACTCATGATGATCATGCCCGACTTCTTGACATCCTCTTGGGTATGCTAAGAGAGCACCGACTCTACGCCAAGCTATCGATGTGTCAATTTTGGATAGGTGAGGTGCATTTTCTATGCCACATCATCTCAGAGGCCGGTGTGTCAGTGGATCCAGAGAAATTGCTGGCAGTTGTATCTTTGGAGCACCCCAAGACTGTTTCTGATGTTCGGAGTTTTATGGGTTTGGATAGGTATTACCGAAGGTTCATTTAGGATTTCTCTCACCTGGCAGCACCACTCTTGATCTTGACCAAGAAATAAATTATGTTCGAGTGGTCTGAATATTGTGAGAACACCTTCCAAGAATTGAAGAATCGGTTGACGACCGCACCTATCTTGATCTCACCTGAGATGGGTAAGATGTACATTGTAGAGACCCGAATCATGACGTACATGGACATTAAATTAATTTTTCAGAATACTTAATAGATTACAAAAATATATACACAAGGACCATAATAGTGTAGTGTCTTTGGAAACTTGGAATAAAATCTTCTAATCGTGGTGAAAGATCTTCAACATCTCCCATAAAGATCTTCCCCTTTTTTTCTTACCTAAAACCTTTCTTTATATCCTGGGGAAACGAAAACATAAAAAGGGTGAGCTGAAATGCTCAGTAAGGGTAAGCATGGATAAAATAAAACATACTATATACATTTGAACTTAAAAACATCAACATAATGTTTAAACATCAAAAGCTTTAGCAATGACATAAAACATGGAAGTACGTAAGGAATAGATCATAAAGAAACATTAAGAATGATAAAATATCATGGGAATAAAACATGTAATCTTGGCATCCATTAAACACATGTAATGATTTCCATAGTTGGCAAGGCATTGCTGCCAAGACCATCTTTGTGGACAAAGTCCCATTCTGAATCGAGTTCACTCCACGTTTCAGTCCTGTAACACTGAAATGGATTAACTTACCGTTACAGCCATGTCTATCTCATGAGATATAAAATCTTTACCCAATTCATTGGAGGGAGATATAGGTCCCACCAATCTCATATTGAAATCATTCTTTCATGTGCCACAATATAAACATACATCATTCATAATAACCCAACGAATAAAATGGGATTCATAAACATTATCCCATCATAACATAATCCATATAAAATAAATGGATATCATTTCATAATAAGAAATGTTAAACCATATAAATCATAGATAAATTATACTTAAAACATACACATATGAAATAATTTCATTTTAGATGGAAAATGGTTTTGATAAAACACTTGAAATGAATTCTTGAGGAAAATATCCTTTCTTCTTTAAACTAATTTTCTTTTCACAAAATGTCATGCATTTTTAAAAGAAAAGGATTTTATTGAAAATAGTAATGAAATATTTTGGAGGAATCTTCATGAAAATCAAGCTTTAAAAATCCCTTCGTGCCGTATAAGTTAAAAAAACATTTTTCTCGTACTTTTGCCGGAAAAGTCAAAAAGTACCTCGTATGAAAAACGTTAAAATATTCCTTTGATATAAATTACTAAAAACTCATTGAAGCTTAAAATTGGATTTAAACAATTTTAGGTGGATGGAAACAATATTACATATTGAGGGAACATGTATGTGGATGATAAATTACAACCCAGTAAATACCAAGTATAAACAATCTCAGATAAAAATGAGATTGTGATATTTTCCCTTACCTGAGGTCCGATTTGCTTCGTAAGTGTCCGAACCTCCTGTATAATGATTTAAATAATGTCATTGACTTATTCCAGAATCATACTCATTGTTATGATATCATATATGGTTCATTTATGGCTTTATATTACCCGTTCTTTTGTAAATTCAATGTTAAAGAGCGTTTTGGGTAAAATCGTTTCATTTGTCGTACGTGTTTTGACTTGTAATTATTCATATGATTACATAGATCATAATTACGTAATTCCAGAATATAAAATATGATTTATATATAATATATATTCAGAATATACATATATATAATATATCAGTAAATGGAAAGAAATACACCGTACATGGAGACTGTAGGCCGTACGTACGCATGAACGCTGTTTTCGTTTCCTTATTGAGTTGAATGGAATTAAGTAGATGAAATACATATATATACACATAAATACTGTATCATTATCATGTCAAATATTTCATGATTACTTATTATATATACATTATAATCATTCATGAATGATTAACGTGGAGAATGAATCTCATCGCGTCGTGGGGACGGTATTCCGTACGTACGCACGAGCGATGATATCATTATCATGATCGTGGAATTGTATTGGAGTGTATGTATACTATTTTAGAATCAATATCAATTTACAATAATCATATATAGTTATTATGTACACTATTATACCCATCCAAGTAAGGTGGTGGTGGAAAATAGATTACACCACGGCGTGGAGACGGTATTCCGTACGTATGCACGCGTGGAGATTTCGTTTTCCGTAGGATGGATAGATGGTTAAATAGGGTTGTTTAATACATATAATAACATATAATTATAGGAGTGATACTGATTTTATTAATTCATAATGAACCAACCTAATAAGATGAATTGGAAGAAGAAATAAAGTTGAAAGAATCGGTAACGGACATTACCTCTTCTTTGAAGCGCCTCTTTGAGTCCTCCTCTTAGGGCACTAAAATTTGTCTTTGAAGAAGACCAGGACCTCTAGGATGTTTCTAGGGAAGTGGAGAAGAGAATTTGGCAGGGTTTGGACAACCATTAAGGCTCAATGTGGTGTGAGGAAGAGAGGGAGGAGGTGCCCTTTTATAAGGGAGGAGAGGGGCACCTTTGGAATAACTAAAAATATTATTTTATTATTAAGTCATATTCGGTATAAAATAGCTCCAAATTGATTTATTTCAAATCTAAGGTGGGGATTGGTCGAAATCATCTCATCCAATAGAATTTAGACAAGTTTAGGTTCCTATTTTAACCTTATCTTTTATATTTAACTTTATGTTAGATAATTTTACTTTTACCGTGTCTTTTTGGGTTCTTACACTATAAGGTTAATAAAAATACTATAAAAAGCCAAACGAACCCCAAGTTGTTTATTATTAATATATATAACCTTATCTAAGTCATTTGGCGGAACCTTAGATTTTTAAGAATAAAATAACAATTAAAAATATAATATTTGTTTTAAAAACTATTTTATGTCAATTTTGACACTATTTAGTAATTGATTTTTGTGAAAATCATAACAGAATTATTAGTTCGAACAAAGTAAATTAAATCAATACTAACATGTCATATTAACCTAGAAAATTAGTGGAATTCATAAAAGGTCTCAAATTACATTTATTTCAATATTTCATTAATAAAATAATTACTGCATCATCATTGTGTCATAAATTAATTAAATTATTTAATGTCTAAAAAATACGAATTAAATATCATTAGGTAGGAAATATTTGTAGCTTTCTAATGAATATTTATAGTCGAATTTATCTTATGTATAACCCTAAATAAAAAATGATATACTTATTAAACTTTGATTGTAACTATTTTAACCCTTCTTTAAATAAATTAATAATAAATGTCCTAATCTAATCCAAGTGGTCCTAAATGGTCATATTTTATTCCTAAGGTTGTTTTTGGTCGAAGTAAACTTATCCAATAGAATTAGGACATGTCTTAGGTTAATAATAATGTCATTTTTACCCTTAATTACCCTACTTACTTTTAACCATGGTAAAAAAATGTAAAAAGTTACTATTCACCAAAAATTATTTTCATCTCATTGAACCACATTTTACTTACTGACATCAACCGTGTCACTCGGATTTTTGAAATTCCACTCATAGAAGCGGTAAAAGTATGTTTTATGAAAAATTCAGTTTTTTTAATTACCACTTAGTGGTTTCACTATTCATCAAAAATTAATGTTTCCAGAAAAATACCAAAAATTAGGCCTAAGCTATCTTTGATATTATGAATTCAAAAATGATATCTATTTTATAAAATTCAAAACATATCAGCAACATTAACTAATTTAAAAATTAATTCCCGTCGGCAAACCAAATAGCAGTTTTTTAGAGATAATAACTATCAAAAGATTGACACTTGTTTATAACTGGTTTAAATGTGAAATTACATCCAATGACCAACATTGTATTAAATTGTAAAAATATATTCTAAATATACTTTAAAACCATTCAAATTAATAATTTATCACTATTAATTATTTCTATTAAAAAAGTTGTTTTTAATTAAAATATAGTAATTTTCACTATTCATCAGAATATGAAAGTTATCCGAAAAGTACCAAAATTTCACCCTAAGCTAATTTCAATATTCCGAATCCAGAAATGAAGTCCATTTTGAAAAATAAAATTTACAAAATTTCAAAATGTGGTTATTACTATTCATAACAGCTAGTTTTAATAATATTTTAATAGCATATCGTTGTTTAGTGAAACTCGGTATTGCGTACTACACATGCTATCGAGGAAGGTTGCGATTGCGTGTAATGAAAGGCAAGTCAAGGATGTGTTTTGTGCAAGCTCCTTTTGATGTAGCGTACAACACAAGACATTAATGAAATTAAAAAGAATATTTTTCATAAAATCTCGGGGTGTTACATTCTACCCCCCCTTAAAATGAATTTCGCCCTTGAAATTCGTCAGGGTTATAAATGGTTTACTAATAGAAAGTTTCTTTAATAGAAACCCACATCGTAAAAGGAATACCAAAAACAATCTTTAAAAACAAAAGTATAAAATGTAACGATTACCCAAATTAACTAATCACTGGGTTTCTACATAGGAGAACATAGGTGAAAATATGGGTATGGAAGAGAAATCTAACCGTCATATTCTGACGAAGAGTGGTATAGAACATGGCTATGAAAAATCCATCAATCAAAAAGCCATAAATTTGTGATGATCTAAGGTACCATCTGATTCATCGGATATAAGGGCACCAGGACAACATTTTTGGTTCTCAAGATCATTTCCCTAAAGTTAAAGAATTTGAATTAGAATAAATACTTACTTTATTTTGGCACAATCTCACTGTTGTTCATGCTTTGAACAAATTTCCACTTCATCTCTAAAAGAAATGAAGTTTAATTTGTAATTCGTGAAGTGTTAGCAGATCATGTGATAGAATGACGGGTCATTCTATCTATCTCAAACAAAAGGTTAGCAAAAGTTATAAAATATACATAAGTCGATCTATAGTGAGATTAATCATATATGGTTCCTAAAATGGACTTATACTTAATATATCATACTACTTAATATAATGAAACTAATTTCTACTAAACAGGGACTTCCTGTAGGCTAGTGGTAGGCGATAAAGGCCAATCGCACTTCGGTTGTGGGTTTGATTCCCACAGCCTTGTCCGACGCGATGGGTTATCGCCCATCCTACAGGTTGTCCTTTTTATATAACTATATTACCATAACATCACATCAATAATATTAAAAAAACTTATATCCTTAAACAATACTAACTTATGTCCAACATAATCCATTCCAATCTTTTGGCTTATCCATAATACTTTAGTCCACTCTCAAAGTATAGTGAAAACGATTACCTGAGATTTCATATAACAAGCATGTTAATACCATCGTTGATCCCCATATATCATAAGATATGACTTTTTGGTCACATTACAAACATTCTATGGCCTTAATCATGTATCCTCTTGAAAAATGAATACCCATTGAACCTTAGTCAAAACATGAATTCAGTTAAAAGTTAACACTTTCCACATACCAAAATCCTCAAAATTCTATATACTCAAACTATGATATCCCTTATATCAATCATGAGCTCATGAATAAAATCAAACATCTCATTATCTTCTTATTCCTTCATTATGCGCATATCATCTATGTTACAAAAATATCTGAATAACCTTCCATGGTTACTGGTACCATTCAACATATACTTTCAAATACTTTTTGGAAAAACAATAGTGTAGCAATCCTATATAATTCTTTATTCGATAGTACCATTAACTATATAACATAACTCTCGATAAACATACAATCATTCCACCACCTTCTAATACCATTGACCGAGCTTCAACTATTCTTTCATCTCACATATCATTTGTAGTCTCTTCATCATCATCAACATAGATACTACCCATATGGCCGTACTGATTCTCTTCAGGAGAATTTCCCTTAGGGCATTGGTTTGCATACTGCGCGTACATTCCACATTTAAAACATTTTACCATTGTTGATGTCATAGAAATACCATTATCCTCATCCATGGTGTTAACCGAACCTTTTCCTGTGCACTTACTGGCTTTGTGTCCTTCTTTTCCACACCCAAATCATCTTCCAGTTCCCTTGAAACAATCTACCTGATGCCTCTTCCCACATGATTTACATGAGGGAAATTGAACTTTCTTTCCTCTATGATCATCATGAAACTCCATCTTTCTCTTATTATCTGAGTCGGGAAACTTACCAAAGTTGAGATTATTGATCATATTATGTGTAACGCCCCGACCCCAGTTACCCGGAGTCGGTGCATTACTTCGTAACATTGGCATGATCACAAAAGATCAAGTATCGAAAGACCGAGTAGTTTAGTAGGCTTGGAAACACTAGATACATTTATAAATGTTACATTACATCATAAAGTGAAAAAATAATAACAAAGTCTTCATAGTCCACACTCATATCCTCTTCTGACTATCCCTGCAGGTCATTCATAAAATACTTCTTCACATCCTGGAAAATATTAAAACATTGAAAGGGGGAGCTCAGATGCTCAGTAAGGATAAAAATATAGCGGATGCTTTCATCAATAAACATAAACATTTAAGGAAATGTATAACTAAAACAAAAGCCTTTTGAACTTGAACTTCAACATAATACGGAAAAAGTAAAATGAGATAATTCCATTTACTTCTTCACATGGATATTCTTCTGGTCGAATAATCACATGCAATATTAATAACCACTTTCATAATGATGGAATGCATAATGCCAGACTATCATAACCACATAGCCAAGACCTCGTTCCAGGACCAAAAATAAGATTTTGTCAAGGCCTCGTTCCAAATCACTAGTTTGTCTCATGAGACCAACCGATGCATCGAGGTGCTATAGCGGGCTCCACCCGTCACTTATTAAGTCCAATGCATTCCTCATATGAATAGGTTTAAACATATCATAAACCATAATATAATCGTATCACATAAAACATGCATAAAGGAAACATAAAATTTCCACATTTCAATCACAAGATATCAATACAAAACATTGATATAATAAAAACACCTTCAAAACCATTTTCAATACCAAAATAAAAGAAAGGTAAAACATGGTATTTATTTTTCTTTTTAAAAAAAGGTATGGCTTATAGAGGAAGCCGAAACTCAAATAATGGTCATGGCGGCAGAGAAGTCGTTGTCGCCGCATACATACAACAAAAACATTCCCTTTTGTCGTTTAGTAAATGCTTAATATAAAAAGATTTCTTTTGAATAAATGTAAAAGTCAAAGGGGTTTATACACCGAATAAAAGAAAGTTGTGTATAAAACCAAATATGCCTCAATGAAAGGAGATTGAGACGAAGTCCCTTACAAAGATCATTTTTTAAATAAAATAGATCTATTATGTGTATTTACTATAAGTACACATAAATAAAGTACAAATAAAAGATAGTACAAAATAATATCATGACATAATTTGAAAATAAGAGATTAACCCATAGAATGGAAATTGGGTTAAGAAATTCCCTTACCTCTGGTCCGACTTGACTCGATCGTTCTTAAATATCCTGAATAATAAACTAGAGTTAATTTATAGTTTCTTAAGAAACTTTTCAAGTTTCTTATTCCTTTAATATCACTTATTACCATGTTATGAACATTATGTAATTATTTATGTTAATAACGGTCGTTTTGTCGATCTTTGGTACTTGAGTCAAAAATAAACTTCTTATAATTACAAGTTGTTCATGTGGTGAAATATCCATTATATCCAGAATTATATTCATGATATAGATATCATATATCTCATATATATCCAGTATATACATACATTTATAATATTCTATAACTTTTAGAGGTAAGAAATGAAATGCACCATTCATGGAGACGGTAAGCCGTACGTACACATGAACGCTACTTTCATTTCTATTTATTATTTAATAGAATGAAATAATAATGATATAAAGGTATAATATAATTCCAGTATAATATAGTGTATAATACCATTTAATCCATCCTTTATACATCCCACATATGGTATTAACGATTCAAATCACATTGAGGGGGCGGTAGTCCGCACTTCCTAAAATGAAAATATCACGTTTACCCATAATGGAAATCATAAAGGTATTCCATAAATGAAAAATACAGAAGCTTAAGTAAAACATAAACGTATTATATATCATATATAAATATAGTGACATCTTAATGGCCGCCTTTGAAGGTGTTATATGAGTTTTGAACAATCATCGTTTCGTGAGGCAGAAATTCTCCATCCACATAAACAGTATGTTCTTTAACCATTATATGTAGGTGTGTGTAAGTGTAGCTCGAATCCTTCTTATAAAAACATCCTAGTATATTTAGGATACTGGTTATGTTACAAAAGAAAATAATAAAAAGAGTTTATGGGGTTGGAGAAGAAAAATAAAATAAAAGAACACAAGAGAAGACATTACCTTAAAATCGGGTAACTCTTTTGATTTGAGCCAAATGATTCCTTGGGAAGAATTCTGCCAAAAGTGAGGCTTCTAGGAGTAAGGAATGGAAGTTGGGAGAGTATTTGGGCAGAGGTTGGCCGAGACAAATGGCTTGAAAGTGTGAATAACGTGTTAGAGGTGGGGGCCTTTTATAAGTGGAGGGGAGGGGCACTCTTGGAAAGTAATGAAATGTTACTTTATTATACAATTATTTTCGGATTATAAAGGACCCAAATTTATATAATTCGAGGATAAGGTGATAAGGGTTCGAAATCTCCTCACTAAATAGGTTTTTGACAAGTTTATGCCTTAGATTTTACATTATCCTTTCATTTTATTTAAATCGTTAATTAATGAGGTAATCGCTGCATCCTCATGGTGTCATAAATAATTTAATATATTTAATGTCTAAAAATTATTAAAAAAATATCATAATTTTGGAAATCTTTTTATCTTTTTAATGAATATTTATAGTCAAAAATATGACTTGTATAACCCCATTTAAAAATTGTTTTAGTAAAATAACTCTTGTTTGTGACCTTTTTATTTTAACATTAAATAAAAAGTTATTTATGTCATTTTCCTTCCAAAGTGGCTCCATGGGGTCCCCAAGTTGACCCATGGATTTTCTTGGTCGGCCATGACACATCCAATAGTGGTTGGACAAGTGTAAAGGTCATTCCATATTTTTATAATTCTATTTTACCTTAAATTTCACTAATTACCTTTAATCGCGATTAATTAAACTTAAAAGTTACTATTCACCAAAAAATTATTTTAATCCCATTGAACCACATTTTACTTCCTAATGAAAACCATGTATGTCAGATTTTTGAAAATCAATTCACAGAAGTGGTAATGTTTCATTTAAATGAAAAATCTGTATTTTAACTACCACTTAGTGGTTTCACTATTCATCAAAAATTGATGTTTTTCAGAACAATGACAAAACTTCACCCTAAGCAATAATTGATATTCCGAATTTATAAATGATGTTTATTTTATGATATTCCAAACATATAAGTTTTATTAATTAATTTTATAATTAATTCACGTTGCCACAACAAATAGCGTGTTTTTTAGAAACAATATATATCAAAAGATTGACAATTGTTTATGACCAATTTCAAAGTGAAATTAATTATAATGAACACCAATGGATAAAATGGTAAAAATATATTCTAATTATACTTTAAAACCACTCAATAGTATAACTTATCACATTAAATTATTTTTATTAAAAAAGTTGTTTTAAGTATTTTTCACTATTCAAAAAAATTTGGAAGTTCTCAGAAAATTACAAAAAATTCAACATAGGCTAATTTCGACATTCCGAATCCAAAAATGAAGTCCATTTTGAAATATAAAATATAAATAATTTCAAAATGTGGGTATTACTATTCATAATGGCTATTTTGATTAGTCGTGGTGTGTTAGAACTCAAACTTGCGTAAAATGCAAGCTATTGCATTATTGAAAGAGAGGCGTATCGTGAAAGCTCGGGGTGTTACATTCTCCCCTCCTTCAATAAATTGCGTCCTCGAAATTTGAAATTTTTCTTTGAAAATAAAAGGTTGAAAATAGAAAATACCTTTTTTGTAAAACCCACATCGGAAATAAGGTTAATAAAAATATAACTTTAAAATAAAGAAAGATAAGTAAAAAAGGTCACCGAGATAGCCCATACTAGGATTCTATGAAAATATGGATATGGAAGAAAAAAACCATCAAGGTCTGATGGAGAGTTGTAGAAAACTGGATTAGGAGAAAGTTAACCACAAGAAAATCACAAACTTGTGATTGGTTAAACGATCATTGAATCCCCAGTTGTAAAAGTTAACCGACAACGTTTTTGTTTTAAGTTAACTTTGATAATGTTGAGGAGTTTACTTAGGAGATTTACTGAGAACGTAAGGGAATATACATACTTGTCATGTAGACTTTCATAAATTTTTTTTACCACAAAGCCATCTTTTACTCTAAAAGGTTATAGAACTCAAAAATATTCTATTTATCCTAATTGTATAAGGTTCCAAATATTAACACATACCATTTAGATTAGTAAAACTATTTTTTAATAACCAGAGACTTCCTATAGGCTAGTGGTAGGTAATAAAGGCATGTCACACTATGGTTGTGGGTTCGATTCTTGCAGCTTTGTCCGACGCGACGAGTTATGCCCCACCCTGCAGGTTGTCCTTTTCCTAAAACTATAGTATTATAATATTCCAAAAATAATCTTCATAAATGTTTTAACCTTAAAAAATATTATCCAAGGTTCAACTTCATCCATTCCAACCTATATAGTTATCCAAAATATCTCTGTCCAGACATTTTCTAAAAGGTCTCTAAATTCCAAAATCAATTGTAACATCAGATTCCCCAAACAATGTAATGTTTCTATTATTGTCACATACTAAAAATATGATTACCTTCATCATATTAAAACCTTAATAAAATCAACAAGTACTGCAGTACAATCCTTATATATATATCTCATTATTCTAATAACCAGAATATAATCCATGAGTCCAAAAGCACCAATACATTAATTATTCCGCTTCAACTGTAGTCACAGTATAAGATTGGCCTTGATCCCTTGGCCTTTTCTGAGTTTTTATTCCCTGGCGCTTAGGACATTCATTTGCATATTGCCTCATTTATCTACAATTGTAGCATTCAACATTGATAGCCTCTTTCTTTCCCTTGCAATCACGCGCCTGGTGACCATTTTCTCCACATTTATAACAAACTCCCATTCCATTTAGGCAAGTACCAGGGTGATTCTTCCCACAATTATCACATAATGGAAAATCCTTCTTTCCCTTTTTCCCTTTATCTGTCTCTTGTTCCACCGTTCTCTTCTTCTCTTTCTTTACTTTATTTTCATAAGATGTAGAGAATTCCTTTTCCGTCTTGATAGAACATGAGACAATATCTTCATATGAAGAGAAGGTTTGTGAGACTAATGCTCGATGAAGAAATGGTTTTAACCCATCAAAAAAATGATCAATCTTACTTCTTCGGTTACGTATATAATATGTTGCATGCCTCGCTAACCTTGTAAATTTAGCCTCATACTTTGTGACATTATCATCCTCCTTTTGTCTCAGACTCAGAAATTTCCTTTCCATATCTGCTCGATGGTCATGTGGAATGTATTTTTCTAAGAAAAGGTCTTTGAACTCTCTCCATTCCATACTTGATACTTCTTCATCTTACTTTGTTTTTTGAATCAATGAACACCATTGATCGGCATCTCCAGTGAGGATGTAAACTGCAATGATAACCCTCTCCCTTTCGCTACTCCGCAAGGCATGGACTATTTTCTCTAAGGAGTTTATCCATTGCTCAGCTACTAATTGATTTTGTACCCCCATTAAATGTTGGTAGTTGTTGCCTCATGAAGAGGTCTAACATTGATCCTCCACATTACGGATCAGGGTGCTCCATACGAGTAAGGTTATTATTCATAACCCGAGTGAGTTGTCCCAGTATGGTAATAAGTTGATCAGCACCAGTTGTATCTCCAACTCCACAATAATTATCTTTAGCAGGAGGGAAATCCCTACATGGAGTGCGTGAATTGATACCGTTTCTATTCCTTCCACTAGGCGCCATTTCTAAATAATGGCATAAACTAGATTAGTTTACGAATCAAAATACATAATTCCATAAATTGAACTATTTATGGATATAATCCATAATCATAAAAAAAGTTTTCTTTGAGGAAGTATATACTCATAACCCTTAATAGTGGTTTGTAAAGAAAATGAGAATTATCCCAAGCATATCCCTCGGGAGTGTCGTAACCAAGAGTGCAGCAAGGCCCGTTGTCGTGCACCAGTTCCCGTTCGAGTCTAGCTCAAAGCGGTGTTTTCGGGTTTTACACCAAGGTACATCTGTGCCAGAGCCACCTCTACCTACTCATATCCAGACAGAGATGTATTGCTTGGAAAACTCACAAAATCTCTATAATACCCAAATTCTAGGAAGTTCTTATATACTAATCCTTAAAGTCTATCTTCGGGCTATGTGCTCTAATCAGAGTTTATCTAAATCTAGCTTCCAAGGTTAGTTCTAAACTGCCTCTGATACCAACTGTAACGCCCCGACCCCAGTTACCCGGAGTCGGTGCATTACTTCGTAACATTGGCATGATTACAAAAGGTCAAGTCTCGAAAGACCGATTAGTTTAGTAGCCTTGGAAACACTAGATACATTCCTAAATGTTACATTACATCATAAAGTGAAAAAACTAATAACAAAGTCTTCATAGTCCACACTCATATTCTTTTCTGATTATCCCTGTAGGTCATTCATAAAATACTTCTTCACATCCTGGAAAATATTGAAACATTGAAAGGGGTGAGCTTAGATGCTCAGTAAGGATAACTATATAGCAGATGCTTTCAACAATAAACATAAACATTTAAGGCAATGTATAACTAAAATAAAAGCCTTTTGAACTTGAACTTCAACATAATATGGCAAATGTAAAATGATATAATGCAATTTACTTCTTCACATGGATATTCTAATGGTCGAATAATCACATTCAATATTAATAACGACTTTCATAATGATGGAATGCATAATTCCAGACTATCATAACCACGTAGCCAAGGCCTCGTGCCAAGACCACAAATAAGATTTCGTCAAGGCCTCATGCCAAGACACTAGTTTGTCTCATGAGACCTACCGATGCATCGAGGAGCTATATCGGGCTCCACCCGTCACTTATTAAGTCCAATGCATTCCTCATATGAATAGGTTTAAACTTATCATAAACCATAACATAATCATATCACATAAAACATGCATAAAGGAAACATAACATTTCCCCATTTCAGTCAAAATATATCAATACAACACATTGATTTAATAAAAAAACTTTCAAAACCATTTTAAATACCAAAATAAAGGAAAGGTAAAACATGGTATTTATTTTTCTTTTAAAAAAAGGTATGGCTTGTAGAGGAAGCTGAAACTCAAATAATGGTCACGGCGGCGGAGAAGTCGTTGTTGCCGCATACGTCCGACAAAAACATTCCCTTTTTTCGTTTAGTATATTTTTCGTTTAAAAATATTCCTTTTGAATAAACATAAAAGTCAAATGGGTTTATACACCGTATAAAAGAAAGTTGTGTATAAAACCAAATATGCCTCAATGAAAGGAGATTGAGACGAAGTCCCATACAAAGATCATTTTTTTAAATAAAATAGATCTATTATGTGTATTTACTATAAGTACACATAAATAAAGTACAAATACAAGATAGTACATAATAATATCATGACATAATTTGAAAATAGGAGATTAACCCAAAGAATGGATATTGGGTTAAGAAATTCCCTTACCTCGTGTCTGACTTGACTCGATCGTTCTTCAATCTCCTGAATAATAAACTAGAGTTAATTTATAGTTTCTTAAGAAACTTTTAAAGTTTCTTATTCCTTTAATATCACTTATTACCATTTTATGAACATTATGTAATTATTTATGTTAATAACGGCCGTTTTGTCGATATTTGGTACTTGAGTCAAAAATAAACTTCTTATAATTACAAGTAGTTCATGTGGTGAAATATCCATTATATCGAGAGTTATATTCATGATATATATATCATATATCTCATATATATCCACTATATACATACATTTATAATATTCCATAACGTTTAGAGGTAAGAAATGAAATGCACCGTTCATGGAGACGGTAAGTCGTACGTACACATGAACGATACTTTCATTTCTATTTCGTATTTAATGGAATGAAATCATAATGATATAAAGGTATAATATAATTCCAGTATAATATAGTGTATATTAACATTTAATCCATCCTTTATACATCCCACATATGGTATTAACGATTCAAATCACATTGAGTGGGCGGTAGTCCGCAATCCTAAAATGAGAATATCACGTTTACCCATAATGGAAATCATAAAGGTATGCCATAAATGAAAAATACAGAAGCTTAAGTAAAACATAAACATATTATATATCATATATAAATATAGTGACATCTTAATGGCCACCTTTGAAGGTGTTATATGAGTGTTGAACAATCATTGTTTCATGAGGTAGAAATTCTCCATCCACAAAAACAGTATGTTCTTTAACCATTAGATGTAGGTGTGTGTAAGTGTTGCTCGAATCATTCTTATAAAAACATACTAGTATATTTAGGATACTTGTGTTGTCACAAAAGAAAATAATAAAAAGAGTTTAGGGGGTTGGAGAAGAAAAATAAAATAAAAGAACACAAGAGAAGACATTACCTTAAAATCGGGTAACTCTTTTGATTTGATCCAAATTCTTCTTTGGGAAGAATTCTGCCCAAACTGAGGCTTCTAGGAGTAAGGGATAGAAGTTGGGAGAGTATTTGGGCAGAGTTTGGCTGAGCCAAATGGTTTGATAGTGTGAATAAGGTGTTAGAGGTGGGAGCCTTTTATAAGTGGAGAGGAGGGGCACTCTTGGAAAGTAATGAAATGTTACTTTATTATACAATTATTTTAGGATTCTAAAGGTCCCACATTTATATAATTCGAGGCTAAGGTGATAAGGGTTCTAAATCTCCTCACCCAATAGGTTTTTGACAAGTGTAAGCCTTAGATTTTACATTATCCTTTCATTTTATTTAAATCGTTAATTAATGAGGTAATCGCTGCATCATCATGGTGTCATAAATAATTTAATATATTTAATGTCTAAAAATTATAAAAAAATATCATAATTTATGAAATCTTTTTATCTTTATAATTAATATTTATAGTCAAAAATATTATTTGTATAACCCCATTTAAAAATGGTTTTAGTAAAATAACTCTTGTTTGTGACCTTTTTATTTTAACATTAAATTAAAAGTTATTTATGTCCTTTTCCTACCAAAGTGGCTCCATGGGATCCCCAAGTTGACCCATGGATTTTATTGGTCTGCCATGACACATCTAATAGTGTTTGGAAAAGTGTAAAGGTCATTCCATATTTTTATATTACTATTTTTACCTTAAATTTCACTAATTACCTTTAATCGCGATTAATTAAACTTAAAAGTTACTATTCACCAAAAAATTATTTTAATCCATTTGAACTAAATTTTACTTCATAATGAAAACAATGTATGTCAGATTTTTGAAAATCAAATCATAGAAGTGGTAATGTTTCATTTAAATGAAAAATCTGTTTTTTAACTACCACTTAGTGGTTTCACTATTCATCAAAAATTGAAGTTTTTCAGAACAATGCCAAAATTTCACCCTGAGCTATAATTGATATTCTGAATTCAAAAATGATGTCTATTTTATGAAATTCCAAACATATAAGTTGCATTAATTAATTTTATAATTAATTCCCGCTATCACAGAAAATAGCGTGTTTTTTAGAAACAATATATATCAAAAGATTGACAATTGTTTATGTCCAATTTCAAAGTGAAATTAATTATAATGAACACCATTGGATAAAATGGAAAAAATATATTCTAATTATACTTTAAAACCACTAAATAGTATAACTTATCACTATAAATTATTTTGATTAAAAAAGTTGTTTTTAGTATTTTTCACTATTCATAAAAATTTGGAAGTTCTCAGAAAATTACAAAAAATTCAACATAGGCTAATTTCGACATTCCGAATCCAAAAATGAAGTCCATTTTGAAATAGAAAATTTATATAATTTCAAAAAGTGGGTATTAATATTCATAATGGCTATTTTGATTTGTCGCGGTGTGTTAGAACTCGAACTTGCGTAAAATGCAAGATATTGCATTATTGAAAGAGAGGCGTATCGTGAATGCTCGGGTGTTACATTATGAGATTGCTGATTAGGCATAATAAAGATGTTTGGACATCCAAATCATGTATCATTTGGTTTCTCATGAATAATACCATTCCATTGTCTGTCATATCCTCCATTATCATGAATCTTCCTGTTTCCAGCCATTTTCTAAAACCCAAAAAGAATAGTGTGAGAGGCAAAAATCATGCTAGGGAAAACAACATAGTAAAGGGGGAGAACCCTAAATATCTAACATATTAGGTTAAATTCTAATATCGTTATCGTAGTTCTAGGACTATATCCTATACGTATACTTATCCTTAGGGACATCCCTAGACATACCTTAGAAGTATCTATAGGGATCTCACTAACATTTTCACATCCTAGTTTCCAAAGTTTGACTAAACCTTTCCTCTGATACAAACTATAGAGACCCGAAGCTTGACATACAAGGAAATTACAATAATTTTGCGGAATACATAATACATAACAAAAATAGACACACAAGGACCGTAATAGTTTAGTGTCTTTGGAAACTCGGAATAAAATCTTCTAATCGTGGTGAATGATCTTCAACATCTCCCATAAAGATCTTCCCCTTTATTTTCTTACCTAAAACCATTCTTTATATACTGGGGAAAAGAAAAAATAAAAAGGGTGAGCTCAAATGCTAAGTAAGGGTTAGCATGGATAAAATAAAACATACTATATACATTTGAACATAAAAACATGAACATAATGTTTAAACATAAAAAGCTTGAGCAATGAAATAAAACATGGAAGTACGTAAGGCATAGATCATAAAGAAATATTAATAATGATAAATTAGAATGGGAATAAAACTTGTAATTGTGGCATCCATTAAACACTTGTAATGATTTCTATAGTAAACAATGCATTGCTACCAAGACCATTTTAGTGGACAAAGTCACATTCTGAATCAAGTTCACTCCTCGTTTCAGTCCTGTAACACTGAACCGGATTAACTTACCGTTCCAGCCATGTCTATCTCATGAGATATAAATTCTTTACCCAATGAATTGGAGGGATATATAGGTCCCACCCATCTCATATTGAAATCATTCTTTCATGTGCCACAATATAAACATACATCATTCATAATAACCCAACGAATAAAATGGGTTTCATAAACATCATCCCATCATAACATAATCCATATAAAATAAATGGATATCATTTCATAATAAGAAAAGTTAAAAAATTTAAATCATAGAGACATTTTACTTAAAACATACACATATGAAATAATTTCATTTTAGATGGATAATGGTTTCGATAAAAAACTTGAAATGAATTCTTGAGGAAAATATCCTTTCTTCTTTAAAATAATTTTGTTTTCAAAAAATGTCATGCATTTTTAAAAGAAAAGGATTTTCATGAAAATAGTCATGAAATATTTTTGAGTAAGATTCATGAAAATCAATCTTTAAAAATCCGTTCGTGTCGTATAAGTTAAAAAACATTCTTCTCGTACTTTTGCCGGAAAAGTCAAAAAGTAACTCGTACGAAAAACGACATAAGATTCCTTTCATATACATTACTAAAAAATCACTAAAGGGTAAAATTGGATTTTAAAAATTTTAGGTGGATGGAAAAAATATTAATATTGATGGAACATGGATGTGGATGATAAATTACACCCCAGTAAATAGCAAAGTATAAACAATCTTGGATAAAAATGAGATTGTGATATTTTCCCTTACCTTAGGTCCGATTTACTTCGTAAGTGTCCGAACCTCCTATATAAGGATATAAATAATGTCATTTACTTATTATAGAATCATAATCATTGTTATGATATCATATATGGTTCACTTATGACTTTATATTGCCCGTTCCTTTGTAAATTCCATGTTAAAGAGCGTTTTGGGTAAAATCGTTTTATTTTTCGTACGTGTTTTGAATTGTAATTATTCATATGATTACTTAGATCATTATTACTTAATTCCAGAATATAAAACATGATTTATGTATAATATATATTCCGAATATACATATATATAATAGATCAGTAAATGGAAAGAAATACACCGTTCATGGAGACGGTAGGCCGTACGTACGCATGAACGTTGTTTTCGTTTCATTATTGAGTTGAATGGAATTAAGTAGATGAAATAAATATATATAAACATAAATCCAGTATCATTATTATGTCTTATATTTCATGATTACTTATTATATATACTTTATAATCATTCATGAATGGTTAACGTGGAGAATGAATCTCATCGCGTCGTGGAGACGGTATTCCGTACGTACGCACGAGCGATGATATCGTTTTCATGATCATAAAATTGTATTGGAGTGTATGTATACTATTTCAGAATCATTATCACTTTACAATAATAATATATAGTTATTATGTACACCATTATACCCATCCAAGTAAGGTGGTGGTGGAAAATAGATTACACCACGGCGTGGAGACGGTATTCCGTACGTACGCACGCACGGTGATTTCATTTTCCGTAGGATGGATAGATGGTTAAATAGGGTTGTTTAATACTTATAATAAAATATCAGTATATTAGTGATACTGATGTTATTATTTCATAATGAAACAACCTAAGAAGAAGAAGTGGAAGAAGAAATAAAGTTGAAAGAATTGGTAACGGACATTACCTCTTCTTTGAAGAGACTCTTTGAGTCCTCCTCTTAGGGCACTAAAATTGGTCTTTTAAGAATACCAGGACCTCTAGGATGTTTCTAGGGAAGTGGAGAAAAGAATTTGGCAGGGGTTGGCCGATCTTGAAGGCTCAAAGTGGTGTGAGGAAGAGAGGGAGGAGGTGCCCTTTTATAAGGGAGGAGAGGGGCACCTTTGGAATAACAAAAAATATTATTTTATTATAAAGTCATATTGAGTTTTAAAGAGCTCCAAATTTATTTATTTCGAAGCTAAGGTGGGGATGGGTCGAAATCCTCTCATCTAATAGAATTTAGACATGTTTAGGTTCCTATTTTAACCTTATCATTTATATTTAACTTTATGTTAGATAATTTTACTTTTACCGTGTCTTTTTGTGTTCTTACACTATAAGGTTAATAATCTTACTATAACAATCCAAACGAACCCCAAGTTGTTTATAATTAATATATATAACCATATCTATGTCATTTGGCCGAACCATAGATTTTTAGGAATAAAATAACAATTAATAATATAGTATTTGTTTTAAAAACTATTTTATGTCAATTTTGACACTATTTCGTAATTGATTTTTTTAAAAATCATAAAAGAATGATTAGTTCGAAAAAAGTTAATTAAATCAATACTAACATGTCATATTAACCAAGAAAATTAGTGAAATTCATAAAAAGTATCAAATTACATTTATTTCAATATTTCATTAATAAAATAATTACTACATCATAATTGTGTCATAAATAAATAAAATTATTTAATGTATAAAAATTACAAATTAAATATCATTATGTAGGAAATCATTTTAGATTTCTAATGAATATTTATAGTCGAATTTATCTTAAGTATAAACCTATATTAAAAATGATATACTTATTAAACTTTGATTGTAACTATTTTAACCCTTCTTTAAATAAATTAATAATAAATGTCCTAATCTAATCCAAGTGGGAATAAATGATCATATTTTATTCCTAAGGTTGTTTTTGGTCGAATTAAACTTATCCAATAGAATTAGGACATGTGTTAGGGTAATAATAATATCATTTTTACCCTTAATTACCCTATTTACTTTTAACCGTGGTAAAAAAAAGTAAAAAGTTACTATTCACCCAAAATTGTTTCCATCTCATTGAACCACATTTTACTTACTGACATCAACCGTGTCTCTCGGATTTTTGAAATTCCACACACAGAAGCTGTAAAATTAAGTTTTACGAAAAATTCAGTTTTTTTAACTACCACTTAGTGGTTTCACTATTCATCAAAAAATGAATGTTTCTAGAAAAATACCAAAAATTAGGCCTAAGCTATATTTGATATTATGAATTCAAAAATTATTTCTATTTTATCAAATTCAAAACATACCATCTACATTAACTGATTTAAAAATTAATTCCCGTCGTCAAAACAAATAGCGTGTTTTTAAGAGATAATAACTATCAAAAGATTGACACTTGTTTATAAATGGTTTAAATGTGAAATTACATCCAATGACCAACATTGTATTAAATTGTAAAAATATATTCTAAATATAATTTAAATCCACTCAAATTAATAATTTATCACTATTAATTATTTCGATTTAAAAAGTAGTTTTTAATTAAAATTTAGTAATTTTCACTATTCATCAGAATATGAAAGTTATCCGAAGAGCACCAAAATTTCACCCTAAGCTAATTTCGATATTTCGAATCCAAAAATGAAGTCCATTTTGAAAAATAAAATTTACAAAATTTCAAAAAGTGGTTATTACTATTCATAACAACTAGTTTTAATAATATTTTAATAGCATATCTTTGTTTAGTGAAACTCAGTATTGCGTACTACACACACTATCGAGGAAGGTTGTGATTGCGTGTAGTGCAAGGAAAGTCAAGGATGCGTGTTGTGAAAGCTCCTTTTGGTGTAGCGTACAATAGAAGACATTAATGAAATTAAAAAGAATATTTTTCATAAAATATCTGGGTGTTACATTCTACCCCCCCTTAAAATGAATTTCACCCTCGAAATTCGTCGGGGTTATAAATGGTTTACTACTCGAAAGTTTCTTTAATATAAACCCACATCGTAAAAGGAATACCAAAACCAATCTTTAAAAACAAAAATATGAAACGTAACAGTTACCCAAATTAACTAATCACTGGGTTTCTACATAGGAGAACATAAGCGAAAATATGGGTATGGAAGAGAAATCTAACCGTCATTTTCTGACGGAGATTGGTAGAGAACATGTCTATGAAAAAGCCATCAATCACAAATCCATAAATTTGTGATGATCTAAGGTATCATCTGATTCATCGGATATAAGGGAACCAGGACAACATTTTTGGTTTTCAAGATCATTTCCCTAAAGTTGATGAATTTGAATTAGAATAAATACTTACATTATTTTGGTAAAATCTCACTGTTGTTCATGCTTTGAACAATTTCCACTTCATCTCTAAAAGAAATGAATTTGAATTTGTTATTCGTGAAGTGTTAGAAGATCATGTGAAAGAATGACGGGTCATTCTATCTATCTCAAACAAAAGGTTAGCAAAAGATATTAAATATACATAAGTCAATCTATAGTGAGATTAATCATATATAGTTCCTAAAATGGACTTATACTTCATATATCATACTACTTAATATAATGAAACTAATTTCTACTAAATAGGGACTTCCTGTAGGCCAGTGGTAGGCGATAAAGGTCAATCGCACTTCAGTTGTGTGTTCGATTCCCACAACCTTGTCCGACGCGATGGGTTGTCGCCCGTCCTACAGGTTGTCCTTTTTATAAAACTATATTACCATAACATCACAACAATAATATTAAAAAAACTTTTATCCTTGAACAATACTAACTTATGTCCAACATAATCCATTCCAATTTTTAGGCTTATCCATAATACTGCAGTCCACTCTCATAATATAGTGAAAATGATTACCAGATATTTCATATAACAAGCATGTTAATACCATCGTTGATACCCATATATCATAAGATATGTCTTGTTGGTCACATTCCATACATTCGATGGCCTTAATCATGTATCCTCTTTAAAATTGAATACCCATTGAACCTTAGTGAAAACATGAATTCAGTTAAAAGTTAACACTTTCCACATACCAAAATCCTCAAAATTATATATACTCAAACCATGATATCCATTATATCAATCATGAGATCTCGAATACAATCAAACATCTCATTATCTTCTTATTCCTTCATTATGCGCATATCATCTACTTTACAAAAATATCCGAATAACCTTCCATGGTTACTGTACCATTCAACATATACTTTCAAATACTTTTAGGAAAAACAATAGTGTAACAATCCTTAGATAATTCTTTATTCCATAGTACCATTAACTATATAACATAACTCTCGATAAATATACAATCATTCCACCACCTTCTAAAAACCTCGACCGTGCTTCAACAATTCTTTCATCTCACATATCATTTGTAGTCTTTTCATCATCATCAACATACATACTACCCATACGGCCATACTGATTCTCTTCAGGAGACATTACCTTAGGGCATTGGTTTGCATAATTCCCATACATTCCACATTTAAAACATTTAACCATTGTTGATGTCGTAGGAATACCATTATCCTCATCCATGGTGTTTACTGAACCTTTTCCTGTGCACTTACTGGCTTTGTGTCCTTCTTTTCCACACCTAAAGCATCTTCCAGTTCCCTTGAAACAATCTCCCTGATGCCTCTTCCAACATGATTTACATGAGGGAAATTGAACTTTCGTACCTCTATGATCATCATGAAACTCCATCTTTCTCTTATTATCTGAGTCGGGAAACTTACCAAAGTTGAGATTATTGATCATATTATGTGATTTCTGATTAGGCATAATAAAGATGTTTGGACTTCTAAATCCTATTTCATTAGGTTTCTCATGAAGAATAAAATTCCATTGTCTGTCATATCCTCCATTATCATGAATCTTCCTGTTTCCAGCCATTTTCTAAAACCCAAAAAGAATAGTGTGAGAGGCAAAAATCATGCTAGGGAAAACAACATAGTAAAGGGGGAGCAACCTCAATATCTAAAATCTTTGGTTAAATTCTAAGATCGTTACTGTAGTTCTAGGACTATATCCTACACGTATACTTATCCTTAGGGACATCCCTAGACATACCTTAGAAGTATCTCTAGGGATGTCACTAACGTTTTCACATCCTAGTTTCAAAAGGTTGACTAAACCTTTCCTCTGATACCAACTGTAGAGACTCGAAGCTTGACGTACATGGACATTACAATAATTTTGAGTAATACTTAATACATAACAAAAATAGACACATAAGGACCATAATAGTTTAGTGTCTTTGGAAACTCGGAATAAAATCTTCTAATCGTGGTAAAAGATCTTCAATATCTTCCATAAAGATCTTCCCCTCTTTTTCGTTCCTAAAACCTTTCTTTATATCCTTGGGAAAAGAAAACTTAAAAAGGGTGAGCTCAAATGCTCAGTAAGGGTAAGCATGGAGAAAATAAAAAATACTATATACATTTGAACATAAAAACATGAACATAATGTTTAAACATCAAAAGCATGAGCAATGACATAAAACATGGAAGTACGTAAGGCATAGATCATAAATAAACATTAAGAATGGTAAAATATCATGGGAATAAAACATTTAATTGTGGAATCTATTAAACACATGTAATGATTTCCATAGCAGCCAAGGCATTGCTGCCATGACCATCTTAGTGGACAAAGTCCCATTCTGAATCGAGTTCACTCCTCGTTTCAGTCCTGCAACACCGAACCTGATTAACTTTCCCTTCCAGCCATGTCTATCTCATTAGATATAAAATCTTTACCCAATGCATTGGAGGGAGATATAGGTCCCACCCATCTCATATTTAAATCATTCTTTCTTGTTCCACAATATAAACATACATCATTCATAATAACCCAACGAATAAAATGGGTTTCATAAACATCATCCCATCATAACATAATCCATATAAAATAAATGGATATCATTTCATAATAAGAAAAGTTAAACCATGTAAATCATAGAGACATTATACTTAAAACATACACATATGAAATATTTTCATTTTATTTGGAAAATGGTTTCGATAAAACACTTGAAATGAATTCTGGTGGAAAATGTCCTTTCTTCTTTAAAATAATTTTCTTTTCACAAAATGTCATGAACTTTTAATAGAAAAGGATTTTCTTGAAAATAGTCATGAAATCCTTTTGAGGAAGCTTCATGAAAATCAAGCTTTAAAAATCCGTTCGTGCCGTATAAGTTAAAAAAACATTCTTCTCGTACTTTTGCCGGAAAAGTCAAAAAGTACCTCGTACGAAAAACGAAAAAAGATTCATTTCATATACTTTACTAAAAACTCACTGAAGGGTAAAATTGGATTTAAACAATTTTAGGTGGATAGAAACAATATTACATATTTAGGGAACATGGATGTGGATGATAAATTACACCCCAGCAAATACCAAAGTATAAACAAACTTGGATAAAAATGAGATTGTGATATTTTCCCTTACATTAGGTCCGATTTGATTCGTAAGTGTCCAAAACTCCTGTATAATGATTGAAATAATGTCATTGACTTATTCCAGAACCATAGTCATTGTTATGATGTCATATATGGTTCACTTATGACTTTATATTATCCGTTCTTTTGTAAATTCCATGTTAAAGAGAGTTTTGGGTAAAATCGTTTCATTTGTCGTACGTGTTTTGACTTGTAATTATTCATATGATTAATTAGATCATGATTACTTAATTCAAGAATATAAAACATGATTTATATATAATATATATTCAGATTATAAATATATATAATAGATCGGTAAATCGAAAGAAATACACCATTAATGGAGACGGTAGGCCGTACGTACGCATGAACGCTGTTTTCATTTCCTTATTGAGTTGAATGGAATTAAGTAGATGAAATAAATATATATACAAATAAATACAGTATCATTATAATGTCATATATTTCATGATTACTTATTATATATACTTTATAATCATTCATGAATGGTTAACGTGGAAAATGAATCTCATCGCGTCATGGAGACGTTATTCCGTACGTACGCACAAGCGATGATATCATTCTCATGATCGTGGAATTGTATTGGAGTGTATGTATACTATTTCAGAATCAATATCACTTTACAATAATCATATATAGTTATTATGTACACCATTATACCCATCCAAGTAAGGTGGTGGTGGAAAATAGATTACACCACGGCGTGGAGACGATATTCCGTACGTACGCACACGCGGTGATTTCATTTTCCATAGGATGGATAGATGATTAAATAGGGTTGTTTCATACTTATAATGAAATATCAGTATATGAGTGATACTTATGTTATTAATTCATAATAAAATAACCTAAGAAGAATAAGTGGAAGAAGAAATAAAGTTGAAAGAATCGGTAACGGACATTACCTCTTCTTTGAAGACCCTCTTTGAGTCCTCCTCTTAGGGCACTAAAATTGGTCTTTGAAGAAGACCAGGACCTCTAGTGTGTTTATAGGGAAGCAGAGAAGAGAAGTTGGCAGGGGTTGTCTGAGCTTGATGTCTCAAAGTGGTGTAAGGAAGAGAGGGAGGAGGTGCCCTTTTATAAGGGAGGAGAGGGGCACCTTTGGAATAACGAAAAATATTATTTTATTATAAAGTCATATTCAGTTTTAAATAGCTCCAAATTGATTTATTTCGAAGCTAAGGTGGGGATGGGTCGAAATCCTCAAATTCAATAGAATTTAGACAAGTTTAGGTTCCTATTTTAACCTTATCATTTATATTTAACTTTAAGTTAGATAATTTTACTTTTACCGTGTCTGTTTGTGTTCTTACACTATAAGGTTAATAAACATAATATAACAAGCAAAACGAACCCCAAGTTGTTTATTATTAATATATATAACCTTATCTAAGTCATTTGGCCGAACTTTAAATTTTTAGGAATAAAATAACAATTAATAATATAATATTTGTTTTAAAAACAATTTTATGTCAATTTTGAAACTATTTAGTAAATGATTTTTGTGAAACTCATAACAGAATGATTAGTTCGAAAAAATATAATTAAATCAATACTAACATGTCATGTTAACCTAGAAAATTAGTGGAATTCATATAAAGTCTCAAATTACATTTATTTCAATATTTCATTAATAAAATAATTACTGCATCATCATTGTGTCATAAATAAATTAAATTATTTAATGTCTACAAATTACAAATTAAATATCATTATGTAGGAAATTTTTTTATATTTCTAATGAATATTTATAGTAGAATTTATCTTATGTATAAACCTATATTAAAAATGATATACTTATTAAACTTTGATTGTAACTATTTTAACCCTTCTTTAAATAAATTAATAATAAATGTCCTAATCTAATCGAAGTGGGCCTAAATGGTCATATTTTATTCCTAAGGTTGTTTTTGGTCGAATTAAACTTATCCAATAGAATTAGGACATGTGTTAGGGTAATAACAATATCATTTTTACCCTTAACTACCCTATTTACTTTTAACCGTGGTAAAAAAAGTTAAAAGTTACTATTCACCAAATATTATTTTCATCTCATTGAACCACATTTTACTTACTGACATCAACCATGTCTCTCGGATTTTTGAAATTCCACTCACAGAATCGGTAAAATTATGTTTTAAGAAAAATTCAGTTTTTTTAACTACCACTTAGTGGTTTCACTATTCATCAAAAAATGAAAGTTTCCAGAAAAATACCAAAAATTAGGCCTAAGATATATTTGATATTATGAATTCAAAAATGATGTATATTTTATCAAATTTAAAACATATCAGCTACATTAACTAATTTAAAAATTAATTCCCGTTGTCAAAACAAATAGCGTGTTTTTAAGAGATAATAACTATCAAAAGATTGACACTTGTTTACAACTGGTTTAAATGTGAAATTACATACAATGACCAACATTGTATTAAATTGTAAAAATATATTCTAAATATACTTTAAAACCACTCAAATTAATAATTTATCACTATTAATTATTTCGATTAAAAAAATTGATTTTAATTAAAATTTAGTAATTTTCACTATTCATCAGAATATGAAAGTTATCCGAAAAGTACCAAAATTACACACTAAGCTAATTTCGATATTCCGAATCCAAAAATGAAGTCCATTTTGAAAAATAAAATTTAAAAATTTTCAAAAAGTGGTTATAACTATTCGTAACAGCTAGTTTTAATAATATTTTAATAGCATATCGTTGTTTAGTGAAACTCGGTATTGCGTACTACACACACTATCGAGGAAGGTTGCGATTGCGTGTAATGCAAGGAAAGTCAAGGATGCGTGTTGTGAAAGCTACTTTTGGTGTATCGTACAACACAAGACATTAATGAAATTAAAAAGAATATTTTTCATAAAATCTCGGGGTGTTACATTCTACCCCCCTTAAAATGAATTTCGCCCTCGAAATTCGTCAGGGTTATAAATGGTTTACTACTAGAAAGTTTCTTTAATAGAAACCCCCATCGTAAAAGGAATACCAAAACCAATCTTTAAAAACAAAAGTATGAAACGTAACGGTTACCCAAATAAACTAATCACTGGGTTTCTACATAGGAGAACATAAGTGAAAATATGTGTATGGAAGAGAAATCTAACCGTCATGTTCTGATGGAGTGTGGTAGAGAACATGGCTATGAAAAAGCCATAAATCACAAAGCCATAAATTTGTGATGATCTAAGGTACCATCTGATTCATCGGATATAAGGGCAGCAGGACAACATTTTTGGTTTTCAAGATCATTTCCCTAAAGTTGAAGAATTTGAATTAGAATAAATACTTAATTTATGTTGGTACAATCTCACTATTGTTCATGCTTTGAACAATTTACACTTCATCTATTAAAGAAATGAAGTTGAATTTGTTATTCTTGAAGTGTTAACAGATCATGTGATAGAATGACGGGCCATTCTATCTACCTCAAACAAAATGTTAGCAAAAGTTATTAAATATACATAAGTCGATCTATAGTGAGATTAGTCATATATGGTTCCTAAAATGGACTTATACTTCATATATCATACTACTTAATATAATGAAACTAATTTCTACTAAACAGGGACTTCCTGTAGGCCAGTGGTAGGGGATAAAGGCCAATCGCACTTCGGTTGTGGGTTCGATTCCCACAGCCTTGTCCGACGCGATGGGTTGTCTCCTGTCCTGTAGGTTGTCCTTTTTATAAAACTATATTACCATAACATCACATCAATAATATCGAAAAAACTTCAATCCTTAAACAATAGTAACTTATGTCCAACATAATCCATTCTAATCTTTAGGCTTATCCATAATACTGCAGTCCACTCTCATAATATAGTGAAAACGATTACCAGAGATTTCATATAAAAAGAATGTTAATACCATCATTGATCCCCATATATCATAAGATATGTCTTGTTGGTCACATTTGAAAAATTCAAAGGCCTTAATCATGTATCCTCTTGAAAAATGAATACCCATTGAACATTAGTGAAAACATGAATTCAGTTAAAAGTTAACACTTTCCACATACCAAAATCCTCAAAATTCTATATTCTCAAACCATGATATCCCTTATATCAATCATGAGATCATGAATACAATCAAACATCTCATTATCTTCTTATTCCTTCATTATTCGCATATCATCTACTTTACAAAAATATCCGAATAACCTTCCATGGTTACTGGTACCATTTAACTTATACTTTCAAATACTTTTAGGAAAAACAATAGTGTAACAATCCTTAGATAATTCATTATTCCATAGTACCATTAACTATATAACATAACTCTCTATAAACATACAATCATTCCACCACCTTCTATAACCATTGACCGAGCATCAACAATTCTTTCATCTCACATATCATTTGTAGTCTCTTCATCATCATCAACATAAATAATACCCATATGGCCGTACTGATTCTCTTCGTGAGACTTTCCCTTAGGGAATTTGTTTTCATAATTCCAGTACATTCCACATTTAAAACATTTAACCATTGTTGATGTCGTAGCAATACCATTATCCTCATCCATGGTGTTAACTGAACCTTTTCCTCTGCACTTACTGGCTTTGTGTCCTTCTTTTCCACATCCAAAGCATCTTCCAGTTCCCTTGAAACAATCTCCCCGATGCCTCTTCCCACATGATTTACATGAGAGAAATTGAACTTTCTTTCCTCTATGATCATCATGAAACTCCATCTTTCTCTTATAATCTGAGTCGGGAAACTTAACAATGTTGAAATTATTGATCATATTATGAGATTTCTAATTAAACATAATAACGATGTTTAGACTTCCAAATCCTATTTCATTTGGTTTCTCATGAATAATATCATTCCATTGTCCATCATATCCTCCATTATCATGAATCTTCCTGTTTCCAGCCATTTTCTAAAACCCAAAAAGAATAGTGTGAGAGGAAAAAATCATGCTAGGGAAAACCACCAAGTAAAGGGGGAGAACCCTCAATATCTAACATCTTAGGTTAAATTCTAATATCGTTACCGTAGTTCTAGGACTATATCCTATACATATACTTATCCTTAGGGAAATCCCTAGACATACCTTATAAGTATCTCTAGGGATCTCACTAACGTTTTCGCATCCTAGTTTCCAAAGGTTGACTAAACCTTTCCTCTGATACCAATAGTAGAGATACGAAGCTTGACGTACATGGATATTAAAATACTTTTGCGGAATACTTAATAAATAACAAAAATAGACACACAAGGACCGTAATAGTTTAGTGTCTTTGGAAACTCGGAATAAAATCATCTAATCGTGGTGAAAGATCTTCAACATCTCCCATAAAGATCTTCCCCTTTTTTTCTTACCTAAAATGTTTCTTTATATCTTGGGGAAAAGAAAACATAAAAAGTGTGAGCTCAAATGCTCAGTAAGGGTAATAATGGATAAAATAAGACATACTATATACATTTGAACATAAAAATATGAACGTAATGTTTAAACATCAAAAGCTTGAGCAATGACATAAAACATGGAAGTACGTATGGAATAGATCATAAAGAAACATTAAGAATGATAAAATAGCATTGGAATAAAACATGTAATTGTGGCATCCATTAAGCACATGTAATGATTTCCATAGTAGCCAATGCATTGCTGCCAAGACCATCTTAGTAGACAAATTCCCATTCTGAATCGAGTTCACTCCTCATTTCAGTCCTGTAACACCGAACCGGATAAACTTACGGTTCCAACCATGTCTATATCATGAGATATAAAGTCTTTACCCAATGCATTGGATGGATATATAGGTCCCACCCATCTCATATTGAAATCATTCTTCCGTGTGCCACAATATAACCATACATCATTCATAATAACCCAACGAATAAAATGGGTTTCATAAACATCATCCCATCATAACATAATCCATATAAAATAAATGGATATCATTTCATAATAAGAAAATTTAAACCATTTAAATCATTGAGATATTATACTTATAACATACACATATGAAATAATTTCATTTTAGATGTAAAATGGCATTGATAAAACACTTGAAATGAATTCTTGAGGAAAATATCCTTTCTTCTTTAAAATTATTTTCCTTTCACAAAATGTCATGCATTTTTAAAACAAAATGATTTTCTTGAAAATAGTCAAGAAATATTTTTGAGGAAGCTTCATGAAATTCAAGCTTTAAAAATCCGTTCGTTCCGTGTAAGTTAAAAAAAACATTCTTCTCGTAATTTTGCTGGAAAAGTCAAAAAAGTACCTTGTACGAAAAACGACAAAAGATTCCTTTCATATACTTTACTAAAAACTCAATGAAGGGTAAAATTGGATTTAAACAATATTAGGTGGATGGAAACAATATTACATATTGAGGGAACATGGATGTGGATGATAAATTACACCCTAGTAAATACCAAAGTATAAACAATCTCAGATAAAAATGAGATTGTGATATTTCCCCTTACCTTTGGTCTGATTTGCTTCATAAGTGTCTGAACCTCCTGTATAATGATTTAAATAATGTAATTTACTTTTTCGAGAATCATAATCATTGTTATGATATCATATATGGTTCACTTATAACTTTATATTACCCGTTCTTTTGTAAATTCCATGTTAAAGAGCATTTTGGGAAAAATCGTTTCATTTGTCGTCCGTGTTTTGGCTTGTAATTATTCATATGATTACATAGATCATGATTAATAAATTCAAGAATATAAAACATGATTTATATATAATATATATTCAGAATATACATATATATAATAGATCAGTAAATGGAAGGAAATACACCATTCATGGAGACGATAGGCCGTACGTATGCATGAACGCTGTTTTCGTTTCCTTATTGAGTTGAATGGAATTAAGTTGATGAAATACATATATATACACATAAATCTAGTATCATTATTATGTCATATATTTCATTATTACTTATTATATATACTTTATAATCATTCATGAATGGTTAACGTGGAGAATGAATCTCATCGCGTCGTGGAGATGGTATTCCGTACGTACGCACGAGCGATGATATCGTTCTCATGATCGTGGAATTGTATTGGAGTGTATGTATACTATTTCAGAATCAATATCACTTTACAATAATCATATATAGTTATTATGTACACCATTATACCCATCCAATTAAGGTGGTGGTGGAAAATAGATTACACCACGGCGTGGAGAAAGTATTCCGTACGTACGCACGCGCGGTGATTTCGTTTTCCGTAGGATGGATAGATGGTTAAATAGGTTTGTTTCATACTTATAATAACATATCATTATATGAGTGATACTGATGTTAATACTTAATAATTAAACAACCTAATATGTAGAAGTGGAAGAAGAAATAAAGTTGAAAGAATCGGTAACAGACATTACATCTTCTTTGAAGCGCCTCTTTGAGTCATCCTCTTAGGGCACTAAAATTGGACTTTGAAGAAGACCAGGACCTCAAGGATGTTTATAGGGAAGTGGAGAAGTGAATTTGGCAGGGGTTTTCCGATCTGGAAGGCTCAAAGTGGTGTGAGGAAGAGAGGGAGGAGGTGCCCTTTTATAAGGGAGGAGAGGGGCACCTTTGGAATAATGAAAAATATTATTTTATCATAAAATCATATTCGGTTTTAAATAGCTCCAAACTGATTTATTTTGAAGCTAAGGTTGGGATGGGTCAAAATCCTCTCATCCAATAGAATTTAGACAAGTTTAGGTTCCTATTTTAACCTTATCATTTTTATTTAACTTTAAGTTAGATAATTTTACTTTTACCGTGCCTTTTTGTGTTCTTACACTATAAGGTTAATAAACTTACTGTAATAAGCAAAACGAACCCCAAGTTGTTTATTATTAATATATATAACCTTATCTATGTCATTTGGCCGAACCTTAGATATTTAGGAATAAAATAACAATTAATAATATAATATTTGTTTTAAAAACTATTTTATGTCAATTTTGACACTATTTAGTAATTGATTTTTGTGAAAATCATAATAGAATAATTAGTTCGAAAAAAGTTAATTAAATCAATAATAACATGTCATATTAACCTAGAAAATTAGTTGAATTCATAAAAAGTCTAAAATTACATTTATTTCAATATTTCATTAATAAAATAATTACTGCATCATTATTGTGTCATAAATAAATTAAATTATTTAATGTCTAAAAATTAAAAATTAAATATAATTATGTAGGAAATATTTTTAGCTTTCTAATGAATATTTATAGTCGAATTTATCTTATGTATAACCCTATATTAAAAATGATATACTTACTAAACTTTGATTTTAACTATTTTAACCCTTCTTTAAATAAATTAATAATAAATGTCCTAATCTAATCCAAGTGGGCCTAAATGGTTATATTTTATTCCTAAGGTTGTTTTTGGTCGAATTAAACTTATCCAATAGAATTTGGACATGTGTTAGGGTAATAATAATATCATTTTTACCCTTTATTACCCTATTTACTTTTAACCGTGGTAAAAAATAGTAAAAAGTTACTATTCACCAAAAATTATTTTCATCTCATTGAACAACATTTTACTTACTGACATCAACCGTGTCTCTCGGATTTTTGAAATTCCACTCACAGAAGTGCTAAAATTAAGTTTTATGAAAAATTCAGTTTTTTTAACTACCACTTAGTGGTTTCACTATTCATCAATAAATGAAAGTTTCCTGAAAAATACCAAAAATTAGGCATAAGCTATATTTGATATTATGAATTCGAAAATGATGTCTATTTTATCAAATTCAAAACATATCAGCTACATTAACTAATTTAAAAATTAATTCCCGTGGTCAAAACAAATAGCGTGTATTTAAGAGATAATAACTATCAAAAGATTGACACTTGTTTATAACTGGTTTAAATGTGAAATTACATCCAATGACCAACATTGTATTAAATTGTAAAAATATATTCTAAATATAATTTAAAACCACTTAAATTAATAATTTATCACTGTTAATTATTTTGATTAAAAAAGTGGTTTTTAATTAAAATTTAGTAATTTTCACTATTCATCAGAACATGAAAGTTATCCGAAAAGTACCAAAATTTCACCCTAAGCTAATTTTGATATTCCGAATCCAAAAATGAAGTCCATTTTGAAAAAGAAAATTTTCAAAATTTCAATAAGTGGTTATTACTATTCATAAAAGCTAGTTTTAATAATATTTTAATAGCATGTCGTTGTTTAGTGAAACTCGGTATTGCGTACTACACACGCTATCGAGGAAGGTTGTGATTGCGTGTAATGCAAGGCAATTCAAGGATGCATGTTGTGCAAGCTCATTTTGGTGTAGCATACAACACAAGACATTAATGAAATTAAAAAGAATATTTTTCATAAAATCTCGGGTTGTTACATACATCATGTTTTGTGATGCATCCGGAGTAGGACATGGGGCTGTGTTGATGCATGATGAGCGGGTTGTGTCTTATGGCTTAAGGAAGTTGACACCCCATGAGCGGAACTATCCCAATCCTGACCTTGAGTTTGCTACAGTGGTGCACGCCTTGAAGTGCTGGAGGCACTATCTATTGGGAGAATGGTTTACTGTGTTTACCAACCATAAGAGTTTAAAGTACATATTCTCACAACGAGATCTGAAACATCAGCCATAAAGATGGGTTGAATATCTAGAGTCTTTTTACTTTGAGTTGGTGTACATGCCAGGAAAGGAAAATAGTGTTGCTGATTCTCTGAGCAGGATGGTTCAGAATCAGCTGGTTCAGGAGTCCAACACCGAGTGGTAGGTGATGTCTTTGTTTGTAGAGATGCACCTGGAGGTGCAGGAAAAGAGTGGTCAGGTCACTCTTTCTTCCTTAACGGTGGATTCGATGCTTTTGAGATGAGTTGATAAAGGTCATCTTGATGATTTTTATTGTTTGATATTGAAGGGAAAGCTTAAAGGTGGGGAGCTACCTTCTGGTTGGGCTGTCGGTGTGGAAGGTGTTGTTTGTGTTCGTGATCGTGTGTTTTTTCCAAAGTGTATGTGGGAAGAGTTGATGCATGAGTTCCATGCATCAAAGTGGGAAGTGCATCTTGGTTTGACCAAGATTTACCGTGATCTCCAAAGGAAGTTTTGGTGGCCTGGAATGGAGAAGGAAGTTTCCGGATTTGTGCCACGGTGCCTTACCTGTCAGCTGGTGAAGGTCGAGCATCAATGCCCGGGTGATTTGTTTCATCCATTTCCCATTCGAGAATGGAAGTGTGATGATGTAAAAATGGATTTTTTCATGGGTCTTCTGAGGAATCCATAGAATAATAATGCAATCTAGGTGGTTATGGATCAGTTAACGAAAGTGGCTCATTTCTTACCGATTCAGGAGACCCTAACTGTCCACCAGTTGGCCGAGTTGTATGTTCAGAAATTGTGTGGTTGCATCATGTTTTGCGAACCATTGTTTCAGACCAACATCCACATTTCACATCGCGTTTCTGTCAAGGGTTTCAGAAGGCGCTTGGTACACAGGTGTTTTGAATACAACTTTCCACCCACAGACAGACGGGTAGTTGGAGCATACGATCCAAGTGTTGGAGGACATGTTAAGAGCTTGGGTCCTGGACTTTTGTGGTTCTTTAGAGAGGCACCTATCATTAGTTGAGTTTTCCTATGACAATAGTTTTTAGGCTACGATTCAGATGACACCGTTTGAGGCACTCTACGGGAGGCCATGCAGATCCTTATTGTGTTGGCTAGAGGCCGGTGAATCTGAGTTGTTGGGGCCAAGTCTCGTGCAGGAGACTTCAGAGAGAATTAAGTTGATCAGGAAGTGGATAGACATGTCCTAGAGTAGGTAGAAGTCGTATGAAGATCAGAGGCGTAGACCTCTTGAGTTTTCGATGGGTGATAAAGTGTTCCTTCGGTTGTCACCAATGTTGGGTCACTATCAGATTCAAAAGCAGGGTAATTTGGCACAAATGTATGTGGGACCTTTTGAGATTGTGGAGAGGATCATACTAGTGGCTTCCCGATTGGCTCTTCCACATCGGTATGGTGGGATGCATGATGTGTTTCATGTGTCGCATCTTAGATGGTTCACCCTGACCCATATCACATGGTTGATGTTGAGGATGTGGAGCGTGAGGCTGATGCGTCCTTTGAGGAGAATCCGGTTTGTGTGGTGGATCTTAGTGAAAAGGTCTTGCGAGGAAAGGTTGTGCCATTAGTTAGAGTACTACGGCAGTGTGGGAATGTTCAGGAAGAAACATAGGAGCAGGAATCAGATATGCGGGCTCAATGGCCTGAAATATTCTCTTTAGTGGTTCAATGTGGCTTGGAAACTCGGCTCGAGGATGAGCCATTATAAGGTGGGGAGGTTGTAAGATCCCGGTGTTTGGAAGGGTATCTTTTCATTTTGTTTTGGTTGAATCCCTTGTTTTGGTCTTCAAGGGATGTCTTCCGAACATATAAGAGGTCTTGGGGGTGTTCCGGGGGCTCAAGGCGCGAAAGAAAGGAAATCTATGCAAGACTAGCCTGGGCGCACGGCCAGCGCACAACCAAGGAAAACTGAGCGGCCTGCCCAGGTAAACCGTTCAACCCTCCTTTTACAGATAGTAGCATGTTCATAGTTTGCGCACGTGTTGTCAAACTTTGCGTTCAAACCGTGCATCCTCTTAATGTTGGGAAACATTAAAAAATTGGCACCCCGGGATTTTAAGAACCCACTCGGGATTTCCCATCCATTCATCCATATTCACCCTAGAAACGAACCAAATAACCCAAGATCTCCAAGAGGTCGATCTCCCTCGTTTCTCAGGCGTTTTTGGTGCTGTTGAATGCGGATCAAAGCTCTAGGTAAGGCTAATCCCATCCTTGATTCTCTTTTTGGTTGAGGGTTTGTATCTTCCCACCATCTTGTTTCGAAGCTCTAAAACCCTACCTTTTGGGTGAGTTCTAGGTTTAAGCTCCAAGGGCTGGTGGGATTGAGGTCTAAGGACTTGATTGAGTGTGCGTTCAACCGCGGTTTCGAGGTAGGTGGTCTATAAACATTATCCCATAGTTTATGGTGGATTTATGCATGTGTGTCTTTGCTCATGGCTTCCTTTGGCGAGCTTTGATCATCCTTGATATTTTTTGGTATAAATGATGCTTAAAAAGGGTAAATGAGAACTCTCACGATCCCCATGGGATGCATTGAGAATGACTTGACATAATTAGGGCCATCCATGGGATGGGACGACTTTTCCCGGGCTTAGGTATTGTTATTTACCAAAAGACCATGTTTTAATAAATGGTAGATCCCTTAAAGAATGTATTGGCATGATTTGTTTAACTTGGAATAGAAGTTAGGTGTTCCACCTAGACATGGAAATTACCTAAGGGTTATTTGGAATGGGTTGAATGGTTGATTCATGGAAACGATGAACATGTTAAATGGGTTAATGTGTAAAATGATTAAAGAAAATAATGATATAGGTTATGGGTCTAGTGTTAAATGCTTAGTGAGATAGGCATAACACATGGGAATTGGTTGAATGGTTAAATGATGTGAAATGGTAATTTGTTAATGGGTTAAGGAATAATGTGAATTCCCGTGTGGTTTGTTGTGAATGGTTTTTGTCAAAGGATAGTGGTATGGTGGGTAGATGGTTAATTATATATAAGATGTGCACATGGCTTTGTAGAGTGGGGTATGGCTAAAGGATCTACTCCCATGGGTCGAGTGAAGACTGATGCTCTGAACTCCACCCTGAATGCTCCAGTAAGGAATGAGGACTGACGATCTGTTCTCCTAACGGTAGCATCCACCCGGACATAGGATTCGAGGTGAGGATTTGGTTTCTATGATGGGGTTAGTTATAGTGAGATTGGATACTGATTTTTTACCCTTTTGCAAGTGATTTTTGGCCTTAGATCCAAGTAACATAATGTATGTGATGAAACCATGGAAATGTAATGAAATGGTAAGTGATGATAATTGGTGTAAAATGAATGGTAATTGAATTGGAAATGGCTTTGGCTCTGAACTGGTTAATGGAACCTTAAATAATTACTTGGTAATTATCATTTATATTCATTTTTCACGCACTACCTATTTATAGTGGATACATTGTAGACACCATTGGTTGTGGCCTATTGTGTTGTACTCACACCGTGCTTAGGCCGCCATTGGGTACCCGAGTAGACTTCATGTTTGAAGGTCAGGAGAAGGGCAAGGGTCCTTGATAAATAGTTGAGTGGACATGGGTAGATCTTGGTGGAGGATCTGGACTTGGATTCGGGACGATTTTGGGGATTTTACCCATTGTAAATATTTTGGCTCATGTTCACTTCTGCACTTGTAGTAGTACATGTCATATTTTTTGTTGGAAATGGTTGTTATACATGTTCTTTATTTATTTATTATTGTTTTCACTATTGGTTTATTTATGTTGTGTATTACTTTGATAAAAAGGGTGTATAGTCTCCCCACTTGACCACAAAGACCCCCGCTGCTAGTCGACAACCTTTGGCATATGAGGAGGCGCGCTTAAGGTTATGTAACTACCTAGATCAGAGCATCGGTTTAGTGTCTTCTAAGTCAGGGACGTTACATCTAGGTTTTATGTTCATTTTCTAATATTATTTTCAATCATTCGGCCACCTCTCAATCTATCTTTATTTGGAAAAGCCCTAGTATCCCTGAATAGTTCATCAATCAGTCATACTTCTGCTTTGATCCATTGGTTTTGGCGGATCACCATTAAAAATCTATTGTTGGTTATCATCCCTTTATTGGATGGGTTTTTTTTTGTTATTATTAGAATCTCTCTATGGTTTTATTGTTTAGTTAGAGTTGTGTTTTTTTGAAGGGTTTTCATGTCACTTTGGTGAGGTATAGGTTAATCCATATTTTCTCATTATGATGTTGTGGTTTTCAAGCATTTCATTTTCTCCCTGTGGTGCACAATGAGTGGGAATGTTTATTTTAGGCAGGTGATCCAAAATTTATCTTTAATGTGTGTCTTGTGGGAGGGAGTTTATTTTTTTATCTATGGTTTCAGGATTTGTTGGATTGATGATAGATAAAAAATTTGGTAAATTGAAATTGAAAGGGAAAGCTGTTTTGATTCACATTCTATCACAACATTGATATTATTAAGAAATTATAGATTGTATAGGCTTGATGCTCTTGTGGAAATTGTTACTACTGGGGGATTTGTTTTTTCTAGATGATATGTGTTGTGATAATTGTGCCTATTTTTAGCTGTTGTGATATCATCCTAAAATCGAATTTTTTAACATGTTATATTTTGAAAATGAAATGGATTATCTTGGATGATGGTTTGTCTAACAACTACCCAAAAATGTGGAATGTGATAAGATACTCTTTTCAACTCTAGAAAATGGCATTTATATATTCTGATATTTGGCTTTTAATTTAGAGAGAAAATGAGTGGTTAATGTGTGGTTGGGGAATCTAGGCTCTATGGTTTGGTCGGTCACGTATTAGGTGTGGAAATGATTTTTTTGGTCGTTTTTGGGGGTGATGAGGTGTATTTTTTGGATACCATTTTTGGGTGGAAAGGTGGTTGTTTGGACATGATTATGGGGTGGTGAGTTGATGTAATTATGGGGATGATGAGGTTTTTTTTTGATATATGGGTTTTTTGTGCTTTATTATTGAGTAGTTATGAAATAAATAATTGATTTATATTGATTAAAATGAGATGGGTTTTTTTGGATAATGAAATGAGAATGGCTAATGAATAATTAATTGAATGATTGTGTGATTAAATGTGGTAGATTATAAATGATTCAATGAATGAAATGATTAAATAAAAATTGGATAGAAGTCTGAAATGGGGTCTGTGTATTGTTGTGTGGTGTCATGATTTTAGAGTTGGAAGAAAATGAGATGATGTTGTGAGTTGGTTAGTGTTTGGTTCTGAACCCATAGGTTGGTGTTGTGTGTAGCTATATGTATATACTTGTATAATAATTTTGATTTCAATATGATCCCCACCCATGTTGAGAACTATGTGCTAATACAGGCATAATCACATGTGTGTGATTTTACCACCATCTTGTGAGGATGGTGGATGGTTGGGTCTCCGTTATTTCCCATTTTTTCATCCAAAATAGTTATGCATTGCATAAGTTGTGTGGTATAAAGGAATATTGGTTTATTTTATGGTCTTGAGGATATATCAAGTTTTTTCTAGTGAGATGTGATAAACCACGTATTTTTTGGTGCAATATGACTGTGCTTGTGGGGTGGTGGTCTAAGTGTCAACAGGTGAGATGTGATATGACATTTCTTGTTGGGTGGTGTCATGACACGCCTCCCCAGGCCACGAACCTTGTCATCGGACCCCATGGGTCTCCTGTAATACCTTGGTTGCCTTCCCAGCACACCATAGGCTATTATTCACTAGGGTCACTAATCTGACTAATGATTGTCCCCACAGGCCAACACATATTCTTCCAGTGTGTTTTGTCATCACTCACACACACCCTGGAAATTTCCTAGAAGGTCACACATCTTGATTACTTCTCCAGGCCAAGAATGCATAACTATATAGTTCTAATCAGGTAGGCTCATGAAAATAAAGTTTCACCTTGTTGACATGGGCAGTAACATTTAGCCATTTAAGTCTCACTTTTCCAGGGGTGTTACATTATCCACCCCTTTAAAGCACAACACCCTCGTTGTGGACCACAAGCCTCAAACCCAATCAGTGCCTAAGAACTTTCAGCTGGGTATTAAATCTGATACCATTTTGTCAAGACCCACCTCCTCGGGCCATGAACCTTGTCATCTGAACCCATGGGTATCCTGTAATACCTTGGTTGCCTTCCCATCACACCATAGGCTATTACTCTCTAGGGTCGCTTATCAGACTAATGTCTGTACCCAATGCCAACACATTTTCTTCTAGTGTATTTTGTCCTCAATCACGTGGACCATTTTGTTATGACCCTCGTTGTGGACCCCAAGCCTCAAACCCAGGCAGTGCCTAAGCACTTCTAGCTGGGTATTGCCTCTGATACCATTTTTTAATGACCCCCTCCCCGGGCCCTAAACCTTGTCATCTGACCCCATGGGAATCCTGTAATACCTTGGTTGCTTTCCCAGAACACCATATGATATTACTCACTAGGGTCACTTATCAAAATAATGATGTACCCATAGGAAAACACATGTTCTTCCAATGTGTTTTGTCCTCACCCACACACACCCTGGGAAACTTCCTAGAAGGTCAACCATCCTGATTACAACTCCAGGCCAATAATGATTAACTGTAGAGTTATAATCAGGTAGTCTCCTGAAATGTAAGGTGCACCTTGTTTACATGGCCAGTAACATTTAGCCATTTTAGTATCACTTTTCCAGGGGTGTTACAGGTGGCTTCTAGTTGGGGTTGTATAATATAGGAGGATGGGAAGAGGTTTATGTCATACTTATTTATGAAGACCTACAACTGATGTTATGGAAATGTTTATGATGTGATGTCTCATGTGTCTTCAGGTGATATGTGATGTGACCTTACTTATGGGGTGGCAATCCTAGGAGTAAGAAGGTGATTTATCATTTGACCATGCCTGGGGGAAGTGAGGTATACTGGAGTCATTACGTTGGTGAGTAAGAGAAAAATACTAGTGGGAAATTGGTCTGAAATACCCATAAAAATTTGAATATTTTAATATTATATTACTTGGATTTCATTAGATGGTGAGTGTGACTTTGTGAGGTTTGGATGGATAGTTAAAATCTTTAGGATCTACAAGTTTTGTTATTTTATCATGGGTGCATTAACAGGGTTCTTCCAGAGGTTCACGTGAGACATTTTCCCCTACTTAGTATACTTTCATACTCACCATATTTATATAATATTTGATGGTGTTTCTAGGAGTAAGTTGAAAATATTATACATTAATACTTCAGAAAATATATTTCATTTGTATAACTAACTTATATTTTTTTTGGGTATTTTATTTTAGGGCCATTTATTTGAATTAGATTTATTTTTATGTTCATGTGGGAAAATTTTGGATTTAATTTAAATTATATAATAGAGTTTATTATAGATGATTCATATAACATCCTGATCTTAATTTTATTATATAGGGTAATTCCTCGCATATAAGAGATTTTTATACCTTCAGTGATAGTAACCGGTCCCTGGACCACAGGATGAAGGACACATTGGTCATTATTTATCTCCACTAAATGCAGTATCTTTAGAGGGAGGGGGTTGTGAATGAGTGGTATCAGAAGTTATGGTTGGGAGATTTGATGGAGTGTTGACTTAGGCATATATAGGATTACATGATTTGGTATGGAAACTATTCTAGATGACCTTATATCATGACATATTTCAAGAAGACCGGCTAGGACACAAGATTTTAGGGCCTGCTATTATCTTGTTCTTGATCTATGAGCTTATAGAATGACAAAGTGACATAGTCATGTTAGTAGGATAGAGACCTTGTATAACTACATGCATCATAATGATTTTTGTTTTTATTTGAATTGGGATATTTTTTGTTGGGTTAAATGAATGAAATTAATTAAACTAAATCATAATAAGATTATTTACTTCCTATGATTATGAAATCATTGTTTTCTCCTTTAACTATATATAATGTTAGACATGTGAAAGTGGATTAGGTATTTGAGGTTTAGTAGGATGATGTAATTGATTATCCTAGGGTTTATCTCGCGGAGTAGGATTACGAGTGGAATAAGGAATTGTGTACTTTGCGATAATATAATTTGAGGAAATACAAGGGTAGTGTTTTAGATGTGGAGAAAGATCAAAGATTGGAGGAGCTTGATATTAATTTCAGTTTGATCAGGGAACCAGTGGGATATTTAGTCCCCATCGAAGTCTGTTATATGAACAAACATATCATCAGTGGAGGATATTTTATCTAGGAGAGTGAAAGTAGGTAGATGTTTTAGGGGTCAACTTCCAAAAAGAGTTATGATTATAGTTAATTTCTATTATAATGAAGGCAGTGAAGATGAATGAGCCACTTCTTCATCAATAGGGTAGTATGTCAGTGTGGGAGCTTCAAATCAAGCTCCATGTACTTCTATGCTTTCACTAGTTAATTTTCCAGACAATGAGTCTCTTGATAGATATCTAGATAAGGAACACTATAATTATATATAGTATAATTTTATTCCTTTAATGATTCCAAATTATCTTGAGGTTCAAAATAATTTGTATGTGATGAAGAGGATTCCCTCCCAAGGAGGTTTACTACAAGGGTGAACCAGTAGGGTTCCTTAATGAACCAAGTTGTCAGTGGGTTTTCTCACTCATCGGGACCATTGTTATTTCATCATGTGGGCAGTCAACCTAAAAAACATTCTTTCCATCCTTATAGGGTTAGTGAGTTCTATGCTATTTATTGAGGTTTATTAATATTTTTTTAGTAGTGTGGGTCCGAGACATTAGTAGAACTAATTACCAATGGTTCCCCATGCTATGTTTATTGTAGTTTTAAAGGCTCAACATCAACCTCACCAATATTTTCCAGTGTTCCCATTTTAGTAGTAGGGCCAGCAATATTATGCTATGGTAAGGGTAGATAGAGTTGGTAGAGGCCGATCATAGGGTTTTCTTCCTGTTTAGAGACTTCAAACTAATCAGAGGCATAGATGTGGATATTATCAGAGAGGAAGAGAAGATGGGCGTGGTCAGTTTCATGTAGTGGAGGTGAAAATTCCAAAGTGGTTAGAGATATTCTGAGGAATAAATGGTTTTTTTGTATTATTTATTGTGTATTGTTTTATTCATGATATTTATACACCTACATTGCACCCCCTCTAGCCCATACTGAGGTACATGACATAGTGATTATTTCTATGCCCGTATGTTGACAATGCCAGTCAGAGTCCAAACCAATTTGTTTGATGTGTGTAAGTGATGTAGACTAATGATGGGGCCACATTAATCCAATTGGGGTATTTTCATCCAATATATGTATACATATGATGATAATATCAGTATCATGTGTTTGAACTCCTTGTTTCCTGGTGTTGACTAATTCTATATGAGAGTTTTGTGTACAGATGTGGATAGAAAGTGTGGGATTTTTGTTGCTGGGTAGGGCTATTTGGTGGGAATTTGGCATGTAAATCACTTTCATTCATTTATGGCTATGTTTTCAATGGAATTTGTGGATGTTGGGATGGTGGAGGACCTCAGGGTTATTGGGGAATTCCTATATATCTTTCTTGATGATGTTATAACAATGCCACATCGAAATGATGTTGGGTTTGGGATAGGCATGTTTCCAAGTGCTTCACAATTTTGATGGTTATTTATTGGATGGAACCTTCTATGTTATGGGATTTGAGTATTCAATTATGTGATCTGACATGAAAGGATTTATCTAACCTAGTGTGTTGTCATGGGGTTTATTCATAGTTGTTCATTAAGAAGTTCAATAGTAGTTTGAGGTTGTGTATAGACTACTAAAGGATCAATCATGTGAATATCTAGAATTTTGACCCTCTTATGAGGATATATGATATTTTATTTTAGTTTAGAGGCTTGAGTTTATTTTGAAAGATCAATATATTTTTTGGATATCAAATGTTTCGGATAAAAAGAGAGTTAGATCCCATATACTGCCTTCATATGTAGTTATAGAAACATAAAGTTTGTAGTCATGCCATTTGGTATTATGAATGAACCATCTATCCTTATGGGGATTATGAACTCCTTGTTCCATGAATTCATGGACCAGTTATCACTGTACTCATGGATGATATCTTTATCTACACAATATTATAGGAGGATCATGCTAATCCTATCAAAAATGTCTTGCAGGTTCATTGATGTCACATTCCTTATGGGATGTTTTGTATGTGTTTCTTTTGGACATGATATCTATTATTTATTAGGCATGTGGTGTCTCAATTATGTTTGGAACTCAACCAATTGAAGGTTTAGGCAGTTTTTTCTTTGGAAGAACCCATGATTCTGGAAGAGGTTTGTAATTTCCTTTGTCTTGGAGGCTAGTATTGGAGTATTTTAACCAATTTATCTGGAGTGGTATCTCCATTAATACCATTGATGAGGAAGTACCATGTTTTTATGGATTTATTATTGTGAGAGAGCATTTAGTTACATTAAGGGATTGTTTTTCAGGTCTCATGTGATTCAACATCTAGAGGATGGTGTAAATTTTTTAGGTGTTTTGTGACACATAATCTAGGGGGCATGGGATGTGTGATGATTTTGAAGATGTAATTGAACTATGTTGGGTCTAGGAAGTTATTTATTTGATTTTTTAACTACATAAACCATGGTCTAGAGATATAAATGGTTGTATTTTCGCTAATTTTATCAAGGAATTATATCATTGGTGAGTGATTTATGGTCTTAAAAGATCAATAAATATTGATGTATGTGTTTTCTCAACATTATTTAAACATTAGGTAGTGGAGGGGGATACAATTTCTTTAGGAATTTGATTATTAAATCTACTAAATCTTTGTAAAATGGGATGATTTGGCTGATTCCATGAGCAAGAAATCAGGTAAAGATGTTGTTTGAGATTTTGGGGATGCATGGGGAGGGATGAAGGATGTAGAGGTCTTGAACATCGATGTTAGGGTGTAAAATGATAGAGTATAATTTATTGGGATGATGATTCTATTTTTTTAGATGTGGTAGGTGGTGCAGTATCAGTGGGGAGACATAGATGTAGAGGTAATGTGAAATCGTGTTGTCCATGGTGATGCTCTAGATAGATGGTCAGAGTATGGTTAGAACTGGATGTTGTTCCATATGAGGTTGTTCATTCTAGTAGGGATTCTTGATGGTGTTAATTATAACATTAATTTCAATTATTTATTCATTACACCCAAGATTTTTCAAGATTTACCATGGATCAAGGATTCATTTTTTTGTGGCTTGGTATGAAATGGAAAGTTAGGGTGTTTGTGGAGAGGTGTTTGATTTTCCAGTAAAAAGTAATGATCATTATGTTCCATCTCATTTTTAAAGACCTTAAATATTTGTATGTGGAAATGGTATCAAATATTAATGGATTTCAGCATAGGTAGACCCCAATATTTGGGAGGATATGATGTTATCTTGGTGATAATGGATCTATTAAAAATATTGGACCACTTCTTAGTGAAAAAATAATCAGGTGTAGTGGTGCCTTTTATAATAGGTATGTTGATGTTGTGGTATGGTTTCATGGATTAATAGGGTCTATTTTTGTTGATATGGTGACATGTTTTACCTCACATGTTTAGAGTGGAATACATCATTCTTTTGAAAATCAATTACTCATCAGAACTATTTTTCATCAACAAATAGATGGGTGGATAGAGTGGACTATCTAGATATTGGTTGATATGTTGGGGGTGTGTGTATTGATATTTTGTAGATATTGGATGAAACCCTTTCCTTTTTTGAGTTTTTGTAAAAAATATCAATCAGTATTCCATTTGGATGGCTATATTTGACGTGTTTTATGAGAGAACTTTTTTTTATCTATCACTATGGATAGAGAAGGGGGAGTCATCAGTTAATTGTTATGATGTGGTGAATAGCATGACCAAGAAGGTTGAACTTATTCTTTTAAGAGTGTATCATAGGATCTAAAAGAGTCTTATGTTGATCGTAGGAGTAGGGTCTTGGAGTTATATGGTGGATAACACATAACCACAATGGTTTCCCCTCGACATGGACATAAAAGGCTTGGTAGAAGTGAAAATATATCCCATAATGTTTTGGGATCTTATAGGTTTTTGGGTGAGTTGGTGCATGGGTGAATTAGTTTTCATTTCCACTTCCACAGGGATGGATCCACAATGTATCCCATGTCATTCAACTTATTCAATATATTCATGATGACACCCATTTTAATGTATTGGGATATTTTAATAGTGAGGAAAATGAAATATTCATGTAGAGGAAAGTAGAGTTCTTGGATAGCCTAGAGAAGGAACTACATGTATAGACCATCCCATTGGTTTGTGTTTCATGGAGGCACGATAGATTAGATAAGAGTACATAGGAGATGGAGAAGTTTATGTGTGATTAGTACATGCAGTTGTGTTGAGATTTTTTTCTTTGACTCTATTTATGATGTGATGTTTGGATCCTTTTGTTTTATGAGATAAAATGTTTACCATGTTTTGTGAAGTATGAAGTTTGATAATTTCCTAAAATATGAAAATGGAAGGACCTGATTCCTAATCAAGACACATTAACTATGACGTGATTAAACCTATTTGGGTGAGTGAGTGACACCCATAGAGTATAGTATCCTAACATGAGGATACAATTACCAAAATACTATGTTTGGGATGGGATGGTTAGTTGGATGTATTGGTTGTTGGTTTTGGTTTTGTTGAGGTTTAGGTGTTTGGGTTTTGGTGAGGTTTCATGAGATATGTGGTGGTTTGTGGATATTCGATGATGAGGTTGTGAGAGATTTCTTGTGGAAAATGGGGTTTGAATTTTTGTATGACTATAAAATATTAGGTATTACAAGATACTAGTGTATTATCTTTTAGTCCTTTTGTTTATTCCCCTTTCTATTTTTTCTTGGTTTGGGATTATATAGTTTGAGAATCATTTGATATGATTCTAATGTACCCTTTCAATCCCCCTAAAGTTTGTTACTTTTCATGGTTCATTGGATGGAAGTTCTCTAGGTTGTTCTAGGAGTATTTTATGGAGGCTAGAGGTGTAGTAGAGATGCTATAGGAAATATAAATTTTGTAAATGAATTATAGGACATGTAATGGTGTTTCATGATTTTTCTGGTCGGATGGTTCATAGAAAGTAAAAAACCCAGGGTAATCCATGAAAAGGGTACACATTCAGTAATAAGGATTCAAAACATGTAATAAATACAGGTGTTAATTCCATTGAGGGGATGCGTTATTCAGTGAATGTTAATTTGTTTGATAACCCCTACGTTACATGCAGAATAAATATATTACATGAAATTTAAATTTCACAATCAATGTTTTATGTTTTTTTATTGGTTGATTAAAATTCATTATGTGACTTATATTTATCTCTTATTTTGTTAGATCCCTTGGCACCTCAAAGAGTTCTTCGATCCCTCATCCTTCTACATCGATCATTTGGTTCCTATGGATCACTGATGCTAATATATGGTAGGTTCTTCTTGTTTTTTTTATGTGTTAAATTGGGTGTTTCGGTAGTGGTAGAGTTTGGTTTTTCTTTTGTGTTTGGGATGCATATTTATGATCATTTTGTGCATTATAGGTTGATTTGTGGTTTCTCATGTTATGATTTTGGTTTGTGGGAATTTATTCTTCGTCATATGCTGCACAGTGGTTAGGAAAGATTCTTCGAGGTTGGAAATCAATTGTTTCTATGTAATTTGTTTTATGGGGTTTGGGTTTTTGTTTGATTATCAATGGGCTATGGTTATGATAGTTTATTCAAATATAATGTATTTTTTAACTTTAATTTTATTGGGTAAGTGGGTTCGATTCTTATGATTTTATAGATTTTTTATTATTGATATTTTTTGGATTTTGTTTTCTTTACACACTATAAAAAAGTATGTTCGTCCGAGTATCTATTTATGCCAGATGATATGTACTATGTCTGTTGTCCCCTTTGTGATTGTTTTGATATAACCTTAAAATGGAAATTGATTAACAAATTAATTTTTTTAATGAAATTCTTTCCCCCATATAATGGTTTCTGTGATAACACCCCTAATATGAAGACGATTGTGATAAAATCCACATGATAAAAATGTATAACGGTCTTGATATTTTGGGATGTGTTGTCCGGATTTTTGGTGGCAAGGTGGTTTGATTTTATTTGACTTTTGGTTTTAATGTTAGTTTGTTTAGTCATTATTTTAGGGTATAGAGGAGGTTGTTTGGCCATTAATGCAGGAATAATGTGCAAGGGTATGATGGGGATAATGTTATTTTGGTGATATATGGTTTCTTTTTGCTAGAATGCCTAGTAGTAATGAATTAAATAATGATTTATATGGATTTAAATGATATTGGTTTGTTTGGTTAAAAGGATGAGGATGGTTGATGGGTGATTAAATGATGTTTTGTGTGATTAAATGTATATTATTCAAAATAATGAAAATAATGGGATGATTAAGTGAAATTGGAAGGAAGTATGAAATGGGGTTTGTGTATTGTTGTGTGGGGTTATTCCTTTAGGGGTGGCACAAAAAGTGATGATGTTATTTTTTAGAAAGTGTTTTGTTGTGAAATCATTGGTTGGAGTTTTATATGGTTATATTTATATAACTTTATAGTCATAGTGATTTCAATACACACCCCACCTACATCGAGTACTATGTGTTAACTAGTTCATTGTCACGTGGGGTTGTTTTTACTGACTTCCTATGAGATGGATGGATGGATGGGTACCCGATCATTCCAATTATCTCTTCTAGGTGACTTAGGTGTTATAAATGTTTCGATGTATATAGGATTATAAGTTCATTATTTGGTGGTTGTGACAACCCAGGTGTTTTCAGAAGAGATGTGACTATTCTTGTGGGGTGGTCACCCTATTGTCTTTAGGTGAGATGTGTTATGACCATACTTGTGGGGAGGATTCTTGTGTGGTCATTCATGGTTAGGGGAGTGAATTATTATGATGTTCTATGATTTCATAGTACCCCACAGCTCATGTAAGGAAGTGGTTGTGATGTGATAGATGATGTTTCATTGGGTGACACATGATATAGTCATGCTTTTGGGGAGGAAAGCCCAGGTGTATGTGGGTGAGATGTGACTTGATCATGACTATGGGGTGGTGTGGTAAACAAAATAGATGGGATTACTTGGACATATGACATTGGGGTGTGAGAGATTCATAACAATGGGAATGTGGTGTTGGGTACCTTTGTCTATACAATTCTTATTATATTAATTTTCTCGGCTCGCATTATTTGTTGAGCGTAGCTTGGTGAGGTTGGAATGGATATTTGATTTGTTTTGGTAGTCTTGGTTCTGCAATTTTATCATGGGTTCATAGGTATGATTCTTTCAGCTGTGGATGATAGAATATGGTTTTTCTAATGAGTATGTTTTTATGCTCAACAAACATATATAAACTATTTTCACATCTCCATAAGTATTATCTGGGAAATGTTGGAAATTACTAGATTACAAATTGGATAGCTACAGTGTCACTAAAATAGATTTTCTTTTGGTTATTTACTATTATAGACATTTATTTTTGTCAGTTTTGAGTAGACATGCATGTGGTATGGTTTTAATTTTGTCTATATTATGTCATGGAGTTTATTGTGGGGGATATATATTATCTCACAATATAATTTTTATTATAGAGGGTAATTCCTCCCATACAAGATATGATTGTACTGTTGGTTCTAGTCGTGAAACCGAGCCCCACTAGAGGCTGGACAGAGGGATCATTTTCTCTCTCTGGTAATTATGGTATATTTGGAGGGAGTTGGTTATGAAAATTGACAAGATAGATTTTAATATTTTATTAAGTTTTTACTCATGATAGCGTGTTTCATTACACAAATGTTTTTAGTTTAGAAATATATAAATGTTTCAAAAAACCATATAGTAGTTTACTATACTATCAAATGGATATTGTGGCTACATTGGAAAACACAAGGTACAATGGATATAAATTATAATATCAATTTTAAATGTTACGATTCATGAGTAAAATATGTAGATATTGTTTTAAATATTTAATGTAAAACATTATGGTTTCATGAGTACTAACTTGAACATCGAATGTTGTACCCCTGAACTTACTACAATACTATGTGAATCTTTTTGGATGAACACAATCATGATTGTCAACACCATCAAGGATATCGTAGCTGCTTCTACCTAGAAATTTTGAGAATCAATTTATGAACTAGTTTCCAAACATCTATATTTTTCTATATCCATTATATATTCATTCATTTTGGATTATGATTTTTTATTAAAAAATATTACATTATTGTTGGGTTATACTATCCCTACAAATGTTTTGTTTTGTGTTATTCCATAAAATTTAAAAATATTTTTTCTCATTGTTCCTTGGTATAGTAAATGGAAATGGTATTTTATATTTCCTTGGTTCATATAAGAAAGGTTAATTCCTCTTTAACAAGAAATGTAAGGTTATCGGTTGTGCACCATGGTTCATGATAGTTCAGTTACGAGTTGTACCTCTAAGTTGAAAAGGAATCTGTAAAGGGATGTGAACCCCTTTAAAAGTTATGTTACTTGTATAGTTTGTGGAATACTCTCATGAATTGAGTGTAAACAATATATATATGATAACATTGATCCAAACAACTATAAAAACAATGTATTATTTGTTATTGAATATTTATACTATAAAATCATTTAATACTGTAATATATATTTACCATTTTAGCAAGTGGTCAAATAACCACACTTGACCATTAAACCATAATAACTAAGACCAACAGAATGGTATATGGGACTAAATATTTAGTAATTATGATTAAATAATTTTTTTATAAATTGACCATATATATGATTCATAATCTATTTAAAGTTCAAGATTATAAACATTTATAAGAGGCCAATTATGATAGTAGTGAAAAGTTCAATTGATGGTTGGGTACCTTTAAATTTTCCATTATTTGATGGAAAGTATTACATATATTTTCAATCGTGAATGAAATCCTCAACCAGCTTAATACTGATCCCTATTACATTATGGTAGAATCATACAAATTACATGAAATTTAACCAGATACTTAAATGGGTAATGAAGTTAAAATGTATTTCCTAAATTATAATACAATAAATATATTTTATTATGTTTGTAATGAATTATTTTTAGTCCAGTCATACTATGTAAGAATAAACATGATTTTTGTAGAATAATTCATGTTTCAATCATCTTATTTGATTACCATAAAATAAATTAACATTGAATATTATGTGATGGGTATCCAAATTATATAATTGGTGATGATGATATTGTTGATCAAATGCCCCATTTAATTACTAGTATTGTAAATGGAATTAATGCTTCATGTGAGACATTAGATAACAATTTTATTATGGAAAGCATACATGTAGATTATCATATGAAAAGGAATGAAAAAATGCTTCTTTAGATGAATGAAAGAAAAATCAAGAGTATTCTCATGATAAAATAATTTGTTACTTAATCCATTATCAATTGGAAATCAAGGATACTGTTGATAAATAATCATATAAAATTATGGTATTATATTTTAATATATAATTTTTTAACTTAATAAAAATATTTTAGGATATATATAAATGATAGTGATGTGGTTTTTAATGTTTTAATGTTCTCTCGAAAAATAGAAATATATTTTCTAAAATAATTTGAATTTGTTAACCTAACAATGATAAAAAAGGAATATAAAAAGGTAAAGTTATGTTATAATGATTTTCTTGATAAAATATGATATTAATATAGGAATTAGGGGACAGTTCAATTCAAATGAGAATAATTAACAAAAAAAATATACAAAAAAATATTTATAAATAAGAAAAGAGTGAACCATTAGAATATTGGGGTTTCACCAAGGACTAAAATAGATGTTTAAAATATGGTTCTAAATTAGTTTGAGAGAAATATTTTTTATGTAGTATACAAATAAAAATATCATATTATATGATGACTCTAAAAAAATTTGTAAGAACTTTTATATGATGGTTTATATGATGAAATTTAAATTTTTCGAAATGATACACCTAACTTTTTTTAATATATAAATAACTCAGGTAGAAGAATAAGAATCATTTTCTAGAAAAAAGATCACTATTGATGAAAATATAAATTTACGAAATATAATTTCTATCCATAATGATAAAATAAATTTATACTTAATAAATCATTAAAAATGAAAAAATTATAATCAAGGATTATCATTCTAAAAAAATGATGTTGACGAAATATAATTTATATATATTTTGGATGAAAAGAAAAATCTCATAAAGGAATACAAAAGTTCAAATAAGAATATATCCACATTTTTTGGGGTAATGAATGATATGATATGTTGATGCCATTTAGAAAATGAAAAAAATATAAAAGAAGACATGGATATGATAATCAATTTCCAAAAAATTGAAATGATGTCTTTCTCAAAATATATAATTTAATTGTATCTATAATTTCTTGATATTTATGTATAATGAAGTGAAATTATATAAGTGATAATTCATTTATATTTCAAAAAAAATATTTTTGAAACCAAATACATTATTTATAAATCCTTATCCAAAAAAGTATATATAAATAACCTTTTTAAATTAGTATGTGTTCCTAAAAATTTCCATTCTATTTTGATTGCATACAAATTTTTATAGGTTCTAAAAATATTATTAATATATCTTTATATGATATGTGCCTTGGAATATAGGGAAAAGAAACATGTAATATGGTATGTGGATGTTCTAGGAACATTATTTATGATGTATCATGTTTTATATCATTTAATTATTGTGGTAGAGGTAATTTAACATTTTCTAAAATTTCAGATTACAATGTAAATGGTTTTAGAGTTGATATTTATTTAAAAAAATATAATTTCAAATTATTTATATATTAAATGATTAAAAAATAATTCTATTAGTATTTAACAATTATTTGTTGAGAGAATACATATACAAATTTTCGAATAATAAGAATATAGTTTTTATAGATGGATCAATTCTATTTTATAAAAACCAAAAAGTTGATATTTATTTTATCAATATAGATGAACAAACTAAAAATAATGTTAAGAGATTGAATTTTATATAGTTATATAACATTTTATAGTTGAAGAGGCATGAAAATTATAATTTATTCTTATTAAAATCAACCCAAACATAATTTTGTTTTTCAGAACCTGAAATTAATTCTAGAAAACACCTAAATTTGTGACTCTTATATGAAAGTAAACCATCATAAAATGTATTTAATAAATATTTTGGAAATGAAAACTGTACGGACTATACAAAAAATTACTCTTCATATACATGAACCTCTACATATTTCTAGCCTTAGTGGTAAGAGTATATATTTTTCAATGTATTTTATTTTTGAAGATAAAGTGGTTTTATTTTCTAACTCATAAATCATAATCTATTCCGAATAAGTCTTCTTATATTAAGATTTTATGAAATGAGAAAGGAACATAATTATATATATTATACATAATAGTACTAGAGAATTTTAAAACATTGAATTTATAAATTTACATGAATATGATGGTTATTATCAATTTTTTCCTCATTTGGAAACCACAACAAAATATACTAGTTGAATGAGAAAATATAAATTTTTAAGAAATTTCTATAGTAATTTTGATTTATTAAATAATAATATGATATCATTGTAGAGATTTTGTAATTACATATAATTGATATACTAATAATTTTCATTTAAGAACTATTTTTATGAATACATATTCAACAAATTGGAATGAATAAAATACTACTATTGAATAATATTGGTAATTTTGATATAATGTTTTCATTTATACCAACAATGATTCCTTAGTTAAATTATATAAAAAATGTATTGAAATAATTTTTTTAGGTGAATAAAAATAATTTAATGCCTATGAATTTTATAATAAATAAACCATTGTATTCAAAGAGTAAAATAATGTTAAATTCAATGAAAATACATTAAAATTAAAGAATTATCTATTGAACCATCTTGAAGAATAAGAGGATAATTTTAATTTTAGAGATGATAAAACTAAAAAAATACGTATATTATATGTATGAGTATTGATACCCATAACTTTAATACATATATATCACATATTAGTAGATAAATAATCATTACATAACATAATGATCTATCCCAAAATCATACAGGTCTAGTGTTATTGAAAATAGGGATATGTATAAAAAATATTCATAAATGATCTATACCATGTAAAAAAAAGTTAATAAAAAATAGAAACCTAGTTATACATATCATACATCATATATTTGGGAATTGAATCATATTAAATTTTGAGATATGATTCTTAATGAGGGTAAATAAGGGAGATATCAATGTTCAGTTGAGCATAAACTGAATGTAAGGGTATAATTACCACAGAATAACATTTTTAATTCTTACCCTTTATATCATAAATTCTGATATTTATTATTAGCAATAAATCATGGTAGTTCATAGTTATGGAATCATAAATTAATCAAATAATATAAGACAATGAAGCATAAAATTATCATAAGAGGTGGGATTTTGAAATCCACATTTGTATAAATAATCATTTCCTTAGTAGTGAAGTATTATTTCAAATACTATAATAGTCTATAAGGATTACTCAAAACACCATAATAATAGTCATTATTTACTAAAAAATATATCAAAGTGGATTGATTTTACTCCCACAATAATCATAGCAGTCGTGGTTAACTCTCATGAATATCATAGTGTAAAAATCCTCTTACATAATTCGGTTCATTCTCCATTCTAGTATTTTTTATCTTCTGAGATATAAATATATACCCATCACATTAGAGGGAGATATATGTACTACCCATCCATCATTAGAACATGATAACCATACATTTTTATAATATAACCTCCATCATTGTTCATTACATGACAACTGTCTTTGGCTATCACATAGCCACCATTCTTATTTATAAAATAATCACCATCACAGAATAAAAACCATACATATATGTGCTAGAATATTATAATACATTAATCATATAATAAAATCATAAACCATTGAATTAAATTTATCTTTATAAATATTTTATCAATTTAGTATAGAAAAACACATGGAAATTAAATTAGTTTCATCAACATCTACGAAATAAAATCATTAACCACCATAAGAAAGAGTATGAATTTTATTAATGGATCATTGCCCCAGTAAATATTAATTAAGTAAAATTTATGTTAACATATATGAAAATTTCATTAAAATATTACTGAAATATTACATGAGTAAAATAAAAATTCAATTTTCAAAAATCACATTCAAAATAAAAATATTTTCAAAATATTATGGAAATAAGTTTGTATAAAAATTACCTAGGAAGAATTTAATATAATCTTAAAAACATTCAGTTTTAATGATAGCTGAAAATTCCATTATTTCTATTTTTGTGAAAAGAAACCATTAGTTTCAAATTTTTAGAAAAAAAATGAAAAAGTTCCACGTTTAGAACAAGAATAGAAGGCTCATTTAAATAATTTTTTAAAATATTAAATAATATAAATAAATGGATTTAAGTAATCATTATATAATAGGAAAACAAATTTAAAATATTTTTTGAAAACATTGATATAGTATAAGCTAGTTTTTTGACCGAAGAGATAAATGTTGTTGATTATCTAAAAACATATATTCAGCCTCCATAGAAATTATGGTGAGGAAAATGAAGGTAACAAATTTATTTTAATGAAATAAAAATAAGAGAATAAATTCCATGTGCTTATTGAGAGGTAAATATTAATTTTTCTTTATCAAAATAATAATCAAAATCGTTTCAAATAAAAAATGAGATTGAAACAATAAATCATTCGCAATGAGGTAACTTTTGAATAATATGCCCCATGAAAGATGGATCTTATGAGTGATATTTATATCAATAAATATTCTTGAGAATAATCATAACAAACATTCCTAGGAAGCATATACATCACGAAAAAGATGTATGAGTTGAATATAGCATGCATACCATTGAAATAAACATGAGATGAAAATCCCTTAATATAGGTCATACTACCATTGTACGCATTTGAAACCCCAATATAATAAATATTAAATTATCATAAATATAATATAGGACCATAAAAATATATTACTTTCTGTATATTATTTACTTATAAACTTTCATGATCAATTTTAACATATTTTTTATTAAATTACTCTTTTAGGTGATATATTCTTCGTTTTTCATGCATGTTTGAGTTTTTTAATATTGGTATCTGTATTCAGATCATGATTCCATCATCTATAAAATGATAACAATCGTAAAAAAATAATATAATTAATTACAAACAATTTTATATCCATTCATAAAATATATAAATACAAAAAATAAATACACCATTAATAGAGATAGTAGGACATATGCACACATTATCATTTCATCCATTTTATGATGAATTGAATGAAATATAGTTAAATAATAGATAAAAATTAAAAAAACATTATTTTATAATATATATAATATATTTCCATTAAAATGATCAATATTTCTTAGTGGAGGTGGTTTTTCTAACATACACATGACTGGAATTATCATTTTCTAATAGTTTTCAAGGATAGATAGTATATATGATATTATCATTTCATAAGAATAATTATTTCATATGTATTATATATATACATAATCCAACAAAATACACATCCAAAAATTTTATGATGAGAAATGTATTGCATCACTATATAGAGATAATATGTCGTATGTATGGATGAGTGATATTTTTTATATCCCAATGGATGGAAACCAGATGAATAATCGTGTTTTAATAATAAAAACTAAATTAAGGTATATTGTTTATAATTTTTTTTATTTTATAATGAATATAATATATTTAGTTGAGGTTAAAGAATAATTAAAAAGAAAGTGTTCGATTAAGGTGATTACCTATTCATGGAAACAACTTCTTTAAAACTCATTTTAAGGGCCCTATGGTCGGTATTTTGTGGATAACAACAACACTAAAATGTGGATAAAGGATTTTAAAAGAGAACTTCCACGAGTTTGGTTAATATAGAAGGATAAATTTTGATTGAATAAGAGAATGGAGGGGTGCCCTTTTATTATTGAGGTGAAAATAGCACATGGATATTTTTAAATGATTAAAATAAACAAGTGAGGATTTTTTTTGAAAAATATCCCCCTCTATCCTATCATAATATTTTTATTATTTTTAAGGAATTTAATAAAATATCGATATTTCCAATTTATAAACAGTTAATTTAATTTTAAATAATTGAACTTACTAAACTGTATTAGTTTAAATACAATTCATTTATACAACACTTATATTCAAAAATCATCTAAAAATTAATAGGACACATTAAATCGCTGAAATTATATTAATTTTAATATTTTTAAAGTTATTTATAATTTATTTCTATTAATTATAAAAATAATGTATCAATGTTTTATATGAATTTATGGTCATTTTATAATTAATAAAAGTTAGCAACAAATGTATATCTTGACGACAATTTCCTTAATCTATAAATATATTATTGGATTGTCCATAAATTTATTTTTTCTCTATGTGGACAAATGAATGATATTTGAAACTGAGAGAGAGAAATATTGTTACTTCCATTCTTTAAAATGTTATATTGGACATTTTCATAGACATGTGTGATTTAAAAATAAACATAGAGTCTATGGTGATAAGGGTTGAATTATATTCATCCAATAACAATTTTAATGAATAATTATTTCTTTGTCACATATTTTTATCAAATGCCAACCCGATTTAGTCTTTACCAAGGTGATTAATTTTACCACGTTTAATAATTTTATTAAAAAACAAAAGGTATATATTTTTAAAATATGAACCTTATAAATCAAAATATGTGTTAAAAATTATAATAATTAAATTTTTATATGTTGTAAAAATTAATTATTTAAAAATAGATCATGATAGGGAGAGAAACAATATTTTAGAAAAAATAAATTCTTTAGAAAAATACTTTATTTATTCTTATCCCATACCTCATAAAATATTGAAATATTTTAAATAAAATTGATTACCTGAAATATTTATATTTTTAATAAATTATTCACCATTAGAGATTAAATTAATTTATTAAAAAATGAAAATTATTCACCAAAAAAATAATTCTTAGAAAGTATTTCATATAAATTCAAATGTTATTTTTTCGTTTCTAATTTATCAATTTTCAAAAAAATCATTCTATTCATATGTGAACCTTATGTCTTCCCTATTTTATATACTCATATTCCTACCATACAATATAATGTCTAGTAAATTTCTATAACATTAAATTATGATTCTTTTATAGTATATCATGGTTCATATAAACTCGTTGTTAGGTAAATGAAAGATATGAATGTCTGTAAATCTTTTAGAAAAAAAGAATTTTCGAAAATATAAGGATGTTAAATTCTACCACTCTTAAAATGAAATCCTGTTTAAAAATCATCATGTCCATGTAATAAAATCAGGATATATATTTTTTCCCTTACATCATATGGTTCCCTTATTTCGTTTTATAATTTTCAATTTCTCAAAAGAACATTTACCATGTGAGTTATACAATTTTATAGTACATTATCTCAATGATTGAAAATTTATACTCATTTATTCTCATAAGGAATATAATTTTCATTTGGTAAGAACTCATTTTTTATTTGATATGATGGACCTAGTATGTACATCATTGGGAGAGATACACATAATACATCGTGAACATGAGAGAGTTCTTGTGGAGGTGCCATACAATAATCTTTCATCCCTATAAGATTAAAAATATTGATTGGTCCAACAAACCTAGGGATCAACATTCCCTTATTTTAGAATATCATAACCTTCTTCCATGTATAAATTATTAAATAAAATTATCACCAATTTCAATTCCAGGCCATTCCAATGATTGTCATTATAGCATTTTAATCGATTATGAGAAGTCTTGATGTGCTGCTGAATGGATATTACTTTCTCCTTCATTTTCTCATCTAGATTAGTTAAAAGTATATTTCATTATCCAATTACATCCTATAATGTTTTATTTCTACAATTATTTATATATATATCTTTTAAGGGGCCATCTTAATTTTCGAGTGAATGTTATTGTAGTAAGAAAACTCCACTAGATGATTGCGTTGATCCCTAATTCCATTGATATTGATCAAAAAATGGCATCAACATATCCTCTAGGGGTTGAATTTTTCTTTTAGATAGACCACCTATATAAGAATCATATTTTATACTAAAACTCATCTTTGTATCTATATTATGATTAAAAATTATATATAACAATGAGGTAAACATCGAATCCTGATCAAATAAAATACAATGTTGAACTACAAGTAATGTTAACATTTCCTTAATAAAAATTATAGAAAGCTTATCCAGAAAGAAATATTCTATAATTTCAGTAAAGTGTGATGTCTTTATAAGGTGATAGACTATAACCCGTATACTATTATTCCCCGTAGATGTTTTGGGGAGTCCAACTATAAAATCCATGGTGATGTTTTCCAATTTCTACTTTGATATGGATAGTGTTCATAAAAACCCCTTAGAATTTTGAATCTTATCCTTAACTCGATGTAATTCCAAGAACTAAGATACATACTCATTGGTAAATATATTTATTCTATCAATCCAAAAAATTATTTCTGATATCTATACGTCTTTTTTTCATCCATGATGAATATATAATGGTGAATTGTGATCTTCGTCCAAAAAATCATTCATCAAATATGGAATTGAAGAAACAAATTCCATGTTATTGAACCTTATCATCCCATCACAATCATGGTTAATATTCATAAAATTTAAAGCTTATTTTGTAATTCTATATTATCCTTTTACTAAAATTTAATATTTACTTGTACATATGTGTTACCACTCTTTTCAGAAAGATATAGTTTCTCCAATTCCTTTAATATTACAAAATACATTATTTTAAAATACCTATGTTTTGGTTTCTTATCATCATCATTGATAAGAAATCATGATCCTTTTGATTATGAGAATCTTCCACAATATTCTCATTCCCATAGAACTAATGTATAAATCTTACATAATCACTAATCACCTCCAACCATTTATTTGGGTCATATTAAAACAATATTGATTGAAAATATACATTAATATTTATTTATCAGTATATAAATATATATATCAGATTTTTATAAAAAGAAAATACCTCCATATCCTTAATGAAAAAATATCACAGTGACATCCAAATCACAATTTGGGTCAATTTTCTCATGAAATTTCCATTGGAATAAGGAATGAATAAGAACTATATCATTATTCATGTGAATGTATCTCAATACTATATTTTATTCATCTATAATAAATAAAAACCATTATTCACTATATGGAAATGTCAGAAGTTGTTTAATGAATAATCCTCACTTTAGTTACATAAATGTTTCTCACATTCATTAGTTCATTGGAACTTATAACCGTTATAAGTGAACTTGTTGATAGGATCATAGATTCAGGATAAATTATCCACATGGAATAGAAAATATCTAAAAAAACCAATAATGTTACAGATCTTAGTCATAATGGTATGTTTGGGCCAATATTCTATAACTTCTACCTCTTAATGATCCATTGATATACCCCCTACTGTAAGAGGTACTTTTCTGGAAGCCTCTACTTTAGTATCTTCCACTACAGGAAAAATGGGTATTTGTGATGGGTTATTTCATATGAGGGAGGGTCTCTTCGTAAATAGTCCGTTAGAAGAGACAATTTGCGCCGGGACCCTCTTCCCTTCACAAATAATCAGTTATTTGCGACGGGGAGATTCTTTCCATCGAAAAGGTTTTGGTGCGACTTCTGTGCCAAACTGATGGAAGGGAATTTGCGAGAGTTATAAAATACTGTCACAAATAAACATCGGCGTTTTTTAGAATTTGCGATGGGAGGTCAATCTCGTCGCAAATAGTATGTCGGCAGGTTGGTATTTGCAACAGGCCATCTAGAAAATACATTTTTAACAGATTGTTATTTGCAACAGGTATCCTGTCACAAATAATCTAACATATATATATATATATATATATATATATACCTCCATCTATTTCCCTCCCTTTTCAACCCTTTCTCCACACACCTCTCCATCTCTAATTACATTTTTTCTCTCTAATTTTTTTTCAAAATTTAACGATTTAAATCCGAACGTCATTCAAGGATTAGATCATCCGAAAGATTCAGTTATATTGTATTTGTCTATTTCTTTTATTTTCTAGTTAATTTAATTTAGTTTATTTGAGTTATAAATATTGAAAATTGGCAACATTTAAATTAAATTAGAATTAGATTGTTTTATTTTACAATATTATTTTTACAATTAATTACGTGTGATTAATATTAATTATTATGAATTAACAATTATATTAATTACTAATAATTATTATTCATTAGTGATAAATAGTGATAATTAGTCATAATTACTATTAATTAGTAATAAATATTATTAAATAATCATAACTTGTAATAATTAGTAATAATTAGTATTATTTAGTGATAATTAGTCAAAATTAGATGTAATTGGTAATAATTATATATAGTTAATAATAATTTGTACCAAATATAAATAATGAGTAATAGTTAATAATAATTATTAATAATTTTTAATTAATACTAATAATTATTAATAATTATTACTAAATAGTATTAATTAGTAATAATTAGTAAAAATTAGTAAATATTAGTAAAATTTATATTAATTAGGATTAATTACGATTAATGAGTAATAATTATGATTAATTAGTAATAATTAGTAATAATTAGTAGTACGTAGTAATAATTAATAGTAAATAGTAATAATTAGTAATAAATAATAAAAAATAGAAATAAATAGAAATAAATAGTAATAAATAGTTATAATTTTAAATAAATTGTAATAATTAATAAGAATTATTATTAATTAGGATTAGTTAGTAATAATTAGTAATAACTCGTAATAATTAGTAATAATTAGGATTAATTAGTAATAATTACTAATAATTAGTAATAATTGATAATAAATAGCAATACATAATAATAATTAGTAAAAAATATTAATTTTTAGTAATAATTAGTATCAATTAGTAATAAATAGTATTTAATAATAATAAATAGTAATAATTAGTAATAATTAGGAATAAATATTAATAAATTGCAGTAAATTTGTAATAATTAATAGTAAATAGAGATAATTAGTAACAATTAAAAATAATTAGAAATAAATAGTAATAAATAGTAATTAATATTAATAATTAGTGAAAATTAATAATAATTAGGATTAATTAGTAATAATTATGATTAAATAGTTATAATTTTAGTAATAATTAGAAATAATTATTAGTAAATAGTAATAACTAGCAATAATTTTTAATAAATATTAATAAATACTAATAATTATGATTAATTAGTAATAATTAGCAATAATTAGTAATAATTAGTAATAATTATGATTACTTATGATTAGTTTGGATTAATTAGTAGTAATTTGTGATAATTAGTAATAACTAGTAAAAAATATTAATAAATAGTAATAGATAGTAATAATTAATAATAATTTTGATTAATTAGGATTATTTAGTAATAATTATGATTTATTAGTATTAATTCGTAATAATTAGTAATAATTTGAAATAATTAGTAATAATTAGTAAATATTAGTAATAATTTGTAATAGATAGTAATAAATAGTATTAATCAGTAATAATTATGATTAATTATGATTAATTAGTATTAATTATTAATAATTATTAATAATAAGTAATAAATAGTAATAACTAGGATTAATTTGTAATAATTAGTAATAATAAGTAATAAATATCAATAAATAACAATAATTAGTAATAAATAAAAATAATTAGAAATAATTACTAATAATTAGTAATAATTGCAAATAATTAGTAATAATTAGTAATAATTAGTAATAATTAGTAATAATTTTTAATAAATCATAATAAATAATAAAAAATAACAACAAATAGTAATAATTAATAAAAAATAATATTACATTGCAGTAATTTGGAAATTCATAAAAAATTCATACAATCATTAGGAAAAGGTGAATTCTTACAACTTTTTTAATAAATTTTATCATCATTATATCTAATATTTTTAAGTTAATTTCTTTAAAAAAATTTATAATAAATATTTTTTTCATAGATATTTTTGGAAGTCATGTCTTGTTTTCAATGATCTGCAACACGAAAAAAATAGATAAAATGATTCTTTCTTCCAATATAACCATGTTTTCCATATTCATCATCTTACTTTGTCGAACTACGAACACTACATATTGATTCAATTTTGTTTACCGAAAAACCTTTATCATTTTTTAAAGGATATGAGATCAAAGGTAGCTCATGTGCCCATTTTAGTGTCTTCTTATGATTAAATTGGTACTTGACCTTATTCTCCTATTTGGAAATTTAACAATGGGAAAAAAATTCAGCTAACAAAATTGAGTTAATATGTAGTGTTAGTAGTTCATGATAAAATGAAAATGAAATCATGGTAACATTGGTAGTAAGGACTATTTTGAGGCTTTGTGATGTGTATGAATCAACACACATTTATCTAACACATTTTGTGATCGGTATATTATGGGACCGACAGAATGTGATGTGTAGATGACAGAAACAATAGTAAAAAGAGGAGAAGACTTGTCGATTATTGGGGAAACAACACTGGTAGACGAGGAAGTACATACGAATGTTTGACCAATGGTTTAATAAGTAATTTATATTTTTACAAATATTAAGTTTGTTATTATTTTATTATTTACATAATATTTTAATATTTATTTACTTTATGATTCATTTATTGATTTTTTATTTTATTAAAATACTTCATTATTATTAATATTATATTTTTTTCTAAATATTGAGGTTTTTTAATAATTTTTTTATTTTATTATTATTATTATTCAATTTCATTAATATTAATATTAATATTATTAGTATATTAATATTTATTTATTATGATTATGATTATTTTATTATTTTATTATTATTATTATTATTATTATATAAATATCAATATTTTGATTTCTTTTAATATTATTTTCTTTTTTATTTGTTATGTTTTTTTTACGACGGGTATATGTACCCATCGCAAATAGTATTTCTAAATAGTATTTTCTCATTTTTATTAACATTAAAATTTGTTTTAATTTTTGTGATGGCCCCCTCAAAATTGAGTTTAAGAATAACCCTGTAAAACTATTTGTAACACTGTTTTATGCGATATGTCATTTACGATGGGACCCCTTCACAAATGACCCTTCGCAAATTACCATTTTTTGTAGTGTTATCTTTTTAATATAGGAGAATCAAATTCTTTTATCTCAATGACTAAAATGGAAAGCCATGGGATATATATTCTTTATTTTATATGGTGTGATGTATCTTGAAACTCCCTTGGGAATTAGATTAGAGATTGTGTTCCTGTGGAACGAATGCCCCCATGATGTCAGAATACATCATTTGATATGATACCTCTTCCTTCTTGAGATGATATCATTCTGTATCAGTATACGTATCGACTGGTTTGTTCCTTGTGATGATTATATTGTCAAATTTTACCACATGATATCATTTACAACCCAAAAGAGTGATATTTATCGTTTTATTGGTAAATAGGATGTCTAGGAATGTATATCTGAGCATCATAGGATGTGTGGAGTGACCACACATATTACTAGAAATTTTATGGATGATCAGGGAATACATCTTTCTAATTTACCACTTTATGTAGTTTATTTTAGGGATTTCTTATTTGAAAACTTTTGTGGACTACGTCATGATAGAGAGGTAGATTTTACTATCGATACAGTTCTATGAGTCACAACGATATCCATTCCTCCTTACTAGATGGCTACTACCGTGTTAGAGGAGCTCTAGAGGCTACTATGGGATTTGGAAGATAAGGGTTTTAGAGAACCCAATAGACCACCATGGGGTTCAAATATACTTTTCTCTACGAAGGTTGATGGTACTATCATGCATTGCATGAATTATTGTTAGTTGAGCCATTTTATGATGATGAAATGATATCAATTTCCATGTATATATGACCTTTTTTAAAACCATAGAAGATTTATATTTTTATAAAACATTGATTCTTGGCAAGGTTATCATATGTTAAGAGTTAGACATACAAAAATACTTCATATATCACCTCATGGTAGGAATAACCTTTTTGAATAATACATTATAAATCTCAGTTTTAATAATGAACTGACTATTTTCATGGATTTGATAAAGCATATTTCCAACCCTATTTTGATTCATTTGTGGTATCTATCATGGATTCTATCTCTGTGTATTATCATACTCACCAAGAATATGTCAAACATTTTTATATTGTGTTGAATAAACCGATAAAGCACCAACTATATGATAATATAAAAAATTTAACATTTTAGTTGATAATGATCAGTTATTATGTCACATAATCTTATAGTAATAAGTGTATATATTCCTAGATAATGCAAGTTCCATGGTTGAAAGTGAGAATCCCCTGAATAATTTAGACATAATGATTTTATTGGGTATGACTAGATATCATAGGAACTAAATTTTGGAAATTTCACACATGGAAGCACCTCTTCCATCTTTGAAAAAGAAGGTTTTCAAGTTAATATGGTAAAAGTCTTGTGATTCATACCTTTAGGATATGAAAGGAATACATACATCATCACCAATAATAATTCCTCCTGAGGTGAGTTGAGGATATACAATGTTTTTGGATGCATCATGCATCTTGATAGGGTTATCTATGATGCATGAAGACTGAGCCATATTATAAGGGACTCTTCAGTTGAGACTACACAATTAGAATTACCCGACACATGATATCAATTTACAAGTAGTATTCCCTGCCATATATTATTATAGGCAATATTTTCTTGGAGAGGGGATTTTTTTATTTACAATCCAAAAAATACACTTGTATATCATTATAGAGAGTGAAATAAATCTATAACATATGAGGTGGTTGAATTCCCGCATTACATTCACTTTTATCATATTTATATTAATTGGAGGGAAAATTCTATAGAAGATGCTTTTTGTCGGTGGAAATAGACACATGTAGTCCAGTATTCCTATTGTGATTAGAAGTTTATGGATTTGTTCCATGAGTTGAATTTTTAGGTACATGGACATCATGTGAGTGATACCAATACAATTCTATTAGTGACATCTTCACTTCTATGGATATTTATGATGAGGATGTGATCATATCCTTAGATCATAGAACTAAGATAGAGTGTTCTAGGAGAGGACCCATTTGATGGAAGGATTCATGATGAGGATGAGGTGTTGTGCATGCATGGATATGTCTGGGGTCCTACCTAAATCCTAGAGGAACTGCTGCAAGAGTAACATCTCTCTACATGGGAGGTTCACCCAATGATTACAAAGATTTTCATGATAATCATCACCAATAATGGTGGCCTCGTATAAAATGGGATATATCTGTCTTTGTTACTAAGTGTTCCACCTATCAGAATGTGAAAAATAACACCAAAGACATGTAGGAGTTTATAAATATTTCCAATTCTTGAGTTGAAATGAGATTCCATAACAATTTTCATTATGACTATCTTACCAAAAAAAATATGATTTAATTATTTTGTAAGATTTATCATCAATAGGATCATAAAACACCATCACTTATTTTCTATTAAGGATTAATTTTCAATGAATGAGATTGAAAGGATCTATTTTTGGGATATTATCTGACTGATGGTGTCCGTTGGACTATTTCAACAAATAGCGATGATTTTTTTACTTATTGGATATGATATGGGTTGTGAAGGAAATTTTTTACACATGTACTTTTGAATACAGCATACGACCCTCAAACCAATGAGAAGACCTAGTGGACGACACAAGTGTTAGATGACATTCATATTGAATTATTCATTGATTTTAAAGGTTCTTAGATGAAACATATACCCCTTTAGAAACTATCCTAACATAACATATTTCAAAATATGATATAGATAGATCGCTAAAAGGAATTATATTGTAGGACATTATGATAAATTATTTTTTAGTTAGAGGTCGGGGATGAATAATTTCTTAGAACTTGTCTCATTTTACAGACATTAGTGGAGGTCTAGTTGATTAGGAAGTGAATGGATATGCCCTATTCTATGATGGAATATTATTCCATATACTAATAATGACCTCTAGAGTTTGATATTGGGGATTAAGTATTATAAAATGTTTATAATACACTGAGGAAATGAAAGATTCGGTGGAAACATAAGTTGTCACCCCATTTCATTGGACATTTTTTTGTCAGGGAGAGGGTCAGATCAAAATATTTTCATATAGAACTCCCTAAAAGATAAATTTATATGCATGATATCTTCCTTGTTTCGCATTTATATTTTTATTAATTAGATCAATCTCACATATTTTAGCCTCATGAGACTTATCTAGAGGTATATGCATCCTTTCAGATCATCATATACACATCATTGACCAGAACTTGGAGGCTCTATGAGGATGTTCTGTTTCTTTATAATAGATGTTTTGGAATCATGGTCGCTTATAGGATGTGCCATGGGAGGTAGATGCTGACATTCATGATCAATGGCGCAATTTACTCTCAAAAAAATCATTACCACCTTATTAAGTGAATCATGGGGATGAGATTCATTAGGGGGGATGAATTTAAAAACCCAAGATCCACATTTGAGGAATGGATCATTTAAATTTTGGTAAAACACTCTATAGGTTTTTTTTGGATTGGACTAAAAAAATAAGCATTTTTTCTAGTTGGTTCATTTGTGGGATGAAGGTAGCTAAAGGATGGATCCTAGATGTAGAACAAATTCATGATGTGATTTGGTTTGGCTAGAACCCTTATATGATGTGTATTAGATTTTCCCTGGGGTAAACCTAGGATTTTCATGATGTGAGAAAAATTCACATCATTAATGATCAATATTTTTTTTAAAAAAAGTGGTATAATCCATTCTGTTTAAATGTCTCCCCCTTTCAAATAGAAGTAGACCACCATAAAGCTCCTCCATGGTTCCCACCTAGGTTCATATGGCTATGTTCAACCTAGATTCTAATTATTAAACAATTATTCATATTGGAAATTCATATTTATTTAATTTAATCAAATTCTTTCTTTTCATGGTATGTCATTCCATCATCCATGCTATTTTACTGTGATCAAATATTCCTCAATTTTGGAGTATTTTTCCATTCATACATTTTTATCTGATTTATCAAAAAACAAAGGGTTGATAATGGATGATTACACCTATACCAAAAAAATATAGGTGGTCTTTGAATATTATATCATGTTTCATAGATTTAAAATTGTCACTGTTGTTCCACATGGTGGTTTTACACATTCCGTACCACTGAAATAAATTTTACTTAATTTAGTTGATTGATTTGGAATGTAAAAATTATATTAGACCCCTTAATTCTAGTTGGAGGTCAATGAAATTAACTTCATCTACCTCATGGAGGGTCAATTATTATAATTATGTCCCCATTTCTTAATTATAACTGAAATTCATGTTGGTGGGTTTGGATGAAAGTCCTCCATGATTTAATTGATTTTAGTGAATGCATTCAAACATTTTAAATTGGAATGCATGTTTTCATTAGAACTCAATAAATTGGAATCGAATTATTAATTTTTTGACTCTTTATGTAGCATTTGTTTCATTGAATAAAATTAAGGGAGATAATATATATATATAATAAGTTAAAAAAATTCCATGTTTATCACATGGAAATGATTATAACATTGAAAATATGATTCGTATGGATATTATGGACCATTTTCTTAATGCCATTGTTTTCTGACATGGGCTATCCATGTATTTCAAATAGAATTTCTTTATCACTTAGAGGAATCCAACCTAATTCATTGGGATAGTTGACAAGGTATTTATCCACCATAGAACACAAAAAATGTCTTATTATACATGAATTTCTCAATGTATTACTGATTATACACTTTACAATTTTATTGATATGTTATTACTCACATCCATTCCTGGGATTAATCAGATGTCTTAGGATATGAGGTGCCTTGGATTCTTACCTTGGCCCCCAATCATGCTTAACAAACGATTTAATATGGAAATGCTCCATAGACATGGTAAAATATTATGATAGTTTAGTTCCCTTCTTGTTCCCCTTAGATTACATTTAGTATATTATATCTAGGGTGTATAGTTGAGGTACTATGAGCTTCATCTCCCTTTTATGGTCAAGATGCCTTGATTTATCATGGATATTATTTTATTGTTCTGGTATGAATTACTTGTTTGGACTTCAGATCCCATATTGATAGTATTACTACCTATTTTACCAGGTTAAAATATGGGTCCCCCATTATACATAAGGATTGTACCTAGAAACCCTACATATATCTATTAGACCCTGATCATTTACATGTCACCTTTTTAGATGTGTCCTTCTTAGGATAATGTATGTATGGTTGGCAGGGTGTCCCATATGGTTTCCAATTTCACGCATGTTATTCCTATAATTATCTTACATCTACACAATAATACATATATATCCCAAAACTGGACATGTAAAAATGATGTTTGTAGTGGAATACTAGGTATTTACCACAACCAATTCATGTAGGACCCAAAAACACCCATATAGGGGGTAGGTGAATTGGGGTGTCAATTTTTTCTTCTGTAATGACAGATCTTGTTCCCAAATTTTTAGGAACTTGTAAAACATGTCTCATTGGAGTATGAATAAAACAAACAATCACATTCAAATAGATTCAACAAAAATTTATATGGTTCACCAATAAGGGATAAAACAAGGAGGATATGTCGATAGGTTTTCGATCGTACCAATGTCCACTAATATTCACTAGTTTTAGAGTATAAGAGTTTATTCATAGTCAGTCTGTTTTAGGAACACTTCCTTTACAATGTTTTTTGGGATAGTGTACATCATCCCTTGGAACACGTCTGTTGAATCTCCCTTGATCAATATTATGCAAGAATTCATACACTATTTACTGATTTGAAGGTATCTTTAATAGATTGGTATTGAAATATTTTTCCCTATCCATCATGAGACACTACTTGCATCGAAGTTCTAAATTGATGCACAAGAAAGCACTGTTCATATGAAACCAAATGTTTAAAACTACAATTCACAAAGACACTTCACAAATATCCCTTCATGAAGCTACATTTCACTCACTGATCAAATTCCATTCACAATTCACCCATGCCTTAGCCGAACAGTCTCTTTCACAATTATAAAAATGTCAACATGGTAAACCATATCATTGTGAAGAAACCTTTTCAGAAAATCATTTCCATCTATCATGACATTACTATTATTTTCACAATTATCAAACTCAAACAGAATGTTAGTTTCATAGAGATCCCTTGGCTTCATGAAATCTGAGTGATTACTGATTTTCTAAGGAAATTTTGTTAGAAGTGAAGAGGTGTATCATATTATTTATAGACTCATCCATTTTTGAATATCCAGTACCTCCAGTTCATTTTCCAGATGCATCAAAAATATCTTTGAGGAACACCTATTTTCGTGATGTATCATTAGGATTTTAATTTTCCATGATTCTATCCATCAAATGCTTCGCACCACCACGACGGTATAATTCTGTTGAATATAGAGGTCCCCGACAATGATCATGATGCTCAGATTCACTGTAGTTGGAAATCCTCAATGTAATCACTGAGAACACTATTAAAATTCATTAATCCTTCATGAAACACCACTATTGTATCCCATTTCAAGAGACTCATTAATTTTCTATATTTTCATATGTACTTCATAAAAAATCACATTTCAATACTACTGTCTGGTTAAAATGTTAGAACTCTTCCCTTGTAAAATGTCAGGTCTTCTATTGAGGATTGTCAACAAACACAAAACATAACCCACTTCTAGTAATAAACATCCTTGGTTTGAATTGTTCATGCCACCATTTGGTACTTAGAGTGACATAATCGATGAATGTAGGGATAATGGTAAGAACTTGTTCTTGGATGAGTGTGTTTTTATAAGAAGGGATCTTGGGAGCTTACGACTAATCCTTGGAACATGATGCTATTAGCTAGATTTTTAGTATTTTTTTCTTTTTGATGTACTGGTTTGTACGTATGCCTATATTTTGTGTAACTCAATGAAATACACATCATTTTGGAAATGGTTCTTATTTCTCATTATCTATTATTATGGGCTTGTTGTTTTATTTTTTATTTCATATCATTCAATTTTATTCTTATGCAATTTATTCATTTATCATTCTTTTGTGCTACTCGGATTGTGAGGTTATTATCTCCCCATTGTATCACCTTGGACCCTCACTAATATTTGGAAGCCAATAGGGTATGATGAGGTGGTCTTGGGGAAATGTGAACATGTTGTATTGGTTATTTATTACTGAACCAGGTTAGGTAAATAACATTTATCACATATTTCTATAATAGACTAAAAATATTTACCCTTTACCATGTCAATAGAGTTTATCTGGGTTACTATTCATATTGATCCGAAATAAAAGGAACTTATTTTCCAAATTTGTACCTCCTGATTTAAAATATAGAACCCATTTTATCATATTCAATCTCTCAAAGTGGATTAAATTAATTTTAATATAATAATGAAATATGAATTGGGAACATATTTTTAGAAAGAATAATTTATAATCCTAAAAATATTTCATTCTAATCCCATGCCTAGAAAATTATTAATCCTAAGATAAAAAAATTGGTTAACTAGAATATATATATATTCTGTTAAATGCCTTCTAAAATAGTGAAAATTTTAATTTTATAAAATAGAATTATATTATGTTCTTAAAAATAGTTTTTCAAAAAATATATGTTTATTTTTAATTTATTTTTATATTAATTTCACATTGATTGATAACCAAATATTTTATTTTGGTCATATGTAAAACATATATTTTTCACAATTAAGTGATTCTTATTCATACCCTCTAATGGAACAACAAAGAAGTAAATGTCACTTTAAATAATAATATTTTAATAGTATATCCTGGGTTATTTGAAATCAAATTTACATACAACACAAGATATTTATGAATTTAAATTTATTTTTAAAAATTATTTCCTAAATTATTTAGATGTTATAGTGTGTCATTCTCAGGAAATAAGATTGAAATCACAGAGAAATTACCCTTCAGGAAATGATATTGGAAGGTATGTTTCATGAATTTTAAAAATAGGAATTAATGAATTTTTTCACATGATACATTAATTTAATAAATTCTTCATCAAGATACAGATAATTACCTACTTCATTCAAATTAGATTTTTTCTATGGAAGTATAATTACATCATTTTTCAGAAAAATTAATATACAGACATTCGTTGAACTACCAAATAAAAAACATGGTTTATGGAATAAATTGATATTTGAAAAAAGCATGATTAATATATATATATTATTAATAATAAGTACTGATTAGTTACACAATAATATTTCTAAGAATAATGTAATGATTATTATGAAAAAGTATCACCATTTTATGTATTAGAAATAATTATTTTTTTAACTTATGGTTCTTTTAAAGGTATAATTTTTTTTAAAATGGATTTCAAATATTATTTTTGGAATGTTATTATTTTTGAAGAAGTATATTTAATAAAACTGCAATAATTGAAAATGTAAAGTTCATAAATCATATTTTAAAACCTCTTCAATCCCATTATAGACTTAAATAAGCTCCAAGAACATGGTATGAAATATTTTCTAAATTTATTTTAGAAAAATTATTTTATAAAGGAAAGGTTGATACTAAAATTTTCATTAAAAATTCTTAATAATCCAGGATTGGTAAAATTGATGTGATAAAATTATTATTTTTATTTTTAAATGATACTTTGGGTAATGAATTTTTAGAATTAATTACACCTAAATTTGATATTAGCTTTATGGGGGAATTGAAATTAATTTTTATGATTTTAATTTTTTAATGTATAATTGAAATTTTTATAAATCAATATAAGTATGAACATGAGGAAATTAAATTATTTTCAATGGATGGTTATAGAAAATAAAACAACCCCATGATAGATTCATTTAATCCAAATATTGAAAAATCTAAAAAATCAGTGGATGATAAAATTAATGTAAATATTATTAGTAGTTTACCTTATTTCAAAACTACTTTTATGATTTAATTTTTTTAGTTCCTATTTATTATATATATAAAAGTGAAAAAGTTCAATGTCACATAAAAGCTATTAAAAGAATCATAATATATGTTAAAGTTTCTTTAAACATTGGTTTGTTGAATTCTACTAGAAATTTATTTTAATTAATGAGGTATTCAAATTATGATTTTTTTGGATGAAAATTAGATAAGATTATAAAATGTGGAATTTGTAGATTTTTTGGAAAAAAAATTATTTCTTGGAGTTATAAGAAATAAAATTCAGTTTCTTTTTTTACTATTGATGTATAAAACATTACTAATGTCTCTTTTTGTGTATAATCATTGTTGATTATGTAATATTTAATGGAATTTTATTTTTAAATTATAATTTTATCTATTTATGTGTTAATTCATCATCTATGAAAAAATCTATGAACTCATTACATCAATCCAGAAGAAAATATGTTTATGCTATATATCATTTTATAAGTGACCATGTTCTAAAATTTGAATTTTTTTTGGATTATATTATGACTAATGATCAACAATATGATATATTTACTAAAATGTTAGAATTTTCTTTATTTGATAGAATTAAATATGAACATGTAAAGAAATATGTAATACCTAAAATTCAAAGGTATTAACATTATATTTGATAGCGTGTATGACACAGAACAATAATAGGTTAAAGGATTATAATATAACAAGGATTTATAGTATAATAAATATTTTAAATAAAATAAATCCATGATATAACATTCAATGCATGCAATATTTAGTTTTTTGTGTCCCACACAAGAACATGTTTCTTCAATAGCTTACATTACATGAAAGGTCGAGTTTTGCTAAAGAAAAATTTATTACTAATATATTATTATTTAATAAATAAGAAATAACCTTTCCATTAAATTATAAAATTATTAATGGTATTGAATTTCATATTAAAATTAATGGTTTACAAAAATATAATATGAATTCATTAGTTACCAAGTAATTTTAATTGAATATAAAAACCAATTGAATATAATAGAAATTTTTTTATGCACACAATGGTGTTTTACTATAATAAATTAAATTAATTAAAATTAGTGACCCATATTTTTTAAATATATTTATCATATATTAAGTCAAATTTATTTCAAGATTAATCCAATTTATTTGATATGAATAAGATAAAAACATTCCCAACATTATGTATAAAGACCTATATTTTTATAATGATAGTTTTACCACCTTATAATGGATTGCATATTTTATATATTAATATTTTTTGTATTAGTTTCTTATGATAATATAAACATTATTTTTGAAACAGAAACATAAAAAATATCCAATGGTGATTTTTTGATATTTTTCTTTGAGGTTTCATTTTTTGATGAAAATTGAAAAATACTAAATATTAATTCAAAACTACACACTCATGTAATTTATTTAAAAGGAAAATTATTTTAAATTATTTTTTATAAAGTGTAATTAGTAAAATTAAACATAACTTAGTCTAATTAGATCATTTGAATCAATTCAATTTCAAATTGGATATAAAATAGTAGCAAAACATTGAACATTTTTATTATGTTGAATTGCCTGAAGGCCTTCATTTTTTGGATTTTTTGATAACCCCCCATTCAAAGGATGAGGCGGAACCCTTACCAGGCCCACCGGATTAGATATTACATTGCTCGTAGGCTTGGAGACATAAAAGACCCATAAGTCTTATAGAAATCATACAGACTATGACTACTTGAAATCGCCCCTCGCCATTTTCGGCATCATGATCATCTCTCCACCTTTGTGTGGTTGTTCGGCTAGCATGTCCATTTGCAGAAGTGAAAAACCATGGTTCCGGTGGAAAATTTCATACCCTCTCATTCTCCCAAATCTTTTTAGCACTACTCTGGTGAATGCGCCCTACTCTTTCATCCTCTAGATCAGTTCCTTGTCAATCTGTCTATGCAACTACATATTAGGTGACCCGGAAGGACTTGAGGTGGCCCAAAAGCTTTACTGACCCAATTTCCTTGCTGGGCCAAAGGCCTTAAGGACTCCAATCCCAAACTGGTGATCCAAGGTGAATATTTCCAGGTGATACATTACCAAATAGTACCTGCTATAGTACTACTACAGTACTCTGAAATTATGGCTTTTCCTGGATTTAAACCTAGGTATCATGGATGCACTTAGTAAGACCTCTCCAACCCGGATGAGGCTCACGGGCAGAACATGTTTACATTAAAAACATGTATTGTTGTCCCATCGTATGGATTATATTTAAATCAATTTCTACCAATTATGTGATTGGAATTATGGAAAAATGGATTCCATATTTTGAAAAACCATAATTTATAATTTCTAACATGTTTATCATATTTTTTTTATAACAATTATTTTTGAATGTTATTAAGATAAATCAAATTGATAAAGTGAAATTTTAGATTAACAAGGAACTAAAACATAAACATAAGAGACAAAATGAATAATAAATTTTTCAAAAAGATATTAAATGTAAATATTTAGAAAGCATGGTCATTTAAATTTAATTTTTATCTTTATTTGAGCCACATATCATTAGAAAAATATGGGTTGAATTCCCATTTAAAAAATTTACATGAATTCCACACTTCCTCCATTATAAAAAGGATGTCACCCCTCCCACTTATTATCACCACAAATTTTCTTTGGATAACCCATACTCTACCCAAATAGATCCTCAATATCTATAACCCCATCATAGTTTCCTCACTTTTGTTAGAAGTCATCCATGGAATCCCATTGGTACAAAGAAAAATGAGTTACCCAAATAAGAGGTAACATCTTTCATCCAGCTATTTGGTTTAATTTTAATTGTCCACACCATAAAAACTTTTTATTAAAATATTATAAAACAAATTATGTTTAATTAATATACTAGTTTGTTTCAATTTTATGTTCTCAATATAAAATTACACGCACTTCCATCTAATCAGTAACAAACTTACCTTTCGTGTACGATGAACTATCGACTCTCGAAATGATGATCATCCATTTTTTCCATTACCACCACTCATGATTGGGAATTATGATGGAAAAATGAGTATATATGTTATATTTTATTTTTACAATATCTTTCTACTTCTATATGTTTTATTTTACACATACCATTATGGTTTCTATTTTCTGTAAATATAATAACATCATTTGTGGACGTGTGGACTACTACCTCCTCAAAATGATGTGATTCGTTAATGCTATACATGAAACATATAATGGATTATTTTTATAATAATATTTTACATTCATGACATATATATGATTTTTTAAATATAATATATATATATATCATTTAATTCTCATTCTTTTTTGTGCGGAAATGAAATGATAGTATCATTTATTCATATGTACGACTTATTGTTTCCATGAACAGTGTATTTCATTTATTATATCCAATTATTATAGATTATTATATATACATATGAAATGGATATATATGATAATTAAATAATGGTTTTAAATTCTAGAGATAATGAAATCATGATCAACATAAGTTAAAAATAACATGTCAAAACACATTAAAAAAACTAGGAAATTAACACATGAAATAGTGAAAATGATGAATGATTATTAACAAAATGGTAATAAGATATTTTAATATGATCATATATGATGTTATAAATATGATTATGGTACCTTTAGGTGTTATTTTCATGTATTAAACCGTTAAACATGTTTTTAAATTATGTTCACCAAAAAGGAAATACAGGGTAATGGATTCTTGTCTCACTTTTCTTTCTAAAAGGTATACACCATTTTCACAACATAACTAATTTGTGTGCTATGTATACTAGATCTAGTGTTTTTTATATCATGAATAAATTTTTATACATAATATTTAGAGTTTCATTTGAAATTATTTCATTCATGGGGATTATGATTAAAAATTTACTATGTTATAGGGGACTTCATCCTAGTTTTCTTTACTTGTGGCACACCATTTTACTATGATCCTACTTTATTATATGTGGGGTGTATAATGACACAATAATATGTAATATCATGATTCATACATTCTCAATAATATTTTGTGTTTCAATTTAAATTATTTCATCAATGGTGATTTTAATTAAGCATTACGACGTGGAAAATAATATCAGAGCCCAATTACTTTTCTTCGAGGTTTATTACTTCCTAAATATCATTACTAATATAATTTTTGAATCCTATGGGAAATGAATTAATTTAAGGACTATGAGAAATGTAATACTAATTCCCGCATGCCTTCTAAGGGTTCCACCTCACCCCTTGAAAAGATGATTATCAAAAATTAATAAAAAATGAAGGCTTTAGGGAAATTGGAGATTCTCACATCATTATTATGGTCTTTTCGATTTTTTACTTCACAATATCATTTTGGACATGATTATTTACAACTAAATTTGAATTAGAGGAAATTATTGGATCATATTTCAATAAAACTATAAATTTTATTCACCTCTTCTTGTTGATGTCATTTTTGATGTAATAGTTCCATTTTCACACTATTTGGTAATCAAAATGTTTTATAATTTTTTTTATTAAACTTGAATTCATTTCTGTCTTTTGTTGGGGAAAAATTTTTATTTTTAAAGACATGTTTTACTAAACAAAATTCAAAAGGATTTTAAACATTCTATATATGATTTATTAAATAAATATTATCCCCAATTTTTATTTTTATTTTTTTCAAAGGAATCATATTGTTTCCTTTCGAACAAGGAATTTTTCTAAACGGTTTACCACATAAAAAGAATAATATTTTTAACTTGAATGGAATTTATGGATTTTATCAATTTCAGTTCATCAATGATTACTCTTCATGCTTAAAAGGATAATTTTTATTGAATTTTTTGGGAATCATATTTAAAATAGTATTTTGTTTTTCAAAATTAAAATGGTATTTTCCTCAATAGTGTTTTTATAATATATATTTATATTATTTCCATTAATAAAAAACAAAAATAAAATTTTTTTAATCCAAATGGGGTATGTTTTATTGATATCATCCTTATTCTTCCTAAAGATGTTTTATCATTGATTTTTTCAAGGGCAGTATTGAAATTTAGTTCCTTGATTTCTTTTCTAGTCCTCTTGAAGATATAATATTTATATTATAATTTAACATTGATTTTTCCAATTTATCAATATCATTTATCATGTATATTTTTATTCCCTAAACCGTATATCAATTTAACATATGGTAATTACATTGAATGTTATTTAATTATTTTGGAAAATGTTGTTAAATATTTATTCTTTATTCAATACAAATATTTGATAATACGTATTTTTTTATTATTTAAATTTATTTCTCAAATATGGTAAATTATTTGGAAATATAGTGATGGGTGGGTCTCAGACATTATATATCCTCTCGATGCATCAATAGTTTCTCCTAATAAAACGTAGCTGCCCAATGTATATAGGTTTCTACTTGTACCTTTAAACTGTCAAGAGGATAGATCTTCACAGTAGTGGTTTTCATGTGCTTAAGCAATGATGTCCAATAATTAAGAATTTACCTCATTTTTATTCATTATTTATATCCACAATATTTTCCCTGTCACAACATCTATATAAGTATATAATTCTCATTTTATTGATTAAATTGAACGTGTTATCTATTATTTACCTCTCTATATTGTTTACGCACTTCCAACAATGTTTATTGATTATATGGAATTTGTATTCATATATTTACATTTCCATTATTATTATCATCACTATATCATTACTCCTTTCACTATACATTATGTGAATTAAGAATTTAAGCTCACTGTTCTCATGTTTCATTTCCCTAGGATTCCATGAACTGTACTAAGAATGATATGTAAGAATATTCTAGATATAATAATGTTATTATATTTGAAAAAATTTATTTTTTAAATTTGTGTATTCATTTGTAATGCCAGACTCATGTATGTATCTTATTTAAGAACACTAATAAACACTTCAGTCATTGGGGAGGTGATTTTCTTTTAACTATTTATAATGAAATGATACATTAACACTAGATATGGGATTATTAGGGTTGGTTTGATATAGTAGGTGTCATTGAAAGATTAATAGAAATACTAGGATCTAAATATTTGAAATCATAGATGAGAGAACTTATCCATAAGATAAAATTTGAGGATAATTATAGAATAATGTCTTAAACTTTTGGAAAGTGAGGGATTTTTTGGGTCTTATAAGAAATACATTTCATTATGGATACAAAATATGGATGTGTCTCTATAATAGATGTTCATTGGGGTAACAACATCGAAAGGCGTGCATTGCATAAATAGTGTGTAACCTGGTACACGACAATGAGCCTTAATCGACACCTAGTTTGAAACTCCTAAGTGATATTATTAAGAAAATTTACATTTTATTTAAAAACCATTAATAATTATATGAATAGATAAATAAATTGATTGACATAGGTTAAAGCTAATGTGTTGTAGATTGAAGACAAAATTCCATGTTTTAAAAATCCTACAAATTATATTATTGATAAACACTAGAACATGGAGGGAACTATGTTGAAATAAAAGGATAAAGTATTTATGTATTGTGGTTGTATTGAAAGACATAGGTAAAAGGATATTTAATGAATATAGAAAAAATATATCAAAAATATTTATTTTGGATATTATATTAATGTGGTTTTACAAAATTGAAAAATTGTATTGTACTGGCACTTGAACCCATAACCAATGGATGATAAGGGTTTCACACCTACCAATGGCCTACACAATGTCCTTGTTAATATTTAATTATTTTAACAAATCAATTTGATGAATAAATGATAATGATGAAATAGTTGTATCGGTGTTTGAGGATAAAAGTTTAATTTATTAAAAATATTGTATTGTGAGAGTAGTTAGAGACAAATGGACAGACATTTCACTATTTATGGTCCTTAAAATCTGTTAAAAGTGTATTTCATTTTTTCATGCATAAAATTTAATTTTTGGATATCCATTTCATGGATTATGGGATGAATTAGAGTTTCATTAGAGAATAACAGAAACATTGAGTGGTTCAATTGATTTTAAAACTTATAAAGTAATTATATTTATTTATATTCACAGGTAGTAAAATAATTAACCAACACTAAGAAAATGATCAGAATTGTTTTTTCATAAAACTATAATTTTTGTTGAAATGATGGTATTTTAAATCAACATGGATTTATGACATTGGGATCACCAAATTTACATTAATAATTTAATTTATAGGGATTTATAACCTCAATAAATCCCTATAAATATTTAAGCATTATTCCATTTCCATATTTTAAATTTCCACAAATGTTTTTCCACTAATAGAGAAAGTTATATATTAGGAAATGTGACCTTTTCCATTCACATTCCTTTTTTAAAAGATGATTTTTAAAGAAAATTATCATAATTTAGGATTTCGGAATAGGAAATATCAAAAAATATATTACCTAGATATGTTTTAAATTTCTAGGTCATAATTTATTTAAGGTTGGGAGAATATAACACCCTGAAATTCTTATGTAAGAATTTTTTTTCGATAGCATGTATGAGACACAACACCATGTACATAAAGGATTATAATATCTTGATACATTACAATATTTTTTAAATTTTAAATTAATTCAGTAAATGATATATTTTTCAATGCACGTGATACTGAGTTTTCTAACATCACACACAACAACAAGTTTCTTTGATAGATTACATTACACAAGAAGACTGTTTTTTATCAAACAATGAAAAATAAAATATTTTAAATTAAAATAACAAGAAATAACCAAGACATTAACTTTAAGGATATTACTTATATTTACTAATATATGAAAATATATGGTTTTCAAAAATAAAAAATGAATTCATTAGTTACAAATTAATTATAAATGAATATAGAAACAGATTGAATAGAAATAAAATGTTTTTATTCTAATAAGGGGTTTTTTTCTAATAAATTAAATTAATTTAAATTACTAAGTAATATTAATTAAATAAATTCATATTTTATATTAATCCAAATATTTTTGTTATTCATATAAAATATTTGTTAGCCAAAATATTACAACAAACCCAAATTTACATAGAAAAACCTATAATTTTCTAAATGTAGTCCTCCTCAATTTAGTTGAATACCAATTAAAAATATGAATTCATATACATTTATCAATATAAAATGAAAAATTAAACTTCATTTTTTATGTTGAAACATAAAATTCGTATTATGGTTTATTTTTATTTTTTTTCTACAGGGTTACATTTGTTTTGAGGAATAGTGAATATACAAAATTATAACTCAAAACTACTTTTCCATCTAAATTATTTATAAGGTTAAATTACGAATTAGATTTTCTTTAATGTATATCATATTAATTAAAAATAAATTAATCCAATTTAGTCTATTGTTATCAATTTCACATTGAAATTGGATATAAAAACTTGTTTTACTATTTAACATTTTTATAATAAAACCAGCATTGTCATCCCGTATTTAATATATTATTTAAATTAATTTCATCCAATTCTGTGTTTTTAACTTGAAAAAATATGTTCTATATTTTTAATAAGAATAATACATAATTTATAATAATTTAAAATTAATTTTTTTCCCAGAATATTATTTAAAGTGACTAAAATTTTTAACAATGATTAAGAGAAAAATTACCTTAACAAGGGACTAATCCTTAAACTTAAGGGTTAAAATGACATATAAACTTGTAAACAATATATTTAATGGACATATATCAACACTATGCTCAAATTTATATAGTGTTTATCCTTATTGGAGTAAATTGTCATAGGAAAGATTGGGTGGTGTTACCTTTTAAAAAATTTATAAAATGCAACTCCTCCTCTACTATAAAATAGAACTCAAGTAAACCACTTATTCACCCCAATCACTCATTTTTCCAGGAAAAAATATACTGAAATATATTCTAAACATACCTAAACTAATTATACAATCCTCCCATTGGGATGATATCCATCCAACAATTCCCTTTGGTGTAAACCAAAAGGAGTTACCGAAAGAAGAGGTAACACACTTTATCATGCTCTTCAATTTATTTTCATTATCCACCCCCTAAACTCGTACTATTAACTGATTATATAATAACATAAATATATTAAATATACTAATATGTTTCTATATGACAGGTTTGACCTAAAATTTCACACACTTCCACCAAATTGGTGATGAGTATACTGTTCGTGTACGGAGAACTATCCCCATGTGAAACAGTGATTGTTTTTTTCCATTACCACATTTCACAGTTGGAAATTATGATGAAAAAACATTTTTATATATTATATATAATTTTTATAATATATTTACACTTATATATTCTTTATATAACACATACATTTAATCTATCCATTTTTTTAAATATATTAACCTCGTTTGTGGATGTGTTGTCTAACGCCTCCTCAAAGCGATTTTTTAACACTATACATGGAACATATAAATAATATTTTAAATAAAACTCGGTAAATTATATTAAATTTATATTATAATTTAATTATAATATTCATATATATCATTTAATTTTCATCAATTTATATATTGAGAATTAATAATTGTTGCATTCATGTGTACATAAAACCATCCATCTCTATGAACGGTGTATATCATTTCTTATCTCCACATATTATGTATTTTTCAGAATACATATATAGAGGATATATATGAAAATTAAATAATTTTTTATATTTTGGATATTATTAAATAATTGTCTATATAAGAAGGAAAAAATATAAAATCAAATCATACTCGAGAAACAAGATAATTAACATCCGAAATAGGGAAAATAATAAAATATTATTAACAAACATGTACTAATATATTATAAAAAGATCATATATGATATTATAAAAATTATTATTGTCCTTTTAGGAGTTAGTATCATTTATATAACAATTATACCCAAGGTTTAGGGATTTCCACCCAAAATAAAACACATGGTTAGGGATTATTGTCTATCTTTTCATTCTCGAAAGCATGCACCATTTTCACCACTTAATTAATTTTTTTTATGTATGTACTTCCCCTATTTTATTTTATATCATTAATATATTTATATTCACATAATATTAATTTTCGTTTGAAATTATTTCTTTCATGGTTATTATTATTCAAAAGATACTACGAATTAAGGGACATCGTCCCAATTTCAATTCTTTGATACATACATTATTGTTATGCACAAAATTTGATATATATGTTGTAGATATTGACACATTGACACATAATATAATGATTCATTATTTCATAATTATATTTTGAGTTTCAATTATAATTATTTCATCTAAGGGGAATTTATTTATGCATTACCAAGTGAAAAATAATTTTATAATCCAATTTATTTTCTTTAGGTTATATTACTTCCTCGTTGTTGTTAATATTATAAAATAATGTGTGTAATAAATTTTGACTTTAAATTATTGTATTTAAACTTTTTTTCATCGATTAATATTTTACACACATGAACTATTTATAAATTTATTCTTACATCCAACATATGGGATTTTCTATGTTTTAATTCATAATCTCATTCTGTTTAGGATTGTTTACAGTTAAATTTCCATTAGATGAAATTTTTGGACCATTCTTCAATAAACCCATTAATTTTATTATCCTCTATTTATTTATGTCATTTTAGATTTAATAGTATCATTTTCTATACATTGGTACTAGAAATGTTTTATAAAATGTTTTTATGAAAATATTTATTCATTTATCACTTTAGTCAAAGAAACTATTTTCATCAAAAAACCATGTATTATTAAAAAATTAAAAACGTTTTTAACAATATAAAAATTATTCCTTAATGAAATTCATTCCCCATTTTTATAATATAAATCATTCCAAATGAATCTTATTTTCTCATTCTGAATAAAGAATTTTTAAATCCTTTTTACCCTTAAAAGGAATATTCTTTTTACCTTTTACATCATGTATGGATTTAACCACATTCACATCTTCAGATATTCCATTTAATGTTTAAATGTGATTAATTTTAATTTTTTTAAAAAGTTATTATCATTGAAAATTATTTTTAAATTATTTTTCGAAATAAAAAGCATATTTTCTTCAAGATTACCTTTATAATATTTCAATTCATCAACGACAACAACCCTTTATTTTTACTCTACCTAGTATATGTTATATTGATACCATCATTATTATTCCTATATATACAATTTATTTTGAAAATGATAATGTTGAAATTTACTTACATGATTCATTAGTTTGTACCCTTTGATTTATACAATTTCCTATGATCATTGAACATTGAATTTTTACTAATTGTCCATATCATTTATGTAGGATATTTTTATGGACTAAAATGTATGTCATTTTTACATACTATGTTTACTTTGATATTTATTTTATTAGTTGGAGAAATATTGATGCATTCATATTATTTATTTGAGACAAATATTTGATAAGGCATATAAATTATTAATTAAATCGATTAATCAATATGAAGAATAATTTGGACATTCAGTGATGGGTGGAGCACAAGAATTATATATACCCTTGACTCATTGATATTTTATCATGATAAAAATTAGTTCTGAAAATAAAATAGGATTATACTTTTTATTTAAACATTGTAGATAATATATTTTGGGAGTAGAGGTTTTCCTGTGACTGTGGCATGATGTTAAATAATTATGCATTGTCTATATTTTTATTTATTAATTATTGATCATGATATTTTCCCTACAAAAAAGTATATGGATGAATTTCATTCTTATTTTATCGATTAAATGAAATGTGTTCTTAGTTATTTACCTTGAAATATTTTTTATAAACACCCCTCTCAGTTTACAAATTATATGGAATGTGTGTTTTGATATTTACCTTTAAATTATGACTGTGAACATTGATTCATTATTTCTTCCCCTGTACTTTACCCATAGTGAGTATTTAAGCTCACATTTATTAAGATTCCATTCCTCACAATTACCGAAAAGTGTACATATGAAATATATGTAAGGATGCGCTAGATGGAATAAATATATTGTGGTTGAAAAAATTATGTATTAATTTGTGTATTAATTTTCAATAAAATAATTAGTTATTTATCTATTTTACCAAGAATAATAAACTATTCATTCATTTGGGACACAATTTACTTGTATATTATCATAGTAAAATAGTATAATGACATTGAATCCATGTTATTTGCAGTATTTAATGTACAATTGAATATTAAAAATTGATTATAATGAATATATTTTTTGTATGTGTTCATGAAATGCATGAATTCATACATTTTAAAAGGTCATACTTGAAGTTTAGAATCATTTATCATTAAGAATCTAAAATTATACAATCTCTTAGTTTAGAGTTCATAATTTCATTGAGTTTGGTCAATGTCTTCTATAACTATAAATTGATCAATAAAATATGTTCAATCCTTTGGATTACTATTTTTTTAATCACAATTGGATAATTTTATAATTACTTGAATATATCATCATGTTTTAGTTACTGATTAAAACATTATTAATCGCTTTATAATGGACTTATCAGTATTTTAAAGAAGTAATTTTTGTAAATATACATCTAACATATTGAAACATATTATCACTTCTAAGATTAAAGTATGTATTAATAAATGGGGAGATCAATTTTATTAATTGGATATATAATATACTCATATACTTATTTGGTATCAAATTTTAGATATATAAATTTTTCTATAGTTAATTTTTTTAAAGTTTCTAATATTAAAATCCTATTGAAATCTTAATTGAATTTTCTCGTTCTAAAAGAATATTACTTTATATATTTCAAAATCATTGATTCCTGATAAAGAAATGGTATATTAATAAATGTTTTCATTATTTCAATAGTTATTGAGTAATATATTAATTTTTTTTATTTGGGTATGGGTATGTTGAAATATAGATTTATGAACTACTATTTCAAAAAATTCCTTTAAAATTTAGTTTGGTGGTAAAACTTATTTAAATGTGTGGTAGATATATTTTAATAGTTTTTCATCAATTTTTTTTATAATTTCAAAACATGGGAGAATTTCTAAAATTATATTTGGTTTTATAATTTTCAAAAAGGAGGGATTATTGATTCGATCTTTGACACATCATCATGTTTTGAAAATTAAAGATATATAACATTATTTATTTGTTTTTTCAATATATAAAAATTATCATTTTACTAACTATAACATGAGTATTGAATTTATTATATTTGTTTCATGTTTTCAATGTTTGAAAAAGAAAATAATGTTTGTTTAATATAGATTTATTCCTAATTATTCATGTTCAAGTTCAATGTAATTGAATATAGATTTTTCATATAAATTATTCATAATTTCTTTAAAGTAACATGTTTAACAATGTTTAACTATGTACCCTATGAAATTATATGTTATTATGTTCTATACCAAAATAATATTATTTTATTTCCTACAAAGATGATTTTTTTGGAAGTTTTTTTCCATGGTATGAAATTGGGATCTTTCAAAATATATACATTAAGATTTTTTGAAGACAATGATCCTTAGAATCAATTTTATGTATTTAATATTATATGGAATTATCTTATCAAGATAATGAACAATAAGAGGAATTATTATTATAAGATAATGAACACTATGAAGGATGTACCAAATGAATTTTTTGTACCTTAAGTAAATTAATCCATATGATAATTCCAAACTTATTTTTTTTTCATTGTCATGATATTTCATTATATATTATGAGAATGTTTCATATCTTATATATATTTTTTATATCCTACAATATTTCATATAAAAATAGATCCTATTATTTAAGAATTCATATATTATAAAAACCATTTATATTTTATAAAAATTTATATCCTGTGATATTTATTATCTTATAATATTTTGTTTCATATGAAAAAGTATATCTAAATTTATTCATTTGAATCAATATTTTATTTCAGGAAACTAAAAATACGATCTATTTTTATTATCTTTTTGTATATTGATTCACTATATATTTATTTAATTTTTTTTTTCATTATTCTGATTAATATATAATATTATATTTATTATTTTGACTCCATGAGAATAATATTTAGTGTGTTTTGTGAAAAATTAATTTATCATCACAAGGGAACAATAATGTATAAATATTTACATATCATTCATGAAAAATTTGAGAATAAAATTCCAATTATTTTTAATATGAAGAATATATATCCCATGTTTATAAGGAATAATCAATGGACATTTTTTGTTAATAAACTATTTTATTAAATGTGCACTCATTAAAAGTTGTTTTGTTTTTCAACATTTTTTAGTTTTATAGATTATCAATGTCACTATCATATATATTTTATTTCATTTTCATTGATAGTTAAATGAGTGGATGAATGGAAAATGATAATTTACAATTTCTATGCATGAGAATATTTTTTAACAGTTCATGTTTTCAATGAAACTCTATAAATAGTACATGACAAAACAATAGAATATAATCATAGTGTTTGGGATACCTTCATCAACATCAAGTGATATGAATGTGAAATTACAACTCTAATGGGTTATTATATTTGGATTATCCCAATCATGAACATCCACAATACCAAGGATATTAAACATTTGTCTTCCTTAACATAAAAAATATTCCTATATAAAATAGTTTCTATAGTATTATAATTTATTATTTTCTGTGTGTGTGTGTTATTTTAAGTTTATGATTTTATATTCAAAATTAGTACCTTAGTTTCTATTTATATATAACGAATAAATAGAATGTTTTGTATTGATTAAATATGATAAAAAGTCATATTTCACGTAGTGACTTAGTATAATAAAAGTTACAGGGTTTTATTTATTTCATAGTCCAAATAATGGAATGGTTGGTTATTCCTCCACATCCAAAGGAATGTCCTTGGTTGTGCCTCTATGTATGAATTATGACGGTTAGGGGATATTCCTCAATGGTGAAATATGTTTTTGTAAGTTTTGTGACTAACATTTTATTTTTAGTATATTTATATAGTGGGTTTGCAAGTCCCACATTGAGTTAGTGGAGAGTATATGTCTGATCACATTTATATGAACATATACAAATAAAATCAAAATAATGTATTTTAATATATATATTGAGTACCATTTTATGCTCCAAAACATCACTAAAATTTATAATCTAATAAATTTACCCCCTCTTGACATTTAAATTATCTTAACCATATCATTATAGGGTCCTTCCCACTAAAGGGTTACTATTCACACATCTTATATATATTCATATATTCTCTTTGTCATAGGAGTGCATCATTATTTTATATATTTTCATTTTTTGGAATTTTATAGAATTATTTTTCTGATATTGATTCTCTTGATATGTATTTAGGACTGAGGGTGGGTTATTTTCAAATAATCACAATTTCATCCATAGTTGTTTGAATAAATAGGTACTTATAGGATTGATTTTTCATGGATGTAAATAGATTTTATTTTATCTCTTTGATAGATTAGATGACGTGAATTTTAGATGATATAAAATTATTATAAAGTGAGCTCCCTTTTACATTGATATTGGGAGATTTTTATACTATCATAGTAGTATGTGATTTTGATGACAGTTGAAAAAATCCCAACTATAGTCAGATGGGATTCTTTATAACCGAATTAGCAATATATTTTTTATAATTTAACAGTAAAAAGTTTCATCTATATGTTCCTAGTAATTAATGTACTATAAGAGGTATTAATTGTTGTTATCATAGGTTTTTTTTGAATAGGGAGATAATATTTGTGATAGAACATCTTCCATGTCATCTAGCCATATTGTTCGATTATTTTCACACAAAACTAACTATATTGAGAGATATTAGGGCTAAAATTGAGAATATTGAGATGAATGGTTTCATCCTTCTGAATACAAATCCATTGGGTTCTCCCATTTTTATTACCAATAAGGGAGAAAAACGTTTCTTTGTGTCTATTAATGACAAAAATTCAACAACATAGTAAATGTTTCCACTTACATGGTAGGTTAACTATTTAATCATTCTATGAGATCAAAAAGGTTATATATGATTTATATCTGACTATTCTATCATCATCATCAATTGTGGATAGAGCAAGCACCAAATAAAACATTTCTTGGATAGAGTCAATCATATTTATTTCTTATAATAACATAAATATTTATGAATTCAATGATAGAGTTAATTTTCCAAATAATCAAAATTTCCCCTTTTATATAGACCCCTTCATTCTATTTTTTATGTCATATTTTTATATTCATGTACCTATGACTTTTGTGTTGATAATTTTTTGATAATAATTCGGAAAATTATATTTTATTGGATATATAACATGTCATGAAATTATTCTTTTGGATAATGGTGATACACATCAATTAGAATGTTTTATTAAGGGAAGGAATTTTAGTTGTCCTAAATAATGTGATGTTTGTGATATATTAGTTTCATCCAATGAATGTGTTTGATATTATGAGTTATCTTTTAAATGGCTATGTATTAAAAATTATTCATTCGGGATTTATATCACATGAGAGAACCTATGATAGACTTGAAAAAGATGGGAATGAAATTCTTGGGGACATATTAGTGCATTTCTATATTTGAAGAGTTAAATTTGTGTAATATATCTATCCCATCTGTAATTATTACTAGTCTAATGATGGGTTATACAATGTATTATGACCCCTCAGTGGTTTTTATTCTAGGTGGTGTTAATTTATGATGATCATGTGGTTTTTATGGGTCAATATAGTTATTAAAATATGAATCTAACTACCCTAACCATGATTAGGAAGAAGTTTCTAGGGTTTAATCCCTAGAGTTCTAATTCCTTTTATCATCTTTAGTGAGTAATTTTTTATTTAAATTGAACACAAAACATATTGATATATATTATCATAGTGGCACCTCAACAAATGATATATGCATTAAATAGGGTACATATAAGAAGTAAAATTTTAGATCTTTTATTCCATGAGATGGTATAATTGGGTCATAGGTTATTTTAATTGTAATTCAATTTAGATTGTGATTTGAGAATTAGTTGAAAATGGAAGTTGATGTTTCATTTTTTATTTTAAAATATGTAAATGATCACAGAGAATAAGGTCGTCGATTTTCCTCATGAGATATTGTATCCACTACTACTGGATTAGGAAAAATCTATCAAGGATTATGATTTATATTACATTTATAATGGATAATAATTTTGGGGATGAGCATATTCGAGGATTAACCTAGTAAATTGAAGGGTTGATTTATGTGTATGGATGGGGGTAATGGTTCTTATGTATATAAGGTATTAATTAAAAAAACAAGAATACCTATATGTGGGAATTAAATATAGGTTTGGAAAATATGTAACATGTTATCATGTATCATTTTGGTTATAATTTCATTTTAATAGAAATTACAAGTTTTGTAACTCTTTTCAGGACCTAACAGATGATGAAGGTGCAATACTAGTAAACTGTTGGGTTACTCTAACCACTTACAATTCCTACTAAGAAGATGTATTTGGGAAACATGTATCAGTTTAACTATTCAATCATAGAAACTTAGAGGATATAATGTATTATAGGTTATTTTTGGTAAATTGATGATGGATATACATTGGTAACCTATCTATGAGACTGATTTAATGGAGGAATTGTGTATGTTTATCATGTGGGGGATCATGTATAATTATATAATACCTATGTTTTTTTTATTAAATCGTGCTTACCATTTTATATATTGGTTCATTTATGGGTTATAAAGTGAACCCAATCATAATTAAATATGATTTTGACATATCACTTACAAAAAATGATATATGAGAGGGAGAATCATAAAATTAAGTATATATTATGGTATTTTGTGTTACACATTGATAGAGAATAAGTTAACCATATAGATTTTAAAATCATGGGTATAATAATTATTATTTGTGTTTTATCTTGATGGTTACCTATGTGGTCACATATGGTCATCAGTAATCCCTACTATTATGCTATTTAGAGGGAATAATATAGATTATCATTGGATTGGTTCTAGTGTAGGAATCCACCAAGATGATATAATTGTCTAGAAGGTGGATCTATACCAATTAGAGCATTAAGTTCTCTTAATTCAACCAATGTTGATGAACCATTTAGTTTTTCCTAGCTGATCATGCGTAATTATGAATATATCCTTGAACGGGACAAACCAGTTTTGTATGATCTTCTAATGATAATTTTTAGTGTAGGTAAACCAAAAAAACTAGAGTTTGATCTTCAATATATAAATATGTAAATGATATCAAACAATAGAGTACATGAAAGTGTTTATTTATAGTATCCATCTTATTCCCTTTAAAAGAGACTACTTGAATGATATCTTGATTAGGAGGGATAATTGGAACACTATATATATGGGAATAACCTATATGGGGGATCATTGATTGTATCAAGAGGATAATAGAATGTTGATGGGGCTCCAAATCCTACATTAACATTGATGATGATTATTTCATGAAAAAGATATTATTAGATGAGTTTTAGTGGTATTCCACTCCCACATTATATAATCTCATTCTATTATATATCTTTACTCAAATACCTTCATGAAATGAAGTGTTTTATTTATATTATAACATACTAGGTTCCATCACATGGAATCGAAATGTTATATTTTGTTAGTGCCCATTCATTGAACTTCTTAAATGAATATGAATGCAATAAATGAAGTAACTTTTTGTTCAAATATTAAAACCATTCTATCAGTGGTTAATAATATACATTTATATATTTCATGCATCTCATGCATGTAAAAATACATTCATTTAATACATGTATATAATGTGATAAAAATATATAGTATCACATTATTTATATTGACATTATGAATAATATGAATATGAACACGAATATCATGAATGTTTACTATAGTTCACATAAAAAAATATACCACTTTCACTAAAATCTAATAAATAATGTGTGATAAACTTTACAAATATTTGTGAATCCATACAAACAATTTTATATACTATTTTATCATGATCTCTTCTTTTTTGGAAAACACATTTCAAAGAAAATTATATTTATCAAAGTGAATAACTATGTATCCCAATGAGACATGGGAATATTTTTAATAACTATGAAATTTAACTTTCATTGATATAATCAATGATTGGCCTTTAAAAAAACTAGTGTTACTCAAGCTACTATAGAGCCAGGTCTAATATACATAAAACATACTAATATCCCTATATGAACATATCCCACATAAGATGTATCATATACATCACAATTATACCTTTATAATACCATTTTACAAAACATTGTATGACCAATACACCTGAACATATCAATCTAGTATTGGTCTCTTATCATTTCTTTATTCTCTATAAAAGATTGACTTAGTCAAAGAATATATGTAACACCCCGAGATTTTATGAAAAATATTCTTTTTAATTTCATTAATGTCTTGTGTTATACGCTACACCAAAAGGAGCTTTCACAACACACATCTTTGACCTGTATTGAATTACACGCAATCACGACCTTCCACGATAGCGTGTGTTGTACGCAACACCAAGTTTCGCTAAACAACGATATGCTAAAACTAGCCGTTATGAATAGTAATAACCGCTTTTTTGAAATCTTGTAAATTTTATTTTTCAAAATGGACATCATTTTTGGATTCGGAATATCGAAATTAGCTTAGGGTGAAATTTTGGTGATTTTCGGATAACTTTCATATTTTGATGAATAGTGAAAATTACTAAATTTTAATTAAAAACAACTTTTTCAATCGAAATAATTAATAGTGATAAATTATTAATTTTCGGGGTTTTAAAGTATATTTAGAAAATATTTTTACAATTTAATACAATGTTGGTAATTGGATGTAATTTCACATTTAAACCAATTATAAACAAGTGTCAATCTTTTGATAGTTATTATCTCTTAAAAACATGCCTTTTGTTTTGACAATGGGAATTAATTTTTAAATTAATTAATGCAACTGATATGTTTTGAATTTGGTAAAATAGAAATAATTTTGGAATTCATAATATCAAATATAGCTTAGGCCTAACTTTTGGTATTTTTCTGAAAACTTTCAATTTTTGATGAATAGTGAAACCACTAAGTGGTAGTTAAAAAAACTGAATTGTTCATAAAACTTAATTTTACCGCTTCTGTGAGTGGTGTTTCAAAAATCCGAGATACACGGTTGATGTCAGTAATTAAAATGTGGTTCAATGAGATGAAAATAATTTTTGGTGAATAGTAATTTTTTACTTTTTTTACCACGGTTAAAAGTAAATAGGGTAATTAAGGGTAAAAATGATATTATTATTACCCTAACACATGTCCAAATTCTATTGGATAAGTGTAATTAGACCAAAAACAAGCTTAGGAATAAAATATGACCATTTAGGCCCACTTGGATTAGATTAGGACATTTATTATTATTTAATTCAAAGAAGAGTTAAAAGAGTTAAAATCAAAGTTTATTTACTAAAAATTTTTTAATATAGGGTTATAAATAAGATAAATTCGATTGTAAATATTCATTACAAATATAAAATGATTTCCTATATAATGGTATTTTATTTTTAATTTTTATACATCATATAATTTAATTTATTTATGACACAACGATGATGCAGTAATTAACCTTTTAAGGAAATGTTAACTTAATTGATGTTATAAATGCTCAAATAAATGTAATATGAGACTTTTTATGAATTACACTAATTTTCTAGGTTACTATGATATATTAGTGTTGATTTAATCAACATGTTTCGAACATATAATTCTGTTATGACTTTCACAAAAATCATATATCAAATAGTGTCAAAATTGACACAAAATAGTTTTTAAATCAAATATTATATTATTAATTGTTATTTTATTCCTAAAAATATAAGGCTAGGCCAAATGACTTATATAAGGATATATATATTAATAATAAACAACTTGGGGTTCGTTTGGAATGTTATATTAAGTTTATTAACCATATAGTGTAAGAAAACAAAAAGTCATGGTAAAAGTTAAAATAATTTAACTTAATGTTAAATCTAAATGATAAGGTTAAAATAGGAACCTAAACTTGTCTAAATTCTATTGTATGAGAGGATTTCGACCCACCACCACCTTAGCCTCGAAATAAATCAATTTGGATCTATTTAAAACCGAACTTGACTTTATAATAAAATAATATTTTTAGTTATTCCAAAGGTGCCCCTCTCATCCCTTATAAAAGGGCACCTCCCCCCTCTCTTCCTCACACAACTTTGAGCATTCAGGATCGGCCAACCCCTGCCAAATTCTCTTCTACACTTCCCTAAAAACATCCAATAGGTTCTGGTCTTCCTCAAAGACCAATTTTAGTGCCCTAAGAGGAGGTCTCAAAGAGGCGCTTCAAAGAAGAGGTAATTTCCGTTACCGATTCTTTCACCTTTATTTCTTCTTCCACTTCTTCTTCTTAGGTTGTTTCATTATGAAGTAATAACAGAAGTATCACTAATATACTGATATGTTATTATAAGTATGAAACAATCCTATTTCACCATCTATCCATCCTACGGAAAACGAAATCACCGAGCATGCGTACGTACAGAATACCGTCTCCACGCCGTGGTGTAATCTATTTTCCGCCACCACCTTAATTGGATGGGTATAATGGTGTAATGAGTAACTATATATGATTATTATAAAGTGATATTGATACTGGAATAGTATACATACACTTCAACACAAGTTCACGATCATGAGAACGATATCATCGCTCGTGCGTACGTACGGAATACCGTCTCCACGACGCGATGAGATTCATTATCCACTTTAACCATTCATGAATGATTATAATGTATATATAATGAATAATAATGAAATATATGACATGTCAAATCTACTGGATTTATGTATATATATATATGTATATGTATGTCATCTACTTACTTCCATTCAAGACAATAAGGAAAGGAAAACAGCGTTCATGCGTACGTACGGACTACCGTCTCCATAAACGGTGTGTTTCATTTCATTTATCTATCTATTATATATATATACTGAATATATATGATATATAAATCATGTTTTATATTATGGAAGTAAGTAAATCATGATATAAGTAATAATAATGTCAAGAACAACAAGTCTAAACACCTACGACAAATGAATCGATTTTACCCAAAACACTCTTTAACATGGAATTTACAAAATAACGGGTAAAATAAAGTCATAAGTGAACCATATATGATATAATAACAATGAGTATGATTATGGAATAAGTAAATGACATTATTTAAATCATTATACAGGTGGTTCGAACACTTACAAAGCAAATCGGACCTAAGGTAAGGGAAATATCACAATCTCACTTTTATCCGAGATTGTTTTTACTTTGGTAATTACTGGGGTGTATTTTATCATCCACATCCATTTTACCTCAATATGTAATATTATTTCCATCCTTCTACAATAGTTTATATCCAATTTTACCCTTTGGTGAGTTTTTAGTAAAAGATATGGAAGGAATTTATTGTCGTTTTTCGTACGAGGTACTTTTTGACTTTTTCGACAAAAGTACGAGAAGAATGTTTTTTTAACTTATAAGACATGAATGGATTTTTAAATCATTATTTCCAAGAATCTTACTTTACAAGTTTTCAAGATTATTTTTAATCAACTTATTTTAGTTTGTATTTGTACGACATGTTAAGAAAGGAAAAGTGTTTTGGAAGCAGAAAGGATATTTTCCTCATGATTGGAGTTCAAGTGTTTTATCAAAATTATTTTCCATATAAGATAATAAAGGGTTCTGTTTTTATCCCTATTATTACATTGATTTGAATATGTTGTGATGGAATTATATTTTTATAAATTCCTTTATCTTATATAAATTGATTTATGATGTCACGATGTTTAAGATTCCCATTTTTATTACATGGGTTATGAAATGATGTATGATTTATGATTTTGTGGCACACATAAGAATGGTATCATTATGAGATGGGTGGGACCTATATCCCCCTCTAATGAATTGGTTAAAGATTTTATATCTCATGAGATAGACATGGCTGGAATGGTAGGTTATACCGGTTCAGTGGAACAGGACTGAAATGAGGGTGACTCGGTTCAGAAAGGGACTTTGTCAACTAAGATAGTCTTGGCAATGAGTATTGACTAACAAGAAATGATTCTCTATGATTATTTGTGTATGCCACAATGTTTCATGTTTTAAGTCATGATTATTGGGATTTCATTTCACTACTATGATTTATCCCATGTTATGAAATTATGCTCTCTTTTGCAGGTTAAGATTTCCAAAATGTTATGTTCTTATGAATATGATGTGATTGATATTTCTTTTGTTTACCCTTACAGAGAATTTGAGCTCACCCTTTTATGTTTTCTTTTCCCTAGGATATAAAGAAAGGTTTTAGGTAAAAAAAGGGGGAAGATCTATATGGGATATGTTGAAGATCTTTCACCACGTTTAGAAGATTATATTCCGAGTTTCCGAAAACACTAAAATATTACGGTCCTTGTGTGTCTGTTTTTGTTATGTATTACTTATTCCGCAAAAGTAATGTAATGTCCATGTACGTTAAGCTTCGGGTCTCTACAGTTGGTATCATAGGAAAGGGTTAGTCAACCTTTGGAAACTAGGACATGAAAACGTTAGTGAGATCCCTAGAGATATTTCTAAGGTATGTCTAGGGATGTTCCTAAGGATAAGTATACGTATAGGTTATAGTCCTAGAATTGCGCTAACAATCTTAGAATTTAACCTAAGATGTTAGATATTGAGGGTACTCCCCCTTTACTATGTTGTTTTCTCTAGCATGATTTTTTCCTCTCACATAATTCTTTTTGTGTTTTAGTAAATGGAGGGAACCAGAAGGAATTCGGTTAACATTGAATCCAATGAACAAATTGGTGACTATGAGAAACAAAATTGTGTAATTCCTAGAGAGAAAGATATTGTGATTATGTCGAATTAGTCATCGCGATATATGATTAACAAGGTGAAATTTAGTGGTATGCCTAATTCATCAAATAAGAGGAAGATAAACTATTATGCATGTTCGCATGTTGAGGAGCATAAAGAAAAGAAGATTGAGATTTATAAAGAAGGGAAGAAGAACCTTGAGGAATACCTCAAATAGAGGGAACGATGTTATCTGTGTGGAGAAAAGGGTCATAGAGTGACAGACTGTTATGGAGTTCAATGTCTTCTTTGTGGAGAACATGGGCATTTCCAAACTCAATGCCCTGACCTAAAAAGTTACTTCTAAATCAAGGAAGGACTTATTCTAGGACAATCATTGAAGTGGATGGACTGATGTGTATATGTATTGGTATTCAAGAATAATGCTGTTGAGGTACTTTTATGGTGTATTGGAATATTTATGTATTGGTCTATTGTCGTTTTCAATAATTTTAAGGTAACGGTAACCATGAAAAGTGATTCAAATATTTTGGAAAGTATATGATATGCACATAATGAAGGGATAAGGAGAAAATGAAATGTTTGACAGTATTCATGAGCTCATGATTAATATAAGGACTAAGTGATATAATGGTTTGAGTATATAGAATTTGGAGGATTTTGGTATGTGGAAAGTGTTAACTTTTAACAGCATTCATGTTTTCACTAAGGTTCAATGGGTATTCAAGAGAATACCTGATTAAGGCCTTTGAATGTTTGGAATGTTACCAACAAGACATATCTTATGATATATGGGGATCAACGATGGTATTAAATCTCTGGTAATCGTTTTCACTATATTATGAGAGTGGACTACAGTATTATAGATAAGCCTAAAGATTGGAATGGATTATGTTGGACATAAGTTAGTATTGTTTAAGGATAGAAGTTTTTTCGATATTATTGATAGGATGTTATAGTAATATAGTTTTAGAAAAATGACAACCTGCAGGACGGATGACAACCCATCGCTTCAGACAAGGCTGTGGGAATCGAACCCACAACCGAAGTGCGACTGGCCTTTATCTCCTACCACTAGCCTACAGGAAGTCCCTGTTTAGTAGAAACTAGTTTTATTATATTAAGCAGTATGATATATGAAGTATAAGTCCATTTTATGAACCATATATGATTAATCTCACTATAGAATGACTTATGTATATTTAATAACTTTTTCTAACCTTTTTTTGAAACAGATGTAATGACCCGTCATTCTATCACATGATCTGCTAACACTTCACGAAAAACAAATTCAACTTCATTTATTTAAGAGATGAAGTGGAAATTGTTCAAGGCACGAACAACAGTGAGATTGTACCAAAATAAAGTAAGTATTTATTCAAATTCAAATTCTTCAACTTTAGGGAAACGATCTTGAAAACCAAAAATGTTGTCCTAGTTCTCTTATATCTGATTAATCAGATGGTACCTTAGATCGTCACAAATTTATGGATTTGTGATTGTTGGCTTTTCCATAGCCATGTTCTCTACCACTCTCCATCAGAACATGATGGTTACATTTTTCTTCCATATCCATATTTTCACCTATGTGGAAACCTAGTGATTAGTTTATTTGGGTAACCGTTACGTTTCATACTTTTGTTTTTAAATATTGGTTTCGGTATTTCTTTTTACGATGTGGGTTTTTAATATAGAAACTTTCGAATAGTAAACCATTTATAACCCTGAGGAATTTCGAGGGTGAAATTCATTTTAAGGGGGGTAGAATGTAACATCCTGAGATTTTATGAAAAATATTCTTTTTAATTTCATTAATGTATTTTGTTATACGCTACACCAAAAGGATCTTTCACAACACACATCTCTGACCTGGATTGATTTACACGCAATCGCGACCTTCCATGATAGCATGTGTTGTACGCAACACCAAGTTTCGCTAAACAACGATATGCTAAAACTAGCCGTTATGAATAGTAATAACCAGTTTTTTAAAATCTTGTAAATTTTATTTTTCAAAATGGACATCATTTTTGGATTCGGAATATCTAAATTTGCTTAGGGTGAAATTTTGGTGATTTTCGGATAACTTTCATATTTTGATGAATAGTGAAAATTACTAAATTTTAATTAAAAACAACTTTTTCAATCGAAATAATTAATAGTGATAAATTATTAATTTTAGTGGTTTTAAATTATATTTAGAATATATTTTTAAAATTTAATACAATGTTGGTCATTGGATGTAATTTCACATTTAAACCAGTTATAAACAAGTGTCAATCTTTTGATAGTTATTATCTCTTAAAAACACGCCTTTTGTTTTGACGACGGGAATTAATTTTTAAATTAATTAATGCAAATGATATGTTTTGAATTTGGTAAAATAGAAATCATTTTTTAATTCATAATATCAAATATAGCTTAGGCCTAATTTTTGGTATTTTTCTGAAAACTTTCAATTTTTGATGAATAGTGAAACCACTAAGTGGTAGTTAAAAAAACTGAATTGTTCATAAAACTTAATTTTACCGCTTCTGTGAGTGGAATTTCTAAAATCGGAGAGACACAGTTGATGTCAGTAAGTAAAATGTGGTTCAATGAGATGAAAATAATTTTTGGTGAATAGTAACATTTTACTTTTTTTTACCACGGTTAAAAGTAAATAGGGTAATTAAGGGTAAAAATGATATTATTATTACCCTAACACATGTCCAAATTCTATTTGATAAGTGTAATTCGACCAAAAAAAATCTTAGGAATAAAATATGACCATTTAGTCCCACTTGGATTAGATTAGGACATTTATTATTATTTAATTTAAAGAAGAGTTAAAAGAGTTAAAATCAAAGTTTATTTACTAAAACATTTTTAATATAGGGTTATACATAAGATAATTTCGATTGTAAATATTCATTATAAAGATAAAAATATTTCCTACATAATGGTATTTTATTTGTAATTTTTAGACATCAAATAATTTAATTTATTTATGACACAACGATGATGCAGTAATTACCCTTTTAAGGAAATGTTAACATAATTGATGTTATAAATGCTTAAATAAATGTAATTTGAGCCTTTTTATGAATTCCACTAATTTTCTAGGTTACTATGATATATTAGTGTTGATTTAATCAACTTTATGTGAACATATAATTCTGTTATGACTTTCAAAAAAATCATATATCAAGTAGTGTCAAAATTGACACAAAATAGTTTTTAAATAAAATATTATATTATTAATTGTTATTTTATTCTTAAAAATCTAAGGTTCGGCCAAATGGCTTAGATAAGGATATATATATTAATACTAAACATCTTGGGGTTCGTTTGGCATGTTATAGTAAGTTTATTAACCATATAGTGTAAGAAAACAAAAAGTCACGGTAAAAGTTAAAATTATTTAACTTATTGTTAAATCTAAATGATAATGTTAAAATAGGAACCTAAACTTGTCTAAATTCAATTGGATGGGATTATTTCGACCCATCCCCACCTTATCCTAGAAATAAATCAATTTGGAGCTATTTAAAACAGAACATGACTTTATAATAAAATAATATTTTTAGTTATTCCAAAGGTGCCCCTCTCCTCCCTTATAAAAGGGCACCTCCTCCCTCTCTTCCTCACACAACTTTGAGCCTTCAAGCTCGGAAAACCCCTGCCAAATTCTCTTCTCCACTTCCCTAGAAACATCCTAGAGGTTCTGGTATTCCTCAAAGACCAATTTTAGTGCCCTAAGAGGAGGTCTCAAAGAGGCGCTTCAAAGAAGAGGTAATTTCCGTTACCGATTCTTTCACCTTTATTTCTTCTTCCACTTCTTCTTCTTAGGTTGTTTCATTATGAAGTAATAACATCAATATCACTAATATACTGATATGTTATTAAATGTGTGAAACAATCCTATTTCACCATCTATCCATCCTACGGAAAAAAAAATCACCGCGCGTGCGTACGTACGGAATACCGTCTCCATGTCGTGGTGTAATCTATTTTCCACCACCACCTTAATTGGATGGGTATAATGGTGTAATGAGTAACTATATATGATTATTATAAATTGATATTGATACTGGAATAGTATACATACACTTCAACAGAAGTTCACGATCATGAGAATGATATCATCGCTCGTGCGTACGTACGGAATACCGTCTCCACGACGCGATGAGATTCATTATCCACTTTAACCATTCATGAATGATTATAAAGTATATATAATGAATAATAATGAAATATATGACATGTTAAATCTACTGGATTTATGTATATATATATATATATATATTTATGTCATCTACTTACTTCCATTCAAGACAATAAGGAAAGGAAAACAGCGTTCATGCGTACGTACGAACTACCGTCTCCATGAACGGTGTGTTTCATTTCATTTATATATATATTATATATATATGTACTGAATATATATGATATATAAATCATGTTTTATATTCTGGAAGTAATTAAATCATGATATAAGTAATAATAATGTCAAGAACAACAAGTCCAAACACCTACGACAAATGAATCGATTTTACCCAAAACACTCTTTAACATGAAATTTACAAAAGAACGGGTAAAATAAAGTCATAAGTGAACCATATATGATATAATAACAATGAGTATGATTCTGGAATAAGTCAATGATATTATTTAAATCATTATACATGAGGTTCGGACACTTACGAATCAAATCGGACCTAAGGTAAAGGAAATATCACAATCTCATTTTTATCCGAGATTGTTTTTACTTTGGTAATTACTGGGGTGTATTTTATCATCCACATCCATGTTCCCTCAATAGGTAATATTATTTCCATCCTTCTACAATATTTTATATCCAATTTTACCCTTCGGTGAGTTTTTAGTAAAAGATATGAAAGGAATTTTTTGTCATTTTTCGTACGAGGTACTTTTTGACTTTTCCAACAAAAGTACTAGAAGAATGTTTTTTTAACATATACGGCATGAATGGATTTTTAAAACATTATTTCCAAGAAGCTTCCTTTACAAGTTTTCATGTTCATTTTTAATCAACTTTTTTTAGTTTGTAATTGTACGACATGTTAAGAATGGAAAAGTGTTTTCGAAGCAGAAAGGATATTTTCTTCAAGAATGGAGTTCAAGTGTTTTATCAAAATTATTTTCCATCTATGATAATAAAGGGTTCTGTTTTTGTCCCTATTATTACATTGATTTGATTATGTTGTGATGGAATTATATTTTTATGTATTCTGTTATCTTATATGAATTGTTTTATGATGTCACGATGTTTAAGATTCCCATTTTTATTACATGGGTTATGAAATGATGTATGATTTATGATTTTGTGGCACACATAAGAATGGTATCATTATGAGATGGGTGGGACCTATATCTCCCTCCAATCCATTGGGTAAAGATTTTAAATCTCATGAGATAGACATGGCTCTAATGGTAGGTTATACCGTTTCAGTGAAACAGGACTGAAACGAGGGTGACTCGGTTCAGAAAGGGACTTTGTCCACTAAGATAGTCTTGTAAATGAGTCTTGACTAACAAGAAATGATTCTCTATGATTATGTGTGTATGCCAAAATGTTTCATGTTTTATGTTATTATTATTAGGATTTCATTTCACTAATATGATTTATCCCATGTTATGAAATTATGCTCTCTTTTGCAGGTTAAGATTTCCAAAATGTTATGTTCTTATGAATATGATGTGATTGCTATTTCTTTTGTTTACCCTTACTGAGCATTTGAGCACACCCTTTTATGGTTTCTTTTCCCCAGGATATAAAGAAAGGTTTTAGGTAAAAAAGGGGAAGAAATTTATGGGAGATGTTGAAGATATTTCACCACGTTTAGAAGATTATATTCCGAGTTTCCAAAGACACTAAACTATTACGGTCCTTGTGTGTCTGTTTTTGTTATGTACTACGTATTCCGCAAAAGTAATGTAGTGTCCATGTACATTAAGCTTCGGGTCTCTACAATACAACAATTTTAATTAATTTCTCTAATAAGTACAATACTTGTCAAATATCCAATTTGTTATGTAAATCCTATCTCAAACAACTAACCATTGAATTGATTTTCCACATAAGACTTAAATAAATTTATTAATGACTTTAACTTTTCATACAAGTAGAATAATACATCCTACTTATGCTCTAATCGACAATAAGATCAACCACTGAAACTACCACCCCTCTATTATCTATGTCATAATATAAACATTCATAAATAGGGAATAAAATAATGAAGTTTTTCATTCAAGGAATATCTATAACATTAGGTAAAATGGATTTATAATAATAATAAAATCCTAAAAAAATATATCATTGAATATGATTCCCTGAGTTATAATTTTTCAGATCAATCTTATTAATATGTTTTTACCTATTGTGTCAAGAATAAATTAAGAATAACTCAAATAAATTTTTTTGTAATGAGTAAAAGAATGTATTAATGATAATATTATAATATCATTAAACCCATAATAATTTATAATTTTCATCAGTTTGGGACAAATCAATTTCATACATCGAGGATATTTTATAAATCGATAGTCCATGTAAAAATAATTAAAAAAATGAAAGTTTGATAATTGGAGTCTTCCCTTATTATAATAAATGATATATTTACAAGAACTTAAACCAATATATCATGTTTCATAAACCATGATATTGTACCTGGACCTCATGTTGCTTCAATGGTAAGGGATTGTTTAACTGATTTGTTAAATTATCTCGATTAGTCAGCCAAATGATTTTACATCACCCCTCTCAATGATATCACATATAGGATGGTATTTTCAATGGTTTTTAGTCTATTTTTTGAGATTTATCTTCCTTATAATTTTTAACAACACTAATTTTTTCACAATATATCTAAATTTCTCCCAGGATTCTTAAAAACACTCAATGTTTTTAAATTTACTTCTTATTCCAAATAGCATACATTATAGTAACTAAAGTAGCAATGTATTATACCTCTTTTTTCAAGATTACTAGGATGTATGGTATAGAACTTCTAAAAATATTTTCACCCCAATTTAGTGAAAAAATGAACCCATATTAATACATCACATTATATTTTAGGTATAGTAAACTAGTGTTTTTGTTACCCTTTATTAATACCTTAACCTCTCATAAAGAGTCTAAGAACATTTCCTTATTATTTCTGAAGTACATAAGCATGTTATTATTATAAACACAGTGACTCTCACCTGGATTAGATTGGAATCTATATGTTATGATCAATTCATATGAGGCATCAGGTCATGTACACAACCTTAAATAGAATATTCAACCTATAATGGACACAAATGGTATTCGAAAAATAATTTCAAAAGCATTATAATGGAAATAAATCATCATAATATATGTTCTATGAAACACTTTTAAACACCCCTTCAAAGTGTAATCCATGAAAAATAAATTTATCAATTTTCCAATATACATGTTATCACCCAACCAAAGGAACTTATTTTATCCTTATTTGGATATCCTCATATCGAATATGTAAGACGCTTCACTAATAACTTGCATTGAGAAACATATACTTAAATATATATTCATAATGTGAAGTATTTGAATTTCAATTCCAATAATTATAGTTTCATCTACATATAGTATAATATAAACTGTTATACTCTCACTAATATAGTTTTATACATAAAAATCATCCATTTTCATGATTAAACCAAAATCATGGATTGATTAAAACAAGATATTAAAACTTTTAGATGTTTCCATTTATCCATAAATAGACCAATGAAATTTTCAAAACATTTCATTAAAATTTAGATCTTCTATACTCATATGTTTTTTCATTAACATATATTCATTTAAGCACTTATTAATGAATAAGTTTTATAAAATAAAATTATATGTCTCAATATCCAAATGAGATTCTATATCCAAAAATATATGATTGGGAATTATGATTTTAATACGAGATAATTCATCTTCACAGTAAAAATTTGTGAAATTTTTATGCAACCCATTGTACCAATACTTTCATTATATGAAATCATTATACAATCCACGTCATTTTTCTTATGATTTTTTTTAATATATGTGTCTCAACCCTTCTTGTACATTGGACAACATCCAAATATAGTTAATGTACAAGGAGCGTATCTCAAATTCAATGGATTTTAAAAAATTATATAATCCATATAATCAGTTGATTCTTAATAGGAAATGGATTAATATTCAATAAATGTGACATAATTATCATTATCCTTGTCAAATAAAAATCCCTTATACTCCTAATGAAGAGTACCAGATAATTTCTGTTATTTTTTTCTTGAGCAATCTTTTCATCAACAATTATTTCAGGAAGTGGATAAAAAACTATCATAGGAAGAATTGCTTTTTTTCTTGGTCATGAAAATTAATATTTTGAAATTTATCCCGTTAACTACTTGATATAGATATTAATTTTAAATTATTATGCTAGTTCAATAAAAAAATATTTTATTCATTATGGTGGTATAAATAATATCTCATAGTGTCATTGGGATAAGAAATAAATAATCACTTATCATATTTGTGGTAACAATTATGAGAAGAAAATCATATTACGATTTATTCACGACCACCAGTTTTTAGGAATGAATGTTAAGGATGATTCCTAATACATATATTATGTGGTGTTTTTATTACTATATTTATGGAATATTGTATATTAATAATGATTTAGTCTTCATTGAAAACAGAAAAAATGAAATTGGAAGGTCACATCAACTCATTATCAAATTGAACAATGCCCTCGAAGTGAAGATCTATCCTTTCTGATACATTATTGCTTTTTTCGCTTTCTAGAAGAGTGAATTGTGAAAGAAATACACAATCTCATAGATGAGATATGAATTACTGACTCTATTATTTACATATTGTCTTATTAGAGGACTTTAATACTTTTTCCTTGTTGATTTTTCACTAAGTTATGAAGCACTTTGGAATTTTAAATAGATTCATTATTGTGTTTCATCAAAACACATACACATACCCACAAAATTAATTGGAACATGTAATGAAGTACCAAGAACCACTATTTTCTTATTGAATAACTGGTCCAAATAATTATCTATTTATAAGTCACAAAATTCCACGACCTCTCTCACATTTTCCAAAAAAATTCCACTTGTTTAGTTTTCCATATAAATAAGATCGACATGTATTAAAAGTCTCATAATAAAATGAATATTTTTTATAATATTATTATTAATTTACGTTTTATATGTCAAATTATAAAATGAAAAATGTGGGTGAGTTCAAAATCAAATATTTTGTTCTTATTTTTAATGTTATAAATAGTATTATCCATAGAAAGAATATATTAACCATTAATTATATTCCCAATGTGAAAAACACTTCATTATGATGTATATAACAAATCTTGTTCTCAATAATGAAATAAAATGCCATGTTTTCTATACAAGATGAATAAATCAAATTCCCTTTTATAATGGGAATAGAAAATTAATATTTTAATTTTATGATCATTTCACTTGTTAAAATCAGATCATAAGTATTTACTTTTAAAGCAACAATTATTTCTCAATTACTGATATGAAGATCTGCATCACCTGTCATTAAGTCCCCCTAACTCTTGGTTTATGTTTTATAGTAGAAATGTGATACACACACCGTGTATCAAAGACTTATGTGTCATAGTTAGATATATTTATTGCTATACCATTTAGATTTGGGAACTCTAGATGTTTCCCCTTGAGAAGGCATTGAAATCCTAGATACAAATATTTAACATTTTTATAGTTCATACCTGTTTATGATTTCATTGTGATTATTGTGATATATTCCATAATCTTTAAAAAAATATATTTTACTATGAAGTTATCCCTTATTATATGTTTTTGTTATGTTATTTATATGAAAATAAATACACTTAAATTATTACCCATTAATCATATATTATTATTGTATAAATCCGCATGATTAAAAATACATATATATATATAATTTTGAAAGCAGAAAATACATGAAACCTGAACTCTAAATAAACTATAATATAGTATGCCAATACAACCTGACCTTGAAAATTTATATTTTAAATACAAATCACTGTATTATGAAAATAATTATGTAAAAATAAATTCAATGATTATTAATTGATTATAAATGGACAAAATTGAAATTAAATGGTTGTTTTTATGAGAAATTGTTTTTAAGCATGAAAATTGTTTTTATATTAATCAATTAAATTAATTAAAATTGGTGAATTTTTTAAATGTAATTTATGGTTCTCATATTAATTTTTTTTAAATTCATATATTTTTTGGTTAGGCAAGAAATCAGAATACGTCCAGTTTTATGCTTATAAAATTATTCTTTCTAAAACTGGGTTTTTTAAATATTTTTCTAACTTTTTATTAAATTAATTTTTGTAACAAATAGGTATTGAATTTTATGAAATTTAATATATATTTAAAATTAGGAGTGAAAAGTTTTATAAATAAGAATATTTTAATTTTAATAATTGTTGAAAATAATCATGGTTAAATTTATCACCATAATAAAGGGAAAATCAGGTTAATGAATATTAATACATTGTTTTATATTAACAATTCATAATCAAATTCTAATTGGATAATTCTATTTCAACCCTAATTACCAGAGGATCTAATTTTAATTTTTTAAGGGTCACTTATCCATGAATACTAGATGTATAATATTCAAATCAATGAAAAATAAAATATTTCACTCTCTTACTTTTAAATATATTATATCTATTCAAATTTGTATAAAAGAATGTTGTGAGTGAATATAGATTATTATTTTGATATTTATTATATTATTTTAAATATCGTAATTTATTTCTATTTTTTTATGTATTATATAATTATCTTAAATTCTTACACTATTGTAACATAGTATTTAATCAATTAGTAAGAAAACAGAGTAAAATATTTTTAATGTAGTATAAGTAAACATGTTTGGATGAGTTATTTTGATATAATAATTTTGAAGACAAATATAACAAAGTCGTGTCATTATAATTATTTATACTAAAATTAGTACCTTTCATGATGTATTTGATGTTAAATTAATTGAATAGTGTAAAAAATAACAATAATTATATTTAATGAAAAACTATATTTTATTAAATAATTAAAAATTCATTAAATATTGATATAAGATTGTAGGGATTATACATGGACCGTAATTTAATACCATATACATTTATAAGATAATATTTACCTTAGAAAGAAAATTATAACCCCTTATGATTTATAATGTTTTTACTACAGTTAATGTTAAAAAAGGTTAAGAAAGGGGTTAAACAGAATTTTAAAGATTAAAATAAAACATAAACCTATCCATATTTTATCGGTTGATGAATTTTAGAGCATAAAATACCTTAATTTTAATATATGTTCATTTGAATTATTTGGATTGAGAATAAATTAGTTATATTTTATTCTTTTTAATAATTCCACATGTTTCATTTCCCTCCCATAAAAAATCACAGCACTTCATTCTCTTCTTTACACCACACTGTGAAACATAGACTTACCAATACCTACCCATTTATCTTTTAAACGTAATTATATATGTTCTTGAGGTTATGGTATCATCAAAATACCCATACTAGGTTCTATAATAAAGGATATAAAGGAGTTATCCTGACAGCGAGGTAATCATCTTACCTAACCACTTTCAATTTATTTATTCATTGAAATCCTATAAGGAAATTATTTTTATAAAAAAAAGACTAAATTTATCATCCTTATTATAGAAAAATTTTATTATTATAATTATAACATAGTTATCCACCATACTTCTCATAAATATATATGTAAATGTATCACTCATGCATACTTATGACTTACCGTATCTGTTTAACAGTACAATTAATTTATCACATCCATAATTTATGTATCAGTAGTATAATTTGTTAAATGCTTATGTATGATATTTATGACCAAATTATTCTTCATTAATTATAATATCATTTATAACTTATTGTCATCCAATATTTTGGAAACTGATAACAATGCAAGTGTGTACCTATGGACTACCATATCAATGAAGAAATTGGATCTATTTTTAATTTACATTTTATAATCATGGTAATGAATATATATTTAATTATTATATTTTATTTATATACTGTAATAATTCTTAATTAAAAGATCTCTATTATTTACCACTTTTTATTTCCATCCATCAAAAATTGTTAATAATGTTCATACGTACGTACGACCTAACATCTCCCAGAATAATGATATAAATTTTTCAATATATAAATTTTACTGATTACTATAAAATAATATATAAATATAATATATGATAAATATGTAACTTTATCATTTTTAGATGATGGAACCAAGATAAAACTAAAAAGTCCAAATCTAGATAACCAAATCAAAAAATGAAAAATGAAGTAATTATTATCAAGAACTATTATTTTAAAAAAGAATTTTCAACAAAATGGTGATGAAATATTACAAGTAAATGATACATGATATTTTATATATGATTATGGATATATAATATATTTATAAAAAATATATTTATAATATTGGAGGTTTAGAAACATACGAAGGATGTCAAAATTGAGATGAAGGTTTATATCATAATGTCCTCATTATATGAGATTATTTATTTTAATTATTCATTTGGGGGAATTATTTGTTATTTCTATCATGAAAAAATATATTTTCATTCAAATTATTATATATTTAAATTAAAAAATTTATTTAATTTTTCTATTTTTAGGTACTCTGTTTACCAAAATATGTTTTTTAAAGAAAACAATCAATTTATTTCTAATCTGTTGAGAAAATATATTTTAAATGTTCATATTTTCATTAAAATGTATAAATTGACTTTATTAACATCCCATAATGATTTTATAAATATAATTTTACCAATGTTTTAAATTTTTTACAAAATGTATTAAAATTAATCTTCTTTTCATTTCCAGATGAGGTGCTTTTTTGACTATTTAAATTTTTTTTAAGATAATGTTTTTTAACTATAACACCATGAATGTAATTTTACTCAATCATGAACACTAATTTACATAATTAATCCATTATATGTTGACATTTTTATTTTCATAGATAATTTTTCATTCATATTTGGGAAAATTATAGATTTTCAATAACTATTTTTAATGTAAAAGGGAATTTCCCTCAAGAAAATTTCCTAAGATATTTCTAAAGCATTTTAATATATCTCAACATAATTTGTTGAATCTTATGAATAATTAATTTTATAATCTAATGATACAATATTCCATATGTCCATAGATGTGTTATGATTATGTTTATTGGTGAATGTATTGATATTATGTATGTTAGTTATTCCAACATGGAAAATTATTTATTTTTAAGATATGTTGATTATGTTGTATTGTTTATTCATATGATGAATAAATTATACTTATTATGTGATGGTTGGGGACCATAATTTCATATAACACTAATAATCATGTAAATATAATGAAAAAAATATTGGGTTCTTGGATGAAACCATGCCCATTTAAACAAATGTCTTGGCATGAGGTCTTAATAGTATTTTTGAATGTTCTTTCAAAATACATCGATAATAAATTCAGATGTCAGGAATTATTAATTTCATAAATATTAAGTTATTTATTAAGTACAATGAGTATATTTTAATTTTTTTATATCCATGGATAATTTTCAAACTGAAGTTATGTTTTATATGGAATTATTTGACCAATATTTATTCTGAATATATTATTCATGCCATATATAGCTTCAACTCAATGCATTCTTATAATGAGAATCGAAACTCAGCACTCTATCATGTTTTCTCTCCCCATTATTGATGGAAATGGTCTATGATAGATATATAAGGATATTTTAGAGGGAATAAATATGATCCAAAATAAAATACCAAGTTGTATTTTATGTTTTGAAATGAAATGTGGGATTCAAGTCTGTATATAGTTTACAAATAATATTAAACTAATAGGACCATTGGTATGTGATTGGTTGTACATAAAACCAATTTAATTTACTATACAACAACTCTAGTATAAAAGGGATGGGTTCGTTGCTATAGGTTTTATAGAAACATTAGTATAATCCATGGGAACTAGATTTAAAAAAACATAGATTATGGAACATAATCATATGAAGACCTTGAGTATATTTCCAATAAAACTAAAATTATAATTTGTTGATTCTTTATACATAAAATTACAATTTTCATTAAGTTTTTTACTAGTTTTTAAAATTTGACATGATTATTCATAATGATAAGATATATTTTAATGTATTTTATTTTTTTATAAATTTCACCCAGTAGAAGAATTGAAAATTGTATCAATACACACAATACTCATATGGATTTACCTCATAGGAATGATAATATTGTTTTTGTTAGAGATATAGTTGGAAATGAAAAAACGATAACTTGATTGGAGAATCTGTCTTAGGATATGAAAAATCACCATGCTCATATGAAGGACCATGTTGATCCAAAATTAGGTGTAATAATTTTAGAACACACTATTTATTAAAAAACATTATAAATAAATGGAAATGTAAATAAATTTGTATATGAGAAATATATCATTTCCAGATAGAATATATTTATTATTTTTGGATGTAAAAAAATAGATATATTTTTCTGGAAGGTTTTCATCACATAGGTGATACTAATCAACATTGGTCATTGATTCAAATAAATAAGCATGAGGAGGATGTAATAAGAATGGGTTGGATGTAATTTATTGAAAATTTATTGGAATAATAATTTCATCATAATAAATGTGTGGATAGGGGGATAAAATATTCTTTTGAAAGACAAGAGAAAGTAAAAAATGATGCTATGTATAAATTCAACTGTACACGGTTAGCAATGAATGTTGTGGACTATGTATATAATACAATGAGTATGATTTACAATTTAATTGACAGGTTAATTCCAATCCATTGAAGGGAACTAGTCTCCTAAACATTCTCATCATATGATTATATAATATCATGTGATATCATGATAGATAAATAATTATCATAGTATTATTTATTTGAATGAAATAAGAATATGAAAAGAAAGATATAGGAAAACTAGTTAAGGGGAATCGAAGATTGAAAATATTTATAGCTTCTGAAAATTGTCGAAGGAAAACCTTGGTACGTTCCCACAAGGGAATGGATTTTTCATCAATTGTGGAGAAAAATAAAATCATACTCATGAATTTAATGTTAAGGGAGAATCTATCAATATAAAATTATTTAACTATAAGTAGAAGAAGAATTTGTTTTAAAAAATTCCCCAACATCAAGGGATCATTCCTAAAAACAGTCCAAGGTGAGGAGGTCATGATTATGTAATTACTAAAACTGACTTAGAAGTTACTAGGGATGTGGTGAAAGGTGAACTAACCATATAATCTAGAGCATCAAATGTTTTATTTTATTCTCATTCTTAAAAATAATTAGTATTTATGGAATTTACGAAGGATATTGTATGGGAAACTCAATTAAAATATATTTAGAAGAAATTAAAAACTCTTAATGGTTTCATAACCATATCTTATATTTATAACTCCACTATGGTATAATTTTTCGGTATAGATATTACTATAAATATTTTTATTCTTACTCTAGCTTATTTTTAAATAATTTTGTTTATATATTAATTCACCATGTTATGAGGCAATAATAGTTTTCAAGGGAGGGAAGTAACATTTGATATTATAATTTAGGAATAAATAATATATCTTTTTGAGTATAAAACTAAAAATATAATAGAAATTACTTCTTAAAAATGTATTTTGTAAACTATTCATGATATATAATTATGTCAAATGGTTGGGGAGGGACTAAAAAGTGAAAATCAGCATATTGTTTGGGAATATTCTTATATTTTTCCTAATTAAATTCCTAGAATTCACATGAATCATGGATTTGAGTTATCATTTTTACTCTAACCATTTTCAACCCCTATTTTAGAACCTCAATATAGAATGTTCTTGATTAGGAAGATATAATTAAAGGAAGGACTCTAAAAGAATCATAACATTGGATTCATTTGTCCATGTGAACCTTAAAGGGATGTACTAGTTATTTTTGTTTAGTTGAAATGTGGGTAAATGTGTATTCTCATGTATTATCAAGAACATAATAAATCACTATTAAGAACAAATATCATCTACCCCATTTCTATGATATGTTTGACCAATTATTAAAATTTTAATATTTTTTAATTAGTGATCTTTAATTTTTGTATCATTAACTATGGACCATGATGGAAGATATAACCAATATGACTATCTTTATAATCCATGATCATTATGAATTCATTATTATGAAATTTGGACTTACCAATGATCCTCCATCCCCATGGATATAATTAATCAAGTCCATAGGAAATACCTTGATCAGTTTATGGTATACATTATAGAAATAATTCTAGTATATTAAAAGACTAAGTAATAAAACAAAAAATAGTTCAGAATTGTGTGGATGAAACTAGGGAGGGAATATTTATATACTGTGTTTGACAAGTGTGAAAATTTGATTCATATGGATTCGTTCTTGGGTTATATAATCTAAATTGAGCGTATAATGGTGGATCCATTATATATGTATCTTATTGATAAGTGTCTTAGACCAACCATAAGAACCTAAGTAAATATTGTTCCTTCATTTCCATCATAGTACCAATGTTCCCTGAGACATTTCTCTCTTCAATCAAAACAGTTAAACATTTAAACTTATAATGGGATAATGTTAATGTTGAAATAAGAATGCAATGTGAGTTTCAAATAAATTAATAGAATGATGGTTAGTGTGCCTGTGATTATTGTACCCTATAGTTGACATTGTTTTCCGATCTATTATGATTCATAAGATAATGGACTGGGATTTTTCCTTATGAAGAATTACATGGTTATATTTTAGTCATTACCCTTATTGTAGTTTCATTAGAAAAATTACCCTACCCATGGTCTAACTATTTTAGCGGTATCCTTTTCATTAAATATATGGATTCATTATCTATATTGGGAAAAATGTGTTATATATACTAAGAATAACATTTTGATGTATATATTTACATAGAAAGAGTTGAATAATAACCAGGTAAAATGGATGGAGCACATAGAAGATAATGATTTTCAACACAATACCACAATGGGATGGAGAACAGGGCAGTTGATGATATAAGTCAGAAAGACCATGCATGTTCTTATATGACGTGAATTTAAATAGATCAAATAAATATGGATATTTAGAATATGTACATTTAAATTTTAAGGAAATGAGAATGTTTTTATATAAAACAAATGAACGTGAAACCACATATCCATGAGAGTATTAATAAACTGTACAATGAATATGTGGATTTATAAAATAATTTGAGGAATATTTATACATTCATCCATGACCATGTAGGATTGATATTTTTTAAGAACCCCCAATGTGTCCCGCAAATACCTAAATTAATGGGGGATCCATTGGATGAGATAAAAATTTCATCATTCTCTATTAAACCTAGAAGAAACATTATTGTGCATATATATATATAATTATTTTATTTGGAAAAATAAGAAGACATATATTATTGAGTATATATCTAAATGCCTATTATGTTTGAACGTTAAGGATGGGATTCTAATATCTAAGGTGATTTTATAGCCATTATGCATACCAGAATTTAATTTGGGATCATCACTGGGTATCTTTTTTTCGGACTTCCAAATACTTCAAAAAACAATCATTCCATTTTTTGAATTGTTGATTTCATTTAAAATTCATCACACTTAATTGCTATTAGATATAAATTCTTTATTGATCAAAAGTCAAGAATATATATATTAAGGAGTTGATAAGGTTTCAATGAGTACCACTGTTAATTATTTCTAATCAGGATTGAAGGTTTACCTCAATGTTTTGGAAAATTAATTAAGGATATCACGATATATAATTTAATATCAGAACTATTTTGACCCTTAGAATAATGGTTAGGTTGAGAGGACCATTCAATATAGATAATACATATAGAGATGATTTTTCGGGATTTCAAAGGTGTTTAGGATCAACAAATTACATTAATTTTATTATCTTATAAAAATATAATTCAGTGATGTATTCATATGTATAATTATAAAGAAATCTATGAATAAATGTCTAGAACAACACACTTTTGAGATGAATATACAAAAATAAAGCTATAGGGAAAAACATAGCTTAGGTAATGGTAATGAATTTTAAAGAAAATCAATGCCACATAAGGGAAGATTAAATTCGAACAAAGTGATATGTTGAAATGTACCAATGAGATTTAGAGTTTCATTTTAGTGAAAATTTATTTTTTTGAATTTATTTCGGGAGGAAGGTTAGGATATTTTGGAATAAAGGGATGATGAGACCTAGATTTTGGAGTTCCTTCAAAATTATGGATTACTATGATAGGGTTTCTTATCACATAAAGCTTCCACCAAATCTCTCCATTGCTCATAAACTATTCCATATACCTATCAGGATGATTTAAATTTATAATAAATTTCATTTAAATATCGTAGGGGATGTACCATTGAAAATTTCGTATTCATATGTGGAAGAACTATTTCAAACATTTTATCACAGTGATAATGTGATATATAATAATACAACTCACATGATTAATGTTCTATAGTGGAGTAACTAATTCAAAGTATATACATTGGAATTAAAAATATAAATTGAAATATAGATATACTCATTTATTTTTATTTTAGATATATAATTTAGAGGGTAATTTTTTTATGTGGTGTATAATGTAACACCAAGAGATTTTAATATATATATATATATATATGACAACCTTGGATATAAAAACCCACAATCTAAAATAACAATAATATATTATACCATTATAATATTGTAATAAAAATTGTGAGTATTAATAAGAATCACTAAATACTGATACATTTATGAATAAAATACATTCACTAATTATCAATTTATTAAAATTGGAAATATGAATCATTTAAAATTAAAATTGATATTTTTTGAAACTTTTTTAATCATACAACATGTTTTATCATTAAATAAATAAATTAATCAGTAATTATGAATGAGTTTAATGATATTTATATTTAACATACTCAATAAACTGGTTTAACATTCATATAATGTTATTTTTATTCATGAGATATCAATAAATAATGTTTTATTGTTAAGAATATATTTTTCCAAAAAAGTGATTTTCATCTCATGTTCCAAAATTATTGGAAACCCAATTTCTTCCACATAGTTTAATTGGATTTGATAAAAATGATTCTGAATTTGGAATCAAGGTTTTTAAATTGGGTAAATAGGGCCCTTTTATTTTCAGGCATTATGAATTATGATTATTATAAATGTTATCACCTCTATAAATTGTTGATCAGGTGAATATTGGAAAAAACTATGTGTTATGATCCCTTATTTTTTTATAAATTCCACATTGATTAGGTTAATTTTACCCTCATCTTCATAGGATATAAATTTAATTGTTTAAGTGAAAATTTACATGAAAATGGAATATAAAATATTTAAGGTATAGAGAAATAAAGATTTTTAATCTCTTAATATTAAATATATCTTATATGTTCACATACGTAAAATGTCATGTGGGGAAAGAATATAGATTTTTATTTTTATAGTATTAACATTTTATCATGAAGGTAATTTTTTTATAATTTTTGGGTATTATATAATTATATTAGATTCTTATGCAATGATGGATGAATATTTATTCAATTGAAGAAAATGTAGAATAAACGAATTTAATAATAATAAATGTAATAAATTTTTGGTGATTTATTATGATTCATTAATTTTTAAATAAATATAACATAGTAGCGATTTGTGATTGTATTAGATTATAATGAAAATCTTCCATGACATAATTTAAGTGAAATTAAATGAATAATAATAAAATCTTAATAATCATATTTTATGAAAATAATACTTTATTAAATTATTTAACCATAATTAAAATCAAGATATTGTAACACAAGAAAATATATGGTGCAAAATGTCATAAATTTCCAATTAATGATATAATTATCACCTTATAACAAAAATTCTAAACTATTATGTGTAAAAAATACATTACCATTACATTGGTTAAAAGCGGTTAACTAAGGGATTAATCCATACAATAAGGTATAAAACACCTTGTAAAGCTATAAAAATATTACCATTTGATGATACTTAAACCATATCTTACGTTATATTCCAAATATATATCCTTTTATAATCATTGGATTGTTAATACCGTTGTTATATTTCAATGTTTTTTGTATTTCAAAATGTGTTATTTCTCTCCCACAGAAAAGGAAACCCTGTTTATTTATTGATTACACAACATGAAAAAAATAACCAAAAAAATCCATACCAATTTAACATTTTAACATCCATTTACACACTTTAGATTTTTTTTGTCTCCTAAAGAGACCATACCATGGCTATATATGAAAGGATATAAAGGATGAATCTTGAAGAAGAGGTTATCACATTACCTACCAATTTTTAATGATTTTTTTGCCTTCTATAAATTAATGGGATATATAATAATATAAGAACATTAATTTTCTAAATATATTGAAATTTTATTATGACTTTGAATCAGTAATTATCCACCATATTTTCAGTAATGTGTAAATTGAATGTACCAGTCATGCATACTTTCACTTATCATCTCCTTATTACTATATAACTCTTTTTTAATCACCCTATTTAAAAAAATTATTGTGTTTGGTTTAATATTTATAAATAATATTAAATTAATAATTCTAACTTTTAAATTATAATATCATATATACCATCTTACCTTCTAATTTATTGGAACAAGATAAAATTACCCATGCATATGTGTGGACTACCACCTATACGAAGCGATGTTAAACATTTTTTATTTAGGTTCTATATTGAACCTAATAATGATTGATTGAATTTATATATATGATTTAAATATTATAATAGTCATTCTGGATAAGTGATTTTTTTATATGTCTAATTCCATCAATGGAAAGGTGAAAAATGTGGTCAAGGGTACGTATGACCTACCATCTCCATGAATGGTAAAATTAATTTTTTATATATATCTTTAATTTAATAATATAAATAAATATATAATTTATATATATGATATATATATATATATTGGTAATCATTCTAAAGATCATGTAACCAAGATAAAATTAGTGGGCTGAAACTAGAAATACAAAAACATTCGTGAAAATTTATGTAGTTATTACCAGAAACATTGAGTTTCATAATGAACTATTAATAAAAAAGTGATAAAATAATATAAGTAAATCATAAATAGAATGATTTAAATAATTATGTTTTTGGAATAGATTTATAGTAAATCTATAATTATTATATTAGTGGTTCATGAAAATATGTTGGATTTTAATCTTAAGGTAAGGGTTTATTTTTATAATCTCATTATTTTTTAGTATTTTTATGTTCATGTATCTCTTTGGGGATGTATTCCATAATTTGATATTATAAACAATATATTTTATTCTCATATGGTTATATATATAAATTAATATTTTTTCCTTTAATTTTCATCTATCAATGTTCTCCAAGATCTAAAACAATAATATTATTGAAAATCAAACATGTTTCCCAAATTGGTATGGAATCATTCCCTTACATGTCAAAATATTCAGCAATTGGTGTAAAATGATGATTTTAGAATTATAATGTTATTTATGGAAGATATATTTACCCATGTTTATCTTTTTATAAAAAAATCTAAGATTAATCATCATGTCATTTTCAAAAAGAGGTGCTTTTTGACCATTTTCAGAATAGTTTTAAAGGTATAATTTTTTAACTTATACATAATAAAAAATATTTCCCCCCATAAATATTAGAACCAAGGATATTATTTGATGTAAACGGAGTGTTTTTTTGTATTTTGTTTTCAATCCACACATGGATGATTTGGGACTTTTCAAGGAACGGAATCTTACACTTCAAGATGGAAATAGTATTGAAGGTGGATTAGTTTCCCATTGTTTGAAATATTTTTGGGTAAAGAAATCAGATAATTAATCAAAGTGATTTTGGAAATGTATGTTGCATGAATTATTGAAGGTGGTTTGGGAACATCCACACAAGGCATGTTTAGTGATTGTCACGTCAAAATATGGAAATGGAAAAAAGTGCATGAAGGATTAGGAATGTGTGAAAAAGACGAGGTAGCTCGAAAGAGACTTATGTGCCAAATACAATGTCAAAAGGGGTTTTTCACAGTTTGTGTGAAACATATGAATTCTGATGAAGACACACCAGAATCATACATGCATTATCTTTGAGGCCTATAAATAGGTCGCTACCACCACTCAGAACATAGGACTTTTCAACGAATATCGAGTTCCTCTTCTATGAAAAAGGCTTTCATGTGGAAGAGAAGTAGAGATCAAATCTTGTGCACAAAGTTTTCCTTTCATATTTAATGATATAGTGAATCTTATGGTGAATCTACACAAAAGTTATGTGGTGTGCAAAAAATAAGGGTTGTGTAAAATCCATATTTCACAACAATCCAAAATCATGCATTATGGGAAGGTGTTTCACACAATTGTAATTGTGTTCCTCTAGTAATATTTGAGAATTTGGATTGATTGATCAGTGGTTTCATGTGCACATATTTATTCCTTTTATTCTATAAATTTCTCGTGAAAGAAAAAGAAAAATACTACAATTCCAATCTACTGAAGAGACCTTCATGTCAATAAACCGAGCAAGACTTCATCCACAATAGTGAGAAAGATGGGGTCAACGAAAGTGTTTCGAGGGACGCAATTTTCTATCCTTAAAATCACTATAAAGGAAGTGTACCTAGCATAGAGTGACTAAGTATGAACTATTATACTCCACAACTAGTGAAGATTAGGAGAATTTTGTTTGACCGACATCCTGTTGGTGTGGGATCCATGGACAGGCACTTAGTGGTGAACCAAGTAAAATTGTTTTTTCATCTTTTTTCATGCGATTGTTTTCTTTTCGTACATTATCATCAGACATGTTATACAGGTTCCTACCACTATAAGATCAATATCTATCAGTTTAAAAGAAAATGTTGACACCCTAATTCATCCCTCGCCTCTCAGGGTGTTATGGGGTCCAACAATCATGAACACTTATTTATTTGAAGCATAATTTTAAATTTCTCAAATTTATTTTCAATTAATATTTTGTACTTATTATTTTTGAAAAAATTTATATTTTAAATAAAAAATTTCAAAGTGAATAAGAATAATTTCTTCAAGAAATTTTCCAATGACCTTTTTAAGTTTTATTCATATATGTAAACATTCCTTGTTGAATCTTATTCTTTTATAATTTTATACTCTTATGATACCATCAATGATATCTATCTTGATGGTTTATGATCACTTCGATTTGTTAAATTATAGTTATTTTGTATTCTTCTTAAAATATTGATAATTATTAATTTTTTTTTGTCATTTTGATTATGTTGTATTTTTTATTCATTTAAATAATAAATTGGAATTATTTTGTGATTAGTGGGACAAAAAATTACATAGGCCATAGAATCATATGTAGGCCTCCCAAAATAAAACAGATTGGGTTATATTTTTTGTCCTTACCCATTTATACCGATGTTTTGGTATGAGTTAGTGACAATATTTATAGATTAATTGACACAAGGCCTCGACAGTAAGTTATGATTTACAAGATTATAAATTATATCAATATTAATTCAGTTATAGATGTCAATGAGTATATTTTAATTGTATTTATATCCAGGGATAATTTTCAAACTCATGTGATTATTTTTATAGAATTTTTTTATCGTCATATATTCCGATAATATTATATTGGAATTATTTGGCTTATGCTATGTGCATTCCCTTACTGAGTATCTATGATCACTACTTTAATATGTTTCATATCCCTAGGATTCTAGGAAATGTTTTATTATTGATATACATGGATATTATAAGTCAAATAATTATGTTCCCAATTAGAATATAATTTTGTATTTTATGATTTCAAATGTATGATGTGAAAAATATATATATCTACATTACTGAGAATAATAAACTATTCATTTATGAGAATCAAAATTCCTCTATTTAGAACAATTGTAATTAATTAACAACTGTCTATAGGATACCATGGATTGGGCCTGTACATAGTGATCGGATATTAATATTTCCTTATTTTTTCATTCACTTTATCATTTATCCAATTACTTTCTATTTTTTGGTATAGAATGAACCACATCATAATAGTTATGATTCATGAATAGTTGAGTGGGTAAACACTTATAAAACCAATTAATATGAATTCATTCAGGTATATTCCTATGATAATCTAATCCTATTAGGGTATCACGATCAGTGTAAATGTAAGGAAATGAAAAATAAATCTATCAATGGAAAATCCCATGGCACTCATCATAAGAATGACCAACCCATCAAAAAAAACAAGCCAGTCTATTAATTATTTCCATAGACATGATAATATAGGGGAACCCATATTTATCATGACATAACTGGCTTGATGATTAGTTTCTTGAAATTTGTATCATTGGAAGGAATATTACATGTTGTATTTGTGGGATTTTCATTTAATTTATAACCATTTTAATATAAATATTATGCATAATAAATTCATTATAATTACATTTTATGTAATATTTATCTTTTAATGTTACATTTATATTTTGTATTCATTCATCTAATTATTTAGATTTGTGAATCACTATTCTAATAACAAATTTAACTTGTTTATACCTCAATTATATGAAACATTTACACAATGAGAAATCTAGTTTTATTTACCCAAGAACTTAAGACAATTAAATTCATACATATCCAAATTCATCATATTTATAAGGTACATGAACTCTTTATATAAATCTAGAGAGTTATATTACATTAAAAATATTTACATGTTTAATCCTGGAGTGACATATTGAAAACCCCACTCACCTTTCTAGACAAGGAAAAACCTCCAAAAAGGTATGAGGTTCAACCCCTTGTCTGTCTACCCATGTAGACTTTACTCATGAGAGAATTTAATTCATCATAACTCATACACCAGATATGCACGAACTATACCCAATAGTTATCATCAATATTATAACATTTTTTACATACTGAGGTCAAGGAATATTATGAAGAAATATTATGATTTAGAACATTTCTTGATCAGTATGGATTTATTCTATAAAAAATTCATTATAAAAACATTCATATAAATAATTATATTTCATAAAATAAATAATAAAAATGAATATCAATGAAATTTAAAAAATTAGTAAACTATTTATTTATTTTCGAATAAAGGTAGAATTTATGAACTATTAATAATAATATAATAATTTTATATTATTAAAAATACTTTAAAAAAATAAATATTTTTTATTAATATCATTATGAGGAACATATTTTTAATTTTATGTAATTTATATGACATTTCTAGAAAAATGATAATTTCATATTTCAAAATTGAATGTGTATACATTTATATACTTTAAATACCACATATTTTTTAATTAAAAATATTTCATATTATTCCTTTATTTATTTCAAAAATATAATATTTTTAATTATAGAAAATAAAATAAGTAACATACATTTTTAGAATATAATTGTTTTTAAAAAATATAAACCTTAAAAATTTTAAGAATAATTGTTTCATAAATTTATTAATAAATTTTAAACAATTTAAAATTAATTCACAAATTTATAAATAAAATAAAAATTTATATTTTCTAAAATACCTTTTATAATGTCTTATAAACATTATATAAACCATAAAAATAATATAATATTTTAAATTAAATAGTAATTTTTTTTCTATATAACCTTATAAAAATTCCCATTTTCTTTGCAAGGGTTTCCTCACTTAACACTTACATAGAAACAAAATCTAAGGGTAAATATTATCTAAATTTATATAGAATATCTTTATAAGGATAATACCCTTACACATCACTAATTTTATTTGTGTTAGGAGAAAAAAACCTTGTGATGCACATCTGATCAGCCGCCCAAAAGTCATTGATAATTCTTCAATGAGCGTGTCAAATTAAAATTTTATATGTGTCCCAAACTTTTCTAACTTCCAGGGTGTAGTGTGGTAGATGTTTAGGGTCAATCCCACAGGGAGGTTGTTGTTCTTATGGGGGGAAATTGATCAAGAATCCTTTGTAGGGGTCCTTACTAGCTTGACTAAAGATTGGGCGGTGTCTTACTAATTTTTAGTTTGACTTCAAGTGATTAAAGAGGGGTCGGCGTCAAGTCCTAGTATCTAGATAAAGGTGATCCTAGTTCTAATCTTTTCAAGTTTCTATGTTCTTAGTCGATGAAGAAAGTAGTGACCTCTAGTCAACTTTGGTCATGTCTTCTAGTTCATGTAGGATATAACTATTCAATGATCAGGAGGCTAGAAATTTGTCCTAGATGTAGTACGTTCAACTTCTATTGCAGAAATTTCCATATTCTAATGATCATAGTAATAGTTTAATTCAATTTAGATAGGTTCATTTTCTTTACTATCTGATGGTCATGGTACAATCACACAAATGGGGTTTGACTGTTGGTTTATATCCTATTACTAATCAATTTAGGTTTTCTATGTTTATATCATGTGGGATAATTAAGCATGTAGATTCATTGAACCTTGTTCCTTACCCTGAAGTCTTTATCTACTCACGGGGGTAATTAAAGTAATAAAGTTATATAGGAAATCATATATAGGTTAATGATATTCAAAAAATAAAGAAATCTTTTAAAAAACTTACTTGAAATGAAATAGAAATGAAACAATTTGGGAATTGAAGGTGTTGAAGAAATGGGAATCCACAACACTACAATTGAAAATTTTAAATGAATTAAAAATAAATAATGTATATAAGGAGGGGTGAAATAATAAATTACAAATGGAGTCTAAAAGGAAGAGAGAGAAAATCCATGAATGTCTCAAATGTGTTGTCAATATTAACCTTATATAGGCAAAAATGGGCACGACATGTACTTGATAGTCACATCATGAAACCTTGATCTGCATTACTTCCACCAAGATATCCAGTGTGGCACACAGGTCTCCCATGGATTTATGAAGTTTCACCATGGTCAGATTGTTCATATGTGGTTCACAACGTGTAACCCATGGCCATCTAGATTTTTGTATTGAATCCAAATGGCTTTCTCGGTGTTCGGTTTGACTAGTGTCACGATGTGTAAGAGGGACTCCCGATGTGAGCTAACAATTTATTCATTCTTAATGGTTGGTCATGACATAGGCTTCACGACTAGATTGAGCCCGTGATTATCAAGTACGCATTGTGAACATGGCCATCACGATGTGTACTTGGCCATTTTTCAGCTTTTATGGCTTTCTTCCATAGAATATTGTGAAGCTCAATTTATTGAAAAATTGAACATCTACCATGTGCATTATCCATTACATGAATAAAACCAATGGAAATGTGACAGAAAAATATATATAACATTTAGGCTTATCAAATCCGCCATACATGAATCATTACTTATGCTCATGTAAAGTATCACAACAAAGATTCAAAAAGGATAAGTTATTTGTAATGAAGTTAATGTGCATTATGTCCATGAAATTAACTTTTTTAAGAAGAAAAGTAGTAAGTATCAAAAAATTCCCCCATCTGGAGATTCAGGTCAATACTCTATCAGCGTAGGTGGGATCCATATGTATCACAATTAAAATGTTAAGGAGAAGATTCTGTACATTTTTTTTCATTTCTTTTTTTCAAAAGTTATGCCTCAGATAGATATCACATCTATCACCTAACCACATATGAAAATTCGAGGAATTAATCGGTCTATAATATATTGATTTTGACTCTCCTAGTATACATACCATATCAATTTTTTTTTCTTTTAAATTTTTTAGACGAATAAAATATGAATGAGATACAACAAATAGTTAAATGGATCACAACCTAGTAGTCAGGTGAGTGCACCATACATCTCTAAATGTTATAGAATCTTGTGATCTTTAAATGCCTTCCCCAAACTTGATCAAAAACAATCATTAATAATTGTACAAGGAGAAGTGTAGTAAGGGAAATAGGCTTCAAATAGATGTTCTTCTAATAGGTGATTCATGGACACTATGGGCTAAATTATGGATAGATTCCAGGTGATTCCTAGGAAAAATGGATATTTAAGGCTGCCTCAATAATTTTAAAATTACACTTGTTCAATGATCGTATTAATAAGATCTTAGTTCATGTTCTAATAGGTTTACATGTCATAGTTATCTCTCAAGAAATATGCTCAGAAAAAAATGATATTGAAGGATTAGAATCCTCTTAGGAAATGAGAAAAAAACTGGCAATTAAAAAGGTCATAAATCTTAAGTAGTGATCTAATTAATCATTATTTCAAAGAATTTTAATTTCAATTAAATATATAAGATCAAAAATAATTCTAAAATTATGATAAGGGGTGAAACATTATTCTTAAAAATATTCTTTTTAACATTATCTTTAATTTATATTGACATTATGGTTTTCAAATTTGTAGCATGCTTATATATTTCAAAAATATCCTAGAATAGTGAGAAAAAAATTCAATTGTATCTCAGTGAAAATATGAGAAAGACCCCCCACACATAAAAGGAGACAATTTCCCCATAGATGATAAAATAATGGGTGTTAGTGTTGTGGAAATTATTTTTGATAATTGAATTGAGATAGCGTTGATGGAAAGATTTAAAAATAGTTAATAGAGAGCTTCCATAGATGAAGTGGTATGAAATGGTGTTTTCTGAGTTTCCTTAACATTGATGTTTTGATGCACCTAAAAAATATGTTAGTAGAAAAATCCATCAATATAGAACAAACGTTAATTTATATGTTTGTACATTTGAATAGATGAAAAAACGAAAGGTGTAAAAAATGGGAATAACATTAAACATTTTATTTATTGAATGAATGTTTGTACAATGTATTTCAATGAAACATTGAAAAATCTAAGACTCAAGAAAAATGTAAAAAAAACAAATATGGGTTGACTCATAGTTAGCGCTTCATTTAATTTCAAGATCTTGACTAAGTTAAGGATCATTTGATGACATAGTTATCGTTGAATAGTTTGTGGAACAAATTTTATCAATGATCATGTATTTTTTATGGTGACTTATCCATATATAATTCGATGTTGACAATAATGTGTATGGTAGAATATTCCCATAGAAATGCTTTTTTATTGTACTGGGATGAATGATTGATGAAATTAATGAAGGAAAAACCTCTCTGGTGGGTGGTTCAATATAGTTGAATTCCTCGAAATCAAAACCTCTTTCTTTTTCTGTAAAATATTCATCTCTTTTTTTATTTATAGCCATGGAATCTTATCTATTTTGGGTTAGAGATATGAAGTTATAGTCTTCATAGCCATCTGAGTGTTGTGTTGCTCTAATCTGGTTAAACACAACTTTTTATTATCCCACAATGAACATGAGACTTCCATGATTCACATAAATAAATGCCTTTCTAGTTTCAGGGATAGGTCTTCCAAGGTTAATAGGAACATCTTCATGTTCTTCCTTGTCCAATACAAGGAAATCAAGTGGAAAATGAAATTGCTGACTTTTACTAGTAAATCTTCCAGAAGAGCTCGAGGGTACATGATTCAGCAATCAAATAATTATAATGAAACCCTTGTTTTATTGAGCTCTTTGAGTCTAATATTTTTAAAATTACTCTTCAGAATGAGGATAATGATGGCTCCAAGATCACACAGTGCTCTGTCAAACATGCATGTGCCTATCTCAAAAGGGATTGTGAAGCTTCTAGGGTCTCTTATCATCACTGTAATTTTATGATGTACAATAGAAGAAAATTCTTAATTTAACGATATTACTCCTAGGTATCATATTTTTCTTTTGTTTTATAAAAGGTCTTTTAGGAATTTGTCATAAATGGTAATCTAGATAATATCTTCGGAACAAGAGATGTTGATATGTAATTTCATGAACAAATCCAGGAACTTATTGTATTGTGCCTCATGCCTAATTTTTCTCGCTCTCTTCAGATAGAGAAGAGGTGGCTATAATGGAGGTGGTGAAACATACACTGGTACCTTCTGCTTCATAGGTATATGTTGCTTCTTAGCTTGTAATTTTTCATGATGTAAGGTGGGAATTATTTTTTCATCAGGTATGAGTTTTTCTCACAGCTCTTATTCCTGCAGCTTTGCTTCATTGGGTTGTTGGACATCTAGAATCATTATTCTCCTAGACACTAATACCTTAGCTTCCTCTCGTGGTTATTTCTCAGTGTTACCAGGAAGTGTACTTGGTAATTTCTCAGATAATTTCATTGATATTTGACACATTTTCCCTTTATGTTTCCTCAAAAACGGCTCTATGGTTTTGCATATCTATCTCATGGGTCTTCTTTGATGGATCAAACTTTTATACAAATGATGCCAGGAGTCTTTCCAGATTTCCTTTAATAGGTTCTTGGTGAGGTCTTGGATGAGTTGGATTATATTGTTGTTCTCTTTTAGGTAATGGTTGTTATTGATATTTTGGTCTTGGTACAAGGTTCATTGGAGGGTATCCTAGTGTTCCTTGAGCTCTGAATTGGGTTTTCCACCTTTTGGTGGGAAATAAACTTGATTGTTCTAATATTGCTGCTGAGAAAGCCTATGCAAATAATAATGTTTCTGATGAAATGGCTGGTTCAGTTGATTTTAATTGATGTAATTACAATCTTGGTGTGGTTCTTCATATCTAGCTTTGCAGTCTTCATATAGATGCTGGCCTCCACACATATCGCATGATTGTAATTCCACGACAGGAGAAATAGGTGGTTGAGTAATTGGTATCTAAAATTCTTATAACATTTTAGTGATCACCTCAACATGCACTACTCGCCTTTTAATCTCATCAATTTGGTGGATTTCACACTATATTGGTCTACAATCGCTCTTCCACAGACTGGAATTGTGAGAGTCATCATCTAGAATGGATCTTCCGGCTTAGGGTGTCTTGAACATGAGACCTTCATCATCAGCTTATTCGACAATGTTCTATGCCCCTGGATAGAGCCCTTGATTGAATGTTTGGAGTTATATCCATATATCCAGTCCATGATGTGGATACTACCAGCTTAATTATTTAAAGCGATCCATCACTTCCAAATATGACTCTCCATCAATTTGGTTAAATTTTTTAATACCCATCTAGAGCTACCAAGTCCATATGGGTGGAAAGTACTTGTCTAGAAATGTCTTGGCCAGTTTTTCCCATGTTGTAATGGAATAAGGATCCTGAATGTTTATCCATCACATGACTCTACATCATAAGGAGAATGGGAAGACGAGGAGACTTATTGCATCAGACTGAACTACCTAGTTGAGAAAGGTATCACATAATTATAGTAAGTTGGAAATATGATCATGTAGATATTTTCCCTAAAGACTGCTAAATTTCCCCATGATTTGGATAATATGAATGAGTCCTTGTTTTATATCAAATGTGTGGGCTCAGATAGGGGACAAACAATACAAGGATTCATGCCATGGATTGATGGCAAGCCATATTCCATGATCATTTTATTCTGGTTCATTAATGGGTTCTCTCCTGGAATGATTTGATGGTAGGGTTTTGGAGGGTTAGGTCCCATAGGGTGGTTGACTAGCCCAACCATTGCTGTCCGGTGAAGATAAGAGAGATACCTTTTGATCTCAGGATTTAAGGAAAAAATAGATTGTGATTCAAGAGTCCTTAAATGAGTCAAGGGCCATGTTACCTGAACAGGGTAAATGAAAAAAATGAAAAGACACAAGGGAATATAGAAACAATGGAAAGGGGTGATAGAAAGATAATCTTTGATCTAGGCAGAGTCCTAATCACGCCGAAATATCAGTGCCTTCCCAAAAATGGTGCCAAATTTTTCATCGGCCACCCAAAAGGAATCATTAATTTTTGAGGGCACAAGTCAAATTAGGAATTTATTTGTGTCCCAAACATTACTATCTACCTCGGCGTAGTATGGTATAATTCCAGGGTCAATACTAGGAGGTGGGTTCTATTCATGTTGGGAAAATAAATCTGATCTTGAATCCTTTGTAGGAGTCCTTAGTAGGTTGACTAAATTTTGGGCGGTGTCTACCTAATTTTGGGTTTAATTCAAGTGATAAATGAATGGTCTGTATCAAGTCTGAGTATCCAGATAAAGTTGATCCTAGTTCAAATCTGGGTAATGTCCAAAGTGCTTAATCTACAAAGAAAGCGGTAGTCCCTAGTCAACCTTGGTCCAATATTCTAGTTCTACTTGGATTTAACTATTCCATGGTCAGGAGTCTAGCTATAGTACTAGATGAATTATGTTCAGATTATTTTGGATAAAATTCCCTGAGCTAATGGTCATAGTCAATGTTTACTTAAATTATGATAGGTTTATTTTCTTGACTATCTGATGGTCACGGTAGAGTCACACAAATGGGGGTTCACTACTGGTTTTAATCCTAATTACTAATACATTTAGTATTTCCACGATTAGAACTAGAGGTCTAATTAATTATGAAGATACATTGAACATTGATCCCTGCCCCGATGCGTTTAGGTTCTCATGGTGGTAATTAAAGAAATAAAAGGTGTAAAGGAAATCATAACTATGCAAATGGAATTTAAATACATGAATGAATTTTTTTTTAAAAAACCTAATTGAAATGAAATAGAAATGAAACATTGTGGGAATTGAAGATGTTGAAGTAAAATGAATCTATGGAAATTCAATCGAAAAATATAAATAAATTATAAAGAACAATGTTGTTTAAATAAGGAAGAAATAAAAAATCTCTAAAGGACTCTAATATGGAGAGGTAAATAATCCATGAATGTCTCAAATGTGCTTCCAAGATATTACTTATATAAGAGAAAATGGTCACGATGTGTACCTAATAGTCACATTGTGAATCCTTGATCCATGTTGACTCGACCAGGATATCCAGCGTGGCACATGGGTCATCCACATATTTATGAAGTTTTGAACATGGTCCTGTCGTGTATAGGTGGTTCGCAACATGTAACCCCTGGCCAGATGGATTTTTCTGTTGAATCTTCATGACTTTCTCAATGTCCGGTTTGACTAGTTTCATGATGTACAGGAGATACTATTGACGAGAGATGAAAATTTCTTCAGTCTTCATGGTTGGTCATGACATAAGCTTCATGGTTTGATGCATGTTGTGATTATCAATTACATGACATGAACTTGTCCATCACGATGTGTACTTGTCTATTTTTTCATATTTTTTTCCTATCTTTATTGGAATCTTGTGAAGCTTGGTTGACTTTAAAATTATACATCTACGACATTCATTATTGAGTAATTTTATAAATTTTTTTTGAAATTGAAAGAAAAATATATATACAATTTAGGCTTATCAACATCATGGATAGGTAATACTGTTACATATTCCACTGTAAAAAATAAATAACAATTTTTTGATTTTCTGTTTAAATCTACATATAAATGACCTCTATATACTGGGTATTTTAATTATCTACATAATTGATAAGTTATAATACCCTTTATGTAAATCCATTGTGTAAGGTTACTACATTTACGCTAACCACTTTTGTAAAGGTAACAAAGAGTGTACCCTTAAAGAGGCCTTTCTATATATGGGCATGAAATTAATATAAAAAATTATAAAAGGTTATTACCTTTACCTAGAATATATATGTAATGGTAAAACATTTAAACAACCTTCAAACATGAAGATAAATTTTATCCACCTTTACGCAGCTCATTTAATGGTCCATATTCTTTATTTCTTTTACAAAAACAATATTCTTCATTTTATAGTAATTATTTTCTTAAAAACTAGTGATTCAAATATTTCTAATTCTATAAGAAACTCACTTCAATACTACTAATGTGTTTTATATGATTATCTCATTATTTTTTTCAAAGAACACTACCAAAAACATAGTTGAAATATATCCAATATATCACCATGTTAATAATACCATAAATAGGGTTCCTAGAAATCATGAATAGAAACATCCATCTTCTTTTATGGGAATGTGAATATATGATGAAAATAAAACTAAGTAGTCAAAAAAAATTACTCTACATACATGGGAATGTGTTAAATACCATTTGAGGAATTTTGGAAATCTAACATGATGGGGTTTTAAGTATATTTTAGAACGTAAAAGATATAAGTAACTTATATTATCAATTTACCCTCTCTCTAGGGAATCATGCCACACATGATTTATAGCATATGAAATTTGTACCAACTATTGATCAAGACCCCACACACATGATTTACATTGAAGAGGATGAGTTTTAGGTTGATAAAAGTTTCATGGGGATCCCAATGTGCATTATAGAATTATTTCATATGGTTCAATGGGGGAAGATAGTCCCTCTCATGTGAATTCAGTGGAACTAAAGTTACGAGATATGTTCATGGAGGGAGTCATGTTGGTGTTTCAGTAGTTTTTATTTTCCATATAATCTCCCTCTCATTATAATAGATCATTATCAGCCTATGTGGTGATCCTTTTTTATGTGTATACATGTTATCATATTGTTATAATTTATATAGATTTATTTTGATTATTTATTAATTGTATTTGGATTATAACTATAATTTCATTCTATTACTCTAATATTATATGATATTTCTATTATTATTGAAATTTTATGATATAATAATGACAGTATCCCCTTAAAATGTCTATTATAAACTCTGACCACTAGTCATTAATATAGAGACAAATGATTTCCATATATATATATTACATATTTAAATATGAACATTCAATACATCGCATTATGATCCTGACCCAAACCGTAAAGTATAATTGTATTGGGAGGCAAGAGAGAAAAACATCTTATTTAGGAAAAATTATGTATCATTTATCATAATTTTATTTTAAAATTATACCCATCTCATCACACCCTTTTTAATATATTCCTTCATTACCTAGGGATAACAATTATAAGAAATGGTGAGTTTAGTATGTCTTTAAGGGAATGCATGGGAGATATAAACTGATGATCACATAAAAGCATAAGATAAAAATAATTGTGTAATATCATTACTATAACTTAAAATTTTCATAAAAATTATTTTAAATATAAAAGACATGAGTCATGGAATATAAAAATATCATTTAAAAATAGATAAATAATAAGAGGGATAAAACATCACTAATCAATCATGAACCATAAGTCTAGATCATAATCATTTCATAAAATTGTAGAACCATAAATGGACGAAAAACCATTTCATATGTCATGACTAACTATACAGAACATAAAATCATATATTATCCTGCATCAACAATGGTTTACTATATAAAAATTAATCAAGAATAATCACATGGTCCCAATAATATTTTTTCACCTATACATGTTTCACATACTGGATCAAGAAAATCGACATTTTCCCATTATTATATCATGGAATATAAAAATTTTACCAATTAAGTGGAGTAATATATAATTCCAGTCCATCAAATCACATAATAAATACCATATATATTCAGTCCACATAATTATGGAACATTTATTATATCTTCAAATCATAACATTAGAAAAAAAATTCATAAACAATTCATACATTAATCATATCATAGATCATATATAAAAAATTGGATTCAAAACCATCTAATTTTCCTAAAAATAAAAAATATACGGAAATAATCATTATTGTACTATTGGATCATATCCCCATTAAATAAATGTTAACAGTAAAGGTTATTATCATAGTTGAAATTATATTTAAATGCTAACTAGAAGATTTATTTTAAAAAATACTCCTTCCATGATGAAATCACTTATCTAAAATCCAAAAATTTATAAAAAAAAATCAACACAACTTCAATGAAAATTTCTATGAAATATGGTATATAAATGTTTTAATCATTAATTGGTCTTAGTGGAATGTAATTCTATTCATGTGAAGTTCATTAAAATAATTTTTCCATTCTCTATTTTAAAATAAAGTACCTCATTCATAAAATTAAAGGAATATTCTGTTAATTTTTTATAGGATGTAAAATGTTGGTAAAAATTAATTTTATCAATAATTTTGGAATAATAATAAAAATTATAAAAAATTATTTTATGAAAATATGGACATGGAATAAATAAAATTTTGACCGTGTAGTAAAACATTTTAATTTTCTATGAAAAAATTTATTTAGGTCATATACGTATATAAATTGAGGATAATTATCAGAAAAAATTAATTCCATGGAAATAAATTGAGGATAAGAAAAATTAATGTTTTTATTTATATAAATATCATATAATTTCCTCAATGGAAAGCTGAGCATAAATAATCTGGAATAAAATGTTATTGAGACATAAATATCTATCCTCATGATTTTATTTCTTCATAACTGAATGAAAATCCTATATAATAAATATATATTTATTATAAATGTATAGCATAAACATAATAATATATATTATAATATATATTATTTTATTATATAATTTTATCACCTAGTTATTAACAAAGTATTGTTAAATCCACTATTTCAGGTGATAATTTCTTCTTTTTTCCTATTAAATTTGGTTTGAAAGTACTGATACTTATTGTTTTATCATGGTTATGTAATAAAAATAATAAAAATAATAAAAATATCATATATATTTATGATCTATATATTTAGTGTAATCCATAAAATGTAGATACCAAAAAATTGCATCGTTCATGGAGATGGTAGGTTGTATGTTCGCAAAAATGTTGATTTTAATTTTCAAGGGATTAAATGAATTTAAGGTAAATAATAATTAATAATTATATAATTTTTAATATACCCTATATATAATATATGTTCAAAAATTAAATCTATAGAATAATTATTATAAAGTATAAATGAAAAATGAAACACATCACTTTGGAGAGATGATAGTATACATGTATGCATTAGTGGCATTATTATTTTCCAACAGATGGGAAGAAGGTGGATACTAGTTTTTATATCATAATAATAATAATTAATAATATTCTATATACTAAATTTAATAATTTATAACTAATAATATATCTTAAGAGGTGTTAAATAATAAATAATGTTGAAAATAGTATATTAAGAGTTATACCTCTTCATTGAGAAACCGTCATTGACTTACACATTATTCCTTGAAAGGGTACTCATTTAAAAATATAAAAACAAGAATTATGTATTTAATGAAGATATAATTATTTTATGGTTGGGATTTATAGTGATATAAGGATAAAAAGTTATTAATAAAGAAGGAGGGGAGGATCATTATTATATATGAGGGGATTGGATATTTTGAAATTTACTAGAGTATTAAATTATTATAAATTAATTTTCAAAGAAAAATTGGTAAAAGTTGGTATAATATTAATATAATATTACTATGTGACTAAATAACCTCATCCAATAAAATATGGTCATATTTTGGTTATGTTATTAACTTTTTATCAAAGTTTTATCTACAGATTAACTTATTTAACAATTATTGAGAAATCAATGTTTTCTTCTTTATAATGGATAATGAATTTACCATTAAGTTTAAAGTGTCTAATAAATGAACCATTTTAAATATTCTCTACCATATCCCATTCACTTTGATTTTTATTGTATTTTTTCGAATTTTAAAACATTAAATAATTTTTTTTAATATAGAATATCTTTAATGCAATTTATGGACCTATTCATATAACTTGACTTTTAAAATAAAATAAAGAAATAGTAATTGGAATATAAACCTTTCATAAATTCATAATATATTTAATTTATCAACAATATTCATTGGAAACTATAACACAATACAAAAATGAAATTTATTATTTTAAAAATTAATTATTTCATTTTTCTACTTCTTACAAAAATACTTTTTCAGTGTCGAGTAAGAATTTATGGTAATTAATTTATCACTAAAAATTAAAAAAATGAAATCAAGAGATAAAAAATTTTATTAATATTTAATTTAACCAATTAAAATAGAAAACTAATTTTTGTAATCCCTATCACATATTATTATAGATATTAAAAATAAAAAAGTTACATTTTTAACATTATCTTTACTTTAATATTATAATGTTAAATTGAAATAAAAGTTTATTTTTTTATAATGTATGAAATTTTATCATCCAATGAAAGAAAGGAATATTTTTTTAAGATTTTTAATCATTATCACATTTGTTTTAACCATATTTTACCCATTATACATTTGTCATGGAATTATATATAGTTTTTACTAATCGCATTGAACAAATATAATATGCCGAGTTTGTACCATATTTATAAATATAGATTCCAAATATATAATCCATTTTTCTTGATTGAGTTTATATATGTGGTAAAAATTAAATTTAGATGAAAATGTTAAATGTAATGTAAAATAGTTTTTTCAAAAAATATCTTTTTTTGTATAAAGATATTTTTTACCAAATTAAAATATAAAATTGATTCCAATGAACCAAAATTAACTATTTATAATTTCATAAAACTAATTTTAATTTTAAACAATATTAAATAAAATAAAAAATTTTATATCCATGTATGAAAAATATACATTCTATTAAAAATCAATATATTTTTACTATTCATGAGAATATTAGTCTTCTTAGTAAATATCCCAAAAATTTACCCTAATATAATTTTTATATGATTATTTAAAAAACCATATCATTTTTATAAAATCATATTTTTAAAATTTCATGAAATTAATTATTATATATTCTCATAAATGGTAAAAGAAACTATGTGTAAATAATCTATATTTTTGAACAATAAAATAACTTTCCTAATTGTCAATAATTATTTATTGATTTTGAAGTTGATATAGATTTCATAATGCAGTTAATACTATTCATATCCTCCAGTTCGATGATTATGTGAAAACTATCACATTTAATAATAATATTTCAATTGTATAACATCATTTTTGTTAATCATAGTCTTTCTTATAAAGTAATTTATTAAGGGAATGAATTTCATTTATAGATAACTATATCATAAAATATTTTTGTGTAATACAAAAAAACTTGCATAAATTGATGTGATGCACCAAACCCACACTCTTAGAACCAGTTCCAATAGTACATTATTTACATACTCACTTTTACACCTATTATAAAATTATAGATATTACCTTCCTTAATAAAAAATTCAATAAAAATTATTTCATTTATTACATACTATGAATCTTTTTATGTTTAAAGATAAATATAATTATAAAATAAAATAACAAACATATCCCAAATTATTTCTAACAATGATAATTTTTTTCTAATTATATATGAAACTATAAAATCCATAATGAGACTTCAACATCTTCCATAAATAATTTCACATGTGGAATATTTCTAAAAGTGTAACACAAACTAATTTTTTTATAACATAGGTAATTTAATCAATATAAAAGGATAGACACAGATTATTTGTAAGGGAGATATGTAAATTAATCATTAAAAAACATAAACATAATATTGATGGAATAAATAAGTTTACTAATTACATATTTAACTAAATATAAGTTTCTATTATATACATGATAATTAATTAAAAAATGGATATCAAAAATAATAATCTCATAATAATAGAATGTAAAATTTTGTACAGTGATGAATTTTTGTCATGAAAATATGATAAGAAACTATCATGTTATGAGAAGTTGTATAAAAAAAATCAAACCTATTATTGTCCCATGAGATTTATCGACACATAGAGAAGATATATAATGTCTGAATGTGTCACGAATAGCCCACACTGCCACCCATTCCAAAATCCGAGATGCCTCGTGACATGGACCTTGTTCATTCCCAACCCCTATGGGCTAGAAAATAGTTCTTGGATACTAGGGAACTCTTTTGAAAATGATATCCCCATCAGAATAACTGACAACATCATCCCAAAATATAATACTCATCAATAACAAGAACTTTAAAAATAGAAACATAAATAAATTTTTTGGATCACATGCATGTTCTTGTAAAAAAATAAACAAAAAATAGGGAACCAACAAAAGAGCCGATAATCTACTTATGAGAAAAGGGAAAAACAACCATCATTTCACCAATATCACCTAAAATGATAAGTAACTATGAAGAATAACCTTTTACACCATGTGACGATTTTCTTTTACCTAATCCAAACAATACTAGATCAACATACACTCATTGTGTGTATGTGGGGTATTATATTACGTTCCTAATAAGGTCACATAATTATTTCATGTATACCCATTAAAAATATAAATAAAATTTTATAAATTTTTAAAGAAACATTCAATTTTACTTAAACATGGTTTCAACTTTAAAACTGATTTAGTGAAGAAAATTAAACTAATGATAATGTAAAAACATAAATAAGTTATAATTTTAAATCACTATGGGGATAGTGTGATTGGGAACCTAGGGTCCTTGTCCTCTATGTGATTTACCCATAAATATATCTATACTAATTAATTGTTCATAACCATCAAATCAATTTTTTCATAGATAGTGTTTTCGACTAATCCTATTAGAGGGGATAGCTCTATTCCATGCAACTTTATGTAGTGTACCAATTTCAGTCTATGAAACTAGGTACCATACATGACCATGCACTTTTCTCCTTTTGAGAATCCATAAAAACCATTTTCCAACCAATTCCACAAAACCAAATCATAAAGGAAAACATTCCCAATCATTACTAAAGGGAAGATAAATTTCCAAACATTAAAAAACAAATAAATTTTATTTTAAATCACACATTAAAAAATGTAACCCAGTATAGGAACTAGTACAATTAATAAAAAAGAATATATATGTTTTTCATGAAAATGAATAATATGAAACCACATAAGTTTTCCGTTAAAATAAAAAATAACCAATTGGAAACAATAATCTAATAGATGATGTGATCCAATAGAAAAAATAGAAAACCATAAACATAAAACCCCAAACCATACTATGTGTATTATAAAAAATAGACCTCAAAACAATCGGGTGGGAGAAAATTTGTGAAATAAGGGCGAAGAATCTTGAGGAATGGAAAGTTAGTCACACACAAAAATGCATGTTAATAAAAAATGAAAAAATTCCTAAAAATGATCCATTCTGGAATGGGTGGATAGTTATCAATTATTTGAAGAATAGATGGTGGGGAATGTGGAAATCATGGCTTTGTAAGGGGATAAATAAGGTTAGGGCTAGTTTATGAATTTCTAGTATTTTAGTAACTGGATAGATCACACTATTTGGATGCATGATTCTCTAAACCATGATCCAATAATATAGGTGAATCAAGTTTCACATAGAAGGATGGATGGTTGGGTTTCATGGATTTCAAAACCATATTCCAACTGTGTGGAAGATCTGGTCACACTACCTTAGTGCACATAATTTTTTGGGGTAGGAACAATAGTTTCTATAATTGTTCCCTAATAATTTTATATTATTTTATTCCCCAAAAATAAAAAAAATAAAGAAAAATACCTTATATATTTATAGATAGAAATAGATATTATAAAGAAATAATATATACATGTAAATTTTATAGTGTGTTATATGATTCCCCTATTGTATCATATTCCACTTTTAGTGAGTAAATCCATAATCTGAATAGAGAGTAAGTAATACCATTTCTCTTAGAAGTGAAACATTAATTCTAGCTTCCCATTCTCATCATTCATTTGTTTCCATTGGACACAAACTAGTGGGATCTATTTCCCTAAATGGACCTTCACTTGAGAATTTATCAATTTGAACTTGCTACTTGGTCACGGACCATCTGGGTTCTACATCAAGATCTTCCAAACTCAACACAAGGGTGGTAGCTAAGTTATACATTTGAAACATGGAGATTTGGAAAATGAAATGAATTGTAATCAACTAAAAAGGAAATTTAAATAGGTATGAAGACTAACTTATCCTATTAGTGATCATACAAGGTCAGGCATATCTCTGATTTATTGTTCCTTACTACCAAATGCAATTAAAGTCTAAGAAAGGTATCATGTATACATATAGCTGGTCACCCATTTAGAACACCAATGGTCTTGATAGAGGAAAATGATATGAAATGTAATTGTTTTTGGTTATAAAAAAACATTGTCTAAAAATTTGGATCCTATCTTTTTTTTAGTCATGATGCTTTATCCCATTAAGGAACTCTCACCCACTACTATCAAACATAAATGGGACCTGTAAGGACAACCGTGTAGATATTATATGGGATAAATGCTGATCAAGGATTGGTAAATATTAATATAGAAAATTTTCACTATGTCTAAATGGTTCTCCCATAATACATTAAAATTAAAATTGCTAGCACAATGACTATCTTCTAGAATCTGGTTTCCCACTCCAATAGGAAATATATTTGGTGATGGTATGCCATATAAAGCTTGACCTATAACCCCATTACCTTCTGGAGTACTTTTAACTCCCTGAGGTTTTGTATAATTTTTTTAAATAAGTTACCCTTATTTTATTTTTTATGTTTCACACGACACCATGTTATGTTTTCACTATACACAACACTGGGCTTCATTACGTTACACCAAACAATGAGTTTCTATGAAACAACTTTTTATTAAAATAAATATTTAAAAAAGACAAGAATATATCATATCGATTAGAATGGAAGGTATGAATATGATTAACTTAATTATGAAAATATGGTTTATGCATGTATATATAATTAATTAATTGGTTATAAATTCATTATAAATGAAAATTAAACCTTTTTAAAATCCGAGGAAATGTTTTTATGAAAAAAATATTTAAATATGCACAACTTTTTAATACTAATAAATAAATAAAATCAATATTATTAGATTATGAAAATGTAATTTATAGGAAATATAATTTTTTATATTAATCTTAAGTTTTTTCTAAACATTACAAAAAATTAAATCCGTTTTTACGCTTAAAAACATTATTGTTCTAAAAGAAGTTTTATCATCTTTTAATGGAAATCCAATTCGAAACCAAAGTATTGAAACATTAATAAATAATATTACAAAAAATTATCTTTATTTGTAAAACCAGAATTTAATTATTATATGAGATTGATTTTTTATGTTTTCTTATTAATTATCATTTTTTATCAATAGTGAAAAGTAATACATTTTAATTAAAAACTGTCTTTTCACATAATTTATTTATATAGTAAAATTATTTTTTAAAATTTTTCAAAGTATAAATAGTTCAAAAACGATTCATTAAATGTATTTTGGTGCATTGGAATCATTCTCAAATATATATTAGATATAAAATAATTTCATACATTTGAATAGTTGAACTTTAAATACATGTTTTTTCGTCCCATCTGCGGAAGTAATTTTAAATTAATTTCTAAAGCTTCGTTGAAATGAATGCTGAAAAATGGTTTCCATTTTTGGAATTATAATTTAAAAATTTATTCTGTAGGTTCATTCCATAATTGGTAAATATGAATAGTATCTTTGGTTTATCTTTGTTACCATGATTAAGGGTAAATAAGGCAATTAAGGTTAAAAACAAAATTTAAAATATTTAAAAATTATCCTAAAACTTGTCCAAATGATATTGGATGAAGTTAATTATACCCATAGAACATAATTTTAGAATTTAATTATTAAATGGGATCTATTCAATGAAAATTTCTTATATGTTATTAAAATCAATGAGAGTAAGAAAATGTCAAACTCTAACTTTTAATAAATTTAATATTTTTAATATTGGGTTAAATAGTATATATTCTTGAAAACAAATATTCTAATGATATCCAAAAGTTTTATATAAATCATGGAAATTGATATTTAATTTTCAATGATGAAAGAATTATCATAAATTATTACACAATAATGAATGTAGTAAATATTTAAATAATGATATAATCAATTAAATGATATTATAAATTTTAAAAGGTGTATAATCTGAATTAATAAAGGTCCTCCAGGACTTTATTTTGTGAATAAAAATAAAATTTTAATGATTTATTAGATGAATTTTTCTCATGTTATATTGATGTATGTATTTTATTATATTAAAAGTAATGAATAGTTTCAATACTGACACTAATAGTATTATATGAAAATACTATTTTATTCGATTATTTAAAATCAATAATGTTATTATATAAGGAATAAGGGATTATTAATGTTCTAATATGTTATATATTTTCCATTTATGATCTAACTTACAATTTATATCTAAAAAATTTCAACATTTTAATATTGAAATGTTTTCTCTGTAGTTACAATTAAAATAGGTTAACTAAGGGATAATCAAATTTATAAGGTTTAAAATAACATAAAAAATTATCTAAAATATATTTGTTGATTATATTATGACCCTATAATATCTAATCATATTATAATTTTTTAGTTAGTTATATTTAGATTGAATTTATTATAATTTAACCTTTTTAGAACATTTAGAACGCCCCTCACCTCTCTTATAAAATTAAACCTCTTATTCTCTCTGATTCACAAATATAAACATATTTTTATTGGAATAAACACACCAAAATATCCACCAATCTTATGTAATATAATCCTAGAGATATAAATTTTGGAAAAATCCTACCAAGTTAGGTCTTTTGTGAAAAAATAGGAGTTACCCAAAGAAGAGGTAACATCCTTCAACAAGCACATTTGTTTTATTTCTTTACATACCCACTCCATTATTATTATTCCATTCTTATTTAATGATATTATTATCATGAATATAATAAATTTTTTATTCTAAAAGTAATATCTAAACTCGTACACAATTCCATTAAATGGGATACACAATCATCACTCATGTGTATAATGGAGTATAGCCTCACAACCTAATATCCTTCATTCTTCCATTTCCATAATTCAAGGATCATATTAACGATTGAATTTATTTTATATTTAATATATATATATATATATATCGGATATTTATTACTTATTTATTCGTATGGAGTTATTATATGATACATTACATTGTTCATTACATTTTGTGGGAATACAATAACTTCGTTTGTTGACTTCTGGACTATCACCCTCTTAATACGATATGATTCATTGAAACAATACGTGGAATTTATTAAGTATGGTTTTAGGAAAAATATTATATATATATATTTATATAATAATTCTAATTTATTGTTAATATATTTTTTTATATACATGCATATATATCATTTACTTTATTTCAAAAAATAAGACCATAAAACAGAAAACATATTCATGTGTATGTACGAACAACCATCTCCTTGAATTGTGTATTGTATTTAATATTTATATATTATATATATATATATTATATTAAATAAATATATAATAAATATACATGATATTTATTTCATGGTTTACATTATGGAGGTTTTGAAATAAGTAATAAGTCCATAAATATAACAAATAAAAAAATATATGAAAAACAAAGTGTTTATTCCCTAAAACAGAACCTTAAAATTAAATTATTAAAAAATGGGTAATATAATTTCATTATAAAATAGTATATTATTTTATATTGAATAATATTGTCCCTTTTTACATGGATAATAATTTTATAATTATTATACAGTACTCTTGAAATTGTACGTAGAAAATCAGGACATAATGTAAGTGTTTTCTCATCTCACTTTTAGTTTTTGGAGAGATATGATATATTCACTAGTTATTCAGGTTTTGTCATTTTTATACTTAATCGAGGCATTCTATATCAGGATTTTAATTTATTTCATGATAATTAATGTTTCAACTGAGGATACTCTATCACGTGGCTCATGATTCCTAAGTTACTCTAGTAGTAAAAGAGATTTTTATTTATAATTTTATTTCATTGAGACTTAGTCCATATGCAAAAAATTATTCTTTTGTGTGTTGTATATACTATCCATGAACATAATATATGATAACTATATTTAATTTTATGGGTATGTATGCATCCATTTTATGATCTCTATTTCATTGGCATTGCAGCTAATAAGTAACCAAATAAGTATGGATTTCTTTTACAGTATTCCTTATTTGAATAAAAAATTATATTACGAAACTATATTAATTTACATGGTGTATTTAGATCCCATTGAAATATTTTATCCTGAATATTCATATTTAAATGATACTTTAATTCCCATTTAATGTTACTGTCTCTTTGTTTATAAAGGTTATTTAATCAAGACCCATGTTTTATAAAAATATTTTCCAAAAGGATATTTTAATAATTTTCATGGAAAGGGATTTCAAAGATGATTAAAATAGTTTTCAAACCATTATTTATATTATTTTAAAGTTATTTGAAATTAAATAGTATTTATAAATGTTTTATGATATAATAATATTTTCTCACAACATAAAAAATATTTCTTTATGAATTATTTAAAAAAAAATTCAAAAAACATTTTCAATTTTTGGTAACATTAATTGATGATACTTATGATTTACTTATGTTATGTTAAAATTATTGAATATTTATTATTTATAAGGTTTTTTTATGTTTATGATGATCGAATTATGTTATTTTGGCTCACATATGAATTTTCTGCAGTATTATATTGTTAAGACATTTGTATCCCTCAAATGAATTGGGTAAATATTTATATCTAAATAGATAATGATTGGAAACAATTTTATGAAATTGATATAGTATCAGAAGAATGGTAACCCTGATCCACTCTAAAGAAAGGAATGTGATTGGGGATGGTGGTGTTTCCTGCACATTTGGTTCATCCCCCACAAACATCCCTGATAAGATTTGGAAATGACCCTTTACTTATAGGCAATGATATTACATGTTTACATTTATACCATAATTTTATCATTTATGTAAATTTTATGATATTTTTGATTATGTTCTCTTATTCCATTATGATTAATATGTTATTAACTAAAAATATTTAATCAATGAATCATGTATATGATCTTTTACATGTAGGGTATGATCTCGAATATTTATTCTAGTGTTCTCATACCCATTTGTTATTATTACATATATCTCATTATTTCCCTTACTGGGAATCTGAGTGCACCATTTGATTTTGTTTATTTCACCGTTGTTATGATGAAGTATGTTAATTTATTGTTATAAGGAATTATTTCTTCTGGGTGACGATAATGGCCTAATATGAAATTTGAAAACCTGGGTATAGTCGGAGATAATGTTGATATTTATAAACTAGATTTTTATGAACACAAGTTTTTATGTGTTTTTCCTATTTATATAAAAATCTACACCTAAGTGTTCCTTGGCTATGTCAATGATCAAACATCTTATTTTAATGTTGTATGTTTTTAATAAAAAAATTGGGGTACATTATTCATGTTAATGTCATTAGTAGTTGATCTGAAGCACAAATTGTACATTGCTAGATTTTGTATTAGAGTAGGGTTTATATACCGTTGGAGATTATGATTTTTTTTGAAATATTATATTAAGAGTTATATAGGACATCATGGATTTCTAAGACCATATGTTCAGAGTATTATACACCACATTTTATGTTTTATTTTATGAAATTTTAATTCCACTATTATTTTTTTGGAGATATTTATTCATGATGTAATAATGGGTTATAGAATTTTGTGATGAAAGATGAATGGTAAAAGAAATAATTTAGGGATAAAATATGTATTTATTGCTGAAAATTTTAATGTAATTTATGAGGTTTTTATCATATTTATTTAATTTGATATTTTTTATATTAATATATTTTTATAAAAAGGGAAACACACAAGATGGGTGACAACCAATCATGTCCTGTAAGGCTGTGGGGATTGAAACCAGAACTAATGGCTGACAAGGTTCATCACCTACCACTGGCCTATATTATTTCCCAGTTAGTATGATATTTTATTTATTTATATAGTTTTATAGACTAAGAATAAGTTGAATTTTGGGAATATGTGTTTTATCTAATAGAAAACAAAGGGTTTAGATATTGATTATTTCATTAAGTGCTAAATATAATGTTAGAAGAATATTTATATTTTATAGAGACTTATATGATATTATGGTAAATTATTTGGGGAATAAAAGTTTAATTTTATATTAGAGGGATATATGATTTTATTATGGATTTTTGGTGATTTAGATTATTTATGGTAATATGTTACACTTCTTGAATATTATTAAGGAAATTAATTTTTATGAGATATTTAGAGTGATTAATGTTATTTGGGGATGAATGTTAAAATTTATCTTGGAATATTATGAGATTCAATAATTATAAATTTTTGGGATTCAATCCTAGACTAGAATATTATTGATGAATTTTGCGAGTAGATATTTTCTGAATAATCAATGTTAGAATTTAGGTATTACTGATATAATGGATTATTATTTTTTGGAAATTATCTTATCATATACCGACTATTTTTGTTTTCATAAAATACAAATGTTATGGAGAATAGATTGTTATATTATTTTATGGATTTCTAAATATATAGAAGAATATTTTGAATCTTCAGGAATGAAAAATTCAACGTGAATACTCTTTGATGGGGCAGCGATGGTTTTTTTGCTAATATTTATTAATGTATAAAACAATACTTTTCATGTAAGTATATTTCCTTATGTTTTTACTATAACTAATAAAATAATTCCTCAACTATAGGAATATTATATTGTAAAAAATATTTATCAATGTATATTTCCTTCATATAAATCAATTACCTTTCAACTGATCAAAATGTTACGATCATTTTATGGTCATTATTCAAAGGACCATGTTTTCTATCACATCTCAATTAGTATATAGTAGTTAGATGTCTCTTCCATGTATAGGTTTTAACTTTTTGATAATTTTATCATATTCAAAATCATAATATTGTGTTGAAGATCAAATTTCCCATTCCTACTTATTAATATGACGATTTAGTAAACAATTTTACAATATGGGATTCCTACAATGAAATTTTCATGTATAAGCCTTTGATTTTCGAATTCTTATTTTCATTTGAAGGGAATCTACTTCATTTTTAAATTAATGATTGTATTGGAATGGATGCTTATATATTTGTCATACCATTAAATATCTCCCAACTTCACGATGGCTAACATATATCTCTTTTGAGGAATTAAAATCATGAGTCTTCACATATACTGAACTCAGATGTCATAATACTAGAGAATGACCATTTATATGAAGATAAATCAGTAAAAAAATGGATTATCAAGATAAGGCTATAAAAAACAGGACCACTAACTTGGAAAATGTTTTACATAGAAACCAATAATTTTATGAAATCATGTTTGAACTCAAGGATATTATTTGGTAGATGTGTCCTCATTTTTTTGTACAGGAATGATGAACATTAAGGTAGAAATCCAATTTAAGGGTGGTAGGTTGTATCACCCTGGGTTTTTATGATTTTTTTTCAAATAAATTAATCACCAAGGATGCCTTTCATTTCACACTATACAAAGTTATGATTTTTCTACACACAACATCATCTTATCCTGTGTTACACGCAACACTGAGTTTCTACGAAATGACATTTCAGTATTCATATTTTTTAAACAGAACAGATTATAACCATTTTATTAGAATATAATTGATATAAATTATTAACTATATTATGAAAATATGGTTTATAAATTTATATAATTAATTCTTCTATGACCAATTAATTCTAAATTAAAATAATACCCTTTATAAAATAAAATGAAATATTGTTCCCAAAATAACTACATAAATTTACACATGTGTGTTTTTAAAATTAAATGAAGATTATATTTTTTGATTATATTAATAAATCATATATTCAATCCAATGGTCATTGTTCATCCTACTTTTTTCAGGACATGAGATAATATAAATCTATTTTTATCCATAGAAAATCATATTTTACAAAATGTGGTTTTATCATATTTTAGATGTACACTAGGTATGATTTTCTTGGAGCATTTATAAATTAAATTTAAGAAAATCCTCATAATTTGTATTGTAAATTCAAAATTTTATTACAATTAATTTTGTACATTTTTTGGATAAGTTTCCCTTTTTGACGAATAATGACAAAATACATCATTTTTATAAATAACAGAATTTTCATCAAATTAATTTTTGTAGTTAAACAGTAAATTAACATTGTTTTAAAGTAATATTATATCAATAATGCATAAATAATTATTTCAAGGGTCCTTGTAATCAATTTCACATTGAAATTAGATATAAAAACATTTCAACCTTTTTATCATTTTTACAATGAAAACCCATTGTTTTGGAAAGTGTGTGGAATTAATTTTAAATTAATTTTTTCATATTCAATGAATTTCAACTTGAAAACTGAATTTTATAATTGGAATTAGATGTTTCAAATTTATTAAATAGGTTATTTTTTATTTTTAGATAATATTAACAGCATCGTTCATAAATTTTTGTTACCTATTTTATGGTAAATCAGGTAATTAAGGGTAAAGATAATATTACAAATTTTAGATAAATACCCTACAAAATGATAAAAACATATGGATTAATTAAATTTGACCCTTATAATATAATATTATAAATTTAATTATATATAGGATAATTTTTCATGAAAATGACTTAGTGAATATTAGAATCAAAGAGAGTGAAAGAAATGTCACACTCTTAATTTTGATAAGTATATTATTTTTAATATATGGTTAAATATAAGATATTACTAGATATAAAGAAAATTATAAAAAATTAATTTTTTTATACATTATTTAAATTTATTTTTTATTTTTACTGAATAATTTATCATAACAAATAATCATACAATGATGATGCAATAATTTTTCAATTCCTGAAAAAATCAACAAAATTATATTACAAATTTTAAAAAAAATAAAATTTGAATTAATTGAAATCATCTGTAACCATATAGGTTAATATGGCATATTATTGGTGTATTAAATTATTATTGTAAAAGTTATCTTACTATATTGTTTTTCATAAATCCAATGTAATGAATTGTGTCAAATGTGACAGTAATTATATTTTATGGAATATTAATTTAATAAATTATTCATAAATCATATAAATATAATATAAGGAAATCTTGGATTTTTATCGTATTTAATATCATAAATTTCTAATTTATGGTTCAATCGATATAGTATATGTAAACAATTACAACATTTTAATATTGAAATGTTGTTACCATATTTAAAATTAAAATAGATTAACTAACGGTTAATCAAAATGACAAGGTTTAAAATCACACCAAATCATATCTAGAATCCATTTTTAGAAGAAACTAAAACCTTATAATATCATATCATTTAATCAATGGTGTTTTCTAGGATTTTTTATTTTGATATAATTTTTAATAAATTAATCTTTTTTGAAATTCCAAAAGTTCCTCTCCCCTCTCATATAAAAGGGAACCTCTTTATCTTTTTTGAGACCTCTCATGCCCATTACATTTGAACAACCTGAAAAAATATCCTAATAATAGACCTAACTTCATCTGAGAGTCCTAAATTTTTTCATACATCTATATATGAAATCCGTCTGGTGAAAACAAAAATGTGTCACCCAAATAATATGTATCATTCTTCAACAAGAAATTTTGTTTCTTTTCTTTCACCACCCCCTAAATTATACTTATTACATTATTATATAATAAAAAATAATATCAAGATCAAACTGATATGATTTTATTATATAGTTATGGACTACACCGAGACACACTTCCATAAGATAGAATATGTTATCATCGTTTCTGTCTACAGTTGACTACCGCCTCATGAATCGATGATGTCCATTATTTCATTTACACATTTGAATGTTTGGAATAATGATGGACCTTATGTTATTATATTATATATATATGATATTAATTATATATTAATTATTAATTATATATTATATTACGGATAACTTCATGGTTTCCATTTTCTAGGAATTTGGTAACATTGTTTGTGGACATGTGGACTAGCACCTCCTCAAAATAATTTGATTCGTTCAAGCATTACATGGAATTTATTAAGGATGTTTTGTAGTAAAATAATATGATATATATTTAATAATAATTCTAATATAATTTTTATATATATACATATATGAATATATTTCATTTACTTTATTTAATTCAATACGGTAAGAAAACAGAAACATCGGTCACACGTATTTACATCCTGCTTTCTCCATGAATAATGTGGTCCATTTTATATTTCTATAATTTACAAGATATAATCAATAAATATTGAATAAATATTCATCATATTTATATCATTTTTTAAATTATTTATATTATGATATAAGTATAAGGGAAAAAGTATAAAATGATAAAAACATATGAAAATATAGATTTTACCATAATCATTATATTAAAATTGAATTTTTAATAAATTGGTAATATAAATTCATAAAAAAATAATATATTCTTTTATATATAATAATATTACCTTTTTGAAAATGTATAATAATCTTATACTTATTACACATGAAGTTTGAACGTGTATATTTATAGTTAAGACTTATAGTAGGTGTTTTCTCATAATACTTTTATTTTTGTGAGATTTATGCTCTTTTCACCAATTATTATTGTTTATATATATAAATATATAATTATTATAATTTATATAACAAATTAAATTTATTTCATGATACTTATATATTATAATGATGTTACTGTTTCATGGGGATCATTATTCAAAAGTTAATTTAGTTGTAATTGCATTTCTATTTTTAATATCATTTCTCTATGACTTATAAAATATTACTGAGTTATTTATATTATATGGTGTATATATTAACCATGAATGTAATATAATAATATTATCATTAAATTTAGGGAAATTTACATACCCATTTAATTTTCCTTTTTTCAAGGGATTTACGGTTCAAATGCTACCAATCAGAATAATAATTTTGTAACAATTTTCATTCATTGAGACACAAGTTATGTTATGAAACTATATATATTTTCAAGGTTTTCATAATTACCTTTTAAATTTTGGATCATGAATATCAATCTTGTAATGATATTATTTGTTTCCGGTAATGTCATTATATCGTTGGTCAGAATTTTTTTTCAAAAACAATATTTTCTAAAAATGATTTCCAAAATGATTTTTTAAGAATTTTCACTGGAAAATGAATTCAATGATTCTTAAAATGGTCTATAAAATATTAATTTATATTTTATCATTAATAATTTAAATTAAAAAGGTTTAAAAATTTTCTAGGATTTAGAATTCAATTTTCAAAAGCGTAAATGATATTTTCATCAATAATTATTTCAATATTTTCCCAAAACATTTTCCATTTCCAATATCATAGTTTTCTATTAAATATGATTTAATAGGGTTATGATTAAAGGATACAATCATTTTTTAAATGGTTAGTCAAAATTTATGATTTATTAGTTAAGCTCTTGTGGCACAAATATGTATTGATTTCCTTATTTAATTGGTGGGACTTTTATCTCCATTTAATTAATTAATAAAGGATTTATATCTCATGAGATAATGATGGGAAACATGTTTATAGGATTCATCCACTATGGGAATATGGGTAATACCAATCCACTATAAGAAAAGTACTATGACTTTGGACGGTGGAGTGTCCTGGCTAGTAGGTGCATCCCCCATCATGTTCCCAAATTGGTTTTGGCAGTGAGCCTTGAATTACAGGGAATGATATTACATGTTTATGTGTATGAAACCATTTCATGCCTTATGTCAGTGTTATAATATACTGGGTTATGTTCATTAATTACCTTATGATTCATGTCTTATGAAATGAAAATATGTATCACATGACTCCTGTATAAGATCTTTGACATGCATGGTACGATCTCCAAAATTTATGGCTAGGTTCTCACACCCTTGTGTTATTCATACATATGTACCATTTTTACCATTAATAAGAATTTAATCCCACCCTTTTATAATGTTTCTTTTTTACTAGTTTATGAGTAAATATATTAAATTAATTTTATCAAGAATTAGCACCATTGACTATGTTGATGACATAATGTGAAATACGAAAAGTTGAGTATTGTGGGAGAAAATGGAGATATTTATGAACATGTTGTTTATGAACCCATGTTTTTAATAATTTTTCCTAATGATCTATAACACTAAACCTAAAATATCAATGGTTATCTAAGTGACCCAATATTTTATTTTGATGTATAATTTTTTTGATGGAAAAAATGGGTCACATTTATAATGTTTATGTATTTGAATGTGAATAAAAAAGTCCATATTTTAGACTATTATAGGCCTCCAGAAAATCAAATTATGAAACAAAGTTTAAATGTTAGTTATAACTCTAGATGAAACACCATTTATCCTCACAAAATACAAGTCATAAAACCTTCATATCTCCTCCACATTAATGGATTCATTGATTTGGTTGAAATAAAATGTTTTTTTTCAATAATAAATGACCACCCAAAATTAATTCATTCCAAAATGTGTATATTGTAATCTAGTGATAAGATCAATAGATTCGTCACCCCACTTATCTATTGTAGTGGGGGGATAGTAGAAATATTAAAAGCCTCAGATCCTCTTCTTTTACATGATGATATGTTTAACATTGAGAAAACGAGTTAGTGACATCACATCTCATTCATAACCACTAGAAATAATATAAGACATTATAAAAAATGTTTGGGAAACCTGGTTGGATTTCCCACTATGACTAGTGAAAATCAAAAATCACTTCCTTTTTCAAGGACAATAATGGAAAAACAACATCTAAGTAAAATAATACCCTCCAGAGAAAAATAACACTCACTGCGTACCTTGTCACCACGTAGAATCTTCATAGTACACTTGAAAAACTAATTTGTTAGATTATATTCATAAATAATCTCTATATGATATATTTTCAACATTATTCTATATACAAAATACGTTAATATCTTCCTTTTATATCAATTTAATTCAGTATAAAAAACCTCTAAGGATCCACTCACTTATAGACTCCATCAATTTATGAGTTGTAACCATTCATTTTCTACAACAAAAAACTACATTTCCTTTACCTAGTGTATTGATTATATTGAATTTAAACAATTTAATAATCAATATCATCTATCTTAGTATTTGGTTTTATTTTATTGGGAAATGATATAGCTCGTAATTTTATGGTTTGGGTAGATCATAAATAGTTCCCCAAAATGATTATGGCTTTAAAACATGAGTTTATGAACCATATCTAGAGGCTCATGATCCTAGGATGGTTAGTTCATATTTTGTGACAATAATTGAAGATAACTACACGCCAACACCTCATTTCAATTAATAATCATGTATACCAAACAATTTCTTTAACTACCACAGTAGACCATGTAACATTGATCTACCTATTATGATCAATATATAGGTGGATGTAAGCCACCACTCGTGATCCTCAAAATATTATTCAGAATCTAGGATCAGTGAAAACATTACCAATATTCTAGTAAGATAAATCATCAGTGAGTTTAGTATAGATAGGTCATGGTGAATCGCTGTTAGTTCACCACCTGAGCTAAAAGTATAGTGAATTTGAAAAAACTCCTTGACTCTTCCCGTGAAATCACTACTCTGAACTTATCTAGATCAACCAAAATCCAACATTCAAATATAACAAGAATCAAAAATATTACATCCCAAATTTGAATACTATTTTTTGATATTTTTTCATAAAAATTTTATCCATACAACATTTCTTGGTTGATCCTCAAATGTCATCCATGTTTTTTTTCTAGATTCAATTTAAAAAAATTTCATCCACAAACACCATGATGAATGAGTCAATATATAAATGGAATCCTTACTTTATAAGATCCATGAAATATGGGGGAGAATTTATTAATTAAAATTTAATTACTAGATATTTAATATTTTTGTGTCAACTTCATAAATATTTCCTGAAAACATAATCTTCTACAAACATGAACTGGTGATACTGTGAGTAGAGGTGAATATTTAAAAACAATTTACCATGATAAACTATAAAAATGAATTATAAATATGATAAAATTTGTATTTACTCTTGATTATGATCTGATTCCACTTCTGGTAGTCAATACATACCATAAGGGTTCAATTGGATTTTGTAGACAAAAAGCATCGGGGTGGCCCATGGAGACACGCATGAATGAATATAACCATTAGAATCCCAAAAATCATGTTAAATATATAACTACTCAAAACATTATGTTCCATATATTTTAAAGGTATGTATATCAGATGTTTCCCTAGAACCAAATAAATAGTGAATTCATGGTCCTGATCAAGTGGTAAGACTATGAAATCCATTAGGAACACATTAAGAAACAAACTGACCATTAAATGAAACCAACTTTTTTCCATTTTCCAACAACATCTATAAATATTAGTGAAAAATAAAAATATTTTTTTACCCAACTATGAAATATAAGGACATTCTATTACTAACCATTGATCTTATTATCTTAGTGAGACCCCAATTATCCAAATAGGGTCCACAATAGTAACCCACAGATTTTATCAATCGTTATCGCCCTAAAAATGTAATCCTTCATAAAATCATTTAAATGTGGTATATCTATAAGATAATGAAATCACACAAAAAACTAAACTTTTTATCTAGAGACAAAATTATATAGGCATATGAAATCCTGGTCATTCCTCTTCCCATGAGGTGTTACTAGAACCATTACATGTGAAAAAATATCTATTGATAGTTCTTGAAATTCAACACATTGTGTAGATATAAAAGGGTGTGAACCACATGATTTGAATAATGTAATGAATACAACTAATTCAATAAGAATAGAACTTATATATATCATAGGACCTATTTTAGATTTCATTGTGGAATTATCTACTGTATATAGGTTCTTTTTTTACTCTCTCTTAATCTATGGTTGACTGCAATCATTTTGAGCTTCATTGAACTAAATATTCCTATAAGAGTATATAACCTTTCCATTGCATCCACTAGAGCGATACCCCATAACCTGTGAAGAAATATATTGAGCAGAAAAACATTTGGGAACCGTAGAACCTACACCACTCTGAGAGGGGGAAAAATATTACAAAATATATATATATTCCTATATCATATATTAAGGTGTAATTTTCTAGGTTTTACCTAAAATATTGAATGTAAATTCTTGATAATTACACACTAATGGAACACAACATTCCAATCAAATCCATAATCCAATAAATAAAATTGGGCTAGATATATTAAACAACTAAAAATCCATTTTCCATTTCCAATCCCACATCTTATTCTTTTATAATGTTATAGTATCACATAGTAAAGTAACTTGTGGTATCCTATTAAAACTGATCATACTAATTAGGTAAATTTAAATTATCCATCCTTGATCAAACACCAAATTAGAAGTATTAAATTTATATCAGAATTTTCGATATTGGATATCATGCTACAAACTCATTTCAATCAATCAAGCCCTTAACATTTAATTTATGATCATAAATGGAGAAACATGAACACTATATATAATTATTTATGGGACCAAAGGGTGTTGTTTCCCCCCAAAGTATAGCAAGAATTAAAATTTATATTACCAAGGTTAATTATTCTGAATTATTTAAAATTAATTTTATAGATGGTGAATATCAATCCCATAGAGAATATGGTTCTAGTTTGATTAGTCTTTTTTAAATAATTTAATAATTTGATTTATCTTGTAGAAATACTTGATGAAGATAAAGGAGATGTTTTGGTTTTGGAAAAGTTTTTGGAAAATGAAATAATAAGGAAAAGTGAAGTAGAATGTTTTTTTAATTATAATTGAAATGAAATCCATGGTCTTTTAGTTTCATTGTTTATGATAAAAGTGATTGTGGAAAATAAATTGATAATTCCATATTCATGTCGAAGTCGATATGAGGTGAATGCAATGGTCATGGAATCCCCTCATAAGCAATACAATAACATGTTCTGATAGTTTGGTAATTAGGGTTTTGACGAATCAAATTTCACTCGAAACCATATTTAAACATGGTTACCAAGAATGCGATAGCGATCATGACTCAACTCAAGGTTACTCGGTGTGTAATTAAAATGTTCCGTCCAAATTAACTAAGCAGTTGTCGTGATTAAACCAATGGAAAGGGAATGTAATAAGATAAACATATTCTGGTAATAGAAATACATGAATTCCTAATAGGAAATACATCCAACATATCCTCACTCATTTGGATACCTATCTGTAGCACAATACCGGGTCTACCGCATTAGCCCATTGAAAAGGGAGTAAGGGGTGGATGAAAATGATATAATTGATAATGAAAATTAGAGAGAATGCAGTGGGGTACCCAACATCATGGAAGATTCTGACCCCGTAATATTGTATCCTAGATATGTGTGTAGTTCATGGATATCCCATTATTTATATAACACCATGGTGCTTAGGATATGATTTACATGACATTAATATGGAAAATTAAGATTAGTGAGTCATCCTGTTATATTAAATGGATATCCTGGTCAACAATTTGTCCTCCATGGTGATAAATCCTATCAATGGATTGTTTTTAGTCCTCATGACACTTTCAAATCATGTAAATTTTTTCATGACTTAAATGTATCAACCCATCGTTCAAATTATTTTCATCCACTTTGTGTTTAACTCTGTTCACTCCATGAAATTCTTCATATCAGGTGAAAATTACACAATATGAATCATCTATTTCCAGGCTTGGAACCTATAAAATATCCATATTATTCATTGTCGAACCCTCTAAGTATCGCGTGATATTATATCATCACAGGTGGTCCTATTTTATTTTTTAAAATTGATGTTTTCTAGATTTTCGGACTCTCCCCAACTACATTGTATCTTCAAATTTATGGTGCAACACTGTACGATACCAAAAATTCACCTCTTTTTGTTCGTTTTCATATTATTGGTTGTATCTTTCCATATATCTAAAAAATAAAAAACAACCCAAATATTGGAAAGGATATAAATTATATTAGTCTATTTATTGAATTGAAACACCCTAAAATATATTCTAGAAATACATGTAATAAATAACGCCACACATAAATTTATACTATTCTTCAAGGATGGAATCTCAACATACTAAAAAGGATGATTAAATTACCATGAATTAAATTTAATTCTAGTACATGAAATTATTAAAATGGGAAATTAAATTTTCAAGCATCACACATGAGAAATCATAAATTCCTCACTTTTCAATAGAACAAATCAACCATTTTTTTTATATTTATCTATTAAAATAAATACACATTTTATTTCATCCATTTTAATTTTTCATTTCATTATTAATAACAATTCTATGTTCAATTTAAGTAACATTGAATTTTTTCATCCCATCATTAGGGTATAATTGTATATAAAATTTTTCACATACCTCTAGATAGTGTCACTTACCAAAGGCGTACGAGGAATCTACATTCTCTACCACTTACATAAAAAATCACAAATAATCATGAGGGATTCACTATTTAGGAGAAAAATAATCTTAGGTGTAGGGAATGAAAGTAAAAAGAATAAAACACATAAATAAAAATAAGGATTTATCTCGAAGTTATTTTCATGATATTGAAAAACCATATCAATGAATGTATACTCCCTGCACTGTATCTTAGATAAGTTTCATAAAGAGACAAAATACAATAACTAAAACTGCACATTTAATTATTATTATTATTTTTTTTATTTTTTTGATGGTTATGATGGGGAAAATATCAAAACCACCACTAAATCCAACATTATCTCCCAACAACAGTATTTTTAATAGTTGTAACAAGATCACAAATAAATAAATACTAATTTTTAAATGTTCCTAGTCAAAATATTTTTTTTAACATTACATGACAGTATATAATAATTATAATGTATTTACCTTAAAATTGTTTTAGTAAAATCCCCTAAAAATTTTCATTAATAATTGTGAATCTCTTCCACCAGTCATTACGTCCCCTAATAATATTTTTTATAATCATGAAAAATATCTTGAGGAAGGTAAGAAAGGATATGCTATGATTTTAATAGAGACCCATATAAAATGTTTTTCATGGTTTCTATGGGATAAAAAATTGATTAATGTTAGGTGGGTATCAATATATGGTATAAAGAGAAAATTTACCTCAATCATATTAAATGTACATTTTGTAAAATCATAGCTTCGGAAAGATATGAACAATGTTCTATAAGAGAACATGCCCACATTTCAAAAGAAATATAATATCAAATCATTAGAAACTATTTGGGTAGAAGGTTGTATCTGGAATTATACCAATGGTTGTGAAAACTACTAGTGGTAATACATAAGAATAAATAATCCAATTAATGAAAATATAGAAAATTCAATGAATGGCCAAACCAGATAAAATATTCATTTAGATAAATAAAAATTCTCCCATAAATCATGATTTAATAAATCTTAATCTACATGCTTATCTGTAATAAATTTACCCATTCTTCTTATTTAGATTATTTGAAAAATAAATTTAACATACTAATATGAAAATTATCTGAGTCCATTTATGTCTTCTAGTTTTGGGGAGTAAAATAATCTGTGTATGCAATTTTTAGTTAAAATTAATTAAAAAATTAAATTTTGGGAATATATTAAAAAAATTCATATTTGAAAATATTACTCCATTTTTATTTATTCTTTGATGTCATCTACATTGGTTATTCATACTCCTATATCAAAACATTTATTTCCTTGGAACCATGAAGTGAATTTTGTTTACGACATGTATTTTTCTAATAGCCACTTCATGTACTTCCAGTTTCATTTTTAATTATCTTTGTACTTGATGGTCCATAATATTAAAAATAAATATATAAAATAATAGGCCATAATCAATGAAATTTATGAAATATTAATAAATTTCATGCTCGCCTCTAAAAATAGAAAATATATAATAAAAACACAAAAAACTCGAGTTTCCTCCTAAAAGTGATTTTGTTTTATTTTTTTGGCTCAAATTTACCTCCATTTAATTAATTAAGGTGAAATATCATTAAAAAATTGTTACCTTATCAGGGTATAAGAATGATCAAATTTGAATTATTTAAAAAAAATCAACCTTGATCATTCCACTCTAAAAAAATTCACTCTTCATGATGGAAGAACAATCTTGATTTTCATTGGAGCAGTCCCCCATTTCTATTCCATCCCGATGAACAAAATGGAATTTCATGTTCAATACACACCTGTATCCCCTTCCCTATTTTGGTGGGTTTAGTTACTCCTCCTATTTTAGTGGTATTATATGTTTTATTATCACTCTTCTTATTAGATAATTTATATGGAGTATCCACTTCCACAACCAAAAATATATCATATACTTATTCAAATTTTATGATTCCATTATCATTAGGTAATTTTTAATCTCCAAACTCTATATCTTTACTTATATCTCATTTCACCACCTCTCAGTGAATACATATTCTTATCATATCATAGACAACTCTCAGACATAGTTCTCCACTTTTGACATCGATCATCAGACACGCAGTTTCTAAAAATGGTTTACCATAATTGAGTAAATTTGTCTCCACTTCCATATCCTGAAATAAGTATAAATATAGGACATATAATTTTTTTATTTGATTATAATATCCTCGATGTTCACTTGGGGTACATCATTTTGAGTCTGCTAATTTATATTAAACTCTTGTGGGATTCAAGCTTTCCAATCCCAAAATCTTTAAGGTCATGTACAACATAATATTAACACACATATCTATAGAACACAAATATTTTACAATTTTTTTAGATTATATAAATATGAAAATATAAATGATACATGGATCATTTTTATTCTTAGGAACACCCCTTAATACCACCGATGAACACTCTCATGTGAGTGGAATGGTCCCAATTCTCTTTAGATTTATCTTATTTATTACAAAATCATTCCAAAATTTTGGGATGGTAGGATTGTTTTCCAAACACTATACATGGGTTATTAGTATTCAATTTTGTAATTTTTTTTATTTTTTTTTTGATTATTTGTATCAATCTTCACATGATCCATTTATTCTTGAAAATGTAGTCTTAACATGAGTTATGGTGGATCATCTTTTACATATTCTTTATAAACTTGTTTCTTACCCTTATCAATCTCTTTAACTTGTTTTTCATCATTTTTTCTATTCGTAGATTAGGATGATCCTATGTGATTTTTCCAGTTCATTAGGAAATGACTTCTAAATCCTCCCATTAGTTCACTTTGGGTCATCTAGGCAGTGTTCCTCATGGTAAGTATATTATATTCAGGGTTATTTATCCTACATGGTATTATAGGATCCATAGTATCATTGTTTGATCTCTTGATTCATCTGTAATTCCCTCTAGTGACTCACTATGATATTTTAAAAGAGTTTAAATTTCTTTTTTTATAATCCTCATGGAATTTATTAATGTTCTTGTGCTTTATATATCATATGGACCTAGATTTTTCCTTGTACTTTCTCTAGAAGTTATTTATTTCTATTTATATATGAAGATATATAGCTCTCTTCAGTGTATTTTTTCACTAGTGATTCTCCATGTAATGCATCTTACAACAACCTATTTCCCTAAGAAAATCAATTATAAAAAAAAAGTATTACAAGAAAAATCTATAGACTATATGGGTTTAATTACGGTTCATATCATTGTAACGTTACCATAGAGTTTAGATTGATTCGTTTTCAATTGAAAAAATGTTTTGAATGTTTACCTGAATGTCCATCAATTTGGATGGTTGGAAGAAATAGGTTAGAATGTTTTTTATAGATCACCCTATGATGTGGTGGAATGTGATGATAATCATTGAATCCACTCAAAACCTCTCTATTGTTAATGCAATTAGAACAACCGATTTCTTTACCAATCTCTTGAATCATTCTGAAATTGATATATATTGTAGATCTCAGAGTTGTTTCCCAGATGTTTGTTCTGGTATTGATGAGGTAGGAGTTAAAATTTTACCATGTTTGAGATATTATGATGATCACTTGTTTAATATCAAATAAATTTGAAGTAAAGGGAGGTGGTAGTATTCCAGGTTTCAATCCAATATTTGATGGAAGAAAATAAACCTATGGTGTACATAGACCCAGATCTCTTTGAATTAGTATATTAGTGAGATATTTCTCTCTACCTGTAATGGTTGTTGCTGACATGTTTCCAATAAAACAATTTATTCCTAAATATCAATTTTGAGGGCCTATTTAAACCTTTAATATCTATTTTAGCGATTCATTTAATGATTTAAAATATTAAATTTTAAAATTAGGACATTGGTGTGAACCAAAAATAATAATATTGTTATAAATTAAATTATAAATAAAAAACCTAAAAACTATTTAGCTAATTTCCATGGAAATGGTTTCGGTTATAATTGTCCCAAATGGTTTCATTATATTCAACGGGTAAAATTAATTTTTTTTTCAAAATATAAGTTGAATGATACTTAATTAATTAAAATGAATATATCTTATTTTCACAATCGATCCCATATAGATGATGATATTAGTTTATTAAGTCATTTAAATATTTGTGTTATTTAATTTTGTTTGATGAAAGACGTGAAGAAAAATAGGGGAAATCATGTTTATGGAAATATTTTTTTAGAAATGAAAGAAGAATGAGAAGGATAATAGATTGTTTGGTTTGAAATCAGAATTGAAAAATGTTCCATTGTTGTGTAATTTTAGGTTTTAGATGTAATTTTATTTTCAAAACATTAAATTATTAATACATTTATGTTGTTAGAGTTTGGATGGGGTGGATTTAATGGATGATATCCCCTCATCAACATAATAATCCCTTACTTCCATCAGTTTAATAATTTAATTTCTTACTGATAGAGTTTTTCTCTAAAAATATTTAAACCTAGTTACCCTGAATTATACAATGACTAGGCCTCATTTTAGGGCAAACACTTACATAATTAAATAGTTCCTTCCAAATTAATTAATAATTGGCCATGATTTAAAAAATATAAGGATCTGAATATGATAAATAAATTGAGGAAAACCAAAAACATGAATAAAAATAATAATTATATCAAAAAGAACTTCCCCCTTTAGATAAAAAAACATATAGTAACTAGGGTTTTACCTTATAATCCCAGTATTGATGGAGTAAGGGGTGAATTAAAATAAAATATTGAATAATTAACATCATAGGGAATGCAATGGAGGAACCTACTATTGTTCAGTTTCTCACCCTGATTTTGGTTTACCAGAGTATTTTAAGAAGAAAAATAATATCCCTCTATTAATAGTTATCCAGTTAGGATTGGGTTAAACATAATTAGTTTTTAATATTGAAAATTTTGAGTGGTATTTCCTCCATAGATATTAAATGGAGGCATGAGCCAAAAATTGTTATTCTATGGAGATGAATCCCATCAAATGCTTATTTAAATTATTCCAAACAATTTCATGTAATGTAAATTGATTTCAAAATGTTTATGTGTTAACCCATCACCTGAATGATATTTATAGACTTCATGTATTTCACTAAGTTCGTGTCATGTTACTTTTCACATTGTGTAATATTTACACAATTCTAATCATTAATTTCCTGTGAAAGAGCCTCTGGGTGTCCCAATTTTCCACTATCAACCCTCTAGTCTATCTTGTGGGGTTATGATATCATGGATGGTCCTATTTATTTATTTAATTGTTGCTTTCTAGATTCAACATCTATTACCATCTCCATCATTGCTTCAGATTTTTCGTTTCTTATCGTTACACTCCTAAAGCTCAAATCTTTCTTCCTATTTTTGAATTATTGAGTGTATCTTTCAATAAATCCGAAAAAGAAAAATAATCGTAATATTAAAAAAAATATATGAATAATATTATTTAGATTAATATATTAGAGAACCCTAATATATATACATGAGATACACGTATCAATGGGGATAATTTATTTCATCACTGAATGATTACTCATCTAAAGGGCATATAAAACACAAGACATGAAAAAGGTCAAGGTATTAGAAAATAATTACTTTATGAATGAATAAATAAAATCCTTATAACCTAGAGGATCATTATTCCTGTATGAATGACAGTCTCGCACCACCAACATTTGGGCATAAAAACATTTCACTACACTATTGTCACCTTAGGAGGCCCAAGGAAAATAAAAATCCCCTCTATTTTCTCCAAAAAATCATCATCATTATATGGGATTCTGATTCCCAGAAAGGATTGGGATTATTAATGAGAAAATATTGAGACTGATACTTATTTTGATTTTTTTCATAATCCCTAGCTAGACTATTACTATAATCTTCTTATTGACACAAGGCATGAAAAGGATGAAACAAGACGGATGTTAGTCTCTGGTTAACTATTGGGTGTTTCAATATAGAAATATACTTAGCCTAATCATCTAAATATAAAACAGGTATCTGGGGATACATGGGAGTACACATGTCGAAGAAAACAAAAATGTAATACATTAATATATCAAATAATAGAGAATCAATTAGACAAAGTATTTAAAATGTCACATAAATCATAATTAAATCACAACATGTCAACCCCTGCCCCATTAATAGGGTTCACATTCACATTATATAGCTAGTTTAGTACAAACATGGGAGGATTCAAAACAAATTCCCCTGATCCCATGGTGGCCTATGGCTTATCACAAGGTGTGTTGGATAGTAACCCCACTCAAAACTAGAACCACATGCACATGCACACTATGATAATATCTATCTATAATTTTCCAAAATTAAAATTCCAAAAGAAAAGGGTAAATATACATCAGTAAAATTTTATGAAAACCCATATTGATCATCAATCCAAGATGGAACTTGACCCAACTTATGACATGGCCGAAATGGAAATCCCTCTCCCCATGGACATGTAACTAGTTCTTGAGCATTATGAAACTCATTTGGGAATGATTTTCACCTAACAATAATCGACACCAATTTTAAGAAATATAATAATCATCAACAATAATAAATATAGTATAAGAAACATGCACAAGATTAATAGATTACATCCATGGTCAATTACCAAAATGAACAAAAGAAATAAATACCAAACAAGAGTTTCTTATCTCCTTATGTAAGAAGTGTCAAAAACCTGTAATGTCACTAGAAATAGGTGATGAAAAATTTCACAAACTAGAGCACCTACTACCACCATGTGAATAATTGAATTTTCTTGATCTTTATAGAACATGATATACATACACTTATTGGGTATACATAGGGTGTGAACTCACTATCCCAGTAGGATCCCACCAAGTGTTTCGTGCTTATCCAATATAATTAAAATCAAATTGGTTAGTTATTAATATAATGTGAAATGATAATTTTAATATAATTTCACCATAACAAGGGATGTAAAATAAAAATAAAAATCATGAGTAGGTAAAAAAATCACCATGGGAAATCCCTATGTATCATGGATAATTTTAGACCTATGATCTTCATACTCTCACTAATTTATGAATAAATGCATCAATACTCATACATGATCTATAACCATCAAATCAATTTTTTAGTTAGTTTTATAATATCATTATACTAGGGAGGATATTAAAAGGACCTTATAACTCATATAGAATACTTTCATAGTCTTCTTTCCATGGTGGCTAGGGTTCCTGAGTGATTTTTCATTATTAGTCAACCCATAAAATCCTCCTTACAAATATGAAAAATAACCAATGTATAAATTAAAATGTTTCAAAACATTAAAATTCTTTATTTCAATTTCAAAAAATTTCATACACAATAAATTACCTTTTAAAAAAACCATTCACATACATAAAACAATTTAGGAAATAGAATAATTTTTAATCATGAAAAATTAAATTTTTATTAAATGGAACAACGTGGAACCAGATAACTTTCCCTTAAAATCACAAATAACACGTTAGTAACCAAAATAAAAGTGGATATGGGATCATATAGAATCATTAAAAAATGATAAACATCAAGCCCCGCACTATTTGGTGGGGATTAGACTAACCCCAGCTCAACACCCTCATCGAGTGGGAGGAAACAGTAGAATGCATTGAGATAAAATGAAAGGAGATGGAGAGGATTCACTTAAATATATGTTTCTTATATAATAATGAACTAAATCCATAAAAAATAGATCCATGTGGGTACGGGAGGATAGGTATGGAGCCATTGGATTTGGAAGGATCATCAATGGGGAAATTTGGTGGTAAGGGATTAAATTAGGTTTGGAGTAGTTTATCAATATCACGTATTTTAAAACTAGGTATCCCAAAAGGGTTGGAAGTATAATTTTCCAAATCCTACACTCACCATGTGGGTTCCCCTATTTTAATTGAAAATTATACATAGACTTGTCATTGAGTTTTCAAAACCATACCCCAATGACATGGGTACTATGGTGAAAATATTATACAACAAAAAATTTTATGGGTTGTTTAGAGTTTTCTCTAACAATAATCCAACCTTCTTCCATGCCCTATTTCCCAAAAACCATGAAATTTTAAAGTATAATCCATATAATATCTAATGCTAAAATGAAAGAAAAGAAGACAGAGTAAGGGGAAACATCTCATGCACATGGATCCCTTGGGTGGGTTTAATCTGGTTATTTAAGGAGAAACCATTCATATCCAACCAAAATTTAGACTGATCCTGTTGGAAAAAAGTGTAATTACATATTTTTGTTTCTTAGAATCAAATACCATTATATTGTGTGATTCCATTAGAATCAGTTTTCTCGAATAATAACCTTGTGGCGGTTTTTAGATCTGTGGTGAGAATGTCCTTCAATGTTTTTAGAACACCATCTCCTAGAAGATTCCTTATGAAAGTACAACTCATTCATGTCTTATATATCAAGGAGGATGTTTATGGTAGAAAAAACCATTTAAAATACTCCTTCAACATAAGATTATTCACTCCAAATTGTGAAAAATGAAGAGATTTAAGGAAATTTTTAACAAAATTATTGCGGTATGGGGCATTGAAGTCAAGTAAATGATTACCATGGGAAGGGGATAGTTACATATAGTTTTCCCTAGTTATGATATTAAGTAGTGAGAATGGAGATTTTGTTCCCTCCCTATAAGGCCTATAATTTTTAGGATCCATGAACAAGAAAATATTTTTGACCCATTAAATGTATGGAATACCCATACACATGTATATATTTGTACGTGCAGAGACCACTAACTACACTAGAATCCCTAAATCATTTTTGATAAACCCACTTTAGTTATAAATTTTATTACAATTAAAAGGAAAATGGAAGACCAATTTTTGGACACTTCAAAATAGTCCTTGATGAAGTTGACATGGATAAAACACTATTTTGGGAGGTGGTTCTCACCACAAGGGATAATAGCATGAAAATAGAGATTTTATATAAATAGAATCCAATTTTTTAAAGTATTTCATGTTCTTTATCCATCATTCATGAGAATGAAATATACACAAATCTTTTATCATGGGTAATGAATAGAGTCATGATGATCCTCCTGAAGAAGGGTCATAGATAAAGTTAAGGGGAAGGAACAACCACCCTCCAACTCTTATGACATTTTAGGGTCTTAAATTTTAATTAAGTACCTGAATATTGTTATGGTTAATTAGAGCCCCTCTTATCACCCAAAAGATCTTATATATAATGAAAAATCCACTTAGTGGTGATTTTAGGTTTATATAATTAGGTGGAATCTCTTGTGGGAAATTTTGAGGTGGAAGAGAATTCCAATTACATCCATATTTATCAAGTCATCACTCCCTCACGGTGGATAACAATAGTGGAATCTGAAACATGGAGGCACTGTTGACCCATTTTTAATCGAAACACAAGTACTAGATGTACCATGTGATGGAATAGAGGTTGATAATTTAGATTAGCATGACATAGATAGTGAATTTTCCCCATATTCATGTGTGGAACAACACTATAGCAATTTTGGGGGGATGATGTCCTTCCAACCCTTGGTCTTAATACTTTTTAGGTATCACTGGAACAAAATAAAGAGAAATTATATGATTCTATTTTATAGGGTTCATTCATCTTAAAGTGTATTAATAATTAATAGTGACTCATTCACGAGAAAACCCAATGGTAGGATTATTAGATATCACATTAGGACACATAGAATCCTATCCATTTATTGAATTTCAACACTTCATGTTTTATTGAAGTACATAAAATTCATGAGCACAGTCAGGATAAAAGAGTAGAAAAAATTACTCCAGACTCTTGGGTTTTTACCACTATTTAAAGTTCATAGGACAACGCGTAGGAGTAACATTAATAAAAGTCTCTAATAATCTCACTAAGAGATACACGGAAATAAATCTAGGAGAATAATATCAGTACATTTGACTTCTAGGAGAGGGAAATTTTCTATGTTTATGAGTGTTAACTTTTCACTGTCGTTCCCCCAGAGAAATATTTGAATAAGAGACTAATTTTGGACACTCTTATGGGACATGGTAAGTACACATATAAATTCACCCCCTTAAATATAGAGATGACATTACATGTTTTAGATACACTCTCAATGGGAGAAACCCTTGAAAACATGATATATGTTTGGTAAATATTAATGACATAAATGATTATAATGAGTTATATAGTTTTATCCTTCCCAAGTTCCACTCTCAGTAAAATAACATGGTGTTCAACCCCTTCACTAGTATAATAATTTCATCCCCCTTCCATTCCAATTCAAAAATTCATGGAATATTGTCCATAGATGCAGGGAGGTCATTATAAAATCTTGGATGATTGAACCATAGGAATACCCCTATAGATCATGTCTACCAATCCTAAATAGAAATAAAAATAAGATTAATTAATTGTGTTAATATATATTTTATAACATTTCAAATGTCATTAATCATTCTAAAGGTAAACTTTTGAATCCTGAAATTTGAAATCCGGATCACGGTGTGCATTATAAGGATGAGCTCCATGATCTTTTCAAACTAACTGACTTGCTAAACCACAAGGAGAAATTAATTCTTTGTCATAATAATTTTAGATGGTTTCAAGAGGAAGATAGAAACTAAAATAACATTTATTACATGAATAACAGACTAAAGGACAGAAGAGGTTTCATATAACACATTATAAATGGAGTACTGGTTAAGTCATAAAATGAAATCTCCAATATAGTGTTTATCTACTCAAAAGGCCTATATTAATATCCAGGGGGAGAAAATACACAATATTGATAGATAATACCAACACCAGTATTGATGCCCACAAAAATATGAATCTTGTAGAACTATCTAATGAGATGAAAATAAAATCATATATACTTTCATTGGGCATTGATAATGTGAAATGTCATGATTTTTATTCTATTATATTATTCATTTTTAATGGGGATATTTTGAATTATTAGGTTTAAATTTTTTTGATGTAATTCTTAAAAAATTACTCAATTTCTAGTGGAGTTAACTCCAATTTCATTGCCTTTGAAAAAAGGAATAATCTGTTGAAATCAAGAACTTTGAGTATGACTTTATTAGAAATAAAATTACAAAATTAATAAGTAGAATAATTTTATTATGGTTTTGAGTAATTTTCAAGGGCATCATTTCGAAAAATTAGTTTTTATTTTTTATTAGAAGGAATATTCATAATTTAATGATCACTTCACCATAATGTGTTATTATTATGAATTATAAGAAAATATAAGGGAGCGTATCACTGAAAATTGACATCTCTGAGGAAATTGACACTATTAAATTATGTTTCATCTTAAAAACAAATAGAAAGAATTGATTTTCCATCACATTCATCAATTTGATGAGAAATATTTTAAACTTTGGTTCCCTCCCTATTCTAATAAATGGGTATCCTCTGGGATTCTTTCAGTGCTCTAGTGGGTAAAGAAAGGAGACCCCCTATTGAGATTCCTCTTCACCTTGGATGATAATTATCCTAGTCTATATATAAATGAACTTCTAAAATCATGCCATTATAAGAAAATATATGATAAAAGGGAATTTCTACCCCATCACATATTTTTTATGCTAATGATATCCTTCTTTTGGGAAAGATAACTGACATACAATATCCAACATCAAAGAATATTTTTTGAAACAATGTAGTGGATGTTGGATTGAATAATTATTGGAATATATCCTTAATGGTATTTGGTTATGGGGGCAATTTATCTAAACATAAAAATGTATCAATATCCCTAAGAGTTAATAACTGATGTCCTCATATCACACATCTTGATGTTCCCCTCATCTGAGTTAATGTTAAGTGATGTTATTTAGAAAATATAAAATATAGTAAGACAACCCAAATGGAAACATGGAAATATAATACAATGGAAAATGAGGGAAGATATTTATTTTCCAACTATGTTATAACCATAAGGGTTGTCTATTTTTTCTTAGTATATAAATGGTCAGAATCACTCATCAAGAATATTCAGGCTTTTGTCATTAATTTCATGTATACTAGTTTTATCTATAAGATGAATATTATTTCTATGTATTTTAAATATTTTTAAAAACCCATCAACATTTGAGTATTGGTAGTTAAGGATTTGAGACTATTTAATGTGTCATTGCTCACTATGTTTACAAAGAAACTCCTCACCTTTTGGAAAATTCTATATACTCCATATCTATCATATTTAAGATATTATTTTTAAGTGGATATTGATTTTATAATTTATCACCCCCAGAATAATCCATAAAACACACAAGACACGTTCTTATAAAATTCTTGGGATACATGGTTTCAAAGAAGTCCACATAAAGATGATTTAACACAACTTGGATGAATATGTAATTTTAAGAATAATTTATAGTACATTATTTCATGAAACACATTCTCATTGTTGACATGTAAGAAAATTATGTTGTTGATGTATTTCCTATAAATCAAATCAATATTTAGGTTTAGAGATGTGTTTATGTTAATAGAGAATCTCTGATATGGGCACCAAATTCTTTTGGTCAGTTTAGTGATAAATACATATACAGGAATAACTGTGAAGCTACTACTATGGTACCCTCATGGATTCCCAATTTCTAAGATAATTAAATTACCCCCTCTTCCACTTTTCTTATATGGTGAATTTAGAAGAGGAGTCCATCCTGCCATAACCTGTTGCAGCCTACAAGGATCTATTTGGATCCATCATGTCATCTTTATTTAAATGATTAGGTGAATATAAGCCATATATATGTCCCATATATAGTCACATTATTGATATGGGAGTACATATAAGAATTATTTTGATTCATGCAAGTTGTGAACGTCTTTTTCGAATTCATGAATTCTGTCTTCAATTATAGTTACAATAGGAAAATTCAGGAATTTCTTTCCACAGTTTCCACTACCACCAATGTATAGATATGGAGTGCTATAAATTGTATTTATTTTAATAAAAAACCCATAATTTCATTAGGGGATCAATTAATTCCATAGGAATGTTACTATTAGCTCCAAAATGTAAATAGTTAAAATGAAAAATTAAATTTTTTTGACACTTTCATATTTTGGTTGTTTAGTTTTATTTGCAGCATCACAAATACTATTGTTTCTATTTCCTTTATATTGATCCCTTCGATCTTAGAATGAATGAATGTTAATGTGGTTGGTTCGACATCAGGTTCACCTAGACCCCCAAGATGGTGTGGTCTTTTTTCCACCCATCAAGGATTCTTTAAACTATTCTGCCAAATATTTCTTGGTCATAAAAATTCTCTTGATGCAGAAGTTTGGCCACTAATTAATGAAATAATATATTCTATTCATCTCCATTTGAGGTTCCTCTGGTTGGAAACTGACACAACTATGGTATTAGTAATCTTGAATGCATATTCGAGGAAATTTCTATGGATAATGATTACCTCCTAGATTAAATTTATCCATCATATTTAGTAGATAAAAATTGATTTCACACATTATTATAGGTAATCCAACTAGTTTTTTTATGCATGTTCAAGGAGGGTAATTACGATGGAAACCATAAAATGTTCCTTTTTAACAAAATATTTTTTCACATCTTTTAGAGGATAATGAATCATTTGACAAGAATACACATATTTGTTAACCGCCTTTTAGGGTTTCAATCTCTTTTTAATAGTAAATGTTAATAAGATCAGGTTTTCCTAGATGATGAAACTATTATAATAAATAATGTTAAGAAAGGAACAATAAATTCTTGAAAATGGAATTGTTGCTGTGACCATCCACATCCATCACATTTTAATGTCAAATGTATTAACCATTTGAGTCAATAAGTCATTTCATAACATTCTATAAGGAACCCCTAGCCGAAAAAACCATGGTATCTATATAATTGAAATTTTAGAATTTAAATTCATAATCAACTTGTTTTATATGTCTATAAAGATTAGGAATGTCAATATGTTTCACATTTTCAATAATATTGATAACATGTTTATAACCCATATATAGGAAAAAGGTGGATGGTAAAACAATACATAGTCAAAATTTCAATAATCATCATTATAAGATTTAAACAATTTTTAATGTTAATAAATTTTCCCAATGTAACCGGTCATTATCACTTGGTAGCTTAGAAGATGTTGGCACGCCAAATTGAAGATGGTGGAATTGACCTTCACAACTTACCAGAATCCAAGCAGGCCATAAAGGCTGAAGTACTATGGGATACTGTTGAAGGAAAATCACTATGGACCAAATTCATGAGATCTATATATGGAAATGATTATGAAGAGTGGTTAGTGAATGTGAGAATGAAATCTAAGAATTCCCCTAATATTATCGACATTCAAGAAGAAATTATATAGTATGTATGGTGGATTGTGGGAATAAGTGAAATCATGTTTTGGAAGGCTAATTAAATGGGCGAAGAACTTTTTCTCTTTGGCTATCTAGTATCATATATTTCTTTCAAAAAGACATCGTATATTCAACCTTCATCAGAGAAACCGTCAACACCCAAAAAAATTGATGTTCAAGAGTATCTGCAATACTCACATCCTCGGTATATAAATATTTTGTGCCTTAAGATATGGGTGATTTAGTGGAAAAGTCTATCGTGAGATGATCCAAAATCATAAGGGGAATATTTTATGTGAAACTAATCTTTAGTTTACTCATATTCCTTGGCATATGAATTTCTTTTTCAGGTTAATGAAAAACATACCATTGCGAATGGACGAAATGATCTAGATGAATGGTATTTCGAACGCCTCTTTCTACTTGAGCTCAAACTCCCATTTTTTGGAATCTTTATCGAACCTGTTCTTAAAATGTGAGTGGGCAATGTGGATCTAGAGATTTTATAAAAATAAAATGGGTCTTTCTTTGTGTGGGAAAAAATGGATGATTTTCTGGATTCATGGTTCTTGGGGGATATCTATGCACAGAGGAGTCCGATACGAGAGCCATCAGTTATTCAGATATGTGTAGGATTTTATGGGAATCTAAGAGAATAGAAACTGAGGGATGGAGATACTCTTATTATTCATATTGGTTAGGTGATGTCACATGTGTCCAAGCATGGTGGTTTAAAACCATGAAATTATAATCTGATGTATCTTAATTTTTTGATCCCATAGTTGGTCTTCAATGTATTGAGCAATAAAAATAGATCAGAGGGGGATTAGTTGTGTTTGATTAAATCAGTGGGTGGGTTAATGATCTACTATGATAGGTCAAATGTGGTAGGAATGATGAGGGGCGGTGGTCTTGTTCATTATAGAAGTGGCTCGATTCTATTGGGGTTTTGTACTTTCTTTGGTTCTCATAACTCTTTATGGGAGAAAGTGAAAGCCTTGATTGATGGGATTATGTTATAAAGGGTATAAAACGTTAATATCACAGATTTTGAGTCAAAATCATAGATCTTGGTGGATTTTGTACAAGTAATTGTTATCCATCTCATGGGATTTGATTTACTTGTTCAGTAATTGCAGGTTATTTCTTAATCAAGGAATTATGATCATTCATACTTTGAGGGAAGTAAACTATTCCATAAGGACCCAGTCTTAAACATTACATAATAAAGATACTTAAACTATATTTATCTTCTTCTCATTACCAAATACCTTTTTGGTTTAGAGTTTCATAATGATAGGAAATAATTTATACCTATCAACCCGCATGAATACAAAGTCGGTGACAAAAACTAGTATCCATTTCTTCCAAAAAATGATTTTTCTAACACAAAATAATAAATTTATTTATTTGAAAAATATTTACTTCCTTATTTCTATTACACATACAAATAACATGTTAAAATAATTTAAAAACAATTTATGAACATATAAATCTCATTAAGGGATATAAAAAAGAAGGAATGATATCCTCAGTCCATGAATACATAAAAACATATGAAATCAGTTTCACAAAGACAAACTTCCCACCCATATATACTTAATTTGTGAATCATGAGATTTAAATAACCATTAATGAACTTATATAAAACCATAAGGATATTTTGGGGCATTAATTACTTAAATTGAATCCCCACATCTACATTATGATTTGTAACCCACACAATTACCTTATGGTGTAACCATTACAGTTACACTTAAAGTAACCATACGTTGGATCTCCAACCTACAAATAAAAAATTAATTGGATGTAGATATAGGTCCCACCATTAATCATAAACAATTTCCATGGACCATAAAATCATCACAAAACATTTATAATGTCCTAAAAACATTGGTTTTGAATTTTTTAAAAATAGAATTTGTAGAGAAAACACCATTAAAAATATCATATAAATAAATTGAGGATTATTATAATGAAAGTATTATGTTTATAAATTGTAAATAAACATTATAAATAATAATATGAGTGAATTTAATTACATAAATAATCTCAATATATCCTAATTGATGAAGTAGAAGGTTAACTCAATGAATTGAAATTGGGTTAATAATTCCCTTACCTTGGGTTCTCTTTACTTAAAACATGTTTATATCTCAAAAATAATTGTTAATATAGTGTTATTAATATTTTAAATAATTGTATTCATGTTTATAACACCTTATAAAGTCATTTTATTACTTCATTATACCCATTTATTACTAATATTTTGTTATTTCCATTGTTTCGGGTGCGTGCTTTACATGATTTACATTGCCAATTCATAAAGGATTTTCTTATCAAATGAAAGAGAAACTACAGAAGTGGAATGAAATTTTTTCAATATGATTCCATAATATTATATTATTTCATAAATAATTTTTATTATATGGTATGAAGATGAATCGTAAGATAAAATAGTAGTGATATTTTTTTAGATCATTTTGTTGATTCTTCGCTAAACATGAACTTGTTTCATCATATAGAATTAATATTAAGTGTATAAGTTAATTCTAGAACATAACAGAGGTAATAGAATACACATTAAAAACTTATTTAAGAATTTTAATTTTTTTACAACTAGTTTTTATGGAATTAAAAAAAATTAAATACACATCGTCTACAATATCGGTAAATCGACACATCACGGACAATGTTTTTATTTTTAGAATAAGAGGAAGAGGAGAGGAAGAATGATGATGTATTTTTTCATAATAATGAAAAAAATCCATAATATATATAATAATGGTGATTTAATTCTTTTTGGATATGGGTAGTAGAAAATAGTATATTAAAAGGAAATAATTTAAAAGAAAACACTAGAAAATGAAAGAGGATTTTTACCTCTTGATCTATTATCCATAAGATCCTCCTTAATGCCTTTGGTTTGGGCCTTTTTGTGAGACTAGAAGGACTTGGACGTGAGAAAGATCCTTGGAAATGGTATTAGTAATAATTTATACAATTATAAAAGCTTTGGAGGGTTGATAGGAAGCTGGGGTGAGGTTCGTATTTTTAGTTAATACGAGGGAGCTGTTAATTAATTATAAAGGACACCTCCTTAGTTATATTTGTAATACCATGGTATTTCTCTTTTTTTTTCCCATGGTACTGGACAGGGAAACCTCATATAATATTTTAATCCTTATGAGTCGACCAGAATTATAATATCATTATTAAATCATTATGATGACATTAAACACCAAAAAACCTAAAACTGTATTTTTACTATTTATCAAAAATTCCGCTATTTTAGAAAAATCACAAAAATTCACCATAACCATTTTTAGACGTGTATAATTAAAAAATGAACTCCATTTTTTGAAAAAAAATTAAAATATTGTTAAATTAATTTTTTAAAAATCATAACTTTTTCAAAAATAACTGTTTTTAAAACATAACTCAATTTATATAACCTTGAAATTTTTTTGAAGATTGTATTTTCATATAACCATAAGAAAATAAAATAATAATAATATTTACTATTAATATAGGTCATATTACTATTCATATTACTATTCATAAGGGTATGTTACAATTCACCAAAAAAACAAATTGGACTTATCATACTCCAAATAACATACTGATCACAATCTTAGATGTCCATTTTTTGAAATTAAAATCATAGAAGCGGAAAAATTATATTTAATAGTTATATTATAAATATATAATTAAAAAAGTGTCATTATTTAGAGAATAATTGTATCATGAATTTGAATTTATTTTTAAAACCATAGGGTGTAACATCTTCACCTAATGCTATTTCCAAAAAGGAACCCCCGAGGAGGCACTAATTTTATACTCAAATATATATTCTCTTCCAGATGTCTTCAAGATCATTTCTAATGGTTACTCTATTGGGATTATTCACTTTTGGGCACCATGAATTTTACACATACCTTTTCTAATGTAATACAAATTTATTTTTCCATCAATATATATTTCGATATCAGTATTCGGTAAACAAGATTGTAATCCATCCAATGGAAGATAGTGGATGTATAAATAATACATAGTCAAATTTCTATTAATCATCCATATTGTAATAATAATATAATTACTCAAATTACTTTTTCACTATTTTAATATAATGAAATTCAACCTCAGGGAACATCATAAAATCTAAATTATGTGAAATGTAAAGTTTACACAGTATAGAGAAAAAACTATGAAACTATATTAATACTAGAATAATAGGGACATAATTCATTAAAGAAAAAAGTATTATTTGTTTTAATAGAAAATAAATTCTATTTAAAAATTATATATTGACGGATTTTCACATAGTTAAAAAACAACCTCACAAAAAATAATTCTTGGACAATACCACTCATGAAGGGATCAAAAATAGGATTGTTTGATATTGTGATCTCATTATCAATAAAATAAATAAATAAATATTAAATTATAAATTGTCAAAAATAAAATTTAATAGTGTAAATTATTTTCAAAATTAAAAGGGAAATCAAATTGAAAACATAAAAGATATCCTAGAAATTTTTTTTACATTAATGTTAAAGTGGATATTATAGGTCACATCCAAAAAAATATTTTTTTCAAAAAAAATATGAAATCTATTTATAATAAAATATATTAAATATAATCTTTTTTAACTAGGAATCAATAATATATAATTATTATCTTGGATAAATCTAGAGATTCAGACAAACCATATTTATATGAATAGAAATATCTATTAAAATATTTTGTAAAATACATTTCCTCAAAAAACAGGTTGTGAAAAGTGTAATAAAGCATTCATTATGGTAAAAACATATCATTAAAATTTATTATGAGATACCATTTAATAAAATATTAGGGTTTTAGAACCCGATAATGGAGGAGTGGTTTTCGGGAAAAAACATTATAACTCAATGAATTAAATTTCAGTAACCAAAATCCATTACATGGACATATCCCAAGAAGAAGGAAATATTTTTAAAAGGGTTTATGTGGTAAGAATTTATATCTATATAAAAAAATTAAGATATAACACATCATACAATAAAAGGTAGAATTTATGATACATCATTGAAATAATATTAAAAGAATGATCATAGCTTACTTAATGAATGCTCAGTTAGGAAAAATCATTAATATTGAGTAAATTACATAATAAATAGGCACATAAAAAAGTAAATATTATTTATCTGGTAGATCACATGAAATAAAATTATTATGATTAAATAATATTCATGGACATTGAATACAACATACATGGAAAATATGGTCCACAAAATTTATTATTTCTCATTGACTATAAATTGGGAGAAAAACCCTTTTGACATTAAAAGCATTTGAATCAAAACCCCTTGACAAAGGGGGATTGAAATTCAAAATCATATGACATGATAAAAGTATAATTCATTATATTATATCTCATATTGGTAGTATATACTCCAAATAAAGGAAATTATGGACATAATACAGATAATGTCTCAAAGAGAGTAATATTAGATGAAACCCCCTGCAATATATTTATGCTAATAAAACATTGTCTAAAAACATATATAATGAACATAACTATCTTAATAAACTATATGATAAACTCAATTTATACATTTACACCTTTTTTAAAATGATTATATTTCTATATAATGCAAATATATTAATCATATATAGTTTATTATTATTATTGGGTGTTAGAAATCTTTTTTCTCTATTTCATATACACATCATGACAAGGGTATAAAATATCCTTAAGAAGTTTAATTTTTATTATTACAAGATCACTAAATAAATATTAATCATTATTTTTTATATCACACATAGGGAAAATTTAATTAGGTGATAGATATGGATATGGATGCTAAAAATGTAAAACATGGTAAACTAGTTTCTACTTGTTTAATGATCGAATGGTGATATACTAGTGAATATTTAAAATATTAATATAAATATCACTGAATCATTAATAAATATTAATTTTTTTATTAAATTAATTTATTTTTATATAAAAACAATTATTCATTTATGACATAAACATTATAACATCATTCACAGAGGTGGTAAAACAAATCCATATAGAAACATTATATAATGTTATAATGGGTGGAGAAATGTATTTAAATAAAGATAGTATGAAATATTCATAAGCTTAATGATTTTATAATTACTTTTGTTGACAAGTAAATCCATTTTTTTACCATCTATGATGGGTGGTGATGAAAAAATAATTTCCTCATTCGTATAGGTGGTAGTCTGTTGTACACATGAATAACATTCCCATTTCTCAATGAATGGATGGAATTATGGAATATTAATAATGTACATTTATGAATTTAATTAAATATATATATATCAGATTTATTTACCAATTCAATAATTGATACATATATTATGAGGATATACTAAGAAACAAACAACATCAGTTATCAGATGTGGTAGTCTACATATAAGAACGAACAATTATTTCATTTTCTAATTGGAGGGATATATGAATAGATATTGATAATAACAATAACATAATAAAATTAATTTATATAAATAAAAATATTATAATTATATCTTTGTGTATACAATAAATTTGAATGAAGATATTGAATAATAAAAGCTAGGTAGTTTATAACACTCAAGGAGGGGACATGATTTTTCCTTTTTATAAGTGAATAAAAGGGAAATTTTTGAAGAAATCGCCTTTAATATTTTAAGTAATGTGATGTTAACATTCAATGTACAATGTATCTAAAATGGAAATAAGTGGAGTTTAAAGTTATTTTAGGCAAAAAATCACACCAACCACTCATTTTCTGAGACAACATTGAGTTTTTATGCCTTTTTTTATTTTAGTTTTTTATCCATTGCACCATGTTCCTTTTACCATGGGAAACAATGTTTTACCCTAGTGAATAATATTAATTTATAAATTAACATTGATGCTTTTAATAAATTTAAAACTTATTTCTTAACAATTTTTAAATAATTTTATCAAATAAAATTAATATTGTTTTGAAATATAAAATTTTAAATTTTATAAAATAATGTGTAAAAATAGTTTTTAGAAAATATATTTTCATAAGAATAAAATTTATCTATAAAACATGGTTAATAAAGTTAATAACACGATGTTATATTTTACTTATTAGTAATCAACTATTATTTATGATTCTTTTATGGAAATCAAAATGTAATTTTCATAGTGAAAATACAACCAATGAAAAGGCAGATAAAATTTTTTTAAACTATAATTTCAATGTGGTTCTAAAAATGGCAGATATTTAATTTATAAGATATTATAATATATTAAAATTAATAATATCAATCATTTAGAGATTATTTTTAATGTAATGATTTCAAACTTCTAGTATACTCTTACCTAACTATAAAATTTATAATTATCTCCAAACCCATACTTTTCGACTGAAAATAAATATTTTTTGAAAAACCCAATAAGGTCACCCAAGGATAATATTTTAATTATAACTAAACTAATTTATGACCACATTTTAGTCTTATAATACAAATATATATATATATATATATATATATATTAAATTCTAAAAATTTAAACACAAAATGGTTTTATTCGTAAAATACATTTTAAAATATGCACTTTTATTAATTTTATTTCATGTAATTTATAGACCTAATTGGTGTTATCCAATTATTAATATTAAACATAATTTATCACAATTATCTATATTACTCTTTAAATGGAAGTATATATGGCATTAAAATGTAATTTTTTGAAATGTACTTCTCTGAACATTAAATTTTATTACTCATCATTTTCTATAAACTAATTGAATTTCACATATATTAAAAGTATCATTTATTGTAGTTATATGTATATTTAATATATTTTAAACTCTTATTACTTACTTCCAAATCAGTAGTTAGGTTTTAGCAACCATAGTTAAATATTAACATTTTATGAAAATATATCACAATTTTGTTTTAGTTTGGTGTTACATGTGGAGAAAGCTATCAAACACATTAAATTATTTAGATGCAATCACATATTAACATTTTTGATAGTTACATTCTCCCCTTTAAGTAAATTTCAGCGTGACAATTTTATTTCTTAATCATCGATTAAATTTGTTGTGGGTAATATTATCATATTCATTATTCAGGGAACAAAATTTAATATGACATCTAATATAATATCCTAATATATATCATGTTACATATAATTAATAAAGAATAATTATACATTCATACAATCATATAACAAATATATATATATATATATATTTCTATCCTATCAATACAATAAAATTAATATACCTTTAAAAAATCCAATTGATATACCAAAATTATAAACCAATGTGATTGTATGTACCTCACAAAACTAACTCTACCATTAACCCTAAAATATATAAATCAGTAGTCGAAAAAATTCTAAAAGTTGTCAATATATTTCATAATTACAATAAATAGTTAAAAAATATAAAATATAGTATGGATTTCATATTATTTATGTTAATAGTTAATTCTAAGGCTAACAATAAAATTTATCTAACATATCTCAAAATAAATCAACCCATTACCACATCAACTTCAATAATGTGTTATACCTAAGAATATTCCAAGACTCAATAATATGTTCTCCAATAATTATCCCTAAAAATTAAATTTTGAATAAAATTACATTTCATGGTTATTAATAAAATTAATTTTATTTTCTACACCTTTAATGTAAAACTAGGGAAGAAAATTCCATAGATTCTTCACATAATCTATATAATTTTTTTTAAAAAATCAGAATACAATCAATAAATAACAATCACTAATTATAACCTCTAATAATTTCAAGATGTAATTTCCATTAAAATGTGAATATTAATACCTTATATAAGTCAAGGAATCTAACCTTTACAGCATAACAAGTAACTAATAAGATTCTCAACCATTTATGTATGATCTCTTAATAAGTTATAAGACATAGTGATTTCAATGTACATATCTCTTTTCATATTCATTTCAATGAACATATTTCAACCCTATATAAAAATAGGAAATATAAATGAATAAAATAAATATCATGTTAATGTAAAAAAATCATACCAAATATGATTCTTTTTTTGAAAGTATCATTTTATGCTTTGATACTTTGTATTCAACACACATAAATTTATGTTAGGCTAAATTATACTTCCAAGCCTAATCCCATAACATAATAAATTATTCATTATAAAATTTAATGAGTAAATGTACTATCCATATATCATCCCTCATGAGTGTCAAACCATGTGTGATTTTATACATATTTTCATATACTAGCTGATGATCCAGTTAATACCCAATACACATTTTTAGAGGTTATTTCCCCTTAATAGATTTGTGACAGATCCTGATTCCACCTGTAGTATCCGAAGATGAATGATATTTCTAAGAGAACCATATAGTCTTGAAATCATGAAAAAATTAGGATTTCATCCAATATATATATATATATCTATATGGTTTTCAAATAATATATTTAACCCTAATACCTAAATAAATTGTTAATTATTACATTAACATTGAATCATATACTTATCCCAAAGGGTTATATATTTAATTGAAATAATGATCATCATTTCCACGTCAACCATTAGATTATATTTAATAAAAATCTTAATATCTAAATTTATAAAAACCATTCCTATGATAAAAATAATGATTCCCCCCACACATACTGACATATCTAGTCCCATAAAAACATACTTACATACTCACATTGAAACACGATATAAATTATTAGATATTACCATGCATAATTCAAAAAAAAAAGAAAAAAACTAGTTGAAAATGATATTTTTAGGTTTACATATTGAAATAATCAAGAAAAAATTACATAGACTACGTTCTTTATATCAAAAGCTATTTTAAAATTATATATGAAAATAATTTATCCTTACTGAGTCTCAAAAAATACCATAATATTCATCACGTGTTTCATCCCTTTAAGTATGTAATTTTTATTATATTTCATCATAAAATATGGAATAGAAAGATAATAAATGGCTAAAATCCAGTGAAAATTAAGGGAAAAATGTAACTTAGGAGGTTATAAATGTAATAATAATATGGTTGGAATAAATTAATTGAACAATACTATAATAGAATGACGATAAGAGCATTATGTATCAATGAAAATTATTAATGACATTGGTATTACTAATATTGATCTCATATTAATGGAATGCATAATGTTTTACATAAAAAAATGATGTTAAAGACATGTTCTAATACACTATCATGTTGTGGGATGATGTATACAATGAAACCCAACAAGTTTTGTCTCATGAGACCCATTAATGTATAGACGGTATATATAATTTCACCCCCACAAAAAACCTGTTTATCCCCAATTAATTCACCATATGAATTAAAAATACATATTATATAATTCCTTAAAGATCCTATGGATGAATAAAACCATTATTATATATATAATAATATATATATAATTGGATTAATAATTTACTAGTGTTAGCAGTCAATAATAATGAATAATGTCATTACATTATTTATGTAAATATAAGGTATAACATAATTATAACTGATCATGAAAAATAATACGGATCATCAAAAAAATACATTTTCAACTTTCTAATAATCTTCCGTATTGAAATAATAATATTACTAATACATACACTTTCCCCAATTTCATTCAAAGGGATAAAATTATCATAACCTATAGTGATAAAGAAATAGGATGGTTAAAAAATATATATTGAAATTTCCAATAGTCAATGATATTGTAATAAAAACATAAAGGATACAAATAATTTTCCACATGATAATAGAATAACATTATTTCAGGATGAATATCACCCAATATAAATTGTGTAAAATGTGATGTTCACACTATATAGAGAAATGAGTATACTAATAAGAGAATAAAATAATATTATTATAATATTCCATCCTAAGCGATAAGGTGTTTGATATTAATATAAAATAATACCAATGTAATAATAGAGACATATATGGATATTTATATAGAATAAAAACATCATTGTAAATGAGTTATTGAACAATACCACACAAATATATATTCTGAATTGGGGTTTTTCACAATTTTTAGTTCATTCCCCCAAAACATAAATTCATATTAGAGTGTAAATTAAAAATCATACACCCTATTAGGGTTGAAAATATTTAAATAAAAAGAGAAATGGATGTGAAATCATTAAGGACAGAGATTTATACGTCACATCCAAAATTGATTCTCCAATGATTATTTGAGAAATATATAATATTACAAAATATTAAAGATAATAATCAATAATAGGTACTTTAAAATCCATTGGGTTTATGAGTAAAACAGTCGGATATAATCAACATTGTGGGGGGATTTAATCTATTATGGGAATTTTTTTAACCAATAATAATGTTTTTATCATTTTAACTTTTAGTCCTATTAGAATAGCAATTGTACTATTCTATTTTCCTTATCATATGAAAATATATGAAATAAGGTAAATGATGGATCATGCTACTTTTAAAAATTTCACTACTAAATAAGTGGAGCATGTCCTTTTGATTTTATTTGATGACCAATACACATATTCTCTATCATAGTAGGATACCTATTTAGAGTAGTTCAATTGGGAAAAAATATAACCCTACTGTGGTTCGAAGCACATTATGTGGGGGGGGGGGGGTGAAAATAACCATGAATCCTTATAATGATAATAATTTTTTCATGTAGTAATTCCCCTCTAATTCCTTGTACTTTTGGTGTAGATATTCATCAACATATTTAGTTACATTGTCATAATAGAAAAGTCATCCAACTATTTAGGGTTATCTTATATTAGACGATGCTAATATTTTTCAACTCTCCTTATTTTATTTATTACAAAAAAATATACAAGAAACTCATCTTATTGTTAACAGTAAATAGAAAAAAACCTTCCCTCATTATCACCTCTATCATTAACAATTTTTTCTAGTGACTATACTTCATATGAAACTCTTCACCCAGTATGTCCATCAAATGATGACCATCTAGTTATAGTTCATATATTACCTTGTTATTCTCTTAATTTGGTACCTTTTCATCTAATTATCACTCTCCATCTGATATCTTATTCTTATTATGGTACCTATATATATGATACCACGTGATGGTATGGTTTTTCACTTATCACTTCATCACATATTCACTTTTTTGACCAGTGCTGAAGATCCCCATCATATGACTTATCTCTATTGAGTAACCCTTTCTCTATTCAGAATATATTATTATATTGAATCAACCTAAATGCTAATATATCTCAATAATCATGGTTTAATCATCCTAATGATACATTAGATCCTACAAATTTACACATCTACACAACTCTCTCTCATAAACAATAATATGAGAAACCAAATCCCTATACATTTATAACACCCCGACCCCAGTTACCCAAAGTTGGTGTATTATTACCTAACATTGGCATGATCACAAAAGATCAAGTCTCGAAAGACCAATCAGTTTAGTAGCCTTGAAAAAACTAGATACATTCAAAAAGTTTAAATTACATCATAAAATGAAAACTACAAAAACATCTTGTCTCCATAATCATATCATCTTATACTATCCCTGCAGGTCATTCATAAATTACATCTTCACATTCGGGAAAAAATAAAACATAGAAAGGGGTGAGCTCAGATGCCTAGTAAGGATAATAATATAGTGGAAACTTTCATAAATAAGCATAAAAATTTATGGCAATTTATAACTAAAACAAAAGCCTTTTAAACATGAACTTCAGCATAATATGGTAGAAATAATATGAAATAATTCCATTTACTTATTCACTTGGATATTCTACTCATCGAGTAATCACATGCAATATCAATAACCACTTTAATAATGATGGAATGCATAATGCTAGACTATCATAACCACGTAGCCAAAGCCTCGTGACAAGACTACAAATAATATTTTGTCAAGGCCTCATGCCAAGAAACTAGTTTGTCTCATGAGAACTACCGATGCATTGAGGAGCTATAGCAGGCTGTACCCGTCACTTATTAAGGCCAATGCATTCCTCATACGAAAAGGTTTAAACATAACATAAACATTCATATTAAAACTTACATAAGAAATGTAAATACTTTCTCTATAAACCATGAAAGGTATAAAAATTACACATCCACAATCAAACATATCAAAAAACCATCAATACAATATGGATGTTTTTTATCATAATAAATCAACTTCAAATAACCTTGAAATCCATCATAGGATGTTGACATAGATAAAATCAAAACTATTTTAGAGAAATATCTCTTTTTTGTTGAAATAATTTAAAAGTCACATAATTATAAAATAACACATTTACTTTGAAAATATCCATAAAATCTTGTAAGAGAAGCTTCAAATATTTTATAATGGCGGAAAATAGCCGCACCCGCCGTATAAGTTAAAAAAGACATTCTAACGTTAATTATTTCGAAATGTTTAAAAAGGAACTTGTTTGGAAAATGATGGAAAGATTCCTTTATAAACTTCATATCAAATGTCAAACAGGGGTGTAAATGACGTTAACCCATATTCTGTAAAATAGTAAGAATGTTTTGAAATACATTATCAAGAAACATCGATGTGGATGATAAAGAGGTCGCAATAGATCATTACGTATAAACAACCTCGGATAATGAAGAGATTGAGAAAAAAACCCTTACCTTGTACTTTTCCTTGGTTGAGGGTAGGTTAACCTCCAATATAATGGTGAAATAATTGTTATTAAATTATACAAGAATCATATACATTAATATGATATCATATATGATCTTCTAACATTGATTTGTTAACAATATCTTAGTATTATCGTCATTTTGGGTGTTAACTTACTTGTTTTCTTTTATATGTTTTGTTACATAAGACATGTTTGTTATGGATAGGTTGTATCTTATTCATATAAAAAATTATATCAAGTCATTAAACATTTTTTTACCATAAAATGATAATTAAACTTGAATGGATACGATGGACAATGAATCTCATCACGTTCATGGAGACGGTAGTCCGTACGTACACACGAGCGATAATATCATTATTTTGATATTAAAATAATATATAATTGGATGTTATATCTTATATACAGAATAATTATAATGTTATATTTATTATTTACATGAATTACACATCATTATTATACCTATCTAAATAATAATGTATTGAATAACAATTAAACCACGACGCGGAGACGGTAAGCCGTACGTACGCACGTATGATGAAATGTTATTGAAAGGATGGATAGAATACTTAATATGGTTGTAGTATATTTATAATAACATCACAGTATATAGAATATACTGGAGTTTTTATTTTATAATTTAAATAACAAATAAAGAATAAGTTGAAGAAGAAAGGAACATGAAAGAAGGTGGTGAAAACATTACCTCTTCTTCAGGTTCTTCCTTTTGATTTGATAAAAACGGATTCATAGGATGGATTTATGATCAAACTAATGCCTCTAGGTTGAAGTGAGGGATGTTGAGAGAATATTTGCATAGGTTTCGGCCGAACCAAAAGGTTTTGATGGTGTGAATAATTGGTTAGAATTGGTGTCTATTTATAAGGGTGTGGAGGGGCTCTTTTTGAAAAACATAATTTATTATTTTATAATAAATTAATATTTGGTTTCTAATGGCTCCAAAGTGGATTGTTCAAAGTATATGGTGGGGATGGGTCTCAATAATTTCAAAAAATAGATTTTAGATAGGTTTGGGTCAATATATTAACCTTATCTTTTAGTTTTAACTCTTAGATAATTAGTTTGACATTTTCCATGTCACTTTGTATTTTAATATTATATAGTTAATAAACATAAAATATATATCCAAGAGACCCCAGAGTGGTCCATTAATGATAAAAATATCATGATATAAGTCTTTTGGACGAACCTTATATTTTTAGGAATTTAATTACAATTATTAATATAATATTTGTATTAAACTCTTTTATGTCAGTTTTGACAATATTTGGTATTGGATTTTTGTGAAAATAATAACAGAATGATTACTTAGAAAAAACATAATTAAGTCAATACTAACATGTAATATTAATATATAATATTCTTTTATTTAATTAAAAGTCTCAAATTATATTTATTTGGGTATTTATAATACCATTTATTTTAATATTTCATTAATTCGGTAATTACTGCATCACCATCGTGTCATAAATAAATTAAATTATTTAATGTATAAAAATTATAAATAAAATATCATTATATAGTAAATCTTTTTAGATTCCTAATAAATATTTACAATTGAATTTATCTTATGTATAACCCTATATTTAAAATTTTGTATTTAGTAAACTTTTATTTTAACTCTTTTAACTCTTGTTTGAATTAAATAATAATAAATGTCCAAATCTAATCGAAGTGGTCCTAAATGATAATATTTTATTCCTAAGGTTGTTTTTGGTCGGGATACAGTTTTCCAATAGAACTAGGACTTGTGTTAGGGTAATATTAATATCAATTTTACCCTTAATTACCCTATTTACTTTTAACCGTGTTAAATAAAAGTAAACAGTTACTATTATTTTCATCTCATTTAACCACATTTTACTCATTTAAATTAACCAAATCTCTCGTATTTTCTAAATTCCACTCACAGAAGCGGTAAATTATGTTTTATGTGAATTTCCAAATTCTCCTTGGAGATGGGTAAAATACCGTGAAAATTTCAATAAAGTTTTTTTATATCTAAAATTATTCTAAACTAACTCCAATGAATTATATTGAACATATATAGATACTATGTATCTTTTTTTACCTTAATTAAATTTAAATAAAATTAATAGTTATCGAAAAAAATCGTTTTTAAACTATAACTCATGTTTTTTTCACTATTAATCAAAAATTAAATGTTTCCAGAACAATACCAAAAATTCACCCTAAGCTAATGTCGATATTACGAATCCAAAAATGAAGTCCATTTTTAATGATGAAATTTATATAATTTCAAAAAGTGGGTATTACTATTCATAATGGCTAATTTGAGTAGTTGTAGTGTGTGTTAGAACTCGAAGTTACGTACAATGCAAGCTATTGCATTATTCAAAGGGAAACATACCATGGAAGCTTGGGGTGTTACATTCACCCCTCCTTTAGTAAATTGTGTTATCATAATTTGAAATTGTTATTTGAAAATAAACGTTTGAAAATAGAAAATATCTTTGTGGGAAAACCCACAATGGAAATTGGGTTAATAAAATTTAGTCTTAATAAGAGGAAAAGTGAAATGAAACGGTCACCACCAAATTTTGATCTTGATTTGGAAAACATTGGTGGAAATTAGAGACACATAATTGGAGGAAAAACGTAAATATTTATAGGGAGTGATTGAGGTCATCAGTCACAATCAATTGTAGAATTTCGGGCCTCAAAGCCATCAATCTGTGATGATTTAAAATATCATTGGTTCAACATAACATAAGGTATTGGGATAACACATTTTTTTTCAGATCTGTTACCTAATTTTTATGAATTAGTTTCTTCATAGAATAATATAAATATATATACATGACAAGTAGAGTTTCATCATTCAACTAATTTCTACCACAAACTCATCTTTCACTTCAAAAGATAATAGAACTCAAAAATATTATATTTATCCTAATCTTATAAGGATCCAAACATTAACATATACCATTAAAATGAAGAAAAATACTTTGTAATTACCAAGGACTTCCTGCCGGCTAGTGGTAGGTAATAAAGGCATGTCGCACTATGGTTGTAGGTTCGATTCCTACAGCTTTTTCTGACACAACGGGTTGTCACCTGACCTTCAAGATGACCATTTCCTCAAACTATTGTATCATAAGATTTCAAAAAATGATCATATGAATTGTTTTAAACTTGAACAATACTATCCAAAATTCAACTTAATCCACTCCAAACATTATAGTTATCCAAAGTACCTCTGTCCAGACTCTCCGTAAAAGGTATCTAAATTCCAAAATCAATTCTCACATTAGATTACCTAGACAAAGTAAAGTTTATATTATTGTCACATACTGAAAATATGATTACCTTAGTCATATTAAAAACTAAATTAAAACAACAAGTAATGCAGTACAATCCTTATATATATCACATTATTCTTATAACCATAATATAATCCTTGAGTCCAAAAATAGAATTAAATTAATTATTCCACTTAAACTATAGTAAGAAAATAATATTGTCCTTGATCCCTTGGCCTTTTATGAGCTAAGTTTCCTTGGAGATTAGGGAATTAATTCTCATAATGCCTTATTTCTCTACAGTTGTAGCATTCAACATTGACAACATCTTTCTTTCCCTTATAATCACGAGACGAGTGATCTTTTTCTCCACATTTGTAACAAACTCCCATTTCTTTTAGGCAAGTACCAGAGTGTTTCTTTCCACAATTATCAAATAATGGAAAATCCTTTTTTACCTTTTCCCATTATTGGTCTCTTGTTCCACCATTATCTTCTTCTCTTTCTTTACTTTATTGTCATAAGATTTAGATAATTCATTTTCTGTCTTTATAGAAGATTAGACAATGTCTTCGTATGATGAGAAGGATTGTGAGAGTAATACTCGATGGAGAAATGGTTTTAACCCATCATAGAAACGATCAATATTACTCCTCGGTTTATGTATATAATCTGCTGCACGCCTTGGTAACCTTGTAAAGTTAGCATCATACTTTGTGACATTCTCATCCTACTTTTGCCTCAGACTGAGAAACTACCTTTCCATATCTGCTCGATGGTCATGAGGAAAGTATTTTTCTAAGAAAAATTTTTTAAACTCCCTCCATTCCATTCTTGATACTTCTTCATTGTACTTTGTAATTTGAATTAATGACCACCATTGATCAGCATCTCCAATGAGGCGGTAAACTGCCATGATAACCTTTTCCCTTTGACTACTCCCTAAAGCCTGAAATATTTTCTCTAGGGAACTTATCCATTTCTCAGCTACTAGTGGATTTGTACCCCCAGTGAATTTTGGTGGTTGTTGCCTCATGAAGAGATCTAACATTGATCCTCCACTCTGCGGATCGGGGTGCTCTATACGGTTAAGGTTATTATTCATAAACTGAGTGAGTTGTCCCAGTATGGTGATTAGCTGATCAACACCAGTTGCATCACCAGTACCACTATAATTATCTTGAGAAAGAGGGAAATCCCTACATGGAGTGCGTGCATTGACACAGTTTCCATTTCTTCCACTAGGTTCCATTTCTAAACAATGGCATAAACTAGATCTGTTTATGAATCAAAATACATAATTCCATACTTGTAAAACACATAAAATAAATTGAATTATTTATGGATATAATCCACAATCATAAAAATATTTTCTTTGAAGATGTATATACTCATAAACCCTTCATAATGGTTTGTAAAGAAAATGAGAATTATCTTATGCATATCCCCCGGGAGTGTCGTAACCAAGAGAGCATCTAGGCCCGTTGTCATGCACCAATTACCGTTCGAGTCTTGCTCAATGCGGTGTTTTCGGGTTTTACCCCTAGGTACATCTGTTCCAGAGATGCCTCTACCTTCTCATATCTAGATAGAGATGTATTGCTCAGAAAACTCACAAAATCTCTATAATACCAAAATTCTAGGAAGTTCTTCGACACTTATCCTCAAAGTCTATCTTAGGGCTATGTGCTCTAATCTGAGTTTATATAAATCTAGATTCCACGGATTGCACTAAAAATCCTTTGATACCAACTATAAAACCCCGACCCCAGTTACCCAAAGTCGGTGCATTATTACATAACATTTTTATGATCACAAAAGATCATGTCTCGAAACACCGATTAGTTTAGTATCCTTGAAAAAAATAGATACATTCATAAAGTTTACATTACATCATAAAATGAAAAATACAACAACATCTTGTATCCACTCTCATATCCCCTTATACTATCCCTGCAGGTCTTTCATAAATTACTTCTTCACATCCTGGGAAAAATAAAACATAGAAATGGGTGAGCATAGATGCCCAGTAATGATAATAATATAGAGGAAACTATCATAAATATGCATAAAAATTTAAGGCAATGTATAAGTAAAACAAAAGCCTTTTAAACATGAAATTCAACATAATATGGAAGAAATAAAATGAAATAAATCCATTTACTTATTCACATGGATATTCTACTTATCGAATAATCACATGCAATATCAATAACCATGTTCATAATGACGGAACGCATAATTCCAGATTATCATAACCACGTAGCCAAGGCCTCGTGCTAAGACAACAAATAAGATTTTGTCAAGGCCTCGTCCCAAGACACTAGTTTGTCTCATGAGTCCAGCTGATGAATCGAGGAGCTATAGCGGGCTACACCTGTCACTAATTATGTCCAATGCATTCCTCATATGAACTGGTTTAAACATAACATAAAAATTTGTATTTAAACTAGCATACGAAATGTCAATACTTTCTCCATAAACAATGAATGGTATAAAAATAACACATCCATAGTCAAACATATCAAAAAAACATCAATACAATATAGAAGTTTTGTATCATAACAAAACAACTTCAAATATGGTTAAAATCCATCAAAGGATGTTGACATAGATAAAATCAAAACTATTTCAGAGAAATATCTATTTTTTTGAAATAATTTAAAAGTCACAAAACTATAAAATAAAAAATTTACTTTGAAAATATCCTTATAATCTTGTAATGGATTCTTCTAAGATTTTATAATGGTGGAAAATAGCCTCACCCTTCGTATATGTTAAAAAATACATTGTTACCTTAATTCAGTCGAAAAGGTTAAAAAGGACCTTGTTTGAAAAACGACAGAAACACTCCTTTATAAAATTCTTATAAAAAGTCAAAAAAGGGTATAAATGACTTTAACCCATATTCTGTAAAATATTAAGAACATTTTGAAATACATTTTTAAGAAACATTGATGTGGATGATAAAGAGGCCACAGTAGATCATTACGTATAAACAACCTTGAATAATGAATAGATTGTAAAATAAACCCTTACCTTGTACTTTTACTTGGTTGAGGGTAGGTTAACCTCATGTATAATGGTTAAATAATTGTTATTACATTATACAAGAATCATATACATTAATATGATATCATATATGATCTTTTAACGTTGTTTTGTTAATAATATCTTAGTATTATCGTCGTTTCGTGTGTTAACTTACTCATTTTATTTTATATGCCTTGTTACATAAGTCGTGTTTTTTATGGATAGGTTTTATCTTATTCATGTTCAGAATGGTATCATGTTCTTAAAAATTATATTTAATAATCAAATGAGAATTAGACTTCAATGGATACGATGGATAATAAATTACATCGTGTTCGTGGAGACGGTAGTCCGTACGTACGCACGAGGGATAATATCAATATTTTTATATTAAAATAATATATAATTTGATGGTATATCATATATACAGAATCATTATAATGTTATATTTATTATTTACATGAATTACACATCATTTTTATACCTATCCAAATAATAATGTATTGAATAACAATTACACCACGACGTGGAGACGGTAGGCCGTACGTGCGCACGTATGGTGACATGTTATTCAATGAATGGATAGAATACTGAATATGGTTGTACCATATTTATAATAACATCACAGAATATAGAATATACTGGATTTATTATTTTATAATGGAAATACCAATGAAAGAAGAAGTTGAAGAAGAAATGAACTTGAAAGAAGGTGGTGAAAACATTACCTCTTCTTCGGGTTCTTCCTTTTGATTTGATCAGGAGGGCTCATTATGTTGGTTTTATGATCAAAATAATGCCTCTAAGTTGAAGTTAGGTAAGTTGAGAGAATATTTGGGCAGGGGTTGGACGAACCAGAAGGCTTTGATGGTGTGAATAATTGGTTATAAGTGGTGTCCTTTTATAAGGGGAGGAGGGGCTCTTTAGAAAAAACATAAAGTATTATTTTATAATAAATTCATATTCGGTTTATAATGGATCAAAAGAGGATTATTCAAATTATAATGTCGTTATGGGTCGAAATTGTTTCAACCAATAGATTTTAGACAGGTCTGTGTCAATATATTAACCGTATCTTTTAGTTTTAACTCTTAGTTAATTAGTTTGACATTTACCATGTCACTTTGTATTTTTATATTATATAGTTAATAAAATTACTATATAAATCTAGGAGACCACCAGGTGGTCCATTAATGATACACATATCATGATATAAGTTTTTTTCCAGACCATAGATTTTTGGGAATTTAATAACAATTGATAATATAATATTTGTTTTAAAAACTCTTTTATGTCATTTTTGACACTATTTGGTATTTGATTTTTTTGAAAATAATAACAGCATGATTTATTCTAAAAAACATACTTAAATAAATACTAACATGACATATTAATCTATAAAATTCTTTTAATTCATTAAAAGTTTCTAATTATATTTATTTGGGTATTTATAATATCAATTATTTTAATATTTCATTAATTATGTAATTACTGCATCAACATCGTTTCATAAATAAATTAAATTATTTAATGTATAAAAATTATAAATAAAATACCATTATGTAGGAAATAGTTTTAGATTTCCAATTAATATTTACAATCGAATTTATATTATGTATAACCGTATATTAAAAAGGTTTTAGTTATTAAACATTGATTTTAACTCTTTTAACTCTTCTTTGAATTAAATAATAATTAATGTCCTAATCTAATCCAAGTGGTCCTAAATGATAATATTTTATTCCTAAGGTTGTTTTCGGTCGAGATAAACTTGTCCAGTAGAATTAGGACATGTGTTAGGGTAATATTAATATCTTTTTTACCATTAATTACCCTATTTACTTTTAACCATGGTAAATAAAAGTAAAAAGTTACTATTCACGAAAAATTATTTTCATCTCATTGAACCACATTTTACTCCTTGATATTAACCACACCTCTAGTATTTTTGAAATTCCACTCATATAAGCGGTAAAATTATGTTTTATGTGAATTTCTAAATTCACCTAGAAGATGGGTAAAAGACGGTGAAAATTTCAATAAAATTTTTATATATAAAAAAATATTTTAAACTAACTCCAATGAATTAAATTGAACTTATATAGTTATTATGTATCAATTTTGACATTAAATAAATTTAAATAAATTTAATAATTATTTAAATATAAATTTGGTTTTAAACTAGAACTCGGTGTTTTTTCACTATTCATCAAAAATTAAATGTTTTCAGAAAAATACCAAAAATTCACGCTAAGCTAATTTCGATATTCCGAATCCAAAAATGATGTCCATTTTGAATGGTAAAATTTAAAAAAATTAAAAAAGTGGGTATTACTATTCATAATGGCTATTTTCTTGGTTGTGGTGTGTGTTAGAACTCGAAGTTGCATACAATGCAAGCTATTGCATTATTCAAAGGGAAACGTACTGTGGAAGCTTCGGGTGTTACAAAATTAACTATAATTAATATATGAATTGTTTCTATAAAATAATAGGTGGGAACACACTCATGTTTGAAATCCCTTCTAACAAATTTGAATATACTTATTATTTTTTTATTGAGTTGAAATTTTTAAATCTTCTTAAAATAGATGTGGAAACAGATATTCTTATGAAAATTATTTTGATATATTTGAATAATTTATTATAGCACATTCCTAAAATATTAACTATAAAAATTAAATCCCATTATGATTATAGAAACAATGAATGTACATATTATCATCACTAAATCTATTTAAATTACATAAAAATGAAAAATACTTCAAACTTTTTTTAATCTTTATAACATCTTGTACATCTAGAAAACATCATATGGTGTTCTTTCACAACCTCATAGGAACATGTCAAATATATTTGACAATAATTATAATTCATAAGATAACTTCATATCCAAGATAATTTATAGGATATTTCCATTAAATTATATCTTTCATACCTTCCAAAGTATCATCCTCTTTCTGATGGGTTCTGAGAGGTTTGTTAATTTTACTCCATCTAATGATCCCTATTAAATCTTCTATACTCCATTTATCTGATTACTCTATAGAACTCTGTAAGAATACTTTTTAATACTTTATATTATCTTTTCATTAAAATCATTCTGATGAAATTTCATAGAGTTATCTATCTAATTCATATGTTCAAAACCCCTAACTTCCTCAATCTGATGATATTTGATGGAAACTTCTGTATATTCAATAATAGTATGAATCCCATGAATAATAACATCATATGGAGACTTATTCATTCAAAGATCGTAAATTTTTTCCTTAAACTATTGAAATAATTATGAAAACATAGATAGATACTTTGAGATATTATGTGAAATAAATTTTTATTTTCTAATGACTCGCTATTTTTTATGAAAATGATCATACATACTTTCATGGGAAACACCTCATCATCACATTCATCATTTATTAACATTAACTTTTAAATTTCTCATATTTTTCTTTCTACAAACCTGTTTGATAGGACTCATAAAATATTATTATAAAATAACACCAATAAATATTTCACAATGTTTAGGAACCATAATTCAATTATGTTCGTGACACACCATCCATCAAAAATCATAATTATAGAATCATGAAAATCTTATTAAATTTTGATACATTAAGGATGCGTAATGAAATGAATTATTTTTATCTATTTCACAATAGATTTTGTCTTCCAAATAGTATCTTAGAATCATAGTTATATGAAATTAATTTTTTTAAATATCAATGAACTCATCATTAATTGTCAATATATATAGTTTTTCTTATTATTATCTATTCAATGTGAAAATGAATGTAACTGGTTAAACACTTATCTCCACCAATTATATAATAGACCTAATCCATTCACATCAATCTAACGTAAATATAGAGTCTTTCAATGATCACCCAATCATTCCACTAAATAATTTTTTTTAAATATTGGTCTATATGAAGAACTATGTTAAAATAAATTAGTTATATTCAATGGATAAAGACTATAATGATGAATTTATAAAATCCCAACAAATTGATACTCTGTATTATTTAACAATTAAAAACTATCCATCTGATTGTCCTATATATAATTCCATTACCTGTTACATATGATTGATAAAATTTATTTTATCACCTCAATACAATGGAATCTATCTTCCATGAGTTTCGTCCTGGATTTTCACATTCATTCTTCACAAACATCATTATCTGTTTTCTACAACCTTCCATATTATGTAAAAAAAAATTCAAAATTTTTTAATCATATTTCTTGGGGAAAAGTCATAATGATTTTCATTAATATGCTTCTAAAAAAATCATTCACTTGTTTGAAACATCACGATGAGATCTATAATCATCATAAATAGGATAGAAATTCAAATTACATTAATCATTATTGTAATGAATAGTCTCCATATCTACATATGGAATGCACTCATTTTTTTATTTTATGATAATAAGACATGAAAAATTCCATTCATGTTCATAAATTCATCCAAGCTATATAAAATATTTATCATACTTAGGTAATTCAACTATAATTTCCAAAAACTTCTTTATTGTAAAATATAAAACATTTTGATATCAATTAAATAATTATATTTTATTTTAAACCATAAAAAACTAATGAAAACCATTTAATGGAAATATATTTCACAAAAAAATATGGAACCCAATATCCCCATTTGTATTTCCTTAACACATTCAATATACTTTCTTAATGAATATATAAATTCGTGAAACATTCTTTCCATTTATTATCAAACAGTTCTTTTCCTTATCAATTCCAAAATTCTTTTAATTTCACATTATCACCCTATTTTTACAACTAACATAATGTTCATGGTAAATTTGTATCCATTACATTTTATGAAATATTCGATCCATAATTTCACTCTATTTATATATGTGTCCTTCTCATTTTAGTTATCAAGAAGTCATTATGTACACAGAAAAACATGTCATGTATAAAATGATCTTGATAAATTATAGAATGAGAAATCATAATATTGAATTCATGGATAGTAAAATATAATTACATGATCAATAAAACACATGTTATATAACATAGTTATAGAAGGAATCAACATAAAACTCAAGAAATCACTTCAACAAACATATCAAAATCATTTTGGTACAACTAGTATTATATGAAACTATAAAGAACTCTTCATATTTCCACTTTTCTTACATCATTTATTAATTAATTTTATCCCCATTTCTGTTATGTTTTTTGTTTTTTCAAAGAAGGATGATATATAAAAAATACCTTTTCAAATGAAATTTTGTAAGGAAAATTAATTAAAAACCTTGTTTATATGAAGTAATGATTCTTGGAGAAACTTCATCATTCTTCAAATTTATCACTATCAAGAATAGATTCAATAAAATCTCCATAGATATTGTTCCCCTAAAGATATAAGGTTTAGAAACATAATGTTGTTAAATAAAAAAATAAATATTTCTGACATGGCTATCACCAATTTTTATAATTTCAACATATTCATCAAGGATGATATTTTTCCACATATTTATTTGGAATAAAATTTTTTTGAACAAATAAATATTGGATCTTATTTCATTATTTAATAATGGATTAACAATAACCACTTTAATTTCACCGAGTATTGTCCAATAATAAATTATTGAGTTAAAAAAACATACGAAAAATCCTAGAAGAAAAAATACATAGAAAATACTATCTTCAATTTTTTACTATTTTACTATCACATATTATCCCCATGAGATCCTTCATCACCTTTTGTTACTTGTTATTAAATTATAATTAAATAAAATATATATTAGTAGGATGAGTTGGCTATTAATTAGATAATTAATTTTGAAATAAATGTTGAGATAGTTTTCACTAAAAAGGTGCTAAATCTCTTATAGGCATCATGCTTGGACATCTGATATTTTGTTATGATTTTTTAGGGTATCATGGATCTTCAAAAATATTGTTCTAATTTGATTGCAGAATATTATTATTTACATTCATAATGGATGATACATTATTATTACATTTGATGACAACATCTAATTACTGTATAATAGTTATAAACCCATTTTCATTATGTCTATATTTCTTAAATCATTCACATAGAACATCTTCTACACAATTGTTTTCTTTTGTTGAAAATCTATCATGTACTCATTCATCATCATGTGGAATGTTTTATTTTATTTTTTAACGATCCATTTATTCAACTTCATAAATTTTAAAAATTCTCTTTTAATATTCTATCCAAATATCTATAATATCATTAGGAATATTAGAAGAAATTAAATGTAAACTATATGACTTATTCCATGTTACAACATTTTTTATTTGTTTAATGGTATGATTCACTTGTAATTAAATTCATGGATTTTGAATTTAATATATTCTCAAATTTAATACACAAAATATTCTTATAATAATTCATGTTTACAAATTTTTTCTTCTAACATCACATGGTTGATTTTGTTTATTAACAAACTTACATATTATTTTATTTATAATATTTTTTGAGATATGTCAAAATGAGCTTCGAACATTTTTTCAACCACGCTCTTTTCCAATATCAAAGGTGTTTTTAATCAATAAAATTTAGTTCAAATAATTAAGCTTTTTATTCATCTATAAATGTTTATTCTTTATCTCTGGCATGATCACCCCATGAAATGGCCTTCCATTAAGAGTTTCCATTTTGAGGTTTGTACCAATAATCCCATAAACACCCCCAAAATATGTTATAAACCCATAATTTCCCAAAAAACCAGGATCTTCATATTTCATTGATATGATGTTATTCAGATTTCATTATTTCATATTGTGGTAATCATTGGGAACCACCTTTTAAAAACTATTTCCAATTCACAATTCTAATTGTGGATGGTCTATTATAAATATCACTCATACTTACTTTTGTGTATTTTTTCCAACCGACACAATTTATTATTGTAGATCTAAAAACACAATTACAAGATGTTAATGACAGTATCAATTACGTAAAATATTATTCATATAGACCATTAATAGAAGGCATGATCTTTATATCATTTGTTATAGGTACTTTAAAATATTTACAATTCATTGATAAATGTATAGAATGATTAACATTCTCTTTCTTTTTTTGCAACTCAATATATTTCTTTACAATATTAAAAAACCTCACATCAAATTCTAGATATCATGATCTTTTCTCTACATAATTATACTCTAAAATATCCTCATCTATTTTAATTTACAGTTTAAATTGATTATTTATATCCCAATATTTATTACCTTAATTTATCCAACCTAATGGAGGGATTTACACATTCTATAAAATTTTCTTGAAAATACATCAGCATGCTATCTAATTATTCTTCTAGTTTAGGAATCTCACACGGAATACATAAAATGACCCCAAAAATAATACATAATGTGTCTTTGGATCTAGAATATAGAATATAGATCAATATAATAACAAATAAAACATGATATGTTATAAATGGATCATTATCACTACTCACACTATGATCTTATTCTTTAGGAAATTTTGAGCATGAATTTTCACATACCTTATGATCACATAACATTCACGATTCACTTGGGGTAAAATTTTGGTCCTTCTCCATGTTGATAAATTAAGAATCACATTCTTTAATTTCCATTCTATACCTGTCTTATTTTTTAGAATAAATGAAACATGTACAACATCAAATTCCTTAGATCATAGGGATTTCTTCTTCACATTATGTTCTACTTCCATTTTCTTATTTATCATTATTTTGGTAGGAATTTAATTTCTCCACGATATAAAAAAATATTCACTTAAACTACGCTTCATTATTAATATAATAATGCAATTCAAATTTTCAATGAAGAGTAACTTAAACATTGAGAATATAATAGAGGTAATCCAACACATTCAAACCCCTTGGGGGGACCACTTCAGGAAATACATAACACAGATCATGGTTTGGGGGTAAATAATTATTAGAAACCATTTAAAAAATTATTATTTTTTATCTGTTTAACTCTTAGACTTATAATGATATATATCATCACACAATATTTTCCTTCTCATATATTAATATATAAAGTAAGGTTGAATATTGTATAATATATTTTCACATGGTTCACTACTAAATAAATGTAACTAAATTTTTTTTCATGGTGACGAAGAGTACAAAAAATCTTCACTATGATGAGATAAATGTTTTATTTGGTTTCACTAGAAAAAATCCATATCCTTTGTGTGTTTTATTAAACATTAAGAGTGTGGATGGAAAAAATTATTAATCCTTGGATAAGTAATAATCGTATCCAACATGTAAAACCTATTTGGTTCTTTATTTTACTTGTATAGATAGTCCTCCACTTGATTATTCACTTTATAACACCATATATTTATTCAAACTATATAGAATTATATTGGATAACACAATGTTAAATTATACATATTACACGTTTTTTATTTCATAAAAGTTTAAAAGAAACTATTTTTCTTCTTAGTTAAAAAACAAATAATCTAATTCTATCTTCATTATTTCCATTTATGAAACTATTTTTTGGTATCCATTCTTCATATAATATTCCCACCTAGTTATTCCATTCAATTATGATCATCCAATGACAGTTCACCAAATACCATATACTTCCCTCCCTTATGCATCTATTTTTCTAGTTTTCATGCTCAGTGTGACACCTTATACATATTATGGTACTCTTTTATATAATACCAGCTAATGATATACTTTTAATTTGGTCACATCATTAATTATTATATTTTAAAAATAATACCTAGTTTTTATATCTCATGCATTCAGTACTTCTATTACAAACAACTCTGTATGGTAAAACATCTTTTAATGCCTAAATTTAGATGAAAATATCTATCAATCTTCATGGATAGATATTTTTTGTGGAATATTACTTCCTCAAAATAAAAATAGCCGCATATGTGACTCTACTAACTAGTAATAAGACACACCCATTATTATCATGTCAACTCATCATTAAATATAAATAGATTCTATACAATATTAGTTAATGTAACTGTAGTAAATTTTAAATTCCATCTACCAAATTTTAATATCCCACTCAACTAATTCATCAATCCATTTCCTATAATCTTTATAAAATATAAATGTCAAAAACTATTTATAGTATACTTCCTTATATATCAATATCACCATTATTCTCCAACATTCATAAAATACCAGAATGAATAAAAATATCCCTTTATGATTATCGAATCCTTGAATATCCATCTCACCTTCACTAAAATTAATGAACTAGTGAAAAAATGGAAATGAAAATTCATCCACTCATCTGATAAAAATTGTATCATATCTTATATCATGGAAACATCAACTATTGTTCCATCATAATTTCAACGGAACACCTCATAAGTCATTCAAAAGAACATTCTATAATCTGAAAACATATTTATCTAACAAATCTATGGATCATAACATAAAATTAATTCTGTTATACATACAAAAGGATATTTGTACTTATGATGGGATTTCATATAGTTGTTAATTTATACTATATCTAATGAACCGTTAGAGATATAATCATATATATCAATATGATGACTTTATAAAAATATTTCAGTTGAACATTAAATAGTGCTTCTAATATATGAATAACATTCTATGTGATATCATCATTTAGATATATCTATCAGATTATAATATATGAGAACCTTGGTGAAATCTATATGATGATATTTAATAGAAACTATATTCCAATTAACATAACTGAGAAACCACTGTCGAATGAATTATTATCGAGGATTATTCATTCGATGAACTTCCCTTGTTTCCTTTAACTATTGAATTCATTAGAAAAAAATTCTTCATCATTCCAAAAAATTATAATAGAGTGAATGAAATAAATAATGATGTTTACATGATTGAGTTCAAACATCATTTAGTCTTCCAAAACCCTATAAACAATTTATTAATTCATTCATATTAATGTATTAACCATTATTTATAATCAATCAACAGTTTTTTCAAATAAAATTTATGCAGCTCCTCATCTAGAATAACAAAATCAAAAAAATCATAGTGATTAGAAATAATAACTACATAAGGTTCACCTAACTAATTAATTCAACCAATTCAATCTAGTATCATTTAAATTTTCATGAGTTTTGATACATTTAGGATCAACAAAAAACCACCTAATTTAGTACTCTTCCATAGTGGATTTTATCTTCTTCAAAACTGTAACTTTGAATCATATCGAAAAAAGCTTTGGGATGTTTAAATAATTGAGAACAACACCAAGAGTCAACCGATATTGATTATCTAATAAATATTTTTCAAGTTTAAATATGAATGTAATCAATCAAAAATCTCTTTCCATATGCCTTTTAATAAGATCAGTTTGTTTATATCCATCTTATTTCATTTTTCAAAATATTTTATAGATCAACCAATATTTCAAATAATTGGTTGACAATACATATTGGTATTTTATATAGAATATGTTATATGGTTTTAGAGAAATTCATTTTATAGTATCTATAATAAAAACATTATAAGTGTTTATATAATGTACATTTTTTAGGATTTCACTATTCCTAATCTTGTATCTAATGGTAATACTTGGAAGCCCTTGTCTTATTTCTTCAATCTAAAAGAATCTATTTGATGACCTTGTTAGACTGGCCTCCATCATTAGTGCCTCTGGCCTAGAATTTTATCATTAAATAATGAAAAACCACAATATCGATTTGGATCCCACACACTATCCAAAAAAATTTATTTAATGTATTTTTATGAAAATTACTTAAGGAATTATCATAACATTATCAACAAACATTATTTTATGAAAATAAAAAACATTTTTGGGACAATGGTATTAGATCACTAATCATCATTATTAAAATCAATGTCTTCAATGAACTTTTACCATTTATGTAATGAATAATCACCATCTCTAGAAAAGGAATGAATTTTTTTTCATGATCAATAGTCTCAGCCACATCTTTTGTTATTATTCAACTCATAAATGCTTTATCAATATTATTTCCAGTAATTGGTACTTAAATCAAACATTCCAACTAATTCTACTTCATAAAAAGATCAACATATTTCTATTAATGAATTATTAATATTTCATTCAAAATAATTTCAAAAATGAAAAATACTAAACAAAATTAAAAATCACATGTAATGTGGTCCCTTCAAGGTTTATCTCAATAAAATTTGGAGAGGAAAATAAAATTGAATGTGAATAGAAAACCCTTTTTAATATTTTTTGAAATACCTTTGTTCTATAATCACCTTATGAAAAGTGTAATAAAACTATCATAATGTAAAAAACAATAGTTTTAAAATTATGTTTAAAAACTAATATATAATAAAATATTAGGGTGGGATATCCCATTCATGGAATAATAATGTTCATTATAAAACATTATAACTCGTAAACGAATGTTTGAGTTACTGACATCCCTTATGGGAAACATATACCAAGAATTAAGATATAACTGCCAAAGTGTTAATTTATTAGGAATGCATATATCTTGGATACAATTATATTTTACCAAATAATAAAATAAAAGATCATATTGTACATAATATATATAAAATTACATTATGAGAATGATCATATTTCAATGAATTTAATTTAATATACCAAAAATCATTACTAATACAGAAAAAAAAATGATAAATTTCCACCTATATAATGGAATATTATTTACATAGTAATTAAAATAAAAAAGGTGTATGACAAAAATATATCCAATGTATTTTAACAAACTATATAAATAATGAATGGTTCAAAAAATGTATTACATTTCAATGTATTTGATGTAAGACCATGAGAACCCTTATAGTAGTATAAAATATTTAGTCCAAACCATTTGAATGTGATGGATTGTAATTAAAAAAACATATATCATTATTAAAATAAAAGTATTGAAATTATATCTAAAATAGTTACTATATAAACCACATAAATAAAATTAGGTTTATAATACCTCAATTGTCATAGTGAGTAGAATTTTAGAGAAAAACTCTGATATTTTATTACCTATTAGGAGAATGTGATCTAACAACCTATATAATGAAAATTAATATGTCAATAAATTATATCAGAAACAAAATATAATCATACTACACTTTTTAGAATTATTTTATTAAAATATATTTCAATTTTATTTACTGGTTATAGTTTGTTTTCCCTATCATGCGTTATAAATTTTCGTACATTTTTTCATATTAAATCCTTGAAGATAAGGTCAATTATCACTATGATCTTTAATGATCAACATTAAAATATTATTCAATATATAATAGACATTATTTCCAACTATTAAATGCGTCTTATTTTCTTTATTTGAACGAAATTAATTTGTCTAATCAAATTTTGAAAATGTGAAAACTTGTATCGACTTGATTAAAAATATATTTAAAATATTAATTACATCTTTTAAAAAATAATTAATATGTCATATATTAATTATTATTACATGATATTATCATTAAATTCAATTATATAATCATTCTAAATTTAAACATTATGACATATTTCAAGTTGGGTGCAAACATAATGAAAATGACAACATTTTATATTGTTTTCGTGAGTAATGGATTAGCAGTAAATAATTATAGTAATAAATATTCCAAATCTAAGAAATTTAATAATTATAATATATACATATAAAATTCCATAATATAATCATATGACATATGCGGTTATGAAAAATAAAAATTTTCATTTGTGGTATTGGTAGTCTTCTATACACACAATCAATGATCCCATTTCTCAATGAAGGGATGGAATGAAGGTACATTTTATATTATCATTTTAGATTTTCAAAAAAAAAATAACATTAATTCTCTAAATTAATCCTTTAAACAATCATTGATAAACTTTGTATAAAAATGAAGAATTTTAAATTTTGGAAGTAGTAGTCTACAAGTATGAAAAAATGAAGATTTAGTTTTCTTAATGGGTGGGGTAAATGAATAGATAATTATAATTCCCAAAATATATATAAATTTAAATATATAAATGAAAATTATATAATGATATTAGTATGGATAGAATATATATAAATAATGATAATGAAAATAAGTTAGGAAGTTGATAAAACTCATGTTAGAGATATTAATTTTCCTTGGATGTAACATTGGATGTGAAGAACATATTCTTACTAATGGTGTCTAAAATATGTCGAATTTGGGGGAGGTTTTTACCAGGACAAATTGGAAGAGTTCTTGAGAAAAATAAGAATTCAGGAATATTTTATAATTGAAGTATGTATTATATTTTTATAATTGAAAAAAGGGAACAATTGGAATCAACCTTAATAGTTTCAATATCTTGATTTTATTATTCCCATGAAAATGGATAAAATGTAAAAAAAGGAGTACGGTTAAGTGTATGTTGCATGAAGAAACATAAAATAGTCATTTTAGATAAATATTTGTGTGTTTTCTGTCATTTTATTTTCCCATTTTATTTTTTATACTAATTTACATTTACATCGTTAGTTAGTTAATAAACATATTAATCAATATTTTTCAAAACATTAATATTGACCCATTTACCTAATCCGGGACATCTTATTTTGAAATTAATATATAATTTTATTAAGGAAATATTATATACTTAATAAAAGGTAGTTTTGTGATTAGTACACATAATGACAAACAACAGTTATTTGACCATAGTGTTTTTTTCAGAAAAAAATTTATGTGGAAGATGTAAACACCCAGAAATTTCAAGGAAAGTTTTTTCTTAATTTTCTTTGAAATTTTACAAGAACGCAGATTCTGACGGTGCCTGAATCCGAGGTCCGGTGTACCCGGAATCAATTTCCGAAGTTTAGCTCAGGTACGTTCAGTGAACGAACGAGCGAGAATTTCTAACTTTTGAACCGGTGCCCGAAATCAAATTCTGAGGGCACCGATGGAACCGTAGCACCGGTAATTGTTTAGGAACTCCTGTTCCGGAGTTGCGTTTACACGAGAGAAGTTGATAAAAATTGTGGAAGTTAAAAATAAAAATATAACAACATTTTTTATTTTTACTCTAAGTGTTTTTATACTTTGGGAGGAAGTTGGGTAAGTACCCAACTTCCCTTTGTAGGTTATGAAGGAGGTGGGACTCACACGAACCCCACCCCTTCATATTCTTCAACTCTTCAACTCCCCATTAACTCCCCTTCATTTAATTTGAAAACATGTGAAATTTAATGAGGTGAGTTATTTCAAACTCTTGAATTTCAAAGGTTTTGTGGTGTTAATAAATTAAGTGAAGCTTAATTTATTTATGGGTTAGTTTCTTAGTTTCTTGAGAGCCTTTGGAGGAGAAAAGCTACGGAAATATAGATTTCTTCATCCTCTTCGACGAAGAACACGAGGAACACGAATAACGCATCGAACTCCATCGAAGAACGTCGAGTCCTCGAAGACTGACTCCGTGACACCGATCCACGACGCAACATCTCTTTCCACAACGGTTCTTCCGCAACGTCTCTCTTTCTGTGATGTCGTTCCTGTGATGTGAATTCCTCCTTCCAAGTCACCTCTTTTCGTGACGGTTATACCGCGACGTTTTCTCTTCAACGAACCTCCGAACAAGCTCCACTCTTGAAACCAAGGTAGGGGTTTTAATTTTATTTATTTATTTTGTTTGTGAATACCAACTTGACGATCTTCGTGGTTTAAAACCAATAGTTATTGAATAACGCGAGGGGTCCGGACCGCACAAACACGGCTGAACCTCCTCCTTTTTTTCATGTTGGTTCCTTTGTGGTTTGGTATGAGAAGGCGTGGTGTCGCGCACCACGCAGAATCATGCGACAAGGAAATGCGCGACACCGTCGCGCCGCGCCGTGAAAAGAAGAACAAGGACGTGACGACGTTGCGCCGCGTCAGAGAAATACGAAGACATCCGCGGACGGAGTTGGGCCACGATGTAATTTTGAAGCTTGCGCATTAAAGTTCGAGACCCGAGATGAACACCGGCTCAGAAGGTTTTTAAAACGGACCACTGGAGCAGCTCCGGTGGCCCGCGGAAACACCCGGAGGCGGCGGCACCCGAGCGCCCCGCCAGAAGATGGGTGGCGGCGGTTCGCCGCCAGCCCCAATTAGCGGTGAGGGCGGCCGCGCACCGCCCCCCGCTCCGCGACTTCGGCTCAGCAATGCCGAGCCGCGGCTGGCCGGTCGGGCTGGACCAAGCCGGCAGGGCCGGGCCGAACCGGGTCCATCCGGGTCGGACTCGGGTCGGGTCGACCCAGTTCGGGCCGACCCAGGGGGGTCGGGCCGGGTCAGCCCGGGCCCAGACGCCCCGTTTTCAGACCACTATCGGTCAAATTCCCATATCCTGGGCTACAGACCTCCGATCGATGCACTGTCAGTTGCGTAGTGATATTTGTAACGAGACGGTCGTTTCGGTATATTACACTCAAGATTTCGGAGAACTATGGGTTCGACCGGGTTGGTTCGTACACGAAACCTACTGGGCCCTCGGAGCGGAAACAATTATATCTTTAGCACCGGGAGTTCGATTGACGTTCCGTCGACTTTGATTGATTTCTCTAAGTGAGATGGATCTTTTGGCTTACTCCGCTCAAGGTTTGGATGTCGTCGGAGTGCTGCCGGGTTGGTTCGCTCACGAAACAAACCGGGCCCCTGGAATGAAAAATCCAATAACTCACTGACCGGGCGTCCGATTGACGCGCCGTATGTTTCGTTGAATTACTCTTGATGAGATGGAACTTTTGGCATACTTCGCTCGAGATTTGGATACAGTTGGATAGTGGCCGGATTGGATTGCACCCGAAATCAAACCGAGCCCCTGGAACGGAAAAGCTGATATCTTTCAGACAGGACGTCCGTTTGACGAACCGTCAGTGACGTTGATGATCTCGTTGAGAAAAGGTCCCTATGAGTATACCCTATGAGAGTTCGGGGTACAGTTGAGATACGGCCGGGATTGGTTTGCTCACAAAACCAGCCGGGCCCTAAGGATGAAAAGGCTAGTAACTCACAGACCGAGCGTCTGATTGACGCGCCGTCTGTTGCATTGAGACCCCTATGACGAGGCGGTATTTTGAGATACTTCTTCGTGGGACTTTGAGATACATGGAGTATCGACCAGTATCTCGTGGAGCGGACCCTCCCAGAGACGAGCGTACGGAGTACGAAGACCGTGTAGCTGGCTGGGACCTGAAGACTGCTTGTCGGATTCGAGTCGGAGAGACTTGTATAGCCCAGTGGGGAGCACTACTATGTTTGTGTGGCAGACCCACAGTGGGGAGCACTACTGTGTTTGGGTGGCAGACCCGCGATACTCGACAGGAGGAGTACCTCTATAGGCTATGAGGGGGGAGCACTACTGTGTTTGGGTGGCAGACCCCGGCGGGAAGCAATACTATGTGAGGTGGCAGGCACGCGGTACTCGACAGGAGGAGTACCTCAGTAGTCTTAGGTTAGTGAGCAGTACCTCGGAGTCGTGACAGGACCACTATACACTCCAGAGACGGAACTCTTTAGCAGTTACGATTTCAATAATGAAAATACTGGTTTGAGCTGAGACTTTTTGTTTACCTCATGATAGAGATGGGTCACTTGATAACTTAGGTATATGTGTGGGCATATACCTTGGTAGTGGTTATCCATTGATTTCATGATCTTGGTGTTTTCCTCATGATTGAGATGGGTTACTTGATAACTTAGGTATATGCATGTGCATATACCTAAGTAGAGGTTATCTGTTGAGATCTTCTTTTTGGTTAACCTTGTTGGTTTTAGTGAGACCTTGAGGGTCTTGGGGTCCCTACTGAGTATCGTTATACTCACCCCTGCACGGGCTACGCCCGCACCTCATTGTGTTGGTTGCAGACGACAGACAGTGTTGACGGAGGCTAAGTGTTCGAGGACTGGATGGTACCCGGAGGTGGACTACACGACGAGTCAGTACCCAGAGGTGGACTTCACGGCGAGACAACACTCAGAGGAGGTTGACGGGCGAGAGCGTTGTGGAAGCTATCTGTACATACCATTCAGGTAGGATCCGTGGTGGAAGATCTAGCAGTTGTGCCATCTGTACCTACCCTTCAGGTAGGATCCGAGGAATACGACCTAGGAGCTGCTTCATTTCTTCCAGCTATTTGTCTTTTTCTGTAGTACTTTTGTTCAGTAGTAGTTGTACTTTCAGTTGGGTTTGTTTTTTGTCCCATTTACTTTTTATCACTTTCTCTTTGTACTTACTATTTTACTTCTGCTTGTACTCTGTGGTGTTTTGTTTACTTTTATAAAGGAAATGCCTTCCCAGTTATCGGGATTTACGCCTTTGGTGCCAGTCTCCAGCCCCTGGACTATGGAAGGCGGTCTTGGGGTAGTCACGGCACGGGCCCCGAGGACGGGTCGTGAAAAATTGTTATCAGAGGAGTCAGTTCTACCACAGAACTTATAACTCTAATATTTTCTTTTTGTGAAACAATAGTGTTAAGAGTACCGAGTGTGGTTTTCAGTTCAGGGAGTCCAGTGCTGGTGCGGGTGGCTGACGTATCCATACACCAGGACCCTGACAACTGATTTCCGATTTTGTGCACAAAAACACTGATTGCGTGTGTGTTTCCAGAAGTTTTATTTAAATATCGGCTCAAACCAGGTCAGCTCACCAGGTATATATCTTTTTACCATGTCACGTTGTTTCTTTCAGGATTCCTCCTCGTGGAAGACCAGGTAGAGCCCCGAGAGTGGTACGTACTGACAGCCCACCGAGTGAGGTGTCCTCAGTACAGGGCCCTATCACAGTTGAGGCACTAGCGGAGGCACCATCGATACTACTAACCGTTGGGTCACCAATGCCACCAGCCCTAGTAGCAGAGGGTGAACGTCGCTTGAGTGCACTGCACGAGTTCCAGCGCCAGAGAACTCCTAGGTTACAGGGAGGGACGGACCCGCAGGCGGTTGAGGAATGTCTGGAGGTTGTGGTGAGAGTTTTCAGGCTACTGGGGACGCCAGCAGATTTCATGGTGATCTTTGCTGCCAGCCTTCTTCAGGCAGCAGTCGGCAGATGGTGGAGCCTGATGCTCCAGATGCATGACGAGGTCACTCTTCTTTGGGCAGACGTCGAGAGCCTATTCCGGGCAGAGTTTGTACCATCCACCCTTCGAGCAGTGCGTATACAAGAGCTACTTTAGCTGCGTCAGGGCAGCATGACAGTGGCGCAGTATTCAGCGAGATTCATAGACCTCTCATGCTACTCTACAGATATGGTATGGGACCCGTTCTTCAGGGCCCAAACCTTCGTGTAGGGGATTAGGTGAGAGAATAGAGCTTCTGTGGTTCCACTCAGCATTCCGACATAGACATGGGTGTTGGAGAGAGCCCTTTTGGTGGAGAGTTTCCTTGCTGAGCAGTCTCCAGTAGCAGGACCCACCACTAGCTGGCATATTCCAGAATCTTCTACAGTAGGCAGTAGACAGATGAGGCAGAGGTCCAAGAGGACCAGACCTACAGGTGGTCGACCGCGTGACTTAGGTTCAGTAGTGTGAGGAACCAAGGGAAGTGACAGAGCCAGACCTTCCATGTAGTGTTACTCTTGCGGCGGAGTTGGTCACATGGAACGTGACTGTCCGACCCGCCATGCAGATGACCAGCAGTTAAATGAAGATCCTCTAAGGCAGTGGCATAGGTTCGATCAGGGCGGACCGCAAGGAGGAGGCAGCCATTGCAGAGGAGCTGGTCGTGCAGCTAGAGGTGGACGACACTTCGGGATGGTTCCACCACCACCACCAGGAGGTCCACCCCGACCGCAGGGGAGAGGAGGACATGGGAGAGCTCAGCTTCAGGCAGCAGAATCTTTTGACTACGGAGCTCCAGAAGTGAGTGGACAGGAGCGGAACTAGTGGTTTATATCTAGTTCCATGATGTTGTTGTTATATTTGTGTCTTTGTACCATGAGCTGCATTAAAATAAAGACACTTACATTTGTGATGTTATCAATCCTGTCCTCTCTTGAGTTGTTACAAAGAGGTTCCAGATTAAACTATTGACTTGACCCTCACGTGTGAGATACCTACTGGAAGAAACCCAGTTACCACACACTGAAGCCGAAAGTGTGACTCAACCCTTGGAGGCGAGAGTAATGGTTGGTTCTCTTGGTAGTATCATCGAGGCCTTATGACGTTATCCTTGGCATGGATTAGTATCATCCATGTCGGGATTGACTGTATTAGGCAAAGAAAGTGGTTCATCCAGGGGATGAGATCAGATTTATATTATCGGCAAAGAATAAATCTTTGCAGCTCTTGTGGGACCAGAGATGGTCCAAGCCACGACAGAGAAGGTCCAGGTCATCCAGGAGGCAGAGACCACTGGAGTTCGAGGATGGCGACCACGTTTCCCTACGGGTCACACCTCGATGAGGTTTACGGAGGTGTGGCTAGGCGGCATGTTTTCTCCGAGGTTTAGTAGAACTTTTCAGGTTCTCAGCAGGGTAGGCGAGGAGGTTTACTGCTTGACACATCCACCTCAGTTGCACCAGGTGCATGACATTTTTCCATGTATCTCAACTGAGGATATACGTGCTTGATCCTTCACACATCATCGACCTCAGGGAGTTGGATGTCGATAATAGGGAATCATGCACAGAGGTTCCAGTGGGGATCGAGGATCGACAGGAGCGAATTCTACGAGGATGGTCGATTCCTCTTGTGCGTTTTCGTATGTAACACGGAAACCTCCGGGTAAGCACATGGGAGTGGAAGGCTCAAATGCGTGCTCTGTACCGCTTTAGTGACCCTAGTTTGTGTTGAAGCTTTACGGGGACGTAAAGCCCTAAGGTGGGAGAAATTTAAAGTCCCGGAAATTTCAAGGACAATTTTTTCTTAATTTTATTTGGAATTTTACAAGAATGCAGTTTCTGACGGCGCCCGAATCCGAGGTATGGTGTACCCGGAATCAATTTCTGATGTTTAGCTCGGGTACGTTCAGTGAACGAACGAGCGGGAATTTCTAACTTTTGAACCGGTGCTCGAAATCAAATTATAAGGGCACCGATGGAACCGTAGCACTGGTAATTGCATAGGAACTCCTATTCTGGAGTTTCGTTTACACGAGAGAAGTTAATAAAAATTGTGGAAGTTAAAAATAAAAATTTAACAACAATTTTTATTTTTACTCTAAGTGTTTTTATCCTTTGGGAGGAAGGTGGGTAACTACCCAACTTCCCTTTGTAGGTTATGAAGGAGGTGGGGCCCACATGAACCCCACCCCTTCATATTCTTCAACTCTTAAACTCCCCATTAACTCCCCTTCATTTAATTTGACAACTTGTGTAATTTAATGAGGTGAGTTATTTCAAACTCTTGAATTTCAAAGGTTTTGTGGTGTTAATAAATTAAGTGAGGCTTAATTTATTTATGGGTTAGTTTCTTAGTTGCTTGAGAGCCTTTGGAGAAAAAAAAGCTAAAGAAAGCTAGAGTTCTTTATCCTCTTCGACGAAGAACACGAGTAACGCGAAGAATGCATCGAACCCGTCGAAGAACACCGAGTCCTAGAAGACTGACTCCGCGACACCGATCCACGACGCGATGTCTCTTTCCGCAATGGTTCTTCCGCAACGTCTCTCTTTCCGCGACGCCATTCCCGCGATGCGACTTCCTCCTTCCAAGTCGCCTCTTTCCTCGACGGTTATACCGAGACGTTTTCTCTTCGACGAACCTCCGAACAAGCTCCTCTCTTGAAACCAAGGTAGGGGTTTTAATTTTATTTATGTATTTTTTTCGTGAATACCAACTTGACGATCTTCGTGGTTTAAAACCAATAGTTATCGAATAACGCGAGGGGGCCGGACCGCAAAAACACGGCCGACCCTCCTCCTTTTTCTCATGTTGGTTACTCTGTGGTTTGGTACGAAAAGGCGTGGTGCCGTCGTACCAGGAGGAATCATGCGTCAAGGAAATGAGCGGCGCCGTCGCGACGCGCCGTGAAAAGAAGAACAAGGACGCGACGCCGTCGCGCCGCGTCGGAGAAACCCGAAGACATCGGCGGATGGAGTCGGGCCACGACGAAGGGGCGCGGCGTCAACCCGCCATGCCGGAGAGCCACAAAGATGGCGCGTTTGTCAATAGACATGCGGATTGACGGGCCACAATGTAATTTTGAAGCTTGCGCAGTAAAGTTCAGGACCCGAGATGAACACCGGCTTAGACGGTTTTGAAAACGGACCACCAGAGGAACTCCGGTGCCCCGCAGAAACACCCGGAGGCGCGGGTCGCCGGCGTGGCACCACCGGCGACCAGAGGCAGTGGCCGGAGCTGTATGGCCGCCAGGAGGCAGCGGCGCCCGAGCGCGCCGCCAGAAGATGGGCGGCGGCGGTTCGCCGCCGGCCCCAATTAGCGGCGAGGGCGGCCGCGCACCGCCCCCCGCTCCGCGACTTCGGCTCGGACACGCCGAGCCGCGGCAGGCCGGTCGGACCGGGTCCATCAGGGTCGGACCTGGGTCGGTGCGACCCGGTTTCGGTCGACTCTGTTCTGGCCGACCCAGGGGGGGTCGGGCCGGGTCGGCCTACGCCCAGACCCCCCGTTTTAGGACCACTTTTGGTCAAATGCCCATATCGTGGGCTATGGACCTCCGATCGACGCACCGTCAGTTGCGTAGTGATCCTTGGAACGAGACGGTCGTTTTGGTATATTACACTCAAGGTTTCGGAGAATTTTGGGGTCGGCCGGGTTGGTTCGTACACGAAACCAACCGGGCCCTCGGAGTGGAAACACTTATATCTTTAGCACCGTACGTCCGCTTGACGTGCCGTCAACTTTGATGGATTCCTCTAAATGAGACGGATCTTTTGGCTTACTCTGCTCGAGGTTTTGATGCCTTTAGAGTGCATTCGGGTTGGTTCGCTCACGAAACCAACCAGGCCCCTAGAACGAAAAAGCCAATAACTCACAGACCGGGCGTCCGATTGACGCGCCGTCTGTTTCGTTGAATTCCTCTGGATGAGATGGAACTTTTGGAATTCTTCGCTCGACATTTGGATACAGTTGAATAGTGGCCGGGTTGGATTGCACCCGAAATCCAACCGGGCCACTGGAACGGAAAAGCTGATATCTTTCAGATAGGACGTCCGTTTGACGAACCGTCAGCGGCGTTGATGATCTCGTTGAGAAACGGTCCCTATGAGTATACCCTATGAGAGTTCTGGGTAGAGTTGAGATACGGTAGGGATTGGTTCTCTCACAAAACCAACCGGTCCCCTTGGATGAAAAGGCTAGTAACTCACAGACCGGGCGTCCGATTAACGTGTCGTCTATTGTGTTGAGACCCATATGACGAGGCGGTATTTTGAGATACTTCTTCGTGGGACTTTGAGATACTTAGAGTATCGACCAGTAGCTCGTCGAGTAGACCCTCCTAGAGACGAGCGTACGGAGTACGAAGACCGTGTAGCTGGCTGGCACCTGAAGTCTGCTTGTCTGATTCGAGTCGGAGAGACTTGTATAGCCCAGTGGGGAACACTACTGTGTTTGGGTGGCAGACCCACAAAGGGGAGCACTACTATGTTTGGGTGGCAGACCCGTGGTACTCGACAGGAGGAGTACCTCTGTAGGCTATGAGGGGGGAGCACTACTGTGTTTGGGTGGCAGACCCCAGCGGGAAGCACTAATATGTGAGGTGGAAGGCCCAAGGTACTCGACATGAGGAGTACCTCAGCAGTATTAGGTTAGTGAGCAGTACCTCGGAGTCATGATAGGACCACTGTACACTCCAGAGACGGAGCTATTCAGCAGTTACGGTTTCGATAATGAAAATCTTGGTTTGAGCTGAGACTTTTTGTTTACCTCATGATTGACATGGGTCACTTGATAACTTAGGTATATGTATGGGCATATACCTGGGTAGTGGTTATCCGTTGATTTCATGATTTTGGTGATTTCCACATGATTGATATGGGTTACATGATAACTTAGGTATGTGCATGTGCATATACCTAAGTAGAGGTTATCTATTGAGATCTTATTTTTGGTTAACCATGTTGGTTTTAGTGAGACCTTGAGGGTCTCGGGGTCCTTACTGAGTATCGTTATACTTAACCCTGCACGGGCTATGCCCGCACCTCGTTGTGTTGGTTGCAGACGACGGGCAGTGCTGACGGAGGCCGAGTGATCGAGGACTGGACGGTACCCGGAGGTGGACTACACGACGAGTCAGTACCTGGAGGTGGACTTCATAGAGAGACAACACTCGGAGGAGGTTGACGGGCGAGAGTGTTGTGGAAGCTCTCTGTACCTACACTTCAGGTAGGATCCGTGGTGGACGATCTAGGAGCTGCGCCATCTGTACCTACCCTTCATGTAGGATCCGAGGAGGACGACCCAGGAGATGCTTCCTTTCTTCCATCTGTTTGTCTTTTTCTGTTGTACTTTCTTTCAGTAGTAGTTGTACTTTCAGTTGGGTTTGTATTCTGGCCCATTTACTTTTCAGCACTTTCTCTTTGTACTTATTGTTTTACTTCCGCTTGTACTCTGTGGTGTTTTTTTACTTTTATAAAGGCAATGCCTTCCTAGTTATCGAGATTTATTCCTTTGGTGCTAGTCACCAGCCCCTGGCCTATGGAAGGCGGGCTTGGGGTAGTCACGGCACGGGCCCCAAGGACGGGTCATGACAGAAGACATAGATATTAAAAATATAAAAAGCTAGTAGAGTCTTGGTTTTTTAAATAAAATTATAGGATGCATTCTTTAATGGAATGAAAAAACAAAATCACACCATGAAAATACATGATTTATAGAAATCAAAGATAATATTGTTCTGATACGGTAATTTTATTTTGGTCCTCAAAATGTTTGAAATATTTTTTATAATCTTAAATAATATATTCATATTAATAAATTTATCTCTTATATTGATATTTTATTACATAATTTATTTTTTATATCATCTAGGGTATGTTTATATAATAAAACAAATTATACACTTCATAATATGTTATATTTTGTGAAAATAAATATTTTTAGAAAATCCCAATATCACATGTGAATATGATATTTTTATATTAAATAAAAATAATAATTTCATGATGTAAAATTCAAATTATAAAATTTATTAATTCATTATTTCTTAAAAATAATAATCTATAATGAAGGATAATTTTTATCAGAAAATGAAATTTTCAAATACTAATTATCTGTAATATTATTTCATTTTAGTTATTAAAGTGTTAAAAAATTATTAATATCTGACATAAAATATCATAATTATTAAAATTTTATTGAAAATTAAATATATATTTCATTCAATGATTGTTTAAAAAAAATCATTTCTAAAACAAAAATTATATTTTCTTTCATTTTAGGTTATCTAATTGAAATTTCTTGTATTAAAAGTATTATTTATTTTCATTATACTTATATTTAAAAATGATGTTACTCCAATTCATCCCCACTAATTCTACTATTTTTTGTAAATAGTCACACATTAAATTTTATAAGTTATCTAAATATATCATTGTTATATTTTAGTTCAGTGTTGTGTGCAGAGAATGATATTATACACAATGACTTACATAAAGGTAATAATATTTAAAAATATTTTTGTATTAAATATTACCTTATTAAATAAACTATGTACTCACAATTATAATTATTTCCCATTAAAAATGTATTTGGTTTATTCTTAACATATTCATCATTCATAGTATAACCTCAAGACTGGAATATACCAAACTATCTAAGGCTATAACAAGTTACATGTGGTTCTTTAAAAAACATTATAAATTCATTAATTCATATACCCATGAATTAAAATAACAAAAACATATACTCTCAACTACAAATACTTATCAAAATAATTTGAATATCATGACCTTAAACCATAATGTGAGTATATATTCATATGAAAATAAACTATATATTTAACCATTTAATTCATTTAAAATGAGTTAATTATGTCAAATACTATTATATACATATAATAAACCAAATAATTAGAAAAATAGAAAAAACAAATATCATGGGATACTTTTTATTTAAATTATTAATTAATACCAGTGTTATTAAAACTATTAAACCCACTTTTCTCAAAATAAATAAAACCTTTTTCAACTCAACATCAAAGAGTGTTTTTCACATAGGGGTTGTTGATACCTCAATCATGTGTTCTCAAATATTTATCCACAAAAATATAAAAAATTCATTAAATAACTTTTCAATGTTACTAGAACATTTTAATTAATTCTTCCACTCCATTAAATTAAATCTTCTAAAGAAAAATAATATGATGGTTCATATATTCCTCATAAATTTTAAGTTATACCATAATATAAAAAATTAATATCACTCACAAATAAGAATATATAATAGTATCATTATTAAACATACATTAAAAAAATATGTATACAGAACTATGTAATTATAGGAAAATCATATTTTCTATGAGAGAGGGAAAATAATATTATTACAAACAATTTATGTATTATATATTATTTAGTAACAGTACATAGTGGTTATGAGGTACCTATATTTCATTTCTTCATCTGCATGATATTATCAGAACCATATGATAAAACAAAAATGGTTATCAATAAAATCATTGATAATGATCATTTCAATAGGAAAAATCATTCCTATAATTATTTTTCTAATGAAATATTCATTTCCTCATTTGAATGTATAATATCAATATACATTTCATCAATTTAGATTCTCATGTACTTGTTAACCAAATACATTAACATAATAAATCCTTTATAATGAAATATAATTAAAACGTCATTAACAAAAGAATATTCCTTGGGATTCTCAAACTAGTTTTTTTGCTTTGAATCCCTGTCATTCTTCTGGTGACAATATAGTTAGTACCCAATCCTCTATTTTATGTTTATTTCCCCCAATTAGAAATTTTATAGAGCCTAAATACAAATCGATTATCCATACAACTATGTTATCTCATGGACAACAACACTCATGAATTTACCAATATGATTTGATGTCATCTAATTCATAGAGTCTTCTATATTGATTTACAAAGGTTCAATAGCCCTAATACCCAAAAAAATTATAATTATAACCTTAAAATTAAATCATATACTGATCCTATAAGGTTATCTATATTTTTAATAATATGATTTAACACAAATTTTAATTCATTATATTACCATTAGTAGACAAAAAAAATTTCAAAGTTATCTTAAAAATTAATTTGATAGCATTATTGAAACCTCATATCCATAGTGCAAGATCCTTTTATATAGGCATATAATTTACATATTATATTTCACAACATCTATTATATTTTTGATAAAACTATACAAAATTAAAAGAATATATTTATTATTTGATCAATTAAATCTAATGGGTCTTTTCAGGTTCAAATCATTAGATAATTAGGATGAAACAATAACTAATTTGAGACATTTTTTATATTAAATTATGTGTTTTTTGGTATATATGATAAAATTTACCCAGAACGAGTCTTCAAAATCAATAATAAATTATTTTATATGTGATATCAGTATAAAAATTAATTGCGTATTAATTTTCCTCATAACATACGGAATGGAAATATACATAATCAGTGAGATCAAAAACCCAATAAGGGAAACATGTTAATTAAGATGTCGAAATATTCATCATAATATGGCATGAATAAATAATCAGAATTTTGACATAATAAACTAAAAGTTTGATAATTATTCATGAATTAATATTAATTAAAAGTGGTTATCAAAAAAATAAATCTTATAATGTTATAAATTTTAATTCTAGTAATCATAAAATGTAGTAAATTCCATGTGACAAAAAACTATCATGTGAAGGGAATAGCTATACATATAACCCCAATATGTTTTGTTTAATGCGTCTTTTTGATGCATCGAATGCCTATATAATTCTGGAAGACACTAGTAAACTGTTTAATTCCATTTCTTTCACCATAATATTAAATAGTAAATTTTATACCATTCCCTAAGTAACCTCTAGATGAATAAGAAAATAAAAAATTTTGTAAAGAAAATAATGGAATTTAAATAAATAATGAAACAATGTTTTCATTAAATAATCATTAAATTTTTCAATATTATTCCCCATTTAAAGAGAAGAGGTTAATTTATCATTACTCATCAAGATAAATAAATAGTATAGTCAAATAAAATATAGTCAACATGTAAATAATCATCCATATTAGAATAATAATACACAGAATGAACACATTGTTCCCCGTGTAAATAAAACGGATTACATTATCATAACCCATCTAGAAGAAGATGGAATATTGTTAAAATATACATACTAAAATTTAAAATAATCATACATATTATAATAAAAACATATTGAAGGAAAATACATTTCCCTATGAAAAAAGAATAATATTTTTTTGATGTACAACATCGAATAAGAATATTTTATAATGTTGGTTTTAAATTTTATATATAAATGAGTATACAAAAATTTAAATGCAGAATAAAAATATAAAAATACACCTATAGAAATAATTTGGAATGATTCAAAAGAAGATAAACATAGTGTGACATATAACACCTATAAGGATATATACATAGATGAAAAAATACTCTCAAAAGACAGCTTAAATGATACCACACATAAAGGGATAGGGATTGGATTTTTTATTAATGTGAGTTCATTCCCACTAATGATAAATATATTTTCGTGTATAAATAGTGATATATAAATCCAATTTGGGTAATTTCTATAGAATATAATAATTGAAATGGATGTGAAAACTAAAAATAAACTTTATAAAACATTTTCAACATTGATGTAAAATATGAATTTATGGGTCCCTTCCAAAAGTATTATGCGAAAGGAAAATTAAAAAATGATTAAAAATAATTACATATAAAACAAATATTTAATATAAGATCCCATAAAATATAGAGGGTGTATATTTGTGATATGTGTATTTAAAGACAAATCATATGAATATTAAAGGGGGGTCCCTTTTTATTATTTTGAAAATTCATTTGTTCAAAACTCACATAGTAAATAGATTAATTAAACTATATTTGTAATAAAATAATATTATTAAAAAGTGTAACATAAAATCACATAAAATGAAATATAAGATGATATAACCCCATCAGGGATGCAAAATGTTAATGAAAAAACTTCTTAACATAATGATGGTTATTTGAGTTATAACATCTCTTATAAGAAGCATATATCAGGAGGTGGAAAATAATTTACATAGGGTTTATATGGTAAGATGTATTATTTACCTAACAAAAATTTTATTTTTCCAATTTTTTTATCAAACCCAAGAATTTAATCAATGCATTTAAAATAATTTTGAGATAATAGTCAGAACTCAATTAACTGATGTTGGGTTATCTCTAATTCGTTCTAGTATAGAAACAATGGATTCGATCTCAACTTGAGAAAGGTAAGTAAACATTTCATGTAAAACCCAAGAAATAAAAATATCGATATAAAATAATATTCATAATAGTTAATAAACCATAAAATGAAAATTATAGGATCATAAGAATTATCTTAAAAGGATATACTTAATATAGATTTTTAATTGTGGTTTAAAAACATTGTTTAAAATATTTAAACTAATGAAAATAAGAATCCTCTTAATGTAAATTTATCAAACTCTAACTCAGTTTGATTATTAGTGTTATAAAATCAGAATAAGAAATTGGATGATTATATTTGAGTTAATGATCCAAATCATAATATAATTGAATTATCTGAGTATGTTTATCATAATTAGAGTAACACTCATAAACCAAACAAAATATGAATATAAGTTTGATGACTAACATTTTCTAATATATAATGTGTAATAGAATCTGTTAAAACAAGAAATATATAGTAAAAGTTTAAAAAAATTCAATATTTATCAACAGATTTAATTTTTTTAACCTTAAGTGTAAGTTATTCAAGATCATTAACTAAATTTTTTACTATATTATACGTTCATGAATATTTGTATTTCCTCACGAGGAATTCCTATGATACAAATATAACAATTTATTTATTTTCCTATCCTATGAAACCCCTGATATAATGATCATCTTCTATCTTACTATCCCTAGGGGACCTTGATCAAATGGATCAGATTCACTATCATCATCTCACTAGAATCCCTTTATCATAACATTGATCAGACATGATTACAAAATCAAATATTCATAAGGAAAAATCCCTCACAAGAATTTCATATTACAACAAACTCTTTAAATAATTAAAAATACTATGAAGTATAATTTATTGCATATAAATCTTCTAAATATAATGTTTTTTACTTAGAAAAACTTCAAACACATAAAATTAATCACTATTTATATGTGATTCTCCAATGACCATTTTTTATGAGTGTGTTTCAATGGACACAGATAACTAGCGCTTGATTTCTCTTCTGTAACTAAATTACCAATTTTATTTTCATTTTAAAACAATTATTTTGTTAATGATATTACATAAGATAGAAACATGTATTTATTTTATGATTATACACATAGGTTATTCTGATGGAATAATTAATCCGTTTTCAATACATTAATCCTTATGAGACTATATTCGACATATTAGTACCATAATCAGTCTGATAGTCATGAATTTTTTCAATACTTCAGACAATAATAAGAATCAATCTTCTGGTCTAATTTAAGGTTGGTCTAATATATTAGAGACATTATAATATTAATTACTGTAATCAAGATTTTCATTTTTATATCCATAATACCTTTAGTCATTTTATATGTATGGTAAATGAAAATTTATTCTACTAAAAGATACTAAAAATACCGAGATAGAAAAATTCAATAATCATGTTTTATGATATTGTTTTTGATTAAAAAACAAAATGAATTTAAAGGTATGATGTAATAATTTTGGCTCAACAATCTCAGTCATTTAATAAATCACAAATACAAAAACATAAATGAAATAATAAATTTAAAAACAAATATCCCATTTTTTGTTTTATTGACTTTGAATACACAGTTATTCTTTGAAACATAACTCCCAATTAGTTTGTAATTCTTTTGAATATAGTGTTGAATACAATGAGAGTATTTATAATATTCCTTAATTAAAAATTCTCCCCTCACGATTTTTTCCTACAATATTGATAGTATTTCACTTTTTGATAAAACATTCTCTCCTTTGAAATAAACAATCCCCATTAATATATTATTATCCCCTTTGATAAAATATTCTCCCCATGAATAAAAAATTATCGCCCTTTTTGGTTTTAAATGATAATGGGAATGAATTTGAGGTTTTAAAAAAATTTATAAGAAATAATGAAACAAACATAAACTAACTAATCATCCATTTTTGTATGAATTAATATTTACTCAATCGGAATTGGAAAACATTCAAACAAAAAAGTATAGGATGAAAATAAAATTCATTCATTACAATAAATGAAAATTTCTTCCAAAACCAATATATCTAAAAGTCAAGAATTTTATGTTCATTTGTACTTAATAAATGTATTTTAAAAATTCTTCATCTTTATAAAATCATGCCAATAATTCTCTAGACTTCCAACATTTTCTTTAGGAGTCTGGTTTTAAAACATCATCCTTTTACCTTCCTGAGTGTGTTATTTGTTATTTCCCTCAATATTATTACAAAATCTTTAGAATATTCGATCATTCTCATCTCAAACTTAATATATGTTATATTTTGTTTCAAATAGTCAACATCACCAATTCTTTCATTGATAAAATCTCCAAAATCATCGAAAAAAATTACTTTTTGTTCCATGTCTAAAGAAGGTCTAATAATGGATTCTTCAAATTCTATAATAAGCTTAAATAATTATCCTAACATCTAATCATGCATACAAATATCAAAATCAACCGAGCTAGACAACTTTACCATCTAATTTCATGATATTTTATGAGTATGTTAATTTTCCAAAAATCATTGATTCAACATCATTCTATATCAATATTTTTCTGAATGAATTTTTATATTAGGAAGCTCAGTAAGTCTATTTTCAATGAGCTGGTATCTTTCTTCAATGGTTGTAATGTATGTAATTTTTACTTCTATTCTCCCCAAGACACGAAAAATATCATGAAATCCTTATTGTTATACTATTCTTTCATAATATAATTATTATCGCTTTGGATGAGGAGGTTTAGTTCTAATAGATCTAAAATCTACTTCTACTCTTTTAATTTTTATCTTTTTTTTTAAATTATTTTCATCATTCTATAGAAACATTCTTTTCATAAAAAAATTCATCAATCTCTAATTCGTTATTTGTTCCCACTTTTTCCTCAAATATTGTTTTTGAATGTTGACTATTTCTTATTCCACTGACGATGATTGTGTGTCCTATTCAGATGATGAATTTCCAATTTAGAACATAAATATTTTTCATGATTAGTCATCATGGAGTAAAAACATTATGAAGATGAGGATAATTATAATGACACTTTATCAGACTGAGTTTTATCACTATAATCTCTTTCATTATATTGGGAACTAAAGGAATCTCCCAAATTACAGTAGAAACTTCTTTGAAAACTAAACCATATCTTAGTGTGATCATATTGGAAAGGGAAAATAGGACTTATATACTTTCTAAAGCTCTTTCCCCTACATAAAAACATTTCCATGGTTATTTGATTTGAGTGACATTTTTATCTTCATTATTTTTTTATATTCATCCATTAATTTTTTTCTACCTGAATCATCATTTTTTTATATTCATCAGGGTCATGTCTGATTTCCAGTTTCCCAATATTTTTCTCACCATATGATTTTATCATTTCATTAATGAAATCATCATGAAACTTCATTTCATTGATTCTATTTCCAAGTGAAATGGTATCCTCCATTATTTTCTATCCATTCCCAACCGTCTCTAATTCTATTTATGCATGTGTATCTAATGTAGCATTATCAAGCTTTTCCATAATATTCTTTAACATGAATCAAAAAAACAATCTCATTATGAGGATAAAATCATCACTGAGAAAGAACGTTTTCTCTCTCATTGGATATGATTTTTTTCTACCTCGAAGGTCCTTATACATTTTACAACCATTTTACTGATAAAGTCTAGAAACATAATAATCATTGAGTCTATTGATGTTGTTTTGTGTCATGTATAGTGATAAAGATAAACATGGAACCTAAATATTTCCCATGCTCAAAAAACAATATAAAATAAAAAAATATGATACCTTTAAAGTATCATGATGTCTAATTCTCAGAATCATGTATCCATATATTTTTAATTCTATGAATGTTTTTTTAAATAATGGGTGAAAATTTTATTATTTTTCACATTATAAAAAAATCATTGTATTTTTCTTGTTAAATGAAACAAGACATTTCAGTAGAGTATGAGAAGGAAAATACACATCCCCTTCTCATAGAAACAAAAATATGTCATAATGTTTCTTATAAGAAAGCTTATACATTTTCCCATATATTGTGAAAGAAACATTATCTTTTTCATATTCCCTCAAAATACTAAATGGTGCATAAATATAATGAACCACATCACGATAATAATGAACAAAATCCTTATCATGTTTTCATTCAAAAATGGATTCCCATACTTGAAACCAATTTATCTTCATGAGAATATAATATTGTTTGTCATAATATTGTATTTCTAAAAAAAATACCTGAAAACAAAATATTTTAAAAAATATTCCAAGGTCTCCATCAAATCAAAATTCTAAAAACAGTGAATCAAAAAAAGGAAAAAATTCAGATCAGTTACATTTAATGGTGTAACCACTAGAAGTGAAAAACACTTATGAAATGATGTGGGATAGTGGGTGACCCACCCTTAAATATTTATCGTGGGTGATGGTTCAAAATAAAAAATAAGAGAAATGGTTAATATTATAAACCATTCTGATACGATGGTTATGATTGATCCAAAAATGTTTTAAGATATTTTTGTAACTCCTGATGTTTTAAAACATTTATTTAAGTGAACATTCCTTTTAGTATTTTTTTGATAATTTTTAAAATAATTATATGTTTTTTATAAAACTAAATATATTATAAGGATATGTGAAACTAAATGTATTAATAAGTTAAAAACTAGAGGAATAAAAGGGTACCATTCATAGTAGAATGTATAATCGGTATGATTAACTAGAATTTTTTTTATAAATTGATTATGATAGTTTAAGAAACAGAATGAAATATTTTTTTTATCAAATCTAATAATGATATTTTCATAAATTTATTTTCTTGAAATATGTTTTCCATACATATTTGTAACTATTTGAATGTTTGGATAACAATTTATTAATTATGACTCTAATATTTTTATAAAGATGTGTGAGTTGAGAAAAATCATTATGATGAATGTTTTATAGAAACTATAAATTTTAAAAAATATAATATTTTTATGAAAATATAAATGTATTTGCCAAAAATTTATACTCCCATTATGGAAAATGCTATCTTAATGTGTTGATATGGGTAAACATTTATTTATATTTGAGATATAAATGTATGCCAATGCTTTTGAACTGTTTACATGCCTTCTGAATTTATATAAACTATTTTATATAAATGTTTTATTTAAGACATTTTTTTTGAAATATTCCATCATTTATAAATCCTTTTCTTAATATATTTATTTCCATCATTTGAAAATCTATAGCATATTTTGTTAAAATATGCTTTGAATTTCCAAACCTGTTTATTTTAAAATTGAAATATTTTCTATGGATAATCTATATTTTGCATCTGTTACAGAATCTTTGGTGGTATCCTACTAGGCTTATTCTCACACACTAATTTTTCCTTCGGGTGTTTGTATAATTTCTTCTTCTAGGATTGAGAAAGGGAAAGGGATCTATTTGAGGTGGATCCAGTTGTTGATCTATGGTCTTGTTGAGTTGTACTTAGGGGATTTGGGAATGTTTTTAACTTTTTAGTACTTGGGTTGTTGTACTTGGGGATTTTTATGCCTCTTTGTATTCTAGTACATTACTCCTGGTGTAGTTTCTTTTGTAATGCATACTATTTTGTTTTCTGTTGCATCCGCATTCTTGTTGCAAAAATTGTTCCCACTTGTATGTTGTATGGTGCCAGGTGCTAGTTGCTGACCCATAGGGATCAGGAACGCCCTTCGTGCTATATCAGGGATGGCTCGGTTATCGGGTTACGAGGGTACCCGGGCTGGTTCCTAACAGGAACCATATTCTTGGTTCTTATAGTTTAATAAAATAGGCCACAACATTTTTTGTTTAAAATAAACTATAAATAATAATATATGGAATAATAATATATGGAATAATAATAGATTAATAGGTGAACTAATCCAATAAGGAGGTAAAAAAATTATAAGTGAATGAATACATCAAAAAAAGAGAGGTTAAGATGTTACCAAAGAGTGGTAAATCCACAGTTCAAAATAATTCATGTATGTGTTTAAAAAAAATTAAAAAAATTTCAAGAGTGTATGGCTATATGGATTTTCTTATTAAAAAAGGAATTAATTTTAGAAAAGTTATAAAAAAGTTATAGTGTAAAATGAAAAGAATAAATTAAATATGAATATCTCTAATTTTATGAGATGTTTTGAATAAGTGAAAACACAATCTTTTTTAGAAATATATGTGAAAGGTGTAAGAAAGCTTGTCATAGTGAAAATTTCAAAATGACCACGCTTCCATCACAAGAATAATTGATGAAAAACTGATCAAAAATTAAAATCCCTTTTGAATGAAATCACTTTGTTTGAAATGGATAAAATTACTAATATATACTATAAAAAAAAGAAGAAAATTGGATATAGTCTCAAAATAAAAATGTAAATAAAATATAAATGACCAATCAGTCAATCATTTAGGATGGATGGAAATGAGTAACTTGGTTTAGAAAATATTCTATGCCTTAATATCCACACTATAGAATAAATAGTTCCACCTTATTCACTTAATCATTCTGTTGTATCCATGTGATCCCAATGTATGCAGTCAAATGTAAATACAAGTATATTAAGCTATAAAAATATGAAAAGTGGGAAAGGTGTATTCTATAAACACTATTATAGATTTTTAGATAATTTCATTTATTCTATAATGGTGTTTACTCATTATGAAATATATTGAAGCTCATCCATGGAGGAAAACCACCTTGATTAATATAAGTTAGAGTGTCTTCTTGAAGGGGAGACAAATGAGAATGGTATTAAGAATATACCAAGGATATATATGGATATACAAATTAGATTTTTACAAAATAAATTATTCAATGTACATGATGAAGTATGAGTTCATGTTCTATAATCCTTGGGTAAAAGAATTTATTCCTAAAAAAGGGAGAGAAATTGAATTTTAAGCAATGTCATATATGTTTGAATTTGAGTAAAATCCAAGTATGGATTCATTTTTTTATAGTATTCAATGTTTTGACCGAAATATATAATATGTGTTTTGAGGAAAGTTTAGGAATTAATTAGTTTCTGCATCAAGGAGTACTAAGATACATGAAGGGAATTAACCATGCTGAAAAAATGATTGCACAATTCAAGTGTGAGTAAATATAAATGAGGTGGTTTTCAAATAAAATCTTTTTTTAGTGTGTCTAAAATTTGTTAAACATCTTTTTTATTTAATAAATGAGGCATTCCAACCAACCTATCATACCTTTTATTTTTTATATAAAAAAATGGTTATAAATGCGGAGTTTTGTATGATGATAAAAGATAGTCAATGAGGAGTTATATATATTTTTATTGAGCTATCTAATATGTTTTTTGAAGTCAATGAGAATAATATATATTAATTTCTTGTAAAATTTTATTCTATAGCCCATAATTGAGAATTGGATAATTATATCAAATTTTTAATTATTGATAGACATATATGATTCCATAGTTACACACTCTTATTTTATACACTAGGTTAGCCCATGTAGACTAGGTGTTTCATAGAATGGGGACATTTATAGGTAAAAATACTGTACCAATAATTATTTAAACCAATCCAATTTAAATTTAAAATTATAAGTTAAAGAATACTATTTTCAAAGACAACTGATTTTGTACCCCCGTTGTTGTATTTTTTATCAATAACATAGTGAAAAAATTGGCACGAACACACATTTTACTTAGTTTGTGTATGGGTATTGAATAAAATTCCAAGGGTTATAATGAAGATTCCATGATTAATTTTTTATCTTATTTTGAATTATACATTCTGATAATGATGATTTATATATTTTTGAAAGAAGATAAATGGTGTCAATTTTCCTTAGAGTGAGTAATATTTTTAAATATGTGTTGAAGAAGAGAAAAGTCTTGGAATATAGATGATAATCTCAAGAATATTTATAATAGAATTGAGGTCCCTTGAATAGTTTAATTTAATATTATACTGGATATATTTTTGAAGAGACATATTTTGATGCTTGTTGGAATTTTTGAAATGACACTGATATAAGAGGATTGAAAATGAAATATGGGTTGGTTTTGAAAAGGAGGGTTTCATAGATGCTTTCTGAGACTTTTCAATGACTAATATACTATATTAAGGATTTTTTGTATTTATTGTGTCTTCTAATAATATTTTGATAAATAAATTATTAGATATTACAAAATAAATTTGGGATAACTCATAGCTAATCCACTTAAACATCCAAATATGAAACTAGTATAATCATAAGGTAAGTTCTAACATGACATGACTACGAAAATTGTATCTTTTGTAAAAAACATAAAAAGGTGTAGTGGTCATGTATTGAGTGCACTAGTTGGTATGAACAAGGAATTGTGGTCATTATACCCCCATGTGTGGGGTGGAATGGGTTGTAGTAGGCGAGATCTAGAATCACATTAGCTTTATTATAGTCTGTGTGAGTGTGGTGACTAATAAAACAGAGAAAAAAATTAATAAATTTGTATATGGGACTATCATTTTGGAGGGGAATTTTTAATATACTAAATGATACAAAAATAACTTGGTCATTCCATGGGTTGCACAAAATGACCCCGCTGGAATAAACACAATGCATATTTGACCTCAAAAAACCCTAAATATTCAACATTGCTAGTTTTCATGAAAATTAACCACTCTGGTCAACACAATCTCATGTATGTGGTGTGGGTTATTTTATGATATCATGAAATGATTTATAGTATTTTACTATTTCATTGATATAGATACATATTTTTAAAAGAACATAGGAATAAAAATTTATGTGCATGAGGATTTTAAAGGTTTACATAAATTAAAAAAAACTGATCATCGATGTTGATCAATTGACCGTAACCTCATTAAATCACTTGTATGTGAGGTATATCAGATGAATATGATTTTGATGGTTGATACACTAACCACATTACTCATGGTCAATCTATTGACTATTCCACTCTTGGTCTACATAATGACTTCATTCCCCATATAGATGATCCATTTACTTCATACCTCACCATTGATACACTGCTACAAACATCATTCGTGAAGGATTTGGATGTGATCATGAATTCATCTCTTAAGAGATATTTAGGATTCCATAATTTTGGATTGTTGAATGTGAGGAATACTATTCAATATTAATTTCATGATTCTCATTCATGGAGTGGAAATGAAAAATGGATTAGGTGATAGAGATCTCCATGAATAGAGAAGATATGTTCATGGGAATTTATCAACAAAAAACAAATAAGGCATGGTTATTATTTATTCATAATATAGTTTGTAAATAATTTTGAGGATGCCAATGCATTGGGTTCATGAGAAATATAAATCAGAAAAAGAATTCAAACTTAGAATCCATTTTTAAATATTAACTCCCACCAAAATAAACTGTTGAATAAAAATTATATATGTTTGTATGATGAAGTGAGATTTTTTCTAAAGTCAATGGATATTAAAGAGATTATAGAGATATTTCCATATAGAATGAATATGAACATTCATGAGTGTTTTGTAATATAAATGAAATATAATGTGATTTAACATGTTGATGATCGCAATCATTAATTGGTGATATTTTACAATGTTATGAATTTCCATCATTCGTGGAATCAAAGAAAAGAATTCATGCAACATAGTAAATATAAATATAATAATAAGGAGGAAACTTTGTATACTCAATTATTCAATTATTACTATAAATTATCTTAATAAAACTATGATAGAAATAAAAAATGAGTATCATATATGATAATTATGAATGTTATTTTAAGGTGTAATCTTTTTGAATAATTGTATGAACATAAATTAAAGAACTATCATCTACAAGTTAAGTGATAAAGTAGAAGAAGGATGGTGCTAAATAATATTATTAAATTAAAGAAGATGAAGACGGATAAAGAAAATGATTATAATACACTAATACTATATTAATTTATTAACTCCTAACAACAATAATCATTATTATTGAGAACATGTGTGTTCAAATATCATGGTGAGTTCTTGTGGAGAAAAGTAACAACCTGCAAATGTATTTAATGACTATTATCTGGTAATTAAAGACCTATTAAATGGATTTTGAAGGTGTCTTGAAAAACATGTGATACAAATATAGAAAACACCATTCACTAAATAAGGATTCCTATATTAACAATGATGTACCATGTAAGGGGATGACGTCTACCTGACATTAGAGTGAGACTTGAAAAAGAAATGTAATTACTATTATTCATAGTGATCATAAAATTCATGTACACAATAACAATGTAATAAAGAAAATATTAGGATATAAAATATAGGATGTACATTAAAATATCATATAATGTATAGACTTTTATATATCATCATTTAATTATAGGGTGGGGATATATAATTCATCTATTTATCACTTCGTCTTTACAAGGGTTGATGTTTGAGTGTGAGAGGGATTAATTAAAAAACAGAGAACTCAAAAAAAATGTTGTACATTGATTCAACACACTCCTCTATGTCCTTTAATGATCCATACGGGGCCTATAAATATCAATTTAAAAACTATATCATATAGTTTTGATAAAATCATAAGGTTGTGTTTTAAACCATCAGTAACAGGAGTAATATATCACCTCTAATTTTTTATTTTTTATTTTTTAAGATAATCCATTATACTTTTGTTTCCCAATAATTATCATTTGTGGAATATTATTATTTATACATCCCATAGCCTTTAAATATTCTAATATTACCCATCATATGTGATTAACACTGATTTTTGAGTATCCCTTATGGATTATTCTTATTTTTTTAATGAAACATCCATAAAAATTAATTTAACCTTATTTATATATTTATTATTATAATATATTTTTGAAATGATAAAACATAGTTACACTATTAAAATGTTTATTAAAAAATATTAAAATAAACAATGATGATCACAAGTACCATAGAAATCATTATAACATTAAATTGATTATTTACATGATCTTTTGATGCTTCTGTGTCTTTTTGAACTTTACTTAATAGAATGGGTTATATCAAAATAAAATTATTCATTCAATAAAATATTTAATTGATAAAATATCTATAATTTAACTCGATGGAACTATAATGTAAAAATAGATAATTCCACGGTGGTTTAGACCACATTATTGTATATACGTTCATAAATTATGACATAGTGAATGTCACCATTCAATAGCACCATTCATGACTCTTTTACATTATATGTGATATATTAGGGATCCACATTCATTTCAAACACCATGATAAAATTATTTTTTTACTATTATTTGATGATATTTTGTTTAGTTTGATCATCTTAATAAATAGTTTATATGTTAAAAATGAATCTATAAATGAGATAATAAAATATACAATGACTATAAGTCAGGAATTGTTTTTGAAATCATTCATTTAATATAGTTTATAAAATAAAATCAAAATATACTACTTGGTTGGATGTATAAATTGTTTTTTAGTTTGTGTTTAGATTATATATGAATTCCAAAAAACTCCCCAAACCCGAAGTTATGATTCTCTATCACTCCCACTCTCTTTAAATATAGTTCTTGAAAATCATAAAACAGATAAAATACTTCCAATGGGTAGATTGATTCATCCAGAACATGGATAAACAAGGATTAAAGGAACTATTGGATACATATTTGTTATCACTATAAATCATGGGAGGTGGATATAATAAAGCACAGATAAAAATGGAAAATGTATTTAATTCTTTGTTTTTTTATTTTAGTCCAATTGAATTGAGAAATTTTATTGAAATAATGGAGTTTTTATGATTTCCATTTCTATTGTAAACGTGTTATCCCCTAAAAACCTCCTCAATAATATTATATGATATTCAGTTTTTTTGGTTGGTCATTGAAATTAATATAGAAACTAAAAAATGATAACTTGAAATTATATTGTTGATCCTATTAAAATTAGTCATGGCTCATAGATAATTCTTAAAATGAAAATTTATTTTATTAAAAAATAGGCTTCTACCTATAAATTTCAAACGAAAATTTCATTGTATTCCTAAAAACCCAAAATTTTGTAATTTAATAAATATATTGTGTTTTTTTTCATATCACCATGACATGGCCAATAGATCCCTATATTTTGATGATCTTCACCATGATCTCACACCATATCATAAAAAATGCTAAAAATTTATGGTGTATTGTGTCTCTAATATGGTAGAAATAAATGTGGACTTTATGAAATATTATTTCATAATACAATCTTGATGTACTAAATTCCACCATGCTATAGTATACGTAAAATGTAATTTCTAAGTATAAAAATATTCTTTATAAAATGGTTTCATTAAAATTGAATGATTATAACTAAAATATACATTGTATTCACATTTTAACGATCCATCGTGTTTGGGTATTCCATTACATGCACAATATGAATAAATGTTGGTGTGTGACGTGTTTTACTAAAAAAGTTATTTTAATTACAATTCCCAAAATCACTTTTTAGGGAAAGATTTGTAGTGACCTATTTTTGGCCTTGTAAGAATTTGAAATATTTATAAATATATTTCCAGATCCATACACTAAGACGGGATAAAATTTGGAGGTCTAGTGTGCCCAAAATAAATTATAGAAAAATATTAAGTGTTTTATTATTATTCATGAAACGGAAACAGTAAATCTATTAAACAGTTGATACAGTCAAGAATATGAGACTACGGTTGGGTTTGGAACATTGTGTTTTCCCTAGGTGTGACATAAAGCATGTCGGTGTGGGATGTTCGGACCCCTCGCTCGTTAACAGTAAGTAAATGTATGAATTAATTTATTAATTAATTCATTTAAAGCCCAAAACCAAATGACTCCCAAACAGAAACTCGGATTGTAAATTTGAGTCCATGGTTGAGTTCAGATCATGTCATTTACCATAGGAGGGGTATAGGGTTTTTTAGTGCCATAAATCTGTGAGAAATGTCACCCAAGGGAAAAATCTTCATTTTGGAATGACCGCTTAGTGTTTTTTATCACTAGCGTTCTTTTTGAATAACTTTCAAAAAAAGGATTGAAATTTAAATATCAGACATCCTTTGAGTATGAAATGAAGATTTTAACCAAGGAACGATATAAAATAGGAGGTCGTGATTGTTTTAGATTCTGCGGTGAGTGGGTTTTTCAATTAATAAAAAAACTGAGTTTTTGGGATTTTTTTTGATCAATTCCATTTTTCTTTTTTCTCTCTCTCTCTATCAACCGTTTTTCTGATTTATTCTTAATTCTTCATCAGATCGAGGTATATTATTTACCAAAGATTCGGTGAATAAAAGAAAGAACCTCGTAGGCACATCTCCTATGACGCACATCAAAAACGAGGCAGGAATCTTGTTAATTTTCACACCCTCATAAAATTCCTGGGGTTTTCTTCAATTCATCATTTTAAATTATATTATTATAGAAATAGTAAAATGGAGAAATGAACATGTCCATATTCTGAGCCCCATTCTAAATCTCATGATTGAATCATTCTTCGTTGTTCTTAGTCCGAATTTTTTGGTACGCCAAAAGATAATGGATCGTCAATCTCGAGAAGGCGTTGTGAAGGTCTCATCCCAAGGATCCCAAATCTGCAATTAGATTTGAAATTTGGATTCCAGAGTGGTTTTTCTGGATGATGGAAGGCCCAGATCTATGAAAGGTGGTATCCGGAGGTTGAGGGGGTACAGTGGTGGACCCGACTGGAGGTTGCAGTGGTAATGAGGGACTTCGGTGAAGCAGCACTCGGCTGGATGATGATGTATACCGGATGTACTTAGCGCAGAAGAAATTCAAGGTGGGTATTTGATGTTGGGTGTGAGGATAAGGAGCATCTCTATGGGTCAGTGTGAGGAGGTGTGCGGTGAGTAGGAGTGTCCAAGAGAGTAGAGCAAAGGAAAGGTCGGAGAGGTGGTCAAACGGAGGAGCGACATGGGTCTTTACTGTGGTGCAGTAGGGTGAGGTCGGGGCATTAGGCGGAGACGGTGGTGTCAGGTGGAGCTGGCCAATACCGGTGCAAGGGGGATGGTGGTTTCAGCCTGTCATGCTCAGGAGGTAGCCCCATGTTCAGCGCGTCGAGGGGGGGAGGAGAGCAGCAGACAAGGACCCACATCATGTGGGTCCTGCTTGTGCGGCATGCAAACAGAGACCGGAAGTGTGACCGGTCTGAGATGGAGAATCGGACCAGTGGGTCCGGTGGTTTCGGCACGGGCCATGGTTAAAGGGTCGTGACGAGTTGGGTCAGACCTGCGGCTGGGCCGTGGTCCGTCGGTCTGGACCATGCCGACCGGGATGGATCAGCCCAGTTGGGCCCCTTTGAGTTCAAAGGGGCACAACATTTAAACGACACGTCTGTTTGATGTGTCGTCTATGGCCACGGGTCCGTCTAAGCTAGACATACTTTTTTAAATGGTTTTTGGAGATTTTTAGTTTTTCATCCAAAGGTGGTTGAACCAAAACTCTTTAATTTAATAATAATAACTTATTATTCAAATCTGCAATGGATGTATCTCATGAGCCGGATGTCCGTTTGACATTCCGTCAGAGGCGATGTGACTCTGGAGTTGATACGGTCCTTCGAATATTGGTTTGGATTCTTTTTAGTTTGGTTTTGTCTCTCAGTGGCACAATACACTTAATATGATTAATTAATTAATTAATTAATTAATTATTCTTACATCGGACCTAACTACCCTTTGGGATGTCTGATTGATGCGCCATCAGTGGTAGCATGAACCCAATCCTTGTGCAGAACTTTTGAGATTCTTTCCAAAGCGTTCGGGTTGGATAAATGGTGTGGTCCCCATAGGTCCTGGTGCACACTTTTTACGGTAAAATGCAACTTTTTCACCTGATATCCATTTGGGATGTTTGAGCACTCATTTTTGAGTTTTTTCCGATGGATTTGCAATGGCGCAATCTGCCTACCTAATTTTAAGGGCAAGGCATGGTCCCCATGAGGAATATTTTGAACATATACTTCATTTTTTATGACTTATGCTTCATAAGTCTATTCAGGGGAAATTAATACCCTACTTTGTGTGCTTATCTGCAAGGATCACAATGTAATGATTTGCGTGACTTGTTTCGGGATCGAGGTGCGGACCCTAGAGGGTCACGTTTGTGTATGATGCTGGGAGATGCATCTTCTACATCAGGAGTCCATTTCGGATGAGTAAGTAGTCAATAGTGCATGTTTTTTACAAGGATCGTGACTGTGTGATCCGTTTGAATATACATAGCCTTATTCACAAGCTTTGTTTTAATGTGTAAAAATGAAAGGAATATCAGTGGAGGATTAATTTTATTTTTTTGAAGAGAATCCCCCACTTCGGTCAGCTCTGACTCTTGTGAGAGTAGAGAAGATGTATGAAGAGATATGGTCGATGTTCTAGGATTTTTTGTGGAGGCATGTCAACAAACCTATGATTCTGACCCTCTGGATTAGCATCGAGCATCGTGCGCTCGTCGGCTATGATCATATTTTGTCATGTACTCTAGGAGTACCTTCACGTGTTGTGGTACTTGTTCACCATTTTGTGACCCTAAAATGGTTAGGAACACCACTGGTTGATGAGGAGACATGTGTCGTGTACTAATATGAATCTTCTATCTCTTGTATCTCTTTTTTCTAAACTCGGTTTATGGCCTACGTGTAGCCTATCCGGAGTGTTTCTCTGCGTATGATGTGATGTTTCCCTCTGTATTGGCTTTCAAGATATGATGCGAGTTGTTCTGAGTGAGATGTATATTTGCGGTGATGCTTGATAATGACAGTGATGGCAGTGAGGTTTTCAGAATCCCCTGAGAAATCTCGTCTTACCCTCCAGCGAGTCTAGGTATGGGTTTTCGCCATACTCTTTCCAGGAATACCCTCTAACACAGCTGGGCAGTGTCATTCGCAACTTACACTTTTGGGTTTACCCTCCAATGGGGCTAAATAGTGGTGTTCTCTGATCTCTTTCAGGGCTTACCCTCTAGCGTAGCTGGGAACACTACTGGAAATCGGATCTTTCCCAACACTTATGTACACCCTTTCCCAACGGTTCTCCCAAACCGTTGGGAAAGGGGGGGGGGGGTCTTTCCCAACGGTTTGGGAGAACCGTTGGGAAAACTCAGCCCCAAATTCAACATTCACCCCTGGAAATTTCCACCTATCCCAACCGTTTTGAGAACCGTTGGGATAGGTCTATCCCAACGGTTTTGAGAACCGTTGGGATAGATTCATTCATTTATTCTAGGTCTGCTACCCAAGAACATTATATAAATATAAATTTTAAATAATTATGATAATACATATACATATTTATGAAATTATGTTTACGAAAGTGATGTTAGCTTAGTGGTTAAGTTGTTCGATTATAAACAAGGGGTCGTGGGATCAAATCCCAGCACATGTTTTTTTTTGAAATACATTTACCAACGGTTTTATATCCGTTGGAATAGATTTTCATATTACTTATACCAACGGTTTTGTAAACCGTTGGGATAGGTCTATACCAACGGTTTTGGGAAAACCGTTGGTATAGACCTATCCCAACGGCTTACTTCGCAACGGTTCTCCAAACCGTTGGTATAGGCTATACCAACGGTTTGGAGGCCTATACCAACGGTTCCATACCCTTGGTATAGGTTAGTATTCTACTAGTGGAAGTGGAATTCACTAGTTAATTCTTTGGGTCTTACCCTCCATCTGGGCCGGATAGTTGCGTTCGCTAGTGAATTTTAAAATTATATACTCTCAAAAGGATTGATATTGGGTTTACGACTTTTTGACATGATCTCTTGATTGTGTGGCATAGTGACGTGACATATTTGATGTGACTTTTGTAACACCCCAAGATTTCATAGGGTGTTATTTCTTCAAAATAATTCAATAACTTGCACTACACGCAACACCGAGTTCAAGAGCACCATGACTTACCAAAAAAGCCATTCATAAGAGGTTATGAATAATATTAACTAAATTTTAAACTTTATATAATCCTTATAATTTTAGAATCCATATTATGAGTTTCTTAGACATAATGAAAGAACAAATTCATTTTCAGTATTACACGTTTACCAACTTTTAATAGTGAACCCTTTTTAAATACAATATTTTAAACTTTTTGACTTAATGGGGACATCAAAAATTTAAAATGAAACACCCCAATCTTCTACGGTACACTTCTCTTTGAATAATGTGATAGCGTGTGTTGTACGCAACACCGAGTTCTAACACACCATAACCAATCAAACTTGCCGTTATGAATAGTAATACATACTTTTTGAAATTATATATATTTTATTTTTTAAAATGAACTTCATTTTTGGATTCAGAATATCTAATTAGCCTAAGGTGAAATTTTGGTACTTTTCAGATAACTTTAATATTTTGATGAATAGTGAAAATTACTAAATTTTAATTAAAAACAAATTTTTTAATCAAAATAATTAATAGTGATAAATTATGAATTTTAGTGGTTTTAAAGTATATTTAGAATATATTTTTACCATTTAATATATTGTTGTTCATTGGACAGAATTTTACAATTAAACCGGACATAAACAAGTGTCAATCTTTTGATAGTTATTATCTCTTAAAAGCACGCTTTTTGTTTTAACAACAGGAATTAATTTTAAATTAATTTCTGCCACTTCTGTGTTTTGAATTTCGAAAAATGGATTCCATATTTGGAATTAGGATTTTCAAATTGTGTAAATAGGTAACATTATTTTTAGACATTTTGAATAATTAATTCGATAAATATTTTATTTACCATGGTTAAGAGTAAATCCGGTAAATAAGGGCTAAAAAATAATATTATAATAATACTAAATTACCCTAAAACGTGTCCTAGCCTTATTTGTTGATACATGTTCGACCATATCCATCTTTGGGTCGATTTTGGGACCCCATGGAGCCACTTGTAGCTGATAGGGACACTTTATTTTAATTAAGTTAAGATGAATACAAAAATGACACAAGCATATATCTTTTAGAAAAACAATTTTTACATAGGGTTATATATGTTGGAATTTAGACTATAAATATTCATTATAAATCCAAAAATATTTAATACATAATGATATTTTATTTATAATTTTTATAGATTACATAATTTAATTTATTTATGACACAATGATGATGCAGTGATTAACATAATAGTGAAAATTTAAAATAATTGATATTATAAATACCCAAATAAATATAATTTCAGACTTTTAATGAATTAAAATAATTTTATAAGATAATATGACATATTAGGATTGATTTAATTTACTTTTTTCGAAGTAATCATTCTGTTATGAGTTCCACAAAAATCAACAATTGTATAGTGTCAAAATTGACCTAAAAGAGTTTTTAAAACAAATATTATATTATTAATTGATATTAAATTCCTAAAAATATAAGGTTCGTCCAAGAGACTTATATCATGATAGTTTTATCATTAATGGACCACTTTGGGGGTCTCTTGGATGTATATAGTATGTTTATTAACTATATAATATAAAAATATAAAGTGACATGGTAAATGTCAAACTAATTAACTAAGAGTTAATACTTAAAGATAAGGTTAATATAGTAACCCAAACCTGTATAAATTATATTGGTTGAATTATTTTAGACCTATACCTACCTTAACATTTAAATAATAAACTTTGGAGCCATTATAAACCGAATATGAATTTATTATAAATTAATATTTCAAGCTTTTCCAAAGGTGCCCCTCACCCCTATTATAAAAGGGTACTCCTCCTTGTCATTTCTTCACACCCTCAAAGCCTTTTGGTTCGGCAAAACTCTGCCCAAATACTCTCCCAAATTCACTCAATACAAACTAGAGGCCTTATTTTGATCATAAATCCAACCTAAGGAGCCATTTTGATCAAATAAAAAAGAAGAACCCGAAGAAGAGGTAATGATTTCACCACCCTTTTCCAAGTTCCTTTCTTCTTCCACTTATTCTTCCTTTGTTATTACCATTCTAAAATAATAACTCTAGTATCATATATATATACTGTGATGTTATTATAAATATTGTACAACCATATTCATTATTCTATCCACCCTTTGAATAACATGTCACCATACGTGCGTACGTACGGCTTACCGTCTCCACGTCGTGGTGTAATTGTTATTCAATATATTATTATTTGGATGGGTATAATAATGATGTGTAACTCATGTAATTAATAAATATAAAATTTTAATGATTCTGTATATATGATATACCATCCATTTGTATATTATTTTAATATCAAAAGAATGATATTGTCACTCGTGCGTACGTACGGACTACCGTCTCCATGAACGCAATGAGATTCATTCTCCATCGTATCCATTCAAGTATAATTATCATTTGATGATTTAAAAATAATTTTTAAGGAATTGATATCATTATTTATATGAATAATATAAAACCTATCCATTACAAACATGGCTTATGTAACAAAACATATAAAAGAAAACGAGTAAGTTAACACCCGAAACGACAATAATACTAAGATATTATTAACAAAGCAATGTTAAAAGATCATATATGATATCATATGAATGTATATGATTCTTGTATAATTTAATAAGAATTATTTCACTATTATACAGGATGTTAACCTACCCCAACCAAGTAAAAGTACAAGGTACGGGATTATTTCACAATCTATGTATTATCCGAGGTTGTTTATACGTAATAATCTACTGGGATTTATTTATCATCCACATCCATGTTTCTTCAAAATTTATTTCAAAACATTTTCACCATTTACAAGAATATGGGTTAAAGTAATTTATATCCTTGTTTGACTTTTTATAAGATTTTTATAAAGGAACCCTTTCGTCATATTCAAAACAAGGTGCTTTTTAACCTTTTCGACAAGATTAAGGTAAGAATGTTTTTTTAACTTATACGGAGGGTGCGGCTATTTACCACCGTTATAAAATCGTCAAAGATTCCCTTACAAGATTATAAGAATATTTTCAATGTAAATGTTTTATTTTATAATTATGTGACTTTTAAATGATTTCAAAATTAATATTTTAATAATTTGTGAAAGGTACTCTTTATCAAGATCATAATTTCAAATGTTTTAAATATTTATCTTTCTAAATATTTTTAATTAATGCTCATGTTTTAAAAATGGTTTTAACGATTTATTTATATGGACATTAACGTTTTAAAATTAAAACTCATTTTAAAATGTTTCAATGTGGTATGGGACACTTTGATTCGAAAATCTATTTTTAAATAGCTTCGTGACAAATACTGTGACTTTTAAATGATTTCAATAAAAAGGGGGATATTTCTCTCAAATAGTTTTGATAATTATTTTCATCTATGTCAACATCCTTCATTATTCTTGATTGGGGTTTATGTGATACAATACAATCTTCCATATTATATCGATGGATTATGTTTCACTGTGGATGTGCTATTTTTATACCATTCATGGTTTGTGGTTAAAGTATTGGCATTTCATATGCTAGTTTTAATATGAATGTTTATGTTATGTTTAAACCTGTTCATATGAGGAATTCATTGGACTTAATAAGTGACGGGTGGATCCCGCTATAGCTCCTCGATGCATCGGTAGGTATCATGAGACAAACTAGTGTCTTGGAACAAGGCCTTGACAAAATCTTATTTTTAGTCTTGGCACGAGGCCTTGGCTATGTGGTTATGATAGTCTGGAATTATGCATTCCATCATTATGAAAGTGGTTATTGATATTTCAAGTGATTATTCGATTAGTAGAATATCCATGTGAATAATTAAATGACATTATTTCATTTTACTTTTTCCATACTATGTTGAAGTTCAAGTTTAAAAGGCTTTTGTTTTAGTTATACATTGCCTTAAATGTTTATTATTATTTATGAAAGTTTCCGCTATATTGTTATCCTTACTAGGCATTTGAGCTCACCCCTTTTCTATGTTTTTTTCCCTGGGTATGAAGAAGTAAATTATGAATGACCTGCAGGGATATTATGTGGCGATATGAGTGTGGAATATAGAGACAATATGTTGTTGTAGTAGTTTTTCACTTTATGATGCAATGTAAGACTTATGAATATATCTAGTGTTTCCAAGGATACTAAACCAATCGGTCTTTCAAGATTTGATCTTTCTTGTGATCATGACAATGTTATGTAGTAATGCACTGAGTCTAGGTAACTGGGGTCGGGGTGTTACAGTTTGTATCAGAGGAAGTTTAGTACAAACCTTGGAAGCTATATTTAGATAAACTCTGATTAGAGCACATTGATTTAAGATGGAATTTGAGGATTAGTATTGAAGAACTTCCTAGAATTTTGGTATTTTAGAGATTTTTTGAGTTTTCTGAGCAATACATCCCTGTCTGGATACGAGCAGGTAGAGGCGGCTCTGGCACAGATGTACCTAGGGGTAAAACCCTAAAACACCGCTTTGAGATAGACTCGAATGGGAACTGGTGCACGACAACGGGCCTTGCTGCACTCTTGGTTACGACACTCTCGGGGAATATTCTTAGGATAACTCTCATTTTCTTTACAAATCATTATGAAGGGTTTATGAGTATATACTTCCTCAAAGGACAAATTTTTATGATTATGGATTATATCCATAAAATATTTAATTTATGTTATGTGTCTTACAAGTTTGGGATTAGGTATAGTTATTCATAAACTAATATATTGTATGCCATTGTTTAGAAATGGCGCCCAGTAGAAGGATTGAGAACTCCAGGAATGCACATGATCCAAAGAGAACGAAGGATCATATATTTCATGGTTTTAAGCCAGAATTTATAAGAGAAATAGTCTCCCATGTATTATCATCATATGAAGAAATAAGATCATGTGTTGATAAGATAAGTAAATATTTTACTGAGTTTGATGGCTTTGAAGGGTAGCAAGATAAGAAAAGGATGGAAGAGAGAAAGATGGATAAAGGGAAGAGAGAAAAAGAAGAATTTTCCCATATGTGATAACTGTGGGAAGAAACACCCTGGAACATTCCTGAAAGGAATGGGAGTTTGTTATAAGTGTGGAGGAAAAGGGAACGAAGTACGTGACTGCAAGGGTAAGAAAATGGTTTCAAATATACAATGCTCCATTTGCAAGGAGTTTGGACACTACGCGAACCTATGTCCCAGTCATCAGACTAGGCCTCAAATGATGCTATTGGATAATAATAAAGTTATGATACTACCACAAATGAAGAGGAATGATTAGAGTTCTTGTGTTGATTATGTCATTTGAGTGTTGTATCAACAATTTACTTGTTATAATAATTATGGAGTATATAAGGATTGTACTGCAGTACTATTTCATTAAGGACTTGAGATTGTGTGGAACAATGAAATGTGACTCAATAGCAGGATAATTTTTTGGAAAATATATGGTTGAGAGAATGATAAACCATAATATAGTTCTGATACTGAGGTAGTGATTTTGGAATAATACATGATTGATTTGAATAAATTATATTGGATATTATTCAGTACCTTGAAACTGATTAATGATTTGTATATTCCATCATTGTTGGGGTTTAAAACATTTTTGGATTGAAGGAGTATATCTATTATTCTTTAAGGAATAAGGGATCATGAATGTAATCAATAAGGTTTTATGGTAGTAAAGGATGTTGCAGTGTTTTAAAGGAATACATGATGAAGATGTTCACATGTTATTACATGAAAAAAGGATCTTTATTATGTTTACCTTCCTTATAAATTTTGGACTGAAGTATTTTGGATAGTTCTAGTTTGGATTATTTTGGATTTCCATAAAAGGACAACCCGGAGGTCGGGTGGCAACCCGTCGCGTCCGGCAAGGCCACGAGACTTGAACCCACAACCGAAGGGCGACAAAGGTGTATCACCTACCACTGACCCACGTGATGTCCGGGATTAAATAATTTAGTTTTTTTTAAAAGATCTGGAAGATGAATTATAAATTCGTTTTTTACCCTATACGAATAGGATAAATAGAATATTTTTTTTACATTCTATTATCTTTTAGAGTGAAAGATTAGTTTGTGGTAGAAATTAGTTAAAGGATGGAACTATACTTGTCAAGAATATATTTTTCTTCTTCTCTTATTCTATGAAGAAATTAATTCTTATACTTTATTTAAGGAATCCTAAAACCAAAAATGTGTTATCCTAATACCCTATGTTTTGTTCAACCGATGGTATTTCAAATCATCATAGATTGATGAATTTAAGGACCTCAATTTTACACTTTTTTGTGATTGATGACCTCAATAACTACTTATAAATATTTATGTTTTTCCTCCAATTATATGTCTCTAATTTCCACCAATATTCTCCTAATTGATATCATAATTTGGTGGTGACCCTTTCATTTATCTTTTCCTCATATTAAGAATAAATTTTACTAACCCAATTTCCGATATGGGTTTTCCCACAAAGATATTTTCTATTTTCAACCTTTTATTTTCAAAGAAAAATTTCAAATTGAGAGGACACAATTTATTGAAGGAGGGGAGAATGTAACACCCCAAGATTTCATAGGGTGTTATTTCTTCAAAATAATTCAATAACTTGCACTACACGCAACACCGAGATCAAGCACACCATGACTTACCAAACAAGCCGTTCAAAAGTGGTTATGAATATTATTAACTAAATTTTAAACTTTATATAATCCTTATAATTTTTGAATCTATATTATGAGTTTCTTAGACATAATGAAAGAATAAGTTCATTTTTTGTATTGCACTTTTACCAACTTTTAATAGTGAACCCTTTTAAAATACAATATTTTAAACTTTTAGACTTAATGGGGACATCAAAAATTTAAAATTAAACACCCCAAGCTTCTACGGTACGCTTCTCTTTTAATAATGTGATAGCGTGTGTTGTACGCAACACCGAGTTCTAACACACCATAACCAATCAAACTAGTCGTTATGAATAGTAATACCTATTTTTTGAAATTATATATATTTTATTTTTTAAAATGGTCTTCATTTTTGGATTCGGAATATCTAATTTAGCCTAAGGTGAAATTTTGGTACTTTTCGGATAACTTTAATATTTTGATGAATAGTGAAAATTACTAAATTTTAATTAAAAACAACTTTTTTAATCAAAATAATTAATAGTGATAAATTATTCATTTGAGTGGTTTTAAAGTATATTTAGAATATATTTTTACCATTTAATATATTTTTGGTCATTGGACATAATTTTACAATTAAACCGGACATAAACAAGTGTCAATCTTTTGATAGTTATTATCTCTTAAAAACACGCTTTTTGTTTTGACAACGAGAATTAATTTTAAATTAATTTCTGCCACTTCTGTGTTTTGAATTTGGAAAAATGGATGCCATATTTAGAATCAGTATTTTCAAATTGTGTAAATAGGTAACTTTTATTTTTAGACATTTTGAATAATTACATCGATAAATATTTTATTTACCATGGTTAAGGGTAAATCCGGTAAATAAGGGTTAAAAAATAATATTATAATAATACTAAATTAACCTAAAACGTGTCCTATACTTATTGGTTGATACATGTTAGACCATAGCCATCTTTGGGTCGATTTTGGGACCCCATGGAGCCACTTGTAGGTGATAGGGACACTTTATTTTAATTAAGTTAAAATGAATACAAAAATGACACAAGCATATATCTTTTTGAAAAAAAAAATTACAGAGGGTAATATATGTTGGAATTTAGACTATAAATATTCATTATAAATCAAAAAAGATTTACTACATAATGATATTTTATTTATAATTTTTAGAAATTACATTATTTAATTTATTTATGACACAATGATGATGCAATATTTAACATAATAGTGAAAATTTAAAATAATTGATATTATAAATACCCAAATAAATATAATGTGAGACTTTTAAAGAATTACAATAATTTTATAAGATAATATTACATATTAGGATTGATTTAATTAACCTTTTTCAATGTAATCATTCTGTTATGAGTTTCACAAAAACAAACAATTGAATAGTATCAAAATTGACATAAAAGAGTTTTTAAAACCAATATTATATTTTTAATTGATATTAAATTCCTAAAACTCTATGTTTCGTCCCAAAGACTTATATAATGATATTTTTATAATTAATGGACCACTTGGGGGGTCTCTTGAATGTATATAGTAAGTTTATTAACTATATAATAAAAAAATAAAAAGTGACATGGTAAATGTCAAACTAATTAACTAAGAGTTAATACTTAAATATAAGGTTAATATAGTAACCCAAACCTGTCTAAATTATATTGGTTGAATTTTTTTCAACCTATCCCTACATTAACATTTAAAGAATCAACTTTGGAGCCATTAGAAACTAATATGAATTTATTATAAATTAATATTTCTAGCTTTTCCAAAGGTGCCCCTCACCCCTCTTATAAAAGGGTACTCCTCCTTCTCATTTCTTCACACCTTAAAAGCCTTTTGGTTCGGCCAAACTCTTCCCAAATACTCTCCCAACTTAACGCACTACAACATAGAGGCCTTACTTTGACCAGAAAGCCAACCTATGGAGCCCTTTTGATCAAATCAAAAGGAAGAACCCGAAGAAGAGGTAATGATTTCACCACCCTTTTCCAAGTTCCTTTCTTCTTCCACTTCTTCTTCCTTTGTTATTACCATTCTAAAATAATAACTCCAGTATCATATATATATAATTTTATGTTATTATAAATATGGTACAACCATATTCAGTATTCTATCCACCCTTTGAATAACATGTCACCATGCGTGCGTACGTACGGCTTACCGTCTCCACGTCGTGGTGTAATTGTTATTCAATATATTATTATTTGGATGGGTATAATAATGATGTTTAACTCATGTAAATAATAAATATAACATTTTAATGATTCTTTATATATGATATACCATCCATTTATATATTATTTTAATATCAAAAGAATGATATTTTCGCTCGTGCGTACGTACGGACTACCGTCTCCACGAATGCAATGAGATTCATTCTCCATCGTATCCATTCAAGTATAATTATCATTTGATTATTTAAAAATAATATATAAGGAAATGATATCATTATGTATATGAATAATATAAAACCTATCCATGACAAACATGGCTTATGTAACAAAACATATAAAAGAAAACGAGTAAGTTAACACCCGAAACGACAATAATACTAAGATATTATTAACAAATCAATGTTAAAAGATCATATATGATATCATATGAATATATATGATTCTTGTATAATTTATAACAATTATTTCACTATTATATAGGAGGTTAACCTACCCCAACCAAGGAAAAGTACAAGGTAAGGGTTTATTTCGCAATATCTCTATTATCCGAGGTTGTTTATACGTAATAATCTACTAGGATTTCTTTATCATCCACATCCATGTTTCTTCAAAATGTATTTCAAAAAATTTCACCATTTATAAGAATATGGGTTAAAGTAATTTATACCCTTGTTTGAATTTTTATAATAGTTTTATAAAGTAATATTTTCTTCGTATTCCAAACAAGGTGCTTTTTAACCTTTTCGACAGGATTAAGGTAAGAATGTTTTTTTAACTTATACGGCGGGTGTGGCTATTTACCGCCGTTATAAAATCGTCAAAGCTTCCCTTACAAGATTATAAGAATATTTTCAATGTAAATGTTCTATTTTATAATTATGTGACTTTTAAATGATTTCAAAATGAATATTTTAATAATTTGTGAAAGGTACTCTTTATCAAGATCATAATTTCAAATGTTTTAAAGATTTATCATTCTAAATATTTTTAATTAATGTCCATGTTTTAAAAATGGTTTTAAGGATTTATTTATATGGACATTAATGTTTTAAAATTAAAACTCATTTTAAAATGTTTCAAAGTGGTATGGGACACTTTGATTCAAAAATCTATTTTTAAATAGCTTCGTGACAAATACTGTGACTTTTAAATGATTTCAAGAAAAAGGGGGAAATTTCTCTCAAATAGTTTTGATAATTATTTTCATCTATGTCAATATACTTCATTATTATTGATTGGGGTTAATGTGATACAATACAATCTTCCATATTATATCGAATGATTATGTTTGACTGTGGATGTGCTATTTTTATACCATTCATGGTTTGTGGTTAAAGTATTGACATTTCGTATGCTAGTTTTAATACGAATGTTTATGTTATGTTTAAACCTCTTCATATGAGGAATGCATTGGACTTAATAAAGGAAGGGTGGAGCCCGCTATAGCTCCTCGATGCGTCGGTAGGTATCATGAGACAAACTAGTGTCTTGGAACAAGGCCTTGACAAAATCTTATTTGTAGTCTTGGCATGAGGCCTTGGCTATGTGGTTATGATAGTCTGGAATTATGCATTCCATCATTATAAAAGTGGTAGTTGATATTGCATGTGATTATTCGATTAGTAGAATATCCATGTGAATAAGTAAATGGCATTATTTCATTTTACTTTTTCCATACTATGTTGAAGGTCAAGTTTAAAAGGATTTTGTTTTAGTTATACATTGCCTTAAATGTTTATTATTATTTATGAAAGTTTACTCTATATTTTTATCCTTACTGGGCATTTGAGCTCACCCCTTTTCTATGTTTGATTTTTCCCTGGGTGTGAAGAAGTAATTTATGAATGACCTGCAGGGATATTATGTGGGGATATGAGTGTGGAATATAGAGACAATATGTTGTTGTAGTAGTTTTTCACTTTATGATGTAATGTAAGACTTATGAATATATCTACTGTTTCCAAGGATACTAAACCAATCGGTCTTTCGACATTTGATCTTTCTTTTGATCATGCCAATGTGATGTAATAATGCACTGACTCTAGGTAACTGGGGTCGGGGCGTTACAACTTTGGACTCTCAAGAAATTGGGGCACTTTTACCACCAAGACACATCCTTATGAAGTGACATAAAACCGTGTGGGTGAGATAGAACCTCCCAGTGTGGATACTATCAAGGTGCGGTGATTGGGTGTAACGACCCGAAATTTTGAATAAATATTGTTTCCTAATTTCATGTGTTATTTTAATTTTTTATACTCAACAAAAATGTTTTATTTGTTAACATGAGTATAATTAAAATGAAACAGTTGGGTTTAGATGGTGATATGACCATTGGTCAATATGACCGCTGGAAACTAAACATTTTGATTATTGTCTCTAAATACAAGTAATCATGGTGAATTATTATAGAAAGAAGATTTGATGGCCTCACCCAGTAGTCTTGGACCGATCGAAGCCCATCTAATAGAACTTGGGAAGGAGGTAGCACCACTGGGCTTTACTCTGGACCAAACCCAAGCTGAACTTCATCGTGTGAAGATAGAACGGAATCGCCTTTGCGAGAAGTTCAAACTAATAGAAATTACTACTCGTGCGATGTTGGCCGAGCCTCCCTCAGATTCCCTCACCTTAGCACACCTTACACTTAGGTCCTATGCTGGTGTGATAAGGGGATATGTAAGGAGACCGTAATTGCCTTGTGTAATCCTTTGTTTTAAATAAAAATTCGTATTTCTTCTTATGATGATGTTTATGAATTTTCAAATGTCTGGATAAATATAGTATGCATATTTTTGGTGAATTTTAGAGAAAGGATATTTTAAAAAAAATTGTTTATGTAAACCTTAAATAATTGAAAATGTGTAATGATTTTTTAAAAATGGTCTTCTACAATTATGTTCAGTATGAAATTTAGAGTCTAATAAGATTAACTTGATTTTTGATGAATAGAAAATTATGAATAGTGATTTTATGATTAGGATTAGTAATATGACCAAATGGATTAGTAATCTCACTTAAAAAGAGTTTTAAAATAATCTAGTAACCTTAATTAAGTAATCTGATTCAATAAAATGGTTATATAACGGTTTCATAAATTATTATTCAATTATTAGTTTTTTTCTGGTGAATAGTGTTTTTTAATTAAAAATTAAATTAAAAATATTTAGAATATTATTTTTATAAAATGGACTTCATTTTTGAAATCATAGCATTAATATTTGGTTAGTGTGAAATATTGGGATTTTTCTGAAAAGTTGAATTTTCAGTGAATAGTAAAAATACAGTTTTAGGGTTTCGGTATGTTTAATGACATCATAACTATTTCATGGTGATTTCATGAGATATTTTAAGGTATGGTCGACCAAAGGTGATGAATTATTGTATGGGGGGACATTTGGCCTAACTTAATGGGAAATATCATGGGAGAGCACATGGTTTTGAGAAAAGCACATGTGAGGTGTCCCTTGGCCATTAATGCCTTGTCCCCTCACTTTCCCTATAAATACCAAGCCATCCTCTCAACCATTTCGACTCCCCACTATCCCCCAACGATGTTCTGGTCTCATTACCTCCCAAGGAGTCCTCCCAACGTTCCTAAAGCCCTCAAGGTCCCAACCTTTGATTTTTAAGAGTTACGTTTTAAGGTAAGGGATCTGACCTCTCTCTTTCTTCTCAAGTGATCTCTTTTATGTCATTTCTTTTGTGCTCCATTTTCTTATGTTGGAGGATGTTATTTTATATTAATTATACTGTCCTTTTTATTTTCATATGATGAGAGACCCCCTCTTACTCTCATCATTTCATTTTATGAAAGTTTAAGTGGCGTCGTTAGGCTGCCGAAATTTTTCTAACAGATTCTTTCACCCTTCTCATTTTCAAGTTCTACTTTCATGTCAAGTCTTTCAAGTTACTTTTTATTATGTTGGGGTATGATATCAAGATTTATCATAATTATCTTTTATGATCATATGATGAGAGACCCCATTTTATCTCTTCAATTTATTATTTTGATGTTTTAAGTGGCGTTGTTAGGCTGCCGAATTTTAAGTGATTCTTCCACCCTTCTCATTTTCAAATTCTACTTTCATGTCAAGTCTTTCATGTTCCCTTTTATTATGTTGGGGTATGATCTCTAAATTTATCATACTGATCTTTTATGATCATATGATTAGAGACCCTATTTTTATCTCTTCAATTCCGTATTGTGAAGTTTTAAGTGGCGTCGTTAGGCAGCCGAATTTTTAAGGGATTCTTTAACCCTTCTCTTTTTCAAAGTTCTACTTTCATGTCAAGTCTTTCAAGTTCCTTTTTATTATGTTGTGGTATGATATATGTATCTATAATACTGTAATTTTTTGTTCATATGATGAGAGACCCTATTTGATCTCATCAATTCATTTTTGGTTGATGTTTATGTGACACCGTTAGGCTGCCGAATTTTCATAAGAGAAATCTTATTTTTGTCTTCCTTTAATGTTCTTCATTTAATATGGTATATTTTCAAATTTCATTAACATGTTCTTAAATCCCTTATATTCCTTACCTCTACTGTTTTATGGGTCATTTATGAATGTTTTACCCATGTCCCCTCTCTTTTCAATGTTTTCTAAAACCCCGAAACATAGCCATTATGCTGCAGAATTTTCGTCTCAAAATGCCTCTCTCTCTTTTTCAAAATTATTTTTTGTTATAAATTGAATACTCAAAGCTCTTATTTATACAGGGGTATTCACATATATATCAAAATGTTCTATTTTAAATTCTGGGATTTACATACATGAAACCCGCTTTCCCTTTCCGTGGGTTTTGAAGTGACATAAAGATCATGTCTTTAAAGCAGTTTTTTAAAACGTTATGATTACGAAATGAAACCCATTTCTTTTATGATATATGGGTTGTTTATGAAATGATTGATGATGATATATGTGGCTCACATGATAATAAATACATTTCAAGGGTGCGCCCAGATAGCGCTCCAATGCATTGGGTAAGACTTAATCTCTAGAGATGACCATTTTTAACGACGCCTTGGTTAATATCCTTGGTAATTTTTAATGAAACCTTGGGGATGGACCTTGGTGAAACGAAACGATTGTCAATATTAAATGTTTTAGCCACATCTTCAAGTTATGAAAAATGTTATTTTTATTATGATATGCCTCATGATTTCTTTCTCATTCCTTAATGTTCTTTTCATTACTTTATTAAGGTATCTCAAGGTCATATGTAAAATGTTCCGCTTGTTACCCTTACTGGGCCTTCTGCTCGCCCTTTCTTTTGATGTATGTCCCCAGGTTATGAAATCCAGTAATGAACCTAGGATGAAATTGAGGATAAGCCTTTCATGTGTTTAAGAAGAATGTTTTATGTTTTCATGTTTTAATTTCCTGGTTTCCAAGACACTAAACCATAAAGATCCTCGGTTTTGTAAAATGTAATGAAAGTTTATGTGATAAAAAGGAAGGATGCTATAGTTGGTATCAATGGATGGTTTAGTTATTTGTGGAAATTGGGATATGAAAAATCTAGGAATAACCCTATAGAAAAAAGATTAAATATAGGAAATCTTCCTGGTATTTAGGTGAGTATTGAGTAAGGTTTTTCCAAGAAAATACATCTCTGTCTGGATACGAGCAGGTAGAGGTGGCTCTGGCATAGATGTACATAGGGGTAAAACCTGAAAACACCGCTTTGAGCTAGACTCAAACGGGAACTGGTACACGACAACGGGCCTTGCTGCACTCTTGTTTACGACACTCCCAGGGGATATGCTTTGGTAAATTCCTAAGCTTAGTATGAACCATTATTAAAGGAACAAGGATAAAACAAAATAAAGATTCACATAAGAATGTATGTTCATGGATAACCGATACTGGAACCTAGGGGATCACAAGTTAGGATATACTTTTATTCTACATGTTTATCCTTTTATGCTTAAAGTTTCCTTTTCATGATTATTAGCTAAGTATTTAAGCCCCTAATTATAGTTTCCTTTCTAAGTTAATGGCAGGAAATGGAAGAACATGTTCCAAAAACCAATGTGATAGGAAATGCGACGATTGTCGTATTAATATGACAGAGATGATTTGGGGATTAAAAAATGATTATTATTTTGGAATATGTTCACTATTTTGGGGACCCTATATGATCTAGGTAAATAGATTACTATGGTATTTTCATTGAGGAGTAAGGTTGACTTATATTTTGAAGAATCGATGAATTTATGGTGGACTTATAGTAATTTAGGTTACTTATGGGAATGATTAACCTATCTTGGGTAAAATATGTTTAGGTTAGATACTTTTGTTATAAGATGTTAGGAGTGGTTGATGTTGTTTGGAGATGAACAATGAAGTTTATTTTGGAAGACTATGTTATCAATTCCTTCGTGTATTTGGGTTTCAATCTTAGTTTGTTTTATTTTTGAGGAATTTTAAGGATCGTTATTTATGGAATGGTCTATGATGAACTTTGGGTATTACCATGGAACATTGAAGATTTAAAAGTAGTTTCCATTCCTATGGGATTATTCCTTTTTTAAGAGTTGTTTAACCTTACCCTTTTTATTTTTGGGATAATGTTTAAAGATAGAAGAAATAGATAGTTAATCTTTTGTGGATTATGTGATTCTCTAGAAGATGATTCTTGTGTTTTGATGAGACCAAGTAGTTTTGAATGCTCATCGTTTGGGAGAAAAGATTAGTTTTGGTAGAAACTTTTTAAAGGGTGAAACTCTACATGAAGGTACATATATTTCCTTATGTTTTAGTTCTATGTTGTAAATGAATTCCTCATAATTATGAAAAGGAACGTAAAACAAAAACGTTGTTGGTTTACGTTTCCTACTAGGTAATCAAAGATCGTTTACACACATCATATGTTTGGGATTTTCATATGGTTAAATTTCTCCTAATCATGTTTTCTATCACTCTCCTTTAGAACGTGACCCTTTGTTTTCTCCTCCATGTCCGTGTTTTCTATATAGAATCCTAGTATGAGTAAACTCGGGTGGCCTTTGTACTTCCTTTTCTTTCTTTTAAAGTAATAGTGTTACTGACTCTTTTTCCGATGTGGGACTTTCAATGAAATTTCAAAACCCAATTTTAAAAATTGCGAGGACGCAATTTCTTAAGGGGGGAAGATTGTAACGACCCGAAATTTTGAATAAATATTGTTTCCTAATTTCATGTGTTATTTTATTTTTTTATACTCATCAAAAATGTTTTATTTGTTAACATGAGTATAATTAAAATGAGACAGTTGGGGTTAGATGGTTATATGACCATTGGTCAATATGACCACTGGAAACTAAACATTTTGATTATTGTCTCTAAATAAAAGTAATCTTGGTTAATTATTATAGAAATAATATTCGATGGCCTCACCCAGTAGTCTTGGACCGATCAAAGCCCATCTAACAGAACTTGGGAAGGAGGTAGCACCACTGGGCTTTGCTCTGAACCAAACCCAAGCCGAAATTCATCGTGTGAAGCTAGAACAGAATCACCTTTGTGAGAAGTTCAAACTAATAGAAATTACTACTCGTGCGATGTTGGCCGAGCCTCCCTCAGATTCCCTCACCTTAGCACACCTTACACTTAGGTTCTATGCTGGTGTGATAAGGGGATATGTAAGGAGACCGTAACTGCCTTTTGTAATCCTTTGTTTTAAATAAAAATTGGGATTTCTTCTTATGATGATGTTTATGAATTTTCAAATGTCCGAATAAATATAGTATACATATTTTTGGTGAATTTTAGAGAAAGGATATTTTAGAAAAAAATGTTTATATAAACCTTAAATAATTAAAAATGTGTAATTATTTTCAAAAAATGGTCTTCTACAATTATGTTCAGTATGAAATTTAGAGTCTAATAAAGTCAACATGATTTTTGATGAATAGTAAATTATGAATAGTGATTTTATGATTAAGATTAGTAATATGACCAAATTGATTAGTAATCTCACTTAAAGAAAGTTTTAAAATAATCTAGGCACCTTAATTAAGTAATGTGATTCAATAAAATGGTTAAATAACGGTTTCAAAAATTATTATTCCAGTATTAGTTTTTTCGGGTGAATAGTGTTTTTTAATTAAAAATTAAATTAAAAATATATAGAAAAATATTTTTATAAAATGGAGTTCATTTTTGAAATCTGAGAATTGATATTTGGTTAGTGTGAAATTTTGGGATTTTTCTGAGAAAGTTGAATTTTCAGTGAATAGTAAAAATACAGTTTTAGGGTTTCGGTATGTTTAATGACATCATAACTATGTCATGGTGATGTCATGAGATATTTTAAGGGATGGTCGACCAAAGGTGATGAATTATTGTATGGGGGGCCATGTGGCCTAACTTAATGGTAAATATCATGGGAGAGCACATGGGTTTGAGAAAAGCACATGTGAGGTGTCCTTTGGCCATTAATGCCTTGTCCCCTCACTTTCCATATAAATACCAAGCCATCATCTCATCCATTTCGACTCCCCACTCTCTCAAAACGATGTTCTGGTCTCATTACCTCCCAAGGAGTCCGCCCAAGGTTCCCAAAATCCCTCAAGGTCCCAACCATTGAGTTTTAAGAGTTACGTGTTAAGGTAAGGGATCTGACCTCTCTCTTTCTTCTCAAGTGATCTCTTTTATGTCATTTCTTTTGTGCTCCATGTTCTTATGTTGGAGGATTTTATTTTATATTAATTATACTGTCCGTTTTATGTTCATATGATGAGAGACCCCCTCTTACTCTCATCATTTCATTTTATGAAAGTTTAAGTGGCGTCGTTAGGCTGCTGAAATTTTTGTAACGGATTCTGTCACCCTTCTCATTTTCAAGTTCTACTTTCATGTCAAGTCTTTCAAGTTCCTTTTTATTATGTTGGGGTATGATCTCTAAATTTATCATACTTATCTTTTATGATCTCATGATGAGAGACCCCATTTTATCTTATCAATTTAGTATTTTTGAAGTTTTAAGTGGGGTTGTTAGGCTGCCGAATTTTAAGTGATTCTTCCACCCTTCTCGTTTTCAAGTTCTACTTTCATGTCAAGTATTTCAAGTTCCCTTTTATTATGTTGGGGTATGATATCTAAATTTATCATACTGATATTTTATGATCATATGATGATAGACCCTATTTTTATCTCTTCAATTCTGTATTTTGAAGTTTTAAGTGGTGTCGTTAGGCTACCGAATTTTTAAGGGATTCTTTCACCCTTCTCTTTTTGAAAGTTCTACTTTCATGTAAAGTATTTCAAGTTCCTTTTTATTATGTTGGGGTATGATATCTATATCTATCATACTGTAATTTTATGTTCATATGATGAGATACCCTATTTGATCTCATCAATTCATTTTTGGTTGAAGTTTATGTGACGCCGTTAGGCTGCCGAATTTTCATAAGAGAAATCTTATTTTTGTCTTCCTTTTGTGTTCTTAATTTCATATGGTATATTATCAAATTTCATTACAATGTTCTTAAATACCTTATATTATTTACCTATACTGTTTTATGGGTCATTTATTAATGTTTTACCCATGTCTCCTCTCTTTTCAATGTTTTCTAAAACCCCGAAACATAGCCGTTATGCTGTAGAATTTTCGTCTCAAAATACCTCTCTCTCTTTTCTCAAAATTATTTTTTGTTATAAAGTGAATACTCAAAGCTCTTATTTCTACATAGGTATTCACATATATATCGAAATGTTCTATTTTAAATTTTGGGATTTATATACATGAAACCCGCTTTCCCTTTCCGTGGGTTTAAAGTGACATAAAGATCATGTCTTTAAAGCAGTTTTTTAAAATGTTATGATTACGAAATGAAACCCATTTCTTTTATGATATATGGGTTGTTTATGAAATGATTGATGATGATATTTGTGGCTCACATGATAATAAATACATTTCAAGGGTGCTCCCAGATAGCGCTCCAATGCATTGGGTAAAGACTTAATCTCTAGAGATGACCATTTTTAACGACGCCTTGGTGAATAACCTTGGTAATTTTTAACGACACCTTGGGGATGGACCTTGGTGAAAAAAAAAACGATTGTCAATATTAAATGTTGTAGCCACATCTTCAAGTTATGAAAATTTTATTTTTATTATGATATGCCTCATGATTTCTTTCTCATTCCTTAATGTTCTTTTCATGACTTTATTGAGGTATCTCAAGGTCATATGTAAAATGTTTCGCTTGTTACCCTGACCGGGCCTTCTGCTCACCCTTTCTTTTGATGTATGTCCCCAGGTTATGAAATGCAGTAATGAACCTAGGATGAACTTGAGGAGAAGCCTTTCAAGTGTTTAAGAAGAATGTTTTATGATTTCATGTTTTAATTTCCTGGTTTCCAAGACACTAAACCTTAAAGATCCTCGGTTTTGTAAAATGTAATGAAAGTTTATGTGATAAAAAGGCGGGATGCTATAGTTGGTATCAAAAGATGGTTTAGTTATTTGTGGAAATTGGGATATGAAAAATCTAGGAAGAACCCTATAGAAAAGTTTAAATATAGGAAATATTCCTGGTATTTTGGTGAGTATTGAGTAAGGGGTTTCCAAGAAAATACATCCCTTTCTGGATACGAGCAGGTAGAGGTGGCTCTGGGACAGATGTACATAGGGGTAAAACCTGAAAACACCTCTTTGAGCTAGACTCGAACGGGAACTGGTACATGACAACGGTCCTTGCTGCACTCTTGGTTACGACACTCCTGGGGGGTATGCTTTGGTATATTCATAAGCTTAGTATGAACCATTATTAAAGGAACAAGGGTAAAACAAAATAAAGATTCACATAAGAATATATGTTCATGGATAACCTATATTGGAACCTAGGGTATCACAAGTTAGGATATACTTTTATTCTACATGTTTATCTTTTTATGATTAAAGTTTCCTTTTCATGATTATTAGCTAAGTATTTAAGCCCCTAATTATAGTTTCTTTTCTTAGTTAATGGCGGGAAATGGAAGAACATGTCCCAAAAACCAATGTGATAGGAAATGCGATGATTGTCGTATTAATATGACATAGATGATTAGGGGATTAAAAAATGATTATTATTTTGGAAGATGTTCACTATTTTGGGGAACCTATATGATCGAGGTAAATAGATTACTACGGTATTTTCATTGAGGAGTAACGTTGACTTATATTTTGAAGATTCGATGAATTTATGGTGGACTTATAGTAATTTAGGTTACTTATGGGAATGATTAACGTATCTTGGGTAAAATATGTTTAGGTTAGATACTTTTTTTATAAGATGTTAGGAGTTGTTGATGTTGTTTGGAGATGAACAATGAAGTTTATTTTGGAAGACTATGTTATCAAATCCTTCATTTATTTGGGTTTCAATCTTAGTTTGGTTTATTTTGAGTAATTTTAAGGACCGTTATTTATGGAATGGTCTATGATGAACTTTGGGTATTACCATGGAACATTGAAGATTTAAAAGTAGTTTCCATTCCTATGGGATTCTTCCTTTTTGAAGAGTTGTTTAACCTTACCCTTTCTGTTTTTGGGATAATGTTTAAAGATAGAAGAAATAGATAGTTAATCTTTTGTGGATTATGTGATTCCCTAGAAGATGATTCTTGTGTTTTGATGAGACCAAGTAGTTTTGAATTCTCATAGTTTGGGAGAAAAGATAAGTTTTGGTAGAAACTTATTAAAGGGTGAAACTCTACATGAAGGTAGATATATTTCCTTATGTTTTTGTTCTATGATGTAAATGAATTCCTCAAAATTATGAAAAGGAACGTAAAACAAAAACGTTGTTGGTTTAAGTTTCCTACTAGGAAATCAAAGATCGTTTACACACATCATAAGTTTGGGATTTTCTTATGGTTAACTTTCTCCTAATCAAGTTTTCTATCACTCTCCTTTAGAACGTGACCCTTTGTTTTCTCTTCCATGTCCATGTTTCCTACATAGAATCCTAGTATGAGTAAATTCGGGTGGCCTTTGTACTTCCTTTTCTTTTTTTTATAGTAATAGTGTTATTGACTCTTTTTCCGATGTGGGACTTTCAATGAAATTTCAAAACCCAATTTTAAAAATTGCAAGTACACAATTTCTTACGGGGGGAAGATTGTAACGACCCGAAATTTTGAATAAATATTGTTTCCTAATTTGATGTGTTATTTTATTTTTTTATACTCAAAAAAAATGTTTTATTTGTTAACATGAGTATAATTAAAATGAGAAAGTTGGGTTTAGATGGTTATATGACCATGGGTCAATATGACCGCTGGAAACTAAACATTTTGATTATTGTCTCTAAATACAAGTAATCTTGGTTAATTATTATAGAAAGAAGATTCGATGGCCTCACCCAGTAGTCTTGGACCGATCGAAGCCCATCTAACAGATCTTGGTAAGGAGGTAGCACCACTGGGCTTTGCTCTAGACCAAACTCAAGCTGAACTTCATCGTGTGAAGCTAGAACGGAATCTCCTTTGCGAGAAGTTCAAACTAATAGAAATTACTACTCGTGCGATATTGGCCGAGCCTCCCTCAGATTCCCTCAACTTTGCACACCTTACACTTAGGTCATATGCTGGTGTGATAAGGGGCTATGTATGGAGACCGTAACTGCCTTGTGTAATCCTTTGTTTTAAATAAAAATTGGGATTTCTTCTTATGATGATGTTTATGAATTTTCAAATGTCTGAATAAATATAGTATGCATATTTTTGGTGAATTTTAGAGAAAGGATATTTAAAAAAAATGTTTATGTAAACCTTAAATAATTAAAACTGTGTAATGATTTTCAAAAAATGGTCTTCTACAATTATGTTCAGTACGAAATTTAGAGTCTAATAATATCAACTTGATTTTTGATGAATAGTAAATTATGAATAGTGATTTTATGATTAGGATTAGTAATATGACCAAATGGATTAGTAATCTCACTTAAAGAAAGTTTTAAAATAATCTAGGCACCTTAATTAAGTAATGTGATTCAATAAAATGGTTAAATAACGGTTTCATAAATTATTATTCAAGTATTAGTTTTTTAGGTGAATAGTGTTTTTTAATTAAAAATTAAATTAAAAATATTTAGAAAATTATTTTTATAAAATGGATTTCATTTTTGAAATCTGAGCATTGATATTTGGTTACTGTGAAATTTTGGGATTTTTCTGAGAAAGTTGAATTTTCAGTGAATAGTAAAAATACAGTTTTAGGGTTTCTGTATGTTTAATGACATCATAACTATGTCATGGTGATGTCATGAGATATTTTAAGGTATGTTCGACCAAAGGTGATTAATTATTGTATGGGGGGCCCATGTGGCCAAACTTAATGGGAAATATCATGGGAGAGCACATGGTTTTGAGAAAAGCACATGTGAGGTGTCACTTGGCCATTAATGTCGTGTCCCCTCACTTTCCCTATAAATACCAAGCCATCCTCTAATCCATTTCGACTCCCCACTCTCCCCCAACAAATTTCTGGTCTCATTACCTCCCAAGGAGTAATCCAAAGGTTCCCTAAAGCCCTCAAGGTCCCAACCTTTGAGTTTTAAGAGTTAGGTTTTAAGGTAAGGGATCTGACCTCTCTCTTTCTTCTCAAGTGATCTCTTTTATGTCATTTCTTTTCTGCTCCATGTTTTTATGTTGTAGGATGTTCTTTTATATTCATTATACTGTCCTTTTTATTTTCATATTATGAGAGACCCCCTCTTACTCTCATCATTTCATTTTATGAAAGTTTAAGTGGCGCAGTTAGGCTGCCAAAATTTTTGTAACGGATTCTTTCACCATTCTCATTTTCAAGTTCTACTTTCATGTCAAGTCTTTCAAGTTCCTTTTCATTATGTTGGGGTATGATATCTAAATTTATCATACTTATCTTTTATTATCATATGATGAGATAACCCGTTTGATCTCTTCAATTTAATATTTTGATGTTTTAAGTGGCGCTGTTAGGCTGCCGAATTTTAAGTGATTCTTCCACCCTTCTCGTTTTCAAGTTCTACTTTCATGTCAAGTCTTTCAAGTTCCCTTTTATTATGTTGGGTTCTGATCTATAAATTTATCATACTGATATTTTATGATCATATGATGAGAGAACCTCTTTTTATCTCATCAATTCCTTATTTTGAAGTTTTAAGTGGCGCTGTTAGGCTGCCGAATTTTTAAGGGATTCTTTCACCGTTCTCTTTTTCAAAGTTCTACTTTCATGTCAAGTCTTTCAAGTTCTTTTTTATTATGTTGGGGTATGATATCTATATCTATCATACTGGAATTTTATGTTCATATGATTAGAGACCCTATTTGATCTCATCAATTCATTTTTGGTTGAAGTTTATGTCACTCCGTTAGGTTGCCAAATTTTCATAAGAGAAATCTTATATTTGTCTTCCTTTCATGTTCTTCATTTCATATGATATATTTTCAAATTTCATTACCATGTTCTTAAATCCATTATATTCTTTACCTCTACTCTTTTTTGGGTCATTTATGAATGTTTTACCCATGTCCCCTCTCTTTTCAATGTTTTCTAAACCCCCGAAACATAGTCGTTATGCTGCAGAATTTTCGTCTCAAAATGCCTCTCTCTCTTTTCTAAAAATTATTTTTTGTAATAAAGTGAATACTAAAAGCTCTTATTTATACAGGGGTATTCACATATAAATCAAAATTTTCTATTTTAAATTCTGGGGTTTACATACATGAAACCCCCTTTCCCTTTCCGTGGGTTTAAAGTGACATAAAGATCATGTCTCTAAATAAGTTTTTTAAAACGTTATGATTACGAAATGAAACCCATTTCTTTTATGATATATGGGTTGTTTATGAAATTATTGATGATGATATATGTGGCTCACATGATAATAAAGACATTTCAAGGGTACGCCCAGATAGCGCTCCAATGCATTGGGTAAGGACTTAATCTCAAGAGATGACCATTTTTAATGACGCCTTGGTGAATAACCTTGGTAATTTTTAACGACACCTTGGGGATGGACCTTGGTGAAACGAAACGATTGTCAATATTAAATGTTGTAGCCACATCTTCATGTTATGAAAAATGTTATTTTTATTATGATATGCCTCATGATTTCTTTCTCATGCCTTAAATTTCTTTTCATGACTTTATTGATGTATCTTAAGGTCATATGTAAAATGTTTCGCTTGTTACCCTTACTGGGCCTTCTACTCACCCTTTATTTTGATGTATGTCCCCAGGATATGAAATGTTGTAATGAACCTAGGATGAACTTGAGGAGAATCCTTTCAAGTGTTTAAGAATAATGGTTTATGTTTTCATGGTTTAAGTTCCTGGTTTCCAAGACACTAAACCTTAATGGTCCTCGGTTTTGTAAAATGTAATGATAGTTTATGTGATAAAAATGCGGGATGCTATATTGGACCCCTTTGACATGCAGTTTAGGGACGATATATGGGATCCTGGGAATCAATGGTGTTTTCTAATAGAACTATTGGTGAATATTTTCTTAGGTTGAGCTAGTGATATGGTGATCCCCTTACTCTCTAGATCCTCATGTTTAGATGAGCTGTAATCCTTTACTTTACCATGTTCTATATGTTTCTTCCCTCTTCAGTACCTCACTTTCTACTCCCTTGAGCCTTCATGGCATCCTACTGAGTATTTTTATTCTCACCACTTCTTGGGCTTTGCCTGCACTCAGTGTGCCTTTGCAGATGATGGACAGGTTGATTCTGACATCAGAGGAGTATAGGGATATGGGGTGCTTGGACCGCATGTGGTGGCCGTAGCGTGGGATCCAGGCGTGGGGTTCTCTCACTTGTTTTACTTTTCCACCTATTACCGGGATGTGGAATTTTTCTGGTTGGGCGTGTATTTTCTTCCTTTCCCTTTCAGTTTACATTACTATACTTGTACTTATTAGAGATCAATGCATATTTTTTGTTTATATATAGTAGTGTTGAATCTTTATTTCTTTTCCCTCTGCACTATTTTCATGTAGTTGGATTCATGAATGTGTGTGTAAAGGTACTTAGGCAATGGCCTCCCTGAGTTTGTTATGCCTTCGACGCAGGTCACCAGCCCCTGGTCTATGGAGGTGGGCTTGGGGTAGTTGCGGTTCAAGCCTGGGTACGGGTCGGGTCATGACAAAGTGGTATCAGAGGTGGCTCGTTCCTTGGGATATTGTTCAGAGGATCCCTAAAAAGGAATTGGTTTGGTTTTAGGGCAACAGTTTCAAAATGTCTCAAGAGTAGCTATCAGGAAAGGGAGCCCAGTGATGGTGTGGCGGCCGACGTATCCATTCCTAAGAGCCCATATTACCCGCTTGTCGTCTCAATGTGTTGAGACACTTGTTGCAGGGAACATTTTGTAATGGCCCTGACCTCCCTGGTCCATTACTTTGTGAAAATGTGGTGTTGGAGGTGTTCCAGGAAGTCAAGGTGACTTATCCCCCAGCTGCTGCCTACCGGTAGCTCGGTCTACCGGTTGCTACTGCCTACCGGTAGCTCGGTCTACCTGTAGCTGCTGCCTACCGGTAGCCGCCACTTACCAGTGGCTCGGTCTACCGGTAGCTGCTGCCTACCGGTAGATCGGTCTTCCGGTAGCTGCTGCCTACCGGTAGCCGCCGCTTACCGGTAGCTCGGTCTACCGGTAGCTGCTGCCTACCGGTAGCCGCCACTTACCAGAAGCTCAGTCTACCGGTAGCCGCATCCTACCGGTAGCTGGGTTTACCGGTAGTCGCAGCGTACTGATAGCTTGGTATACTGGTAGCCGTAGTCTAGCAGTAGCTCGGCTAACACTTTGCCAAATTTCTAGTTCTGGGAATAGTGTTTCCAGTTTTATAAACAATATCGGTGAGGTTCAGTGAACAGTGTTTCTATCGGTGAGGTTCTATCGGTGGACTTCTATCGGTAGACTTGAACAGTGTTTCTATCAGTAAGGTTCTATCGGTGGACTTCTATCGGTAGACATGAACTGTGTTTCTATCGGTGAGGTTCTATCCGTGGACTTCTATTGGTAGACTTGAACAGTGTTTCTATCGGTGAGGTTGTATCGGTAGACTTGAACAGTGATTCTATCGGTGAGGTTCTATCAGTGGAATTCTATCGGTAGACTTGAACAGTGTTTCTATCGGTGAGGTTCTATCGGTGGACTTCTATCGGTAGACTTGAACAGTGTTTCTATCGGTGAGGTTCTATCGGTGTACTTCTATCGGTAGACTTGAACAGTGTTTCTATCAGTGAGGTTCTGTCGGTGGACTTCTATCCGTAGACTTGAATAGTGTTTCCAGAATCCTAAGAGCTACTGATTCCATACATTGCCAAATTTTTAGTATGTGAATAGTGATTCCAACTTCGTAAATTTGACGTTTTCTTTGACGTAAAATACTTTTAAAACTTTATTTTAAGGACTTTAAGACCGATTCAAAGGCCATAAATTCTATATTAATTATTCCTAAGGCCGAGATGTTTTTACTTGGTCTAACCGCATGGGTTAATGCGATCCGTTTTTAATGGAGAATAAATCGGATCTTAAACTGTCACATCTCTAATTTTTTTTAAAAGGAACGAGTTATCATTCTTCGTTGTTCTTCCTCCTGGTTCTGATCTGCAAGACGCTAGATCCTTTCAATCCTTTCTGTAGGAGTTGCACAATCAATCTTTACTCCTAGGATTGGTTCTGCTCTGTTTTGGATGCAATCGAGCCGTGTCGATCAATCTTCGATATAAGGTATGTTTTATCATCGTTCCTTCAGGGATCACCTTCTCTTATTCTCCCTTCCATATTAGCATGTAATCTTGATGGTTCTAATGGGTTTTCTTGGGGTTGGTTGGTACTATCGTACCGTGGCATCCTCCGGTGGATGCAGCTGTCGTGAGGAGAAGAGGATTGTGACCTGTTGTGTGGATAAAGGACGTCAAGAACGCTTCGAGGTAGGGGATTCGTGGCTTCTCTATTTATTTATGTGCAATTGTAGAATTAGCATGATTTAACCCTTTGGATCAAAATGAAATTGACCTAATTAAATACTTGAACCGGATTAAAAGAATTGGTTGATCGCATGTTGTTGCTTTGTACCGTGATTACGGTTTGCCTCATGTTTTCCTAGATAGAGTGATATCTATGATTTTCTTTAAATAGTTTCTCGTTCATGATGGAAATTGATAAAGAACGTAAAGATGGAATTATTTGTTAAATAATTGGCATGTTAATGAATATGTTAATTCAATATGGATTAATGAACTATTAGTTCGATAATTTCACAAGGTTCTTGAGTTACCCGCTTGCTTGTAAGGCTGAATGCCTTGTGGTTTGGAGCTCTGAGTTCTCATCTTGTATGAAGGCTGAATGCCTTGTTAAAGGGTTGAGAGCCCATTTTGTGATCTTTGATTTCCTACTTCTTGTGATTTGATGGGAGCCTGGATGGCTATTGTGATATGTGGAGGCATGGGGACTCGTGGTTGTGGCAGTGGATGACGCCTAGTGTGGCAAGATGCATCGGTTTATGCATGTGGGTGTCGGGGAGGACACCAAGGACGATGGTATGAGATGAATGTGATGGTTTGATGTTGGTGGATTGGTTTGGTTGTTTATCTGCTTTACTTTTCCCCACTGCTCAAGGAAGCTGGTCTTACATACCCTCTTTCCGAAGGAGGCAAAGACACGTGGGGTATTCCACGTGCTTTCCGTGTTTAGCCTCTCGATGGAGGATGGGTCTATGCTCTTGCTATAGGCGGCAAAGACTCGACGGGTAGTATATATACTCGCCGTGTTGAGCCCCATTGTGTTTAGTAGCATAGGATGTTTTTCTAGAATGCATGGGATTATGGAAAAGTAATTCTGAAATGAATGTTTGTTTAAATGGTGATAATCCACGGGGATGGAGAAACTAGAATTTAATAGTGATGTGAATCCTAAAAAAGGAGCAGTTTAGAATGTGATTCCAATTTAGTTTAATGTGGTAAATTGTTCATGGTTCATTAATGTTTAAAGAATTAATTAACGTACATTGGAACTGATAAAATGATAATGGAGTAATCTAATAAATCTCTTCAAATGGTTGTGTGCTTATAGGATACCTAGTCTTCGAAGTAGTAGCCTGGAGTCTGAGAGATGTTAGCTGCAGTTGTGCCTATGACTAGGTAATGCCCATAGTGTGGTTGGGAGTTATATATATTCTGTACTTTTGAGTTTCTATACGCTACTCCACCCTGTCGGTAAGGGGAACTGACACCCCTGGGATTCTGAGCCCTGGGGGGTGTTTTCCCCAACATTCTGATGGGAGGTTGAATGGTTGATTACCCCCTTTGGCCCCGCTCTCTACTCTTGGTAGAACTTTATGCTAGTAGGAACAGTGGTTAGTTTTACCCATATATGTGTGTAGAGGGCTGTAATGGCTTGCGGTTATTTCACACACATATATTCTGGATATAGTATCCTATGGACTACTATAGGTGTAACGTGTATAGGCTGTGATGGCTTGAGGATCCTTACTCGGTGTATGGGCTGTGATGGCTTGAGGTATAATACTCGACGTATGGTACACGTTATACGAGCTATGGTGGCTCTCGGAATCTACCTGGTTACTTTGGTTGTGAGGATGGTGTGGTTCTTAGCCCAGGTGTCTGCGGGCAAGCCTTTATAGTGCACGTGGTGCAGGTTGTGGAGCTTAGACCAGGTGTCTGCGGGGAAGACTTTGGAGAGAGATGCACAGGACTTATGTCGTTGGGGCAAAGCGGAAAACCAGTGTGGAAGTAGTAGTGGGGTAGCCTTGATATTCTTTATTATATGCTATATTCTTGTATGCGTTACTTGGCGAGAGTAGCCATGGTGAGGTTGGGAACTTAGTATACCTGTTTAGGTAACGAGTTAGTTTCACTTGTTGTTCACTCGGCTTTAGCATGCTTTCTTTACTTTTGCACGAGAGGATTGAGGAGGATCCTACTGAGTATACTGTTATACTCACCCGATGTATTTATAAACTGTTTTTCAGGTCACTTCGAGCAGGTTGGAGGTCAAGCTGGTTACTTCTAGCTTGTGGTTGGAGGAGGAGCTGTTCGGGCTTGTGGTCGCTGTCGTTTTACTTTCTTTTGGGTACTTTTAGTTTTCCCTTTCAGTTGTAGTACTTTTTCATGACATTTCATATATGTACATGGGTTTCTTTTATATTTAATTATGGGTTGGAGTTGGTTGGAGTCTATTCTATCTCTCTCTTCTTCATGTGTTCTCTTAGAGGGTAATGCCTCCCATTTGTGTGTGTATTATACCCTCGGTGCTTGTCGCCAACCCGGGGCCTACTGGAGGCGGGACTCGGGGGTCATTATCTCCCTTCTCACATTACTGGCCCAGGAGGGGTACACTTTGTGGGGAGGGGGTCGTGGCAGAGTGGTATCAGAGGTCTCGTTGAGGGATAGGATGGAGTTTGGAGTTAGGCATAGGTGAGGATGCATGGGATGGTAGGGCAACGGTGTCATTCATGTTTAGAAAGTGGGGTAAACACTGGAGACCGGCAGAGACATAGGCGTTTAGGCCCCCCTATGATCTGTTTCACGGACCTTTAATCTTACGATGGCTACTAAACAAAGTGATACCGGTTGCAGGGTAGAGACCTAGGAAAGGATCATGCATCATTATTCTTTGCGCTTGTGTTTGAATGGGTAGACCTTGGGATAGGTAACCTAAAATAAATAAAACAAAACAATTAAATAATTAATGTTGAGTCTTCCATATTCCAGGCTTAGGAGCTCTAACAGTTGTTATTTTGCAGGTATGGCTCCAGGTCGACGTCCTCGTCAGGTTTACACAGAAGATGCCCATCAGGTTATTCCAGCAGATCGCCGCCGAGTAGAGGTCGATGACGATGACACTTGTAGGAAGACACTTCGAGTGTTTCAGCGCCAGAGTCTACAGAAGTACGAGGGATCCGTTTCAGATGCAGTCACAGAATACTGGTTGGAGGAGATCGAGATAGGCTTCAGTTCTATTCGTGCTCGGAAGGAACACTGTGTGTCCTTGGTTGTGACGATGTTGCATGTAGCAGCGAGGCAGTGGTGGTTCTTTTTCCTCAGTGATCGTGAGGAGTCAGCAATCTCATGGTAGGAGTTTCGAGATAGGTTTAGAGTCGAGTTTCTTTCGTCGACTGCGAAGGTGTCCAGTCGCCAGGAGCTTCTCACCCTTCGATAGGGGAGCGCCAATGTTCGGGAGTTTGGAATCCATTTCAGGAACCCTCTACGATATGCTTCAGACCTGTTACAAGATGATGAGGCCAGGGCGAGGCATTTCGAGGAGGCTTTGCGTCCAGAGATCCAGCACCAGGTCACCCCATTTATGTTGAAGACATATCTTGAGGTGCTGGCGAGGGCAGAGGTTGTTGAGAGGACGTTGGCCAGGACTGGATCGTCACGAGAGGGGAATCTTCATGATTCCTCATGAAGCAGAGATGTGGTCCATGGTTCCTGGTTTTCCGGACAGAAGAGTTTTCGTTCACCTGGGGGTAGGTCCCAGCCCTTCCCATCTCGTTTCTCCAGAGGTAGAAACTCTCAGACCTATGCCAAGGGATCTGGTGCTTGTTTTTCTTGTGGTGGTCGTGGTCATCAGCAGCATGAGTGCCCGACTTTTCAGAGCAGTCATCGTGCACCAGGCGCTCCACTCTAGGTTCCTCCGTTGAGGCAGTTCCAGCCGAGGAAGCAGCAGCAGGTTGCACCAGCTTTAGATCACCAGAGGGTAGATGGAGAAGGCATAGGAAAGCCCCATGAAACTCCCCGTCCTCAGATAGTAGAGCGCGGCCGTGGTGGTGGTCTTCATCAGGGTCAGAGAGGCCGTGGAGGTGGTCGTGGTCAGCTTCATGCTCTAGCGTTGCCATCTCAAGGCGAGAAAGACGTCGTCCGAGGTACCCTTTACTTTTTTTCTCCCTTGGTGTATGCCTTGTTTGATTCTGGAGCAACACACTCCTTCATATCCCCTACCCTTTTCCACGCTTTGGGACTTGAGGTAGAGAGGCTTCCAGTGCCCTTGGCGTTGACTACGCCAGTTGGAGGTCGATTTAGCTTGTTTGAAGTATGTAGAGACTGTGAGCTAGTGTTAGGGAAAACCGCTCTTGGGGAGATTTCCTATGTTTACGATTAAAACCATATGATGTCATACTCGGCATGGATGGGTTGTATTCGGTGTAGGCTATTGTGGATTGCTACAGGAAGAAGGTCATTTTCTTTGATGAAGATGGAGAGGAAGTGGTGTTTGTTGGTGAGAGAGATCATCGAATGAGTCATAGACGAGTTCCTTCCTTATCATCCATGATGGCTGGGATGATGCTGAGTTCTTCATAGGTTGATCAGTTGGCGTTTCCTAGGGTTATGGAGGAGTACCCTGATGTATTTCCCGAAGTGGTTGTAGCATTACCCCCTCGACGAGAGATCGAGTTTGGGATCGGGCTACAGCCAGGAGCGTCTCCTATCTCTATGTCTCAGTATAGGATGGCCCCTTCTGAGTTACAAGAGCTACGTATTTAGCTCGACGGTCAAATGCGTGTAAAGGATGAGGATATCCCAAAGACTGCTTTCCGTTGTTGTCATGGGCATTATGAGTTTGTTGTAATGCCATTCGACGTGATGAATGCTCCAGCTGTTTTCATGGGGTTGATGAATGTTGTGTTCCGTGAATTCCTGGAAAAGTTTTTTGTGGTTTTCATCGATGTCATCCTTGTGTACTCCACATCTGAAGAAGAGAATGCAGAGCATCTACGAGCCATTTTGGGAGTTCTTCGCCAACATCAGTTGTTTGGGAAGCTGTCCAAGTGTGAGTTCTGGGCTCAAGAAGTTCGTTTCTTGGGACATGTTGTGTCCCAACAGGTAGTAGCTGTGGATCATTCAAAGATAGAAGCAGTGGTGTCTTGGCTAGCCCCCAAGACCGTGTCAGAGGTGTGAAGTTTCCTTGGGCTCATAGGCTATTATAGGAGGTTTGTAGCCAATTTCTCCCGAGTTGCGACTCCTCTGACAGCTTTGACCAAGAAGGATCAAGCATTCATATGGACAGATCAGTGTCAGATAGCTTTCGAGTATCTAAAGTAGAAGTTGGTAAGTGCTCCAGTCCTTTGTCTTCCAGCGGAGGGAGTCCAGTTTGATGTTTTCTGTGATGCTTCACATTTGGGGCTAGGCTGTGTTCTCATGCAGCAGAGGTCAGTTGTTTCTTATGGGTCTCGGTAGTTACGTCCACATGAATGCAACTACGCCACCCATGATCTTGAGTTGGCAGCCGTGGTGTTTTCTCTGAAGTTGTGGAGACATTACCTCATTGGTGAGCACTTTGTGGTTTTCACAGATCATAAGAGTTTGAGGTATGTTTTCTCCCAACGTGACTTGAACTTGAGCCAGGGTCGGTGGATGGATTTTTTGCAGGAATACAACTTTGAAATATCGTATACACCTGGAAAAGGGAACGTTGTAGCTGATGCACTAAGCCGAAAGTCACGTAATGATGTTTTCCATGAATCTGGTGATTCTGGAGAGTGATGGAAGAGCTGTCACCTTTGCATCTTGATATGGGAGAAGTTAGGGGTAGAGGTTGTCTTTTCCAGATGATGGTGTAGTTATCCATGATGCAGAATGTGGAAGAGTCTCAGTTGGGTGACCTAGAGGTGGAAGTTTGGAGAGACAGAGTTGTATGTGGTGAGGCCCCTGATGGTTGGTCGGAGGATGAACAACCACTAGTGTTGTATCATGGCAGACTCTTTGTTCCCTTGTCGATGCGCGAGACGGTTCTCCGAGAGTTCCATATCTCCCCCTTAGCAGTACATCCTGGTGTGACAAAGATGTACCGATCCATGAGGAGTCAGTTTTGGTGGCCTGGGCTGAAGCGTGTAGTGGTAGAGTTTGTGTCTCGATGTTTAGTCTGTCAGAGGGTGAAGGCCGAACACCATGTTCCTGGTGGTCTTCTCCAGCCATTAGAGATTCCTCAGTGGAAGTGGGAGGACATCTCAATGGACTTTGTTACAGGTTTACCTCGAGCTCCGGGAGGACATGATGCTATATGGGTGGTAGTGGATCGTTTAACAAAATAATCCCACTTCATAGCGATCAAGGAGTCGAGCTCAGTGGATGTTTTGTCGAGGCAGTATCTAGAGGAGGTGGTGAGACTCCATGGAGTACCTAGGACGATCATTTCTGATCGAGATCCTCGTTTTACGTCCAGGGTGTGGAGAGGTCTCCAGCATGCCTTTGGCTCTCAACTGTGCCTTAGCACTGCTTTTCATCCTCAAACGGATGGTCAGACAGAGTGAACCATCCAGACTCTTAAAGACATGTTTCGCTCTTGTGTTCTGGATTTTGGAGGTTCATGGACGAAGCACTTACGATTGGTAGAGTTTTCTTACAATAATAGTTTCCACTCTACCATCGGTATGGCGCCGTTTGAAGCCTTGTATGGACGGCCATTCCGTTCTCTGTTGTGCTGGACTGGGGTCGGAGAGTCAGCAATTCTCGGACCAGAACTAGTGCAGAATTCAACAGAGATGGTTTAAGTGATTCGTGAGAGGATGAAGACAGCACAGGATCGTCGGAAATCATATGCTGATCAAAGAAGGAGACCCTTAGAGTTTAATATTGGGGATCATGTGTTTCTAAAGGTGACTCCCCGCCGTGGGCAGCGGAGGTTTGGTCGTGGAAGTAAGCTTTCTCCCCGGTTTGTTGGGCCTTTCGAGGTGTTGGCTCGTGTTGGAGCTGTGGCATATCGAGTAGCATTTCCCCCTCAGATGAGTCGGATACATGATATTTTCCATGTATCACAGCTCCGTCATTATCTTCATGATGGATCTCATATTATTGAATGGGGAGAGATCGATATTGACGATGATGCAACCTTCAAGGAGCGACCTGTGGAGATCCAAGACCGCAAGGAGAAGGTGTTGTGTGGGCGTTCTATTCCTTTAGTTCATGTCTTGTGGCGACATGGTGGCATGGAGGAGAGTACCTGGGAGCGTGAGTCACAGATACGTGCTCAGTACCCAGAGTTGTTTAATGTTTAACTCTTTTCATGTAATGATGTTTCCTTTATGGTTAGAACTTTCATGTTTTATTTATGTACCTTTTTTGTGTGATGTTATGGTTGAATTTTTTGGATATGGATTGTTTGTTTCCATATTCTCGGATGTCGTAGTTTTTTTCCAGCTTTCGAATAACTCATGGTGGTTTTCCACTGAGAGGTATCTTATGGGGTGGTTGTTCGGACCCCTCTGTTCCTCTGAGTTGGGTTTTATTTCTCGAGGACGAGAATATTTTGAGAGGTATCTAACATAATGGACCGGACCTCCCTGGTCCATTACTTTGTGAAAATGTGGTGTTGGAGGTGTTCCGGGAAGTCAAGGTGACTTATCCCCCAGCTGCTGCCTACCGGTAGCTCGGTCTACCCGTAGCTGATGCCTACCGGTAGCTCAGTCTACCGGTAGCTGCTGCCTACCGGTAGCTCGGTATACTGGTAGATGCAGTCTAGCAGTAGCTCGGCTAACACTCATCCAAATTTCTAGTTCTGGGAACAGTGTTTCCAGTTTTATGAACATTATCGGTGAGGTTCAGTGAACATTGTTTCTATCGATGAGGTTCAATCGGTGGGCTTCTATCGGTAGACATGAACAATGTTTCTATCAGTGAGGTTCTATCGGTGGACTTCTATCGGTAGACTTGAACAGTGTTTCTATCGGTGAGGTTCTATCAGTAGACTTCTATTGGTAGACTTGAATAGTGTTTCTATCGATGAGGTTCTTTCGGTGGACTTCTATTGGTAGACTTGAATAGTGTTTCTATCGGTGAGGTTCTATCGGTGGACTTCTATCGGTAGACTTGAACAGTGTTTCTATCGGTGAGGTTCTATCGGTGGACTTCTATCGGTAGACTTGAACCGTGTTTCTATCGGTGAGCTTCTATCGATGGACTTTTATCGGTAGACTTGAATAGTGTTTCTATCGGTTAGGTTCTATCGGTGGACTTCTATCGGTAGACTTGAACAGTGTTTCTATCGGTGAGGTTCTATCGGTGGACTTCTATCGGTAGACTTGGACAGTGTTTCCAGAATCCTAAGAGCTACCGATTCCATACTTTGCCAAATTTCACGAATGAACAGTGTTTCCAGAATCCTAAGAGCTACCGATTCCATACTTTGCCAAATTTAGATTATGTGAACAGTGTTTCCAGCTTCGTAAATTTGACATTTTCTTTGACGTAAAATACTTTTAAAACCTTATTTTAAAGACTTTAAGACCAATTCAAAGGCCATAAATTCTATATTAATTATTCCTAAGGCCGGGATGTTTTTACTTGGTCAAACCGCGTGGGTTAATGCGATCCGTTTTTAATGGAGAATAAATCAGATCTTAAACCGTCGCCTCTCTATTTTTTTTAAAAGGAACGAGATATCATTATTCGTTGTTCTTCCTCCTTGTTCTCATCTGCAAGACGCTAGAACCTTTCAATCCTTTCCGTAGGAGTTGCACAATCAATCTTTACTCCTAGGATTGGTTCTGCTCTGTTTTGGATGCAACTGAGCCGTGTCGATCAATCTTCGATATAAGGTATGTTTTATCATCGTTCCTTCAGGGATCATCTTATCTTGTTCTCCCTTCCATATTAGAATGTAATATCCATGGTTCTAATGGGTTTTCTTGGGGTTGGTTGGTACTGTCGTACCATGGCATCCTCCGGTGGATGCAGCTGTCGTGAGGAGAATAGGACTGTGACCCGTTGTGTGGATAAAGGACGTCAAGAACTCTTCGAGGTAGGGGATTCGTGGCTTCTCTAGTTATTTATGTGAAATAGTAGAATTAACATGATTTAACCCTTTGGATCACAATGAAATTGACCTAATTAAATACTTGATCCGGATTAATAGAATTGGTTGATCGCATGTTGTTGCTTTGTACCGTGATAACGGTTTGCCTCATGTTTTCCTAGATAGAGTGATATCTATGATTTTCTTTAATTAGTTGCTAGTTCATGATGGAAATTGTTAAAGAACGTAAAGCCGGAATTATTTGTTAAATAATTGGCATGTTAATGAATTTGTTAATTCAAGATGGATTAAAGAACTATTAGTTCGATAATTTCAAAAGGGTTATGAGTTACCCGCTTGCTTGTAAGGCTGAATGCCTTGTGGTTTGGAGCTCTGAGTGCTCATCTTGTATGAAGGCCGAATTCCTTGTTAACGGGCCGAGAGCCCATTTTGTGATCTTTGATTTCCTGCTGCTTGTGATTTGATGTGAGCCTGGATGGCTGTTGTGATATGTGGAGGCACGGGGACTTGTGGTTGTGGCAGCAGAAGACGCCTAGTGTGGAAAGATGCATCGGTTTATGCATGTGGGTGTCAGGGAGGACACCAAGGATGATGGTATGAGATGAATGTGATGGTTTGATGTTGGTGGTTTGGTTTGGTTGTTTATCTGCTTTACTTTTCCCCACTGCTCAAGGCAGCTGGTCTTGCTTACCCTCTTTCTAATGGAGGCGAAGACACGCGGGGTATGCCACATGCTTTCCGTGTTTAGCCTCTCGATGGAGGATGGGTCTATGCTATTTCTATAGGCGGCAAAGAATCGACGGGTAGTATATCTACTCGCCGTGTTGAGCCCCTTTGTGTTTAGTAGCATAGGATGTTTTTCTAGATGTCTGGGATTATGGAAAAGTAATTCTTAAATGAAAGTTTGTTTAAATGGTGATAATCCACGGGGATGGAGAAACTAGAGTTTAATAGTGATGTGAATCCGAAAAAGGAGCAGTTTAGAATGTGATGCCAATTTAGTTTAATGTGGTAAATTTATCATGGTTAATTAATGTTTAAAGAATAAATTAACGTACAGTAGAACTGATAAAATGAGAATGGAGTAATCTAATAAAGCTCTTCAAATGGTTGTGTGCTTATAGGATACCTAGTCATAGAAGTAGCAGCCTGGAGTCTGAAAGATGTTAGCTGCAGTTGTGCCTATGACTAGGTAATGCCCATAGTGTGGTTGTGAGTTATATATATTCTGTAATTTTGTGTTTCTATATGCTTCTCCACCCTGTCGGTAAGGGAAACTGACACCCCTGGGATTCTGATCCTTGGGGGGGTGTTTTCCCCAACATTCTGATGGGAGGTTGAATGGCTGACTACCCCCTTTGGCCCTGCTCTCTTCTCTTGGTAGATCATTGTGCTGGTAGGATCAGTGGTTAGTTTTACCCATATATGTGTGTAGAGGGATGTAATGGCTTGCAGTTATTTCACACACATATATTCTAGATATAGTATCCTATGGACTACTATAGGTGTAACGTGTATAGGCTGTGATGGCTTGAGGATCCTTACTCGGCGTATGGGCTGTGATGGCTTGAGGTATAATACTCAAAGTATGGTACACGTTATACGAGCTATGGTGGCTCCCGGAAACTACCTGGTTACTTTGGTTATAAGGATGGTGTGGTGCTTAGCCCAGGAATCTGCAGGCAAGCCTTTGTGTTGCACGTGGTGCAGGTTGTGGAGATTAGCCCAGGTGTCTGCGGGCAAGCCTTTGGAGAGAGATGCACAGGACGTATGTCGTTGGGGCAAAGCGGCAAACCAGTGGGGAAGTAGTAGCGGGGTACCCTTGATATTCTTTATTATATGCTATATTCTTGTATGCGTTACTTGGCGAGAGTAGCCATGGTGAGGTTGGGAACTTAGTATACCTTTTTAGGTAACGAGTTAGTTTCACTTGTTGTTCACTGGGCTTTAGCATGCTTTCTTTACTTTTGCACGAGAGGCTTGAGGAGGATCCTACTGAGTATACTGTTATACTCACCCTATGTATTTATAAATTGTATTTCAGGTCACTTGGAGCAGGTTGGAGGTCAAGCTGGTTACTTCTAGCTTGTGGTTGGAGGAGGAGCTGTTCGGGCTTTTGGTCGCTGTCGTTTTACTTTCTTTTGGGTACTTTTAGTTTTTCCTTTCAGTTGTAGTACTTTTGCATGACATTTAATATATGTACTTGGGTTTCTTTTATATTTCAGTTATTAGTTGGAGTTGGTTGGAGTCTATTCGATCTCTCTCTTCTGCATGTGTTCTCTTAGAGGGTAATTCCTCCCATTTGTGTGTGTATTATACCCTCGGTGCTAGTCGCCAACCCGGGGCCTACTGGAGGCGGGACTCGGGGTTCATTATCTCCCTTCTCACATTTCCGGCCCAGGAGGGGTACAATTTGTGGGGAGGGGGTCGTGACACATTGGAACATGCATCATATAGGATTAATTCTTTGACTATCCTTCTTGAGTCATCTCCCCATTGTTTTTGATATATATATATATATATATATATATATATATATATATATGAAAATATTAATGTGGTACTCCTTGATCGGATTCAAGATGCCTCAGCGATGATAACCAGCCATGATACAAGATCTAGTTCATAACGAGGATTCCATGAGTGACGAGGTCTCAGTTCAAGATCCATCATATGACAACCCTTCCTTCAGGCGGATAAGCAGCAATACCTCCACCCGTGGAGTAGAATTTAGTATCGACAGTGAAGGCCAATGATGAGAGCAGGCTGAACATGCTATGTGGGTTCCAACATCAGAGACCACTTTGGCTCTATTGTGAGCCATAACCAAAGGCATTGAAGGGTTGGCCTGAGTTAGTGGTTTCCCTCTTCAGGATTGTTCAAACACTGACAGGGTAGATGGTGTCTTTGACAACCAATCTTTTTCCATGGAGTAGTTTTGTATTGGTAGAGCCTGGTTACTCAGATGCACAATGAGTCGGTACTCTCATGGGATGAAATCTAGCAGCTGTTTTGTGAGGATTAATACCCCTCTTTCTTATGCTCCATACAGTTTCAGAAGCTACTAGATCATCAATGGGGAGTGATGGTAGTGGAAAAGTACATGACTAGGTTCGCATACCTTACGTAGTACTAATTGGATGTGGAATATGATGATAACTTCTGAGAACAGATGTTTGAGCAGGGTCCCCGTACAGGAGGTTTGTGCCTACATAGTGCCATTATGCATCCTCACCCATCTCAGTGTGCTGGAGCAAGCACTGGTGACAGAGAAATTTCTATCAGAGGGACGTCATTTGGCTAGTTTTGGCAGTGGGAACAACCGAGTTGGTACGTCTTCCATATCTAGTAGATGTCTGTTGGCAAGACCTCGATGTAGGAGGCCTCAACTTGATAAAACTCAGGTACGTGGTCAGGGATTGCATATATCAGCAAGACATACCATGGAGAACTAGTGTTATGCTTGTGATGGGAGAGTTCACGTGGCGTGAGATTGCAAGACCAGATGTGCTGAGTTTTCAAGGCATTTGGAAGATGCACCTCCACGACAGAGGCAGTTTTGTGATCAGATATCTACTAGGTGAGGACAGGGTGGTCCCTAGGGATGCGGTGTTGGCAGAAGAGAAGGACAAACTATGGTTGGTGGATGACGTTTCAAGGTCCTTCCAGCACTACTAGGCAGCCCATTTCAGGCTCAAGGAGCTGGCGACTAGGGCCGCGAGTAGCTGCGTGCTATGGATGTCTAAAATTCTATAGTTCATGAGATGATAATAGGTATTCTCTCTAACTTTTCTACCATTTTCATATGAACTTTTTAGACACTTCATGATGTACCCTTTCCTTTAAAGAGTTACCTAGGGTGATGCGGGGCATCGGTGTAACCCATTTTCGGTGTTGTTCAACGTAGATTTGAATGATTGAGAAAGACGGGTTCTTCCCCCACTGAGACATATTTTTTAAACTGAGAAAAATCTTCAGGGAGATTCAGTACCACCCAAAGAGGATAGTATCATGTTTTGGGGGTTGAGTCCCTTTGACATGTGTGTTCATAGCAGGGTTGTGTGGTGGAGTGTTAGAGAAGACGCTAGCTTTTCCAATAGATATTTTATACTTGACCTCCCTTTTCATGAGGTGCCTCTAGTGGGTTTGGTAGAGTTATTATTTTTTGGATTACTCTCTTTCCATGAGGGGAAAATACATGTGTGGTATTCCACATGCTTTCTACATCTAGCCTCTTGAGGTTGGATGAGTTTTCTCAACTACCCTATTTGTTGGTACCTTGTGTGCTCAATGTCAATCTTGATATTATTATCTAGTATAGGTAGATGTGATGAACACACCATAAATTGAACTATGTGAATAACTATGTTGTGCTGGAAGTTGTAGTATTCACCCTGAGAATGTGGAGACACTGTCTTCTGGGACAGGGCTTTGTGGTTTTCTCAGACCACCAGTGTCTCAGGTTCGTCTTCACCCAGAGAGACCTAATCTTGAGACGCTGCAGGAATATGACTTAGAGGTAGTATATTCTCTGAAAAGTGGCATCATTGTAGCAGGCTCCATTAACAAATATTCCTAGGTTTTCTAGGTGCAGCGAGTTTCGTAGCTGTTAGATTCCCTGCAGTTGACCCTATTGGAGTGGGAGAGTGAAAATTTTCTTCAATTGAAGGTGTTGACTCCTCTTCTCCTCGAGCGTGTAAGAGAGTCTCAATTGTGATGCACCGACTATGGAGTTTTTCATAACCATATATCCTTGGGTGTTTCACCAGATGGATATTCTGAAGGAGGGAATCACGAGACCATGATCTAGTAAAAATCGTGATTCTGGTCGTGATGTGGAATATAGAGGTTTGGCTGGGGAAGTCCCTCGAGTTTATTTGTACCATTTTGAAATAGTTCCAGAGATAGAGAGGATTCTTAACACCTTTACCTACCCTCCCAATAGTAGGAGTGGGAGCACGACATCTTCCATGTGTCATAAATGATGAGATACGTACGCGTTCCTACACATGTTATCAGAAGTAGTAGACCTTATGAGTACAAACATACCATTGGTTCGCGTGTTGTGCCAGAATGGTGTTGCACAATCCTTCTTGGGAGTGGGAGATACAACAATGAGTTCAGTATCCCAAGTTGTTTCTCCTAGTTTTTCTTTTCAGGGATAAAAATCATGAAGGATGGAATGATATAGAGACTTATTTTTCCCTATAAGTCTTTGGAATATTTCTACATATATTTCCAGAGCCAGGAGCTGAGTCGATGTTCAATTTGCAGGTATGGTGATCCCAAAATAAATTATACAAATATATTAAGATACTTTGTGCTATTAATGACACAAGAAATAGGATATCTCTTGAACGGTTGATCCAATCAGGAATCTGAGACTATGGTTGGGTTCAGATCATGGAGTTTACCCAAGGTATGACATAAAGCATCTCGGTGTGGGATTCTTGGACCCCCCGCTCGTTAGTGGTAAATAAATGGATGAATTAATTTATGAATTAATTCATTTGAACCCTCAAAACCAAATAAATCTCAAATGGAAACTCGAATCGAAAATCCAAGTCCATGGTTGAGTTCAGAGTGCACTGTTTACCCTATGCATGGTATAAGCATTTTCAGCACTGGACCATTGTGAGAAAATTCACCCTGGGGAAAAATTGTCATTTTGGAATGACCACTTAGTGATTTTTATCTCTGAAATTCTTTTTGAATAAATTTAGAACAAATGCTTGGAATGGAAGTATGATACTTCCATTGAGTTCGAAATGGAGCGCTTTACCTCAGTGGAATATAGAATGATAGGGCGTGATAGTTTCAGACTCCGTGCTGAGCGAGATTTTCTATAAATAGAAAAAATGTGTTTTGGGGATTTTGTTTTGAACAAATCCCTTTTCCCCCCCTCTCTCTCTTAATCATTCATCGGATTTTATCACCATTGTTCACCGGATCAAGGTGTAGTCTTCTCCAAAGCATCGACGAATCAAAGATGGATCCTCATAGATGCATCACCTACGACACACATCAAAAAAGAGGTAAGAATATGGTTAATTTTTGCACCTTTTTTTAATTCCTAGTGGTTTCTACAATTATTCATTTTAAATTCTATTATTTTATAATTAGGAAGAAGGCCAAATGAACACGACCATCATCTGAGCCCTGTTCTAAATCCCATGTTCAAAGCGTTCTTTGTCGTTCTTCTTCCAATTTTTTGGATGCACCAAAACATCAATGGATCGTCCATTGGGTGTAGGCATTGTGAAGGCCTCGTCCCGAGGATCACAATGCTGCCATTGGATTTGAAATTGGGCCACCCGATTAGTTGTGGAGGCCGATGGAACCCTCGAATCCGACAAGGGTGGTGGACAGAGGTTGATGTTGCGCTACAGTGGAGCTGGCCAGAGGTTGTAGCGGTAGCCCGAGACATCAGTGAGGTGACAACTGGCTGGACAACAATGTCGAACCGAGGTGCTCGGCACGGAGATAAGTCAAGGTGGGGCTTTGGCGTGGGGTTTCAGGGCGAGGCGGAGCTCAGAGGGCCAATTTCTGCTGGTGTGCGGTGAGCTGGAGTGACCGGGAGCGCGACACTCATGAAAAGCCAGGTCACGGCCAAAAGGAGGAGCACTGAGGGTCTTTGGCGTGGTGCAGTAGGGTGAGGTCAGAGATTCAGGTGGAGAAAGCGGTGTCGGGCGGAGCTGGCCGGTCCTGGTGCAAGGGAGGCATGGATGTGGCCGGTCGCACTCAAGGGGGATCCCCGAGGTCAGCGCCTCAGGGGGGAGTAGCGAACAAAGACCCACATCTTGCGGGTCTTTCTTGTGCTATGTGCAGACAGAAACAGGCCGTATGACCGGTCTGAGCTGGAGAACCAGACCCCCAGGTCCAGAGGTGTCGGCACTGGCCATGGCCAATGGGACGCGCCATGTTTGGTCGGACTCAGGGATGGGTCGCGGGCCGACGGTCTGGACCGGGCCGGCCAGGATGGACCGGCCCAGTTGGGTCCCTTTTTCATTCAAAGGGGTACACCATCTAAATATCTTGTCCATTTGATGCGTCGTCTATGGCCTCATGTCCGTCTCATCAAGACAAACTATTTGATATGGGTTTTTGGGATTTTGAGTTCTACGCCTGAAGGTGGGTGACCCGAAACCCATTAATCTAATAATAGTAAATTATTATTAATTTTTGTAACAGACATATCTCGTGAGCCAGACGTCTGTATGAAATGTGGTTAAAGGCGTTGTGACCCTGTAGTTAAGATGGTGCTTTCAATGTTGTTTCAGAACCTTTGCAGTTTGGTTTAGTCGCTCAGTGGAACAAAACACTCAATGCAATTAATTAATTAATCTTAAATAAGAACTAACTCCCTTCTCGGATGTCTGATTGGTGCGCCGTCAGCGGAAGCATGACCCTAATCCTCGTGCAGAATTTTTGAGATGCTTTCTGAAGAGTTCGGGTTGGATACATGGTGTGGCCCACACAGGGCATGGTTCACACGTTTTATGTTGAAATGCCACTTTTTCACCCAATATCCATTGGGGGTGTTTGTGAACTATTTTAGAATGTTTTTGTGAGGGGATTGCAATGGCGCAATCTGCATTCCTAAATTCTTGGCTGAGGTGTGGACCCCACGAGGCGTCTTTCGGACATATGATGCACTTTTATGACTTATGATTCATAAGTCCATTCGAGGGAAATGAATACCTACATTGTGTCTTTATCTATAAGGATCGTAATGGCATGATCTACGTGATGTGTTTCGGGATTGAGGTGCGGGCCCCACAGGGTCCCATTTGCATATGATGCTGGTAGATATAGCTTATACATCAAGAGTCCATTTAGAAGGTGTAAGTAGTCGATCTTGCATGATTTTTCTCAAGGATTGTGATGGGGGGTCATTTTGAATGTACAGAGCCTTATTCACAAGCTGATGTTAAATGTGGAATCATTAGTGGTGATGGGACCAATCATAGTGATGAGGCATATTTGACATGAATTTGGACTCTCAAGAAATAGGGGCGCTTTTCCAAACCCAGATGCATCCTTTTGACTTAACCTAAAACCTTGTGGGTGAGAAAGACTTGTCCAGAGCAGATAGTATCAAGGTGCAGTGATTGAGCCCCTTTAACTTTTAGTTCAGGGAAGATGTGTTAGATGTTGGGCATCAACGGTGTTTTCTTCTAAAACTATTAGTGACTCTTTTCCTAGGCTGAGCTAGTGATATGTATATCCCCTTATCCTCCCTTTTGGGTTCCTTTGGTTGAGAATATATATATCATATTTCAGTACCCACTCGTTGGGCTTTGGTTACTCTCCATCCAGGAGAGGTAAAGACGTGTGGGGTATGAAACTATCTTTCCATGTCTAGCTTCTCGTGGTTTGAAAAGTCTAATCTCCTAGTATAGGTAGCGAAGACTCAGTGAGAAGTTCACTTTATCACCGTCTCTAGATCCTTGTGTTTAGATGAGCTATACTCTTTTATTGTTCCATGTTCTATCTATTACTTCCCTCTTCAGTACCTCACTTACTACTCCCTTGAGCATTCATGGCATCCTACTATGTATTATTATACTCACCCTTCTTGGGCATTTACCGCACTCGGTGTTCCCTTGAAGATGACAGAAAGATTGATTGTGACATCAGAGGAGCATAGGGATGCATGGTGCTGGGACCGCATGCAGCGGTCGTAGCTTGGGATCTAGAAGTGGGGATCCTTCAGCTGTTTTACTTTTCAACATGTTGTCGGGTTTTGGCACTTTTCTGGTTGGGAGTGTATTTTTTTCCTTTCCCTTTAAGTTTACATTACTGTAATTGTACTGACTAGAGGTCAATTCATATTTCTGGTTTATATATAGTATCTTGGTATCATGATTTCTTTTCCCTCTACACTGTTTTCATTGAGTTTTGTGTGTGTGTGTGTATAGATACTTAGGAAAAGGCCTCCCCATGTTTTTTATTCCTTCGTTGTTGGTCGCTAGCTTCAAGCCTATGGAGGTGGTCTATGGGTAGTTGCGGCTCGAACCCGGGTACGGGTCAGTTCATGACTATCTTAGAAGGAATGTACTGAACATATGGGGGATTCAAACTACAATAAAACATTTCAGTATATTATTTCTAAGATTAAATTGGATTTATATGGTGTATTATTTATAAAATTTTTATAATTATTTAAAAAAGATGAAATATAAAAAAAATTCTACTTATTTTTGAAATTTTCCAAAATGATAATATAAAATGTTTATATTTAAATGAATTATTTGAAAAATAATAGATGATTAATTTATATATAGTGATTACATGGAATATCAATTTTTTATATTGTTACAAAATATTTCATAAATATTTGATATTTTGAAATATATTTTTTTAAAACTAAATACCATGTAAATTAATAATTTGAAATATTAAATACTAAAATTAATTTTAAAGGTTCATATATGATTACAATATGTATTTTTTATATGGTATTGGCAAAATACCCCACATTTAATTAAAAACAAAGGAAATTACCTTTAAAACTAGTTTTATAGGTATCCCAATATGTGACACATGGACCCACATCCACATAGGCCAGTGAATATGTGGTTCAAAGGCCCTTACATGGTCAGAGAGAGAGTGACCCATATGCCTAGAAAATTCTCCTTGTGAAGTGGATGATTCAGAGGTCCAAGGGGAATCATGAATCATGTCACCCTATTGATAATATTATGGGAATTTTTAATTTAATATGATGAAAAAATCATTTTCATTAAGGGGATAATGTACCTTATTAATGGGACATAAATATATATAGATAAATATATCTTCTATATATTTTAGGTTGGTAATATAATATTTGAGTATTATAAATTGCTTCACATCAAAATTTATTTAAAAAATTGATTGGGATAAAAGGATAGGGATTCCAAATGAAATCATTAGAATCATTCATATATTTAAAGGGAATATATTATATTTTTATCACATAAACATTGTGTGTTATATTCCTTCTATAGTAAAACTTTTCGTGACCTCAGTTTCATGACCCGACCCTACCGGTCTCAAGCCACAACTACCCGAAGCCCGCCTCCATAGGCCAGGGGCTGGCGAAAAGCACCTAAGGCATAACAATATCAAGGAGGCCTTTTCCTAAGTACCTATACACACACACAAAACCCACTCAATGCAGAAGTGTAGAGTAAAATAAAACCAAAGGACAAATAAATATAACCAAACTACATTCATGCATAAACCTCTAAATAGAAAAAAGTATATTTCTAAAAAGTACTGACAAGATACTGAATAGAAAAAGGGCAAAACACGCGCCCAACTTGAAAGGTACTACAACTCAGAAATAGGTAAAAAAAAGTAAACAGTTGGTGTGTCTCAAAACTGAAAGTCCTACTGTGACCATTGATCGCAACCCAAGATCATGTGACCTCTACGCTCCTCCGTAGTCTCGATCGACCTGTCCATCATCTGCAAGGGCACACCAAGTGCGGGCAAAGCCCAAGTAGGGTAGAGTATAAAGATACTCAGTAGGATTCCCCGAAAGCTCGAGGGGGAAACAAAAGAGGTACTAAAATGGTGAGAAGTAGACAAAACAAATAACAGTGTAAGAGTACAATAGAGAGAGTGCAGGTCAACCAAACAAAATAAAGGAAGTAGACTCGTCCCAACCAAGGGGATCTTGACACAGAAACTATGTGGAATACCCCGCATGTCTTCGCCCCTCCTAGAAGGAGGATAAATGAACCCAAGGAGAGGGAACAAGATTAGGGTGTATATATATATGCTCAACAAGAAACCAGAACGAGTGGGTAAGGGGATCTCTATATCCAATCTCAGCCCAGGATATGTCACTAACAGTTATAAGTGTAGCTGTCACTGATTCCCAAGATTCCTGCACGTCAAAGATACCTCATCATTAAACCCTACAGCCAAAAGTCCTGCTTCGGTAATCATGGAGAAAAGCCATTGACTAGACACATCGGAAGGGCTATGTCTGAAAGGATTCGTCAGGTAACCCACTTCCTAGCCCAACTGAAGGGTAAACCTTAAAAGGTCATCAGGGGACCCACTGCCCAGCCCTGCTGGAGGGTAAACCCTAAAAAGTCATCGGGTGACCCACTATCCAGCCCTGCTGGAGGGTAAATCCTAAAAAGGTCATTGTTTGACCCACTTCCCAGTCCAGCTGGAGGGTAAACACTAAAATCAATGGGTTACCCATTGCCCAACCCCGCTGGAAGGTAAACCCTAAGATCCATGGGTAACCCACTGCCCGACCCCACTGTAGGGTAAACCCGGAACTGTTCGGATAACTCCACGCTGTCTGTGCCATCACTGGGTTTCGCTAACTTTGCGACCATGCGTTGGGTCATAGTGCGTCAAAGAAACCTCCAACCAACATCCTTTAATGTTTCCACATTTAATAAGATCTCAACAGAGGCTCTTCATGCCCAAACATATTACATCATCATAATCCTCGTGGAAAAAAATGTGAGATAGACTACTTACATGCTGGAAACGGACGTCCGATGAAAATGTTATTAAACACCACTTTATGCCCATACGACATCTCATCGGGCCCACACCTCGGACCCTAAAGACGTTGAGCGAACTGCGCCATCATGATGCTCTCAGAAAAACATGCCAAAATGACTACTCATTCGCCCTAAATGGGAATCTGATGAAAAAGTCACAAAACACTGCTCACAGAATAAAAGACGGCCCATGGGGCCCACGTATCAACTCTGGCTTCAACGCCTGACACCACCCTGGTCTACATGGACTCGACCCCAGGGTTACAACGCTGCTGATGGTGCCTAAAAAGGACTCTGGATGTGTTCTTGCCATCCGAAAGAAGAATCTCGGTGAGGTACTAAATGAGTGTGCCGCACCAATGAGCCCCCATCGTGGGAATTAAAAATCCCCAATACCATATCATAATCTCCGCCTTGAGCCAAGGATTTAACTTCTGCAGATGGTACACAAAATGGACACCCATAGTAAAAGATACGGGTGTTCGAGGAAAGGGGGCTAACCCCCCCCCCCCCCAGGGCCGGACCGGCTAGTCCACCCAGCCTGGGCCGGCCCACACCGGCTAGCCTAGGCACGGACACATGGTCCACCCTGCACCGACTTGCCCTCGTGGTCGGCCATTGTCTCGCGCGGAGACCTTCCAAAGGCGGGTCTCGGTCTCTACATGGGGTTGCGCGCTGCGACCCCCATCTCACCCCGCACTGGCGGGCTCCGCCCGCCATCGCCGCCTGGGGACGCCGCCCCCACCACCTGGGAACACCGCTGACACCTGGGACTGCACCGCCGCCACTTGGAACGCCATGTGCCACTACCACCGTCACCCTCCAGACCTCACTGAAACCGCCGGAAACCAAGGGAAATGGACGGGAAAATTCTCGGAGGCACCCCGGACGCCCCGTGACTCGAAAATTTGATCTGAAAGGATCTTTTGGAGGATAAAATAAATCCCTAAGAAACAATGGCCTTTTATCGACAATCAGACGACATTTTGACGCAATGAAATGCATTTGAAGGAGGTTGTGGGAATTAAAAATTGATAATGCATGAGCAAGCCTCGATGGGTGTAGCCCGACGCTTCACCAACGATCTTCCGGAGTCTCCACCCACCTTGGAGAGAGAGAGAGAGGAGCTTGAAGGGATGTTTCTCGCTTTGTTGAGTGAACTTCTTCCATAGAAGAAAACAAGGAGGGGTGGATAAGGAAGAGGGGTGGAGGTGTGTTTAAGTAGAGAAACACTTAAACACCCACCCGTAGGCCCCGCACCCGAACCTTTGGCAGGGTCGGGGTTAAGCCGCCTCTGAGGTAAAAACCACATTCATAAGCGCAACAGCGGTCTCAGAATTTTAATCCAAGCCTCCGTTCGGAAGTTGTAAAGTTCACGCCTGAGTCCGCTAAATTATGAAAATTCCCCTGGTGGCGTTTTCCACAGAAGGTCATCGCCTGTGAATGTTACACCCCTCCTAGGGTAAACGACATGCTCCAGACTCAACAGTGCCCTCGGTTTTCCCATCCGAGCAACCGTTTAAAATTTATTATGTTTATTTGGTGTGTCTAGTGTGAACGCACTTAAAACTTAATTCCGGCCACACCGGGGCTCGGAATCACACACCGTCTGAACGCCCTGCTCGGGAATAACATCCAGAAAATTTCAAAGTCTTATAGGCTAAAAACCTGGGTTCTTACATTATTCACTCATCCAAGTTGGTTAACCAAAATAATGGATCCCATGGATTATCTTATATACGTAAATAAAATTATGAGTGACCATAATATGATTTAGTACATGTATTTGTTTTATTTTCTAGTTTACACTTACTTGAGATACCCTAATGTTTCAAATATCATTGGAATAGAGTTGTGTTTATCCATATGTTATATTGGGAAAGGAGTTTTCCACTCAACTTTGAATGAGACATATATGGTATTATTATATTAATGATACACATAAATAGATAAGATATTGTAGTAATAGTAAACAGGACTCATTACATAGTGAAATAAGTTTCTCAAACCATTATTCGATATGATGTATTTAAAATGAGATTATTACTTTAAGGGAAGAAATTTTAAAAAAATTCATTAAAAAATTAATATAACATATGATACTCATATTAAAGAATATTATATTAAACTTAAAATGGAATAATCTATAACAAAAATTACATTAATATCAATATTAAAAAATAAAATTATTTATTGAGGATAATATAAATACTATAATAAGAACAATAATAATAGTTTTCAAGCATGAATTAATGTTTTATATGGTAAAGGAATTTTGTTCCTTGTAACTACTTACTGATGATTATATCTAAAAGAAACATATAAATATATTAATCATAGTAATGATTCAATTGAAATATCTACATCGATTCTTATTTTAATGGATCCAATGTTTTTAATGTATTATTAGAAATTGGATGCTTTTTGTATGATTAATGACCTGAAGTGTCCCTCTCACGAATAAGTTATACATGAGTGATATGATGTTTTAAAATTAGTCTTGTAGAGTAAGATATTTTAAATTACTTTGATCCAATATAATTTAATCAATATGATGTGAAATATAGATGACATAGGTAGATAAATTTTACCTCTTATTATTGATGTAGTAATGAAATACATTATATAAACATAGTTTTAAATGTTCTAAGAGATTGTTTTGAATTTCAACATTAATCAGTTCCATAGAGGTCATGATCTCTTAAATATGTAAATAATTATTATGTAAGTCATAGGGGGCCGAAGATATAATTCCATGATGATTGTATATAATGTAGAAGGTAAAATTAAGAGAGGTTATGAATATTTATCAAACAATTCTAAATTGATTATGGGATATTCTAGATTCCATTTTTTCTCTATGAAAAAAATTTGGTATTAGAGACGGAATTGTTTAGAATACTCGAAGGGGATAAAGAAACTCCATGGAGAGCCACATCCAATATTTATGTTATTAAAAAATCAAGTAATTAAATTTTAATTCTATATTAATGTAACTATAAAATAATAAATCATTCTTAACATGAATTGAAAATCAGAATTTGTGTAGGATTGATGATTGGAGAATAATTTTTTTATTATAGTGATGATTCAAGGGGTTTCTACATTGAGGAGTCTGATGCAATGTTTCACCTTAAACAACTAGTAGATAAAAAGATTTATATTTTGTTGATATCTTTATTTTTTCATATATGATAAGAGGATTTATTTCAATCATAAGTTATTACAATTAAATATGATGAATAATTTGATATAAGTAGTTATTTTTATGTCCCTAAATCGGGATTCCATTCCCTAATACATGATCAAGGGTCACCATATGTCTTTATGTGATTTACATGGTCACCAAATTCTTGAAAAAAGTATCAATGGATAAGCATAATTATTTGGGGGATTTATTTACACTCAAATAAGAAACAAACTACATGAGGCATAAATAAGTATTTTTAATGTATAAATATAAATAGAACTCTCAATGAAAAATAATTTAAAACAAAATATATTAGAGTATAAAATAGAATAAAAAATAATAAATGACTTAGAAATGTTTCTAATGAGACCCAAATAATGTTAATTTTATTACTCATCCATGAATTCATGGATGAATTCCACCAAATTCACTAAGAACCGTTCTCCTAAGATCAACCAACCATGGAAAATAGATTATGCCAATTACCAAATATGATACACAATATATCTTTAGATACACATATATATTGATGTACGTGTGAGTATGAATACCCTATATTAGTTTCCCACGAAAATTTCATAAAATACCATGAAATTACCTATTCGCAACTATGTATCTAATTTCCTTGAATATAGGCTAGGACCATTAAACAAATTATATCAAAATTCCTCATAATCAAATAAGTAGATAAATATAATATAACAACATTAATTTCCACAATTATATAACCCTTTATAGATTCAAAATTATATATAGTCAAAAAATAACAATTACATTCCAAGAGTATAAGATAAAATAATAAAAAATTAACATAAATTACTACCTATATTCATATAATAACACTAATATGGATAATCTCAAAACTATGGGGTTCTTGAATTTTCATGGCCCACACAATATATTTCTAACACAATATTGGTATTCTGATATAACTCAACTAACCATCCCATCATCCATACACAACACTTCTCAGTTTTTTGTTCATATTGAACATGTTAAATACCTAAAACATTTTTAATTTTCAAAAACTCATTTTCACTAAAAATAATAATTCTAAATAAAAAATTAAATAAAAATACTTTTTATGAGTCTAATTAAATATTCAGAAGACAATATTCCAAAAACTAGACCCTATATTTTAATTCAGAACCTCAATCCCATCGTTATTCCCAAAGCCCTGATTTCATAGCCATTATAAAATATAGGAAAACACTATTTAGTAATAAAATTAAAGAAAATATTTGAAAAATAAAAAATTTAGGAAAACACCTAATGGGACACCGATTAAAAATATTTAATTAAAATATAATAATTCTGTAAAAAATCAATTAACATATTTGAAAATATTGTGATTTTCTTGGATCCTCAGTTCTGGTGCATGCAATCATGATATGATACTCTAAAAAAATGAAAAATTACACATGATCTGATCCTTTTATTTAAAATTAAAAACCATTATACATTGACATATATATAATATAAATATATATATCTATCAATTTAAAGAGATATATATTTGGATGGAATTTATATATTGAAAAAAAAAGATATAATCAAGATCAAACCTTATATTTTTTGGAGTCATAACAAATACTTGATAATGAACCAATAGTTGTTGATAGAGAATCCACAATGTTTATATTCAGAAAACATAGATCCATCCTTAGTCAAATTATATTTTATAATGTTTATTATGGGAGTATAAACAAGTATTAGAAGGTATAAAATGTAATAAAAATTCAAATACTAGGTATTGATTCATTATCATCTAGGATCATCAACAAGAAAATAAATTACCCTTTTTCACTAAACATGATCTAAATTGTGGACCTACAAGACATCTTATGACCATAAATTTATTATTCACATACCTCTTCCTTATCTAAATAACCTATATTCCCTAGATTTATGGTCCTATAAACTATGAAACCTAACCCTGAAGCATAAATTTTACACAAAAAACTAAAAAAAATCCCATAATCATCAAATATCAATGGAAAATTAATATGGTTGGACACACAAATTGATTTAATACATAGAATATTAGGAGCCAAATATACATTGATGTGATTGATATAAATCATATTTTTTATTGAATACATCGATGTTATTTAGAATTATGATCAATTTACATGAAAAATATTGACCTATGTGGCCTCTTATGACGAAAAATTTATTATGCACTTCCCACATCCTAATCTAAATAACCACTATGTCCTTGTTTTATTGTCATATTAACTATAAAATCTTACCATGATGTTTCATTTTAGCAAAAACATCCCAGAATCACAAAAAATGATTGAATCGAAAATTTATTCAATAAATCAAAATATTCTGTGTATTTTCATACCTCTCAAGAAATAATCATCAACCATTCTATAAATATCAGAGTAGTAGGAAAATACATTGAATATTTGCAGAGAATATGGGATATATCCTTTTTGTAAATTCCAGTCTTATAGGTATGGAACACATTATGAAAAAATATATACTTTCGTAGAAACTCATGGTGAAAAGAAAAACACATATTCACTAAGAACACAATGAAAAATTACACAAGATCATATCATTTTGTTGATTATTAAAAACCAGGGCATGAAATCATTATTTGATCATCTAAACACAAACAAATTACACAATATCTGATCCACTTATTTAATATTAAAACCCATTATCCATTGAAATATATCTAATTTAAAAGTTTATATCTATCAAAGTAATAGTAAATATATTAATCTATAATGGATATATTGAATAAAAACATGAGATAATAATGAAAAACCACATATCTATTGGAGAAATAATTAATAATAGAAAAAGAAGCAACATTTATTGATGGAGAAATCACAATTTCTATCCTAATGAAACATACGTCTAATGTACGTAGAATTTGGGTGTCTTTTTAGGTTTGGGAGTGTAATCAAGTTTTAAAATCTATATCATGTAATAAAAAACCAAATACATTTGAATAATTGATTTTTATATAGGATCATCCACTAGTCATACATTTTACTCTTTTCACTAACCAATATCAATGTTGTAGTCCTACATAGCCTCTTATAACCATAAATTTATTATTCTCTTCCCTCTTCATTACCTACATAACATTTATATCCATGCTTTATAATCCAATAAACAATAAAATGTAACCATGATCTGTAAATTTCACCAAATAAAATTTTAAAATATACTATTATCGTCAAATCTCAATGTTAAATTAATATTCTAGGTCAAATTTTATTTAGATCCTGAAATACATCAAGATAGTTTAGTAAAAAACATCAAGATGAGAAAACATCTGGCTAGAAATACATCAAATATTTAGAGATAGTATGAGATATATCCTTTTGGTAAATCCTCCAATTATACTCATATAACACATTGAGGAAAAATATATACCTCAGTGGAAAACATTAGTTATATACTAATAACCTACTCACATTGTAATAATTAATTGACCAACATATCAGGGTACGAACTTCACTTAATTCCATAGAAATATATATATGATCCTTGGTGAAACATTTTGGAATACCCAATCTCTTACCAAAAATACAAAAGGCCAATTCTAATATACAACATAATATTTAAACATATTTTTGTATATCATTAATCACTTTTACATTAGTTTAACCATATCCATCATATGTTATACCATTGTTAGATAAAAAAGTTAAGGACCACCTCATTCTTAAAAATAAAAATACGATTGATAATATCTTTTATATGGTTCTTAAAATAGAGAAATTGACACTAACACATGCTTGAAATTATTTTTAATGAAGAATACAATTTCCATAATATTATCTCCTGATCTCCAAAAATCCCAAACATAATCTTAATTTCTATCCCCTAAATAAATTGTTGTCCATTCATTCATAGCACCCATTTGAGTGTGGTATGGCATACCCATGGTTATATAATTACCAATAATCTTATGTAACCCTATCTAATATATTTTCATAAATTATTTATATTTAATTGATATGATTTCCAAGGGAACTCCATGAATCCTAACTACCCTATCTATATACACAATGTTCTTTTCTTCTTTTAAGACTGTCTCCAGTTTAGACATGAGTTGCAAAGACTTTGTGAGTTAATCCATGATCACTGATATAATATCATTTCTTCATAGTGATCTAATGATAATAATAATAAAATTCATTAATAAATTTTCAAACATCTATACATACTATACATATGAATCTGAAATCCAAAATCTTAGAGATACTTAACTGTTTCCTTATGAAAATTGAAGCACTGAAAAACATAGTCATCTATGTTACTCTTAATCCTTTCACACCAAAATTGAAATATAATTTCATGATAGATGATAAAATTTCCATTATGAATAGACTAACATGAGTTATGTAATTAATAAATAATATTATTCATTAATAACAAATGAAACAACATTGTACCATATAAATAGAGTGTTGAGATACTCTCTCAACCACCCTTAAATGGACTACCACCCTATTAATGAATAATTTAGGTTATTATATTTAATAATAAACTTTTTTCAATATTTCATCTAGTCTACTATTTTATCATATATATAAATCTAATTTCACATCACACCTATCTCCTCTTCATTATTTTCTAAATGAAATCATTCTATAAATCCCATTTGATCCCACTAATAACATTGTTCCCATCACTTAATCTTTACAAATTATGGTATTAACCAAAAAATTACCCATACAAGGTTTGTAGGATTATATCAAATCCAAAGTATAAAGGATTTATGAAATCATCCAATACCTCAAGTTCAAATCCCTATGAGGGGATATAATCCTCAGATTCTTGTGATCATTGTACAATATAAAACACTGACCAAATAGGTAATGTTTCTAACTCATTAAAGTGTATACAACCATATCTAACATCAAATATCATTTCGTATGATTATTATCATGAGGTATAAAGTACCATGATACATATTTTACCATATTATATAATTCAATTAGTGTAAACCATATTCTAACCTCTTATACATTATAATACTTGAATTACCCATCAATAAACTAAGGAATGATGACTATTTTCATATGTATAATCTAATTCTTTTCCTCATTGAAAAATAAATTTAACTTATTAGTCCATTATGAGATAATTTCATAAATAGTGGTTAATTTAAAAAATTCATGAATTATGAATTTTTATTATCTTCCCAATCAAATAAATATTTGAATCTGGAATATATTCTTAGGAAACTTTTATAAAAATCACTTCATCTATCAAAAAATGAATGTTTTTAACTTTGTATACAACTATTTATTTTATACAATCACTTACATGGTCTTAAAATGTTTCATGTTATCATACTCAAATTAAAAATAAACAAGAAATAAATCCATAAAAAGAATGATGAATGATTGACGGTATATATGGAATAAAATTATACATTATGAATATCAAAATAGTAGAAACATTTTTAACCCCATACAACATTATAGAAAAATAATAATGATCCCAAACTCCCTTAAATGACATGTATATAATGTCCACCTTCTTTATCCTTATATGGTGACATCCCAAAATAATTGATATTTCAAAACTAGATACCTACATTTAACTAATCATAAATATTATCAATGTGAGGTATAGGGTATATATTCTTCATTATTAACTGATTTAACATCTATTGGTAAATATACAACCACTATTATCCTTCGGATTTCTTAGAGAATATAAATGACATAACCAATGGAAAACTTATTAGTAGAAAATATAATTTTCCACAAAATTGTTATGGGGATTATTCAATTATCATAGTATTATATAATCCTGATGATATAACATAATAAGATCAAACTCATTATAAGAAATAAATTAACTGAGAACTCAATGAACCTTTCTTATTAACATTCATATAAAATCTAAAGAACACATATATGAAATCATTCACCATTACTAGTATCTAAAAAGAATCCTTAGATTCAACACATCCAAGTACTAACAAAGCCAATTAAGATATTCAAACATGAAGGTATTCAATGATATTTCTTCGCAATCTGAATTGATTTCACACTCCCATTTAAAAGTGTAAATCAACCCATTAGTTGAAGAAAATTAAAATTTCTAGTCATGTGTTCTAAATTTATCCTGAAATTTATCATATAATATGTTATGATCATGAAATAAAATATATCCATCTATTAATGAAATAATTCCCATATAATTTTCACAACACTAAAAAAACTGGAACATGAAAACCACTTTCTGTATCATATCCCCAAGTTGAATCTCAATATTAAGGGTTTAATAGATAAACGACGCCTTTAAATTCACCTGATATACCAATTAAGAAGATAGCAATGAATTAAATTAAATCCAATAAAATATAGATTATACTACAATTGAAATGATAAAAATATTACATATCAATGTCATTTGTCACACCTCAGACTATTTTGACTCACAAATTCTGGAGAAAAAATATCTCCCAAAAACTTTTTCTCTTCAACATAATGGGAGTATCCATCATTAAGCCCCTATTAATTAGCTACCACATGATTTATCATCTCTATATACATCCTTGATCCCTACATTAAGTTGGAACCTCTAATTGTAGAACCTTGAGAGAGAAAACTACAGAATATGTACAAATTCCAAACCACCCCACTATAATGAAATGTTATATTCCTATTATGGGTGTCATTTTTTAGGAATTACATTCTATAAAATATTTTAAACGAAATATTTCTCCAACATTGAGGAGATCCCAAGAATATAAATTTTTTCATACCTCCCTTCGAAAAATCACTGTGTAATCTCTTATTTTATATATAAAAATGATTTCCTCCATTAGTTTTAGAATGAAAAAAAATCAATTTCATCAATAATGTATACCCACATCAAGGTATATATTATTTAACACTACTCCATCTATAGTTAAATCGTGTAAAATAACACTAAATTAATTATTAGGATGATATATCATCAATAATAATAAAGACTTGAGACTATCAATGGTGATCAGTTCTACAAAAAAATGTATTAACTTCAGGCAGTGAGATGTGTAATCTAGAATTTTCTTATTAACCTTCTCCAAATCCTTAATATTTCCTTATTTTTTCAAGTATGTACAGAAAGGATGATTTAAAATCTTATTAAAACCAACCCATGGTATATCAACATCTTAAATTTCATTCACACATATATCCTACAACTAATGAGCTTCACCCTGGATAATGATTATATTAATATCCATCATTTAAATCTATGGGTTATAGTGAAATTAAAATATATTCTATATCCTCTGAAATCAATAACTAGTTTATCACACTTCCACAACACCCCTAAGTACTAAAGGATCCCTCTTAATGAACTATGAAGCATTATCCTCTTACAAAAGTTACTCTAGATCTAACCCTTTTCTAAGAATGTGGATCACCTTAACTGATATTTTGTAGATTCCATGAAGACTAACCATAATCGTATATCCCTATATAGAAAAATTATATCATCTATAATTCTGTCTTTATTCTAATAAAAAATGTCTCTAAATATATTGAACTCTATAATAATAGAACAAGTAGAGAAGGTCTCCCAAGGAAGGACAAAACAATTTTATATTCTAAAATTGCAAAACAAAAAACATATGAAATAAATTCTATTAATAATTGTATTTATTCACTGAGTAGTGATTCATTTTTATATCATGTTAAAATAGGATGAACCAAATAATTTAAAAAAAATCTAATAAACCACCATGAATATCTTTTCTAATTCACCAATAAAATATCATTCATTTAAAACCCATTTTTAGAAATTTGATACACATGAATATCATTCTTATATATTCCAACAATGTTGAATGAATACACTACATATCCCAGCATTATATGGTTGTAGATGCCTACGTGTCTCAATATACCAAAATATTATATTTTACCCTTGTAATGATTTTTATAACTAAAAAACCATGGTAAATCATGTCCAAATATAAAGAGGATTTCTATAACTATTTTTAGAAGCCTCTTTAGTTATGGACACTCAAGACAACATGATTACCAAATTACTAATATATGAAATTTGAGACCATGTCTTCATACCATGTTTAGATGACCCTTACTAGGATCCCACACCCTGAGACCTATGTATGTAATTTCACAAAGTCTTAATAATTATCCATATTTTCTAGATGTTGGAAACCCATTACGAGGGATAAAAAAGTATTAGGTAATGATTCACCCAAAAATAACAGAGAAACTACATGATAAATAAATTTATCATTTTAATTTCAAATCCCAAATTTGATATTTAAATGAATAAAATTAAACTATATACCATATAGAGTGTGTTGAAATGTTAAATCGAAAACATATATATATGAAATAATATTGTTTTGAAGAACACTAGCTGAATTTGAATTATTTAAATCCTTATAAAGGAATTAAAAATAATACCAAGATCACCATGAAGATATATTTTAGGGGAAATTAGCAAAAAAAATTATAACTATTACCTTACATACATTATGACACATTAAATATACACGGACATTGAGCTGTGTGGGTAGGGGTGAGAGTAAATATCCATTATCTCTTTCCCAAGGTACTCTCATGAAATAAAATGAAATAATAATACCAAACAATTTTAAAAGTTATACTAAGAAAATATTAAAATATTTCAAATAAAATATATTTATCACCATTACAGATAACCAAAGTAGAATTTAAACATAGTATAATATATTTATTTACTCAGATGATGCACAACTTCATTATTCATCAACAAAATGTAACTAATAAATAATTAATATAACATAAGGAAACATAAATAAATAAATATGTAATTAACATTAATGATTTATTTAATCATTATATAAACTTATTGTGGTTCATCACGCACTTTAGTGGTTCACAAATTTTTAGGGGCAAAACATTGGTATGACACATGTGATAAAACACCCCATACACCTATACAACCCATTCCTTTTGTTATGAATCAATTATTATGGGATATATATCAAACCCAACATGTTTAATTCCCAAAAATTTTTGGTCCAATATGTTAGATACCCAGAGTTGGGGTTGAATCAAGGTATAAAATGTTAAAACAACTGCCCATATTGATCTTGTTTTGTTATTACGAAAAACTATCTTCTCTCCCTTTCCCGTAGAAAAGTATAAACATAAATTAAATCATGAATGTGTCAAAAAAATTCACTTGGTTCACCCTCACTGCGCTACATACAAGGAGAATTCACTGACAATGTTCCGATGTACCAAATTCACTAATAGAACACTACTATTTACATTGTTCAAACAGACTTAGTGTCCCTTCTAGTTTACAACCAATTACGATATAAAAGCTCATTTCTCCCTCAACTGAAGTGTGCTCACATCCATTTCAGAAGATCCACTCAATTGTTATATAAATATAGGTCTTTTCATTATCTCTAATGAAATATGCATCCTTAAATATTGATATATGCTTTGTTGATGGCCGACATTCATCTACAGATGAATCTCTCTTTGCAACAGGTGCATCGGGAAACCCCAAATTCCATGCACAACCTCTATATTGCCTTGCATGTAATTCCCAATATTTGTGAAAAATCCACTTTTTGTGAAACACCTCTTTTTATGCGCAATCACTTCTTTCACACCAAATATTATATTTGTATGTGCATCCTTTTTCATTATGCGAAAACACTTCTTTTACATACAAACTTGTCGTTTACACGCAACACTATTGTGTACTCTAATTTCACACACCATAGATCAGATTATTTATAATTCATGAGCTAATTCGAATGAGGGGTCACATCATATTTATTGTCAATATTGACCCCATGTGCGAAAAAACACTTTTTGAGTATATAATCTTTTATGAGCACGGAAAGCACATCTGCCTCACAACATCATTTTTTCACACTGGTCTAATATTCCCCGCACCTCATGTCTTTCCAATTTTCGAGCTTCGAATCTCAAAACACTTCTTGCACAAAAAACATGATGTCACTATTTCGCGCACCATGCCAATTGTTCCTGCACCGCATTCTTTTTCTCAAACAACTCTAATTTTGTGCGCACATCCATTTTGAAAAAACACATCTCTACATTTTACGAATTTTATGCCCAAAAATTTGGCAAACACTGGAAAACAACGCCACATTTTATCTTATATTATTTTACCACCATATCATTCATTTCTTTGATGGGGTTCTTCTATAAAACATGGATAGCCAACAACATCTCTTGATCCCAAAAAATCACCATGTAATCCCCCTTTGTTAACAAATTGGGCATCTTGGTCTTCTTTGTGAATAAACACAATAAAGAGGCCTTCTTTGTCAACAAACACAATCACCACAAAAATGCATCAATGATACCATGAGATATTTTTTCCCAACCAAAATTAGTTAACTGCATACTTTTTTCATAAAATATAATATTATTAGAAATTTATTATGTTTTCCAATATATGTTTTGGAAAATTGAATTTCTATAAGAAAAATATTCAAGAAAACATATACAATTATATTATTTATAAATTTTAACATAAGGGTCGCCGTGAGAACAAAATATCCAAATCTTTTTCAAATCCTAAATAATCATTATTTATCAAATAAAATCAAGAAATTGTTTTAAAATCACCTGAATATGAAAATGGATTAAAATCACACCAATCACATGATAAATAATTATAATCCTCTTACGAGTTAATATGGGAGTTATACCATAGATGATAATCTTGTGATGATATGGAACCCTATATCAAATTTCCGGAAACATAAACAGATTATCTAAACCCTGGGAAATAATACATGAGATCATAATCCATCTATGGATTATTTTAATACATGTTCGAAGGGCATAAATATATTCAAAATATACAAATATATATCACGTAAAATAAATAAATGTGGAAAGAAGATATGTATTGTATAACATATAAGATCTTGGATATCAGACCTCATATTCATTGGATATTTAATCGACATTAGTGAATGAAGTGTAATTTGATTATATGGAATCATCAATTTCACCCCCAAGGATCCCTATAGTTGTCCTAAGCCAAATTAAGGTGATTAAAGAGACTTATTGAAGAATGATTGGGGTTTTAAAAAGCATAATGAAAAACCAAATGCATGTTTAGTCTACAAAATAAGCTCTGATTGTGTGTTTGTAATGTAATAACCTCTACACACCATCCCAAAACTTTATAGTCAACCTGAACAGTTACTCAAGACATTGAATGAATCTTTTGATCACCATTCCCTCATCAAGGGTACTTATATGGAAAAAAATTCCCTTTTAAATATCCACCCAAATCATGTAGTATTCAATTCACCCTTAAAAATTGAAAAACAATGAATAAATCGGCAAAAAATTAATGAATCTTGGCTTTAAATTGTTACAAACCATAGTTATAATGGATTTAGGTTTATATTTTGGTTGAAAAAATAATTCAGATAAAAACATTTATCTAGGATAAAAGCATTTAATAGTGTTATTTTTCTAAAACATAGGGTAATGGGTACCCACAACCAAATATTTGAATATTTTAATGAATAAAATCCTTATTTTATAAAATTTCTCTGAACATATAGAATACCATATGAGATAGGTTTTAAATAGTTTATTTGTTAAATATTCCCATATAATGTTGTATGTGTTATTTATTTTCAACAATGAGATTGTGTTTATTTTCATGATATTTTGGAGAGAATATACTGTATTAGAATATAGTATGAAATTGTGTAGCCCTAGTAAATTTATATGTTTAACAAAGAAAGGATTAAACAACTCATATTTAAAGTTATTATAAATTTATATCCTAAGAATATTATTATTTTTATAAAGAACTATAAATTGAAGAATGAAATTTATTTACTAAAAGATATAAATGAAATTATTAAGAGGAAATGATATATAATATTGATGAAAATAAGCATATAATGGGTTTTATGTAGAAAAAAAGATATTAATATCATAAAAATTTATTTTGTGATATAAAAAAATTGAATACTAATTTAAATTTTTTGAAAAATAGTAATATGAAACATACTATCACCATTAATAAAAATAATAATTCTTTATACATGTTACACACTTAATTAGATATATAAGATGGTTTAAAATATAGTTACATAGATATGTGGCATGAATTATGTAGAGATGTAATTAATTTAATATATCAAAAAACTGAAGAAACTATAAGGAATATTTTTTAGCCTTTCCTTTTAGATATCATTATAAATGATCTCATTTATTGTTTTTAGAATTAATAATGGTGATTGAGAATATAAAATGCATCATTTTATTTGAATAGAAATTTCTACTTTCTATTTCATTCACATAATATATATAAATATTTCATTACTTGAAATGAAAAATTTACATTCATAGTATGAAATCCAGTTATCCATAACCGATTTTCATCATGGAGTATTATTAGATATGAAAAATTATGTATGCATTGAATTACTCAATATGGGGGTGAGGGGGAATTGATTATTCAAAAAATATGGCTTAAAAATATTTTTAAAATAAAAATTAAATCCTACTAAAAATAATATAGACTAGGTAACTAATAATTTATGAATATAAGGATTTGTTGAATGAAAAAAAAATCTCAAAAGTATGATCAAATTTTATTTTTACAAAATAAAACAATTTATCTTTGATATTATCTTAATAACACAAAAAATAATTATATCAAAAATAAATGATTTCTATCATATTATTTTACGACAAGATATTTTATAATTCAAAATAGTGATAAATACATAATTTAAACCTCAAACTAGATTTTACAGATAAAATTTTCATTAATAATATGAGACTTATCCCTCCACATTTATAAATTTACACTAATATATATGTTTCTTTAAAAATCTCTTTGATCTACAACCTGGATCAAGTATTGACAAACAATTGTTCACAAGGATGTCCAAGCTACAACAATCCACTTAAACTATTATTTATGATAAGTATGAGGTAAAAGATTTTTTAATATAGCATAATAGTACTTTAAAATATTTTTCATTATATTTTTCATGAAGATTAAATAATAAAAATTAGGAAACCATGGATGTAAATATACATAGATAAGAATAGAGAACGAAAATGTAGGTATAGTAAAGTTCTCTTTCTTTGATCATCAGTTAGATGATATATAATGATCTTATTCTTAAATTTTATTTTCATTCAAATATATCCATTATTTCATATTCATTGATCTTCACAAGCCATTCCAAATATCATAGTTCTTACATGAAAATTTTATTGTCATAGAAATCATAAGACAACCAACTTTTTTTACATCATAACAATTTAGAACTTTCAATTATCAACCCAACTGACCAACTCACTAAATTAACTTTTTCAGGAGGTGTTAAATATATTTATAGTTTTTCATATTCTCAAATTATTTTTTGTATGATTTTAACAAATTAAATCCCTATACTGTGAATTAAATCTTATAAAGGATTATTTTTATTAAAATATACAGATTACCCATTTAAGAATAATGATTATTAAATAAGTATAATTATAAATTTTTTTATTTAATAAAATTTAATATATTATAATTTGGCAGAAATATTTTGAATGTAATCGTATATAGGAACAAAATAATAAATATTCAATGGAAGTTGAATCTTAATAGAATAAGACATCAATAGAAGAAGACATCCCTTAAAAGTAGTAGATCATGGTTGATTTTAGATTATTCTTATAATGGACATAGAAATAACATAATGGTTTACAAACCCATATGACTATAGTGTAATAGATATGGTTTTAGAATATTTTTACTAGAGGCAGCAATATTGTTAATATAATAGCACAAAAATTATAAAAAAATTAAGAATATAACTAACGGTAGAAAAACTGTTTGGGAGGTACAAAAATATAACTGAATTCAATGTGATTCGTTATATATTAGTATAATACAAAACATGGTAACATCTTTTAACTTGAGAAATTTAGGTCAAAAACCAAAATGATGAATTTTTATCACACAACATAAAAATAATTAGTAGTAAAGAAATATAATTTTTTTCGAATTAAATCGAAGAGTTGTTGGATTGATATAGTAATATACTCAATTTTGATGATTGTTAATCATTTTTTGAAATTAAATAAAATTAAAATTGTCAAATAAAATATTGAGAAGAATAATAACAGAAACCAAAAAAGGATTAATGTTCCACTCTTTGGAAAATAATTCAAATCCCACCAATTATTACATAAGGATATCATCATTCCATACACACACACACACACAAACACTATTTCTCATCTATTTGGGATTATAAAAAATGTGAAAAAATAATAGGCAAATATCAAATAATGAATATGGTATCTAATCAAAAAAATGTAATGAATCAGTTGGTATATTGAATATTCATTAAGATCAAATTAAATATATTATATTATCATTGTAGAAAAAGAAAATAATCCATAAAAGATCCTTAATAGGGTATGAATTCGAATCTTTAATAAGTGATGATTAATCATTTGTGGATGAAGCAAGAGGATAGATATAGAAGGTGGTTACAGAGGCATAAATACAATTATTGAGGCCACTAGTCTAAGATAACTCATTTCCTCCAATGTTGTAAGACAAAAAAGGCATATAATGATGGAATGAGTCTGAATTAGAGTTTGAAGAGTAGATTATAGTGATACAATCATATTAATTATAGGAGGACCAAGAAAATTAGTTAGAGTAGTGTAAAAAATGGTTCTAATAACTAGATAAATTTTGGCATCACATAACCACCATGGTCCATCATCTGAAATAATGACCTATTCTCTCTTTTATAAATAGTTTTAAAAAGGGGTATATAATCATAAACTTATCTAATTAATCCTTAATGTCTCTTATTAATGGGGGATTTGTGATAATTTTATCCAAATACATATTGTGGCAATTGAGATCATGTTTGGTGAATATTCTAGACTGATAATACATGCCTTTTTTTATAATCATAGCTTTATCATCCATATGATAATAAATACATTCATAAAAAATGATTAGAAATATGATCACCATGGGGATAGTTCTATTATAAATCACGTGGATGTGTTGTGGTGGAATAATACGATGAATTTATCATTACTTATTAAAAAATACATCAATCCTGGTCATTAGAAAAAATAATAGGCTTTGGAGGAGGTTATATTAAATATGAGGCACCATCTCTAGATGAAATAGATTCAAGATTCCCATATATGATGTTATATTTATGGGTATGGTCCACCCTCATACCTTCATGATCTATGTGGATACCACTAACGTAAAAAATAATATTCTTATTATATACCTCCAGATTCAAAAAAAAAATTAAAATAGTAGGTTGGAGGTGTTACTCAACAAGATACACTATCATAAAGATATCCTAATATTTATGAACCTTATCCTGAGAGGCATAATCTGTAACCATCTAAACAAAAATGGATATATGACTATCCATAAGGGAAAACCAATATTCCTGAGTCAAATGTATATGTTGATGATCAGGAGAAGGAGTTGAAGACCTCGTTTATCTATATGAAGGTGTTACATGGATATGAGGATATACATTACAAACATCCTATAAAATGACACCCTCAACATTCACTAATCATGTAACTTATTCATCATCTCTAGAGGGAACAAGTAATGAAAAAGGTTGTATTATCTCTTCCGGATCAATACCCTCTACCAATGATCCCATTGATTCAAATCAATTGTAGGAATGTTTGGACCCCCTTGCTTAATTAGGATACCAATATCATCATCATTTCAATTAGTATCTGAATCAAAATAATAAATACTAATAATAATTAACTGGGCATCCAAGAACTCAAATAAAAAAACTAAGGGGGTTAGTTCCCTAAACATTAATTATATTATTTATATACACAAATAGAGTTATTTTAGTATTAATATCATCATCCTCATAATCTCCATAAATATCACAAATAGAAGCATCTGAATGCACAAGCACATCCACTAGACATTTAGAATCAGTATCATCAAAATGACTAGTGTGATAAATATTTGTGTGTAAAGATGATCATCATCCAAAAAAATTATTTAGAGGTTATGGAAATAATAGAATAAGGAGACCTATAAGAGAAATTTAAACTTATCACTATATCAAGATCAATCCTATTATCAATAGACTCTTCAACTGAATCTTATTCCTAAACCTTAGCCCTGGATTCAACAACATCATGATTTGAATAATATCTGAAAACATTGTATTATAATAATATAGGATTTACCATATCCATAGGTTTCATGGGTTTGATCACCATATTAATTTTTTTTATATAGACCATAATTTTCCACAACTTATTTCATATCCTTGGGGTTCCAATTTAATTACATTATTCTATGTGTCTATTGGATTAAAATGATCTAGCACATTGAATAATTCTATCATCTCCTTTATGAAATAACTCTAAAGATTATATAATGGAATATATCTATATGGGATACAATAAGGATTCTAATATATAGGATGGTTTACAAAACTCCATCATATGAACCACAAGGCATCTATACTGATTTAAATTATCCCTTCTCTTCATAAGATATAAAAGGAAGACATATTGCATTCCCAGAACACTAAATTACCATAACATTGGTTTTAGAATGTGATGGATTAATATAGAAGTATTTATAAACTCTCAATATAGTTATTTAGTAATTTATATTCTTGGTATGGGGCCTTTATTATGATCTAGAAGAGTATCCTAACAAATTATTAATATACGATAGGGTAATAAAACAAATACTATTTATCAACTGTTTTAATGGGGAACTCATATGTATTTTTCCCTTTCCTTGGAAGATAAAAAAATCTCCTTCCCATCGAAAACGTTCAATACTAAATCCTTTTTTCCCTTAAGACACTACTAGAAATTAGATCTTTCCCAACGCTTCTATACCAACGGTTTGAAAAAACCGTTGGTATAGGTCCCCTTTCCCAACGGTTTGGCCAAACCGTTGGGAAAGGTAGACCTATCCCAATGGTTTGGCCAAAACTTTGGGAAAGGCCCCCCAAATTGGCCACTTTTCCCAACGGTTTGGCCAAACCCGTTGGGAAAGGTCGACCTATCCCAATGGTTTGTCCAAACCGTTGGGAAAGGTCCCTAAATATGCCACTTTTCCCAACGGTTTGGCCAAACCGTTGGGAAAAGTGGGCCAAAAATTCAACATTCTTCCCAGAATCAAAATCACAACCAAATACCTATACCAACGGTTGTTAAAAAAGTTTGTTATAGGCCTATACCAATGGTTTTAACAACCGTTGGTATAGGTACTTCCATTTTTTATCAGACCTTCGTACTGAGAACATTATATAAATCAAAATTTAAAATATTTATGAGAATACATATATATATTTATTTAATTATGATCACAAAAGTCATGTTAGGATAGTGGTTGAGTCGTTCAATGATAAACGAGGGGTCCTGGGATCAAATCCCAGCGAATGTTTTATTTTTGGAATTTATATACCAATGGTTCCATTACCGTTGGTATAGATTTCATATTTCCTATACCTACGGTTTCCAAAACCGTTGGTATAGGTCTATACCAACAGTTTTTGGAAAACCGTTGGTATAGACCTATCCCAATGGCTTACTTGGCTACGGTTCTCCAAACCGTTGGTATAGGCTTTACCAACGGTTTAGAGGCCTATACCAACGGTTCCAAACCGTTGGTAAAGGTTAGTTTTCCAGTAGTGAGATATAATTTATAAGATAATAAAAAATAATGAAGAAATATTAGATATATGGGTTGTTTCTTCCTATAGAACCATGATGACTATCCAAACTATTAGAATACATTCCATATTGAAACATTTTGTGATTATTACCATGCTGAATGTATTTCCCCTTTACAAAAAAACTCAATGAGATATATGAGATGATTCCAAGGCTTGATTGGTTGACTTAATTTTTATTTGGATATTTTTATGTAGTCAAAACTTATTAGGAGAATAATAATGGGATGAAGTGTAGTTTTAATTAGTGTAGAAGAGGTTGATAGGTTGAAGGATTGAGGTTGGGTGTGAGAGATAGTGATATAGAATTTTTTGAAATATGCATTAGTGAATGGATTTGATTAGTATTCTAAATAGGGATACAATAATTTAGGGAAAAAATATATTTTATAACATAAAAGAAATTTTAAATATAATAAAATATTAAACATAATTATTAAAATAATTTTTTTATTGAAAAATATGTCATGAAAGGGGTTCTGTTGTAAAAAGATCATATTTTATCAACAAATAGTTGCACAAAATGGTATATGTGGAATGATAACATCCAAATGGTATCACTCAGACTGTTTCATGAGCACGATATAATATGAATCGTAGCACCCAATGGTAGAATATAAATTGTTACACACCATGGTACAATAAGATAGTATCAACCACTGGTATCAGCTAACAGTATCTTCTGATGAAATCAACTGATGGTAGAACCAAGTGGTATCACATTAATGGTATTACAAAATAGTAGCAAAACTAAATATTGTAAATCTTTTTATAGGACATGAGTTTTCAATTCAGACTCAAAAATTGAAAACAATTGAGGAAACAAATGATTATATTGATTTATTATACCAATATCATGTCTTATATAGCTTATATCTCCCAATATTCAAAGTCTTTGTGAACATGTTAGCAAGATGATGTTCAATTCAAATGAAATTAAGAGTTATATCACGTTTTTTCAAAATATCTATCAAAAATTGATGTAATATATCAATATTATTTTTGGATTAATGAGACATATCATTCTTATAAACTTAAATTGAACATGTATTACCATTATTCATAGGGGAATATTTAAATTGATATCGATATTCTTGTAGTATGTGTTTCATTCACCAAATTAGTGCACAATAGTTTTATATAATTATGAGTTTCCTTAACAAGTGGATAATGCCAAAAAATTATAATTTTTACATATACTTTATATGAGTTATTTTTTTAAATGAGACATGTTCCATATGGTCATTTTTCTAACTCAATTTTATCTAGAATGTATAATATGAATAAATAACTAATTCAATGGGTTTTACCTAGAATTCAACTATCAAAAATTAATTATATTATTTAGTAATTTGAAAATAATTGTCATAAACTTCAAAAAAGATATGTGTGTGTTTGACTAAACAAGATCACAAACACAAACAATATAAATAATATCAGGATAAATATAAATCACATAAATTAATCTTCCAATCCTTGTTATAAAAGTGGTTTGATCAAATGATTACATATTTTTATCCATATCCATCATACTTGATGTACTCACTGGACCATCACTATGTCATTCCATATCTATACTATTAACAATGAAAATATCCTTTAGTATATAATTTGATTTAAAAACATTCATTGTTATTAAAAATCATAACACCATAGAAGAATTTTTCCATACCAATTAAACTCTTTAGTAATAGATATGTTGTTATTTTGTAAAATTCAATACACAAGGAGTGTTTGGATGAGAAAAAAGATAATATCATCAACATGAATTTTAACTTAAAAATTTTCATTGAAAATAATATTTATATATATTTTTGACGAACTGTCCATATTGAAACACTTTTATAAGTCCTAAAAGGGATGGTCCCTTCATAGAAAACTATCTAAGATTAATTTAAACCATATATTTCATTAAAAATTTTAAACACATGATTTGGAAAATTAGTATTCTGAAATCCATGGGTTTCTCAAAAAAACCTCAATAATTAACTATTTATAAATTTACTCATGAAATCTATTTGATATATATTGAAATTACAATATTATGAAAACGATATTAATATTATAATGGACTCATGTCTTGTTACCCGTGGAAATGATTCTTCATTTACAAAACCATCCCCCTGAATGTAATATTTTGTAATAAATAATTCTTTTTTTATATTATTAACATCAAAATCATCAAAAATGATTTGATATACCAAATTGATTCCAATAGATAAGTAGTAATTAGGTCAGTAAACTAAATATCATTTTTTAAAATTCATTTAATTATTGGTACATAGCTATCGCCAAGTACGTATCATTCATTTACTCGCTTATGTTCATGGGATCAAGCTAAGAAAAAAATTATTTAGGATCAAATTAGTTTTTTAGTGATTTTTGGGTTTGAAAACCTTTTTACAGTTCTCAAACAATAGTATATAGTGGAATTTTCTAGAGGGTTTTAATAATTAATTGTATCAAGGTACTTGATTCAGTCAAGTTATCTTCTAGGTCAGTATAGTCTTAATGGTATCTCCATAGAGATCCATCGTGTAAATCAATTGAAATGAAAATATCATTATAGTTAATTTTTATATTCAAAATATTCATATCATTCTCAAGGTTTTCTAGAACATGTTTAGATTCTTATGGATCTATCTCATCAAAAGAGATGAAATTATTATTACACAAATTTAGATATTTTTAATAAATACTCAATATACATTACAAGTGTTTTAATAACCATGAGAAATTACATTATATATTTTTGGTGAAAATGTTTTCAAATTCTCTTGTATGTTTAGAATAAATACATTACATATAGAAACTATACAATATTTTACCTTGTGTTTTCAACAATTACATTAATCATATAGATTATTTTTGAATATTGGTAAGAAAAAATTACTCTATTTGACATATAAAAATATATTATAACAACTTCAACCAAAATTTATGTAGGTATGTGATATTCATTGAGCATATATGAGTAAATCTCTTAAAGTGTACTATTTCTTCATTATTTAAGACTATTTTGATTAGGTGTACAAGGTGAAGAGAAATTGTGAGTTTAGACATGTTTACAATAGATAGATTTAAAATACTGATTCAAAAAATCCTGGGCATGAGCACCTATAAAGATATTGATGTTTAGTACACTGTTATAATTTACTATTGAGAAAAATAAGAATGATCATCAAATTTGTGTGCTATGAAAATAAGGATGTATATTTTGAATAACCATCAAAAATAAAATAAGAATAGAGTTTTTTTTTTCTAAACTAGAAACTATATATGGTCAAAATTAATCCATTTGATCCAATTTTAGTGATTTGGTTGGGGATACCCCTTTATTTGTTCTGAAATATGTTTTCTGTTTCATTCGAATTTTAAATAGATTTTAATCTTTTTTATAAATTTATTAGTTGGGTAGATCAATGAATAACAACTTTTTATTTTTTAGCTGAGTGTATATTATAGTGAACTATTATCGTCTGACACAACCCATATTTAATTTGAAATTCACTCATAGAAGTTTTTCTTGAAAAATAAAAAAATAAGTTACATTCATAAACTTTATCAGTTCAAAATGAAATAAATATTAAATCACAATTGTAAAAATAAATTTTACCAGAATAATTTTATATATTACATTAAAAACATTATCACAAAATTGAGAAATACTAAAAATATTATAATTTAATAAAAAAATTAAATAAGAAAATTATAAGAGATTTTAATTTTATATAATATTTATTTCTATATAATAATTTGTTATATTACATGGAATATTTTCCCAGTAATTAACTAATATGTTTCAAGATTCTAAGGAATGATGATCATAGAATTTATATAATAATAATATAAATTTTATTAATTTTATTAATTTTATTATTACTAAATATATTAATTACACACCCACATGTCCTAGGTCTCAGAAACCCTACCGTCCTCTACAACAACTGCTATGATACTCCCTCAATCTACGATAGGTGCATGTCCTCAATCTACTAGAGTGGAACTCCACCATCTTTGAAATATAGTGTCATACATGCCCTCCATAGGAGTTCTGACATCCTTGGATATAGAGTAAAGTTTGAAGGGGTGGGACCCTCCACCTTTTTCAATTGAGGTTACATTGGATAGATGGTTCAATATTTTCTCTCACTCAGTTATGGAACATGAAACGGAGAGCTTTGGGCCCCTCCTCAAGGGATCCTTTTGAGGTTGTCTATGGTTATGTGAATCAGAGATGTACCATTGGAGTTATAGAGGAATCATTATTCTTATCTAGGATATGGATATTGAGATCTACTTTCTATCTCATGTGATATTCATGTTGAGAATATCTCAATATTTATGGTTTTTTTCTTAGTTACTAATTGACATAACATCATTGGGAGAAGCTGACTAATTCTACTATTCCTTATATTTATCACTCTTTAGTTTATGAAGAATCATAATAGGTAATAATATAATCACCCAAGGATGGAATTTTCTCCTTAGTGTCATGTATTTTGTTGAAAAAGAACAGAATGGAAGTGATGTTAGAGAAACATAATGATACTCAATTGTATCAACTGCATATGGTGGTTAGGAATGAAGATTAGAAGCATAAATCTACCAGCATTATTTTATTGTGCTTTCTTTTGGGAAGTGATTGTTTTCAAGTTGTACATTTATGTCTCTCATTTAATTTTTTTTAACATTGCCATATACTTTTTTATTTTCCCATGATGTTATTACATGACTTATTTTCACTCCAGGTGATATAATATTTTATTATTCTTCATATGAAATTTTATAGGTATATGGTTGGGTGAATGGATACATGTGTATTTTGAAAATTCCTCCCATATTAGTTTTGGGTTCATGGTATTATTCTCATGTCCCCAACTTATGTAGGAGGGATAATGGTTATCACAAAATGTTCATCCACCAACCATGATGGTATTAGTGGTCTGGGTATTTATATAATGGTATAAAAAATGTTCATTCCATGATATGGTATTTAGAATTACACACTTGTGAGGATTATTTGGGACATGGGGAAAGGTTTTTGATATTTCTTCACTGTATCATTTATGAAAAGGAACCCAGTGTTAGTGCTACAGAAGATGCATACATAAACAATTAATCCTCAACCTTATTCACAACATAGAATACCAAGATATAATTTGTAGTGATAAATGGTATGTGAATAATATAGGAACGAGTCCATTGGCTTCCATATCATTCCTAAGTCATCTCCCTATATATTCTCTTGGACTGTGCTTCCTCTTGATAACATTAAAGATGTCTATGTGTTTAAACTAGCGAATATTTTGAGACATTGTCCTAATGAAATTCATATAAGTAATGAGGCATCATTTCAAGGACCTAACCATGATGTTATTTTATATAGGGTGGAATGAAGATGTTCTACCCCATGTTGAATAGTGCATGGATCCTTTTACAGATCAACAAGATTACCGTTCGCGTGTTGAGAATTCTATAGATCTAATAGGACTGGATGATTCCTTATATTGGATTATCTCATTATCAAAGTTATAGGAATGGTTAAAATATATATTATATTATGATACAATCCCTCATAAATTATAGGTTTGACTCAAGGTAGTGATATAAGATTTTAGTCTTATGTGGGGTATGCCCAATCAGATGGTTGCATTGGCCTCATGTCTTCCCAATGGAGTAGGTTTTCGGTCCAGTGGTACTGAAAGAAAACACAAATATGTTTATCTCAAATTTCTAGATTTACAAATTGGGATATCCATGTATTTTTATGTTCTAGTCTTTTCATTCGCATGTGTCAAAGGACTGGTGTGAGCCTATAGTGAAAATATCCCACTTGGATAACACCCCTCCTAATGGTGTCCCTTGTGTTTACCCTTATCTAGGGTGATTAGGGGTTTCAGTAGAACCCTATGTTCGTAATTTTTAATGTATCTTCACATATTCATGAATGAGGGACACATCCATCATAAAAAAGTTATTGTGAAAATATTAAAAACTCTGAGGGCGTTCTAGTGTCACCCAAAGAGGATACTGTCATGGTATGGTGGAAGATTTCCCTAATCGATATTATTGTGTAACATCTAATGCGAACATATTACAGTGATCCCTTGATAAGATAATTGGTAATGAAGGGGAAATATGTATTCCTATGGTGGAGGATTGTTACCCTACGGCTCTGAGTTTGTTTATGGTGAAACTCGCGTATTATCTACTCCAGTTGTAGTTTTGGTGCATGGTTGCAAGATATTATCCATGGATGTAGAAACTTTTAGGGATATAACAATCCCTATGGAAGGAAATTTTACATAAACCATGTTTTGGATATAGTTATATTGACTATTAGTGATCAATCATTTTTTTATTGTGTAACAATACTCTACAAGGAGAGGGAGACATAGATGAAATCCTTCAAAAGCGGAAGTGGGACCCTATGATATTTTCATCAGTATAGTATGGTCATTTACCATCGATTCATATATGTTTTCTAAAAGTATTTTTAGTAGTGATTCTATTTGGTTGGGATGTAGTTTTACTCATTTGATAAAAAGTTATCATTGAGAAAAGAAGGATGATCTCATTCGCATGTGGTAACAATCTCATTATTATTGTCTTAATTGTATTACCCATGGTGTAGTGAATTATATGATATTTCATTTTCCTGAAGTTTTGGAGATTTATGAGAGTTTCCATATAGAGGATGTGATGGGTTTAACACCCAATTAAGAGATAGTTTTCTTCACGTACCTTCACCAGGGATGATATGATATCTGTTCAAGCATATTAGATGACCCTATGGATGTCAGATTTCAGATAAGGGCCTGAGGGGGTCTCTTTTGAATAAACCAAAGGAATATAGAGAATAAAGGAAGGATTCCACATTGGGAGAGGGAGATGCAGAAAAAAATGAAGAGGTTCATGCAAGATTCCACTCGACACGCAAGATCTTGCGTGCCCAATGCGACGTCAAATGTTGACTTCCACAGAGACCTACAACGCACGCGCCCAGTCGGTAGCACACAAGATTCAAGGTGCGTGTTCAAGACTTCCTGCAAAAAAAAATCCCTTTCATGCCCAATGTGATGTCAAAGGGTCTATTTCACAACCACCTACGAAAAAATATTTCCAAGGCAAGGGTGTGAAGGAAGAGAATCTAGCGTGGAAGTTTCTCCAAGGCACACAAACCCTTACATGCCCAATGCGACGTCAAATGGACGTTTTCACACCACACCTCTTGCGCACCACCTCTGAGTATTTTGGATATAAAATGAAGAGCACCACCCACCCTCCGGGGACAGTTACAGAAGATGAAGTGATGCTCTACTGCGCGAAAGACACATTTTCCACAACCACACAAAAAAAACTATGACCTCAAGGTATTGTATCTTATGCAATAGGTCCCCCAAGGGTCCTCCTTTAGGTGGGCCCTCTTGGGAATTATCCTCATCCATTTCATTTTACCATAAGGCATTTTCATGCCAAAGAACCCTCTTGCAAATGAATTCCCTTTTCATCAGACCTATCTTGCATGCATCCTTCTGGTATGAGTGAAACCACCCCATCTAGCATGCAACATCTCAACTTGAGTGTGGCCCTCCTTGTGCACTCCATGTGTCATCCATACCTTAGGTTACCTTTTCTGAGCCCCTATTACTCACAACACATCTATGTCACGAACCTTTCTCCCATACGAACCTCTAGGTTTGTACGAAACGATTTTAAGATCCCTTCAGTGGTGTTTCACATTGCGTTTCTTAGCCTCATGATTATCCACATAGGCACGCTAACAAAAATTGCTTCTTCTCATAGCCACACTAACATAGTCCCCTCAATGGATCACTATACAAAATCCCATCACTACAACATTTCTGTTGCCTTCCCATCACCAAGGGTTAAAGCGTGCCAGTTATATAAATCCTAGGGTGGCGGAGTGAACTCGCCTCATCTGAGTGGCAGGACGTGAAACTGCCAAGCACCGTCATCCCTGAAAAATGACATCAAACTATAGCCTCATTCCTTGCATCATACGCGGGTTTACTCATCTCAGACATTCTCTACACCTACTCGTCTCCACGAGAGTGAGATATTCCTTACATGGAATGAGATCCTCTCCACTGGAGAAGCGCATGTCTGTTGGGAAAGGAAAGAATCTCTGCGTAACCCCTATCATTTCATGTCGGAGGTAGAATCCATGCTCCCCCTCATCTCTTCTATTCTAAATACTAGAGAAGATATGCGAATTGGTACCTTTGTTATACCATCCCTCTCCCTCTGGGATTTTTTGTCGTTGGGAATCCATCCTAGAGTAAGCCCCATTCTCCATCTCCCTAGGCTCCAAACCATGCATAAGACCTTGTATCCTTTTTGGGATAACAACCATGTGTAATCCCTATTTCATTTCCCACAGACACACCCTTCACAACGTGATCGGATGTTATTTGTTGCCTCTTGCTTCTCACACCGACCATGACTCACGTGGGCTTAGAGTAAGAATCGACCACGAAATCCTCTTTAGGCCACCTTAGCATGTAATCCCAAAACCCATTCTGAACTACATGGAAATTGATCCTTGCCAAGGAAAGGTAGATAAAAAGTCTCCCTGAGGTTAAATCCCAACACCCATGAGTCCCGACCATTCTACGTCAGTCCACCCTCATGCTGCATGATGACAAACCGTATGCCCCCTTTCATCCCGAATGACGTTAAACTGTACCCATTCGAACTATGTGGGCTTTGATCCTTGTCTCTTAGACTGGGTATATGGTATGCCTCCAGGAGTTCCAACCCCAATCAATGGTAAGACATTATATATCCCAATAACCATAATCCATTGTGATCCTCAATCAATGGTAAGCTATCGTGTCTCCCAATAAACGGTAAACTGTTGTGATCCCCAATCAAATGTAAGCCATTGTGTCCCCCAATCGATGGTAAGTCGTTGTGTTCCATAACCAGCGGTATGATGCTGGAACCCCATTTAGCGGTAACTCATGGCACCCAACCAACGGTAAGCCACTGTAGTATGAAATCAATGATAAGAGGTTGATTTGACCTTTTTTGGGACCCAAATATCTGGTCCACTCCCCGGGGGTTAGACCAACTCAGGCCGCTAACCACCCATAAGACCCAGTATATTGTCAGGTCATTTTCCTCTACCCACACCCTAAATCTATACCCCCATCCCGAACTATGTGAACTTTGATTCTATACCTCGAAGATACGTAGGAATCCACCTTGAGTTTCAATCCCATCACCAATCTCTCATCCTGGTCTTTCCCTCATGCTTTTGTGTCCTGGAAAAATAATTCCCCAACCCTAAGGTTATATTTCCACCAGGCCCCATCCATGCATCCATTATCATAGGTTTCCTCCTCAGGTGTCCCATCACCTCACCGAACTACACGGACATTGATTCACTACCACAGGGATACATAGGAAGCATCTATGAGGTTCAAGCCTAACACTATTGTCACCTTCATGATGGTTCTACATACACTCTCAATAATCCATATCCATCCCAAATATTACATGGGCATTCACATATTGTTGAGATCATGTCCCCCAATTTTTCAGTACTCTTAGTAGCAATCAGGCTACAAACCATGTGTTAGCCCCAGCATCAATGTTCCCTCCAGGGGTTGCACCCATATGATCCCCTCCCGTCAGTGTTCCAATCAGTCCGATCTGACTCTGATATAAATTAAAATTGTTCCATACACAGTGTGAAACATGGAAAGCTGAGGAAAACCTCAGAAACATTCCTATAGAATGGAATTCTCCACAATAGATGGTATATGCCTTGGGTTTTTGCACCCACAAGATTCCCTAAAATAAGGAGAAGAAACCCAGACGCATCAGTGTTCCTGCATGAAGACACACCTGTGATGTCCAACATGACTACTCCCCTGATCAAAGGTTGCTGCCCTGACTGGACCCCTTGGAATGTCCTAACAGAAGAAACATAATTACTAGCATCCATAAAGACACGGAATTGGGAAGAGTATCACGAACAATGTCTTAAGTCTACGAGGGAGAACCAAATTAGTTAACGTTCTTCGAGGAGGAACTCAGATCCCATCATCCCGTTTTGACCAAGGAGAAAACATCCCTGAATAAGTGATGGATATCGCACACCTTTGGAAATTGGGAATGCAGGGAAATAGTTGCATGCCCTCCTCTGAATGAGAGATAGATGTGTTCCCTAGAGATAGCATTGGAAAAAAATGATGAACCCGACTTGAAGTTCTTCTCATCTATGTAGAGATTAGTAGTGCTCGAGACATCATTTGACTAGCATGTCACAACACTACTGGAAACTAAGGCTTTACCGACTATTTCAAGCTGTTGGAAAAGGCTTCCAAACCATTCGTATACTATATACCAACGGTTTGGAAAACCATTGGTAAGTAAGGAATTGAGATAGACTATTAACAACAGTTTTAGTATAACCATTGGGAAAGGCAGTGTAATCCGAGTATCCCAACTGTTTGTAAAACCATTGGGAAAGGCTATGTAATCCGAGTATTCCCAACGGTTTGTAAAACCATTTGGAAAGGCTGTGTAATCCGAGTATTACCAACGGTTTGTTAAACCATTGGGGAAGGTAGTGTAACTCGAGTATTCCCAATGGTTTTTAAAATCGTTGGAAATACTAATATGTACAGCACTATACCAACGGTTTTAGTAAACCGTTGGTATAGTGTATTTCCCGAATTTGGCAGACCAGCCACCTAAAATCTACTCCACTATACCCTCAATTGCATACACCTGCATACACTCTTAACAAAAAAACTCATGTTATAGCACAAAAAAGTGGATAAAAACAGGATACTCTTATAACCCTGGAATGTACCACAATTATAATCATGTATATGAACCCAATTACCCTATGCAATACAGAATTCTTAATCTAATTCTCAATTGAATACATCCAGAATGAATAATCTAATGAATTCTAAATTATGATTCAATAATACATACAAAATGAATTATGTTGCATATTGAATTCTGAATTATATATAACACATATATAATATGACATACAAGGTGTTGGGGGTGTCTAGGGGTGGGGGTGTCCAGGGGTGGGTGTGTCAAGGGGTGGGGGGTTGTCCACGGGGGTGGGGGTGTCTAGGAGGGTGGGTTATAAAAAATTAAGAATACATAAAAAAATTCATTTTCTATAACACATATATGATTGAATTCAGAAATTAGTTGCTAATAACCCCAAAATAATGTATCAATAGAATCCGAATACGATTGGTAGGTTTTCGTAAATACCATTGATTTTTACATAAAATGATGTCCATTTTAAAAAAAATACATACACATGGAGTGATACCAGCCACACCGTGCCTCGGATTGAGACAGGGTTGACTCGTACACATCACAGATGACTCATGGATCGTTTTCATAAAGTATCAACAGAATCTGAATGTGTTTGGTCGGTTTTCCGTATGCCAGTTGTTGTTTTCACTTAAAATATTTTCCATTTCAAATAATAGTGAGACACTTTGAGTGGTGTTGGCCACACCGTGCATCAGGATGAGGCGTAGTTGACTCATAAACATCACATATGACCCATAGATCGTTGTGCTAAAGAATCAACACAATCTAAATACGTTTGGTCGGTTTTCCATATGCCAGTTGTTTTTACATAAAATGATGTCCATTTTAAACAAAAAAGATACAGTTAGATTGATGTTAGCCACATCGCATCTCGGATTGAGGCGGGGTTGACTTTTACATGTCACATATGACCCATGGAATGTTTTCCTAAAGATTCAACAGAATCAAAATGCGTTTGATCAGTTTTCTGTATGATAGTGGTTGTTTTCACTTAAAATAATGTCCATTTTAAACAAAACAGAGACACTTTGAGTGGTGTCGGCCACACCACGCCTCATATTGAGACACGGTTGACTCGTACACATCACATATGACCCATGAATCATTGTCTTAAATTTTCAATAGAATCTGAATGCATTGTTCGGTTTTCCGTATGTAAATTGTTGTTTTCACTTAAAATGATGTTAATTTTTAAAAAAAGAGAGACAATTTGATTGGTTAAGGCCACACCTCACTTTGGATTGAGGATGGGTTGACTCATACACATCATATATGACCCATGGATCATTTTCCTAATGTTTCAATAGAATCTGAATGCATTTGTTCGGTTTTCTATATTTCTGTTGTTGTTTTCACTTAAAATGATGTCGATTTTAAACAAAAGAGAGACACATTGAGTGTTGTTAGCTAAAACTCACCTCTAATTGAGGAAGTGTTGACTTTTACATGTCAAAACTGACCCATGGATCGTTTCTCTAAAGTTTCAACACAATCTGAATGCGTTTGGTCAGTTTTCTGTATGCTTGTTGTTGTTTTTACTTAAAATCCTGTCCTTTTCAAATAAAAGTGAGACGGTTTGAGTGGTTCTAGAAACACTGTACAATGGATGGAGGTGGGGTTGACACGTACATGTTATATATGACCCATGGATTGTTGTCCTAATGTTTCAACAGAATCTAAATTCCTTTCGTCGGCTTTCTGTATGTCAGTTGTTTTATTCACTTAAAATGACGTCCTTTTGAAACAAAAGAGATACACTTTGAGTGTTACCATCCACACCGCACCTTAGATTGTGGTGGATTTGACTCATACATGTCAAAAATGTCCCATGGATTGTTTTACTAAAGTATCAACACAATCCGAATGTGTTTGGTCAGTTTAACGTATGCCAGTCATTTTTTCTTAAAAATTTTCCATTTTAAACAAAAGAAATACACTTCAAGTGGTACTGGCCACACCGTGCCTCATATTGAGGTAAGGATGACTCATAAACATCACAACTGACCAATGTATCCTTTTCCTAAAGTATCAAAAAAATAATAATGTGGTTGGTCAGTTTTCCATATGCCAGTTGATTTCACTTAAAATGTTGTCCATTTCAAATAAAAGTGAGACACTTTGAGTGGTATCGGACACACCACGCCTCTGATTGAGGCGGGGTTGACTCGTACACATAAAAAATTACCCATGGATCTTTTTTTATGTATCAAAACGATACGAATGCATTTGGTTGGTATTCCATATGCCAGTTGTTGTTTTCACTAAAAATGTCTTCCATTTCAAACAATGGTGAGACAGTTTCAGTGGTTTCGGCCACACCACACCACGGATTGAGGCAGGTTTGACTCGTACACATCACATATGACCCATTGATTGTTGTTCTAAAGTATCAACTCAATATTAATTCATTTGGTTTTTTTTCCATATGCCAGTTTTTTTTACTTAAAATGATGTCCATTTTAAACCTAATAGAGACAGCTAGAGTGATAACGGCCACACTGTGCCCTGGATTGAGGTGGTGTTGACTCATACACGTCAACTATGACCCATGGATCATTTTCCTAATGTATAAATATAATATGAATGCATTTGGTCAGTTTTCCGTATGTCAGTTGTTGTTTTCACATAAAATGATGTCCATTTAAAAAAACAAGAGACACTTTGAGTGGTTTCGGCCACACTGATACTCAGATTGTGGCGGGGTTTACACATACACGTCACATATAACCCATGGATTATTTTCCTAAATTTTAAATATAATCCAAATTCATTTGGTCAGTTTTACATATGTCAATTGTTGTTTTCACTTAAAATGATGTTCATTTAAAACAAAAGAGAGACACTTTGAGTGGTTCCACACACACCACGCTTCGGATTGAGGAGGGGTTGACTCATACATTTCATATATAACCCATGGATCGTTTTTCTAAAGTTTGAACAAAATCCAAATGTGTTTGGTCGGTTTTAGGTATGTCAGTTGTTGTTTTCACTTAAAATGATGTCCATTTTTAACAAAAGAGAGACACTTTGAGTGGTGTTGTCCACACCACGCCTCAGATTGAGGAAGGGTTTACTCGTACACATCAAAAATGACCCATGGTTAGTTTTCCTAAATTATCAACACAATCTGATTGCGTTTGGTGAGTTTTCTATATGCCAGTTTTTGTTTTCACTTAAAACCTATCAATTTCATATAAAAGTGAGACAGTTTGAGTGGTGTTAGCCACTTCTACCCTCAGATTGAGGCGGGTTGACTCGTACATGTCACATATGACCCATGAATCATTTTGCTAATGTTTCAACAGAATCAGAATGCCTTTGATTGGTTTTATGTATGTCATTTGCTGTATTCACTTAAAATGATGTCCTTTTGAAACAAAAAAGAGACACTTTGAGTTATGTCGGCCACACCGCTCAATGAATTGAGGCAGGGTTGACTCATACACATCACAAATGACTCATGTATCATTATGCTAAAGTATCAACACAATCCGAATCTGTTTGGTTGGTTTTTCGTATGTCAGATGTAGTTTTCATTTAAAATGTTGTCCATTTCAAATAAATGTGAGACACTTTGAGTGGTACCTACCACACCGTGCCTCGGTTTGAGGCGGGGTTGACTCGTACATGTCACTTGGGTGTTTTGAGTTCCGTTAAGTGTGGATTAAATATCTGGGTGAGTCTAATCCTCTCCTTAGTTCCTCTTTTCGATTAGGGTTTGTATTGTTCTCTCATCTTCTTCTGAGGCTCTAAAACCCTCTTTTCTATTGGGATTTAGGGTGAATCTTGAAGAGATCATAGATTGGGATCTAAGGTCCAGGAAAGAGAGTTGGGGAGTTGTTTGATGGGATGTCCGGGGGGGGGGGGCTGTCTGGGGTCTATGGAGGATGGTGGGGGGTTGTCTGGGGGGCTGTCTGGGGGCTGTCGGGGGGGGGGGGGGGGGCTGTCTGGGGTCCAAGGAGGAGGGTGGGTGGGCTGTCCGGGGGGCTTTCTGGGGTTCATGGAGGATGATTGGGGGGGGGGCTATCTGTGGGGTTGTCCAGTGTGTAGGATGGATGGTGGGGGGTTGTCCGGGGGCCGTATGGGGTCCAAGAATATAACGACCCATACTTTACATACATTTTTAGTACTTGAAAATTGAAGTACACTTATTACAACATATAAAAAACCATGAAAAGACCGTATAGGTACAATGTCTTTAGAAACTGGGAAACATAAACACCTGGTTCATAAAGCGTCTACACTGTCTCCCATTTATTTCATCATATCTATAGTCCCTTTTGGCATATCTTACTTAATAACCTTATTCCTGACCTGGGGAAAGAAAACATACAAAAGGGTGAGCTCAAATGCTCAGTAAAGGTAATCAAAAGAAATATCAATCACATCATATTCATAAGAACATAACATTTTTGAAATATTACCCTGTAAAAGAGATCAAAATTTAATAACATGGGATAAATCATGGTAGTGAAATGTAATCACAATAATCATAACTTAAAACATGAAGAATTGTGTCATACACATATAATCATATAGAATCATTTCTTATTAGTCAAGACTCATTTCCATGACTATCTTAGTGGACAAAGTCCATTTCTGAACCGAGTTCATTCCTCATTTCAGTCATGTTTCACTGAACCGGTTTAACCTGCCATTCCAGCCATGTCTATCTCATGAGATATAAAGTCTTTACCCAATTCATTGGAGGGAGATATAGGTCCCATCCATCTCATAATGATACCATTCTTATGTGTGCCACAAAATCATAAATCATACATCATTGCATAACCCATGTAATAAAAATGGTATTCTTAAACATCATGACATCATAAAACAATTCATATAGGATAAAGGAATTCATAAAAATAATTCCATCACAACATAATCAAGTCAATGTAATAATAGGGATAGAAACAGAACCCTATATTATCTTATATGGAAAATAATTTTGATAAAACACTTGAACCCCATTCTTGTGGAAAATATCCTTTCTACTTTAGAAACATTTTTCCTTTCTTAACATGTCATACAATTTTAAAATAAAATAAGATGATTAAAAATAAGCTTGAAAACTTTTAAAGGAAGCTTCTTGGAAATAATGTTTTAAAAATCCATTCATGCCGTATAAGTTAAAAAACATTCTTCTCGTACTTTTGTCGGAAAAGTCAAAAAGTACCTCGTACGAAAAACGACAAAAGATTCCTATCATATCTTTTACTAAAAACTCACCGAAGGGTAAAATTGGATTTAAAAAATTGTAGGTGGATGGAAATAATATTACATATTGAGGAAACAAGGATTTGGATGATAAATATTCCCTAGTAAATTCTGAAGTATAAACAATCTCGGGTAAAAATTGAGATTGTGAGATTGTCCCTTACCTTAGGTCTGATTTGCTTCGTAAGTGTCCGAAACTCCTGTATACTGTCATTGACTTATTCAAGAATCATAATCATTGTTATGATATCATATATGGTCATATTATTAGCTTATTCTTAGTAATATTTCATTGCTACTTGTTATTCGGGTGTTTATTACTTTTTGTTCTTATGCGTGTTTTGTGGAATAAATTCATATTCTTCTTTTTAGGTTATAGATACCTCATTTACAGAATGGTATTAGTGTAATATATATCATATTTATTCACTCAATTCATTTATGTAATCATTATTCAATGGAAATCATGTAGAACGAGTCGCATCACATCGTGGAGACGGTATTCCCTACGTACGCACGAGCAATGATATCGTTCCCATGATCGTGGAATTGTATTGGAGTGTATGTATAATATTTCAGAATCAGTAAAACTTTAAAATAATTATATATAGTTATTTATTTGCACCATTATACTCATCCAAGTAAGGTGGTGGTGGAAAATAGATTACGCCACGGCGTGGAGACGGTATTCCGTACATACGCACGTGCGGTGATTTTGTTTTCCGTAGGATGGATAGATTGTGAAATAGGGTTGTTTTATAATTATAATAACAGATCATTATATGAGTGATACTGATGTTATTACTTCATAATGAAACAAATAATGAACAAGAAGTGGAAGAAGAAATAAAGTTGAAAGAATCGGTAACAGACATTACCTCTTCTTTGAGGCGCCTCTTTGAGACCTCCTTTTAGGGCACTAAAATTGGTCTTTGAAGAAGACCAGAACCTCTAGGATATTTCTAGGGAAGTGGAAAATAGAATTTGGCAGGGTTTGGACGAGCTTGAAGGCTCAATGTGGTGTGATGAAGAGAGGGAGGATGTTCCCTTTTATAAGGGAGGAGAGGGGCACCTTTGGAAAAACTAAAAATATTGTTTTATTATAAAGCCATATTCATTTTTAAATAGCTCCAAATTGATTTATTTCTAAGCTAAGGTGGGTATGGGTCGAAATATTCTCATAAAATAGAATTTGGACAAGTTTAGTTTACTATTTTAACCTTATCATTTAGATTTATCTTTAAGTTAGATAATTTTACTTTTGCCGTGTCTTTTTGTGTTCTTACACTATAAGTTTAATAAACATACTATAAAAAGCCAAACGAACCCCAAGTTGTTTATTATTAATATATATAACCTTATCTAAGCCATTTGTCCGAAACATAGATTTTTAGGAATAAAATAACAGTTAATAATATAATATTTGTTTTAAACACTATTTTATGTCAATTTTGACAGTATATAGTAATTGATTTTTGTGAAAATCATACCAGAATGATTAGTTTCAAACAAAGTTAATTATATAAATACTAACATGTCATACTAACCTATAAAATTAGTGTAATTCATAAAAAGTCTCAAATTACATTTATTTGGGTATTTATAACATCAATTATTTCAATATTTTATTTATAAGATAATTACTACATCATCTTTGTGTCATAAATAAATTAAGTTATTTATTGTCTAAAAATGAAAAATAAAATACCATTATGTAGGAACTCTTATTATCTTTATAATTAATATTTATAGTCGAATTTATCTTATTTATAAACCTATATTAAAAATTATTTACTTATTAAACTTTGATTTTAACTATTTTAAACCTTCTTTAAAAAAATTAATAATAAATGTCCTAATCTAATAAAAGTTTCCCTAAATGGTCATATTTTATTCCTAAGGTTGTTTTTTGTCGAATTAAACTTATCCAATATAATTAGTACATGTGTTAGGGTAATAATAATATCATTTTTACCCTTAATTACCCTATTTACTTTTAACCGTGGTAAATAAAAGTAAAAAGTTACTATTCACCAAAAAATTAATTTCATCTCATTGAACAACATTTTACTTACTGAAATCAGCTGTGTCTCTGGGATTTTTTAAATTCCACTCACAGAAGCGGTAAAATTAAGTTTTATGTAAATTTGAAAATTCTCTTAGCAGGTGGGTAAAAGACGATGAAAAGTTCAATAAAATTTTTATATATCTAAAATTATTATAAAATTACTCCAATGAATTAATTGAAATTATATGGGTATTATATATCAATTTTGACCTAAAATAAATTTAAATAAAATAAATAATTATTTAAATAAAAAGTCAGTTTTGAAATTGTAACCCAGTGTTTTCACTATTCTTCAAAAATTGAAAGTTTCCTGAAAAATACCAAAATATCACCCTAGGCTAATTTCGATATTCCGAATCCAAAAATGAAGTCCATTTTGAAAAATAAAATTTAAAAAATTGTTTATTACTATTCATAATGGCTGGTTTTAATAATATTTTAATAGCATATCGTTGTTTAGTGAAACTCGATATTGTGTATGACGCAAGCTATCATGGAAGGTCTCGATTGCATTTAAAGAAAGACAAGATAGTGTTGTGTGTAGTGAAAGATTCCTTTGATGATTTATATAAAATAAAAACAAAATATTTCATTTAAAAGTCTCAGGTGTTACATTCTACCCCCCTTAAAATGAATTTCGCCCTCGAAATTCTTCACATGTAACAAACAGATGAGGATACCTCTCCCTCATCATATCCTCAAGCTCCCATGCAGCTTCTTCTAATTGGTGGTTCCTCCATAAAACTTTCACCAAGCGAGTGGTCTTGTTCCATAGGACTTTTTCACTACGATCGATAATCTCTATCGGTTGTTCTTCCTAAGAATGATCTTGTTCCAGTGGTACAACTTCTGAGGTGAGTACATGTGAAGGATCAGGTATGTACTTTCTCAAGAGAGATACATGGAACACATCGTGAATTTGAGAGAGATTCGGTGGAAGCGCTAATCGGTAAGGTACCATCCCAACATGATCCAGTATTTCGAAAGGACCGATATACCTAGGGCTCAACTTTCCCTTCATTCCAAATCTCATTACTCTCTTCCAAGGAGATATTCATAAGAACACTTTATCACCCACTTCAAACTCTAAGTCTTTTCTTTGGTTGTCAGCATAACTTTTTTGTCGACTCTGAGCTACTCTAATGTGTTGTTGAATAGATCGGACCTTTTCTGCCATCTCATCAACAAGATTAGGTCCTAATAGCTTTCTTTCCCCAACTTCATCCCAGCAAGTTGGAGTCCTGCATTTCTTTCTATAGAGAGCTTCATAAGGATCCATGTGAATACTGGAGTGAAAGATATTATTATAAGAAAATTCCACCAAAGGTAGGTGTTGATCCCAACCACCTTTAAAATCCATAGAGCAAGCTCTCAACATATCTTCTAGAGTTTGAATTGTCTTCTCAGACTAACCGTATGTCTGAGGATGATAAGAAGTGCTGAAACTCAACTATGTATCCAGAGTATGCTAAAGATTTCGCCAGAACTTTGAGGTAAACCTCGGATCCCGATCAAATATAATAGAAAGTGGAACTCCATGAAATCCTACCACTTCCATTACATATATCTTGGCAAGCTGATCTAGAGAGAAATCCTCACTTATAGAAATGAAGTGTGCAGACTTTGTAAGACGATCAACTATGACCCAGATAGCATTATTGCCTTTGGATGTTTTAGGATGTCCTATGACAAAGTCCATAGTGATGTTTTCCCATTTCTATTCAGGTATGGGTAATGGATGTAACATCCCCTTGGACTTCTGTCTCTCAGCTTTAACTTGCTAACAAACCAAGCATCGAGAGACATATTCAGCAACATCTCTTTTCATGCCATCCCACCAGAAGTACTCTTTCAGGTCCCTATACATCTTCGTGCTTCCAGGATGAATAGAGAATGAAGAACTATGATCCTCATCCAGAAGATCCTTCTTTAATTCAAGAATGGGAGGAACACAAACCTGATTCCTGAACTTTATTATCCCATCCCAATCAAGGTTGAATTCAGGAACATTTATCACCTTCTTTTGTAACTCTACATCTTCTTTCTGTGCCTCTTTAATCTTAACATGTATAGATGGTTGAACATTCATTTGAGAAAGATACGATTTTCCCCTTTCATTATTATTACAAGATCCATCCTTTGTAAATCCATAAATATTGGATCTTTTGTGATCCTCATAATGGATAAACTGGCATGGTCTTGTCGACATAATTCATCTGCCACCTTGTTTGCATTCCCATTGTGGTAATGAATTGAGAAGTCGTAATCCTTAATTAGCTCCAACCATCTTATTTGGCGCATATTCAGCTCCTTTTTGGTAAAAATATAATTTAACATTTTATGATCATTATAAATGTCACACCTTTCTCCATAAATATAATGCCTCCAAATCATTAATGCAAGGATTACCGCAGCTAACTCCAAATCATGAGTTGGGAAATTTTTCTCAGGGATTTTCAACTGTCGTGAAGCATAAGCTATCACCATATCATTTTGCATAAGAACACACCCTAATCCCTTATTGGATTCATCACTGTAGATCACAAACCTTTCTCCACTACAAGGTAGTGTGAGCACATATGCACTGGATAACCTTCTTTTCAACTCCTTGAAATTCTCTTCACATTCCTCTGTCCAAACAAACTTAACTCCTTTCCGAGTCAACCTGGTGAGTGGATTAGATAATCGTGAAAAATCTTTCAGAAAACGTCGATAATATCCTTCCAAACCAAGAAAACTTCGGATCTCAGTTACTGTTGTTGGTCTCGACCATCTTTCGATAACCTCTGTTTTTGCTGGATCCACAGATATCCCCTCTTTTGAGATAATGTGACCCAAAAATGAAACTTTTTGAAGCCAAAATTCACACTTGGTAATTTTGGCATAAAGCTTCTTTTTTCTCAGTGTATTCAATATAATTCTCAAGTGATCTTCATGTTCTTCCTTTCTCTTTGAATATACAAGAATATCATCTATAAAGACTTCCACAAACTGATCAAGATAGTCTCTAAAGACTCTATTCATCAGATCTATTAAGATAGCAGGGTCATTAGTAAGACTATATGGCGTCACTATAAATTCATGGTGTCCATACCTTGTACGGAAAGCTGTCTTTGGTATATCCTCCCTTTTGACCCATAATTGATGATACCCTGAACGAAGATAAATCTTGGAAAAGTATTGAGCTCCACATAGTTGGTCAAATAAGTCATCAATACGCGGGAGAGGATATTTTCTCTTGATAGTGATCTTGTTAAGTTCTCGATAATCAATGCAGAGTCTCATTGATCCATATTTCTTCTTAAAACAAGAACAGGTGCTCCCCAAGGTGACACACTAGGGTATATGAACCCCTTATAAAGATTCTCTGGGAGTTGCTTCTTCAATTCCTGCAACTCAATTGGGGCCATTCTATAAGGTGTATTTGAAATAGGTAAAGCACCCGGTATGAGTTCTATTGAAAACTCAACTTCACAATTTGGTGGAAGACCAGACAATTTCTCCAGAAAGACATCATCAAACTCCTGTACAATGGGCATATTCTTAATCGTGAGTTTCTCACCAACCATTTGAGATAAATAACCTTCATTTAGTTGAATCAAGACCTATAAGATGGAATAAATTTCCACTGGAACGTTATGTTCATCCTTGCATCGTTAGACGACCAAAGATTGATCTGGAATATGAAATGTGACTTCCCTTCTTTGGAAATTTATATGAGCTCCATATAGAGAAATCCAATCCATGCCAATAATCACATAAAATTCCACTATAGGGAGGATCACAAGATTTATAGGAAGCACTTTCCCACAAACGTCAATCTGAGAAGAATTATAAACTTTTGATGCGACTGTTGTTCCATTAGGTGTTGTCACAACTAACTCTACATCTAATTGTTGTGGTAATACGGTGATACCCTTAGAAAATTTTCATAAATAAAGGAGTGGGTGGATCCAGAATCAAATAAAACATTTTCTACTTTAGAGTGGATGGTAAGTGTACCTTTCACCACTTCGTTATCGTACTCCACATCGCTGATAGAAATTGCATGTGACTTTCCTTTGTCTATAGCCTTAAGAGTTTGTTGATGTCGATCATCATCAATAACCCTTGGATCAGGGCATTGATTTGCATAATGCCCCATTTCCTTGCACTTGTAACATTGAAGTGTAGGAGGTGCACTCTGTGTAGATTTTTCTTTGTTCACATCACTAGACATCTTCTTCCCATCATTGCGGCATTCAAATGCCCGATGACCTTCCTTTCCACATTTGAAACATTTACATGTCCCTTTAAGACAACTCCCTCCATGTTTCTTTCCACACATTGAGCATAAGGGAAAACTCATCTTCTTTTCAGTGTTCTCTTTAGATTTTCCTTTGAATTCCATTTTCCTCTTCTTATCAAACCCATATGACGGATGGGTTACTCCAATCTCCATATCAACTTTGAGAGAACATCGAACGATTTCCTCGTAGCTATTGAAGTACCTTTTGGATAATGCCCTTCGAAGACTTGGTTTTAAGCCACTAAAGAATCGATCGATCTTACTCTCATGTTGGATAATAATACCAGAAGCGTACCTTGCAAGTCTTGTAAAATTTGCTTCATAGGTACCAACAGATTCATCATCCTTTTTCTTTAGTTCAAGAAACTAATTATCCATATTTTTTTAGAGAATACGAGGGATGTAATTATTGAAAAATAAGTACTTGAACTCATCCCATTCCATGGACTCAATTTCATCTATTGTCCGCGTATTCTTGATATGATTCCACCATTGATCAACATCACCTTCCAAACGATACACTACTAAGATGAATTTATCATGTTCAGAACATTGAAAAAAAGAAAATATCTTTTCAGTAGTAATGATCCATTGTTCAGAAACTCATGGATCAGTAGACCCGCTGAATGAAGTTGGACGCTGTCTCATATAGGATTCAATAGAATGTTGCTCATTCCATTGCTTGTTTGGATGTCCTGCATGATTCATAGCTTGAGAAAAATCTGTGAGCATGGCTACAAGATTTTTCATTCTAACTCCCATAACATTTGGTTTCTCAGGGGGACAATCATTTCATTGCCCGTTGCATTCCTCATTAACACGGTTCCTTCGGGTTCCAGCCATTGACTAAAACCAATAAGAATAGTGTGAGCAACACTAATTATAATAATAAAACCACATAATCAAGAATAAAATTTCACACTTAAGGTCTTATCCTAGGTTATTCATGGTCATTTATAAAACACTAAGATTGTGTTATATGCTTAGACTTATCCTTAGGATTCTTACTAAGGCATTCAAATCATAGTTTCCAAAGGTTGACTATACCTTTCATCTGATACCAACTATAACAACCCATACTTTACATACATTGTTAGTACTTCAAAATTGAAGTACACTTATTACAACATATAACAAAACCATGAAAGGACTATGTAGGTATAGTGTCATTAGAAACTGGGAAACATAAACAACTGGTTCATAAAGCGTCTACATTGTCTCCCATTTATTTCATCATATCTATAGTCCCTTTTAGAATATCTTACTTAATAACCTTCTTCCCGACCTGGGGAAAGAAAACATACAAAAGGGTGAGCTCAAATGCTCAGTAAGGGTAAACAAAATAAATATCAATCACATAATATTAATAAGAACATAACATTTTGTAAATCTTACCCTGTAAAAGATATCAAAATTTCATAACATGGGATAAATCATGGTAGTTAAATGTAATCACAATAATCATAACATAAATCATGAAGCTTTGTAGCATAAAAACATAATCATAGAGAATCATTTCTTATTAGTCAATACTCATTTCCAAGAATATCTTAGTGGAAAAAGTCCATTTCTAAACCGAGTTCATTCCTTGTTTCATTCTAGTTTCACTGAACTGGTTTAACCTGCTGTTTCAGCCATGTCTATCTCATTAGATATAAAATCTTTACCCAATGAATTGGAGGGGGATATAGGTCCCACCCATCTCATAATGATACCATTCTTATGTGTGTGATGTTATTAATATTTTCATGACTTATTATATTCCTCTTTTACTTATTTTATATGAAATGTGCATAATTTGTGTGAAATATTAATGTTTTAATATTAAGTATAATATTTGAGCATTTTTTGAAGTAGTCCAATTGAGTCAGTTTAATGTTTTAATTATAACTGTCACTATACTGATCTAAATTGTTTTTTTCTTCTTTTTTAGGATTCTACTTTCAATATACAACATTTCATTAGAAGGAACCATGATCCAATTCTTCCATTTGAATGGTCATATGGTCCTCACAATCAAGACCAAAGAATCTGTGAACAAACTGGACCAGCCTTGGAGATTAATTTACTGGGCTCAATACAGAAGTCCAAAAACATTAACTTTCCACCATAATTCTGGGGACACTACATGTCATCTTGGATAAACATTTCATGGCCCAAATCCATGTACAAGGGGCCCAAATGAAGCTTTGAAGTCCAGCCCACCATTCTATCCTTGAATTAAAATTAGTATACTATTCATGACATATCTCATGCTTTAAGCATCAAATCGAGCCGAGCGTTTGCAGCGGGAATGAGGAGATATAGTTTTCCGACTTTGTTGATGAAGTCATTCGGATTTGAAGGCATCTTCCTTTTCAAAAATCCATTCACATTTTGGCCATCGAAAAAACATGGATAGAAATGGACATTTTTCCTTTGTTTAATAAAACTGCCATAACGTTGGCTCCGCTTGTCCAAATGCCTCCATATTTTGAAATTAGTCGGAAAACTTTATTATCTACAACTTTGAAGAAGGAGATATTGGGATATTCGGCTGTCTGTATAGACAAATTGGCGATACAAGTGGAGGGACAGATTGGGAATGCAAACAGTCCACTCCTTGGGCTATAAATACTCTCCCCTTCTCTCCTTGAGAGGGGTTGGCATTTCAGAAGAGAAGAGATCATATTGGAATGACCAAAGTTTCGACAAAGGCTTGGGAGGACCTGCCATACTCTTGTTTTCACTTGAGAGGCCTTTCCTCCTCTCTTTGTTTTCACTTACTTTTGTGTTCTTCATTTTTGTAATTTTGTAAGTCCTTTATTTTGTAATTCTGTTTTAATGAAAGTTTCTTCTTCAATATCACTTATTATCCTCCACCTTATGTAGTATAATATTCATGGTCTTAAAATAGTTTGAATCATTTTAAATTACAGTATCTTATCTTGCTTCCTCATTCAATCGAAATTCCATTTTTGATTCTCAAAATATTTCGTGTGTGTGTTCGACACACTACTCTTATCTTGTCCCTTTCTTTTTCTTCTCTTTATAAATCATCACCATAAAAATATATTACCAGATTAATAAACATCATAATGGATGTGAAAATTTCTCATTGGGGTGAGTTTTAATTTAGGTATGTCAAGCGATTGAGAACTTTTGCTCGATGAGTATTCGTTGAATTAACATTGTGTATGTTGGACTTAGCATGTCATGGATTAATGACTTGATTTGTTTAACGTGTGGTTTCCATGGATTATTGGAACCATAAATACACTACCATAAACAATATTTGATCAAGATTAGAACCCTAAGTTAATTTAAGGCTTGGATTAAAGCCTTAACACTTAGGAATTCTAATCAACATCATCTTGTGACATGAGTGTTAATTTAAATGCAATATAAAGCAATGCTCAAGGATATCACAAGCTTAACTAACCTAATGATTAAGTCACCCCAATCATTATCAACTTGTTAAATTAAACATCATTCATTAAAAATTTCAATTAAGCTCTGCAAACAAACCCCCCAATCAAAATACAATCAACTAAAAACAATCGACTATTACGAAGTACCATCACCGAGGATTCGACCCGAGTGCTGCTATACACATTAGCAGAGCACCGGAACTTTGACCGGTCGATAGGCAACAATCGGACAGGCATTTCAAATGGCACCGTTTCCGGGGATGGTGCTTTAAGTAGTCATTAGTTTCTGGTTATTATACAAAAACAAAAAAATCAAAAATTTTGAAATAAAAAATTGAAAAAAAAACACAAAGAAAAACCCGTCTTCCTCTTAAAAATCATAAACTGAAAAAATAAAAAGGAAAACCCATCGTCCTCATCCTTTCTAAATCTCTATGAATGCCCCACAGCCTCCCAAACAATCCCTCGGATTTGTTTGACCCTGAAATTGATAGAACTCTTCGTCGACTTAGGTGGACCATTAGGGATAACCAAATCACCCATGAACCAATCATTGCCCTACCAATTGAATTAGATATGGACAATCTTAGGGAACAAACATTGAAAGAACTTGCTGCCCCGGATATGAATTACCAACCTCTTGGTATTCAATATCCAAACATTGATGCTGACTTCGAACTCAAATCGGGTTTGATTCATCTTCTCCCTCATTTTCACGGGCTAGCCGGTGAGGATCCACATCTTCACCTTAATGAGTTCCAAGTAGTATGCTCTACCATGAAGCCTCAAGGGGTTTCTGATGAACAAATCAAGCATAGAGATTTCTCCTTTTCCCTAGCGGATTCTGCCAAGTCTTGGCTCTACTACCTCCCACCTGATTCCATAAACTCATGGGTTGACATGAAGAGACTTTTCCTTGAGAAGTTCTTTTCCACTTCCCGAACAGCTTCTATCCGAAAAGAAATAAGTTGTATCCATCAAATACCAAATGAATCACTCCATGGGTACTGGGAGAGGTTCAAAAAGCTTTTTGCAACCTTCCCACATCATCAAATCCCTGACCAACTCTTGATCCAATACTTCTATGAGGGGTTATTGGCTATGGAGAGAACTCTCATAGATGCCGCAAGTGGCGGTGCTCTTTTTGATAAAACTCCTGCAGCTGTAAGAGATCTCATAAGCAACATGGCTGCAAACATGCAGCAATTCCATACTCGAGCACATGCTCAAGTGAAACAATACCAAGAGAATCAATCCATAGAGCCCAACAAGATGACTGAGTGGATGAGTGAACTTACTGGTCTTGTGCGTCAACTAGCGGTGTCTACCAAAGCCCCAACCTCATCTTCTCCACAGTCACTATTCCCTGGACCTATCAAGAATTGTGGAATCTACAACTCTCCATCTCATCCGACTGACACATGTCCACAATTTCAAGATGATCCATCTGATTCATCTAGTCCAATGGAGCTCAATCCGGCATATGCTCAGTGAAACTTCAACCCTCAACAATCAGGTCAGTTTGTTAGAAACTTCAACCAACCCCACCCTGAGCCCTTCTCTTCTACCTTTAACCCACCTCTAAGGTATGGTAATCCCATTTCTCATCCTCCTAAGTTCCCTCATCAACATCCAAACTAGTTCCAACATGGTCAAAGTGGTGGTAACATCCATCATCCTTATCCTTTTGTTCCTCAACCCCAAAGGAACAATCCTCCTCCTGGATTCAACTATCCTAACGAGCCTTCCCAATTCCCCACCCAATACAATCACTTTCCCCAGAACCAAAATCAAGGCCAACCCAATTTGGGAAAAGCTTCTTCTTCTAAACAACCATGGGAAAGTGCTCTAGAGGATCTTGCTTCCTTCACCCGTTCTAGCCTCAAGAACATTGAAACCCAAATAGGTCAACATGCATCCCACCTTAGCCAGCAACAACCATCCAATTCATCCCAACTCCCAGCTCAACCATTACCCAACCCTAAGGGTAATGTAAGTGCAATTTCACATAGATCGGGAAAGAAAATTGCTATGCCCCATGCTGATTGCTCTACCTCCCCTTTCGATGTTGATATAGAAAATGAAAAGAACAAAAAGCTGGAAAAGGAACTTGAATCCACTCCTTCACCTCCTTCCATTCCTCTAAGGAACCCAATTACTTTTCCTCAATCCATCTCCAAGCCTAAGAAGTCCTTTGAACCTGATCCTGAAATGCTTGACATGTTTAGACGTGTTGAAGTGAACATCCCCCTCTTAGATGCCATCCAACAAATCCCTAAGTATGCAAAGTTTCTTAAGGAATTGTGCACCCATAAGAGGCAACTTAGGAACATTGAAAATGTTTCAACCCAACAGTCCATTCCCATTAAGTTCAAAGATCTAGGGACCTTCACGCTTCCATGTCAAATAGGGAGTTCCAAATTTGATGATGCACTCATAGACCTTGGAGCCTCAATAAATGTCATTCCCAAATCCATTTTCTCCAACATTGGTCCAGATCCCTTGCACCCAACGGGTGTTGTCATTCAATTAGCCAATCGAAGCACTGTCAGTCCTGAGGGGATAATTGAGGATGTTCTTGTTTGGGTCAATGATCTTATCTTCCCAGCTGATTTCTATGTCATTGACATGGAAGGTGAGACGACCTCTTCTCGATCTCCCCTAATTATAGGAAGACCATTCCTCATGACTGCGAGAACCAAGATTTATGTCCATTCAGGCATCTTATCCATGGAATTCGGTGACCAACTGGTCAAGTTCCACATTTTCCAAGCCATGCGATACCCATATGAGGATCACTCTGCATTCTCAATCCATGCTTTTGAGGACACTTCTAAGATTCAATCAAACCCCAATCCACCATGTTCTTTATGTTCTAATGATAAAGGATCTTGTGAAATCTGCACCATGATTAACAAAGTCATAAATGGTGAAGTTGATGAGGACCTCTCATTCATAGACTCCATCAATCTAGAGGAACATGAAAACTCTCTTGAATCCCACATCAACTCTGATCTCTACTGCTCCACCATGGACAATGTTGAGGAAAATGATCCAAACCCATCTGAAATCCCTTTTCCTGCTCCTAACTTGTCTAGCTCTCAAATCAAGGCTGAAACTGATCTAAAACCACTTCCTTCACACCTCAAGTATGGATTCCTTTTCCATGATCCCTCCTACCCTGTCATTATCTCTGCTTCACTTTCTGAAACTGAGGAGTCCCAACTTGTTCATGTTTTAGAGGAAAAAAAATGCCTTAGGTTGGACCCTAGAGGATATTCCAGGAATCAACCCTACCCTTTGCATGCATCACATCCATCTAGAGGAATCATCCAAACCAATTAGGCAACCTCAAAGAAGACTCAATCCACTCATACATGAGGTAGTTAGGGAAGAGATTACCAAGATTCTTCAAGCTGGTATTATCTACCCAATTTATGATAGTGAATGGGTTAGTCCAATTCAAGTCGTTCCTAAGAAGGGCAGGATAATAGTTGTCACAAATGAACATGGAGAAGTGGTCACAACTCGAGTGAATAACAAATGGTGTGTGTGCATAGATTATCACAAATTGAATGCTGAAACACGAAAAGATCACTACCCACTTCCTTTCCTTGACCAAATGCTTGAGAGATTGGCCGGAAAGTCACACTATTGCTTTCTTGATGGTTACACCGGCTACTTCCTAATTCCAATCGCACCTCAAGACCAAGAAAAGACCACATTCACTTGCCCCTTTGGAACCTATGCCTACAGGCGAATGCCTTTGGCCTTTGTAATGCTCCTGCAACATTCCTGCGATGTATGATGAGTATCTTTTCTGAATTCATTGAGAATTGCATGGAGGTCTTCATGGATGACTTTACCATTTATGGAGAGTTATTTTAATATTTCTTACATTCACTCTCTTTGGTCCTTCAAAAGTGTGTCAAGTGCAACCTTGTGCTGAATTTTGAAAAATGTCACTTCATGGTTTCAAATGGGATTGTTCTAGGGAACCTAATTTCTCAAGAGGTTATCCAAGTTGATCCAGCCAAAATTGAGGTGATCCAATCACTTCCTGAACCCAAATCAGTTCGAGACATTCGGTCCTTCCTTGGTCATGCCAGTTTCTATCGGCGATTCATTCCGAACATCAGCAAGATTTCCCTCCCACTCACTCATTTACTTCAAAATGAAGTCACATTAAATTTTGATGAGGCTTGAAAGAGAGCCTTCATTGAACTCAAATATGCTCTCACATCTGCTCCAATAATCCAACCCCCAGATTGGTCCTTACCATTTGAATTGATGTGTGATGCTTCTGATAGGGCCATTGGGGCTGTTCTTGGTCAATGAAGAGAAAACATTCCTCATGTCATCTTTTATGCCTCAAAAACATTGGATGAAACTCAATCACACTACACTGTGACTGAAAAAGAACTTTTAGCTGTGGTTTTTGCCTTGGAAAAATTCCGGCCCTATCTCTTAGGTTCCAAAATCATCATCTTCACGGACCACTCAGCATTAAAGTTCTTACTTAAGAAAAGTGATTCCAAACCAAGGCTAATAAGATGGATTTTAATGCTCCAAGAGTTTGACCTTGTGATAAAAGATAAACCTGGAAAAGAAAACCCTGTGGCTGACCACCTGAGTAGAATTTCTAATTCGTCTCATTCTGAAATAATTGATCCTGAATTTCCAACTGAACACCTCTCATCTCTCACTCCAAAGTTGCCATGGTGTGCCCCAATTGTCAATTACATGGTTTCTGGTGTTTTCCCTGAATATTTTTCAAAAGAACAAAAAGAAAAGATGAAAAGTGATTCAAAGAATTATTTTTGGGAACATAATAATCTTTGGAAAACTGGGGCTGACACGGTAATTATAAGATGTGTTGATGAACACGAACAATCCTCCATCTTGGGATTCTGCCACTCAATGCCTGTAGGTGGCCACTTTGGACCACAAAGGACTTCTCGAAAGGTCCTAGATTCTGGATTCTTTTGGTCTTCACTCTTCAAGGACTCACACGAGTTCTTTCAATCATGTCCCACTTGCCAAACATTTGGCACAATTTCCAAAAGAAACGAAATTCCTCAAAATCCATTAATCTTCTGTGAGCTTTTCGATGTTTGGGGCATCGATTTCATGGGACATTTTCCCCCTTCCAATGGATTATCCTACATTCTCCTTGCTGTTGACTATGTTTCTAGGTGGTTCGAGGCCAAACCCACTAGGAATGATGGTGCTCAAACTGTGAGTGAGTTCCTCAAAACCCATATCTTCCATCGATTCGGAACAGCACGTGCTTTGATAAGTGACTTAGGAACTCATTTATGTAATAGAACCATGGATTCACTTTTGAAAAAGATTGGGGTTGTACATAAAACATCCACTGAATATCACCCTCAAACAAATGGAATGGATGAACTTTCTAACAGAGAAGTGAAAAGAGTGCTTGAAAGAATTGTTAAGCCCACAAGAAAAGACTGGCCCGATAGACTTGGTGAAGCACTTTGGGCCTATCGAAGAGCCTATATGACACCCATTGGGATGCCACCATTTAGTCTAGTTTTTGGTAAAGTCTGTCATTTACCAGTTTAAATCCAACATAATTCATTTTGGGCTGTCAAAACTTGTAATTTTGATTGTGAAAAATCTGGTGAAGAAAGATTGTTGCTGTTGACTGAATTGGAGGAGCTTCGACTCGATTCGTATGAGAACTTCATTCTCTACAATGAAAAGGCAAAGTCACTCCATGACAAGAACATTATTCTAAAGGTATTTCATGAAGGTGAAAAGGTAATTCTCTTCAATTCTCGATTTCGACTTCACCCAGGTAAACTTAATTCTTGTTGGGAAGGTCCTTTTGTTATTACTAACGTTTACCCATTTGGTGCAATGCAAGTCCAAGACCCCTCTTCCAAAAGGACATTCACGGTTAATGGACATCGGTTAAAGCATCACCATGAGAGGTCTCACAATCCTGGAAACCCATCGACTTCAATCGAAACCCCATCCACTTCAATAGAACCACCACTGGATGGAGACCCGCCAAATCCAAACCAGGGGGAACCTCTTTCCCTTTAACTCTCTCTCTCTATCTCTTCCTCTCTCTACCTCTTTCTTCTTCTTCCTCTCTCTTTCATTTTTTAACCACTTTATTCATCAAACCCTTTCTTTTTATCTTTCTTGTGTGGGTGTGTATTTTTTTAAAAAAACCTTTAAAACTAAAAAATACCAAAAAACACAATTACTTAAAAAATTACAAAAAAAGAGTCATGCTTACTCACCATCGAGTTAATAAATTTTGTCCAACCATTTTGGGGAGTTAACAGACATATTTTCATCTCAAAAATTTTGTATTTTCATCATGACTTTGGATAAAGAATTTTGTGTCAAAACCAACACATTTTGAATGCTCAATTTTTTATTTGGAAAATGCTTTTCCCCTACCGTGAGGAATAACATTAGCCTTCATGCTAAGGTCATCTATGGCCATCTTTTTCATTGTGTGTCTTCACCACTGATTGTGAGTCTTAAGTTTGTGGACCTTCAAGCTGAATTTCCATCTTTTGTGTGCATTAATATGATAGAGGCATTTTCTAAGCCACATGAGAATCAGAATAGGCAAATAGTCTCCCGTTACCCTTAAATTGACCCTACTTTTGAAATCCCATTTGAGCCTATGAAAACCTTTCTTTTGATAGCCACATTACAAGCCTAATACCTTGTGCCACCCAACATCTTCATGAATTTTCATTATACAATTTATTGAAATTTAAGTGTGGGGGGAATGGACTTCATTTTTGGGCGTACTTTCATTGATTTCCAATTTGTCATCATATGCTTGAGGGCAAGCATCCATTCAAGTGTGGGGGAGAGGTTTTAATTATGTGAGCTTTGGGGTGTATATGTGTAATTTTCATTTGTACAAAAGTCATTGAAAAGTGTTCAAAAAAATGAAAAAAAATTATATTAAAAAAAATTGAAAAAAAAGGAATGGGTTGTGTCTTGGGTGGGTCAAAAATCATTCATCATCAACCTTTGATCGTGTTATAACTACTAAAATTAGTTCCATGAGAAGATCAAACATGGGTTGGGAGATGACTGTGAGACTTGTTTCAAGCACAACTTTCGAAAAAAAGAGCAAAAAGAGAAAAAAAAAGAACACTTGAATCATCTTGTATTGTGTCATTATTGGAAGTCTTCCATGTTGTACATATTTCATCATCTCACCCTATTCCATTTTTTATCTCCCTCACTTTTCATTCATCACACATTCATTCCCTTGTAAATATGTGTTTCTATTTCCATTCAAATCAAATTTCAAAAAAAATGTGCATTGATTTTTCCATGTTGGTGTTTTTAACCCCTCTTTTCCTTTGGACATTATATACCTACCATCCCATAGCCACTGAAAACCCCCTTAAAAGACCTCGTGATTCTTGTACACATTAGATTTGGGAATGGAAGCTGATAGCTCTTACAAACTCTTGATTTTCACTTTTTGTTGGTGAATGAGTGAACCTCCTAAAATACATTTTTATCATCTTGAGAGGAGTAAGTTTTGAGTGCCTACATTTTCCAATTCAAACCTTGAAGATGAAAAAATGAATTGTTTCTGATGCATTATTTTGAACCAAATTTGTGATGGAATTCAATATGGATGAGTGAAATAATCTAAACCTCCCCTGATTGGAGAAAACAAAATTTTAATATTTGTTGGTGAGTGAAAATGATTTTGTCATGTTTTTATATTTGTTGCACATGAGGACACACACAAATCTAAGTGTGGGGGAGTTTATGTTATTAATATTTTCATTACTTATTATATTCATCCTTTACTTATTTTATATGAAATGTGCATAATTTGTGTGAAATATTAATGTTTTAATATTTAGTATAATATTTGAGCATTTTTAGAAGTAGTCCAATTGAGTCAGTTTACTGTTTTAATTATAACTGTCACTATACTAATCCAAATTGTGTGGTTTATCTTTTTTAGTATTCTCCTTTCAATATACAACATTTCATTAGAAGGAACCATGATCCAATTCTTCCATTTGAAGGGTCATATGGTCCTCACAAACAAGACCAAAGAATCTGTGAACAAACTGGACCAGCCTTGGAGATTGATTTACTGGGCTCATTACAGATGTCCAAAAACATTAACTTTCCACCATAATTCTGGGGACACTACATGTCATCTTGGATAAACATTTCATGGCCCAAATCCAAGTACAAGGGGCCCAAATGAATCTTTGAAGTCCAGACCACCATTCTTTCCTAGAATTAAAATCAGTATACTATTCATGACATATCTCATGCTTTAAGCATCAAATCGATCTGAGAGTTTGCAGTGGGAACGAGGAGATATAGGTGGACGACATTGTTGAAGAAGTCATTCGGATTTGAAGGAATCTTCCTGTTCAAAAATCCGTTCACATTTTGGCCATCGAAAAAGAATGGATAGAAATGGACAGTTTACATTTGTTTAATAAAACCGCCATAAATTTGGCTCCACTTTTCCAAATGCCTCCATATTTTGACAGTAGTCTTAAAAATTTATTATCTACAACATTTAAGAAGTAGATATTTGGATATTCGGCTGTCTGTATAGCCAAATTGGCGATGCATGTGGAGGGACAGATTGGGAATGCAAACAGTCCACTCCTTGGGCTATAAATACTCTCCCCTTCTCTCCTTGAGAGGGGTTGGCATTTCAGAAGAGAGGAGATCATATTGTAACGACCAAAGCTTTGACAAAGGCTTGGGATTACCTTCCATACTCAAGTTTTTACTTGAGAGACCTTTCCTCCTCTCTTTGTTTTCACATACTTTTGTGTTCTTCATTTTTGTAATTTTGTAAGTCCTTTATTTTGTAATTTTGTTTTAATGAAAGTTTCTTCTTCAATATCTCTTATTCTCCGCCACCTTATGCATTATAATATTCATGGTCTTAAAATAGTTTGAATCATTTTAAATTACAGTACCTTATCTTGCTTCCTCATTCAATCGAAATTCCATTTTTGATTCTCAAAATATTTCGTGTCTGTGTTCGGCACACTACTCTTATCTTGTCCCTTTCTTTTTCTTCTCTTTATAATTCATCACCATAAACAAATATTACCAGATTAATAAACATCACAATGGCTGATTAAATTTCTCATTGGGGTGAGTTTTAATTTAGGTATGTTAAGCGATTGAGAGCTTTTTCTCGATGAGTATTCGTTGAATTAACATTGTGTATGTTGGACTTTGCATGTCATGGATTAATGACTTTATTTGTTTAACGTGTGGTTTCCATGGATTATTGGAACCATAAATACACTACCATAAACAGTATTTGATCATGATTAGAACCCTAAGTTAATTTAAGGCTTGGATTAAAGCCTTAACACTTAGGAATTCTAATCAACATCATCTTGTGACATGGGTGTTAATTTAAATGCAATATAAAGCAATGCTCAAGGATATCACAAGATTAACTAACCTAATGATGAAATCACCCCAATCTTTATCAACTTGTTAAATTATACATCATTCATTAAACATTTCAATTAAGCTCTGCAAACAAACCCCCCCAATCAAAATACAATCAACTAAAAACAATCGACTATTACGAAGTACCATCTCCGAGGATTCGACCCGAGTGCTGCTATAAACATTACCAGAGCACCGGAACTTTGACCGGTTGATAGGAGACAATCGGCCGTGCGTTTCAGTGTGCCACAAAATCGTAAATCATACATCATTGCATAACCCATGTAATAAAAATGGGATTCTTAAACATCGTGACATCATAAAACAATTCATATAGGATAAAATAATTCATAAAAATAATTCCATCACAACATAATCAAGTCAATGTAATAATAGGGATAGAAAAAGAACTCTATATTATCTTAGATGGAAAAATAATTTTGATAAAACACTTGAACTCCATTCTGGAGGAAAATATCCTTTCTACTTTAAAAACATTTTTCCTTTCTTAACATGTCATACAATTTTAAACTAAAAGAAGTTGATTATAAATAAACCTGAAAACTTGTAAAGTGAGCTTCTTGGAAATAATTTTTTAAAACTCCATTCATGTCGTATATGTTAAAAAAACATTCTTCTCGTACTTTTGTCAGAATAGTCAAAAAATACCTCGTACGAAAAACGACAAAAGATTCCTTTAATATCTTTTACTAAAAACTCAATGAAGGGTAAAATTTGATTTAAAAAATTTTAGGTGGATGGAAATAATATTAAATATTGTGGAAACATGGATGTGGTTGATAAATATTCCCCAGTAAATTCTGAAGTATAAACAATCTCGGGTAGACATTGAGATTGTGAGATTATCCCTTACCTTAGGCTTGATTTGCTTCATAAGTGTCCGAACATCCTGTATAATGATTTAAATAATGTCATTGACTTAATCCAGAATCATACTCATTGTTATGATATCATATATGGTCATATTCTTATCTTATTATTAGTAATATTTCATTGCTACTTGTTATTCAGGTGTTTATTACTTTTTGTTCTTATGCGTGTTTGGTCGAATAAATTCTTATTCTTATTTTTAGGTTATAGATACCACATTTCCAGAATGGTATTAGTGTAATATATATCATATTTATTCACTAAATTCATTTATGTAATCATTATTCAATGAAAATCATGTAGAACGAGTCACATCACATTGTGGAGACGGTATTCCGTACGTACGCATGAGTGATGATATCATTCCCATGATCGTGGAATTGTATTGGAGTGTATGTATACTATTTCATAATCAATAACACTTTACAATAATTATATATAGTTCTTTATTTTCACCATTATACCCATCCAAGTAAGGTGTTGGTGGAAAATAGATTACACCACGGCGTGGAGACGGTATTTTGTACGTACGCACGGGCGGTGATTTCGTTTTCCGTAGGATGGATAGACGGTGAAATAGGGTTTTTTCATACTTATAATAACATATCTGTATATTAGTGATACTTCTGTTATTACTTCATAATGAAACAACTAATGACGAAGAAGTGGAAGAAGAAATAAAGTTGAAAGAATCTGTAACGGACATTACCTCTTCTTTGAAGCGCCTCTTTGAGACCTCCTTTTAGGGCACTATAATTGGTCTTTCAAGAAGACCAGGACCTCTAGGATGTTTCTATGGAAGTGGAGAAGAGAATTTTTCAGGGGTTGGCCAAGCATGAATACTCAAAGTGGTGTGACTAAGAGAGGGAGGAGGTGCCCTTTTATAAGGGAGGAGAGGGGCACCTTTGGAAAAACGAAAAATATTATTTTATTATAAAACCATATTCGGTTTTAAATAGCTCCAAATTTATTTATTTCTAAGCTAAAGTGGGTATGGGTCTAAATCCTCTCATCAAATCGAATTTGGACAAGTTTAGTTCACTAGTTTCACCTTAACATTTAGATTTAACTTTAAGTTAGATAATTTTAATTTTACCGTGTCTTTTTGTGTTCTTACACTATCAGGTCAATAAACATACTATAACAAGCCAAAAGAATCCCAAGATGTTTATTATTAATATATATAACCTTATCTAAGTCATTTGACCGAACCTTAGATTTTTAGGAATAAAATAACAATTAATAATATAATATTTGTTTTAAAAACTATTTTATATCAATTTTTACACTATTTAGTAATTGATTTTTGTGAAAATCATAACAGAATGATTAGTTTGAAAAAAGTTAATTAAATCAATAATAACATGTCATATTAACTTATAAAATTTGTTTAATTCATAAAAAGTATCAAATTACATTTATTTGGGTATTTATAACATCAGTTATGTCAATATTTCATTAATTAGATAATTACTGCATCATCTTTGTGTCATAAATAAATTAAATTATTTAAAGTCTAAAAATTAAAAATAAAATACCATAATGTAGGAAATCTGTTTATATTTCTAATGAATATTTATAGTCGAATTTATATTATGTATAACCCTATATTAAAAATTATTTACTTATTAAATTTTGATTTTAACTTTTATAACCCTTCTTTAAAAACATTTATAATAAATGTCCTCATCTAATCCATGTGGGCCTAAATGGTCATATTTTATTCCTAAGGTTGTTTTTGGTCTTATTAAACTTATCAAATAGAATTAGGACATGTTTTAGGGTAATAATAATATCATTTTACCCTTAATTACCCTATTTACTTTTAACCATGGTAAATAAAAGTAAAAAGTTACTATTCACCAAAAATTATTTTCATCTCATTGAACCACATTTTACTTACTGACATCAACCGTGTCACTCGGATTTTTGAAATTCCACTCACAAAAGCGGTAAAATTATGTTTTATGTAAATTTGAAAATTCTCCTAGAATGTCGGTAAATGATGGTGAAAAGTTCAATAAAATTTTTATATATCTAAAATTATTATAAAATTACTCCAATGAATTACATTGAAAATATATAGGTATTATGTATCAATTTTGACCTAAAATAAATTTAAATAAAATAAATAATTATTCAAATAAAAAGTCATTTTTTAAATAGTAACCCAGTGGTTTCACTATTCATCAAAAATTGAAAGTTTCCAGAAAAATACCAAAATTTCACCCTAAGCTAATTTTGATATTCCGAATCCAAAAATGAAGTCCACTTTGAAAAATAAAATTTACAAAATTTCAAAAAGTGGTTATTAATATTCATAACAGCTAGTGATTAGTCACCGAAAGTTGCTAATATTAATTGTTAATATCTTTATATTAATTGTTCCAAAGTCCATAAACATTGTTTTTAGTGCATTACATAAATAGAACTTCATTTCTCATCTTAAATGCAATTCATGTTTAAAATGCAAATTTGGTCCCAATCATTCATTTGTTAGTGGACAACATTATATTCATTTTATGAATTTGAAATTTTGGGATACGATTGATCACTTTGTTTAGAACATTTTATATTTTAGGTCCGATGGATGAATCACAAAGGAAGATGGAGAATTTTGTGCCTGAAGTCAGAAACTTGCTGGAAAAAGCATAAGGGCCTAAGGCCCATCAAACAAATGTGGGGCCCAGAAACCAAGTCCAATGAAGCTCAAATTTATACAGTAGAAAGATAATAATATGAGGATAATTTTATTCAACTGTGGTCGGAGCTAATTATGATGTTTTCATGATGATAAAGGGATCTGAAGTTGAGATTTAAATGGTGGACCTAACATTAATGCACAGAAATCCATCCCACCATTTCGACCATAACTTCCAAACTGCTGAGGCAAATTTCCTGAAAGTTTTAGATATTCTAGAAGACACATGTACTAAGATATTTTCTATTTATGACACCTTCAGAATCGGCCGTATTAAGTTTCAAACGCACACGTCAAAATGGAGGATGAATCTGGCTGGTTTTGTGGTCAAATTTGAAACGTTAATTTCCTTTTGATTCTTCACCATCCTTTTGACTCTCTTAATTGTTGGGGGGTGAATTTATTGTTGTGGGTGGACATAAGGCTCCTAATATGCCTATATAAGGAGCTGGTGGTGAAGGGAATAATCATCTAACATTTTTTATTGAATGTAACATTTTTCTTTGAATCCATGTTTTTCTTTCAATTGTAATTTCCCGCTTTCGTTTTGTAATGACATCATCAATTTCTCTAATGTATGTTTTTCATTGACGTTCAGTATTTTAATAAAATTTATTCTTCTTCATTTTTTATTTTCCTTTTATTCACACGTTGATACTGTTGAATCAAGGTGTGAAATTATTCACACCATCACTTGTTATTTCAATCACACAACGGTGGAGTGTTCGTTCTTTTAATAATTTTCTTTTTCTTCAATTCCACCCCCATAAGTCAACTACCAGCTTCCATTGATAGAATATCATAAATGGAGGGATAAAATTTTATGGATTGATCCTAGGGAGTTGTATGGGCTGGATTGAATGTTATTTGATGTTCTCAAATTCTTAAACTTGTTCTTTATTTTAAGAGTTCCTTTCTTTGATTTATCTTCTTCTTTGTCTTCGCTGACTTTAAAGACGACACATTTTAAGTGATAGTACAATCCAATTCCTTGGAGTGATCATTTAATTGATCCTCTAAGTGAATTGGTGATTATCCTTGAAATTTTGTATGGATTAAATTAGAGAAAGATATTGAGAAATTATTTCATTTAATGGATATCTCTTGAACCGATGAATAGAAAATCAAATGAAAAACAAATACATTCAATAAAGCCCAAGAGACAACCTAGGATCAACTTACCATAATTATTTGTTATAATTAAAGTAATTTTATTGGTTTTTTTTTTTAATTTAAATAAATATTTCTTCAAATCAATCAACATGAAAGTTGGCTACTTCATAGCCCATCCTTCACCAAATCATAGCGTCTCAAGGTTATTCTTCGGTCCCTGTGGACTCGACCCCTACATGTACTACATAGATCGCTTTTACCAGTAGGGTAAATTTGGGCACAACCAAATTTTAGCGCCATTTCCGGGGACCCAAGTAAGTACCTTAGACCCAAATCATCTTTTCTCACCCCAAACTCTCTATTCTCACCCTAATTTCTCTTCTCTTTTCCCCTTTCTATTTCTGTGTTTCCAAAAAAAACCACAAAACTAATTTTCAATCAATTCCAATGGATTATCCTCCAAAATAACCCTTCATAAATCAATGTTGTAATCATGTCGGAAATCAATATTGGGAAATAGCTCACATAGGGAATTTCATTGACCAATCCTTAATTGAATACACCACACCAGATGAGACGTACAATCAATGGGATGTTGAATGTTTACAAGATCAATTTCCATTCCTATCCAGAATGATTAAAAATATAAATAATGAGGAATTCCATGATGTAAAAACATATATCAACCCTAATCCTGAAAAAATTCTTGAACAATTGTGTGAACAAATTGATAAAATGAATTCATAAGTTTCATCTTTCAGATTAGAATTACAAAGCTTTAAGACATTTGAGGAACCCGTTCCCACTCAAGATGTTCTTTCCTCATCATTGATAGATGAATCATTTATCCCAAAAACCTCCCATGAATTGAAAAAAGAACTAACCTTGGGATATGGGATAACTGAACAAGACCAAAGAAATGTTGATGGGTATTTAAATCAGGATGAAATTAATTTTTTGGATTCACAAGGGGAAAATTTTTCTTCATGGATTGAGTGTTCGGAATATTGCTCCAATAACAATTTTTTAGAATCACATATCATTGAAAAATTGGGAGATATAACGAATATTGTGTCTATACCCACTCATGAAATTCAAATGGAAAATTTTGTGGATGAATCATTTTTTAAAAAGGAGCCAATTCTTTCAAATGTTTTTAAATAAGAATTTTTTTTTTCAAATTACCATTCTTCTTTAGGAAAACTCAATCAAACTGAACTCGATGTTTTAATAATTCCTTCCCTACTCAATAATCCCTCTATTTATGATAACCCAGACTATTCAATTATCATCAATTTTCATCAAGAATCTCACCATGTAGGAATGACCCTTGAAATCATAGGAAATAATACAGATAAAACACGATCATCTATTTTATATATTCCTTGGATTTTACCAATCATTGTAGAAAATAGGATTTCATACGAAACAAATTTCAAAAAAACAATCAATCTCAATCTTGTTGATGTGGAGAAAGATGGGTTAATTAAAATTTTCAATGTTGGAATTGGATAAGTTGGGGGGTTCAAGTCGAGCAAACGACATTAAACAAAAGCGCTGCATGGGAGGAAACCCATGGTTTTCATGTTTTATAATCATTTTGAATCATTTTCATTTTCATATAATAAATTACCATAGACTGATGGCATGTTCTTATTTTATGAGTAAGGATGGGTATGAAAGGAGAGTTCCATATTCATCCATGTCACGTGGCGTGATATCTGTGTAATACCTTACCCAGAAATCTAAAAAGAAGACAATGTATCACGAGTTTATTTTGTTTTGTTTATTATTATGTTTTTATAGGTTAAAAGAAATAATTGGACATGTCATAAGTCATATGGAGAATCCATTCACCACCATCCAACCCGCTGAGACTCAGATCCAGGAGTGAAGGGAGACTGTGGCATGCACTATCATCATCAACCACCAGGTGACTTCATTCCATGATTATCATTTGCTCTTTGAAATCCCCCCTACCCCCCTTCTAACTTTTCTTTTCTTTAAACACTGGGGACATTGTTATTCTATGTTGGGGGGAGATGAAATAAAAAATGATTTTTTTAATAAGAACATGCATGAAAAGAAAAAATTCCATTAACCTTGAACATGATAACACACATTGCAAACTCTAAAATTGGATATCAAATAATTTTGTATGCCTTGATTCTGATTTTAATGCAAGTTTAAGTTCATGAGCATAGTTTTTGGAAAGTGCGGTTGTCCGATGTGAATTTTCAAAGTTTACTTTTTCATCCTCTTAATAAAAATTCCACAATGCATGTCTTCTGGATTGTGGGTGTAAATTTGAGTTCTTGGGTCCCTTTCATTATAGAATAGGGTTCTGGTGTCACTTTTAGTTTAATTTGAGTATCCAAAAACAAAAAAAAACAAAAAAAAACAAAAAAATAATTGAAAAAAAATAATGACCATATAGAGCATTGTTTTTTCCAAATGTGTGGCGTCCGGCACTTGGGGATCGTGACTCCATAGTTGTCTTTCCCAGAGTTAGGCTTTATATCTCTATTGTAGAGCATGAAATTGACAAATTGTGTGGCGTCCGACACTTGGGGATCGTGACTCCATAGTTGTCTTGCCCAGAGTTAGTCTTTTCATATCTATTGTGGTTAAAAAAAACAAAAAAATTAAAAAAATGGATACTCATCTTAAGGTTTAATGTGATTCCCACCTAGCACTACCATTTTTTCCCCTTGAACAATAAAATGGGCCCCATGTCTTTTATGATGCACAACATTTTATCATGCTTAATTTGAATTGTATGAAATGTGGCGATGAATTTGAAAAAAGGAATGGGCTTGGGCTTGGGATATGCTTATGGACCTAGCTTGTCTTTAATGATTTTGATGGGTTTTCATAATTTTTTTTGATATTAGATATTTTGGTGAGCAATGTGTATTAAAATGTTTTTGGAAACGGGGATTTGAATTTTATATTTGTAATTTATTTTTCTCGGGACTAGAAAAACTCAAGTTGGGGGGTGAGATGAGTCACTGAAAGTGGCTAATATTAATTGTTAATATCTTTATATTCATTTTTCCAAAGTCCATAAACATTGTTTTTAGTGCATTACATAAATAGAACTTCATTTCTCATCTTAAATGCAATTCATGTTTAAAATGAAAATTTGGGCCCAATAATTCATTTGTTTTTGGACAACATTATATTCATTTTATGAATTTGAAATTTGGGGATATGATTTATCACTTTTTTTGGAACATTTTATCTTTTAGGTCCGATGGATGAATCCCAAAGGAAGATGGAGAATTTTGCGCCTGAAGGCAGAAACTTGCTGGAAAAAGCATAATCGGCCTAAGACCCATCAAACAAATGTGGGGCCCAGAAACCAAGCCCAATGAAGCTCAAATTTATACAGTAGAAAGATAATAATATTAGGATCATTTTATTCAACTGTGGTCGGAGATAATTCTGATTTTTCATGATGATAAAGGGATCTGAAGTTGAGATTTAAATGGTGAACCCGACATTAACGCACAGAAATCCGTCCCACTATTTCGACCATAACCTCCAAACGGCTGAGCCAAATTTCCTGAACTATTGAGATCTTCTAGAAGACACATTTAAGAAGATATGTTCTATTTATGACATCTTCGGATTCGGCCGTATGAAGTGTCAAACGCACACGTCAAAATGGAGGATGAATCTGGATGGTTTTGTGGTCAACTTTGTAACGTTAATTTCCTTTTGACTCTTCACCCTCCTTTTGACTCTCTTAATTGTTGGAGGTGAATTTATTGTTGGGGGTGGACATAAGGCTCCTAATATTCCTATATAAGGAGATGGTGGTGAAGGGAATAATCATATAACATTTTTCTTTGAATCTAACATTTTTCTTTGAATCCTAGTTTTTCTTTCAATTGTAATTTCCCGCTTTCGTTTTGTAATGACATCGTCAATTTCTCTAATGTATGTTTTTCATTCACGTTCAGTATTTTAATAAAATTTATTCTTCTTCATTTTTTATTTTCCTTTTATTCACAGGTTGATACTGTTGTATCAAGGTTTGAAATTATTCACACCATCACTTGTGATTTCAATCACTCAACGGTGGAGTGTTCGTTCATTTAATAATTTTCATTTTCTTCAATTCCACCCCCATAAGTCAACTAACCGCTTCCATTGATAGAATAGAATAAATGGAGGGATAAACTTTTATGGGTTGATCCTAGGGAGTTTCATTGGCCGGATTGAATGTTATTTGATGTTCTTAAATTCTTAAACTTGTTCTTTATTTTAAGAGTTCATTTCTTTGATTTATCTTCTTCTTCGTCTTCACTGACTTTAACGACGACACATTTTAAGTGCTAGTACGATCAAATTCCTTAGAGTGCTCATTTAATTGATCCTCTAATTGAATTGGTGATTATCCTTGAAATTGTATATGGATTAAATCAGAGAATGATATTGAGGAATTATTTCATTTAATGGATACCTCTTGAACCGATGAACAGAAAATCAAATGAAAAACAAATACATTCAATAAAGCCCAAGAGACAACCTAGGATCAACTTACCATAATTATTTGTTTTAATTAATGTAATTTTATTGGTTTTGTTCTTTAATTTAAATAAATATTTCTTCAAATCAATCAACACCAAATTTGGCTACTTCATAGCCCATCCTTCCCCAAATCATAGCATCTCAAGGTCACTTCTTCGGTCCCTGTGGACTCGACCCCTACATGTACTACATCGATCGCTTTTACCAGTAGGGTAAATTTGGGTGCAACCAAATTTTGGCGCCGTTTCCGGGGACCCAAGTAAGTACCTTAGACCCAAATCTTCTTTTCTCACCCAAAATTCTCTATTCTCACCCTAATTTCTCTTCTCTTTTCCCCTTTCTATTTCTGTGTTTCCAAAAAAAACAACACAACTAATTTTCAATCAATTCCAATGGATTATCCTCCAAAATATACCTTCATAAATCAATGTTGTAATCAAGTCGGAAATCAATATTGGGAAACACCTCACATAGGAAATTTCGTTGACCAATCCTTAATTGAATACACCACACCAGATGAGACGTACAATCAATGGGATACTGAATGTTTACAAGATCAATTTCTATACCTATCAAGAATGATTGAAAAGATAAATAATGAGGAAGTCAATGATGTAAAAACATATATCAACCCTAATCCTGAAAAAATTATTGAACAATTATGTGAACAAATGGATAAAATGAATTCATAAGTTTCATCTTTCAGATTAGAATTACAAAGCGTTAAGACTTTTGAGGAACCCCTTACCAGTCAAGATGTTCTTTCCTCATCATTGATAGATTAATCATTAATCCCAAAAACCTCCCATGAATTGAAAAAAGAACTAACCTTTGGACATGGGATAACTGAACAAGATCAAAGAAATATTGAAGGGTATTTAAATCAGGATAAAATTAATTTTTTGGATTCACAAGGGGAAAATTTTTCTTCATGGATTGAGTGTTCGGAATATTGCTCCAATAACAATTTTTTAGAATCACAGATCATTGAAAAATTGGGAGATATAACGAATATTGTGTCTATACCCACTCATGAAATTCAAATGGAAAATTTTTGTGGATGAATCATTTTTTCCAAAAGGAACCAGTTCTTTCAAATGTTTTTAAAGAAGAAACCATTTTTTATTCAAATTATCATTCTTCTTTGGGAAAATTCAATCAAACTGAACTCTATGTTTTAATAATTCCTTCCCTACTCAATAATCCCTCTATTTATGATAACCAAGACTATTCAATTATCTTCAATTTTCATCAAGAATCTCACCATGTAGGAATGAACCTTGAAATCATAGGAAATAATCCAGATAAAACACGATCATCAATTTTATATATTCTTTGGATTTTACCAATCATTGTAGAAAATAGGATTTCAAATGAAACAAATTTAAAAAAAACAATCAATCTAAATCTTGTTGAATTAATGAAAGATGGGTTTATTAAAATTTTGAAAGTTGGAATTGGATAAGTTGGGGGGTTCAAGTCGAGCAAACGACGTTAAACAAAAGCGCTGCATGGGAGGCAACCCATGGTTTTCATGTTTTATAATCATTTTGAATCATTTTCATTTTCAAATAATAAATTACCATAGACTGTTGAACTGTTCTTATTTTATGAGTAAGGGTGGGTATGAAAGGGGAGCGCCATATTCATCCGTGTCACGTGGCGTGATCTCTGAGTAATACCTTACCCAGAAATCTAAAAAGAAGACAATGTATCATCAGTTTATTTTGTTTTTTTATTATTATGTTTTTATAGGTTAAAAAAATAAAAGGACATGTCGTAAGTCATATAGAGAATCCATTCACCACCATCCAAGCCACTGAGACTCAGATCCAGGAGTGAAGGGAGACTGTGGCATAAACTATCATCATCAACCACCAGGTGACTTCATTCTATGATTATCATTTACTCTTTGAAATCCCCCTACCCCCTTCTAACTTTTCTTTTCTTTAAACACTGGGGATAGTGTTATTCTATGTTGGGGGGAGATGAAATAAAAAATGATTTTTTTTGAATAAGAACATGCATGAAAAGAAAAATTCCATTATCCTTGAACATGATAACACACATTGCAAACTCTAAAATTGGATATCAAATAATTTTGTATGCCTTGATTCTGATTTTAATGCAAGTTTATGTTCATGAGCGTAGTTTTTGGAAAGTGCAGTTGTCCGATGAGATTTTTCAGTGTTTACTTTTTCATCCTCTTAATAAAAATGCCACAATTCACGTCTTCTGGATTGTGGGTGTAAATTTGAGTTCTTGGGTCCCTTTAATTATAGCATAGGGTTCTGGGGTCACTATTAGTTTAATTTGAGTATCCAAAAACAAAAAACAAACAAAAAAAATAATTGAAAAAAATAATAACCACATAGAGCAATGTTTTTTCCAAATGTGTGGCATCCGGCACTTGGGGATCATGACTCCATAGTTGTCTTGCCCAGATTTAGGCTTTATATCTCTATTGTAGAGCATGAAATTGACAAAATGTGTGGCGTCCGACACTTGGGGATCATGACTCCATAGTTGTCTTGCCCAGAGTTAGTCTTTTCATATCTATTTTGGTTATAAAAAATCAAAAAAATTAAAAAAATGGATACTCATCTTAAGGTTTAATGTGATTCCCACCTAGCGCTTCCATTTTTTCCCCTTGAACAATAAAATGGGCCCCATGTCTTTTATGATGCACAACACTTTATCATGCTTAATTGGATTTGGATGAAATGTGGTGATGAATTTGAACAAAGGAATGGGCTTGGGCTTGGGATATGCTTATGTACCTAGCTTGATTTTAATGATTTTGATGGTTTTTCATAATTTTTTTGATATTAGATATTTGGGTGAGCAATGTGTATTAAAATGTTTTTGGAAAAGGGGATTTGAATTTCATATTTGTAATTTATTTTGCTCGAGACTAGAAAAACTCAAGTTGGGGGGTGTGATTAGTCACTGAAAGTGGCTAATATTAATTGTTAATATCATTATATTCATTGTTACAAAGTCCATACATATTGTTTTTAGTGCATTACATAAATAGAACTTCATTTCTCATCTTAAATGCAATTCATGTTTAAAATGAAAATTTGGGCCCAATCATTCATTTGTTTGTGGACAACATTATATATATTTTATGAATTTTAAATTTTGGGATATTATTGATCACTTTGTTTGGAACATTTTATCTTTTAGGTCCAATGGATTAATCCCAAAGTAAGATGGAGAATTTTGCGCCTGAAGGCAGAAACTTGCTGGAAAAAGCATAATGGGCCTAAGGCCCATCAAACAAATGTGGGGCCCAGAAACCAAGCCCAATGAAGCTAATGGTTATACAGTAGAATGATAACAATATGAGGATAATTTTATTCAACTGTGGTCGGAGCTAATTCTGATGTTTTCATGATGATAAAGGGATCTGAAGTTGAGATTTAAATGGTGGACCCGACATTAATGCACAGAAATCCGTCTCACCATTTCGACCATAACATCCAAACGGCTGATCCACATTTCCTGAAATTTTTATATCATCTATAAGACACATAGATGAAGATATGTTCTATTTATGACACCTCCGGATTCGGCCGTATGAAGTGTCAAACGCACACGTCCAAATGGAGGATAAATCTGGCTGGTTTTGTGGTCAACTTTGTAACGTTAATTTCCTTTTGATTCTTCACCCTCCTTTTGAATCTCTTAACTGTTAGGGGGTGAATTTATTGTTGGGGGTGGACATAAGGCTCCTAATATGACTATATAATGATCTGGTGGTGAAGGGAATAATCTTCTAACATTTTTCTTTGAATCTAACATTTTTCTTTGAATCCAAGTTTTTCTTTCAATTGTAATTTCCCACTTTCATTTTGTAATGACATCGTCAATTTCTCTAATGTATGTTTTTCATTCACATTCAGTATTTTAATAAAATTTATTCTTATTCATTTTTTATTTTCCTTTTATTCACACGTTGATACTGTTGAATCAAGGTGTGAAATTATTCACACCATCACTTGGGATTTCAATCACACAATGGTGGAGTGTTCGTTCTTTTAATAATTTTTTTTTCTTCAATTCCACCCCCATAAGTCAACTACCCGCTTCCATTGGTATAATAGCATAAATGGAGGGATAAAATTATATGGGTTGATCCTAGGGAGTTGCATGGGCTGGATTGAATGTTATTTGATGTTCTTAAATTCTTAAACTTGGTCTTTATTTTAAGAGTTCCTTTCTTTGATTTATCTTCTTCTTTGTCTTCACTGACATTAACGACGACAAATTTTAAGTTCTAGTACGATCCAATTCCTTGAAGTGATCATTTAATTAATCCCCTAAGTGAATTGGTGATTATCCTTGAAATTGTGTATGGATTAAATCGGAGAATGATATTGAGAAATTATTTCATTTAATGGATACCTCTTGACCCGATGAACAGAAAATCAAATGAAAAACAAATACATTCAATAAAGCCCAAGAGACAACCTAGGATCAACTTACCATAATTATTTGTTTTAATTAATTTAATTTTATTGGTTTTGTTCTTTAATTTAAATAAATATTTCTTCAAATCAATCAGCACCAAAGTTGGCTACTTCATAGCCCATCCTTCACCAACTCATAGCATCTCAAGGTTACTTCTTCGGTCCCTGTGGACTCGACCCCTACATGTACTATGTCGATCGCTTTTACTAGTAGGGTAAATTTGGGCGCAACCAAATTTTGGGCTAGTTTTAATAATATTTTAATAGCATATCGTTGTTTAGTGAAACTCGGTATTGCGTACGATGCAAGCTATCAAGGAAGGTGGAGATTGCGTGTAAAGCAAGCTAAGTTAGTGTTGTGTGTATTGAATGATTACTTTGATGATTTATATAAAATAAAAACAAAATATTTCATATAAAATTCTCGGGTGTTACAAGGAAAAAGGGTGGGGAGGCTGTCCGGGGGCAGTCCGGGGTCCAGGGAGGAGGTGGGGGGGCTGTCCGGGGGGCTGTCTGTGGGGCTGTTCGGGGGGCTGTCCCAGGTTCATGGGATGATATTTACATATTTTCTAAGAAAATTCTTTCAAGGTTAAAAAAATAATTTCATTATATCAACTTCTAGAAAATTAAAATTTCATTAAAATAAGGGGTTTTCACAGCAAATCATCAAATCAATTTTTATTTTTTATTGATAAAAAAATAAAGATAATGTGACCTACTTAATCACACATATATTCAGAAACAAAAAATCAATAAACATCAAAGGTCAGTAATATCAGAAAAAATTTAACGGATCAATCTATCCCTCATCACTATCACCATCATCACCATCATCTTCACCCTCACCCTCATCCTCATCATCTTCTCCACTATTGTCCCCGCCCTCCTTCTCGCCCTCGTACACAGGCTCAACCTCCTCATCTCCCTCCTCCTCCACCTCATCCTCCTCCTCCTCCTCGGCCTCCTCCTCGACCTCCTCCTCCGCCTCGGCCTCCTCCTTGCAATCTTCTTGACCACCACTAAAACTGCAACCTAGTGAACAATATATAGAACGAACTGATGAAATATATTCCTCACAAGCAGTTCTTGACTCTAGTATATGTGTTGGACATAAAGCTTCCATCAGATTCAAAAATGAAGTGTTTGTCAAAGCAGACTGTGTTGTCATCTCTGTGGCACTTTTTTTAGCCTGCTCTGCTTATGCCTTAACCTACTACAACTCGATGGCACTATAACTCATACATGAGGAGGACCAGGAGCTAGTTGAAACTATACTCTTCCCAGGCTGACAACATACTCTACCAGGATACTCATCTCCCGACACATGATGTAATTGATCGTTTGGCCCAAAATTTTTAGGTTCTTGGGCATCAAGGGCCTCTAAAGTAGCCTGTTAAAAATATAAATAGATTATTAAGTTACAAATTAGCGATTAAAATTTTAAATCTACAAAGTAAAACTTACAATCTGCTGGTGATTCGGTTCATTAACCGCACTTCCATATTTCTTCTTTCCACTCGAGCAAAATAGTTTTCCCCAAGGCACACATCCTTCTATATTCAATTTATGCCTCAATATTGACATTTAATATAGGAAACCATAATTAAAAATAGGATTCAAAAAATAGTAATTGCATAACTAAAATTGTATGACAACTTTAGTAATCGAATAAATTACGGAGGAAGCAATAGAAAGGCCAAGTCGTAAAGAAAGATTATAAACTATCGTACCAGTTATCTCTCATGATTTGGCATCGTAGTACATCCCAATGTGTGGACATACTTCTTAGCATCAATATTTTTTTATTTTTTTCAGATGAATCCTAAATAAAATTCAATAATTAGTATTAATGAAAAAATGAAAATTTTCATTTAAATACATATAATTTGATTAATACAGTAAATTAGCTAGTCGCCCAATGAGTAATCATTTGTCTGTACTATTCTATTGGAAAATCATCCATGACATGGACCTCCTCCAACTTTGTGCCCTCTCTATCATGCCATCTAATGTAAAACTCCTTCTTATATGCTCTCCACATCTTGCCTAAATCCTTTAGATGTGCTAACTGTGTACCCTCACCATCGGGGAAATTAAAACGCAGATAAATCCAAAATATTAATTCATATAAATAAAAAAATTAATATATTGAATTAAATAAATACGATTTTTTACCCATATCTATGCCCAGGCTTTATCCTTGACTCCATTTGGTAGTTGTCTCCATGAGAGAAGGATGACATGAATGATTTCAGAGTATTTGGCAAGCATCGCCAACAAACTCCAACATTAATGGCCTGATTTTTCAATCATCTAACTATCTTCACTGTTGTCCACCATCAACTGCGTATGGCGGTTCCACACCGCACATATACCTGTACGCCCCCACCCCCACCTCATATCAGTCGATGTATCAGTTATGAATGAAAAAAATATTTATCAATACATGTTATAATGAAAATAAATAATGGTGTAACAATTTGTAAGGGTTTTATAAGTATTCATGCAGTAGTCTGATCAATGGGTGCTGCTAGATCCACATAAAATGAAGTAAAAACCTTTAAAGATGGAGTGAGTCCTAATATATACTCCGTAGCGATAGACTTTGGTAGATCAAGAGTCGAAGAGGATGGAATATAAAAGCCCAGAGAGATCAAAGCAGTAGTAAAAGAAGATGACAGGGATGACTGGCCAAATGCTGGATGGGGAGTGGGAATCATCATCAGATATGGTACAGATGGGTGAGGAGGGTCAGATGTAAAGGGTGGTGAAAACATGGGAGGACTAAATATCCTATCTATCCCTAATGGAAAACTAGGATCAGAATGTGGGATGGAAGGTATGTCAGTGGAAGGGGCAGGGTCTAATCGGGTATGCCAACTAGATCGTCTAGCTTTCATACCACCCCCTCGTACGAACACCCCGAGTGCTAGGATCACTACTCGGCTGCTCATCAAATAATTGTATCCTAGTAGATGGATCCTGAAAAAATGTTTAAAAAAATCAATCACTTGACATTATATATAATTTAAATAAATATATTTGAAATAAATACTCAATGCAGGCACTAGTGGTGGAATGCCCAGCATGGTCATGCGATGACTGTTTTCCATAATCTATTTCCATTGCCTATCTTCAATTGGATTCATTTCTTGCATTTGAAAACATATATGGAAGTAAGTTGAAATTGGTAACTAATGTGTAACCCAAAAAACAAAATAAATGAGAGGTAAAATTAATTGTCAAAAATAAGGAAAATGTAATTTCTTTAGCTCAGGTAGATGATGCACGTTTCAATATTAAATCAATTTAAATAGAACCAACCTTAAGAACACAACTTGAGGTAAACCAAATGAATTGAGAACATGAATGGATGATTTTATATATTTCCCACCACAACATCAGTTTCACAGTCAACTATGAAAATTGAGCTATCGGAGTCATCGAAGGAAATAAATAGATTGGTTCTAATGGCAGTAGGAATGGTGTCAATTCGATAATCACCATCATCAAAAATATGTCTTGGAATTACTTCAACTATGATATCAAATTCAGGTCGAAGTTGTTCATTGACATAAAAACGTGTTTATCCATTGATTCCAATACATATGGTTATTTGGTAGCAAGAGTGTGAGTCATATTAATTACTCAAAATCTACAATCATCAATTAATGTGCCTTGTCTCATCATCGAATCAATCCAATGGAATTTCATCATCATGACTCATCCATGAGAATAATAATCCAATATTATTATTTATTCAACAACTCTATAATAACCCACATTTTCATATCGCCTTCTAATATCTGATTCACTGGGAAAACAATATGTTGTGGCAGTAAACATAACACCATCATGTTGTGTTCTCATGTTCTTTGCTCGTTCAGTGACAATAAATTTGTACCCATTGATAACAATTGATTTACAGTCATGAACCACGGTATAATGACCAAAGGCCAAAGCTCTTATTTCCTCAGAGACAGATTCAGCCGGAAAACTCAATACCTGCAATATAAATGAATATTAAACTTAATTAAATATTGATTTAATTATTTTAAATATTAATATTTTTACCTTCAGTTTTAACTAAGTAGAAAACTCTTTTCTATGCAATGTCTCCCTCCTTCTCAAAGATAAAGAACGATGCTTTCTATTTATCATTGTTTTATGTCCCCTGTAGATAAAAAAGGATAGTTCAGTATATATTTATGTAATACATACATATTCAATTTAGTTACGTGATGTAGTCATCAAACAAATCACAGTTGAACAAAACTGTGCGATGTGCCATCTCCCGCTCTTCAGGGCTTAATGTCTTCAATGTATATGGTCAAAGAATTCCTCTTGCTTGAGCAAGTGATGGAAAATTGGGTTCAATTTGCTCATACTTTTCTTCTTCATTTCTCATTGATCTGTTCATTCTTGTAGTAATATCAGAAAAATACATTGAGCAGAAATCCATACATTCTTGATCCAAGTAACCATTCACGATATAACCTTCGGGATGATTTCTATTTCAGACATAAAACATTAATGTGTACATATTTCATTCAGTTGGATATATCCAACAAGTTGAAATAGGTCCTCCGAGAAGTATTTCAGTGGGAATATGGATAGTCAGATGTAGCATGCATGTGAAAAATTATAGACGTAATATTTTCTCCAACTCACACAAAATTAATGGGGAATTTGTCAACATTATTTGCAAGAACGACATTGACAACTTCTTAGCACAAATATCTCTAAAAAATGGCACAACCAAATAACATTCACCCTTACATTATTGTAAAAAAGTTGACGAATTTCTATTGGAATCAACTCATGTAGAAGAACATGATAATCATGAGTCTTCAAAGATTTTAGCTTCAACTCTCTTCTGTTGACCCATTCAGATATGCTGCTTGAATAGCCATCAGGAACTCTAATAGTCTCTAATACTTCTAGAAATTGTTTTTTTCGTAGGTTTCATCACATAAGATGCACATGGAACTTGCCATTTATTTTCCCTGATATGCACAGGATGCAATTCCGGTCTGATGCCCCAATCGTCCAAGTCATGTTGAGACCGTAAATCATCTTTTTTTCTTTCCCTTAACATTTATTAGAATCAAAAGAAACATTTCACATTTTTTTTCAATGTTCATTATGTCTAAACAATGACGTAACAAATTGATTGACCAGTAAGGAAAATAAAAAAAGATACTCCTCTTCCTTCAATTGTAACAGATTTCAAAGGAAACATTCATTCTCTTTCCAGATTTCATTTGACCCTTCCTGAACAAAAAACTGAAATCTTTCAATTCATTAAGCACATCAATTCCAGACATACGCTAAGATGGATCATCGGTCTCTATGGTATTATCAAATCTTCGATGATTATTTCTATATGGATGGTCCGTTGGAAAAAATCATCGATGTTCCATAAAGCTGAAACTACAATGATGTTTCAGTCTTCTGGATCACGTATTCTTCATCCAAATAGGAAATGAAAATTTTCCCATCATGCTCCATCCAGATATCATTGCATATGCTGGAAAATCATTGATCATCCACATAAGTGCAGTATGCATCTGAAATATGTCTTTTGAACATGCATCGTATGTTCGCACACCCACATCCCAAAGAAGTTTCAACACTTTTATTAAAGGTAGCATGTATACATCAATATTAATGCTGAGATCAGAAGGCCCAAATATGAGTATACTCATGAAAGTAAAAGGTTTTTTTCATACACAACCATGGGGGAATATTATAAATGTGTATAAAAATTGGCCATGTGTTGTACGATGTAAGTATCTTCCCAAACGGATTAAAATTATTGTATGTAAGAACCAGCCTCACATTACGCACGTCCGCTTCAAAATCAGGATATCAAGCATCACATCTTTTCAATGAAAATCCATATGTAGGGTGAACCAACTCACTATTAGTCTTCTTTCTCTCAGTATCATGCTATCTCATTTTTTATTGATATGTCACCAGACATAAAAATATTCTAGAGTCTGGGGATCAATTGAAAGTTCCAAATTACCTTTTGTGGCACACAGGACGGTGTTCCATCAGATTTTGACTTCCATCGGGATGTGCCACATTTTATACAATCATTTCGTTCAGCAGTTTCCTCCAAGAATAAACTGAAATCTTTTGGGAAATCATGAATTTTGTTTCTTCAAAATCCAAGTTCCTCAAATAACATTCATGCCATATAGTGGTTTGCGGTAATATCAACATAATCTGGAATAAAATCCTTCAAGAAGGTAAGAATGTAATCGATTATTGTATTAAAAATCCCATATATAATTTTCCCATGAAACAATCAGATAACAAATTCCATCTTTTTCATATTATCACACTGTCGATATACTAGATTCCCGGTAGCATCATTCAATTTTTTCACCCTTAAAACAAAATCATTTTCATTAGACACATCATGTGTACCCATATCTAATTCTTCTTGGGTTAGAATCCTTTCATTTTCATGATGATGAATAAAAAAAACCGGTCATCTAACAAATTCTTCATTCTCGTCCATTCATTTCGATCATCAGAAATTTTAGATTTCATTTTCTCCCCATTGTGATACCACACGAAGTAGTTTTCTTGAAAACAATATTTTTTTATGTGGTAGTTGACTTCTTCACTGATCAACCAAGGTCTGCAAACACAATTGGAACATGGGCAGTGTATACGACCACGATCTGAAGCACTGTGAAATGAAAAATCTAAAAAGATCTCCAATGTTTTTTTGAAAATCGCTTGAGATCCGACCAATTTCATACATCCAACTTCTATAAATTCTATAAAAAGAATTATTATAAGTCATTTTTTCATAAACAATTCAATAATATTGAAGTTTAATAGAAAATATATTAAGTAAATGATAAAGGAATAAGTTTCTAGTTGACGTAGTGAACTATTATAACAATGTAAAGATATAGTAATTGATTGACTTCAGATGGATTTATAGGGAAGAAGGAGTTCCCATCCTATGTAAAGAGATAGGCCTCTAGTTTATAATCCAAGGGGGACTTACTCAAGTCATCCAAAATCATAATCACTTTGAATCCAAGGTATATTTCCTCGATGTATTCTAAACCAAATCAGCATGAATCCAAGGGGCTTTCCAAATGCAATTAAAAGCTATATTTTTAACATGAATCCATGGTTGGTTTCTTCAAGTAATTCCAAATCATTAATCAAATAACAAGTACTCAAAAATTAAATTAAAATTTATTTCTATTCATTTTCATTGGGTCTCATATAAGAGGAAAATGCCTGAGGTCCCATTATGTGTTATAGGAATCCCAAATCATTCACTCATGTTCAATAACTCATTCTTGGAACCTCTATGGTCATACCTTTTATTACCCAATTATTTCGCCAAGTCAAGCACTCCCCATGGGTGGATAATGTTTATTCTTCTACACTAATATGTTCTTCATGGCTTGTAAAAAGGATTAATTTCATCATGTATAGACAAAAAAATTTATTTTTAAATTTGATATTAGTAATAAAGTATGTCAATGATAACAAGACTACTGAATTAAACATGTGACTTATCTAACATTGTTATGGATATCAACACATGCCAGCATGTCTAGTGAAAAGAACACCACCATCCTAAAAGTGAGTATTGGCCAAGAAAGAGAAATAATATATAATGTTCAGTGAGAACCATATTTAATTGAACCTAATTTTATATTAGTACAGTCATCTTAGGAAGCCAATTATCACTCATGACTAACCATGCCACTATAAACAACCTGGAGTGTATGAGTTTTCTCTATAATCTCAACAACATTATGAAAAATTCTTACCATGATGTGAATCATGTGGAATATGGATGATATTAACACAAAATTCCCAGCAATACCAAGCCTTTTAAGAACTATAATTTTATGGATGATATTAACACATAATTTATTTTGAATCAAATTTGATTCACCTTACTACTTATCCCAATAGACCACACCCATACTATAACAACTATATGTGTGACACTATCAAATCCCAACACACACACCCAATTCAATGAAAAAACAAAAGTCATACAGACCCAAATAAATACATAAAAACAAAACAGTAGATGCAGAACATTAAAATAAACATATGACTTACAGATTAGATGCAGAAAATCAAAGCCCAACTCACACACCAACTTGCACAACCCCCTCCCCCACCCCCATCAGCATAGCCCACCCCCACCCCCACTTGTACACCCCCCCCCCACACACCCACCACACCCTAGCAGACATTCCATGCATACCCCCCCAACACCCCCACCCTGCACAGCCCACCCCCACCTGCACAGCCGCCTAGAAGTGGCAGCATAGTGAATAAAATTTATTCCTTCAATGATGTTCAGTTTCCTATATACTTAATCCCTACCTTATGGAACAACCTGATAACAATTATAAAAAAAATCCATAAAAATTTGGGTAAAAAATCACCTATCATATTTCCCTTACCATGATATACAAGGTCATACAATCTAGAAATTGTTTACCTTCAAATATTATCTAGAATGGACTACTAATGACTGGAAAACTCTATTTAACAATCCCATGGAACAAAAAACATATCTCATGACCATTATCAAAAATGATAATGAATGTTAACCATCCCATAATGTTTTTCAATGGGTAAAAAACAATAAATTGATCAAAGAAACACTAACCCACAAAATGATATAATGGGAAATGATGCACTAAACTGTACAGTGGGAACCATCCCATTATGTGCTGAAATAGTCACTAAACCAAAAAACATTGTGATGTTAACCATCTTACCAAAAGATATCATATCCCAAGGAGGATAATTAGTTTTTCTCCATCACAATCAATATGATTTCATTTATGTCTAATGAATTTTTCCCAGGTTCTAACGACTGCACTCTTGATATAGTTGATGAAACACATCTTTTGAAATATAAATATTAACATGCAGTCTAATTTTATACTCCTTGTATTGGGGAATAAGAACAATGTTATATTAAACACGACTCTAAATAAGTTGTTATCAATCCTATTGAAAGATCATTGTGAAATGTTGATAGATCACGAACCATGTGTCAATAGAAGTTCCAGTCATAAGGGTCTACACCAAAACTGCCATTATCATACACTCATTTTATCATCATAAGAGGAAAGGGTCTCAAAAATTCAATTCAGTATATACTCCCTGAGGATTATTAGATAATATCTACTAATGAACATATAACTATATTATAGTTGGAAAATTAAAATATCTTCATCATGATGAAATAGTTAAAGTGTAGAACAAAATTAGAAAAAAATAAAATTACAATTATTCAGTATACAATAGCGCACGGACCTCTGGTTTAGGCCAAATCAAAATATAAAACAAAAAAGAATAAATGGAAAAAATTGAACCAAAGGTACCACTTACAGATTTGAAGAGAAGAACAAAACAACGATCTGGTTGAAGGGTGGAATAATTGTCTGAGGGAGAGAGCTCTTTGTATCATGAATTAGGTCTGAAATCTAGCAGACGTGGGATTGGGGCTAGCAAAAAATTTTGGGTAAAAATTTCCCAACTATTTTCAAAAAAATTTGGGAATGGTAATATTTTCCAACCTTTTTTAAAACCGTTGGAAAAGGATTCCTAAAACTTCACATATCCCAATGGTTCTGTATAACCATTAGGTAAAACTCATCTATACTACTATATAACAATATTTTATTGAAACTCTTGGGTAAATACCTATCAACATCCCTATTCTAATAGTTTTCATAAACTATTGGGAAAAATCCATTGGTATATCCTCTATTTCTAGTAGTGCCAGATCCATGTTTCTGGTGCCAGGTCCCGCCAAGAAAATAGTGGCCCTAGTGTGAAACTCACTAGAAATTTTGGCTGTTGAACATTGGACATTTGGGTTTGTGACGTTATCATCGGGGATCCTTCATACCAATAATGAAAGATGGAATAGTGTTGGGGCACTGGATGTCACTTTTCTTATTTCAGCACAAATGGTTAAATATCCCTGCTTTCCAGGACCAAAGTTGTCACAATAGGAAATCGATCACCTTCCACCCACTGACGCAGGGGAAGGGAAAACATCAACTCAACAATCCTGCATGACATCTGTCCCATGAAATCCTCCTGGTCTACAACTATAGGGAACCCACACCCCATCTCCCCTTCTAAAACCGTTCAAAGAAGGGTGATAAATTACCTCGTTCTAAGATACAAGGAGGAGGGTATAATACCAACCCTGGATAAGGACCGTCAAGACATAGAGTCTTCTAAGCCTCTTCGCCACTGCCACCCCAAGGGCCACACAAGGATCCCCTACTCCCCACTCTGACGCATAACTGTTTCAGGAGCCTCTCCATGGAACACTTCGATTACTCCCTCTCGTACGCTGATGAGGTGAAGGATATCCAGGCCATCCCAGCTGGGATCCCATTCCAGGGGCTCCCAAGGAGGGACCCTACTAGGCCGTGTCAATGACACCCCCTGAACCCACATGATGAGGAGAAGGTAATCAATGTACCCACACCACCATCCCCTGTCCGGTTAACTCGACCCCAGTGTCGGGAATAAGCTGAGGTGGATGCCCTCTGAGGGGAATCAACGTCATCGACAACCATGGCATGTGCCACTATTGACGTATACCATCATTCCCCTATTTATGATGAGTAGGGGAACTCATACGTCCTTCTCAGATCGAGGCCCCAACCTCCCCACGGGTAGTCTGGGTCGACTCTCGTGGTCGCCAACATAGGTAGCGCCCACTGTGGGCCAACCTGTGTCCATGACACCTAGCACAGTTGTCCTCCCCATACCATCTCCAATGAGAGAATAGGTCTATCCCACTCCCTAGCTCAGTGTGGAGGTCTTCCCCACGCTAGCTTCAGTTCGTATGATTATCCTCCCTGCTGTAGTGACGTTACGTACAGAAGCCTCCTTCACACCCACGACCACATGTATGGATCTGTTCCTCCTGTCGCAGGATACTGGTGTGAAGATTCTACACATCCTGTCAATCTTCAGCATAGGGGTCTTCCCCTTGTCCATACAGAAACTAACCAAGGTTCTCCTCATCCCAGCAACAATAGAATTGGAGGTTTTAATCTCTTCATAGACACTCGATACAGAGGTCCTCCCCTGGTTCTACACAACCAATATGAGGGCCTCATTCACTGACGTTGTCGGAGGAAATAATCATGGATACCTTACCCATGATCTTACATGCTCCAGTGGTGGTCCTAACCACTCCAACACTTCCCACCAAGATTCCCACTACACGTCAGTTGGTGAACACAGAGGTTATCCCTGTATTCCCTTTGACATCTGTCGAGGTGCTCCTCACACCCCAACTCACCCAGGAAAAACTACCCTCTTCCCCAGCACCAGTTCGACCATAGTTCCTCCTTTCACCAAAAATCTACCATTCCCCAAAGAGTCGTTCTGGGGTAGGAGGGTGGGTCGTCGATTCTATAAAAATATTTCCAAGGATATTCAAAATGACATTAAGAGTGTCTTCTTCTCAGATTTTGAGGTGGAATATGACTCCACATTGTAACACTCACCTCGATCCTCTATGTTGAGGGTTGGGGTAGGAGTTAGGCATATCAGCCTCATCCGTCCAAAATGTGAGGTCAACCGGACTCCTGACTCCCTCTGCAGATACATCCATTAGGAGGAAGATTTTTCCCCTTATCAGGGGTTGGCCAATCAATCCTCTCTATCATCAGTAACGTCTTTCTCAGCTTCAACTAGGGACCATTGAGAGCTGTTATGGGGACTGATGAAGGATGAACAGTAGCTTGACCCACCATCACTGACCACAACCCCCATGGAGGAAATTGTGATCTCCATCCCATATTATCGAGATGCAGTGGCTTAGTCATTGTATTCATCAAATGAAATATTGAGATGTGATGGCATGACACCCCGCTCCCAATATTCTCCACTGGCCAACCTATTGTCTCACCGATCTTCTTTCGTACCACTACCAGTTCCCCAGTTCCCTCCTGTTGACGCGTAGGGTAGCCAAGGGCTAGACACCGAGTCTGAGTCGAGGAGATTGTGGGATATTCTTGCAACAGACCATTTCTCGGAGATGTTTTGGCCAGTCACATCATGGAATCTCAGTGCACCATAATTTCTCACCCAAGAGGAAGTTTTATGCTTTCACCAAAACTTCTAGGTGATGCACTTTCATCTTTTTCATTAGTGAGTGGATTACCCCATGAGTTAGGCATACTTTGAAGACATTGGTCAACCGTTCCATTTGTCGATTTGCCTACACTCCTGATGGCCCATGCTCGGAGCCCGGTCACCACCGAACCCTCCAACAATGATGCACTCAGAGCATCAAAGTGCTCTGTAGAATTATCAAGAAGGATTCCACCTATGTTAAGGTCCTTTGTTGGTGTAAGTACGGTGCCCTCTATTTCAGTGCAATCTGGCGCGAGCCTGAGTTTCCAAGAGATATCGAGGACATACCTCTAAGTAGAGTTGCAGTTACCATGGATGACCTACTAGGTGGAGAGAATGAGCTAGAGATTATTGGTGAAGACCTACCCCCACCCCTGAGGGAGTATCACACCTATTGGATCTATTGGGAAGGATCACTCGCCAAAAAAGGAATTTACTGGGTCTTCTTGTACCTACCGTGTCATTAACCCTTGTCTGAAACCCCAATAAGGGAAAAGAGAACATTAGAGCTATAAAACCCTCAGAGCTATTTGGAATAGTGAAAAAGGTGGAGGATGATATTGAAAAAGCCATGTTTCATAACCATCTCATGGAGCACATGAAGATTTCCAATGACCTACTTGTTGAACGTGATGTAGAGAGATGACCGGACTACGGTGATCCTCCGCTAGGGAAGCAAGGTCAGGCATAACAGTTGCACGGTGAATTGCCTCTGGGTGGCCCTGATCATCTTTTCCACATAGATAGGATATATGCCAGAAAATATGGAATGTGGGGTGCGGTACGTTTCACCAAATCCACCTAATCAGTGTGATCATCCTTGAAAGCTAGCTTGAGTTCCTTCAACCGCACCGAATGTTATCCCACCAGCCACCCCACGAGGCACTAGAAATTCTTATCATATTGAAGAACCTTCTAACGCACTAGAGGTCAGGGATCCTCATCAATATAGGAACCCTCTCCCAGATGATCCCATGGAGGGACTCATTTCCCACCTTTAGTCATTAGAGACTCAAAATGTGGAAATCCTGCATAATGGAAAGTTGTATTCGGCATGGGTGGATGATATTACAACACCCCCAGGTTTTGGAAATCCAAATATTTCTATAATTAATGGGATAGGTAATCCATTGAAACATCTGGACCACTTCATCTCAAGGTGTGGACCCATGATGGGAAGTCCAACACATTAGATGGCTGCTAAACTCCAATGTTTTGTACAAACATTGGAAGGGAATGTGTTTGTCTACTATCGCCAGCAACCCATCAGGTCAGTCGTCATCTAATAAGATCACTATAGATAGTTTCTTTATTAGTTCATCTCCACCACATGGAAGATGAGTATTGAAAACCTCTTAAAGTGTAATCATAGGCCTGGCGAATGCATCACAAACTTCATCGCTCAGTGGAAATGCCTTACCTATTCTCTAGATATGTTGCTGACACAATAACAGATACTAAAAATCTGTGTAGGGAATGTCAATACTGAACTGGTCTCCTCTCTCATTACCCAAAATTACCATGGGTGATTTTGAGACATCTCTGATAAGGCCCGGCGTCTAGATGAATCCTTGTAGTAGGCCAAGCAGGCATGGCTATTTTCCCTGCAATTACCTTAAAAAGGGACACTAAGGTTGAACATGACATTGTGGCCTAGATAGAGGACCCTATACAACTAAATATATTACATTTGGATCCACCTCCACATCCTCGTAGAGGCCATCCACCTCAGGTGCAGCCTCTGGCCCAGCAGCACCCACCCCAGAATCGGCAAGTGACCCCACGTAATGTGCCGCCACCACCCTGGTGAGACAACCCAGTCCCACCTCCTCGACACGCTCCTCTAGCCCCTGGTCAGGGCAAGGCTCCCATATCCCCCTTCCCAGATAGTAGAAACTAGACTTACTCATTCAATGTGGCTTAGGCCCCCAATTATTTCTGAAGCATCTTGCAATATAAACTTCTACGTTTTCCGGAATGAAAGAGACCAGAAGAGGAAGATCTCACTAATCACCCCAATTAATGCCCCAATCACCAGATCCTGGGTCACACCATCAAATAGTGTTAGGTGTTTAATGGCTAGCTTCACGACTAGGTTTACAAAAACATATTCAGGTTGGGCCTAGATCCGACATAAGTGGCATGTGTATTCGTGAATCCAAAAGGCGACAGTGATAGTAAAGGTGGGTGGAATCAGGATTCTAACCACAGAGCCCAAAAGCATGAAGACTGGTTGGCTTGTAATATAGTCAGTTTTTCCCATGGTATTATACGTTCATTTCTGAATCATCCTGAACCGTTATAAGATGCCGCGTCACCCGTAGAAAGTACCTCTGCATCAAAGGCTTAGTATTCCTCTTCCCAGAAGAGCAGGCTTCAGTGAAGCAAGGGAAAACAATGTCCCCCACCGACTCCATCGGCATCCCGTGCTCTCAGTATCTTTACTCCCCCGGAGATGGCGATTCCTGCTCAAATTCATACAGTAGTGGAGGATTCTTCATGTGACAATCCAGGGTACTCCTCAGTTAACACCACGGAGCTGGTAAACCCCTACATGATTTCTGATGGTGAGGAACACCAAACAGACCCTCCCAATGTTCCCAGTGTTCGCCTACACCGATGAAACCATGGCTGTATAGGTCATTAGAGTGCCTCGGTCAGCTATTCTAGCTAGGATGTTCATGCCACTGATGTCAGATAGTAGGCCCAGTGCCGATCTCTGAACGTGTAGCCTTCTCATCTGGTTTCATCAGATCTGCCTTCACTACAATTTGTGTTACTTGATTAGGCAGAGTCGATTGGACCACATTGTGATCAGTAAAGGTCTACTATGGACCGACCCTAGTCATCTGAGTCACATCCTATAGTTTCTCCGCTAGCTTTGACAAGCAAGAAACTGGACATCCCCAACACTCTTCATCTACCGGTTCATCAAGAAGGGCCTATAATTCCCCCTGTCGTAGAACTACCTCCTGTAAGAATAATTTAATGCTTGGTATATAACTACGATGTCCTCAAGCATATTTCCAGTATTCTGACAAGTATCTATATCCTTGAGTCTCTTCACCTATCAATGGAAATGCATGATGCCCTTGTCGAGGTTTTAAGAACCCCCCTATAGTTTGAGATGGAGGTAGAAGCTACAGAAGCCTTCTATGCTAAGGTAGTTGAGCATGGTAAACACCAGGCCACTATCTCATTCTCTGGAGAAGATGAAGGATCTCCCATAAAGGGCCACATCAGTCCATTGTACATCACTGTCTACTTCAATGGTGTGGAGGTTCGTCATTTTCTTGTAGACATAGGCACTAGGTTCATCCTAATCCTGACTCAGACACTTCAGAAAATAGGGCTATCTGAGGATGATTTGAGACCCTCTGACATGAAAATCCAAGGTTATGATAGGACAGAACAGACGTCGTTAGGAAAGATCTTCCGGAAGACCATGTTTGATGGTCTGGTATCCAGCACTGAGTTCGTGGTTGTCTCGTAGGACACTGATTACAACGCATTGATGGGTAGCACATGGATTTACCAACATGCGACGATCCCTTCATTGTATCACCAATGCCTTATGTACACCCTTATTGGTTGAGTGGGTGTAATCTAAGGTAAAACATCTCCCATTTCCTCTAATAAAGACTGCTATCTGGATTCCGACTATTACAAGAGATAGGACATGACGATTCAAGCTAACGATGTTGAACATTCTATGGTTGTGACCGACCCGTGGACAGATCTAGATGATTCCTACATCTTTTCAATCCACCGATTGGAGGCTAAGACCCCAGATATTGCACAATGCCTCATCATTTCTGGAATGTGGGGGGGAGAACATTCCCAAGTCAATGTGACACCAGAATATCACCTCATATTCCTAGATGAATTGGGCTCAGGTGATCTGAGAGCCCCATACACCCACAATATATTGGGATGTCCGCCCCATGGAAAAATAAAAATGCTATACTTGTAAGTTTTGTCGGGCTGGGATAAACCATATTAAGCTGACATGTCACTATTTCTATGATATCATCAGGTGTGAACCCATGGGCTAAAGACCAGATGAGATCAGATCGACAGCTTTCATTTCCATGGTTTTGGAAGCACAAGAGTCCCTCGATGCAGTGTCTACCACCGCTCAGGCTAGTACCAATCTATCATCGGGATCTTCTGACTCAGAGGAAACTCCACCCACTGAGGATCCCTCTTCCATAAGTGAAGAAGATGATTTATAGAATTCTCCTCCCACATTTGAAGATGGCGTCTCCACCATAGTCGATGAACTAATATAGGGGAAACTCAGTAGTGAGATGGATCTGAAACCCACATTGATTAGTGATTATATGCCAATCAAAAAGGAAAAAAATGTATGTGGAATTCCTAAAGTATCAACGTGATGTATTTTACTAGTGTTATGATGAAATTCTAGGACTAGATCCACAGGTTGTCGTACACCACCTCGGTCTTTTGGAAAATCTCAGTGGTTTCAAGCAGTGTCCCCGATAGATGCACCCCTCTCATGGTTCTATGGTCGAGGCCAAAGTTGATAATATCATAAAATCATAATTTTTCAAGGAGGTCCAGTACCCTAGATGGATATCCAACATTTTTCTCGTCATGAATAAGAAAGGAAAAATCAGATTCTACATCGACTTCCAGGATCTCAACTGTCATTGTCCGAAGGATGATTTTCCCCTTCCTATGATGGAGTTGTTGATTGATTCCACCGCTAGGTTCCAGGCTCTCTCCTATATGGATGGGTATTTTTGGTATAACTAGATCTGAATGGCTCTCGAGGATGAGTATTCTACAGCCGTTAAGGCACCGTGGGGTACTTTATGCTACCAATTAATGCCCTTCGGTCTAAAGAATTCGGGTTCCACCTATCAGTGGGCTATGCATTGCATATTTATGATTTTTCCATAGAACATTGGTGGAATTATATGTGGACGATCTGGTGGTCAAATATTTCCTGCGTCGAGACCATCTCAAGGACCTTGATAATGTGTTTGGGTTCCTCCATTCTCACTACCTGAAGATGAACCCATTAAGGTGTGCCTTCGGGGTTACCTCTGGAAAGTTTCTCGGCTTTGTTGTCAGTTACAAGGGCAAGGAGATCGACCCAGAGAAGGACAATGTCATTAGCCAGATGTCTCCCCCGAGAAACATTGAATATATTTGAGCCTTTCAAGGGAACATGGCCTACATACACCGATTCATCGTGAAATTTTCTAGAAATTGTAAGACCTTTTATAGACTCTTGAAGAAAGACGTTTTCTATCATTGGGATGAATAATGTCATAATTATTTCAAGGAAATCAAGCAGTATATTCTTTATACTCTATACATGATGCCACCCATTTTTGGAAAGTCGCTGGTCAATTATGTGACAGCCCTGGAATGGTCCCTCAGTGCCTTTATTTCCTAGAAGAACAATGAGGGAATAGATAATAGTCTCTACTATATCATCTGCATGATCCTCGATACAAAGAGTAGATACTCCCACATCCTGAAGAGCTTCCTTTTTCTGGTATTCATAGTACAGAAATTGCAACATTACTTGCAGCACCATGTGGTACATCTGGTGTCCATAGTGGATCCGCTAAAGTACATCCCGAACCGCCCAAAATTGGCATGCTATCTAGCTCAGTGGAAAATGATCTTACAGTAGTTTTACACCAGGTCTATCCCTCAGAATACCATAAAGTGGAAATCATTGGAAGATTTCATTTCCACCCATCAAGCTCTCATGGAAAAGTCTCTGGACCTTGATTTTTCCTGATGAGGCAATACACTTGGTACACCAGGACATTCTGTGTTGTAAAATGCACTTTTATGGAACTTCCCAAATCCCTACCAATAGAAGTCTCGTTGACCCCAGACATAACAAAGTTATCTTGGGTATCGTCTTCATCACTTCAGCTCATGATATTTGGTCATATTCTTTCATGTTATCAGAAGGTTGTCCCATCAATGAGGCAGAATACCAAGCCCCCATTACTAGCCTCGAATTATCCATAATGATTAAAATTCCCCACTTTCATGTGAAAGAGGACTCTGAACTAGTCATCATGAAGATCAAAAATGACTATTTTGTTATGAATTCTGAGCTCATACCACATTTGGAATGCACCATCCAGTCGATGACCCAGTTCCTATCTCAGCTAGAAGTTACCCATGTCCCTCGATCCCAAAAATAGTCAAGATGACGCCTTGGACAGCCTACCTGTATCTCTTTCAGAACATGACCATGATTATTTGATTTTCCACGTGGCACACCAGAGATTCATCACCCTATTTACTCCAGATGACAATGATAGCCCACAGGTAAGCCACGTTTCTGTTGGTGCTTCCATGTTAGGAACCTCAGGTCCACCTGACGCAGTGTTGGATTTAAATCTTGATTGGAGGACTACCTTTACCAAGTACCTCCAACATGAAAATCTCACGAAAGATCGAGCTGAGCACTAGTGAATATGACAATTTGCGTTGATGTTTACTCTCCAGAGAGGTCTCGGTCTTGAGAGTATCCTATAAAAGCAATCATTTGAGGGGTTTGTCCTCCATTTCATTCAAGAACTTGATATTTCTCAAGTCATGTAAGAGGTTCACACGGGTTCTTGCAGGTCTCATCATATCGGGCTGAAACTATCTCACCAGATCCCGACACTAGGGTATTTTTGGCCATCCATGATTCATGACTATATCAAGTTTTTCAAGAGGTGTCATGCATAACAAATTCATGAAAACATTTTTCATCATCCCCCAGATCCTCTCCACACTTCCAAGTACTCTTGGACATTTGAGGTCTGGGGCTCGATGTCATGGGACAATATCAACTGGTGACAACTCGCCATAGCAGGATCATCCTTACCCCTATGAATCTTTATTCAAAGTGGGCAGAATTAGATCTTCTCAAGGTGGTTAAGTCCCACTATATCGATGAATTTGTGAGCCCCACATCATATACCAATTTGGAGTCCCTCATACCACTATTACTGATAATGGAACCAAATTCTGGGCCACTGAGTTTAAGAAATTGTACTCAATATACAACATCCGTTCTAACCATGCCTCTCTCTATCACACCCAAGAAAATGGGAAGATCGAGCGATTAAACAAAACCCTCTCTAAAATTTTGCAGAAAATGGTTGGTCAGAACAAGAACAGTTGGCCAGACAAGCACCCCAATAACCTATGGGATTATCGGACGATGAATCATAATACCACACAGGTGACCTCATACTCCCTAGTTTATAGAACGAAGGCTGTCTTGACCATTGAGATTCAGTTGCCTTCATTATGCATAGTTGTCTATGATCACCAAGTGCCAGATAAAGTAGCTGATATCCATCTGGCTATATTGGAAGCACTCCACGAGAACATACTTTGTTCCCTCCACAATCTAGAAAGGCATCTGAACAAGATAACTATATCTTTCAACAATAAAGTTTTCCACTGCTCTTTATTGAAAGGTAAAAAAGTGTTGGCCCTAATGACACCAATGATACCTAGATGGAAGCCACTGAAATTGGAGCCCAAATGGGAAGGACCATATATCGTTCCCGAGGTTTATCCCAATGGCACATACTCCCTGGTTACCATGGATGGTGAGTGTATAACTCCTCTAACCAATGTGATGTTCCCCAAGAAATACTATGCCTAAGAAAAGGGGTCCTACATGACCTTAAACTACTATGTCCCACATGATGTTAAACTTTTGGTTGTCCTGTAGGATGTTAAACTGTATGTGGTCCTACATGACCTTACATTGTGATGTCCTACATAACATTAAACTGCTTTGTCATCCCACATGACAATAAACTGCAAAACGGTCCGAGCTCTAAGACCGTAAACTAAGATCTCCCCACCACCATCATCCTAAAAGATGTTAAACTGAATATCAGGAACTATGTATGGATTGATTCCCATCCTCATGGGATATGTAGTAATGCTCGGATCCCTTGTCTTGAGTCCAACCCAAAAACTCTTATATTTAACACTCTTGGTACTTTCCCTCTATGTAAATTTTCACTTTTGGTGTTCAAATATATGGCAAGGATTTATTAAGGGATCCGCATCAATTTCCCCTTTCATTCATTCCACGTGTTTCAAATACCTTCTCCGCCCTTTTTTCCCTAATCAAGCGTAGCTCACATGGGCATAATGATCCGATCGATGTTTGCGATCACTTGGAATAGTTTCACTTCTCTATGGTCCGAGATCTAAGACATTAAAATAATATCTCCCTATATGTCCTTTACATAAGGCGTATGAACCGTAGGTCTCAGAACTATGTACAGCTTGATTCCCATCCTCATGGGATATATAGGAACACCCAAGAATCTTGTCTTCGGGTCCAGCTCAGTTTCCACAAATTACCTTGCCTGTCCGACCTTTTGGTCCTGACTTTCACAGGATTGGGTGGTGTGGAGTGTGTCAGCTTGTGTCCTCATTCACATTGGTAATACAATAGCTACACCACCTTCCCCCTTCTAGGTGTCAGTACCTCCTATATCTTGTCCTACATGATGTTAAACTGTACCCTCAAAACTACGAATGGATTGATTACCATCCTCATGGGATACATAGGAACACCTAGTCATTTCGTCTTTGGGTCCATCACAATATTACATGAACTTTATGGCCCTTTGGCTTGATGTGTCCTCCCTTGAATTGTACGCGGTGTGGTGTGGACCTTGTCCTCATTCACGTCTGGTATTCTTTATCACGTCATGTGCATTCCCTCCCTAAATACTCGTTTCATCTATATGTTTCTATGGTCTCTCCATTCTGAGAGGTCTTCTCCTAGGATCTTCCTAGGGTTTCTGTCCTCCCTCGACTAGTTTTCCTATGGAGTCTTTGTGCTGGATCAGCAACGACTTCACATCGGGCTCAAGAAGATCTGCTTTTACTTTAAGAAGAACTGTGTCGGCCTTACGTCGACTTTCCTCCCAACTGATATGTGTCGGATCGATGCTACCCCAACGGATTGGGCTTCCTCGAACAGATTTGCAGCGGCGTTCCACATTCAGATCTGTGACGGCTTTGGTGTTGAACTTAAGAAGATTTTTTCCACATTTTGTGTTTTTTCCGATTCTATTATGGGGATTATTCGGGGATCTGAGGGCTTTCTTCAGTGTTCGGAGACCTGAAATGGATCCAGGAGTGGTTCATGAAGTCTGTGGTTCACAAATGGTGTGGGTTACAGATCTTCTTCCCACGGATCTTCTACGTCTACTGGCGAAGAAGTGGATTAGGGTTTGATTCGCGTATTGTTGTGGTGCGCGAAAGGTGTTGTTCGCGATGGGTGTGGTTTCATGAAGGGTGTGGGTGTGGTCTTCGGAAAAATCTACACATGAAGGTTTTTTCTCACAAGGAGGAACCAGTGTAGGGTTTGGTACGTGAAGGGCATGGGTGTGGTCCACCGACGAATTCGTGCATGAAGGTTTTTGCGATGGTTTTCCAATCTTCCAAATCTGCGTCTGTGATGACCCACCTGGATCCAAGTCGTCTGTCGGGCTCCTCTGACCGGACTCCTCTGCTCGGCATCTGTAGGGCTTGATTGCATTTAGGGCTGGGTTTTCTCGCATGCAAGGCTGGGATTTCTCGCACGCAGGTGTTGTCTGCGACACGCATGTGTTGTTTGCAGGTGTTGAGTGCGCATGTGTTGTTCGTGTAGGGTTGGGATCGTGCAGGGTATTCAGTGTAAGGTGGTGCTTGCGCAGATTGCTCGAGCGAGCAGGTGTTACTCACATTGGGTAGGGCTTGCGTTGGGCCTTGAGTGTTTTGGTAGTGCTCACGCAGAGTATTGAGCGTGAAGGATTTACTCGCAAATGGCCATTATCATGACATGAAGTGGTGTGACCACAGAGATCAGATCACATAGTTTTTTTGCAAGGATTCTAACCACGAAGGTGATACCCACATTGGGGATTTTCTACCGTGTGAAGGATCTCCAGCATGAATACTATAATTGGGCCACTGAATCTTGATTTGTGCTGGGACTTTGGCCCATACAATAGAGTTCTCTATGGTTTGTGTAGAAAATTCTTGATCGCGGTGAGGATTTTTGTACGTGAGACTGCTGGGCTTGTGAAGGGTGTGCTCGAGAAGAAACATTGAGGATGTTCCCTTTGTTTGTCATGGAATCTGAATTAGTAAATCTGTGGAAGAACCTTTAGTTGAATGATAAAGATAAAGCGTCAATTTCCACACAAAAAAATGAAGACTCCTTTCTGTCACATTGCTTGTCTCTCCTGGTGGTAGGGAAACTCTTAGCCAAACCTTCATTCAACCTAGGGGATTTAAAAAATACTCTGAAAAATATATGGAGATTGGAGGATGGATTGCCATACGGGAAGTGGGGGAGGGGTTCATTGTTTTCTAATTTTTAAACAACAAAGATAACGGAATGTTGCTCAAAGTCATACCATGGTGTTTCGACAATCAACTCGTTATCATGGACGACTTTTCAGGTAGGGATGAAATTCAGAAAATTAAACTGACTCACTCACCCTTGTGGATACGAATCAAAGGAATTCTATTTCATGGTAAAACGGAACGTGTTATGCGGGAAATTAGAGAACGCGTTGGTAAATTTCTAGATTGGGACCAATCATCCCCATCCACTGGGGACCTGTGGTGAGGATTAGAGCCTTAGTTTATGTGACACAACCACTTATGAGAGGTATGTTCTTATCAATTGAAGATTCAAATTCCTGGATTTCCTTTGAATTTAAAAAACTCCCATTTTTTTATTTTTCTGTGGGTGTATTGGACACCTCGAGAAAGTTTGCGATTTGAGGAAGGAGAATGAAAAAAGGAACCATCATCTTGAAATACGGCCCTTGGTTCCACATAAAAACTGCAGGATTTGTGACTATTTCTAAGGCGGAAAAACAAAAGGATTATGACTGACTAGCAATGGCCTTCACCAAGAAAACTGAACCATAACTCAATACTATCATCATGCTAGGACCACCAAATTTTTCGGGGGACAATCATGACGACCAGTGGGGGGAAGGAGGGTCTTAGTACAGTGCAATGGATGAGTCTAGAACTGGGGACAAGTATACGAGTCAATGTTCGGACCCTGCCATTTTCTCAAGTTTGAACTCTTCACCTATGAAAGACAGTGTCTCACCACCATTTGGACCGAGGACAAAATTTAAGGAACCACCTGACATGGCTTCTTAACCCAGGAAACTCATCATTGAATCAAAAGAGTCTACTCATGGGCCAGTGTTTGTTGCTCCAGGGATCAACCTCATGGATGAAGCCAATACAATTGGGATAAAACTATCAGGTAAATTTACTCAATGAACATGGAAAAGTTAAAATTGTGTTGATAAGAGTGGTGATACTACTAATGCAAAACCTGGGGAAAATAAAAGACATCTGGAGTATTGTAAAGTGATTGAACGCCTCCCAAAAAGGTGTAAAGCGACACGTGATGGACAGTTCTATGAAGTTTTAGAGGCGGAGGCGGGTATGTCCCAGCCCCGCCTAGAGCAATGAAAATCCTATGTTAGAACTATCAGGGGATTGGAAACTCACGAAAGGTTCAGATGATCTAGTTCCATTGCACACAAAGTCACCCTAATATGGTTTTTTGTCCGAAAACATGTTGGATAACAAGGACAACAATTGCATCGCTCTCAAATGTGGGTTTCAGGGTTGCCTCCCAGTTCCCTGACAAGGCCGGTCAGAGGGAATGGGCCTTCTTTGGAAGGAAAATGTCATCATCATAATCATCTCGTACTCGGCGCATCATGTGGCTGCATACATCCATGATGACCTCTCTCCGCCTTGGACTTTTCTGGGTTTCTATGGATGGCCTTCAAAAAACTATAAATGGAAATCTTGTGAACATATATGTTCTTTATGACAAGGTATTACTGGACCTATCCTCTTGGGCGGTGATTTCAACGAGATTCTGTTCCAGCATGAAAAATGTGGAGGAGCACATTGGCCCTTTTCCTTGATGTTAGGCTTTTGTGATGCGATTTATAGGGCGAACTTGGCTGATTTGGGCCATGATGGCAGCCCCTTCACCTAGTTTCAAGGGAACACGGAAAGCACACGCATTGCTGAGCATCTAGATAGATTTCTAGGTTCGAAGGAATGGACTAATATTTTCAATATTTTTTTTATCGCCCACTTGGCACCAAACTATTCAGAGAATTTCCCTATCGTTATTGACTTCTCTCATAGTGGCCACAATTCATGATGCAGGAATCCCTTCTGGTTTGAAAACAACTGGGCCAAAGATCGTGAGTGTGAAGAAGTTATCTGATCATGTTGGTAGGGTGGAAGTGAAGACATCAATTTTAACCTCAAGAAGGTGGCTCCAAATCTGAGAACATTGAGAAATAAAAAATTTCACCAACCCGACAAGTTGAGTAACTCCCTAGAATGAGAACTCACTGGCCTTCTGGACCAACCACCAATAGATGATATTCTCTCCAAAATTTCTACTCTCCAAAGTGAACTGGATGCAGATCTTAGCATTAAAGAAAGCATCTGGGATATGCACGCACGAGAAATCCACATCAAAGAAGGGGATGAAAACACCCAATGCTTTCACCAGAAGTCTTCTGCCAGACACTGCAAAAACAACATTTCGGTCCTCACCCACCCAGATGGGGTAACTGTGTCCTAGATTGAAGGTATCCACGATATTATTTCATGTTATTTCCAAAAACTCTACACTTCATGAGATTCCATCTTATTGTCGAAGGTTGATATCTGCGCCAAACATGTGATTACCGATGAGATGAAGCGACAGCTCACAAAAGCCTTCATGGATGATGAGATTATATGGGCTCTCAAACAAATCCACTCCACAAAATCCCCCAGTCCTGATGGCTTCCATGCACTCTTCTTTAAGAAATACTGGAACATTCTTGTCCCTGACATATGCGTGCTAATGAAAGGCATTTGGGCTGGGGAAATTAACCTCTTCTCTATTAATGAGAAAATTATCACCCTAATCCCAAAGATCAAGAAATCCCTTGCGGGTTCGGACTTCAGGCCTATCAGTCTATGTAACGTCTCCTACAAGATTTTCTAAAAGGTCTTGTTTAATCATCTGTGCACATGGTTACCAACTATTATCATTGAAAATCAATGTACATTCATACCAAAGAGTCTTAGCACAGATAATTCCATCGTGGACCATGAAGTGTTTCATTATTTGAAAATGCGATCTATTGTGAAAATAGGTATTATGGTCTAGAAACTGGATATGAATAAGGCCAATGATCGAGTGGAGTGGAACTTTCTCTAGGCCGTCATGACAAAAATGAGCTTCTGACCCAAATGGAAAGACATGATCATGTAATGTGTTTCATCCGTCTTTTTTCGGATTAACATCAATGGTGGACTCACCCAAGGCTTCTCACCCACCCGTGGCCTCCGCCAAGGAGATCCCCTTTCCCCTTTCTCTGCATCCTGGTAGTTTATGTCTTCTCTAACCTCATTTCCTTGGTCTCTACATCAAAAGGGATACATAGATAAATGGGTTTTCCGGCCATCCCACGTATCTCTCACCTCTTCTTTGCCGATGACTGCCTTCTATTCTCTATAGCTACTCTTAATGAATGTCTCTCTATTTTCCAGGTGATCTTCCTTTATGAGAGGGCATCTAAACAAGTGATCAATCCATCCAAGTCATAAATCTCTTTCAGTTATGGAATCCCACCGACCAACAGAGCAGAGCTTTGTCTTACTAAAGGCATTAAAATGGATGAAAAACACAAAAAATACCTTTGGCTTCCAACTATTGTTGGTCTCACAAAAAAAAGAAATCTTCTCATCTATGGTGGATAGAATCAAGATAAAAATTCAAGGTTGGACTCCGAAAAGAATCTCTAAAGAGGGTAGGGAAACACTCATCAAAACCACTATTTAGTCTATCCCTATCTATATTATGTCCCTGTTCAAGCTTCCTGGCATGATTGTTGACCATATCCACTCCTGCATCGCTAACATTATGTGGCTTCATAATAATGGCAAAATAAAAAATTCACTGGATATCTTGGAAGGCACTTTTCACCCCTAAAATAGGAGGCGTAATGGGATTTCGAGACCTTCGACTCTTTAATGATGATCTTTTGGCCAAATAGGGATGGTGCCTCATGATTCATCCATATTATCTTTGTGTGTGTATTCTTCGTGAAAAATACATTCCCCACTCGGATTTCCATAACTCCTCTCTTGGCCCCCGCCCCAGCTTTTTAGGGATAAGATTTGGGGATCACGAAATTTACTTAATAAAGGGATGTGCTAGAGGGTTGGAGATGGTACGAAAATTAATATTTGGACCGATCCCTGGCTGATTGATAAAGATGGATTGCAAGCTACCTCCCTACCTTACCTAGCTGTGAGAATTACACTATTTGCTTCTTGTTTGATGATCATGGTTCTGGGTGGTGTATGGATAAAATCAACTAATGGTTTAACAAAAAGGGACGTAAGGATCATTCTTAGCATCCCCTGTGTCAGGGATGCGGGGCCAGACTGTCCCTTTGGGAGCAATGATTTCTATGGATCTTATACGGTGATGTCAGGGTACAAGCTTGCTCTCGATACTCAAATCGAGGAAATGGAAGGGCTCTGGAAAACAATTTGGCATCTTAAGGTCCCACCAAAAATCCGTTTTTTCTGGTGGCAAGTTTGCACGGGTATTCTTCCCACCATGGACTTCCTCGCCTTCCGACATGTCACGAATGAAAATCATTGTCTTATCTTCTTGGGTGTACTTTAATCTCTTCTGCATGCGATCACCCAGTGCCCAGGGATGGAAGAGATCTGGACATTTTGGGGCTCTGATTTGGAGCTTATACTGGATACGGCGCCAGACCTTCCAACACTGCTGATGTTGTGGTCATCTTCTTTCACTGTGGACAAAGTTTCTTCATTATGAATCGTGGCATGGATCATTTGGGTGTGATGTAATGACTTCATCTTTAATCACATTGAAAATCCCCCCAGGTTCTGGATTTAACGGACAACATCCTGGATTGAGGGGTGGAATCGGGAATCTGACCGCCATAGGCTCTCTGGCACTCAAACAGCTACTTCAAGATGGTACCCTCCCCCAGAAGGGATCCTCAAGATTAACATTGATGCTTCTCCTTCCAGGGATGGAATTTTCAGAATTGGACTTATGGAACGGGAGTTTAATGGTCAAATCATTGCTGCCAAACATGAATCAAACCATGCTCTCTAGGAGCCCGTTTTTGCTGAAGCCTTCGATGTCCTTGTTGGGATGATGTTCTAAAAATATCGTGGATGAGAAGATATTCACATTTAATCTTATTGCCTCACCTTGATCAACACTATCGGTCTTAACGATGGCAGCCTCCATTCTTTGGGCCCCGTTATCAGGAACATCTAGTCTCTTAGTCAAAGCTTCACAACCTGCTCCTTATCCTCCATTAAAAGGGATGGAAAAAATGTAGCCCATCACCTGGATTCTTTCATCATCTCTGGCATGAATCATCTCTGTCTTGATCACTTTCCTTCTTGGTTTCATGACTGTGACACTACTGACATTCATGATTAATATATCATCTTACTTTGTCAAAAAAAAATTGTATTTTTCTAAGCCATATAACATTAAACTATTCTACCTAGTCCCACATGACATTAAAATATTGTTTCTTTATTTAAATACATTAAGATTCAAGCATTGGTCCTATCATATCACCCAAAAATGTGATGTTATCATCCAAACCGCAAGTTGAAAAATGACATCAAAATTTGATGTCCTTGCCCGAGGGGACATAATGTTTGGTATCGGTCATCCACCATACCATTTGTGAAGTCCTACATAAGTCTTTATTACTATATAAACACTTGTATTCTCTGTACTAGGTTTTGTGCTTTGCAAAAAAACAACAACAACACACATCCGTCCTAAAGAACAAACAAGATCTATCAAATATCTCCCTTTTTGGTGCGTGGGATAGACCTATATGACAGTATTATCCACAGCACTATTACCCCTACCTTTCCACATCTAGAACAATGTGCATCTTGATTACCATTCTAATTTGATACATAGGAATGCCAAGACATTCCATCTGCAGGTCCAGCCTGAAAAATTTGAAAACCTATCCCTTTTTTAGCATCTTGGCCTTAACTCCTTTTGAAGTAAGTGGTGTGGAGAGTACCTCTTAGGGTCTCAATTACATCAGGTTTTGAAACAACTGCACCACGTGCCTCCCTTGTCTCTTCCCAGTCTGGTCTGAGTTCTAAAACCCTAAAATAAGATCTCCCAAAGGAAACTGCGGACCATTTTTGACTACTTCACCACCATGTGAGCACTTAATTAAATCAAGTCCCCATTTAATGGTGAAATCTACGACCATAAGCTAGGAACATGTGACCCTATGAACATTTTACATGTAAAGGGACTCAAATACCTCTATCTAATATGACTTATTTTCATTTTCAGATTTGTTGTGACAAAGATCCCAAGGTGTCAAATTCTCACATAGACACTCCCTCACTTCATATCTAGGCTTCATGAGCCCTTTATTTGGATCCGCATCCTCTTCCATCTTTGAAGGGAACCCCTTTACGGCCTAGTATCATGCTGCATCGACTCACCAACCGTTTTGGGCCAACTCCCCTGAGGACCTCAGACAACATTGGAGATAGGTCCCATGTTTAGAACATGGGTAGAAATAAATACTCATTTTTATGTCCCCATTATAGGCTAATGCGAAGTGGGTAATGTGTATCGAACATGGTAAAAAATTATCCTATATCATCATGCTGCTATCATCATGATTCAGATCTTGAGTATCATGATTCACATCTTTACACCTCCTTATGTTTAATTGAAATTCCAACTCAATCGGTTATACACCACCTCACATATTTGTGCATTAAGTAGGTAGGTCAGTAATTATGGGACATCATTCACCTAGCATCCCATTTCACCTAATGTGTGTCTCCATGTACCAGGAAAGTCCCTCCACTGCTCATTGTTTCCCACATCAAGTAAGACTCATGTGGACTTAGTGGTTTTTGCAGGACGTGTACAGGTAAAACCGCACCACACATGCATTGCATCCCATGGGATGTTAAAATGTGATTCCAGAACTATGTACAGCATGATTACCATTATCATGGGATGTGTAGGAACACCCACATGACTTGCCTTAGGTCCATCCTAACATTAAATCTTGGTACCTTGACCTACCATACTCTCCCCCCTCGAGAATATGTGGTGTGGTGTGGGATCATGTCCTCATTCACATTGGGTTTATACCAGCCACATCACATACTCCCATTTAAGATATCACTTTTCATGAACTATCCTCACTTATGAAATTTAAACTACATGTCTATCTACATTATTGGTATGACATAAAACTACAAGGCACTGCATGTCCTTACCAGGAAGGTCTTGTTAGGAAGTAATTTTGATTCCTGATCAGACTGATATGTCCACCTAATGTGTTTCACCATGGTGGTGTAATTTCAAGAGTGTTGGGATCCATTGGAATAACTCATCACTCCACCCTACATGCTTTTCATACCCTTTATTCGGATCCTCATTCCCTTCCATGACTGAAGGAACCCCCAAATAATACCAATGCTTGACATATGGATCATCTACTGTACTGGGTTAATGTTCCAGAAGACTAATGGATAACATTTTGAGGCAGGTCATGTCTTTCGAACACAAGCTATAGTTGACCCTCATTTTTATCCCTGTTTCAGGATAAGACAATAAGGGATCTATGTTTTGAATGAGGTAAACAATCATCCTTTATTTTCATGTCATCCATTAAATGCTTTAAATTCTGGGTATCATGGTTCACACCTTCCATTCCCCTTTTTACAGGTTGAATTTAATGCCCCTGGTGTTACCCCGCTTGTGCACCTGATCTCATTTGGAAGGTTTAAATTCTCTAGTCAGTCCTCTCTCCCTCTCCCTAAAAATACAGATTGGTTGTTTAAACCCTAGATTCCTGAATCTTGGTTGGAACTCTCACATTCGGATGAGATAATGAAGTAGTAATCCCTTGTTTCATCCATTGGGCACGACCCATGTGAGCATAGAGGTTGATTGATGGTTACTACAGAGTATGATTAAGTCACAATAATCAAAATAAAAAAACAAGAAAATAATAAGTTTATATATGTAGTTCAGGATAAGAAAACAATGGAGAAAGATTCATGAGTTCGGTCAAAATAGGTCTCTTAAGAATCAATGACTTTGATAGATTTATCCATTGTTTCAACCTTCCGTATGTGGACTCCAGGATTGCATCATGCCCCCTGGATATCCCTATCTTCATCAGTAGCCATAGATCATAACTCATTAACCCTAGCCTGTGATCGATCTCATTCAACTCTGAGATCAATCATTTGGCGACTCACCTGCACAACCTTCTCTTGGGCGTCCTCCAACTGGGCCCTCAAATACTCAATGAGCTCAAAGTGAGTTGCGATGAATTCCTTCATTTATTTTACTTTCTCTTCGAGATGTCAGATTGTGAGCTTAGAATTGAAGAATTCCTTGGTATTTTCTGAGTCATTCTTGTTATTTTCAACATCAGATCATTGGAAATTATCCTGCATTTTTTATCCATATAGTCACAGATCATTATGTGAAGATGGTGATCATCCACCACTCTAGCATAGAGAAAGTTTAGCTATGTGAGAAGCGAGTCCCTTTGGCATATCCATTATACCTTTGGCTGGCTGAGAAATGGTTTGATGCACTTCCACACCTTACACTGCATCATATGGATCTCCTCAGCCACTTCTGGGTCATTGTCGTCAATATCTTCAAGATCTGCATGTCTATACTCCAAGAAGACATACATGAGTTCAGTGGTAGGGTCTGCTTCTAGAGTTCATTCTTCCCCAACAGCTTTACCCTCACCGACCTGGAGCTCCACCCTAGCAGCATCATCTCCCATAGCTGTAGCCTCTGGCTCTGCGAGCACTAGTGTGGGGTCATCATGAAGGGGTGGCTCTATGGGATCTACTGTATCCATTGGCATGGATCCTACATATTTTCCCGATTCAATGGCTTATCGAGCCTCCAACATTTCAATTACAACAATGAGAATCAATATTTTAGTCAGATGACCATCCTGATAAAATATGAGATCCAAAAAGGGTAAGTTATTATAAGTGTCGGGCGTGGTGGTATCTAGTTCATGTGTCATGGTAGGAGCTTCCCCTCTAGGATATCCCTCAGCACTTGTAAGCTCAATCAGAAAATCCAGTTCTTTCTGGATAGAGGGAATGGAAGGGAACTCGAAATCCACCATTTCACCCATTTCTTTTAGCTCATCACCGCCTACGCCAACCATAGTTGTATCCCCACCTCGTTCTATTCTAATAACAGGTTCCTGAGGATGTTCTCTTGCCTCCATGGGCATGTCCTCATCCCTCACGGGGAAGGATCCATGGGCTCCATTACCAATGTGTTCTTAAATAGGATGAAATTCGGCCGATAACCTAGGATTGTGGTAAGGAAAAGTCCAGAGGAGACAGGAGTTAAACTCTCATCGATCTGCTCAGCCAATTTTGCATCGGAGCCCCCTATTTCTCCTCTCTCACATGGTATTAGTTGATGAATTTGTGTTTTTTAAGGAACTTCACTGCTGGGACCTTCAACTCCTTCATCCTCTTAAACATCATCAACCTATTCTTTCTCTTATTCATCATCATCTTCTTCTATTTCTCCCCATACTCTACCTCTTCCTCTTCTTCCTCCTCTACATCTTCATCATCATATGGAAGCCTTTTTTGGTCGTGTTCCTAGATGAGCATCACTTTCACCCGGAGATGCATCTCTTCATACTGCCCCTGTTTACACACATACATATCCATGGCTATCATGTATGCATGACAACAATGAAATATCACCCTATCTGCCAACTGGATGCGTCTTATGTCTAGAAACTCAAGACCAATACACACCAGTATCGTCCACTTCTCTTCTATTGACATTTATTGTCGCAGCATCCTCCAGGAGGACCAGAGGGAGGGAAATGTAGCATCAGCAGTTAGCTCTAGGAGGTGTATAAGCTACTTCCAGTGGAGTTCCCTAGCTGGACCATAGGGCCTCCCATGGGCCACCCCTCCTCATAAGGCAGAGGCACACTCTCACTATGAGGTTCTCTTTCCAATGAACTTCCCGCCTACACTGTGTTTTCCACCTTGGCCGCTCTTCATCTCACCTCCCCCATAGCACTCTATCTACCTACAGGCTCATCGGGCACCATGCTAGCAACTTTGAGTTTTCAGACGTATTTCCGTAGAATTTCCTCGGGATATGTTTTTCTCCAATGATCAGCATACTATGTTTATAGGAAATCCTTCACATTAGTGGGGGGGGGGGAGTGATGACTTCACCTAGTTCTGCAATCGTGAACATAAGCCACAGTTGGAGAAGAATGAAGGGATTTCGCTCTTACCGAACCTCTGTATAAAATTTCTTTGGAATCCACTACATGCACCCAAACTACCTGGTGAACCTGGGCACCACATATAGTTCTCAAAAGTTTTTTCCATAAATCTTAGATACTAGCACACTACCACTAATGCTTTGCAGGTACTCCCTCTACTCAATGGACCTCGCCCGCCATCTACCATCTGACTAACTGGGGTCTAGAATGGGTCAAATTCTAAATTGGTATGGATGCCAATCTTATGCTTGATCCCTTCTTCTATGAGTGTTATTGGGTGGATTCCTATAATTTTCAAGAGGGATGGTTTCATAACATCATCTTGAGGGCTAATGGTGTTTGGAAAGTCATATCTGCTGCAGTGGGCTGCGACCTAGCAATGAAGGATCTAAAACGGTCTTCATATCCTCATGGGTGTACTTCCCCTTGAAATACACCCTTCAATGTTGTATAACCTATCCAATATAGGTACCCCCAGGTTAACCTTGTTCTTCACAGCTATGATTCCGTCCATCATTAGGAATCCTGGGCACCCCAATATCCTTGTATCCCATACTGGAAATAGCCACCAACTCATGAATGCAACAAGGAACATGAAATATCTTACATTTGGTCCATGACATTCATTTACACCTAATCCCCATGATTGATACTATCTAGCCTCCAAGATCATCCAATATGATCCCACCTTTCCCCTCTAAGATGTATTCGGGCATTGCTTCCCTCAGCGTGACATCTTTTCAGTCATGTCCTGCATCGGGAAAAGACTGAACCATCATCGATAAGGTATTTCCTTCAGAACATATTTTATTTTTAGCTCCTCCTTAACCAGCTCAAGTAGAAGCTATGTCAGGATGGGAGTGCGCGTCATGTCCCCCCCAGATGTTCTCCATCAGGAGGAACTCTTCATATTGGTACCCCTCCAAGGGGATTCCCCCAATACAATGAATGTCCCACAGAATAATACCAACCATCCCATGGTGGAGGTTGAAGGTGTTGGTATCAGGAGGCAAACGCGTGAAAAAATCCAGTACCAGGTCATTCTGCCGGTAGAAGTGAAATTGGGATGTAGAAACTACTTCGAAGAGCCCGATAGACCACAGCTATGGTCCAAACACCTCACACGTTTTGCGCAACAAGTATGACCATGTTCATTTTCTTGTGATGTTACCCGTATACCATAAATACCACTCCAGTCAACCCTTCGTGTCATTGGTAATACTTCTTCGAAATGTTCTTTCATAAGGAGCCAAATATTCCCCAGGGACCGGGTCACTCACTATGACAGTCCTAGTCTTTGGATTATGGATGTAGATGGATATGATTTGTGTTTCCCTAGTAGGATGGTCATTGTTCGTAATGTTGAACTATGGGATACTATCCTCGCTGGTCACCCATGACTGTGGCGTATCAATTTCGAAGCCAGGCATCTGCACCTCCTCCAAAATTCTGAAGTTATATATCAGTAGGCTATAACTCTAGACATAATATTTTTGAGATTGCGTAAGCATGCCAATAATAATTTTATTTGTATAGATGACCCTACTTTGAAGAAGAATTTGGGGGGTTTTGATTATATGAGTTCTTCTTGTAGCAGCATTTACCTCCCTCTCAGTGTCAGTTTGTGGGGAAACCATTTTGGAAACATTCCTTAAATCCTATTGGGTGTGCATGAAAGAATAAAGACACAGGGCACAAAAAAGTCGGTGGCGCCCAAGAAGGACGATCTGCATGAAAATAGATGGCGGCACGAATGTGACCGGGTCACGCGCAAAACATAGAATCGGCCGTAGAAACTTTCACGAGAATAGGGAACTTTTGTGCACATGAGAGACAAAGACCGTTTTACGAAAAAGTATAAGTGGGGACCTAGGGGGGCTTACTATATTTATAGGTGCAGGCCAGGTCTTCCGCATGTGTCTAAATGGTTTCCGCGCCTAAAAACTGTTTTTTCGTGCACCGAACATAATGTTATCTATCTTTCGGCCTAAACCTCTGAATCCAACCTTCAGATCCCCCTTCATCTCTGATTCAAAAGGGGGGAATTTTTGGATGCCGAATTTTGGATAGGGCCCTAATAAAGGGATGATTTCATGGTGGGAGAGGGGGATGCACACAAGAATGAGGAGGTGTGCAAAAGATTCCCCTCGACGAACAAGATCTTGTGCACCTAATGCGATGTCAAATATCGACTTCCACGGAGACCCACTGTGTACGTGCCCTGGCACTGGCGTGCAAGTGTCCAGGTGTGCGTGTTAGACTACCTGGAGTGCAAAATCCCTTTCATGCCCAATGTGACATCAAAGGGTCCTCTTTGCGGCCACCTCCTCAAAATAATAGACAAGGCAAGGCACGAAGGAAGATAATCAGTCAGGGAAGTTTCTCTTAGGCGTGCAATCCCTTGTGTTCCCAATGCGACATCAAATAGATGTTTGTTCACCATACCTCTTGCACACCACCTCTGATGATTTAGGATATAAAATGAAGTGTACCACCTCCCTTCAGGGATGGATACATAAGATGAAGCGATGTTCTACTGCGCAAAAGGATCATCATCCGCGACCACACGAAAAAACACTATGGCCTCAGGTATTGGATCTTCTGCGACACGTCCCCCAAGGGTCCTTCTTTGGGTGGGCACTCTTAGGCATGATCCTCATCCATTTATTTTTACACTAAGTCATTTGCGTGCAAATGATCCCTTTTGAGTGCGAATTTACATTGCATCAGACCTATTTTGTGAGCATCCATCTGGTTTACGTGCATCTACTCCATCTTGTGTACAACCTCCCAACCTACGCGCAACCCTCCTTGTGAGCTCCACATGTCGTCCATACCTTTTGGAACCATGTCTGAGCCCCTATTATGCATGGAACATTTGTTTCATGCACCTTTATCCCATATGACCCTCTAGGTTTGTATGAATTTATTTCATGATCCCTTGGGTGTTGTTTCACAATGCATCACTTATCCTCATGCTTCTCTGCATAGGCACGCTAACGGATATTTCTTCACCACATATCCACACTAATTTGGCCCCCTTAATGGATCACTCCACGAACCCCCCCCCCCATGATATAATTACTGGTGCATTCCCTTCACGAAGCGTTAAAGCGTGCCAGTTATGTAAGTCCTAGTGGTGCAGAGTGAACTCGCCTTGTCCGAGCAGTAGGATATTAAACTGCTAATCACCCTCATCCCCAACACATGACATTAAACTTTGGCCCCACCCAGTGCATCATACACGTGGTTCACCATCTCAGAAATTCTCTACGCCTACTAATCTCCACAGGAGTGAGATCTTCCTCACATGGAATGAGATCCACTCTTCTAGAGCGTTTCCTATCCATGGGGAATGTCAACCATCTCGGTGTAAGACGATAGCATTTTTTGTGGGAGGCATCATCTCTACTACCCCTCCTCTCTTCCATGCCAAATACCGGAGGAGAGATGGGAACCAGGACCTTCGTTATACAATCCTTCTCCCTCTGTGATTTGTTGTCGTCAAGACTCCATCCTAGAGTATGTCCTAATCTCCATCACCTTGGGCTACTAACAATGCATAATCCCTTGCTTCCTCTTTGGGCATCTAACCATGTGTAAGCCCCATTTCACTTCCCACAGACACATGTTTTGCAGCATGATTGTCTGGTCTTTGCAGCCTCTTGTTTCTCACACCGAGCATGACTCATGTGGGCTTAGAGTAAGCATCAACCATGACAACCTCTCTGGGTCGCCTTTGCATGAAATCCCTAAACCGATTCCGAACAACGTGTCATTTGATCCTTTCTATGGAGAGGTACGTAGGAAGCCTCCCTGAGGTTCATTCCCAACACCCATAAGTCCCGACCACTTTACATCGGTCCACCCACATCCTATATGACGGTAATCTATATACCCCATTTCATCCCGCATGATGTTAAACTGTACCCATTCGAACTACGTGGGATTTGTTCCTTGTGTCCAAGACAGGGTACGTAGGAAGCCTCCCTGATGTCCAAACCTAATCAATGGTAATTCATGTCTCCCAATCAACAATAAACCATTTTCATCCCCAATTAATATTAAGTCATTGTGTCTCCCAATAAACAGTAAGACATTGTGATCCCCAATGAATGGTAAACCGATGTGTCCCCCAATCGATAGTACACAATTTTCTTCCCCAACCAGCGATAAGCCGTTGGAACCCCATTCAGTGGTAAGCCGTTGCACCCAACTAGTGGTAATCCGTTTTAGTCCAAAATTTATGGTAAGCAGTTTTAGTCCCTTTTTTGGGACCCACATCTCTATTACACCACTGGGGCATCAGAACAACTCCGTCTGCTAACCAAGTGTATGTCCCAGTATATTGTCGGGTCGTTGTCCTCTACGCCCAACTTAAATCTATACCCCAATCCTGGACTATGTGAACTTTGACTCCCAACCTCGAGGATATGTAGAAAGCCTCCTTGGGGTTCAATTCCATCAACCATGTCTCATCATGGTATTTCCCTTGACCCATTCTGTCCCGAGAAGATCATGCCTCAACCTGAAGGATCTATTTTTTCTAGGCCCCATCCATGTGTCAATTCTCATGGGTCTCCTCCTTAGGTGTCCGATCGCAACACCGAACTATGAGAACATTGATTCCCTACCACATGGATACATAGGAAGACACTCTGAGGTTCATGCATAACAATACCTTCACCTTCATGAAGGTTTTATATCCACTCTCAACAACCCATATCTATTGTAATTCTTACCCAGTCCTCCACATCCCGATGACATCATTTTCCCCACTTTCTCGCTTCTCTTAGTAGCAATCGGGTAACTATCCATGATTATTCACGAGTATCAGTGTTACCTCCATGGGTTACACCCATCTGATACACTCCCATCAGTGTTTTGATCAGTCTGATCTATCTCTGCTTGACGTTAAACTCATGGAATTACCTATGATAAACATGGGAAGATGAGGAAAACCTCAGAGACAAGCCTATGGCATACAATTCCCAGTGTTCGACGTGGGATGCCTCAGGCATCCACGACCTCGAGAAGCCCTATCACATGGGGAAGAAACCTTGACGCATCAGTTTTACTGTGTCCAAACACGCCAGCAATGTCTAACATGACTACTCCTCTGATTGAAGGTTGTTTCCCTAGATGGACCCCTTGGAATGTCCTGACAGACGTTGCGTAATTAACCGGTGTCCATAAAGAAAAGGCACTTGGAAGAGTTTCACGAACAACATCTTAAGACTATGAGGGAGACACTGAATAGGAAATGATATCCACGGAGGAATCCATGGAAGGAAGAATTGACATCCCGTCATCCTATTTCAATCAAGAAAATGTCTCCGAATAAGCAACGGAAATCGCCCGCCTTTGGAAAGTGGGAATGTAGTGCAATAGCTGCGCACCCTCCTCTGAATGAGAGATGGATGCACGCCCTGGATAAAGATCGAAAACAGATGCCATATAGCAGTGAGAGTAGAAGGTGTGGTTAAAGGGTTTGTGGATCTTATATATTGAACAAATTATGGCTTATAACTTTCTATAATATTTAATGGAGGATGTACCAAGTGTGGATTCATAGAGATACTATAATTACTTTTTATTCATGGTGATTCGCTTTGTCATGTTAAATTATATATCAGAGTTAACAAGAAATCAGAGACAGAAACTTAAATATTCATTGATGAATTCATTGTTGTCTTCATTTATGATACCCTCGTGTCCTTGGAGTCATAGTTGGATGAAACGATTCAAAGGAGTATGTTTCTAGACACGATTCAGGTGTGATAGCTGGATGGAAGATATTATGGAGTAAATTATAGAGTTTATATTCCAATTATTGGGATATGAATTCCTATATAGGGTACTGATAGTAGACCCTATATTGGATGAGGTAGTTGTATCTTGAGGGAAAGATGATCACCAAGTGGTTTTTTCATTATCTTTTTTCAAGTGAGATTACAAAGTAGATGACTTATTTCCAATTGACACTTGTGGGTGGGGATGGTGATGTGTACCAACATTTGATGGTTTTTAATCATCCTCTTATTTAATAATTCAAGGAGGAAAACCTTGGGATATCTATTTAGGGATCTTGTTTGGAAAAACATCCACATGACATGTTCTTGATGGATTCACTAATGTTGGAGAGAACATGATTCTTGTTCGTAGATGGTCAGTGTCACCACTAATTCCACTAGAAAAAGGTGACATGGAGGTTTTTATAAACTAGTAGTACACCCCAATGAGGTGTGGATATACCAAGATCCTTTGTATTTATGTTTGGTTTCGATGTTTGTTATTGATTGGTGATGAGTTTATCACTCTACATCTCACCTTTTATTAGGTGGACTCCAAGGTGAATGTTGGAAGTTGATACCAGATGGGTTGCTATAGTTATTTTGATGGTTATTGCATGTTTTATGTGAGGAAACGATACTTATTGAGTGATTATAGAATGACTATGAACATTAAACCACTTCCTACACGTACCTTAGGAGAGCTTAGTAGAGAGTTTCAAATGCCTATACATGATAAATCTATTCTGTCTTTAAGGAATTCCCTCGACGATTGTTCAAATTTTGACTCTCACATAACAACATGATTATTAAGAGGATGTAGGGGGAATTTGGGACTCTATTATACATGTGAAAGTGTTGCTACCCCAGATAGATTTCATGGAAGATGGGATCATTCCTGTTTTGGATAATAGGATTTGGTATTACATGTACTATTTAGATCATATACATGAGGATCCCTATCCATCGGTAGGGTATTTATCACATTAGTTATCACTCCAAGATTCAATATCACACAATTTGAGGTATTCTAGAAGAGAACCATTAGGTTACCACTATACCCATTAGAGCCAACGAGAGTCAGTGTATGTATTCCAACTGTTAGTGCTAGTGATGTTTGTGAAAGGGTGATTTTTATCTAGTGGAAGATGAGGACTTCACTACAAATGAAAGGATTCGTTTATGGACTAATTACAGTGTCTATATAAGTTTGATGAGATGATAATCTATTCCAATAAATCTTTCAATGTTGATGAAAATGGGGATTTTTCCAGGAGGACATGCTATCTCTAAGGACCATTGGTCCTTTTCTAATTACAACATTGGGTTAGTGAGGTGGTGTAATTTTTTAACATAAAATTGTAATTAGACTAGGTGCTTGGTTTTTCTCACATAACACGGCCGAGGAGACTTGTGCATACAATCATTATAAAATGTTAACAATCATGAGATTTGTCAAACCCTCTCCACTGAGTTTAACTTATTTAATTATTTTTTTACATTTATATATATTTTTGGGGTCCATGGTGAGTACCGGATGAGGTTTC